>JASDFA010000001.1:169150000-170422500 GCA_035772735.1 Datura wrightii | reverse complement strand
CATGGCTGCCTCTTCTTTATCTTCAATTAATCAAGATGAGCTTGAGTTATTGCATAAGAAGTTAGCAGAGATTAATGATTTATATTTGAAAGAAAAGGCTGCAAGGGAGGAAGAGGCTAAGGAGAGGGAGGAAGAGGCTAAGCAGAGAGAGGAAGAAGAGAAGCGGAGGAGGAAGGAAGAGGAGAGGCGAAGGGAGGAAGAGGAGAGACGGAGAAAGGAAGAGGAGAGGTGAAAGAAAAATGAGTTTAGACGTGTCATTGGTGATGTTGAATACCTCAAGTCTCAGCTAAAATCCCTATTAGAATCTGTTCTACCCCTTTTTTTGCCGCCTTCCGGTAATGAGGAGTAAGGTACTTTTAAAAGGTTGATTGCTTCCCATTTTCTTAGTGTGTTCTTCCCCTGTTTCAACATTGCAACCCTCTGTTATCTTCAAGATTTTGTGACTCGTCATCATCTTCTTGTTGAGCTCAGCAGAATCATCATCTTAATCATCTTCAATGAAGGTTTGTTTCCATTTGATCCATTGTGCACCTTTCAGTTGAAGCAAGGGAGGAAGAGTTACCATAAGAAGTTGAATTCTCATTATTTGATCCTCATTCTTCCTGCTCGTCTTCTTGTTCTGCTATTTTTGGGTGGATGTGTATGAAATAAATTGTATTGAATGTTGATATTTGAATATTGGGGATTGTATTTTATGTTTGACAGGAAGTGTAGTTTTGAAAACAACATTTCATTGTATAATATTGTCAATATTTTTCATTGATTCAGTGAGAGTCCAATTACTTTGTTTTTTCCTGAAATTTGTAAATTTCCCACTGATCACAGTGGGTATCATTGTTGTTTTATAGCGGGTGTGTTTTTCTCTTCGGTGGGAAAGGCAGTGGGAAATTTCTCACTATTTCAATGGAAACCTATCTGCCACCATGTGTTTTTCCGCCAAGCTAGTTCAATGGGAATGAGGTGGAAAAATCATGTTTTCACATAGATTTCCCACTGATTCATCGCTGGGAAAAGCTTCTATTTTTAGTAGTGTCAATAATTAATTTTGTGGTTTCTGCAGTGCCCATATTTAGGTAGGACTCATAATCATATTTCTTGAATGGAAAAGAAAGACTACACGTTTTCGATTCTATTTTTGGACTGAGAAAGACGTCCCTATGAGTAGGGGTTCTTCTAACCTAGAAAAGATATGAGTTTTCTATACAATACTTGTCCGCCCAAGTATTGAGAGAGTTCTATTGTAATTTTAGGATCACTGTAAAGTCTGCAGAAATGGAGTCGGACTTACTTAAAGATATTTGCTCACACTTTTACGTTTTTGTATTTATTGTGTATAATTCATATAATTAGCTGTAAGATTCCTAAATACTATGTTATATTTTCCTACACACACATGGAAGGAGTAGAGCCTAACCCCTCACACCTTTGGCTCAAAACTCAGCTGATGACTCATGAATAAAAAAAAATTACATAATAATTAACGTTTGAGAAAAGGAAATTAGCAAGAAAATAATATTGATACAAATGCTTATACAACAACTCAATGAATCAATCAAGCTATCATCTCATCTATCTTACACTCTCGATATTTGATATCAACCTTATTTGATCCTGCCTCATGGATTATATCACAACATTCACATCTATCAATCTGGAAAAAAAATATAGGAAAAGAGAAAGTTAATAAAAATGCAAAGGTTGGAGTAGAGATTTTCGATATTTGTTGAGGTTCAATATTTAGTCGATTTAGAAGAGGGAGGAAGGATGCAGTTCGCGTGACAGAAATGTTTCACTCCAATTGTCTTTACTAATAACCCGTCCGATATATTTATCGAGTTTCAAATATTAAGTTCATTCATAACGTTATATACTTATTTATGAATAAGATTTAAAAATAAAATAAATCAAAAAAAAAGCTAACTTAAAGAAAGAGATACTTTTTGTTTTTCCTCAAAATTATGTGCAAACCAATTATATTATATTTTTACGTGTATTTTAGTATTAAAATTAAAATATTAAAATCCTTAATATATTAGTGGGCATAAAGTGAAACAAATGGTAATCATTATGATATGTTCTCCTTATTATCTCCTACTAATTATCTCATTACACTATAAATTACTATTTACTTTTTTAAATTTATTTGTGAAAGAAATCCTAAACCTTTATATATAAAGGATGTTTTTCTTCCTTCTGATATGTGGATGAGAAGAATGAAAAGTATTATGTTGTAGATGCAAAAGAATATTATAAAATTTTATTATTTAAAGTTGATGTAGTGAAAGAGAGAGTTGAGACAAACAAAAATATTCTCAATCTCCAATTTATTCACGGCAAAAGAAAATAACGTTATATATGTTGAAGGAAGATGTTTTGATTGGTGATCAGATTTGGACTCTTCAACTAGTTCGGAGTTGTTTGCATCTTACGATGTTGTTGAACTGTTATATCTTGGAGGGATAAGTCAAGAGTTATACTGCTAGATCGGTGACGATTCAATGTGAGATATCTGCATTTCAGCCTGGATATTTATATATTCATTCATTTTAGTTTCATTTATAATTTATGATATTTTTATTTATAAATTATAGGATAATGATCATTATTCAGACAACTCGTTCACATTATTTCAGAAGCGACAATTAAGTTATGATTAAAAGTTTGAGAGGATCAAGTATTTGCAACGGGTTCGTTCGTAAATTTTTGTATCTCTACTATTTTATACATACTTATCTTTACAGAATTGTTTTCTAAGTTTATTTTTAAAAAAATAAATGTGTTTGAGTATAACTGAATTTAACTTATATACACCATAAAAAACTTTACACTTTTAGTATTTTTTTAACTTACAAAAATTATTTCTAATTATCTTTTACATGACTTAACAATAATGTTTTTTAATATCAATATATAAAAGTTAAACTAATAGAGAAACTTATGGTAGAAAACATTACCTGAATACGTTTTGTTGCTGGTGAGTAAACATGAATCTCAGAAACATACTCCGCAGAAAAATTTCCAGCAGACAAACAAATTCCTATCCCACGAGGCCATCCTCTAGTATATGTTGTAAGAATTTCGTTTCTTGGTGTTTTCACAATGGACTTGAAGAAAAATACATGAGGGGCTTCACATGGATCCCTAGAAGAACTTCTAACATCAAACATGTAATGTGGTGGATTAGGACTTGGTTGCCATGTTTTAAATGTTTCAATAGGTCTTTGTATCCAACTTCTAGGCATAATTTTTTCATAAATATGAGCTGAGTATCCCCAAGAAACTGAAAATGTCCAGTTGCTAGATCTTTTATGACAGATGGTTTGTTGTAACATGCGCGATTGATCATATTTTGCAGCGTTTTGAAGGTGGAAACCTGATTGTGCACGATCCATAGAGGGAAAAATTGGATCAACCATGTCAAAGTGGTGAAGGGACATTAATAGAGACTTTGGATGATATGATAGAAATCCAGATATGTCACCACGAAGATCAATCTGCAAGTTATATAGATGTGAAGGTATTTAGTATTTAAGGTAAAAGAGAAAAGTACAGCACTCATAGTAATAGTATTTAAGACTATATATATTGAATCTCTTTAACATAAAGAAGTTTCTAGTATATAGTCACAAAGGTGACTATTTTCTTTCTTTGAGAAAAAAAAAAGAGTTTAATTTTGTACATTGACAGAGTAAAAATAATTTTTTACGCTATCAATATATATAAGTCAATCAAATTCAGAAAGAAAAGCGAATGTACCTGATGAACACCCTGAAGAGGAGAAAGATTTACTCCAAGATCTGCTAAGCAAAGCATTGTGGTTCTATCAGCAGATCTCAAGTGTGCATATCTCTTTAAGCAAGACATCACATTGTTAGCAAATTCTCTAGCCAAAGGATAACTCAGAATGATTCCAGCTCCACCGAAACCTTGATTAAATGAGTACCAATAATTTGACAATATAAATTCCGAATGTCCTCCAAAGTAATAGTACTTGGTATGATCATATTGTGCAAGAATATCGAGCATATTATCGACGAAAAATATAGAATCATCATCCCCCATAATTACCCATCTTACACCTTCATGTGCCTCTCTTACTACCTCCATAATTCCATGAACCATTCTTAAGACTCTTGGCTCGACATGATTGGTTTCCTTAAGAAGTTTAGAGACATTGTCGGATATTTTATAAGGAGGTGAATTTAATGACCATGGGAGAAGATCGTCACCTTGAGGAGGAACATCTAGTAAAAGATGTCCTATTGTAACATTTGGTCTCCACCAAGATTCAATATAGGATTTTCTGTAGTGCCATGCTTTTTCTGACCCCAAAAGTCCAAACAAAAGGTGACTAATGTTGGTGGGTGATGTACTTGTTTGAGTAGTAGAAGGACATCTTGTGAATTTCAAAGAAGAGAAAAGATGATCAGAAGATGGGTACTGATCAGAGTCATTGAAAAAGAAAATGGTGCACACGTATAGGACTAGACCACAAATTACCACTGTTTTGCAAATGCTAAAGACATTAGAGTTGTCTAATTTAGACATGTTTGAGATATTTGGGTAGAGAGAAGTACCAACGTACTGTTGAATGAAAACAAGTGAGCCAATGCTCATTTTAATTCTTCAAGGTTTTAGTCAACGAGTAACCCCCACCCCTACCCCCTTCCCAATTTGTGCATTGGCTTTCTACTTATTCTGACTAAAATATACTCCCTATTGTTTTAATTTATTTGTCTTACTTTTATTCGTAGTCTATTTCAAATAGATTGTTTTTCCCTTTTTTTGACAATTCTTTATATTTAACTTTGCACGTTACATATCTAAGACCACAAGATGAAAAGACATTTTAATACATTTTACATATTTTTAATTAAAAAATATAAGATTTAAAAATCTTCTTATTTTAACACATTATGACTTTCAAAAGAGAAACTTTTGTATCTTTAAGGCTTAAGCCCATCTTTCTATCTTCTAAGTATTCATGATATACCTTATTAAAACAAAATTTGCAAATAATTTGTATATCTAGACGCTTAGGTTTCTTTCTGGATTACCAAAATGTTATAAAATGTAATCAACTTACGCTAATTCTTTTTATCACGCCTTTTATTTCAGAAATTAGATGTCTAGTGAAATGCACGGGATTCCTCCAACACTTTTAATTAGACATTTCAAATTTAATGTTTGATAATGAAATTTTTTTTGAATAAAAAACGCTTTCTCTTTTAATTTTTTTGATCAAATATAAAATTTTTATTTAATCGGTAAGCAATTATGTATAAGTGAACTCCGATTCTTTTTTTTACACCGGAAATCACCTCAACTAATTTCTTTTTTTTTTCCGAGTATACAAAGTATTTTTAATTTTGTTATTTATCCAAACCTTTTAACAGTTGAGAGTTTGCTGCAAGTAGTATCTTTCGTTTTTATTGGCTTATCTTCGAATATAATTAATATTTATATAGGACATTTTACTTCAATATTTTGCCTTTGATAAATAGTATAATGTTAACGTAGGTCACCGTATACTTTTCCTTGTCAAAATGTGTATGTTAAGGTATCATATATAGTGCTTTTCGACTGATGCCATATCCTTAAATTTTTTAAGTCAACTTTGTCTCCTTTAAGTTCACCACAAGGAATTTGTTAGGAATTGAATCTTTAAGTTATCTTCCCAACTCCCCTTCGTAATGCGGCAGTCATCTTTGTGCAACATAAAATAATATTTAGCTTCAAAATGAATGTTCTTTGGATTAATTAGTTGTTTTATTATTAATGTGCTAATTTACTCATAAGCAAGTTAGTTAATCTTCTTGGCCTACAACTTATTAGAACTGCAGAGATTTCTTTTCTAAGGATCTTTTTTTTGGTTGGAGTCATTATGAATTTTTATCCTGTTTGCATTTAGTAAAGGATTTTTTTCTTAATTAATATGGATCGATAATAATGTTCAAATTCACTTCTCACAAGGAGGAAGTGTAAACGATCATTGCAATATAAATATCCAAGAATCAGGGTCGAATCCACAGGGAATATCAATTGGATAACACAGAAGTTGTCTATTAAATTGAACTAAATTACATCATTGCACTAAAAATGGAAAAAATAATTGTTGGGGGAAAGTGAGATCACAATTTTGAATTAAAATCAACTGCCAACTAAAACAAGGCAACCAAATTAAATGAACAAATATGAGTAAGGGTCAGGGGTGTGCTATTGATGGGGCATCGATTGGATCGGAATTAAATAGAAAATCAAATTATTGCTCACAAGCATAAATAACCGTGGATAAAGTGGCACCTGATATTTTTCAACCACTTGGGTGCCTTTTTCCTTGAGTTTTCTCAAACCCCAAGGTCTCAATTAATTCATCCACTATGGCTTAGGTAAGAATTGAACTATCTCTAGCCTCAACTCTTTACTGGTGTATGAGAATGAGTTTTGGCTATCTCTAGCTCAACTCCACATATTCAAAGCCCAAATACCCACCATTGTTTTCTCACCCATATTCTATTTTCCTTTTCAAGCAAAAATATAATAAGTAAACATAACCCACATTTGCAACTACGGATAATTTAATTATAACTTGGAGAAAACAACAATTTTATACTAAATGAGTAATTATAAGATCAATCTATCAATACCCAATCCAATTTATCTCCAATCATGCACATACCCCTAGCAAAATATTTAATTACTCATAGATGAATAATACAAAAGCATATTGAAAAATAAATTCATAAAATTCATCATTAAGAGTAAATAGCAAGCTAAGATATGTCTTCAATAGAGGTTTATACCATGAGGAAGAAGAAGAAGAGGGAGGTTAAGAAAAGCTAATTCTATTCTTTCTCTCTCTAGAAAATTAAAAGTTATTCAAGGCAATACAATATTCTAATGCTTCTGGAATGAAATGTTCAGTACTTTTTTAAAGAATGTACAAAAGAAGGTTAAAAAACGCTCCTCAAACTCCGTGCTGGACTATTCTGCCCTTCTGACAACGGCCTCACTTGCGAGACACCAACGTTTCACCGGTGCCCAACCGCAGGACGCCACTTCAACGCAGCTGGGGGCCAGTGACTCCTGCTGTGGTTCGGCATTGGCATTGGCGGTTCGCAGATGCTGATCCGCATTCTGTCGGTGCACCTTCCACTTCAACATAGTGGGCTCCTGCGTTTTGCCGGCGTTTCGCCGGTCCCATCCGGTTGAACACCGGTCCTCTTCTTTAGCTTCATGCTTTTGTCCAATTCCTTGTTTTCTCTCTTTAAGTTCAATGCATGCAAAAAAAAAAAGAGAAAGAGTATAAAATTCTCCAAAATGACTTAAAAATCAAGCAAAAGCTCATGTTTAAAAGTCTAATAAGTTGATAAATTATCAACTCATCAAACCCCCAAACTTGTATCATTTCTTGTCCTCAAGCAAGGCAATTCTTTACAGCTATACCATTGGATCATGTCATCCTACATGAGATTTTGCACAAGGGACCACTAGGACTCAGACAACTCCAAAATCACTCACCAACTCAAAGAAAAAGAGGAGACTCAACACTATATGCAAATGCTTCAAGAGATGACCACAATCAATTGGCATGATTCACAGTTGATTCCTTCATTCAAAACAAGGGGCATGGTTGATCAAAGCAAGCTTATATAGCATCTTAAGTCATTAAGAATTGGCATTCAAAGTTTGCCTTAAAGCTTACTGCATTCTTGTCTCAATCACCTCTTTTGGTACGTGCAAGCATGTTCCAGAAATTCTTTTCTAATAAGAGTTTGTCATCAACCAAATTTTCTATATACACAAGAGGGGCCTAATAAGGTTTTTCACTGGAAAGGAAAGCGGTCGCTTTCAGTTAGTGTTCATTGCTGAGTGATCGCTCGTTATCTAGCTTGAAAAGATAGTCAAGGAAGTGATATCCCTCATATCAAGAGAGAATCCATTTAATTTCTAAACAATTCACACTCAAAGAAATTATAGAATGAAACAAATATGCTCACTCTCACAAAGAAATTCTCGTGCACACAACTTGACCCATAGGCTTGACCTTTGTATAACTCGCCACTAATGTAGAGTTGCTACACATAAAATCAATAAGGACTTGGAGGTAATGATGAAGGCTAGGAGTAAAGGTAGGATGACTTTTTAATTCTAGTGACTAGAACTTTCCTATTATCCTTTTTTGTGAACCTTATTGCATACTCTGTTTTCTCTTGAGATCACCCCCACTTTATCTCTCCTTGAACAACACTTTTACTTTTGAGACAAAAGTCATCTATATCTCTCCTTAGTTACCACTTTTAATCTCATTTAAGTAAGAGGCAGCACCTTTTCACAATTCAGTTCTTTTCACCCAATCAATTCATTCATTTCTTCATAATGTGGTGGTACCTCACATTCAAGCTTACATCATTTTTCCCATTTTCCTTTTTGCAACCTCCAAACTTAGGTTTTTGCCTCATCTTTTCCTTTTCTATTCCCACACTTTTGGGACGTAAGCATCACTTTTGCATTTCTTCTCACAACTAGCACTAGGGAGGATGGGTGCCAAAGAGAAATTACAAAAGGGGTAATAGGCTTGTTATGTGGTTCTCAAGGAAAAGGTTTAAAGGCTCAATATTTGCTAGCAAGAATTCATGCTCAGGAAGGTCATATGGGTAAAGTAGCTATCAAAAGAAAGTCTCAAATCATGTTATAAGTGCAACTACATCTAGGATTTCGCCTTGAGTCACACTTAGGGCAAGTTCTAGACAACCATTTATGCATGAGAATTCAGCTAACACCTCACCTCACAAAGCATCACCCTCCAAGGGGTTCACACAATTTTCATAGCCACAATAAGAGTGTGACTTAAAATACGATAGCATGTGAATCAAAAGCCAAACAAAAAATGTGCAACTTATGATAAAAGAATACTCAACTTTTAAATTCAAATGCTCCTTTTTCATCAAATTCATTTTTTTAATGCCATTTCAGAAAATTTTTGATGGTACCTCTCAGAAGCCATTACAATAACCGACTCAAAGAGGATTCTAAAATCAAAATTTTCCTAACCGACTCAAAGAGGACTCTAAACTCAATATTTTCCTTTAATAAAGTCACCTATCAATCCATTATTGGAAAATGCTATTCGGTTTGTCAATAAAAAAATAGATAATAAAATCGCTCCTTGAGAGAGAACCGTGGCATAAAGAAAATACTTGGAGTTTATTTACTAACTACTATGAACAAAGAAGATAATCAAAATATGGGTCAATAATATTTTACAATTTAAAATAACCCATCATTGGCACTAACAATTCAGCAAACAATAATTCTTTTAACAAAAAGCCCGACAAGGGCATTCAATCACAATTAAAAACTGACAAACAACCAGCGCATAAGAAGTTTAGCCCAACAAGGGCAACAAAAAGACCAACAAAAGGGATACACACCCCAACACTAACCATGAATGTACATTGTCCCCGCTGGGCGTATATGACTAATCATGAAAAGTCTAGATCACTGTTCAGCATAGCGGTCCTGCACTCTTTGACCAGCGAGTCTGATACCCCATTCACAAACCTGCTAATATGAGCCCTCAGATCCGCAACCATCTCCGGTGTATACTTGGACAGCTGGGTAAACTCCAAGGCATACTCTTGGAAAGTCCTGTGGTGCTGCTTCAGGTTGACGAACTCTGCCGCCTTTGTCTCCCTCAACTCTTTAGGGAAGAAACTATCTAAGAAGGTAGCAACGAACTCATTCCAACTTGCGGGAACTGCTTCTACTGTTTTACCATCCTTCCACTGGCGGTACCATATGTAAGAAACCCCCTTCAACTGATAGGAAGCTAAATCCGCACTCTCCTCTTCGGTCACCCCCATAATCTAGGTGATCTTCTACACCTCCTCAATAAGCTCATGCAGGTCCTCATCCACTTTTGACCACAGAAACTCAGGTGGATTCATCCTGAGAAAGTGTTGAACTCTAGTCGTCGTTGCATTCCTATTCTGAGAAACATGAGCCACTGCTTGCTAATTGACCTGAGCGGCCATAGCCTGTGCCAACATCTGAAATGCCGCTCTAAACTCGACATGAGTGACCTGCTGGTGATAGAATCTGCTAGTGTTGGTGGGGCTTGCTGATATCCATCTCTATTGCCATTCCTTCTTCCATTCACTCGACATAGAGGCATGCTTCTGCAAATGTATATATCATGAGTTAGAAGGATAGAGAGATACTTTATCGCATGACTTAGATCATGAAAGAAGAGAAATTTTCTAAAACGTCTTGTAGACTCTTCCCCATAAGTTTGGCGTTCTTCACACCCATCAAAAAGACTCTAATCAATGCGGATTTCAGATACCCTAGGACCCTCTAAACCTTTGCTCTAATATCAAGTTTGTCACAACCTAAGATGAGATCCCGGATCGAGACATGGGACCTAGAACCACGAAAGGCTCTAAGTCGACCCATGGCATGAACGTAATAGTTAAAGAACATACATCAAATAGAATATGATAATTGAAACATGAATAAGTGGATGTTTGAATAACATAACAATCATAAAACAGAGTCAACACATGACAAAGCTGAAAATCTACATAATATCTTATAAGCCTCCAACATATTTGATGAGATGATGGGACAATATTCCCAACTAGCTTGCTAAATTCTGAAACTGAATATAACATAATCAAATGCTAAACTGAATGTCCGCGGAGGATGAGGACTCACCAATGATGGGAACTGAAATAAACTGTGGGGAGCTAGAATAACAACACAACTGAGTCTGATCGTCTGAACCTGTATCATGAAATGATACAGTATAGAGTATGCGGTTAGTATTTAGAATGCACTGAGTATGTAAGGTAAGTAAAACATGCTGAGTAAATGTTAATTGAAATCATACATATAAACATAAATCATAAGATTATGAGAGTAAGGATTGCATGCTGAAATTTGAATATGAAACATGTACAGTCATAAGATGAATATCATATTTGAATAGAATAACCCAAAGCTAAAAATAGAAATCATATGACTTGTCATAGCTAAAATCATAAGTAAAAGCTCATAAACTGATCATTGGGTCAAACCTACTGTAAAACATAATATCATAAGTCATGAACATGAATAACTAAAATAATGAGGAACAATGGGAGACTCATCATAACTGACACCATCATGGTAGAGCTTACATGATACCCCAACTATCACACTCAAGTGGCAGAGCCATCCAAATTTTGTCAGGGCTAAGGACGCTACCATGACATCGATATCAAGTTGAAGGCCCCTTGGGGCAGGGGAAAACTCTCTTGAGAGGTCCTAAATAAATATATAAACCTACGTTGGCGTGTGGTTCTGAGACCTGGGAACCTTGAAACCCCAAGCCTACTCGGTGCTAGAAACTACTCCCAAAAATATGCACAGTGTTCGCATTATTTTTCAACGAAGCTGAAATCACAATCACATGCATAGTCTGAAATCTGAACATGGGGAGTTTTGACTCCAAAATATATCATAAGTTGTAGTGGGAGTCTTAACTCCAAAACATATAATAAGCTGATCTTATTAGCCTTGGCTAAATCATAAAGACATACTTAATTATATGATTTGCTTCCGCTTAGTTATATGCTTCTAATCATACTATGTATATGTCATAGGTTATCTTGAAGGCATTTGTGGTTCTAGGTCCAGTATCGTAGTCCAGGAAACATGATGGAATCGTGATAAATTTGATATCAGAGCATTAGGTTTAGGTGTACACCCGCGTTAAGTAGAGTTTTTTCAATGGGTATGAACGAACCACATTTATGATGAAGAGGCTACGAGAGGTTTTAGTAAACTTTCCTTCTTTCATGATCTATATTGTGCGATGAAGTCAAAACTCTCTCTTACTCGTCTAACTCGTGCTATACGCATTTGCAAAAATATGTCTCCCTATAGAGTCAATGGAAGGAGAAACGGCAATGGCCATGGGAATAAAAATGGAGATAGGTATCAGCCATCCCCAACATCTCCAGTGATCCCTTGAATAAGCAAGTGACTCATATTGAGTTTAAGGATGCTTTTCAGATATTGGTGCAGGCTATGACAACCCATCTCCACCAGCAGTCGGTTGCCCATGTGAACACTAATGGGAATGCGGTAGTGGCTATAGTGCGAGACTTCACCAAGATGAACCCGCCAGAGTTTCATGGTTCTAAAGTGGATGAGGATTCATAGGAGTTCATTGAGGAGATCTAGACAATTATTCATATTATAGGAGTTTTGAGAGAGGATTGTGTAGATTTTCCCTCTATCAGCTGAAGGGGATAGCTCACATTTAGTTTCAGTTAGTGGAAAGAGGATCGTGGAGTAGGTGTAGCTCCTATTGGTTAGGATGAGTTCATCATGGATTTCTTGGACAGGTTCTTTCCCTGAGAGTTGAGGGAAGCAAAGGCAACAGAGTTCTTCAATTTGAAGCAGAATGACATGACTGTTCAGGAGTATGCCCGGAAGTTCACCTAACTGTCCAAGTATGCTCTGGAGATGGTTGCAGAGTCGAGGGCTCGCATGAGCAAGTTCGTGAATGGGGTCTCATATTTGCTGGTCAAAGAGTGCAGGACCACTATGCTTATCAGCAACATAAATATCTCTCGATTGATGATTTATGCTAGCAGATAGAGGAGGAGCAGATGAAAAGGAGGGAGAGAGAGGCCAAGAGGGTTAGGACAGGGAGCTTTGGGTATTCTCCGCAGAGATCTAGTGACGGACATCGCCTACAGTCCCACCAGAGGTCATCAGGCCCAGCTCCATCATCAGACAGTGTACCCTTTAGACACAGAGGTGATTGGAGAGGTAGAGCATCAAGCACTAGGGGTCAAAGGAGCATGTCATAATTTATTATGAATAAAACTATCAATAGGGTTCAAAAAGAAAAACATGCATTTTCCCTTTTAAAACGTATATCTGGAAATAATGTCTAAAAATACTGATATTGTTGTACTCATTGAAAATATTGTGGAGGTCATGGCATAACTGACATAGTACTGTACCATGTAGATATGGAGTCCAATCCCTATGGCTAGATCGGCTAAGCCACCAACTATCTTGTTGTGTAGAAGGTCTAAACTGAACTGACTTGCTAGCAAGATTTTCTTAATCATCCACTACTTTTGGGGGTACTAAAATCTAGGGATATGATCTTGCCCAGCCTGCTTCACTCCTATGTCAGTAAAATGTAGTTTCTGACAGTTTTCTTGAGAGTTTCATGCCATCTTAGTTAGACATTTACTCCAATATAAAAATACTTATAATTGTAGTAACCCTTGGGCTTAAAATCTAACTGATAGCCGTTCTGGAAGCTTGGCGTTATATGAAGGCTCTATCTCTGAAAGTATGCCTTTTCTGAAGGCATGAACTGAGCCCTTGAGCTCAACTGAGATACATATATATACTTATACTTTAAAAAATACAAGGAGCTAAACAATTTATAAATCATACTTTTAACATTTGAAATCCATAGTCATGTTAAAACAACAATTTCTCAATTCAAGTAAATCATGAGTATGACCTTGGCCAAAATCTATTGCAATAGTAGTCTCAAAACATGTAAGAGTGGCCTTAACTAAATATATAGCAATAATCCTCAAAATATCCCACAAATTCTGAATCTTAACTCATAAGGTCAAAATGATCATTTTTAATATTTTCATGAATACTCTTAAAACTTCATAAAATTCAATCATAAGATAGATTCTAGCTAAGTAATGCTAGATATGAAAAGTTTTTAAAACTTTAGACATGAAATCATCCAATCATGGAACAACTTCTAAAAATCCTATATTAAAAGCTTGCATGAGGGTAGAAGTAGAAAAATAGCGGAAAGAGCATGATGTCCCATTTTTAGGGTTGCCTTACATACCTTAATGTTTAGAGAAGATCACTAGTGTAAGCTTGAGAGAAGGGCTTCTAAATCCCTTGGGCTAGAGAGAGGATTTTCCCTTAAAATCCTAAGAGAGTAGAAGTTAGGGTTTACAAATCTAAGTTTACATGCAACACTAATCTATGGAAGAACTTGGAGGAACTTACCTTAGAGCTAGGATAGCTTGGAGAGAAGGAAGAAGTATGTTCTACCAAGTTGAAGGTGAAGAAAATGAGTATGAATCAGGATGGGTCTACTTATAGACATAGGGGAAAAGCTGAACTTACGGTACTTGAGTCACTGTTATGGAACGTGGATTGCATCTGGGGTCTGTACATCCAATCGTAAGTTGAATTGGGTGGATTTCACTTCTCTGAAATCTGATTTACTGAGCAAATTATGAATGAAAATTTCAAAATATGGTCTATGGATTACTTCGTATCTCTAATCCAGTAGCTCAGAATATCTTGATCTCCATTTACGATAGACAGATACAATTCGAAGAATCGATTTGGGAACCGTATGTCATATAGTAAATTGATTCTGTACGATTCATGGATCTAATCTGTATTTCATAGGTTATCTCCGTAACCTTAAATAGTAGCTTAGGAAAATAGAACTTCCATTTTTACGGTCTAATGTACACTTCGTAGATTCCATCTACGGTTCATATGTTTCTTCATAAGTTAATCTATTGACATAGAATATCTGGCTTCCATCTACAGTAGGATACACAACTCGTAGGTCTCATCTACAGCTTGTAAGTTATTTGACACCTGTAAAGTGAAATTTCTCTGCATTTCCCACTTTTGTCATTTCAACTCCTAGACCCTTTTATGCTTAGTAAAGGACCTCATGCACCAAATATACTCTTTACAACACGAGTAAGAACACGTACTAAAGCCAAAATTTCTTTCCGAGGGTACGAGGTATTACAATCGAGTGTCAATCCACCCTATCAATGTTTGGGGCTTGACATCCCCGCCAACCCCAAACTTCCTCTCCCCACCACATTCCATCCCCATAGTATTTTACTAGATTATATATTAATTTTCTTGGATAATATTTTTTTTCTATATAACAAACATTAGAAAATAAGTAAGAAAAATTACTTTTTATAGGATTACATTTTTTATGCTTCGCAACAAACACACCCTTACTGTTGGGAATCCTATATGCCGTACTTTTATTAGGGTACAAATTTATTTATACCGGCAATTTACATAAAACTAACGAAGGCATTACATATTTTGTAAACATATCCCCATAGTATTTTACTAGATTATATATTAATTTTCTTGGATAATATTTTTTTTCTATATACCAAACACTAAAAAATAAGTAAGAAAACTTATTTTTTATAGGATTACATTTTTTATGCTTCGCAATAAACACACCCTTACTGTTGGGAATCCTATATGCCGTATTTTTATTAGGGTACAAATTTATTCATACCGGCAATTTACATAAAACTAACGAAGGCATTACATATTTTGTAAACATACATAATTATCTCTCAATCATAATTAATGTATTTTTAGATTTTTTATATCACTCAATTATGATAAGTTAGTGTTGATCTGGATAAACACCTAAAACTGATAGTATAACCTTCTTATTAGTGTGATTTAACTTAGAATGAGATGATTTCTGTTTTCACACCAATTTGTGATTTGTGAATATTGTAAAACGATACTAATAACAAAATGTTGGTCAATAATTCTGTAGTCTTATTGACTTTTTGCTGCTCTTTAAGACCTTAATCCCCTAACATCATAGTAGCTAGCTTAAGCACCTCAGCCCCAAATTTAGATATGCACATACATTGTATGGACTACCCCTCGGAATAAATAAAAACGTGATATCATTCTAATTAAATAATTGTAATTATCCTAGAGTTCAAAATATAATTACTCTATAGTCATCCTATGATCTGTTGACATTTGAATTTAAACCTATAATTATTCTCACTTCATATTTTCAAGTATCAGATACACAATCATGTTACAATCTTCAACTATCAAACTCTTCATTTCTCTATTAATCTAGATCACGGAGAAGAAGGGAGCACCTAAATCAACTTGACTTGTGACCTACACAGTAGAGCTGTTATCATCCCATTGTAAGGTACGGGAGTGGAGCCCAACATTGATTAAATAGAGAGGTGATATGGGGTTTATATAATTTTGGGTTCTCCTACCTTAATAGCTAGCTTTTGGGGTATGGTTCTTTCTAGGTTGTATCAATGGTGTCAGAGCGACCCACCACCCTTCGTGTCCACCATGTCATGGAGGCGCCTGGACACTTGACTCGAAAAGGGCTACCTGGGAAAGAGCTACCTGCTTCTAGTAGAGTGAAAGCTACCTAGAGTGAAGTTGTCAAGGACAATGGATGCAGAACGTGGTAATTTGTTATAATTCTATTGCCAGGTATCGGACTTGTTATTATCCTATTGCAATGTTTAGGACTTGAGTCTTACATCATTTACATAGGGAGCTGATGTGGAGATTATATAATCTTAGACTCTCCTATCTTAATAGCTAATTTTTCAAGTATGATTCTCCCTGAATTATATCAAATACTTCCTAATTCTTGTATTCCATAGGTAATAAGAAATTAATATCATCACTTGTACCGCCGGAAAGTTAACGTGCCAATAATTTTGTATTTAGAAGTACGAATTCATATCTTCATTCACAAGTCCAGTCTAAAACAGTTTTTCTCACAATGGAAGGGATTCAGGCTCTTTAGCTTAAAAAAGAAAAGGATTCAGGTTCAATTGAGTATAATAAGGAAAAAGGTGAAAAATAACTTATATTTAAAATATATAAACATATGAACTAGTAAATTGTTCTGTTCCCTTATATATACACTAGTTTTATGATGTTCTTGCTAAATTCGTCAAAATATAAAAATAATAAATTTAATTAAAAAAATATAATTTGGCTTCAAAAGATGTCAAATAGTAATTAATTTTTGAAGACATATGATATTCACTCTGAGCTAATCTGATAAAATTCATCCCACTAACCAAATTGATAGAAGAATAATATCTGGTTTAAACTCTAAAAATGAAGAGAAAAAGTTTATTAAAAATAACTTGTGCGTACATAAGAAAATTCTTTAAATTAAAACTTAGAATTAAAATATGTGTTGTCAAGAAGAAGATTATTCGTGAAAAAGATCTTAGCTGATTTCAAATATTTTATACCAATTTTTTTTATTATTAAATTCATTAAAAATATATAGATTTTGATTTTAAATAAAAACAAGAAGAAAGGTGTATCAGGAAATTAGTGATAAATAAAATAAATATATCAAAAACTACATAAATAACAAGAAGTGACAATATCATAATATAACAATTAAAATTTTAAAAGTTATATTTCAAATATATAAAAGAATATTTTTTTTTGGAATTTAGCATTTTAACTTTTATTGTCAATATAATTATTACCTCAACCTCATCTTATGCTCATCCAAGATCTCATATATGATTTTTAAATTTTAATATGTATTTTAAATTTTCACCTGTATTATAAAGTCCCGTATTTTCATCTCTAATAGTCATCTAAAGAAATAAATATTAAAGTATATTTGTTTTTTTTTGGTGTTTATATTAAATTACATTACTTTACTATAATTAAGTCAAAAATTAAGGTTAAAATATATATTAATTAGTTATGATTTAGCAATAACAATACTATAATTAAGTCAAAAATTAAGGTTAAAATATATTAATTAGTTATGATTTAGCAATAACAATATAAGTTACAATATGGATAATCATATATTTATTGAATAAAATAAATATTCATCAAATTTACTATTTTTCGATTTGTTCTTTCGCCGATGAGACGTTCAATGTAAATATCATGTGCCTGTAAATTTTTAGACAAATAAACGTCTAAAAATTATAATATATGTCGCAGTTGAATCTTTAATTAATCTTTCCACTCCCCTTCATAAATCTGCAACTTTAGATAATGTTTAATATAAGAATAGCTTAAAAATGACTTATCCTTAAATAAGATCTTTTATTATTGGTGTACAGTCAAATCACGATATTTAAAAATTTTATAGCTATTAAAATGATATATATATATATATATATATATATATATATATATATATATATATATGTGTGTGTGTGTGTGTGTGTGTGTGTGTGTGTATTTTAATACTTGATATTTAGATTTTATTTAGTTATTATAAATAAA
This sequence comes from Datura wrightii, assembly GCA_035772735.1. Lineage (NCBI taxonomy): Eukaryota > Viridiplantae > Streptophyta > Magnoliopsida > Solanales > Solanaceae > Datura > Datura wrightii. Next base: position 170,404,389 of record JASDFA010000001.1, on the reverse strand, counting down.
AAAATATATAAATAATAAATCTAATAATTTTTTATATAATAAATTATATATATTTGTTAATCAACTTAATCAAAAGAAAGAAAAAAAAGAGCAAACATCAATATAGTTTTTTTTATGAAGTTATGATCATAAGTGATGGACACCATTTAAATATAACTTTTTTCTTCTACATATTCCTATTTGAAATTTACTATGACTCTGTGACATTAATGATAATCATCACAAACATTTTAATATTTTTTATACATAATATATTTCTTATAAAATATTATTATACAATATATGAGTATGACTGTTAGACTCCTTCAACGATCCCACGAAGATCTCTATATACTTGTCCAGGACAAGTGAGATCTTCGGTCTACATGTTGGAAGCAGCTCAGACAAAGAAGAGTCTAGTTCGATCTGAATTCAGGAATAACCCACCCGTCTGCTGCTATAGATCTCGAAATGGCATCGGGCGAGGATGCCTCTTAATGAATCGATATGATCTTTTTAGATATTTCAATTTAAAATTTATCATGTGTATGACGTTAATAATAATTATTATATATATTTTAATATTTTAATTTTATACATAATATATTTTTTTTTATAAATTATTGTTACACAATATTATGACTGTTATAGAGGGATAATTTTATAGAGTTTACCATTATAATAAATACCACTATTATTATATGTAAAATGTTCTTATAGAAAAGTAAAACATAACATAAAAATTAATTTTAAAAAAGTAAATAAATCGTTTTAATAAAATGCTATTAAAAAAATGATTATTATAGACCGAATTGATGGTACTAATTTACCCAAAGCAAGTTGGTTTATCCTACTGCTTCCAAAGTATTGGCCTATAATTAAATGTTGAATAGCTTGTCCTGCAGCAAGAAAGTAAAGTCCCACATCTGTGGGGGAGACTTTTTAAAAATTGAGGTTTTAAATCTAAAAACCCAAATTGTTCTAAACTATTTTTTAAAAACATTTCAGATATTTCATATAAAATAACATAAAGAAAATTAAAAGTAAACTACTATAAAATAATATCAAACAAAAATATATTTATCTGATAGTATTAATGGACCCTTGGATTGTTGGAGGGACTTCAATGTCATTCTCAATAAAGATGAAAATTTGGGAGGTCTTCCTTTTTTACAAGGGGAAGCAAATGATTTCTCACATTGTATTAGTAATTGTGCTTTAATTGAAATGAGGACTCAGGGTAGTAGATACACTTGGTGAAATAGTAGGATTGAAGAAGGCTGCAAATTTAAAAGATTGGACAGAATTTTAGACAATCAGGAACTACTAGACATTCTGCCATCAACTGAGGTAACACATCTGGTAAAACAAGGATCGGACCATGCACCATTACATGTTAAATGTAATACACAGGAGGAGCAAGCAGTGAAGCCTTTCAGATTGCTTAATTTCTAAACTAAGCATCAACAATTTAAGGAAGTGGTAAAAGAAAATTGAAAAACTGATTTTGTGGGTAATTCTTTCTTAGAATTTTAGGCTAAATTGAAGAATATGAAAAGGGTTCCTCAATATGGAGCAAAAATACTTTTGAAAATATTTTTCAATAAGTGGCAACATTGGAAGATGTAATTAGGGCCAAAGAAGCTCAGCTGGAGATTCAGCCAACTCCAAAGAACAGAATGGATCTTAACAAAACAGAGGCAGATTTAAAAAGATACCTTTTTTTGGAGTAGGAGTATGAAGAGGTTTAATGAGGGAGATAAAAATACTAAGTTCTTTCATTCTTATGTTAAGGGAAGAAGAAGGAAGCTTAAGATAAAGGAGATTCAGTCTTCAGAAGGGGAAATTTGAAACACTAATGAAAATATTGAAGATGCAGCTATGGCCTTTTTTTTTTTTTGATAAACAATTCAGAGAAGAAGGTACAAGCACTGATGAGGAGCTCTTGAATAATATTCCTGTTACTATCTCAAGGAAACAAAATGAGGACATGATTAAATTATCAAAAGTCGATGAGGTTAAGAAGGTGGTTTTTGATCTTAGAGGAGATAGTGCTAGTGGACCAGATGGTTTTTCTGAAAAATTCTTTCGAGCATGCTGAGAGATTGTTGTAAGAATGGTGAGGGCTTTCTTTTATTGATTTGATATCCCAAAATTTATTATCCACACTAATCTGTGCTAATCCCAAAGAAAGAGAATGTGGTTACTTTTACAGATCTTAGGCCTATTAGTCTTAGTACCTTCATCAATAAGGTTTTATCACGAATGTTGCATGACAGAATGAGTCAGACTTTGCATTTATCATTTATAAGAATCAATTGGGCTTTGTTAAAGGTAGAAACATCACTAAAAATATTTTTCTTGCTCAGGAGATTATTAGAGATATAAATCTGAAAATGCAATGGCAAAATGTGGTGGTGAAAGTGGATATGGCAAAGGCTTATGATGGAGTTCATAGATATACCTTACAAAAGTTTTTAGAAGGTTTGGATTCTCTAAGGTGATTATTGACATGGTGTGGAGATTGTTGTCCAATAATTAGTACTCAGTCCTAATTAATGGGTAGTCTCATAGTTTTTTTAGATCATCTAGAGGGTTAAAGCAAGGTGATCCTATATCACCTACTTTATTCATCATAGCAGCTGAAGTTTTATCAAGGGGTCTTGAACAAACTGCATGAAGACACAGAGTTTAAGGGATTTGAAATGTCAAAATGGAGTCCACACATTAATCATCTTTCCTATGCTGATGAAACCATTTTATTTTGCTCAGGGGACAAGAAGTCTGTTTTTAAAATGATGGGAGTGCTGAGTAGATATGAGAAGATATCAGGGCTGATGATTAACAGAGCCAAAAGCTTCTTTTACCTCCATGAAAAGACCCCAACAGTGGTGGGCAAGAAGTTGAGGAGATGGACTTGGATAACTCAGGGGGCTTTTCCTTTCACTTACTTGGGATGCCCTGTCTTTTTGGAAGGCAAAAGAAAGTATATTATAAAGATTTGATTAGGACGATTCTAGGAGGCTTTTGACATGGCAGTATAAATTCTTATCATATGGAGGAAGGTATGTGCTGATTTCCCATGTAATGCAATCTATTCCTATTTATTTGTTGTCTGCTATGGCCCCTCCAAAAGGAGTACTGGATTAGATTCATAAGATTTTTAATAAACTTTTCTGGAGCAAGTCCGGAGGAATTAAAGGAAAACATTGGGTTGCCTGGGAAGAGATGGCTTATCCTAGGGATGAAGGGGGTTTGGGTTTCAAGTCACTGCATGATGTCTCAAGGGCTCTTAGTACAAAACTTTGGTGAAACTTTAGAAGATCTACAAATTCCTTATGGAGTACTTTTATGTGGAATAAGTACTACAAAAAAGTACACCCCTTTTTTTCAAGAGGTTCTAGAGCTTCTCAGACCTGAAGAAAAATGATTCAGATTAGAGAGGAGACAGAACAAGATATCTGGTGGCAACTAAAATCAGAAAATTCAAGCTTTTGGTGTGATAAATGGACTCAATAAGGGGCACTTTATTTTATTGAGGAGAATAGAGCAGAGGAAGTGAAAGTAGAAGTTAGAGACTTTACTGAAGAAGCGGGATGGAATTTACAGAAGCTTAGAGATTCAGTGTCTGAGGATATGGTGGATCATATTAAGGAGAATTGTCATGTTTGAAATAATGCTGAGATAGATAAAGCCTGGTGGATGGGAAACTCTAATGGATACTTTTCAATGCAACTTATGAACTATTAAGGAGTAGAAGGGAGAAAGTGAGTTGGAGTTCTAACATGTGGCTGAAGGGATTGCCTTTTAAGATCAGTTTCTTCTTGTGGAGAGTATGGAAAGGAAGAATAGCTATAGATGACAACTTGAAAAGAATGAATATTCAGGTTGCACCTAGATGCTACTGTTGCAGTCAATATCACTAGGAGACTACAACACATTTATTTCTAACAGCCAATATAGCCTAAAAGCTATGGCGGCAGTTTGCTTCATGTGCAGGTATCCATATGGAAGGACTGACTTTACACCAAACAATCATTAAATGATGGAATCAACCAGTCCCTACCAAGTTGAAGGCAGCCTTTAAGGCTATACCTGCTACTATCATGTGGGAGTTATGGAAAAGGAGGAATAATAGGAGACATGGGAAAGAGGTGAACTTCTACAAGCTTAATGAAACCACCCAACAGAATATGAGGCGGTTTATTAAGCTCACCTATCCCTGGATAAATGTCCCAGACAAATGGGGAAGCACAGTTGATTATCTTTCCCAATATAAACCTAGACTTCACTATAAAGTGGTTAGATGGAAGCTCCCACAGCTAAATTGGGTCAATTGTAACACAGATGGGGCTTGCAGGGGTAATCCAAGAATGAGTACTTATTGATTTATTATCAGGGATGGGAATGGCGATTTGATATATGCAGAAGCGCAGGAGATAGGAGTGACTACTAATATGAAGGCCGAAATTATGGCAGTATGGCATGCCATGAATTTTTGTATCAATAATCAAAGCAGTCACATTGTTTTGGGAACAGACTCCTTAAGCTTACAAAAGATGCTAGTGGGAGAATGGAGAATACCGTGGGAGAATGGAGAATACCATGGGAGATAGTGAAAATTATGGAGGAAATAAAAGGGAAGATTAATCAGCTACAGGTGGACATACATCACACATACAGAGAGTCAAATCAACTTGGAGATACTATTGCTAACAGTGCCTTTAATGTGAATGGAGTTTGCAGGTACTACAACTTTCAAGATCTACCATCAATATGCGGAAAAAAGTTAAATTTAAATAAGATGCAAACCCCATACATGCGAATTAAAACAAGGAGAATAGAGAAGTTCAGTAGAGAACATTACAGCTTGGGTCACAGCTATCTTGGAATTTACATAATACCAAGATTGGTAAATTAAAGCTAATCAAAGCCTATCTAGCCTATGTCTAAACAGCAACAAAAAGGAGAACCAGATACCAGCAAAAGAGAGGAAACACCACCAAATCACCAAATAACACATCGAAGAAAGAGGCTGAGGGCAACCAGTTTTCCCCCATACTCGTCCTTCATGTTGAGGCTACTGAATCAGAAGGAAACCTATGCCATCATCTTCCACCGAGTTTACCTGAAACAGAATCGTCATCTCAGTCGAGATATTGGTGAAATTTTAGAAAATAGTTGGAAATCTCACCTCTTTGAGCTGTGAAGATGAACAAGTACAAGAGGGGGACAATGAAACACCCATAGCAGTAAGTGCGTGGGCTGAAAGCTCAAGTGAGGAGCCATGCAGGAGAAAAGGCTGTCGATGCACAATTAGGAAACCCTCCTAATTTTCTAGCTTGTGGTAGGATATAGGAAGAGAGGAATTTGGGCAAGACGTAGTGGGCCTATTTTTGGGCCTTCCGAACAATAGGCTTTGTTTTGTTCTATCACGCCCCACCTTGGGAGGTATGACTGGAACCTGATGCCCTACTGATTTGAGCTAAACTGACTAGACTGGAGCACGTTTGATACTTAATTCAAGAAACAAACGGGCTATATCTCAGTTGTAAGTACATCCCCTGACCGATAAGGCCACCTGTTAAAGAAGCTAGCTGACCACAACAATACCATAACAGGGATCCTATGCGGGCCAACAAGGAACCATGTTGTCTAGTTATAACTGAAAAGTAAATCAGGCACTAAACTACGTTATGGCCGACAAGGCCGCTAACTAACAGCTAAACAAGGCCCTATATAGCTAATTGCAGGAAATAAAGCATACACAGGCCCCACAGGGCCAACAACAACTAACCACAGGAAATGTACAACAGTCTGCAAGCCTCTAGGAGTGATATAGTGGTCGAGACAGGGCCCCGACCTACCCAAAACTGTACATCAAAAGTACGAACCTCTGCTAACTTTCAAATCCAGAGGAAAGGAGCCGAATAGACTACTGACTTTAGCTGAAGGCTAGGACATCCCGAACCGCGTCTATCCGCAGCTGCAAGCAAGTAATGCAGCACCCCGGGTGGGCATCAGTACAACATGTACCAAATATATAAGGCATAAAGATAATAACTGACTGAAAGCTAGTAAAACTGTAGTAATTAAAGAAAGAGAGTAAGGATTTAACCTGAATACCTTCACTGTCTGAATTATCTAAACAACAAGTCTAATAAGCAAACAAGAATCCAACCGGGCCCCCATAAGCCTGGTATACAAACAACACAAAAGAACCTACCTGGCTGCCACGACCCGAGCGTAGACCCAAATCATAGACATGAGACAAGGGACCCTGAGAGGATCCTAAGTCGACCCATGGCATAAGAGTACAACTAACTCTTTCAATAAACATGAAGAAAATATAATTATAAACTCAGTGGAAGTCTCATACAACGGCATATCAGAATAATATTCGAAGATATACATACATAAGTTTGAAAGCCTCTAGTATAGATGAGTTGATGGGACAAGACCCCAACTAACTCCACAAAACATGAAACTGAAATACGATATGAAACTGAAAGTCTAGTCCTCGAAAGATGAGGACTCACCACTCACGCAGGTGCTAAATCTGATAAGCAATTACGAACGGGGATAAACCTGGAAAATGGATCCTGCATCATGAAATGATGCAGCATAGAAAGTATGCGGTTAGTACGTGGAATGTACCAAGTATGCAAGGTAAGTAAAACCGCTTAAGTAAAATAAATCATTTAAAATAGTTCATAACATATCATAAGCTTTTAAGTGTAAGTAGAAGGCTACATACATTCATTCTAAAATCGTACTCTTATCATAACATGACCATGCATAGCTTTAGAACATCATGGCTGACTCGAATAACTCAAAGATAAAACATACATTTATATCAAAAGCTGATCAATGAGTTAAACCTTGCTTTTTGAACATGCATGCATAAGATAATTATCATGAGTGATGAATATGCAATCTGAATGATTTAGACAGTGGGAGACTCGTCATTTAACCAACATACCACGATAGAGCTTACATGGTCCCGACTATCATACTCAAGTAGGAAGAGCCGTCCCAAACCTTGCCAGGGCTAAGGACGCTACCATGATATCGATATCAAGTTGAAGGGCCAATCGGGGTGGGGATAGATCACAAGGGAGGTCCTAATAATATAATAGTATCAACCTACATTGGTGCATAGTTCTGGGGCATAGGATGATCGATCCTTAATCCGCTCGGTACTAGAGTCTTCTCCCAAAAACATACAATGCTCTACATCGTATATACTAAAGCTCAACATCATCAATTTACGAAGCTCAACATCGTATAATGATGAAGCTCAATATCAAACTATGCATAACTCAACATCGTACGAAACGAAGCTCACATTGTCTATTGACAAAGCTCATAATGAAATCATATATAGACTCGACATCATATGAAAATGAAGCTCAACATTGTCCTTTGACAAAGCTCAATAATGACATACATCGCAATTATAAATTCATGCATATGAGAAGCTTTATTTCGAAACATACCACAAGCTAGAATTTATGAAAATTTGGGAAAAACTTCACTTCAAATAATGTGGTAAGCGTATGTCGGGAAAATCATCACTTTATCAATATGTGGCATTGCCCAAAGCTTTATCATGCTAGGATCTACTTATTTCCTTTTTAAAACAACATCATAATCATGGGTAGCTTTAGAAACATGTTTTTCATCATTAAATCTCATCATCATCATACATTCAACATCATTCTCTTCTTTCATGAACTTCTCATCCACTGGGCATTTAAATTTTATAATTTAGAAATCACAATTTGGATTGAAAACAATTAAAAATCTTCCCAAGCTTCAATTCATCAATATAAATATAATCTATTTATACCCATGTATAGAGATTGAAGAATCATGCAATTGGGTAAAACCCCATACTTGATCATAGACAATTTATCGCATTTTGATAGAAATTGGGCATGGGTGTGGAATAAGACACCCACTCATAGCCTTACATACCTGTGAATGGTGAATTCTAACACCCTCTAATTGCCAAAGCTAAGATTCCATGGAAACCTTGAGATTTTTCCTTGAATCTCCTCTTCAAACCTTCAAACTTGTATGCATGGGAAAAATGGCTTAGAGTAGGTTTTCCCCTACTTAAAACCCACTAAAATGAGTCTTAAACAACGTAGTATAGGTCTTAGGAACTTAAGAAATTACGAGAAGGCCCTTACTAATTCACAGAAAATAACTGTCAGGTGACCCTAACGGGTGACCTGACGACTCGTCATGACGGGCAACGACTCATCTAGTCGCTCGTCAAGTACACTGGATAACAGGTCTACTGGGGCTCGTAACGAATGACTTAACGACTCATCCCCTGTGACCACGACTCGTGGTCACCTCCGGTCAAGTAAACTGCCTTAACATCAATGAAAATCCACTTTGTTTGATCACGACTTACCTCATGAGTCGTTGGGACTGACCACGACTCGTGGGGTCCCATGCGTTAGGTACACAGGACAATCCTCCTATAAAATTTCAACTCCACCCCACGATTGATATGACAACTTGTGGTGGCTGACCACGAGTCATTCCCTCACTCATGGGGACCTCAATCCTTCACTTCCCCCAGGCCTCCCTACGAGCCACCTGACGACTCATGGGGTCTCCTCATGAGTCGTCCCACGACTCGTCCTGTGCCTGCAATATCAATTTTATAATTTTCCCGTTTCAACTCCCGGGTCTAATCTTTGAGCTTTCGGGGTATAACAATATCTCCCTCTTGGGAACATTCATCCTCAAATGTTAGAAACACAAATAAAATATTGAAACATGCAATCATCATATGCAAATGCTATGCGTATTCCCAGAAAATAGAAAAGAGACTTCCTTTCTCCTCTTTCGAGGAGAATTTAAAGGGAATGTGATCCCCTCTATTGTAATGAAATAATTGAAGTTCATTTATTCTTTAAAGGAGAGCTTTTGCAAAACCCACTTTTGCCTCATCTAAGGCCAAGAGGGGAATAAAGTTATCATCCATTCGTTGAATCTGGAGATTTATACTTGTTAGAAACTGTATTCTTACTCTTCTTTGTATTTCTGAGGGTCTTTCGCAAACTAAGGCAAATAGAGAGTCTTATTCTCCCTTTCAGTCAGCCGGAAGTAATAAGATTGCTGCTCTAGACCTTGCTGCTCCACGCGGATACGATCTTTCCTTATTAAAATTGAAAACTGACGGAATGGCTACCTCCAAAAAGAACTACATAGCTGAATTAAATTCAGACATCACATACATTTATCATGACATGATTCAAACTTGTGCACATGAACTGATCATGGAAACTGATTAGAAAATTTTAGCAAAAACTGATACCTCAAACTGAAACTGAGCCAGTAGGGAACAAGTGGGTGTATTAAGCAAGCATAGCCGCTTCGGCTTCCTACGTAGCTCCCTCAACATGTAGGTTCCTCCACAACACCTTTATCGAAGCTACTTCTTTATTCCTCAGCCTCCGAACCTGACGATCCAAGACTACAACTAGAATTTCCTCATAACTGAGGCTATCTCCCACACCAACACTCTCCACCGGGACAACTAAAGATGGGTCACCCAAGAACTTTTTCAAGAGCGATACATGAAAGACGGGATGAACTGAAGATAACTCTGATGGCAAGTACAACCATATGTTACCTTACCAACTCTTCTCATAACCCAGTAGGGACTAACATAGCGGGGACTGAGTTTTCCTTTCTTTCCGAACCGCATGACTCCCTTCATGGGAGATACCTTTAGAAATACCCAATCATCCACCTCAAACTCCAAATCTCTCCTCCTCACATTAGCATATGATTTCTGACGACTCTGAGCGGTCTTCAGCCTGTCCCTTATCAACTAAACCCTTACCATGGCCTCATGAATCGAATCAGGTCCTATCATGGCTGCCTCACCAACCTTAAACCATCTGATGGGCGATCTACACCTCCGCCCGTAAAGAGCCTCGAACAATGCCATTTGGATACTGGAGTGATAACTATTATTGTAAGCAAACTCGATTAAAGGCAAGTGATCATCCCAACTACCTTTAAAGTCCATCATATAAGCTCTCAACATGTCCTCGAGAGTTTGAATTGTCCGCTCCGCCTGGCCATCCACTTGCGGATGGAATGTTGTGATGAGCTTAACCTGAGTCCCAAGCCCTTTTTGGAAAGACCGCCAAAATTGAGGGGTAAACTGAGTACCTCAGTCTGAAATAATAGACAAGGGCACTCCATGAAGTTGAACCATCTCCAGAATATACAATTTGGTATAATCCTCCGCTGAATCTGTGGTTTTGACTGGTAGGAAGTGTGCGGCCTTGGTTAACCTGTCTACCACCACCCAAATGGAGTCATATTGTCGGCGAGTATAAGGTAGACCGGTAATGAAATCCATATTAATCTCTTTCCACTTCCAAGTGGGAGTGCTGATATCCAGAAGTACGCCTCCCGACCTTTGATGTTCGACCTTTACTTGCTGAAAGTTTGGACATTTGGCTACGAATTCTGAAATACCCTTCTTCATGCCCTTCCACCAATATATTTCCCGCAAGTCATGATACATCTTGGTGGCACCTGGATGGATAAAATACCTGGATCCATGTGCCTCATGCAATATCCGATCCCTCAAATTATTAACATCTGAAACACATAGACGAACCTGGTACTACATTACACCATCTCCCCCTTGGGAGAAGACTTCCACCTTTTGACTTTGAACGACTTCCTTCAACTTTACTAAAATCGGATCCTTATCTTGTCTGGCCTTCATATCCATCACCAAGGACGATTCTGATCCATTTTGTACAACAACGCCGCCATCAGTCGAGTCGACCAATCTAACTCCCAACCTCGCAAGTCGATGGACATCTTTCACCAACTCTTTCCTTTCCTCTTCCACGTAGGACACACTCTCCATAGAGAGTCTACTAAGTGCGCCCGCTACCACATTAGCATTGTCGGTGTGGTAAAGAACACTCATATCATAGTCCTTAAGTAGCTCCAACCACCTCCTTCGCCGAAGATTGAGGTCTTTCTGTGTGAACACATATTGTAATCTCTTGTGATCCATGAATATATCCACGTGGATTCCATTCAAGTAATGCCGCTATATCTTCAATGAAAACACCACCGCCACCAATTCAATATCATGGGTTGGGTAGTTCTTTTCATGAATTTCAACTGTCTCGAGGCATATGCTATCACTTTCCCATGTTGCATCAACACACACCTGAGTCTAACTCGCGAAGCATCAAAATACACTACAAAGCCATTCGTACCCTCGGGTAGAGTCAACACTGGTGTTGAAGTGAGTCGGGTCTTCAACTCTTGGAAGCTTTTCTCACAAGCCTCCGACTATTGAAACTTTACCTTCTTCTAAGTCAACTTAGTCAATGGTGCGGCAATAAATGAAAAACCTTCCATTAATCTATGATAGTAACCTGCTAGGCCCAAAAAGCTCCTAATATCTTATGGGTTCACTAATTTGGGCCAATTCTTTACGGCCTCAATCTTTTGAGAATCTACTTTTATACCCTCGCTTGACACCAGAGGCTTAGAAATGCCACTGAATCCAACCAAAACTCGCATTTGCTGAACTTTGCATACAACTGCTTGTCTTTTAGGGCCTGAAGTACTATTCTCAAGTGAACGGCATGCTCCTCCTCACTCCAAGAATATATAAGAATGTCATCAATGAACAAAATTACGAACATGTCCAAATATGCCTTGAACACCCTATTCATTAGATCCATAAAAGTTGCAAGGGAATTGGTTAGTTCAAAAAACATAACAACAGATTCATAGTGACCATACCGAGTCCTGAAAGCGGTTTTCGGGATGTCACTCTCCCGAACCCTGAGCTGGTGATACTCGGATTTGAGATCAATCTTGGAGAAACACTTGGCACCCTAAAGCTGGTCAAAAAAATCATCGATCCTGAGTAAGGGGTACCTATTCTTAACGGTAACCCTGTTCAACTGTCGATAGTCAATACATATGTGAAAGGAACCGTCCTTCTTTCAAAAAAATAATATTGGTGCGCCCCATGGATACTTACTTGGCCTGATAAAGCCCTTATCTAACAAGTCATTCAACTGATCCTTCAACTTTTTTAACTCGGCTGGAGCCATTCTGTAAGGCGGAATAGATATAGGCTGCGTGTCGGGAAGGAGATCTATAACAAAATCAATCTCCCGCTTAGGAGGGACACCTGAAAAATCATCAGAAAAAACCTCTGGATACTCACGTACCACTGGTCGGACTGAATAGTCGAGGTCTCGGACTCCACGTACTTAACCCTAACTAGACGGTAAAAACAACCCTTAGAAATCATCTTTCTAGCCTTAAGGTGTAAATCGACCTACAGGTACAGCTGAACCACCCTCCATTCTAAGATAGGTTCACCTAAAAATCTGAACTCTACTAACCGGGTCCTACAATTAACTGAAGCATAGCATGCAAATAGCCAATCCATGCCAAGAATAACATCAAAATTGGTGATGGCTACCTCTATCAAGTCTACTAAGGTGACCTTATGAAGAACTGAGACCGGGCAATCTCTATACACCTGTCTAGCTATAACTGAGTCACCTACTAGAGTAGAAATTGAGAAGGGCTCTGATAAGACATCGGGTGTGACTCCGAAACTACTGGCCACATAAGGTGTCACGAAAGACAAGGTAGCCCCATTTTACAATTTTACAATTTTTCCATTTCAACTCTCGGGTCCGATCTTTGAGCTTCCGGGGTATAACACTGGGCCTCCATAAGCCCCGAAAAGTACAAACAAGGTCCACTCCTACTATATGGGTACTAAGGATGGTGTGTATACTATAACTCGGGATGGCCCTCGTGGCCTCAATCTGGTGAAACTCAATACATCCCTCCCGGCCTCAGTAAATGGAACTTTGTATGGCCCTTGTGGCCTCAATAAATGAAACTCAAAATGGACCTCGTGGCCTCAATAAATGGAACTCAAAATGGCCCTTGTGGCCTCAATAAATGGAACTCAAAATGGCCCTCGCGGTCTCAATAAATGGATCTCAAAATTGCCCTCGCGGCCTCAATAAATGGAACTCAAAATGGCCCTCGCGGCCTCAATAAATGGAACTCAAAATGGCCTTTCGCGGCTTCAATAAATGGAACTCAAAATGGCCCTCGCGGCCTCAGTAAATGGAACTCTGTATGGGGTAACATCTAACTACTCAACATCAAAGTAAAACCATTCTAGCTAGATAACTCAGACAAGAATTACTATTTTGTCACCATAAGCTCAATTCAGTTTATACCAGCTGACGTCAATAGGTTTACCCTGAAATACAATAGATACAAGGGTTGTACTAACTTTACAACAAACATAACTAGCCTAACGGATAGCCTTACATACCTGAATTGCCGATTTCTGATTAACTGGAGAGTTTCAATTCATATTCAATAGCCCTTTCCAATTTCAATTGTATTACTGGAGAATGAGACTAGTTTAATACTCAATTCGGTGAAAACGATAACTTTTAATAACAATATCAACTATACTTCAACTGGCGGAATACAGCCAAAAATGTATAATTTCCTGAGAGTTCAAAACGGAGAAATGTTTACTTGAAGCCTATGATCGTATAGAAATTAGTTTGGAGCAATTTCAACACTTTTGCTCGGCGGGGCTACGATTTTCCGGGCAAATTTTGCCAAAATAACTCCGTAGTAATGCTCCCTGCAGGCTTATAACTCCATACCCGAAGTTAATTTGAATTTGAATGGCTTTTGATAGTGTAAACTGACGAAAAATACTTACTTTCCTTGTCTCACACTCTCTCTGGCTGAAGCTCTCTTTGAAAATGAAATAAAATTGAATGGAAGGACTATATATACACATTAGGGCGGTGGACTAGGGAGGCTCCTCGCTCCAGCCATTGTGGAAGCCCTAGTACTGCGCCCCCCTCCCCCCCCCCCCCCCCCGTGCGCCAGGGATGCCCCCGCTCACGCCAGCCATCGCGCTGGCGGGCTGGCACGCCACTCTGGCTGGTGTCCTACTGGCTGGCCCTTCGAGGCCTAGCCTCACTCGACCCGACTTCCGAGACCTCCCTACACGCATCGTACTCCCTTTATTTATCTAAAATCCATGTGTACACTTACTAATTGTTAACTTTTACGGGGTGTAACATCCTCCCCCCTTAGGAACATTCATCCTCAAATGTCAACTACAACTTACAGGAGTTCGACTCTTTTAACTATTATTCTAGAAAAATTTTGGCAGAGTCTCCCCTGTAATATGGCTATTTGAAAACACCTGAATCGCAGGAAAGTCCAATACAGATATATCACATGACATTATAACAACTCTTTCACAATGAAATGACAGTTAACTGAATAGTCTAAGTAACTAAATCATAGAGCAGCAACTGAAACAACGACTTCACTTAACTGTATAATTGGGTCTAATCCTTAATCAATTAAGGATATTTGGATCTCATGTCGTCCTCAACTTCCCAGGTCATCTCTTCTCTATTCCTATTTCTCCACAATACCTTAACATAGGCGACATCTTTAGTTTTCAACCTATGAACCAGCTAATATGGCTACTAGAACCTCTTCGTAGGCTAACTCTTCAGTAACCTGGACGTCCTCAACTGGCACAACACAGGACGGATCCCCTATACACTTTCGCAACATCGATACATGAAAGACCGGGTGGACAGACTCTAACTCTAAAGAAAAATCTAACTCGTATGCCACCTGGCCTATTCTTCGGAGGATCCGATACGACCCAATAAACCTTGGGCTAAGTTTGCCTTTATTTCCAAATCTCATTACGCCCTTCATCGGTGATACCTTAAGGAATACCCAGTCACCAACATTGAACTCTAAGTCTCTATGCCGAACATCAGAGTAGGACTTTTGACGACTCTTGGCTGTGAAAAAGCATTCTCTGCTAATCTTTACTTTTTCCTCTAATTGGTGGATCATGTCTGGTCCAATTAGTTTTGATTCACCTACCTCGAACCAACCAACTGGGGATCTGCACTTCCGCCCATATAAAGCCTCGTACGGTGCCATTTGAATTTCCGAATGATAACTATTACTATAAGCAAACTCAATAAGGGGTAAATGTTCATCCCAGCTTCCCCCGAAGCCTATCCTCAAGCGTGTGAATTGTACGTTCTACCTGCCCGTCTGTCTGAGGATGGAATGTTATACTCAAACTGACTTGTGTCCCCAAACCTTTCTGAAATGATTGCTAGAATCTAGTTGTAAATTGTGCTCCTCTATCAGAAATGATAGATACTGGGACACCATGTAGTCTAACTATTTCACTAATGTATAATTCAGCATAGTCCTTGGCTAAAAAAGTGGTCCTCACTGGAAGAAAATGAGCTGACTTCGTCAATCTATCGACAATCACCCAAATGGAATCAAATCTGCGCCTGGTGTGGGGTAGTCCTGTCACAAAATCCATATTACTTATCTCCCATTTCCACAGAGGTATAGCTATTTTATGAGTTAGGCCGTCAGGTTTCTAATGTTCAGCCTTTACCTGTTGACAATTAGTATATTGCGCCACAAATTCAGCTACACCTTTCTTCAATCCACGCCACCAATATATCTTTTTTATGCCATGGTACATCTTCATTGAACATGGCTGAAGAGAATAACGAAAGTAATGTACCTCTGCCATAATCTGTTGGTGGAGTCCTGCTACATCCAGGACGCAAAGGCGACCTTTGTACCTCAAAACTTCATCTCCGTCTACCTCAAAAACTGATGTTTCACCCTGCTGAGCTCTATCTCTGAGCTGTGCTAAATAAGAATCTTCATACTGCCGCTCTTTTACCTCTACTACCAGGGATGACACTGCTGTATTCTAAATTATGGCTCCATTATCCTCTGTACCAACTACCCGAACTGCTAAGCTGGCTAGCCAGTGCAATTCTCCAGCCATTTCCCGTTGTTCCAGCCTCAGATATGCCAAACTGCCCATAGATCGGCGGCTAAGAGCATCTGCCACAATATTAGTTTTCCTTGGGTGATACAAGATGTTCACATCATAACCTTTCAACAATTCTAACCATCGACGTTGTCGCAAATTCAGCTCTTTCTGTGTGAAAATGTACTGAAGACTTTTATGGTCAATAAAAATATCCACACGCACCTCATATAAGTAATGCCTCCATATCTTTAAGGCGTAAACCATTGCAGCTAACTCCAGATCGTGGGTGGGATAGTTCTTTTCATGTTTTCTCAATTTCCTCGAAGCATACGCTATTACCTTCCCATGTTGCATTAAAACACACCCTAACCCGATGCCTGAAGCATCACAATACACCGCATAACCCTCTAAACCTTCCAACAAAGCTAACACTAGTGCTGATGTCAATCTGTTTTTCAATTCCTGGAAACTCGGCTCACAAGCTTCAGTCTACTGAAACTTGGCTGCTTTTTGAGTCAATTTAGTCAAAGGTGCTGACAGAGTAGAAAACCCTTCAACGAACCTTCTGTAATACTCGACTAACTCCAGGAAAATGCGAACCTTTGTTGGGGTCATAGGTCTAGGCCATGTTTTCACTGCCTCAATTTTCTGCAAATCGACTTGAATACCAGCCTCTAATACAATGTGGCCCAAGAAAGCTACAGAATTCAACCAGAGCTCACATTTAGAAAACTTTGCATATAACTGGCAGTCTCTAAGGATCTGAAGTACTGCCCGCAAATGATCTTGATGTTCCGCTTCTAAGCGGGAGTAGACTGAATATCATCAATGAACACTATAACAAATAGATCCAAATACGGCCTGAATATATTATTCATTAGGTCCACGAACACTTCTGGCGCATTTGTCAATCCGAAGGACATAATTAAGAATTCAAAATGTCCATACCTAGTCCTAAAAGCTGTCTTCGAGATATCTTTCTCCCGAACTCGAACCTAGTGGTACCCGGATCTCAAATCAATTTAGAGAAGTATTTTTCCCCTTGCAGCTGATCAAACAAATCATCTATTCTCGAAAGAGGATCTATACACATGCGTAGAGACCCATCCTTCTTTCTCACAAATAGGACTGGTGCACCCCACAGTGACGTACTGGGTCTGATGAAACCCTTATCTAACAAATCTTTTAACTTTTATTTTAATTCAACAGGGGCCATTCGATATGGGAGTATGGATATAAGGTGACTATCTGGTAGCAAATCTATAAAGAAATCTACTTCCCTCTCTAGGGGAATACCAGGAAGTTCATCTGAAAACACATCTGGGAACTCATTAACAACTGGGATAGATTGGAGAGTCGGGGATTCTGCTTGCACATCTCGAACCCTGATAATATAGTAGATACAACCCTTTGTTATTAACTTCTTTGCCCGAAGACAGGATATAAACTTACCTTTCGGCGTAGCTGTATCACCTCTCCATTCTCGCACTACCTCTCCCGGAAAGTGAAATCGGACAATTTTGGTCCGACACTCTATAGTAGCATAACATGGTGCCAACCAGTCCATGCCCATAATCACATCAAAATTAATCATTTCTAATTCTACCAGATCTGCTGAGGTCGAATGACCCACAACCTCTACTGTACAACCCCGATAAATTCTTTTAGCAATAATATAGTCACCAACAGGAGTAGATGCCGAAAAGGTCGCTGAAGCAATTCTAGTGCTATATCAAACTTTATAGAATCAAATGACACAAATCAAATTTGTTGTACTAGTTCCACTCAAGCCCGGAAAAACCCTTTGATACTGTATTTTCCGATTGTGGACAATTCTTTTGGTTGCGTATGGAGTCAGCATGACATTATAGGTAAAAATGACAAAGCTATCTATTATCTCAGCAAGAAGTTTACCACTTATGAGGCTAAGTACACTCTTCTCAAAAGGACATGTTGTGCCCTGACTTAGGTGGCACAAAAGTTGAAGTATTATCTTTCGTCCTACACTAATTATCTTATTTCTCATATGGATCTTTTGAAGTATATTTTTCTAAAGCTTATGCATAAAGGTAGAATTGCAATATGGCAGATATTACTTACAAAGTTTGACATTGTTTCTGTAACCCGAACTGCAATGAAAGCCCAAGTTTTGGTAGATCATCTGGCTAAGAACCCTATTGATAAAGAATATGAGCTATTGAAGATACACCTTCCTGATAAAGAAATATCAGGTATTGATGAAGTTATATCGGACAATAATTCAGGTTGGAAATTGTTCTTTGATGGAGCCGCTAACATGAGCGAAGATGGGATAAGAGCAACATTATTTTGTAACAGCCCAATTTTGATTCTATTGTACCAATAATATAGTAAAATATGAAGCTTGATTTTTAGTTTGAAATTAGCTATTGACATGGGAATCCAAGAATTATTAGTATTGGGGAGATCCAGACTTGCTAATCCGCCAAGTTCAAGGAGAATGAGAAACTCGTAACTGTAAGCTCACTCCATATTGACATTGTTTGTAAGATCTTTGTTGACGGCTCATATCAATGAAGTTTAGACATATTCCAAGATTTCATAATGAAATGGCGGATGCTTTGGCCACTTTGTCTTCAATGCTCTAACATCTTGATAAGGTGAACATTGACCCTTTTCATACACAAATTCGTGATTAATATACTTACTGCATTGCACTGGAAGAGAAGCTCGATAGTGAACCCTTATTCATTGACATTAAAAAATACATTCATTCTGGATAATATCCAATGCATGCCACTGGTGATCAAAAGAAGACTATTCGACGACTAGCTAATGATTTTTTCTTAAATGGAGGAACTTTGTACAAGAAGACTCCTAACTTGGGACTTCTGAGGTATGTAAATTCTAAAGAGGCTTCAATAATTATAACAGAAATGTATTCTGAAATTTGTGTACCACATATGAACGGATATATCTTAGCAAAAAAGTTATTCCGAGCAAGTTATTATTGGCTTACCCTGGAACGAGATTCTATTCATTTTATTTGTAAGTGTCATCAATGTTAGTTACACGGTGCCTTGATACATTCCCCTCCTTTTGAGTTACACATAATGTCTTCCCTGTGGCTTTTTGTGGCTTGGGGAATGAATGTAATTGGGCCAATCGAGTCGAAAGCGTCAAATTGGCATAGGTTCATCTTGATAGCCATTGATTATTTTACAAAATGGATTGATGCAGTAATTTTTAAATCAATAAAGTCATGACGGACTTTATTCATTCCAACATCATTTGCATATTTGATGTCCTACAGGTAATTATTACATAAAACGCCACTAATCTCAACAGTCATTTGATGAAAGAGACATGTCAACAGTTTAAAATTGGACATTAAAATTCAACTCCATATTATCCAAAAGCAAAAAAAGTCGTAGAAGCTGCTAATAAGAATATTAAGAAGATAGTTCACAAAATGGTGCAGGGTTTCAGACAGTGGCATAAAAGGAGCCCTTTGCTTTATTGGGTTATCGCACTTTCATTGGTGCAACTCCTTATTTTTCAGTGTATGGGATAGAAGCAGTTATATCTGTAAGTCAAAATTCCATTCCTTCAAATTATTGTGGAAGCTGAGATAGATGATAACAAGTGGGTTAAAACCCGATTGGAGTAATTGAACTTATTTGATGAAAATAGATTAACATCGGTATGCCATAGACAACTGTATCAAGAAGAATGGCACGGGTATATGACAAAAAGGTGCATCCTAGATATTTTGAAGTGGGTCAGTTAGTATTGAGGCGCATCCTCTCCCACCAGGCTGAAGCGAAAGGCAAGTTCTCCCAAACTGGCAAGGGACATTCATTGTGAAGAAGGTATTATCCAATGATGCTTTATATTTGTTGGATATAGAAAAAATTACAGAAATGGCTATCAATGCCGATGTTGTGAAGAAATATTATGTATGATCCTTATTTCTTATAATTATATTCTTTTCTTTTACTTGACATTTCAAAGTTTAATATGACAAAGACATTTTATTATGCTATCCAAATAGGTCATCCCTTGCCACCCCTTTTTGAGCCTTAGTTTATTTTCTTTCATATCCTTCTTTTGGAATCATAACCAAAAAGAAAAAAAGAAAAAAAGTCAATCAAAAAGTCACAACTCTTCTGAATTACGTTTGACATGATTCTTACCTCGGCAAGATCGTAGACAGCCCTATTCAGGAGTTTGATCTAAAAAAAGTAATATAATAAATCCCATTTCAAAAGAAACTGAGACAAAAGATATTTTTTATTGAGTCAATTCCGAAAGTTGTAAGTCTCAATCCTACTTTAAATATAGTCTTTGAGCCTTCATGTCGTTCTTTCTTTTCAACCCTATCCAAAAGTCACGTTACAACTAAAAGAAAGACCTTCAGATCAATCTTTAAGGATATAAAGGCTAAGCATGTTATAGGTATATGATGCTTGCACCATAGGTATTACTTGTCTTCACCAACATAAGAAAGAGAAAATAAAAAATAAGAGAGTTTTATTGGTGAAAAATTTTCTTGTGCATCGTAAGACGGTGGGTAAGTTGATAAAAATAAAAAATAAGAGAGTTTTATTAATCAAAACCCTCTCGAGCACCGTAAGAATATGGTGAGTTGAGAGGTTTTGAAAATGAGAGTGTCTTATTGGTGGAAACTCTCGCAGGCACCGTAAGACAATAGTGAGTTGAGAAAAATAAAAATAAGAGAGACTTGTTAGGGAAAATCCTTTAGGCCGAGAGCTTGATTGTGATAAGATTTATTAAAGTACAGAAAATGCGATTTCAAAGTCAAAGGGTCGACATGAGTTTGATGTATAGTTGGGTTAGATAGATCAAGCTGCTCAATCCAAAATGCATATAATAATCATCAGAGTTGGATATTACACCCAGGTCTATTTCTATTCATTTTATTTTTGGAAGAAGGACATCTTTAGTTAAATTTCATTCCTTTCTATATTTCTATCTTTTCATCATTTTATTTTTCTGTGTCTTGGAGTCAAGCTCATGCCAAGACAAGTGAGAAAGGACTTCAAAACTCGCTACCAGCTTCTTCGATTACACAGAGTAAGGCAAATGACCAGCACATAAAATAACATGATTTGAAATACAGTAAAGAATTCAATGATTATTGTCCGCTGACAGGTTTTTGCCGGAAATACATAGGTTAAATAGAGTGCCAAATTAAGGAACATCATGGAACCGAGGTATGACATTGGGTTAAACTGATTCTCGATAGCCAGAATTTGGGACAGTAGCATAGAAAGTTAACAACACACTCAAGATATTTGAAATAGAGATGAACCTGACAAGTGGTGGAGCAATTGCCTCAAAAGCCAAAGACACAAACCAGTCACCAAGTTAAAACTTACAAATTTTCTTTATTTTGAAACAGGGGCAAAATTTTGGTTCATTAGTCGCATGTACCTTTTGGAAAAATTCAGATTAACTTTTTAATGATTTTATCAAGACCCTTTTAGATAATTAGATTTAATTATGTTTATCAGAAACCTCCTCAATAATGAGATTTAATTTAGTTTAGCAGAACCCTCTTGGATAATGAGATTTAGTTTAGTTTAGCAGGACCCTCTTGGAAAATGCAATTAAATTTAGTTTAGCAGGACCCTCCTGGATAATGAGATTTAATTTAGTTTAATGGGATGCTCCTAAATAATGGGATTCAATTTAATTTATTAGGAAGCTCCTGATAATAGAATGTAATTTAGTTTAGCAGGACCCTCCTGAAAAACTGAATATAATTTAGTTTATCAAGACTCTTCTGTAAAATAGGACTTAATTTAGCTTAGCAGGACCCTCCTGAATAATGGAATTTAATTTTATTTAGCAGGACCCTCTTGGATAATGGAATTGAATTTAGTTTATCAGGATCCTCCTATAAAATAAAATTTAATCTACTTTAGCAGGACCCTCCTGAATAATGGGACTAAATTTAGTTTAACAGGACTCTCCTCGATAATGGGTTTAATTTAATTTATCAGGACCCTCCTAAAAATGAGATTTAACTTATCAGAATTCTCCTGGAATGGGATTTAATTTAGTTTATCATGACCCGTCTAGATAATGGAATTTAATTTAGTTTAGCAAGAATCTCCTGAATAATGAGATTCAATTGAATTTATCAGGACCCTCCTAGATAATAACATTCAATTTAGTCTATTAGGCCCTCCTGGATAATGAGATTTAATTTGGTCTATCATTGACCCTCCTAGATAATGGAATTTAATTTATTTTAGACTCTCCTGAATAATGAGATTCCATCTTTATCTTCTTCTAACAAACCTCATATGCATACAATACACTCTCACACATATTCAACCTCACCCACTCACATCACACAGACCTCACGATTTCTTTTCTCTTCTTTCACTACAAGCTACTCACCTACACACACCTCACCATTTCTTTTATCTTTTCTTTTCTTTCTCTCCACAAAAACACAAATTATACATTCACACACACAATTTTCCAGAAAATAAAGATGATGAAGGGAGGGAGAACCAATATCTGGGGATGATTTTTCTTCTCATTCAGACTTGCTGACTCGTCTTACACACACTAATACTTTTATTCACCTGTAAACATACCTAGATATATATAGAAGGAGGAGGAAGAGTGCACAGGCTCTCATATAAATAGGCCGAAACTAACAGGGAAGCGACACCTCTGCGTAAATCACCATCACACAGTCCTTCTTCCACTGTCAGTCACCGAATCACTCTCATCGACCATTCTTTTACCATTTTATTTCAAAACAGTTGTTACACCACTAATACCCATCATCTTCTCCACTTAAAACACACCAAATGTTCACCCTCTCCTTTCGTCGATAGAATATATTTGTTGTTTTACAGTGATCTCCAGGTCGGGGTGTTCAGATCTAAATAATGGAGTTGAGGTTTCTGGCGAGTCGAGATCCGCGGTTGTTGCTCCAATTTGAGTTCGAAACAGAAGAAAAATGATTTGTTTCTATTTAAGGTTTATTTCTTACATTTTCTCTCCAATTTTATTATTAGTTCATATGTTGTAGGATTATATTTAATCATTTGACGGATTGGTGATCTGTGATAGTTTCCTAGTATTTTGTGCTTTATTGTAATTAATGTTTTAAAGTGTATGCAAGTGTTATTCATATCAAGTTCATTCTGGGTGTCCACATTATTTAAGCAACAGAGAATTTGAATACCAAATTGAAAAGGGACAGTGATAACAATGGGGTCGTGGTGGTGTTAAAATAATTAAAAAATAATTGGGTTTAAATTGATTTATTCATTAGCGGGCTATTATAATTGATTTTCAATATGAGATTAATATAGTATTTTTACCTTTCCTTTCTTGCTATAAATATTTTCAAATAACCTTGGAGTTGGTAGATAAACTTTTAGATCCATTTGGTTTTAAATATGCTTTTACTTGCTTTTGAATATTATGTATTTATCCGGGGAATGCCCCGAATTATTTTGTAACAATGGAGGTCGTTTATGAACCGGGTGATGTATGGAATATTAACATTAGCTTCTTAAGATAGCGAATGTTCTGGGCCTAGTTAATATCAGTAAAGGAAAATATTGGGTTCCCAACCCTAAGAAATTAGTTAATTAATTTGATAATTAACGATGAGGTCGGAAAGCGCTGCTACTGATAAGTCATTTAAATAAAATTCATCTACTATATTTGAAGACGATTTAATATGGTGTATAGTCTTTTAAGTGCATTAGTCATTTGCTTAGGCACGGTAAAATGAGACGACTCATAAATGATTCAAAAGGCGCGAGATATAAATCAATGATCTGTGGTAAGACTGAAAAGCGTTGCTACCAGTACACCACACATTAATAATTTAAATTAATTTCAAAAAGTTTTAAAATGAGCCGAGAAGGCGAACCAATGACTTTTTAAGCATAATGTATCCAAAATTGAGTTAAGCCGAATGTAAATCGATAAAGCGAATGTGCTAGCACAACGGAACTTGAGGGATGCATAACACCTTCCCCTCGGTCAAAAGAATTCCTTATCCGGTCTTTTTTTTTTGGACCAAAAATAAGAGTCATTTTCTTTTGATTAGGGATTCAAAAAGGTGACTTGAAACACCGAAACTTAATTCCATGTAGCGACTCTAAATAAATAAAATTAATCCCTTATCAATACGTCCCTTCAATTGAAAAAATTCTTTAATAATAAAATCCTCTTCCACCTTCGCACGGGAGATTATCGTTAAAAAAAGGGGGTGTGACAGCTCTAGTGACTCTTTTGCTTGGGACTTTTGTAAATACAAATCAGAATTCAAGCTTTGATATGTCGATCTTATTTGGCTTTACTTGATTTTGGATATTTGCTACTTGACCACTCATTCACTGCTTTGATATTATTTAAATTGTAATATAAATTGTCTTCTCTCGTGCACCCATCTGAGTCTTCTGAACACTCCACACACTGTGCACTCAGAGATGCGGTTACGCTCCCGAGACTTTCTTTGAGATAGCGGAAATGCGATAATATTTCTGGGAAGGATATTTAGTCACACATGTTTTAGGGTGGGGAGGACCAACAGTGAGGCTGGAAAGCGTTGCTATGGGTAAGTTGTCCCTTCCCGACTCGAGTTGTCCACTCATTTTACAACCAGTCTAGACACCTATTCCATTAGGATATTAAACCTAGTATAATAATCCAAATGCAATGGTATTCCTAATAGGCTCCGATTTATCTGCATTATATGCATTTCACTTAGCAGGATTCGGCACACGGGTCGGGTCCATCTAGGACAGGTAGCTTTTATATTAGACCAATATGTGTATGTTATATGCTATTTGTGATATTATTTGAGGATACTTATTTTATTGTTAACCAGCTTTTAGATTAACTGGTAAAACAGAAGAGAGAAGCATTTCCCTAATTTTTATGCCCGTTTTGTTAAGCTCTAGATTTACTTGACTCTTGACTTTTCAAAAAAAACATATATATAATTCTTGTTTTAGAAGTTCTTATGCATTCCTTAAAAATGATAATTTCAAAAAAATAAAGTTTATCTTTCTTAGCAAAAATCATAGAAAATAATTTTTCATTATTTATTCTTTTTTCTTTCACATAGCTCTTTAAAAAAAATCAAAACTATTCTTTCATATCTATCTTACAAAAATAAATTGCACTTTTTCAAGGCAGATTTCAAGCTTTAAAACTTTCTTAAACTGTCCAATATGGATGAACTACGCATACCTAATTATCCTCTCTTGATGTGAGATACGTGGACAACTCTTAGCGGGTCCGGTGATCCTAAAAAGTAAATGAGTTTTTTTAAAAAAACATTCAATCCCAACACTTTTGCTATCTACTATCCAATTAGTTTAAGGTAGTTGGTTTGTGGCACGCTGGCAGAGCACCGTCACTTCACAAGATAAAAAAAAAAGTACCAATCGATCGAAGATAGAAACACTTTGATTACTGATGAACTTCAAAGTCAATTGACTGAACAAGAGTCAGGGTCACTTGAGGAAGTGAGAAGGTTGAAACAACATTTGGCTCATGTGTATCAGGCTTGGATGATTGGTCAACCTCCACCTCCACTACCTCAGGACTTTTCAGAAGGCATTCCCACCATACCAATTTCTACCCAAGCTCCACCTTCCGGAACAACTGACCTTCTTTATCCTCCTGGATTTTCTCCATCCTATAATCTTTCTACTGTGGCAAGTACTTCCACTGTACGACCTCTAGTTGCACCACCCAGAAATACTCCTCTTATCATACTTGATATTACAGGGGCGATTTTTTTCACTTTCACCACTGCCGGCAGTCGCACTACTCAGCACAACTCAGCCTCGCACACTCACTTAGCCGTTTAGGGACTTAGATTACTTTTAGGCACAACGGAACATAAAAAGCATACACACAGCAATTACGGAAAATTTTCCAACCTTTATTAATCTCGCAAATTTACAAAAGAACTCACTGAATTTGGAAGGCTTACAATGACTCTCATTCCTTAGCCAAATTCTGACTACCAAAATTTATAGCTGCCAATCGGCAGTTACAAGGGGAGGGGAGTGTGGCTGGCACATGCCAGCTTACAAGGAACTAACAAACAATATCCAAAGTACATAGGCGCCCAAAGGCAGTTACAATTTCAAAATTCGAAATTCAAACCAGCCAACCGCTCACAGTGTCGCACGCGTCCACGCCAGCGCGTATGCCAGCGCGCAGCGCCTTCAGCTCAACACTTAGAATATTTTTCAACCTTCCTTGCCTTGCCCACTCCATGACACTGCCCACAAGCTTGCCCACTCATCTAGCTCTTACCCTGCACTCGTCTAGCTCTTGCCCATGCCATCGCCTAGCCGAGTCATACCACCGCTTGCACGCACACCCGATAGGTGCCATGCGCCTATCCGTCGCCCCTTTCTGATCAAGGCCTCCTTACCAACACTCAAGTCTGCCTTGCCTTAGCCAAATGCCATGCACAACACTCAGCCACATGCACTGCTGCCGAAGCCCACAACTGGTCGTGCCAAGGCAGTGCATCCTTGGCACGCCACTGCCGACATACGTCAAGTTCGAACTTGGGGGTCTAACAAACCACCCCCACTAGTTGAACTTGACTTCCTCGTCGAGGCCATCTTAAGATAGTCCTCCAGCTGCTTCTCGAACTGCCATAGTTTTGAACTCTTCTCTCAAGTCGCGTCTGCCACGGACTTGCCTTTCCAATGTATCAAGAATTTTGTCCGCCTGTTTTTCTTGCTCATGCCCAGCACCCGATGATCCAGCACCTGTTCAATCTCCCCTTCAAACTGTGTGCGCACCACAGTTCGATCTCCCTTTTCTTTGTGCCTGTTTGGATATGCATCATCTTCAAAATAAGGCTTCAGAAAACTAACATGAAAAGTAGGATGAATTTTTAACCTTTCCGGCATTTTCAGCTTGTAACCAACTTTGCCTATCTTCTGCACCACCTCAAATGGGACATCATATTTGGGAATCAGTCCTCTATGCCTCTGTTTACTCACAATTTGTTTCCAAATCTGCGGTGTGAGTTTGAGCAGCACCTTATCACCCACCTTAAATTCCAACGGGCGTCTATGTTGATCGGCATATTTCTTCATGCAATTTTGGGCCTTGCGCAAACTGTCTTGCGCTTCTGCAAGCATCTCATGCTTGTCCCTTACATAATGGTACGAAGCCGGGCATTTCCCTTGATGCTTCTGCTTTGCGATATCTACCGGTGTCAAAGGTTGTTTGCCCAAGACTAATTCAAAGGGACTCATCTCAGTTGCTGAAGACTTGTGCATATTGTAGCAAAACTGTGTTGTATCCAACAAGTCTACCCAATTCCGCTGGCTTGCTGTCACGAAATGTCTGAGATATTCCTCCAACAAGTGATTTATTCTTTCTGTCTGGCCATCTGTTTGAGGGTGATTTGCTATTGAAAATTTCAGATCAGTCCCCATCATATTGAACAAAGTTGTCCAAAACCGACCTGTGAATCTAGCATCCCAATCACTCATAATATCAGCTGGCATACTAAACAGTTTAACCACATGTCTATAAAATAAATCAGCAGCAATTTATGATGAACAAACAACTATGGTAGCAATAAAGATAGAGTATTTGGAAAATCTGTCAACAACAACCATTATAGATGCCTTACCGTCAACCTTTGGGAACCCAGTAATAAAGTCCATAGAAACAGACATCCATGGTCTTTTAGGAATCGGAAGAGGCTGCAACAAACCTGCCTCCTTCTTGCGCTCAGATTTGTCTAATTGGCACACTAGACAAGTCTTCACATAAGCTTCAATATCATCTTCCATCTTTGGCCAATAATAAACACGGGACAGCAAGGCTAACATCTGTTCCACACCCGGATGACCAGCCCATGTAATGTCATGCGCCTCCTTCATCAAGTCTCTACACAGCCCACCACCTTGAGGTACGACGATCCTCCCCCCTTTGAAATAAAGGAGATCGTCCTCGATCCAATACCTCTTAACTATCCCTTCTCGCACTTGACTCATCCATTTCACATACAATGAGTCATTAGCATCACATATTCTAATCTTATAAAGAAAATCAGTTTCAAGTCTAGAAATTGAATACATAGCATCAAATACCTCTTTTCGGCTCAAGGCGTCAGCAACTTGGTTGTGCTTTCCCGGCTTATGTTCCCACACAAAATCATATTCTGCCAAGAATTCCTGCCAACGTACTTTCTTTGGACTTAGCTTGCGTTGAGTCTTGAAAAATGTATTATCCACATTATCAGTCTGCACCACAAAATGTGTACCCAGCAAATACACCCTCCACGTTTGCAAGCAATGTACAACAGCAACCATCTCCTTCTCATGAGTCGAATACCTCTGTTCCGCATCATTCAATTTCCTGCTTTCATAGGCCACTGGATGCCCTTCCTACACAAGAACACCTCCAACAGCCTTGTCGGACGCATCTGTATGCACTTCAAAGGGCAACTCAAAATCAAGCAGCTTTAGGATAGGCTCCGATGCTATTGCCTCCTTCAACAGTTGGAAAGCAGTTTCACACTGATCAAACCATGCCCACTTAACATTCTTCTTCAACAAATCTATTAAGGCGGCTGCCTCCTTAGAATAGCTAGTAATGAACTTGCGGTAATAATTAGCCATCCCTAAAAATGACCACAACTCTTTTACGCCACTGGGTGCCTGCCAATCCACGATTGCCTGCACCTTCTTTGGGTCCATCCGCACTTGATTCTGACTCACCAAGTGCCCAAGGAACTTTATTTCTTTTTGAGAAAATTCACATTTTTCCATCTTCACATATAGTTTGTACTCCCTCAAATGAGACAGCACCTTGCTTAGATGTATCAAGTGTTCATCAAGAGAGAAACTATAAATAACAATGTCATTTAAGTAAATAACAACAAACTCATGAAGATACTCAAACAACACGTCATTCATTAAATTACAGAAAGTGGCCGAGACATTAGTTAGCCCAAACGGCATTACAAGAAACTTATATGATCCATACCTAGTTACACAAGTAGTTTTAGGCTCATCACCCTCTGCTAATCTAACCTGCCAATAACCAGACCTAAGATCTAGTTTAGTAAACCAGCATACCTTGCTCAGTCTGTCCATCAAGTCTTGTGCCAGCGGCACCGGATATTTGTTCTACACAGTCACTTTGTTCAATGCCCTATAGTCCATGCACATCCTCAAGGATCCGTCCTGCTTCTTTTGAAAAAAAACAGGAGCACTATAGGGAGCCTTTGAAGGCTAAATCAGTCCGGCATCCAGCAGCTCATTCAATTGTTTGCGCAATTCAGCCAACTCTTTAGGAGCCATCTGATAAGGAGCTTGGGTAGGGGCAACTGATCCTGGCAGCAACTCAATCTTATGATCAATATCCCTTCTTGGTGGCAGCATCTTGGGCAATTTAGGGGGCATCACATCAGCATACTCTTTCAACAATTCTGCCACAGAATCAGGCACCTCAATCTTCACATCTGGTTTGACTTCAACCATGGCAGCAAGAAAGGTTTGATCTCCCTTCTTCAATCCCTTCTCGACACTAATAGCAGAAATAATAGGTGTCTTGTACTTCTTCACTTTCTCAGCTTCTCCATAAGGATGAACAGCCTTGATGAAACTCGGTTTCTTCTCATCCATTAGCATCATCCCATCCAAATGAGGAAATGGAACGAATCGGTACTTCTTCAAGAAATCAACTCCAAGTATTATTTCAAAGTATCCCAGTGGCATCACCATCAAATTATATTTTCCAGTCCACTCTCCAATGACCATGAAAACATCATACGCCATTCCCACAATAGCTTGTGCTTTGGCGTTAACAGTTTGGACATACGATGGGCACTTCTTCAGCTTCAGCCCATGCTTGGAAGCAACTTTGACATCAACAAACGTATGAGTATCTCCAGTATCCACCATTGCTATCATACGCTTGCCGTTAACTTTCATTTCAATATGAATCAAGGCAACATGCGGGTTAGAAGAAGATTTTGACATTTCCTCAATAACATTCATCAAACTTACATTATTAAAAGACAAACCCAATGGATTTGCCAATGCAACAACGACTTCCTCTTCTTCTTTATCCTTCTTCATCCTTACAGCAAGCAATGCATTCACCCGTTCATGGTTGGGACAGCTTCTAGCCAAACGCGGACCACCACACGTCCAGCAGCCTTTAGTGTTTCCATCTGCCGGCTTTGCCTTCACGTTTCCAGCAATTACCACAGCTTTTCCTTTGTCCACAGATTCTTTCCGCCCCTTCTTGCTCCATTCCCCCCTTTTTTCAGTCTTTTTCTTTGACTTAGAAGAAGTAGGAATTTCAGAAGCAGCCCGAGTTGAGCGGAAATCAACCAACGAATCAGCAGCAGCAATGGCACTAGGGAGGTCTTTCACATTTTTCCTCCTTAGTTCATTTTGCGCCCATGCTTGCATTCCCGAAATGAAATTGTGTAGCTTGTCTTCATCTGACATGTTCTATATGTCCAGCATTAAAGAAGTAAATTCCTTGATATAATCCCTCACCGAACCTGTTTGCCTCAATCTCTTCAAGCGGTCCCTAGCAAGCCAAGATGCGTTGCTAGGCAGAACTGGTCTCTCATTTCCTTCTGCAATTTTGCCCAAGTATCAATTTTGGGACGGCCAACACTTTCATCATCCGCACTTCTGGTCCTCCACCACAGTTTAACATCACCCGTCAAATACATGGTGGTGATGTTCAACTTGTCATGATCAGAAATGTGGGCAGTAGAGAAATATTGCTCCATGTCCTAAAGGATATTCTCCAATTCCTTGGCACTTCTTGCCCCACCGAAAGGCTTAGGTTCAGGAATTTTTACCTTAGAACGTTCGTCATGGGTCTGCCCTCCGCCTGCAGCAACAGCACGCCGCAGCACCACAACTTCAGTGGCCAAATTTTCTTTTTTCCTCTTCAGATTCTCAATCTGCAAGTCAGCATCTTCATGAAATTTTCCAAATTCTAGCAGTTGGGTCCGGACAGTCTCACAAAACAGGGCCATCCGTGTTCAAACCATGCAACTGTGTCTTAAAATTGACAAGACTCAGATCACTGTCATCCTCGTCTGTCAAACCGACAAGGGCCTCCAATCGTGCAACTTTTTCCCTCAGTTCTGTGTTGGTCACCATCCTCCAAGTCACGTACAGCCTGTGCTTTGATACCAGTTGTTATAAGGGTAATTTTTTTCACTTTCACCACTGCCGGCAGTCGCACAACTCATCCTCGCACACTCACTTAGCCGTTTAGGGACTTAGATTAATTTTAGGCACAATGGAACATAAAAAGCATACACACAACAATTACGGGAAAATTCCCAACCTTTATTAATCTTGTAGATTTACAAAATGACTCACTGAATTTGGAAGGCTTACAATGACTCTCATTCCTTAGCCAAATTCTGACTACCAAAATTTATAGCTACCAACCGGCAGTTACAAGGGGAGGGGCGTGTGGCTGGCACATGCCAGCTTATAAGGAACTAACAAACAATATCCAAAGTACAGAGGTGCTCAAAGGCAGTTACGATTTCAAAATTCGAAACTCAAACCGGCCAACCGCTCACAGTGCCCCACACGCGCGCGTCCACGCCAGCGCACATGTCAGGCTGGAGCGCATGCCAACGCCCAGCACCTTCAGCTCAACTCTTAGAATATTTTTCAGCCTTCCTTGCCTTGCCCACACCATGACACTGCCCACAAGCTTGCCTTGCATCGTCTAGCTCTTGCCCATGCCATCGCCTAGCTGAGTCATCCCACCGTTTGCACGAACGCCCGATAGGTGTCATGCGCCTGTCTGTCGCCCCTTGCTGATCAAGGTTGCCTTGCCAACACTCAAGCCTACCTTGCCTTAACCGAATTCCATGCACAACACTCATCCACATGCACTGCTGCCGAAGCCCATAACTGGCCGTGCCAAGGTAGTGCATCCTTGGCACGCCACTGCCGACATATGTCAAGTTCGAACTTGGGGGTATAACACTCGCTACTTCCGTTTATACAATCCCGCAACCACCCCCGTACCCAGGATCAATAATGAGTTTCAGCCGAATGGTTATGATGGTCAGTATTACTCCCCAGAAATGACCTTCAGGGTCCCTAGGCCATATAATCATAATCCTAAGTATGATTTGCCCATCAAGAATGAAAAATCGAATAGGACGGAGGAGCAGGATGAGATATCCAAGAAGGTTAAAATCTTGGAACAAGCCTTAAGAAATATATAGGGTATAGGAGGGCCGATAAATGTGTCCTACAGATATTCATGTTTGTTCTCAGATGTTCAATTACTAACAGGTTTCAAAATGCCAAAGTTTGAATTATACAATGGGCATGGAGACCCGGTAGCCACCTGAGAGGTTATTGTAATAAGATGAGAGGAGCTGGTGGCAAGAATGAGTTGTTGATGGCTTATTTCAGTCAAAGTTCGAGTGGGTCGGCCTCTGAATGGTACACTCGTCAAGATGCTAGTAAGTGGTACACATAGGATGACATGGCTCAAGCATTCATTCGACATTATCAGTATAATATAAACATTGTTCCAAATCATGTTTTCTTGACCATATTGACAAATAAGCCTAATGAAATCTTTTGTGAGAATGGAATCAGATGGAGAAAGCAAGCTGCTCGAGTCAAGCTCAAGGTCCCACTTACTTTAGCTATTTTTTCTCAGTTGTGGGTAGATCTTTCAGTGATGTGGTGAAAATGGGAGAAATGGTGGAAGAAGGACTTGCGTCGAACAAAATCTTAAGTTATGCTGCTTTGAGGGAAACTACACAAGCGATTTAGAATGGTTCAAGGAATTTTGGGATCAAGAATAAGAAGGATGATGTAGCCATGGTCACGCAAAGACCAAGAAAAGGTCCTAAGAGAATACCACATCACTACATCCAAAATTATTCTCTAGATTCATTCCAGCACTATTACCCCATGCAAAACCCTCAATACTCTGTTGTCCCACCTTAATATGCAGCCTATAGTGCACAACCATATGCCCAAGCATCAAGTCATGCTTAGTGGTGAGCACCAATGTATCTAAACCCTCGTCCTTCTCCTCAGAATTTTCGAGCACCATATAACCCTTGTCCAAGGAAGGAATATGGAGGGGATCAGAGGCCTAGGGATAATTTCACGCCAATTGGAGAGTCTTACACAAGCTTGTTCGAGAAATTAAAACGTTTGAACATAATAGGGACGATTCCTCCAAATTATGCAGATCCACGTGCGAGAGGTTTTAACCCTGTCGTACTCTATGCATACCATTCTGATGCTCCTAGACATAATACATAAGATTTTTGAACTTTGTAAAGGGAGGTGGAAAGGATGATCCAAGAAAAGATGATTGTGGTGCAAGATAGTGACCCCCCAAATTTCACTCAGAATCCTCTGGCAGCACATAATAATGCAAACTTTATCGGGATGATATGTGATAAAAAGGAGTACAACGAGCCTTTCAAGTCAGGTGTTGCAAAATTTTCTACATTGGCTCTAGATCATTGCATTGAGGATGGTTTGGTTAGAAGAATCAAGGGATCACTTGCTGAACAAAAGATATTTGAAATTTATGGAAGCTCCATTAAAGTTGATGTGCAAACTAGTGGCTAAGGTATCAAACTTGGTAGTTGGAAAGACACTCCTCTTGTTTCTAGAAAGGAGTATTAGTAGTTTGTTTTGTCATCATTTTTGTTATCTGGTTATTTCAGGGTCGTAATCTAGATGTTATTTTGTTTGCTTAGTGAGTCAAGCCCTTCTATCCTTTTTATTCTGCATTTCTTGATGAGTCTTGTCATAGCTTCGTTAGTTGGGTTATTGCAAGGTTGTAACCTAGAATTCAGTCTGTTTGTTTCATTGTCAAACCCTTCTATCCTTTGTTATTTAATGAAACATTTCTCTTTTTGTGTCATTTTAATTCATACGACTTAGCTCTTCTTGTTTATATTTTTTCATTTTAGTTCTGATGTTATGACATGCATGTGAAATTTCTAGCCAGATCTTAGAATCCTATCTGGTCATGGATCAGATGTGCCAAATGAGTTGGAAAGTTGAAGAGAAACATTTGAGGAAATAGATAGAGAATTGAAATATTTTGACTTTCAGTTGAAGTTTAACTTGAATGATATTGAAGCAATCACTTTGGGAATCACGAGGACACCAAGATATAACAAGAAGGTGTACAACAAGCAATTTAAAGTGGAATAATAAAATGAACATATCCTTCCATTTTTCTTAAGAAGTCAAAAGGGCAAGTTAGATCTAATTTGACAGGTGTCATCTATTGTGAAAGAGATATTGCCCAAATAAAGCTCTCTAATTGACAAGCATGGAAGAGAAAATGACAGACATGTCCAATGATGCAGATGCTCTAAAAGATAATGTATGATTTTCACTTCTTACTCTTGAACTGCATGCTTTGTACTTGACATTTTTAGAATTGACATGACTAAGGCATTTCATTCTGTTATCCAAATACTGTGTCATCTTTTGCTACTCTCTTTGAGCCTTAGTTTTATTTTTTTTCATACCCCTCTTTTGGAATCAAAATAAAATTAGAAAAAAAAAGCAAAAAAGAAAAAAGAAAAGAGTCAAAAAAAAAAAAAGAAAAAAAAAACAAAAGAACAAGCTTCCTGAACTACGTTTGACATGATTCTTACTTCGAAAAGATACGCAGGTAGCCCTACTCTGGGGTTCGGTCTAAGCAAATAAAATATCTAAAAATTAACCAGTATTGAAGAAACTGGGGCAAAAAAAAGAGTTATTTTTTTACAAAAAAAAAAAAGATTTCAAAGGTTGTAAGTCTCAGCCCTGTTATTTTAGTATTGTATTTGAGCCTTCATGAAATCCCTTCTTTATAACCCTGTCCAAAATCCATATTATAGTCCAAAGAAAGACCTTCAGATTAATTTTTGAGAATGAAAAATCAAGCATGCTTTCGGTGTTGATTATCATACAAGGAACAATGTCAGTTGTCTATACAAGGAGTGAAAAATGAAAATTCAAAATGAGAGAATCTTATACGTGAAAATCCTTACTGGCACTGTAAGCGACAGTGAGTTGAGAAAAGTGAAAATGAAAGATTTTTATAGGTGAAAACCCCCAAGGGCACCATAAGGCGACATGGAAGCAGCAAAAAGATGACGAATGATAGAAATTCATTGGGGAAAGTTGTTTGAGGAACGCTAACTAAATGTGAACCCTAGATCTAATGAAAAGTTGGAACACAGAAGCCTCATTTCAAAGTCTTAAAGTTTGACAAGAGTGAATTTTAAATTGTTTGGAAAGATCAGGTCGCTTAATTCAAAATGCATGCCATGATATCGAAGCTAGCTATTCCGTTTTAAAAGGCCACTTCTTTTCTTCTTTTCCGATCAAGACATCTTTTGTTAAATAATATATTTTTTTATTTTTTGTGTTACTTTATTACTTTTGTAATTCATCTTTAAGTCAATCTCTGTCAGAGCAAGCAAAAAATGATTTCAAAATCTGCTATCAGCTTTCCAATTGTACATAGAAAAGTCTAGTACATCAAGGATGGAATGATTCGAGAGGGAGAATATGCACAACTCTTTGATATTTTGACAGATTCGAAAGTTTATATGAATACAAAATTCAATGATTGTGGGAATACGAAAACGATACAATAGATATAAGGTTGGAAGTTCTGAAATCTAGTAGAGATGTCTCCAATGATAAAGGTTATCAAAATAGGTTGGCCAGGCAACAAGCACAATCTATCCAAGCTGAAACTAGGGTCAAACATGGCAACAACAGGAGCAAGCGTCTTCAAAGCCAAGGCCACAAACCGACAGCCATTTTTTGAAACTCACAATTTTTATGTTCCTTCTTTTCCTGAAACAGGGGCAATCTTGCTGACAAAAGGCAACTTCAGAGAATCAAATTTGTAAATGCAGTTACAGTAAAACCTTTCACTGTTTACCTTTTTCATGCATATATACATTATTTTCTGTTCTCCTAGGATAAACATTTCCTAGTCCGAGATAATTTTTTATTTTATTTTTTCTCCTAGGATAAACACTTCCTAGACTGAGACAACTATATTTTCTTTTCTCCTAGGATAAACGTTTCCTAGTATGAGAAAGTTATTTTCTTTTCTCCTAAGATAAACACTTCCTAGTTTGAGATGGTTCCTAGTCTGAGATTGTTATTTTCTTTTCTCCTGGGATAAACGCTTCTTAGTTTGAGATAGTTTTATTTTATTTTCTTTTCTCCTAGGATAAATACTTCTTAGTTTGAGACAACTATATTTTCTTCTCTCCTAGAATAAACGTTTTCTAGTCTGAGATTGTTATTTTCTTTTCTCATAGGATAAATGCTTCCTAGTCTGAGATGGTTTATATTTATTTTTTTCTAGAATAAATACTTCCTACTCTTAAATTGCTATTTTCATTGTTTTCCTAGGATAAGACACTTCCTAGTCTAATATTGTCATTTTCTTTTCTCCTAGGATAAATGCTTCCGAGTCTGAGATGGTTTATTTTTATTTTCTCCTACGATAAACGCTTCCTAGTCTGAGATTGCTATTTTCTTTTCTCCTGGGATAAACACTTTCTAGTCTGAGATAGTTTTTATTTTATTTAAACACTTTCTGGTCTGAGATTTTTTATCTTTCTTCCTTTTATCCTAGGATAAATATTTCCTAGTCTAATATTTTTATTTCTTTTCTCCTAGGATAAACACTTCTTAATCTGAGACGGTTTTATTTTTCTTCTTTTTCTCCTAGGATATACACTTCCTAGTCTGAGATTGTTATTTTCTTTCCTCCTAGGATAAATACTTCCTAGTCTGAGAGCATTATTTTCTTTTCTCCTAGGATAAACACTTTCTAGTCTGAGATCGCTATTCTCTTTTCTCTTAGGATAAAAATTTCTTAGTCTGACATAATTTATTTTTCTTTCTCCTATGATAAACACTTTCTAGTCTGAAATCTTTATTTACTTTTCTCCTGGGATAAATATTTCCTAGTCTGAGTTTATTTTTTGAAGTTTGCAGTGCTAATAACTCACAAAAACTTTTCAGTGAAAATTGGGGCAAATTTTTTTATTTGTTTCTTTTATTTGTGATGGTTTGCAAGCTTTTCCTAGCAAAATATGAACTTGATGTCCAAGGACAAAGTTTCAAGTCAGACCAGAATGTTTAATGTCAATGATAGTCAGAGTCAGCTTTTCAAATGCATGCAGCAGCCCAGCATCCTAACATCTATTAATATTCAGCTATTGATCAAGAAAACAAGCATACTAGAATGACCCGTAGCTTTCTAACTGAAAAACTGTTTAGGACTCAATCCAAGTCTCAATTCAACCTCAAGCTTCAAGTTCAAGATACCCACCTTCCAATATGAGTTTAAAAGTCAAGATCAATATTTAAATTGAAGATTCAAGACGAGATTCAAGTGAAACAACATAGATAGAAATTTATACTTGTATTTGTTTTGTTTATCATTTTGATGTAATGACAGGAGCCGCGAATTGAAACCTCGACAGAATCTTGCTCGACTCTTCATCTTATTATGTTCAACCCCCTTTCTATTCTCGAACTACATATGACCTGGTTCCCTTATAACCCCGGGTATATAGGCTATCCAAGACCAAGACTCGATCACATCTTCTTCACATTTTATTCTCCTTTCAGAATAATAACCAAGTCAAAACTAATCTCGTTGTCTACTTTTTTATCGGAAAACTCTTCGAGTTTCCAATCAAAAAGGGGCAAATTGTAGACACGTTATTTTTTATCCTCCGTGAGTTTTACATATTTTCTTTATGCTTAATCTTGATATTTTTTATCTTATTTTATTGAAAATTTTGCTTTTATTTACAAAAGAAATAAATAACAAAAATAATTTTTATGTAGATTTTAGTTAATTATTTTTAACCTTTCTTTAATTATCTAGCATTTTTATTTTAGTAATTTTATTATTTAACCAATGGGAAAGGGCCAACACAAGAGATTCCATCTTATCTTCTCCTAACAAAGCTCACATGCACACAATACAGTCTCACACATATTCCACCTCACCCACTCACATCATACAGACCTCATGATTTCTTTTCTCTTTTTTCTCTACAAGATTACTCACCTGCACACATCTCACCATTTTTTAATCTTTTCTTTTCTTTCTCTCCACAAAAACACACATAATACATTCACACACACAATTTTCTAGAAAAATAATGACGATAAAGGGAGGGAGAATCAATATCTGGGGATAATTTTTCTTCTCATTCGGACTTGCTGACTCGACATACACACACTAATATTTTTATTCACCTATACACATACCTAGATATATATAGAAGGAGGAGGGAGAGTGCACAAGCTCTCATATAGATAGGATGAAACTAACAGAGAAGCGACACTGCTGTGTGAATCACCATCGTACCGTCCTTCTTTCACTGCCAGTCACCGGATCACTCTCATCGACCATTCTTTTACCATTTTCTTTCAAAATAGTTGTTACACCACTAATACCCATCACCTTCTCCACTTAAAAAAGACCAAATTTTCACCCTCTCCTTTCATCAACAAAATATACTTGTTGTTTTACAGTGATCTCTAGGTCGGGGTGTTCAAATCTAAATAATGGAGTTGAGGTTTCTAGCAAGTCGAGATCCGCGGTCGTGGCTCCAATTTGAGTTCGAAACAGAGGCAAAATGGTTTGTTTCTATTTAAGGTTCATTTCTTACATTTTCTCTCCAATTTTATTATTAGTTCATATGTTGTGGGATTACATTTAATCATTTGATGAATTGGTGATTTGTGATAGTTTCCTAGTGTTTTGTCCTTTATTCTAATTAATGTTTTAAAGTGGATGCAAGTGTTATTCATATCAAGTTCATTCTGAATTTCCACATTATTTAAGCAATAGAGAATTTTGAATACCAAATTAAAAAGGGACAGTGATAACAATGGGTTCGTGATGGTGTTAAAATAATTAAGAAATAATTCGGTTTAAGTTGATTTATTCATTAGCGGGCTGTTATAATGGATTTTTAATATGAGATTAATATAGTATTTTTACCTTTCCTTTCTTGTTGTAAGTATTTTCAAATAACCTTGGAGTTGGTAAATAAACTTTTAGATCAATTTGATTTTTAATATGCTTTTACTCGCTTTCGAATATTATGTATTTATGAACCGGGTGATGTATGGAGTATTAACATTAACTTCTTAAAATAGCTAATATTCTGGGCCTAATTAATATCGGTAAAGGAAAAGATTGGGTTCCCAACCCTAAGAAATTAGTTAATTAATTTGATAATTAACGATGAGGCCGGAAAGCGCTGCTACTGATAAGTCGTTTAAATAAAATTTATCTACTATATTTGAAGCCAATTTAATAGGGTGGATAGACTTTTAAGTGCGTTACTTGTTTTCTTAGGCGCGAAAAAATGAGACGACTCATAAATGATTCAAAAGGCACGAGATACAAATCATAATCCGTGGTAAGGCTGGAAAGCATTGCTACCAGTACGCCACATATTAATAATTTACATTAATTTCAAAAAATTTTAAAATGAGATGAGAAGGCGAACCACTGACTTCTTAAGCATACTA
Source organism: Datura wrightii (assembly GCA_035772735.1). NCBI lineage: Eukaryota > Viridiplantae > Streptophyta > Magnoliopsida > Solanales > Solanaceae > Datura > Datura wrightii. The sequence continues at coordinate 170,364,870 of JASDFA010000001.1, read as the reverse complement.
TTTCCAAAATTGAGTTAAGCTGAATATAAGTCGATAAAGAGATCGTGCTAGAACTACAGGACTCGAGGGATGCCTAACACCTTCTCCTCGGTCAATAGAATTTCTTACCCGGCCTTTTATTTTCACGGACCGAAAATAAGAGCCATTTCCTTTTGATTAGGGATTCAAAAAGGTGACTTGAAACACTGAAACTCAATTTCAAGTGGCGACTCTGAATGAATAAAATTAATCCCTTCTCAATACGTCACTTCAATTGGAAAAATTCTTTAATAATAAAACTCGCTTCCGCCTTCGGATGGGAGGTTGTTGTTAAAAAAAAGGGGTGTGACATCTTTATGGGTGTCGGACTCTCTAAAATAATTTCTATGAATAGAGGTAACATCTTCAAATAAGAGAAATGGTCAAATATGTCTAATTTAAACTTTTAAAGAAATCAAAGACAATGATCTTATAACTTTTTCTATTTCAGCACACCAATAAAGTTCTTTCTGTATACTTCTAACGATCAATGCTCTAAAATCTACACCATAAAATGAAAAATCAAAAGTTTAATGGTAACGATAAGAAAAAAAATAGAGAAAGATCAATATATAATCTTTAATAGATCATTACTTCTTACCTAGAAAATTGAAAGAATTTCTTTAAAATAAAAGTAATTTATTTTCATGTGCCATAAATTTTCTACGTATTCTCTTCTAATACCCTTTTTGTGTGAGTATGAGCAGAAACAAAAATCTCTCAATGTGAATATGAACAAAAAGAAAGATTCCTAAAGAAAAAGTGATGTTAACTTGTTTCAAAGAAAGATTTTCGTAAAAAAAGATCTCTATAAAGAGTGTTTGCTCTCCCTTTTTCATCTCCCCTTACTTCTATAAGTGTATTGTGAATCTTCATGGTCCTCATTTATAATAATTCTTTATTACCTTTATAATTTTTCATTGTCTTTATTATTATTAATTTTACAGTTATAGATAAACATTATATCCTATTATAACCAGATAAATATAATAAAAAAATTATTAGAGAAATAGGTAAATAAAGTCAAAAAAATCACAAAAAAATAATAAGAATGGGAGCATAGAAGCATGTCACATAAGCATGTCTATAACCTCCATATATATATATATATATATATATATATATATATATATATATATATATATATTGTTATGAAAATAATTAGTAAAACAAGAGGAAGAGTATTGTAGAGTAGGATTAAAGAATTTTTATTTCTCTTGAGAGATGATTTACAATGAAAAGAACCCCTCTATTTACAGGGATAATTCCTCCTAACTTTTCTCCAAAAGATAAACCTTCACTATAACACAAATATACATATTCACTATAATACAAATACCTTTATAAACATTCACTATAATACAAATACATTTATAAAGTACTCCCCCTTGAATGTCTATCTGATAGATAATGTGTCTCGTTAAAACCTTACTAGAAAAAACTCATTGAAAAAAATTCTAGTGAAGAAAAAAGAGTACACATATCTTGTAATATGCATTCGTAGTCGCCTCATTAAAAACCTTGCCAGAAAAATCCAATGGGACACAGCCTCGGGTAAGAAAAAAAGAGTGCAGCGCGTATTTTACTCCCCCTGAGGAAAACACCATTTAATGTTATAGATGACGCATTCCAATCTTGTATACTAGATTTTCAAAATGTTGATATTAACAGTACTATCTTTCTAATCATAGCATATGTCTCTTGGGATATGTTAATTCCTTAAACTCAGCCAAATATATTCTTGACAATCACCTTGTTCATGATCTCGCCGTCGCAAACAAATGATCATTCGACTTGTTCGTAGCAAAACTTAAGTGGCAGACACTTTTATTTGCATGATGATAAAAATTTACTGTGTTGTAGAGTAATATGATGGACAGTATTTCCACTTGAAAATGGACAACTTTCTCAAGATGAAACTTCATATATATCAAATAATTTTTCCTACACTTTTATAACCAATAAATCTTGACAAAATTGGTTAGAAATAATAAACACACATTAATATTTTATTTGACTCGAATATCTCCACATAAAAGTAAAATTATATCATGCCTGCACGTTAATAAATAATATTATCTCATAGATAGTAATAAGAGGATATATAAGTGCACCAATTGCACTAAAATATTGTACTTTCTAACTATTTTTATGAGATCAAAATTAATCTTCATTTATTTTAAGCGGTCTCGCAACCAATGAGGCATTTTGCTTTAAAATATTTTAAATCCTTCAAGGATTTTCAAATATCCTTCACTGTCTGTCTAGACATGAAAATCATTCTATTACAAACACATCAAGGTTTCATGTATTACCAGACTTATGAGAAACCTCAAAATAATTACATCCACCACAGGAGGACCTCTCTATATAATAATGTTAGAATTTGCATAAAACCTTTATGCCACAAGAATTCATATATAGCCACTAACATTATATTTAAATTGTGTATTTTTATTTGGCCAATTATTTATATGTCCATACTTTTTGAAGATTTGAATTCAAGATCCTCGCCAACATTTATAATGTTGAGCGCCACATTATACCGAAGGTATTGTCGACGATCATTTTGATATCGATCCAATATGACATAACTTATCAAGATCTCTTCATTTTTCATCATTTCAGGTGCCTGAACCTTTGCCAAGGTTTTTAAAAGTATTATGTCATGGTGCTCCTTTTAAAGCACCTGCCTCATGATTATGATCATCTTAATCATTTGCTCTTCTCCTTCTTCAAGGAGTTTTTATTTCTAGAATCTATTCATATATCACGCTTCAGGCATATCATAGACTTTTCCTTCAAGGACTCTAATTTCATTAGAGCATTTGCAGCTAGATTATAACATAGGGTTAGTAAATACATCTGACAATTGATTTGCAATATTTTGCAAGTGAATTATCTCTTGAACTTTAAGTTCATATTTTTATTTTCGAGGATCTAGATAATTCATCACAAATACAATTTTCAGCTGCTAATCATTTCTTCCCCTAATATTAGAAAAACTAACATTTACCCTCAACCTCATTTGGGGATCTATCTTTGTGCGTTGTGGTGGAGCAATTAAATCATATACCGCATATTCAAATTTTTAGATGAAATTATTTGGTTCCTTCCCCTGAACCAATTGTGATAGGGGAATCTCGTTGGCTTGATGTATTCAAGTGTTGCTACATGTTAAATAAACATATCTCATACCAAATTTTATTTGGGGGTTTTGTTCTCATAATCAATGGTTTAGCTATAATTGGAGGCATACAATTTCTACTAAACCAATTTAGATATGAACCAACATTATCAACATAATGTTACAATTTTGGAACCGTGCTCTTAATTTAATAATTCGAGCAAACAACCTTGCAAAATTCATTTGTAAGTTGATATCGAAGCACATATGATCATACTATAGATACATCTATTAAAATTATATAATAGCAAACGGTTCACATGGCAAGTGAACGGGCTCATATTCATCTTTTTATAAGTTTCAAAATTTCAGGGAATATAATCACAATCTTAGCTAATATAATGATTATTCTATCATGAGAATAAGCAACACAAGTGAATTCTTGATGAATCTTTTATTTCTTCAACATATAACCACGTGAATCCTCAATTATTTTTGCATCACATTTGAACCGGGATGGCCAACAGGTTATACCAACTTATTTTTATTTCAGTAAACTTTTTGCATAAATATTTATAATCCGCTTCAATTGTAGTCATATATAGATATTAGATCTTTCCATAATTTATAGTCTCAATTTATTTTATTTTTTTCAATATCTTTGAAATTTATAAGTTTCATTTTGAGACTTACTACAATACCAATATTGTAAATAATTTTATTTCCCGGGATAGTAAGATATTAGCTCTTCCGGAGCTCTCAATTAATTTTGTGTACTACCACATATACCATCATATTAATATCATAATGATATATATATTACAAGATATTTGTACTCTTTTTTCTTCACTAAATCACTCACATAATATATAAATATTATTATATTCAAAAGAAAAATCATATTCAGTAGATAAGATATATACCCAGATGTATTTACGCATAAGAACACAAATTAAAGTAGCAAATGAGGAGATAACATAGCTTAAAAACGACCACTTGATATTTATTCTCTTCACTGGACCAATTGTAAATCGACGGCGTGTTGGTTTTTGTGCAGAAGAAAATAAATTCTACTTAGTTGGTTAAAATTCCGTGTGGATAACGTGTTATGAAATAATAAAATAAGAAGAAAAGTATTGTAGAGAAGCATTAAAAAATTCTTATTTATTTTGAGAGATGATTTACAATAAAAAAAACCCCTCTATTTATAGGGATAATTTCTCCTAACTTTTCTCTAAAAGATAGACCTACACTATAACACAAATACACACATTCACTATAATACAAATACCTTTATAGATATTCACTATAATACAAATACATTTATAACAATAGATGCTTACTCTTTCATACTCCTAAATGTTAATGTATAAATTTATGACATTTTATTGTGTTCTTCCATATACTTATATAAGTTTATATATGAAGATAAACACAATTAGAAATATTATATTAGTGATACTTTCTATGACTACTTTATCTGTATTATTATTGCTATAAAATCAATGTATCCCAAATTATCTTTCTAAGTAAATATTCAATTCCTCTCAAAAACACAACTCTAAAAATCATATTCAATTTCAATTGTGTAAAACAACTATCTTCAACATATAAGTTATCAAATTCTCACATCTGCTGACAAGTAATCACATTAATGCTTTTAATAATATCACAAATAGAACATGACAAAACGTAACAATTAATAAAACATTAAAACTTAAGACTTTACCAATAATAATGTCACGTGTTTTCTAAGCTAATGGTCTTTAAAAAATAAATGATATTTTCTAAAATAAGAAACACTTTTAGAAGTACATTATATCTTAATTAATATGATATATATTTTGTAATTAATCACATGATTAAAATTATTCATATATTTTTAGAATAATTAAATATCTTAAAACAATATACAATTAATTATTCAATATATAATAATATTTATTACATAAATGATTCATCTTACAAGATATTTTATTTAGACTTTTTGTTATTATGTCTCTGTAATTATTTTTCCTATTTTTACTTTTTTGTTTAAATAAATAAAAGTGATATTTTTATTTGATTTGATTTGCCTTTTCTATTTTAACTTTTGAAAATATAAAAAATTTGGCAAAATACATATGGATTTACAGTTATAAAATTATTTATTTAGATTATTTTTTGAAATAAAAACTAATAATATCTTTAGGTGTCACAAAATATACTTTACAGTTATTTTATTATTTAGATAACTAAAAAAATTTAAATTATAAATTTAAGAAAGTCTTTTACAACCATGCGAATCACGGAAAAATTCACTAGTCATTTGTATATACCTAAAATAAAATTATGATGAGAATGGGGTGAGATAGAGTGATGGGTATGAGAAGAGGTTGAGGGGGGCGCCGGGGGTGGGTTGGGGGACGGGGCGGGGTGAGGGGGAGTAGGGGTCGAGGCTAGGTGGGGTTAAGGGGGTCGGGGCGGGGTTAAGGGGGGCAGGGCAGTGTGGGTTTAATGGGGTCGGGTGGTGAAGGTGGGGGTGATGGAGTCTAGGTAGATGTGAGTGGATAACTGTGAGGGGGAAAGAGATAATATATCTTCTTTTCTCTATTTTTAATAGAAAATTTATTTTTCTTATTTAAAAGGAACTTGTTTTTTTAAAAAAATATTTTTAAAATTTTTTTATCAATCAAACACTAAAAAATAAAAAATAAAAATATTTTTCTCTATATCAAACAAACCCTTAATCTTTAATTTGCAGTGTTTTGCCTACTTTTGTGTAATTTATCTTAAAAACATTTTTTGGTAGAGCCAAAAGAGATATGATGACTAATGCAAAGTCAAAATATGCAAGCACACATTCTGGATTGTACCTCAGTGATTTTGATTTGCTTAGAATATTTACCTTCATAAAATATTAAAAGGTAATTAATCCAAAAATTTGATGTGTTTTTGATAGTTGTTGATGATGATGTACGTAAGCTTATAGATTTTTAAGCTCAATTTAGTTATGCCTTATTCTAAATCTCATGTATTTGATAGTAAATAAAAGTTATTTAGATATACTTGCAACAAATGTGCATATTTTCTAGAAAAGCTATCTCAAACCTTCAAAAACATTTTTAGAACTAAATGACACTCAAATATTTTCATCCAAAGAAAAAAGGATTAAAATATTTTTATACTATGTGAAATTGAATTAAAATTTTTTTTCTATCAATAGTTTAGTTCAAAAATATCTTTGCCATCATTATTTTGGTCTAAAAATGCCCTTGCCATTAATAGTTTGATTTAAACATACCCATATTGTTATTGAGTCAACAATGCTCATTTTTTAATAAACATATTATTTCTTCTTTTTTTTTTAAAAAAAAAAACTCATTCTTTCCTAATAAAAATATTATAACTCATCATTAATTTTCATTTAGATAATGATAAAATTCTTTCGATTATTTTATTTTAATTGATAGAATGAGATTAAGAAAAAAAAGATTACTTCTCACTTTTTTATTAATTAAAAAGAATTTAAAAGAAAAGAAATGAGGGTTCTTTACAAAAAATATTTTATTAGACAAATAATGTGTTTAAAAAAAAAAAAAGAAACAATATGTTTATCAGAAAAAGAATATTTTTGACCAAAAAATAATAATAGGGCCTCTTTTAGACCAAATTATTAACAACAGGGGTATTTTTGCACCAAACTTTTGACAGTGAGGACATTTTTGAACTAAACTATGGACAATAGAGACATTTTTGGACCAAACTATGAATGAAAGACATTTTTATTCAATTTCACATAATTTAAAAATATTTTTAATCCTTTTCCGTCCACAAAATTAAGGACTCACAAAGTAGAAGAGTTAACTTTATGTAAAAAGGATAGAAAAGATTAATTGAGTAAAATAGAATTGCTAATGCTGTAATTAGTTACTTTAAAATCAGATCTTAAACTAAAAATTTTAATTATCTCTATATCTTATCAAAATCTATTTTGGCTGAGGATAATAAAATTCTAATTTGATTTCGAATTTTATGTTTCACTTAAATTTATAAGATTAATTTGTTATGATTTTGATAATATATCAAAAAGATGATCGTTCATGAATTATTTTTATATCTTTACAAAAATATGTTATGGACTTTTTAAAATAAATAAGTTTTATATGGAATATATGTGTTATGCAGGTGTCCGAAAGGTAGTTGTATTTTAGGAAGAAAGCCTCAAATCAGATTGCAAGACTATTATAACCTTATAAAGTAACCTAATATTATTTCAATTTATGTTCTAACAAATATATATATATATATATATATATAAGTAGGAAAAAGACAAATGTAGCACTCGTTGCCCTACCATTAAAAATTCGTGGCATATTTAATGTTAAATAATAATTACATTCAATTTAATTAATTATAATTTGTAAATAATCTTTTACTACAAGTTTACAAAATATGTCAAAGTTTCTGGGAGGTCAGAAGTGTTTATTTTTTCTGAAAAGTTCTTATTTTAAAAAATAAGTTGTTTGGCCAAGCTTCTGGAAGAAAATAAGTGCTTTTAGGGAGTAGCAAAAGTTATTTTTCAGAAGCTAAAAAAAGTAGTTCCTCCCCAACAACACTTATTTGAAAAACACTTTTTTGAAAAATACGCTTGGAAGTAATTTTTAAAAGCTTGGCCAAACACTAATTGATACTCAAAAGTGCTTTTTAAATTTATTGACCAAACACAAACTGCTTCCCACAAAAAATACTTTTTTGATAAGCACTTTTTGAAAAAGTACTTCTCAAAACAAGTTGATTTGAGAAGTTTGGTCAAACAGGCTATTACTTTAATATTTTGTTTGGCTAAACTTTTAAAATCAACTTATTTTGAGAAGTGTTTTTCACAAAAGTGCTTATTTAAAAAGTATTTTTGATGAGAAGCAGTTTGTGTTTCGCTAATAAATTTAAAAAACACTTTTGAGTAGCAATTAATGTTTGACCAATCTTTTGAAATGTGCTTCTAAGTATATTTTTCTCGAAAGTGCTTTCGGAAAGAAGCTATTTTTTTAGCTTTTAAAAAACATCTTCTGCTACTCTCTAAAAACACTTATTTTTCTCCCAAATTTGGCCAAATACCTTTTTTTCTAAAAATTTAAATGACTAACATCTGACACTCAATTGATATATTATATTTCGTAATATAATTATATATACACAATTCAATTAATATTTTTCTGTACATTTATAAATAAAAAAATTCATAATTTTGAAACGAAAGAGATATTGGTACATACAGTTACAATTAATATTTATCAACTAAATTTCTTAATATCGGCAACTATTAAGTATATAAGTCATAAAATGCTACCATCTCTTTATAGCCTGCAAGTATATTCATAAGATTGATAATGATCTACAAGTTATCCTGACAAAAATATATGTCAGTTAAACTTTTATGTAATTTTTAAAAGAAATATAATTTTATTTGATAATTACTTCTTAATATGTATGTATTTAACTGTATTAAAAGGGGATGTAGTTCGATGATTAATTATTTGAACTTTTATTTTATAAATCAAAATTCGATCATTTTATGATTTTCTTCCTCATTTTTCCTTTCTCTAACCCCAATATAATAATTAAAAGAAAAAAACTATAAAAAAGAGAAGACTGCAATTTCTTGAAACTCTAAAACCTGAAACATTTACAAACATAACTAACATTGCTCATATTCACATTTTAATTATATATTTTTGAAATATTAAAAAAAGAAACCTATGAATGTAAATGTAAATATATTAGAAGAACAACGTAAAGAAACTTTTACCAATATGTTGATTATGTATAATAGAGTCCGGAGTAACATACAAAGAACAATTTTAGGGAAGAAAATTTCTTTCTTCATTCAAAAAAAAAGAATAATCCTTTTAATTTTATTTGGCAGTTATTTCTAATAAGATTATACTTTGAATGGTAATAAATATCAAAAAGACTAATCATTCATTAATTTAAACTTAGACTATTTCCTTTCACAACGTGCGTAGCTCATCGTATATTTATGCTAATATTATTTATATTACTTGTAAAAAATTATATTGATTAATATAGAATATACATACCATTCTTATGTCATATATATAAACACCCATAAAATCAAATTTCCTTAAAGTGGTAATATTTATCTAAAAGTTTTATGGCTGCTTAGTGAATGTTGTTATATATGTTTACTGACATTTAGTATTTATATCTCATTTAACTGATATAAATAAAAATATAAAAAAATCTAGTTTAATGATTTTGTGTACCAAGAAGAATGAACATAGTCTTTGGCCAATTTATTCAAAAAATAGAAAAAAGTATCAATGTAAAAAAGGTAGACACTCGTAGCCTTTTCTCGTAAAGTTACAACCATAACTGGTGGGTCCTATTTTAATATAATTTTTTTATATATTCGTAACTGAAATTTAGTATATGCATGACATTAATGATGACTATTGTAAATATTTTAATATTTATTTTTTATATGTAATATATTTCTTACAAAATATCATTGTTCAATATTTGAATATGATTGTTGTACAGAGATAATTTTATAAAGAATGTACCGCTATACTGAATGTCACTGCTATTATAGGTAGAATGTTGTTATAGAGAAGTAAAATATAATATGAAAAATCGATTTTGAAGAATATGCATGACATTAATGATGATTATCATAAATATTTTAATATTTATTTTTTATATATAATATATTTCTTACGAAATATCATTGTTCAATATTTAAATATGGCTATTGTAGAGGGACAATTTTATAAAGAATATAACGCTATACTGAACGTTACTGCTATTATAGATAGGATGCTATTATAAAGAAGTAAAATATAATATAAAAAATTAATTTTAAAGAAAATCTAATTATTATAATAAAATATTACTATAATGAACTGTTGTTATAAAGATTTGATTTTATACGTTTACACCTACCATTCTCACTGTCTTTCCTCTGTCCAACAAGATTCCTAAATATAAATATTTGTTTTAGTACCCTCACTCGACATGCACTGCACATTATCATCATCACATGGATTGTGCATGCACTCATATAATTAAAGACTCCGTTTAAACTACTTTTTTTTTTATTTTAAAAAACTAAAAATTCTAGTTCGTCTTACGAGTACTTTATTTTTATTTGTTAATTAAAGACAAAGGATAGTTCTTTCAAATAATTAAATAAAATCAATAAAAATGCTTATACATCGACTTGATCAATTCATCAAGCTATTATCTCATCTATCTTACACTCTCTATACCTGATAGCAGCCTTAAAGGATCCAGCCTTATGGATTATGTCACAACATTCACATCTATCAATCTGAAAAAAATAAATAAAAATAAAATTAATAAAAATATTGAGATCACATTAGAGATCTTTCTGTAATTTTCATACAAGTAGATGTTGCTATTTGTTATAAATTTATTATATTGTGCATGTTCATTTAAATACATAATTAATTAGATAAACTTGCAATCGAATAAACTTGTAATTGGATAAACTTTCAATCAGATAAATTTGCAATGGGATAAGCTTGCGATCAAGCATGCAATTCGCAAGCAGCTTATAAATGTAACTTCTGTTCTTCTATAAATAGAAAGTCAATTTAGTTCATTTGTACATCAATTTGAAGTTGGATAATATATTAGTCTCTTTCTTTATACTTTTCCCTAGCGTACTTACTTTTATAGTTTTATTTTTATAACACGTTATCGGCACGAGACTTTGTCATGTTGAGCAAATACTTTAAAAGTCTCGAAGGTATAGGCTTTCTTTTTCTTAATTATTGGCAAATCTTGCTTGAATATGTTGCCTTGGATATAGTGGGCAAAGGCAATCTGTCTTAGGTGCTTGATGCTGAAATTTATCTTGATGCAACGGGTCTGACATATATGATCAAAGATAATAATCATACCTCAAAGAAAGACCATGTCAAAGCAATGATATTCATCCACCATCACCTTGATGAGGGCTTGAAAATAGAGTATCTCACTGTGTAAGACCCTCTTATGTTGTGGAATAGTCTGAAATATAGATATGACCACCTGAATATGGTCACTCTTCTATAAACACATTTTGATTAGATCAATTTAAGGCTACAAGATTATAAATCTATCCGTGAGTATAATTCTTCAATATTTAGAATTATTTCGCAGTTAAGATTATGTGGTAAGCATATGACTGATAATACCAGAGATTCCTAGAGGCATACCATCAGAAAAACTTCCTTGACCGATTGGGTAGATCAAGAAAACTATGATATACTGGAGAAATCCTTTTCAACAATTTCCATGCCTCCAATGTGATCCAATAGTAGCAATATTGAGAGATGGAGTACAAAATTATTCTGAACTAATTTCACATCTTCTTGTGTTTAAACAAAATAATGGGTTACTAATAAAAATCATGAAAGTTGATCTACTGGTTCTAGTCTATTCTCCGAAGTAAATGAGACGAACTTCCACCAAACTAAGTATGGAAAAGATCTTGTTCCTAATCGTGGTTGTGGCCCTAGTAGTGGTCATAACATAGACGGGAAAAGAGTTCTAATCATGATGATTTCCTTGAACCAGATGATATCATTCACTACCAATAGTGAAAAAAGAAGGGTGAAAATCATGAATCGGTGCAAAGGAGAAATCCAAGAGATAAATATTACAAATATGAAGGAAAAGAACACTTGGCACGTGCTTGCAATACGTCAAAGCATCTAATTAGGCTTTATCAAGACTCTCTAAAGAAGACAAAAAAGAATGCTGAAGCAAATTTTATTTAAAAAATAATGATAACTTCATGCATTTTGCTGTAGCTGATTTCTTAGCACTCCCAGAAATAGATCCTTCAATTAGTGATGGATCTAAAGAAACTTAAATATTTTAATTTATGTTGTTTGTAATAGCACAAATATGTTTTAATAATGATATTTAATACAATATTCACTTTGTCTATATTTTCTTATTTTGAAGAAAATATGGAGTTTTTGAAATTTTATTCTTGGATCAATGAACAATCATGAAGATATTTGTGTACGTGATAGTGAAATAACGCATGCCATATTCAATTGTGAGATATATTTTTCTTACTTTCATGATAAAAAAGAAAATGTTATTATAATTTTTGGTAACTAAAAATTAATTGAAGGATCTGAAAAAGCTACTACATTTCTATTTAAGGGGACGAAACTTATTATAGAAGATGCATTGTTCTCTTTTTAAATTCTTGAGAAACTTGTTGAGTTTTAAAGATATCCATCAGAATGGATTTCATGTGGAGACATTAAATAAAATAAATATTAAATATCTTGGTATTACCAAGAATGTCTCCATCCATAAGTATGTCTTAGAGAAAATATCAATTTTATCTCCTGGCATGTATTATGCAGAAATTAGTATAAGTGAAGCATACTCTATCGTAAACCAGAAGTTTACTGATTTGAGTACTTTTGTGCTTTAACATGACCGGAGGAGCCATCGTGGTTCAACAATGATGAGACAAATTGTTAAAAACGCAAATAGGCACCCACTTAAGAACTTGAAGATTCTTGAAAGTGGTGAATTTTCATATGCTGCTTGTTATCAAGACAAATTGATAATAAGGTCATCAATAATGAAAAATGCCATTGAATACCTTGCTCTCCAAGAGAGTACATATGAAGATAATTGTGGATCTATTCACCCACCCTGTGGGTCATAAGATATTTTATGATCCTGATAGACGCATCTTCAAGATGGTCTCATGTGTGCCTCCTACTTCTCACAACCCGATGTTTGTGAAATTAATGGGACACATACACTTAAGGGCACATTTCCAGATTATCCAATTTGGGCTATATGCCTCGATAATGTTGGAGAACTTAGACCTAAGTTATGATCAGTACGACATGGTACCAAGAATATTTTGTACAATCAGAGAACATGGTCGAATATTGTTAAGAGGTTATACCTAAGTTATGATCAGTTAAGATGTTCAGAGTGAAACTAGAAGACATTATTTGCGACTATAAGAATATTTTTTAGACTCAAAGCAAGTAAGAATGACAATTCAATGGCATGGGTTGAATAGGCTCATTAGAAAGTTCCCAATTAAGGAGAGACGAGTTAAGTAAAGTCCTTAGAAGTGAGGACACAACTAGAAGAGCCCTAAAAGATCTCTAAAAAGTGACTATTAAAGTCATAAAGGTCATAAGACCATGATATTGTGCTTTCACTGGAAGAAGTGCGTCGATGGTTTTATCAAGACTACTGAAGAGTGATTTGATTTGTCAACTAGATGAATGTAGATGAATGAACAGAATGTTAAGAGACAAAAGGGGCTTGCTACTAGGGTAGAAATAGTGATATCAGAAATTGAAAGAATAGTAAGTAAGAATATAAGTTACATGATAGTAGCCTTGAAAGGCAAATAAAGTCTAATAACTCGTCCGATCGGTATAGCGTGGTTAGAGCCATAGTATCCTTGTTGGAGTTTTCGTAGTAAAATTGAGTTAATAAAACTCAAAGATGGGGAGGTTTAAAAATTAAAAATTGTGTGTAATCATGACGAATTGGGTTGTTTTGTGTTCCGTTAGGGGGGTGACCTAGTGAACTAGACCTCCTTAGTGAATTTTGAGAATATGTGTGAATTCGTAGCAATTTTTTTACAGTGAGTTGCGCATATGGGTCTGACTGTGATGTCTTGAGTTGATGTTTGTATTGTAAAATGGAACTTAGTATAATTTTATCAAGCTACTGGTTAATGAGGCATCACTGTAGTGATGGATTTTTTGCTGCAGCTAGACCGCTGTAGTGGAGATCGATGAGATGCCAGGTCTCACCATGAAGAGGCCTTGGTCTCCATAGCGGGTCTGCTACAGTAAAGGTGACATCACTACAATGAACAATACGAGGCATAATATGCGTTCAAGTTAGTTATTTTAAGTTTCTCACCTCAAAATCCCAAACTCGAATCCAGAGATCTATGAGGCAATTTTCTCAAGCTAGGACATAATTCTCTTTCAATTTACGGCTACCCCATTAATTCTTTCATCAAGTAATCTACTAACATCCTAGAACCATTGGGGGTGGCGCTAATGGTGAATTGTGAGCTAGAGCACTAGAACTTATGAAAGTTATGAGGAATTGAATGAGAGATGATAACTGTTTCTTTCTATGCTTCTAAGTTATTAATTAACACTTTCTAGGATGGAATTGGATGTTCTAATGCATAATTGTGGTAATGTGGAGCCTAGAGACCAATAAAAATAATACCTTTAGCATAAAAACTACTATAAAAGGGTTTAAAAGTGTAGAAGCTCCATGATTTAGGATGATATGATCATTGAAGAACTAGAATATGGTGAATTAACCCTTGAGTAATGATTTGAACACTGATAACAGGTAGAAATAGGTGGGTTTGCATTCCTAAAGCTATTATTTGAAGAGTAGATATTAATTACTCTTACACTATTTATTTTTAGACTTTGAGGAAAGAAAAAGCTCACGTGAAGTAGCTTGCTCGTTTAGGTTCTTCAATTGAGGTATATTATGATTTATTTGGAGTTATACTTTGATTAATCACTCCTATGTGTTATGAGTAGATAAAGCCCTCATAATTGATCTTTGGACATAGATTGTGATAAGAATTATTGACTTGACAATGCTTGTATGAATAAGTTGTTAAACTGGAGGAGTCTGTTTGAATATAATTTATGATTGTGGTGTACACTTCTGATAATCAAAGTGTACTTGTCATAATTATATTGCATGATGACTAAATAGAGAACATACTAAGATATGTTGATGTTAATTGAGGAACACATAATAATTCTAAGATGAGTTATCCAATGTGAGCTTACAGATGAGCGATTGTATGTGGAGCGGGTACCATGTTAGTATGAAATGGTTCAAATATGAGTGACTCGAATCTAATGTGAGCTTATCGGACAAGAGATCATATGACGGGCCGGGTACCATCCCGATAATGATATGAGTAGCTCTAGTTTGATGTGAGCTCACAGACGAGCGATTGTGTGTGAAGCAAGTACCATGTTGATAGGGTACATAGACACCCACAGTCCCCTGCAAGTCGTGACTAGTTGGCAAGATTAAAGACCCACCAGCATGTGTGTAAATATGAGCAACAGATGTGTGTTCAGATATGATACATAGTAAGACTGATGAGATGCAGAGGCTATACAGCTGCGCTGCAGTACAAACATGATTCCATAATTATATTGTGATTGCATTATGCTTGCAAATTTTTGTGATATCTTCTTATCTCTGGTTTACAGACTTATATGTCCTAGATTGATTGGCACAATTAGGTCTAAGATCGATGTATTTTTACTTGGTTGTTGTTGACTACCTGATTCCTTGAATTATTGGTTACATTATACCTATCTACAACTTTCGTCGATTATGTGATGTATACTTGTTACCAATTTGAGTCGGCCTATGTTGCCTACCAGTATATAGCGGTTATACTGATGCTACTTCTGCAATTTTCTTTGAGTATAGACTGTGTTCCAAAGTCTTCTCACATCTAGTATTGATAACTGACTGATCTGAAGGTGAGCTATCCCTATCCAGGCTGCCGCAGATCTTCTGTTAGATAGATGTCTACTCCATTCAAACATTGATTTATGTTTTCTTTTGGCCTTTTTGACTCTTAGACATTGCTAGCTAAAGTCCTTATATAATGACTTTTGGGTTTTGGATGTAATAGATAAACTCCGCAGATTGTTTATAGTTATTTAAATCTTTAATATTTATCTCCTAATGATTTATTTTTTGTTAAATAAATATGTAACTGTTGGGTTAGTTGGTTAGTTATAGTTCATCCATTGGAGGGTTAGTATGGGTGTCAATTACGGCGGATGGATTGAGACAAAGTTGGTATCAAAGCGCTAGGTTCGTCATCTTATTGTACAAGGACATGGAGTCTTGCGGAACGGTATAGAGACATTTGTATTGCTCTTTGAGAGGCTAGAAGACACTAGAAAAACTCAATTCTTTCTTTATTTCATGCTATTGCTTGATTCCAATTGGTATCTAACTCTTTTCATTCTTTTCTCTCACAGATGGTGAGAATATGTTCTGGAGGAGCTAAAGGAGAGGCACCCAAGCCGGTTGCTGAGGCCGTAGCTCATGATAGAGGATGAGCCAGAGGAGGTGGTTGATGTAGATAATAGAGAGCAACACCAGCTAGAGGGCAGGGCTCACGATGCTGGTTTGGCTCGAGATAGGTCTGAGTCCCTTCCACCTCTAGGGGCTCAGGATGGGGTAGTAGAGGATGCAACAGAATTAGTTCAGGAAGGTGTTGGGCCTGCTCTGACTTCATCAGATGTGTTAGCCTAGGTGTTGAATTTGCTGAGTGGATTGATAGGGATCGAGATGGCACCCATAGCTCCGATAGGTTAGTATCCAAGAGTTCAGCATGCTGCTGTCGTGGCTCCGCGGATGGATGAGGATTTAGAAACTGGAGTATTTTTGAGGCCAGTTACTGGATAGGTGATGTATGGGTATGAGCACGATTTAGTTTGGAGTTTCACTAAAATGAAATCTCGTATCTTCTATGGTACAGAGTCAGAGGATGTGTACGAGTTCATCATCGATTGTCACAAGAGACTCCACAAAGTGGGGGTAGTGGAGAGGTATGGTGTTGAGTTTGTTACCTTTCAACTGTTGGGAGATGCTAAGTTGTGGTAGTGAGCTTTTGCGGGTGTAAGCTAGCTGGGTCGCCTCCATTATTTGGAATAAGCTTTAGTCTATCTTTTCGGAGAAGTATGTTCGACATGATGAGTTTACTAATATTAAGTAGGGTAGTTCATCTGTTGCAACATACGAGGCTTATTTTCACTCATTATCTAGGTATGCTTTACTGTTTTTGCCCTCTGAGGAGGAGAGTATCAGGCGATTCATAAAAAAGTTGAATGTGGGGCTTCATTATTCAGCTCTCCAGATGGTATATTCAGGGAAGACTTTCTAGGAGATAGTTGAGTATGTTTGAAATGTTGAAGGGATTAAGCAGGATCAATATTAAGAATGCAGAGAAGAAGGTCCATAAGGGTGATAGTTATAGTGACTCCTTCTCTAAGGGCTTGATTTCTCAAGGGTAATTTGGATGCCCCATTTAGTCCCCTATGTAGGTTTTATAAGGGGTCTATCAGGGGCTAGCCAGTATTCTTCAGGTTATACAGAAAGTGCACAACCCCATCATTCATATTATGGAGGTTATTCTACCTCTCCAGCTTCAGCTCAGTGACCTACCTCAGATAAGGTCTATTATGAGTGTGGTAAGGTCGGGCATATCCGGAGGTGGTGACCCAGGTTCAAATTGAACGGTCAGATAGTTCAATAGCAGGCTTCTAAGCTTTGGCTCCAATAGGCAGAGGAGGTAGTTGTATGGTAGAGACCATCCTCAGCTTGGTGGGGAGGCCACACAATAGGTAGAGGTGGGGAACAGCTTAACCAAAATAATTAAACTGGTAGGGGTGGTACTCAGCCTGACAGGGCAAAGCACAAGTAAGCGAATGAGCATGATTTTATGCTTTTTTGCAGCAGACCTGAGGCAGAGGAGTCTGACATAGTTATCACGGGTAGAATTCTAGTTTGTGACCGGATGGCTACAACCTTATTCAATTCGGGTTCAAATTTCTCTTATATGTCTACATTCTTTGCTGTGAGCCTGAATATGGTGTGATTTACTTGATATTTCTATTCATATTTCCATTCCTGTTGGTGATTTTGTGGTTGTAGATAGAGTCTACCATTCATGTATTTTAACGTTCATGGGGTATAAAACTTGACTTAGTGATTTTAGATATGATCGACTTTGATGGTGTTCTAGAGATGAGTTGCTTGTCTTCGTATCATGCAATCTTGGATTGCCATGCTAAGATAGTTAGTACAACTATGCGGGGTATGTCTAGTTTTAAGTGGAAGGCTGATTGTAGTCCCCCTCCTAAGAAGATAAAATCTTTCATTCCTGCCAAGAATTAGTAGAGAGGGGATTTTTGGCATTTTTGGCGCACATTTGGGATACTAGTAAAGAAGTTTCACCCATTGAATAAGTTCTTATAGTATGTGAATTCTTGGAGGTGTTTCTAGCGTATTTGTCTGCCATGCCACCAGACCACGATATTGATTTCTATATTGACTTATAGCTAGGGACTAGCCCTATCTCTATTCTACCATATCGGATGGAATCGTCTAAGTTAAGGGAGTTAAAAGTGCAGTTCCAAGATCTTCTTAGTAAGGGATTTATCCGTTCGAGTTCCTTCCTTGGGGTGCTCCTGTATTGTTTGTAAAGAAGAAGAAATGGGAGTAGGTGAATATATATTGACTAATAAGTATCCTCTTCCCCATATAGATGACTTGTTTGATCATCTTTAGGATGATTCAGTCTTCTATAAGATTGACTTGAGATCAGGGTATCATCAACTAAAGTTTTGGGCTGAGGATGTTCCTAAGACGACTTTCTGGACCTAATATGGGCACTACGAGTTTTTGATTATGTCTTTTGGGTTTACTAATGCTCTAACTGCTTTCATGAGTTTGATGAATGATATATTTAAGCCATATTTTGTTATGTTTGTGATTATTTTTATTGATTATATACTGGTGTATTCGGGGAGTAAGGAGGAGCATGAAAATCACTTGAGAATTGTTCTGAGATTGTTGCTAGAAAAGCAATTATATGCTAAGTTCTCTAAATGTAAGTTTTAGTTGGAATATGTGTCCTTCTTGGGGCATATGGTTTTGAAGGAAGGAATTATGGTTGATTCATAGAAGGTGGAGACAGTTAATAATTGGGTTGGGCCTACTTCAGTGACAGAGATCCATAGTTTTGTAGGGCTGCCTAGCTACTATTGTTGGTTTGTGAAAAGGTTTGCTTCTATTACTTCTCAGTTAACTTGGTTGACTCAAAAGTATGTGGCCATTTTAGTAGTCTGATGAGTGTGAGGAGAGCTTTCAAAAGGTCAAGACTCTGTTGACTACAACCCCATCCTAGCATTGCCTATGGAGGGTAAGGATTTTATAGCTTATTGTGATGCTTCACGTTATGGTTTAGGTGTTCTTTTGATGAAGGATAAGTTCATTGCGTAAGCTTCTAGACAACTGAAGGTGCGTGAAAATAACTATTCTATGCATGACTTAGAGTTGGCAACAATGGTGATTGCTCTAAAGAATTGGAGGAACTTTCTTATAATATCGGTTGTAAGGTGTTTACTGATCAATACAGTTTATAACATGTATTTACTCAGAGAGAACTTAACTTGAGGCAACAAAGATGGATGGATCTGCTTAGGGATTATGATGTCACTATTTATACCATCTGGATAAGGCAAATATGGAGGCCGATGCTCTGAGTAGGAAGTCTGGGAGCACGGGTAGTCTAGCTTGTTTGGAGGCTACAAAGTGTTCGCTAGCTAGAGAGGTTCAAATTCTAGCTAACAGTCTTATGAGACTTGATGTGTCTAAATTTGGTAGAGTATTGGCTTGTGTGGAGGCTAGATCCTCGTTTCTGAAGAAGATCAAGGACAAATAGTTCGAGGATGCCAAGTTGAGCAAGATCTGTGATAAAGTCTTGTAGGGAGAGGCCAAAGAAGTCATGATTGATAGTGAATGTGTCTTAAGGATCAAGGGGCGTGTTTGTATTCTTCGTGTTGATGATCTAGTTATGAATATCCTCTTAGAGGCTCATCGTTCGAGATACTTTAAACATCTTGGTGCAACCACGATGTACCATTATCTGAGGCAGTACTATTGGTGGGGTAGGATGAAGTGTGATGTAGCAGAATTTGTTGCTCAGTGTCTGGATTGTTAGCAAGAGAAGTATGAGCACCAGAGATCCATAGGAATGCTTTAGAGGATGCCTATTCCTGAATGAAAGTGGGAAAGGATAGCGATGAATTTTGTGGTTGGTCTTCCAAAGACCTTGGGCAAATTTGACTCCATATGGATTATTGTTTATAGGTTGACTAAGTCTGCATATTTTTTACTAGTTCAAATGACTTATAATGCAGAGAAGTTAGCCAAGTTGTACATCCGAGAGGTTGTTCGGTTGCACGGAGTTCCAATCTATATTATTTCAGATAGAGAGCTGTAGTTTACATATAATTTTTAAAGGTCTTTACAGGCTGAGTTGGGTACTAGGCTGGATCTTAGTACACGTTTCACCCTCAAATGATAGGCAATTTGAGTAGATGATTCAGGTTTTAGAGGATATGCTCCGAGCTTGTGTGATAGATTTAAGTGGTCACTGGGATTAATTTTTGCCGTTGGAAGAGTTAACTTATAATAATAGTTATCATTCGAGCATTGATATGATTCCATTTGAGGCTTTGTATGGGAGGAGATGTAGATCTCGTATTGGTTGATTTGATGCCTTTGAGATAAGACCATGTGGTACTGATCTTTTGAAGGAGTCATTGGAGAAGGTCAAAGTAATTTAGGATAAGCTCTTATCAGTCCAAAGTAGGTAGAAAGAGTATGTGGATTGAAAAGCCCGGGGCATGAAATTCATGATAGAAGAGCAAATCTCACTCAAGATCTCACCCATGAAGGGTGTCGTGAGGTTTGAAAAGAGAGGTAAGCTTAGTTCGAGATACATTAGTCCAGTTAAGATCCTTAGATGTGTGGGGGAGATAGCCTATAAATTGGCCTTACCTCCAGGTTTGTCAAGGGTTTACCTGATGTTTCATGTTTGATAGTGAAAAAGTATCATGGTGATGGTACCTATATCATTATGGGATTAGGTCATGTTTGAGGAGAATTTATCTTATGAAGAGGAGCCTATGGCTACCTTAAATAGGGAGGTGCACAAGCTGAGATCCAAGGAGATTGCGTCTGTGAAGGTTAAGTGGAAGAAATATCCTATGGAGAAGGTCACTTACGAGATCGAATCTGAACCTCATAGAAAGTATCCCCAACTTTTCACTGAGTCAGGTATTTCTTCCCTTGTTTTCATTCTTGTCCATTTGGGGACGAATAGGATTTTAATTGGTATCTGATGTAATGATCCACCGGTCGTTATGAGGTGTGTAGGGCTATAGTACCCCTATTAGAGTCCCCACAGTAAAATTAAGCTAATAAAACTCAAAGATAGGGAGGTTTAAAAACTAAAACTAGAATGTAATCATGATAAATTGGGATGCATTGTGTTTCGTTAGGGGTTGAACTAGTGATCTAGACCTTCGTAGAAAATTCTAAGATGACGAGTGAATTCGTTGCAATGATTTACAATAGTTTGTGCATCTGGGTTCGACTGTGATGTCTTGAGTTGATATTTGTGTTATGAAATGGAACTTGGTACAATTTTACCAAGCTACTAGTTAGCAAGGCATCACTGCAATGGTGAGTTTTTGTAATGCCCCGGAAGCTCAAAATCAATATCCAGGACTTAAATTAGAAAATCTGGAAAACTGCAGAAAAGTTGCAGAATGACCAACCTGACGGGTCGTTAAGGAACCCAACGACTCGTCAGGTCAACCATTTGAGGAATGCCAAGAGTATATTTCAGTGTTCTTAACGGACGACCCCATGAGTTTTTGTCAGGCCCTACGACTCATTAAGTTGCCCGTTACCAAGCCGGAGTTCAGAAATTTGAGGAATTTACAGTGTACTTGATGGAAGGCCACCACGAGTCATCATCAGTAGTAACGACTCATTAGGTCCTTCGATCCCAGTCCCTTCTAATGTTCTTACTAGTGTACCTGACCGACGACACGACGAGTCGTTTCCATTCGTGACGACTCGTCATGTGCTCGTCAAGAATCGATAGATTTTTTTTCCAGTGAACTTGATGGGAGGACCCAACGACTCGTTAGACCTGGTAACGAGTCACTAAGTCACCCATTAGGGACACCTGACAGTGTTTCCCAGCGAAATCTCTAAGGGCTATTTAGTAAATTCCTATTCTCCCAAGCATTAAACCACATCGTTTTGACCGCGGTTTTAGACGTTTTAGTGGGGGTAATGGGTCCTTTTCCTCATTGCCCACTCAAGCACTCAGAAAAATAGACCGTAAGTTCTCTCAAGAATCTTCAGAGCAACAATTAGCAAGGGAATTGTTCCTCCCTTGTGCTCCCAAGATCCTCCTCTAATTCCTCTATCAGTTTTAAGCCCTGAGTTTTTCGAATATGAAAAGGTTTCAGGGTTATTATCGTTGATTTCACTTAGAACGACGTTCATATGTATTGTTGATACGATCCCCATAAATTCCTATCGAATTATTAGTGTTTATACATAAGGGAATCTAAGCCCTAACTTTTGAGTTATGAATTTTGTTTATTAAATTTCCTCTAGTGAATGAAGAATGCTATGGGTTGAATTTTCTATAATTTCCTATATATTTATATATGTGTGGCGTAGATATTCCAGTAATGAGAATGACGTTAGCCCTGTTGAATGAAATTCCTAGAATCCTTGAAATTTATCTATATTATGAAATTCCCGTATTGTTGGGATAAGTTGAGCTCTCTATTAGCTGCTTATAAATTCAGTTAGTTAGAACATAGAACTCTATCAGTCTAGTCTCAGTCAGAATCATATCAGTCTAGTTTCAGTTAGATTTTTAGCAACCTTAGTGTTGTCCAGAAAATGTCAACTAATTAATTTGACTCCAATTTATTTTTGAGGTGTTAGTGGTGCCTCCCAGTTTTCAGACTCAGATTCAGATTTTAGTTATTTGGTCCGTTAGGCGGCCATGCATTTAGTTATAGCTCTGACCAGTCCTAGGACCACAGTTTAGTTACTAGTTGTTCTGTAGACGGTCATGATGCCTCTAGATAAGCAGTGCTGACCAGTCCTAGAACCCAGTTTCAGAATCTGGTCCGATAAGGCTCTCAGGGTACATGCAGTGATTCGTCCCTGACTAGTCTTGGGCCCCAGTTTCGAGCTATCAGCTTAGTAGATCAGTTTAGATATCCAGTGGGAGCAGAACTTAGCACCGAGCGGGCCGAGGTTCCAGCACACCCAGGTTCCTAGAACTACGTTGCAAGCGTAGGTTTCAGTATTACTTGGCCTGATTGGCCCCAGATATATTTTTGTGCTCACTCAGTTCATGCCTTTATACCTTTGCAAGGTATATTGGGTCCTACCGGTGGGGTGTATATATCGGACTCCACGTCTAGCTCACATGGTTAAATTTCGGTTAGAGACTCTCCCACTAGTCAGTCCAGTTCAATGTCAGATTAAGCAGCTTAGTTCAGTACAGTATCCCAGATTCAGTGTTTCAGACTTAGGGCATGTCCATGACCATTAGACAGTGTCATCTTGACAATTTCAGATTATATTACAGTCCAGTTCAGTTTACTTGTTGGTCATGGCATGTCATTTCAGTTCAGACTTTATATTTAGTATGTCTCTCCCACTTACTCAGTACATTTAAAGTACTGGTGCATGCTTTTCATGCTGTATCGTTTCATGATACAACTGCACGTTCTCAGGTTCAGCATAGATAGTTACTTCAGTTTCAAAGCATTCTATTTCAGCAGATCAGAGTGTGAGTCCTCCTCATTCAAGGGCTTTATTTATTTACTTCATTTGGATATGGTTTTTGTTTAGATTTAGAGTTAGCTGGGGACCTGTCCCAACAACTCCTCAGTAGTTGGCTTCCAGACCAGACTTGAATTTCAGAATTGTATTTCAGATGTAGTATTTCTTTCTCTACTTTTAGTCTTTATATTTCCTTAATATTTAAAACTTTCGCTGTGCATGTTTACTTAGAATGTCAGTGTATGATAGACTAGGTGTTGACTTGGGGTTACTGGTGGCTCCAAGTATCGTGTTACATCCAGGGTATAGGCTCGGGGCGTGACAGTTTTTCGCTACAACAAGACTGTTGTAGTAGTCAGAGTTCTGTCATAGCAGGGAGTGACCTTAATGATGAATTGTGGGCTAGAACCCTAGAACTTATGAAAGTTATGAGGAAAGAATGGGTGATGATAATTACTTCTTTCTATGCTTCTAAGTACTTAATAACACTTTCTAGGATGAAATTGGATGTTCTAATGCATAATCGTGATAATTTAGGGCCTTGGGTCTAATAAAAATTGTACCTTTAGCATAAAAACTACTATAAAGCGGGTTAAAGGAGTAGAAGCTTCATGATTTAGGGTGATGTGATCATTAGGGAACTAGACTATGGGCAATTAACCCTTGGGTAATGATTTAAACCTTGATAACAGGTAGAATTATGTGGGTTTGAATTCCCAAAGCTATTATTTGAAGAATAGATGATTAAATACTCTTGCATTGTTTATTATTAGACTTTGAGCATTTTGAGGCTTTGAGGAAAGGAAAGGCTCACGTGAAGTAGCTTCTCGTTCAAGTTCTTCGGTTGAGGTAGGTTATGATTTATTTGGAGTTAGAATTTGATTAGTTACTTGTATGTGTCATGAGTTGATAAAGCATGCATGATTGGTCTTCGGACATAGATTTTGATTGAGAATTGTTTACTTGACAATGCTTGTATGAATAAGTTGTAAAATTATTGGAGTCTATTTGAATATAACTTGTGATTGTGGTGTGCACTTGTGATATTCAATGTGTACTTACCACTATTATCTTACGTGATGACTAAATATAGAACATATTGAGATATGTTGATGGTAATTAAGGAATACATAATTATTCTAAAATGAGTGGCTCGTGAGCTTATGGACGAGCGATTATTTGTGGAGCGGGTACCACGTCGATACAGAATATAATTTACATATGAGTGGATCGAGTCTGGTATGAGCTTATGGATGAGCAATTATGTGATGGGTCGGGTACCATACTAGTAATGATATGAGTGGCTCAAGTTCGGTGTGAGCATGATGAGGTGATTGAAAAGCAACCACCACCAGTGTCAGTGAAGGGTATTCGCAGTTTTCTCGGATACTGAGGAGTTGTCACTCATCGCTGTATGGAGGACACCACGGAGGAGAGCGAACAACTCACAAGGTGCTACAGTCAGGTTTCTTTTGGCCTACACTATTAATAGATGCTATAGTCTATGTCAAAATGTGTGATAGATGTCAAAGAACAGACACAATCGGTAGAAGACATGAGATCCCACTGCATCAGATATTAGAAGTTGAGGTTTTTGATGTATGGGGAATAAACTTTATAGGCCCGTTTCCACCGTCATTTGGTAATCGTTACATCTTAGTAGTGGTTGACTACGTGTCTAAGTGGGTTGAGGAAGTAGCTTGTCCCAGGAACGACAACAAGGTGGTGACGAAATTTGTGAAAAAGCAAATTTTCACCAGGTTCGGTATGCCCCGAGCTATTATCAATGACGGAGGGGCTCATTTTGTGAATGCAGGTTTCAAAAACTTGCTAGCTAAGTATGGGGTGCGGCACAAGGTGGCGACATCGTATCATCCCGAAACTAGCGGGCAAGTGGAGGTGTCAAACAGGGAGATTAAGCAGATTCATCAGAAAACAGTGAATGCAAAACGAATTGATTGGGCAAGCAAACTTGATGATGCGTTGTGGGCTTAGAGAACTGCATACAAGTCACCCATTGGGACTTCTTTGTACAGATTGGTTTATGGAAAGGCATGTCATCTACCTGTGGAGCTGGAACATCGAGCTTTTTGGGCCGTAAGAAAGCTAAATATGGATCCGAAGCTAGCAGGAAAGAAGAGGTTGATGCAGCTGAGCGAATTAGACGAGTTTCGATGGCACGCCTATGAAAGTGCTAAATGCTACAAGGAGAAAACTAAAAGGTGGCACGACAGGCACATGGTGCATCAGATCTTTGAGCCAGGGTAAAAAGTGTTGTTGTTCAATTCGAGGTTGAAACTCTTCCCAGGGAAGTTGCGGTCCAAGTGGTCAGGGCTATTTGAAGTTGTGAGAATGACCCCACACGGGGAAGTGGAATTGTGGCAAGAGGATAAAAGTGCCACATTTTTGGTGAACGGGCAAAAATGTAAGCATTACTGGGGTGAAGACGTTATTTGAGAGAAGACGTCTATCACTTTAGTAGATGATTAAGGATGAATAACATCGAGCCGCGACGGTAAACCAGGCGCTGCACGGGAGGCAACCCATGAATGTGATGTAATAGAGTAGTTAGAATTATTGGAAAAAAAAGAAGAAGAAAGAAAAAAAAGCTGGCAATAGTTGAGAGGCAACCTATGATTTCTAACAAATTTTTTGTGGTTGAATGATTTTCAGGTGAAATGGAGGGTCAAAATACAAAAGCGCGCAAAGGAAAAATCAAGGTAAGAAAATAAAACTTGGGGAAATTTCCAGTGAGCCCTTGCGTTGGCTCCGTGTCACGAAGGAGGCCTACGCGTTACCCTCCGTGACAAGTTGAGGTGCATTCCAAAATTTTTACAAATTCCCTTGAGCCTCCGCGATGGCTCCGTGTCACGGAGCATTGCCTCTGCAATGGCCTCCATGACACGTTTAGGTTCATTCCCCGTCGGATCACCTCGGGTCATCGGGTAAACCTGCGCGAAATTCACCTTTTTAACTCTAAATCCCTTAATCTTTTCCCCTTTTCTTCAAATCCTCAGCGACCAACACCCCAAAATCCCTTCTCCCTCAACGTGCCACGGACCTAGTGAGCAAATTTCTTTGGTTCTTCTTAGATTTCATCAAAGTAAAGGTATGTTCTCGAATGTTTTCTCATTATTGCTAAATATTTCGATTCTTGAATATGTTTTTGTGATGAAACTTTGCCCTAAGTGATTAATAAGTTTTTAATCAATTGAGTTATGGATTAATGATGTTCATATGATCGATGTGACTAGATTAACTCAATAGTTACATGATTTGTTAAAATTCTTACGATGTTGATAACTAGGGTTGACAATTGAAATAGGAAGAAGAAGAAATGGGTTAAAATGTAGATATGTTGGGGTTGTGCATGTTGTTTGAATTGAAACATATTGTGATTGAAGTGGATTATGCTATGGTAGCAGATGGATTTTCTGGGGATGAAAATAGAGAATTATCATAGGTTGTTGTGCGCAAATTGCAAAGTGCTCATGATTATATAATTGAATCAATGGAGGAATTTTCATAATTCATTTTATGAAGTCTGAGTAGTACAAAGAAATTGTTCCATCGACTTGTATGAATGCAGTGAGCATGTTGGGAATTAAGAACTGAAAAAAAAACATGAATGTTCTTGTCGAATTGTGTTGATTGCAGTTAACGACTAAGTGTGGGGTGGCCAAATTTAGCCAAGCCTTAGTCGTAGCCAACTATGCCTCAAATAACATTTGAACTGTATGTTTTTGAATGCACATGACAAATGTCTGGAAGGCAGGACAAAGGCAAGGGCGCTTCCACATCTGGCGCCAACAGAAAGAGTAAGAACTGGGGTAGCAGTACCAGTAGCACCACCTGTTCCTCGAGGGCAACGCCGATAGTATGGAACCAGATGGGTGACAGATGAGGGGAAGAAATGGTATTCCAAACACAAGGAAACCAAGTACTTCCTGGAAGAACAGATAGCCCGGGAACCACAAGCACAAGATTCCCACGGATCCTACATAGGATTGACACCGTTGGGTTAAACTTCATTTTTTGAAGAACCCAAAGAGTGCAACCTTCATCTTATCCGGGAATTCTATGCTAACTGGAACCCAACTTTGTGCAGCCACACCATTCAAGATCAGAGGGCAGGTGGTCACCTTTGAACCACACCATTTAAATGCAATCCTGGGGGCGCGGGACACAGACGCTCATGTCCTCCGCCAGCTGAACATCACTCCACCATACGCGGATATCAGACGCACCTTATGTGGAGCTCGATCGACAGCTAGGTGGGGTCGGCACAAGGAAAGGGGCTACCACCAGACATTGCCATATTCCCAAATGAACAGAGAGGCTCAGATATGGTTGAAGATAGTTTGCTCGTGTCTGATCCCGGGGGTGTACATGATTGATGTCACCCGGGATAGAGTTTGTCTGGTTTATGCACTAATGAAAAGGCTGGAAATTAATGTTGGGGCGGTGATCATCTCTGCCATGAAGAGAGCCTGACTGCATCAGGGGCATCGGTATGGGTTTGGTGGTCTTCTCACCACTTTCCTGTGGGGCCACGGTATTGAGGAAGAGGCCCTGGACTACATCCCTCAGCTTGACAGGCGTGCTTTCGATGTCACTAAAACCAAGGCACCTGATACTACATATGGGCCTGTGCTTACACTAGTCGAGCGACATGCTCGGGATGATCAATACATGGCCCGCATGTATGTGATGCCGATGTTGCAGCTGCACATCGGTGGAAGGCCTGCAATGGAGGATGAGTTGTGGCAGCTCTACATGGATTATCCATTCAATGAGCATGCCCGAGCTTTATGCCTAGTGGGGCACACATTTGTAGAGCCCTTGGATGATGACGTCTCTACTGATGAGGAAACACGCTGGGAGGACTCAGACATTGAGTTGGAGGAGGATGGCGGGGACGGTTCTGATCTTGGCGATGAGGCGCTGACACCTGATGAAGAGATTGAATATTTTGATTGATCAGGGAGTTACACCACCCAAACTTTGTTTTTAAATTGCAACTATGTGAACACTGGGGACAGTGTTCCGATTAAGTGTGGGGTGGGAGTAGTTAGGTGCTAGCTGTTTGTGGTTGTGTTTTTTGTGGATTGTGCTAATTGTAACCCTGTGACTCTGTGTTTCATGTTATGCAACTGATGAAATTGTGGTAGCTGGTGTTGTAATAATATTTAGCTGCTGCTGCTGCTTGTGATGTGTAGATATTCTGTGATGTGTAAATTTTTCGATTATATTTAATTTTTTTCTATCGAAATTTTTTGTTTGGGTTTCTCAATTTTTCTTTTTGGTGCTTTTCCCGAGGATAGTCCCCTTGAACCGACGTCGTAGATAGCGATTGTTCCCTATGATGGATGGATGACGACCGTCTTAAGGGAAATTTAGTCGATAGGATTATATTTTTTTTCTTTTTCTTTCTTTCATTTGTTTTCCAAACGTGTAGCTAATTAATGGTTCGACATTCTTGTTATGTATTACACATGATTGTAAGATGCAAGTGTGATTCATATGGAAGCATGCAAATATGTTAAACATGTTGAGATACCTAGGCCCTAGAATTCGATTCAGTGTGATCGAGGCGTAATTAGTGAATTCTTGTAATTAACTGAATGAAGAGTCTGTGAATATGTCTTAAGTTGAGCATGTGCAGTGAGTGTGAGATTTTGACTATTCCATGCTATTGTGAAGTGTCTAGAACTTGCCTGGTGTGTATACTAAACGAAATGAAGGATGTGGATTGTAGGAAATGACGTAGGCATTTCTTTGAATGAACCAAAAGTTTCTCCCTTAGCGTGCCCACCTTGAATGTTAAATCCTAGTTAGCCCCATTGAGCCTTTATCCTATTCTTTGATAGATACAAACCGAGCTTAATC
Organism: Datura wrightii; assembly: GCA_035772735.1. Classification (NCBI taxonomy): domain Eukaryota; kingdom Viridiplantae; phylum Streptophyta; class Magnoliopsida; order Solanales; family Solanaceae; genus Datura; species Datura wrightii. Next base: position 170,335,346 of record JASDFA010000001.1, on the reverse strand, counting down.
CCTTTTTTCACTAGCCGTGAATTTGATTCAAAACTCCTAAGAGCTTAAACAATTTTCCCAAAGAGTGAAGGAGTGATAAGTTTGAAATGGAAGGGAAAGCAAAAGTTGTGAAAGTTAAAGAAAAGGTCAAAGGTGCACTTGTTTGGAATTGATTAATTAATAGTAGAGAGTAAGAAAATCAATGAATGAAAAAAATTGCTTAAATACTCTTTGCTAGTAAGTCGAGTGTTCCTAAAGAAATGGGAACAAAAACAAAGAGAAAATTCAAGAGTGAGAGGATTGAGGAAGAAGCAATATCCGTAATGAAGGTGGGATGTATTAAAAGCGCTTAGGGAAGCTAGTTACTATTATTGGTTAGCCCAGTATTTACTAGTTCCTTAGCTTACATTACAACCCATTAAGTCCTACGTGATCTTACATCATGCATCCTTAAATTAGTGGAGTAAAACACTAAGGGCAAGTTTATGGTTCACGATATGATGCATGTGAATTCTTTGGGAGAGCGAGCGTAATCTTATTAATATACCCCTATATGTAGTGCTTTGGAAATCTTATGAGTGCACATCAGGTAATTCTCTTGTGTTGTGAGGGCACATACTTAATGAGAGATAACATTCATGTCGGATGTCTTGATCGGTTGATTTGTACGAGTTTGCCAAGATCGAGAATCGATTCTTGAGGTTAGGAGGTCTTAATGTGGTGTACTTCATTTTATTGACGAAACCATGCATGCTCTCTTGATGATTTGCTATCTTAAATAATCCTTATAGCCGTAGCTTGAATGGTCGCGCCAAATTAGCTATGTGTGGGTTTCAATTGCATGAGATGTGAGAGTATTGTTCGAGGACAAAAAAGGTTTTAAGTGTAGGGTAGGTGATCTTGGGCATAATTGCGTACCCAAGTGATACTCTAATACTTTATTTCTACTTGTTTATCTACTTTTATGTGTGCATTCCCATGTGATTTGTATGTAAATGTGGATTTATACTAACCAACATGATTAGTGTTGTTTTGCAGTCTAGAAGGAATTTTTGGAAGCTAATCTACAAGTTGGTGAAGTGTGGAAATGGACTCAGAAGAGATAAGTGAAAGTTGACAAGGAAAATTGGCCAAAATAGGGGCTCCGCGATGGCTCCGTGTCACGCTACCATCATGGAGGCAGTCTGCCTAGAGGGGAATTTTATGTCAAATTCCAATGGAGCTGCGTGATGGCACCATGGCACGGAGGTGAGGCTCCGCAATACACGTCGTGCCACGCTGAAGTGCATTTACCTGAGAGCTGAGTTCCAGTGGAGGTCCGCGACAGGGCCGGGGAACGGAGGTGATGCTCCACAATACGCTCTGTGCCACGTTGCCAGTTATTTCGGGAAAAATTCTCACTAGTATAAATAGCACACTTAGGTTTTATTTTAAATAATCTGACATTTTGAGAAAGAACGTGGATAGCAGGCAGTTGAGAGGAAGAATTTCTGGGGTTAATTCTCTTCCTTTTTCTCTTTAATTCCAATTGCTTGTATGAATTCTACTTGTTTGAAGATGTTTAATCCACAAATGAGTGGCTAATTCACCTTTTGCTGAGGTTAAGGATAATTGTAGAGGAATGTTATTAATAATTATTTCAGTTTTCATCTTCTCTATAATGGTTTTTCTATCAACTCTTGTTTTTACTACGTTAATGTTTGGCCAATGTTAATGTATATCCTAGAATTCTAATTTTGATTCTGAAAGGGAAATTAATTGGATAGATGTGAATTGGTGGAATATGATCTTTTCTTAGTTGAGAAAATTGAGAGAAGATTTACGTTCAGAATAGAAATATATTTGTAATGTCATATTAGTCATTCATGAAATTTGTTATGTATCGATAGAGCATGGGGTTTTTGCATCACAGAAATGTGAAATGTAAGTCTCATGATTCTTTAATTGGAGAGGAGTCGAAAGATCCAATCCATGGGTTATTAATTCCTGACTAACAACCGAAGAGAAGATTGACTGATTCTAATTAATAAATTACATCCCTGTATGTTTGCCTTAACCTCAGCTTGTTCATTGTTATTGTTCAGACTTTAATCTACAATCTTTACTTAGGTTCTTATTAACTATTAATATTGACTCATAAAACATTATTTGTTTGGTTTTCTACCTTCATAGCGATATCGTTCACTAACAATTAAGATAATTACTACCATAATTCAGTCCCTGTGGGATCGATACTTGGCTTGAACTAAAGCCACTTTACTATTTGTACGACCATGTGCACTTGCGTGTAGTTTGGTCCGAACATTCATCATATCATTAATACAGCTTGTTGCCAATCTTAATAGCGTTCGTGGCTATGTTGTTTGTTGTTGATTAGCTGCTGGAAGTGGAACTAATAGTTTGTTATAAGTATCCCTTGTCAGGATTTTCCACTTATAGCTTTGTCTTTCATTAGAAGAGGCATAAGAGTAATCCGTTGAATTATTGTCTCTTAAATTGAATATTGATATTTTGCAGCCTTACTCATGCCGTTAGGGCTTCATGGTTAGTTGTTGAGCATGAATTGCTAATTTTGGGCATCATGATGGGTAACTTGGAGATAGAACTTTATGTTCATGAAGTCTATATGTTATAAAGCTCTCCTTTGGGCCCTTAGTGTATCTTGACACCCATAGAGCTAGACCTTAGTATTGTAGTTCTACCTTCGGGTTAGCGGCACCGTGGTTATCTAATGATCTAGGGGTATGTTGTAGAATGAAATGCTTATTGTTAAGCGACCCTATAGGTGCATACACCATGCAGGTTGTCATACAGGTTGTTTAGGAGGCCAACTTACTTATTGCTAGATAAATAGATCATATGACGCCTTGGTTGGCTATCTGTCAGGTGTTAAGTGTTTGGGATAACTCCTTTAAGATATTCATAAGGGTACCCATGTACAGGTTTTCCTAGAATGACTATATGCCAGCATACCTTGCCTAAGGGGCTATAAGAGCTATAAGAGCTATATAGTGACCAGGGAGACCATATTGAGGCTTAAGTGCTATACAGTGACTAGGGAGACCATATTGAGGCCTACAAAATCATGTTGAGGTTTGGTTCCCTTATAGACTTCCTATGTGCCTGAAGTAGAATTACTGAATCTCAATAGAGCCTTGTGTGTTTGGGTGCAGTTATAGGATCACAAAAGGCTCAGATACAGTTACTGGATCCCAGAAGGCTCGATTATGGTTACAGAAATCCAGAAGGCTCAGATGCAGTTATAGGAGCGAATTGTGCTCTAGTTATAGTAATGACTTGCCTAGGGGGCTACAGTGTTACCTATAGGGGTATATAGATTGAGTGTACTTTCCACGATTTATGGGACGAGATAGGTTATTGTTTGTTGTTTGTACCTGCCATGCTTATGGGAGCCAGGTTAGGTTCTTGTTTGAATATTGCTTGTTAGTTTACATTACAGATTTGTGAGTCTTTACAAGTTAACTTTTGACTTGTATGACTGATTACCTTCAGTTTCTTCTATTTGCTTCAGTTTATTATTATTTCCTTCACATACTCGATACATATTGTACTAACTCTCAAGCATGGGGTGCTACATACGTGCCTACAGGTTCTGACAGACAGGTTCTGAGACCACCCTAGTAGCGGTTCAGACTCAAGAGAGTGGTCAGCTCCTTTCTTCTGGAGTTTCCATACACTAGTGGTTTGCCTGGTTTCTTTTTTGTATAGTTTTCGGGTAGGTTAGGTCCCTGTCTTGGCTATTGATTTATTCTTAGAGGCTTGCAAACTACGAGATATATAGATGTGCATTATTAGCTAAGTTGGCCTAGTTGTTTTGTCAGTTAATAGCCTTGATGGCTTGTATGCCTATATATATTTGCTTATCTTCAGCTTTATCTGTTTTAGGAAGCATGGTGGTCTTATCGGCCTGCATAGGATTTTATTATTGATATGAATTGCTGGGTCAGCTGAATATGTCTACATGTTTTGTAAAGCGGCCATGTCGGCCAAGGGATTTTTTTAAAGACAAGATTTTGCTTTCTTGTTTATGCTATCAATATGCACCGGAGGTACATAGGTTCTGCTAAGTTAGCTTAAGGTCCAGTGTGGCATTAGGTACCAATTACACCTCCCAAGGAGAGGCATAATAAACTTGACATTAGAGTAACATCGTAGGGAGTATGCAAGTCGTGTGTAATAGAGTCTTATTTATAAATGTGTTGTGCACCACATTTTATAGGTAAAAAGCTAGTATGCATGATAATATGGTTACCTTTTTTCCTACTCAAATCGTGCTATAGAGTTGACTCGTGTAGGGTTAAGTCCCTAAGCTCATATTATTATGTCTATATATAGAGATTCTATTATATACGACTGACTACAGCTAGTTGAGAGCTGGATACAACAACAAGAGAAGGTAATAGTAGAGTGCTACAGGTGGAGACGATCTAGCCTAAGGCCGAAGGGGAGACCCCTTTCTCAATCCCCTCGGCATTCTCCACTATGTTAGAATCCTCTAAGGGCTACAAATTAGCCAACACCATCTTCAATTCCTTCCATTCCTTTAGATCAGGATGTCAGGAGTGCAGTTTATATGTTGGCTCAGATTATGTCTGCTTAGCAACAGCCAATGGCACCAGAGACTGCCGAACCTTCTAAAGGACTCCAAACTTTGAGAGTTTGTGAGTTTCTTGCCTTGATTCCTCCATAGATTACGAGGACAGATGGTAGAGAGGAGCCTCAACACTTTCCAGACCAGTTGCACAGGATAGCTAGGGTTACGCATGCTTCACCCACTGAGTTAGTCGAGCTAGTAGTGTCTACGAGATATAGTGGTTCTGTGGTACGAGATTTAGGAGAGGGCCAGAGGCAGGGATACACCTCCACCTATCTGGTCCAGTTTCTTTAAGGCTTTGATAGACCATTAATTTCCCTGAGAGATTCGAGAGACTAGAGTAGATTAGTTTTTACACTGGGACTAGGGCAAAATGAGTGTCCCAGCGTATGTGCTGAGATTTGACTCTATGGCCAGGTATGAACCACCATTTATAGACATATGCTAGCTAGGGTACAATGGTTTATAATAGGGCTTGATCCAGAGTATGTGGAGTCCTATACTACAGCCACATTGCGAGAGGACATGTATATCTTGCAAGTTGAAGCGTTTGCTCAGAACATAGATGTAATACCCCGGAAAGGGATAAGAATAGACCCGGGAGTTTAGCTTGAAAAGTGCAGAAAACTGGAAAAAACATCATGGGACGGGTGACCTTACGACTCATGGTAGGGTATCACGAGTCATCATAAGCAGTCGTGAGTTGGGAAAAAGTTGCAGGACGAGGGGTGTCACGACTCGTGGTGGGAAGCCATGAGTCATTGTTTGGAGTCATCGTGCGAGGAGGACGTCAACAGTTGGGATAAACGGGTCACCCATGACCCGTTGTAAGCTATGAAGGATCGTGATCACCAGTCGTGGGTTGAGTAGTAGATTTTCCAGTGGATCCAACGGATGGAAACCACGACTCATTGGAGTTCACCACGAGTCGTGGTGAGGCTCGTGGGAAGGAAAGCTAGGTTTGGTCAAGGAGTTGGCAACGGTCGACCCTAAGACTCGTCGTTTGAAGCAACGACTCATCCTAATGAGTTGTGGGAAGAATCTGAGAGGTGTTTCAAGGTAGTGGACCTGACGACTCAATACCACGAGTCATGATATGTCATCACGACTCGTAGGGTCGGTTGCGGGTCCGGTCGGGACAGTTTTTAGGAAGATTATTTTAAGGGAATTTTTGACTTTTCGTGCTATACTACGTCATTTTAGGCTCTACCTTGCACGAATTTAAGGGTTTTCCTAAGCCTAAACCCTCATTCTCTCAATGTCCTTCTTCCTCCTCTCTTCTCCCAAAAGTTTTAGGAAATTCCCAAGTTGTTCTTCAAGCTTCAAGGAAGATAATCAAGTGGGGTTTTCGTCTACAAGGCATGTGGGACTTCAAAAAGGATATCTTTCATCATTTTTCCCCAAAATGTTTTCAATAAAAACCCAATTTAAATTATTTAGAATATCATGATCTAGGGTTTTGAAGAATGGGTAAATTCTCCCTCATTCTTTTCTTAAATGCTTATATTTGTTGCGATTATGGAATTCATTGCAAATGTTGATATGATGAATTACTTGGGATGTGGATTATATGTTGGGAATTCATGAGGGTGTAACATGTCTTTTGTAAATTGGCTTGAGTAATGAATGTGTGTTTCTTATTGTTGGACTAATTTGCATATTCATGCATGAGAATGATGAAATGGTGGAAATATGGGTTGAGTATGTATGGGTGTAGTATGTTCATCCTAACTTGAATTAATCATTGAAAGGAAATTATTCATTTCTCCTTAAATTACCGTAGAAATTCTTGATCATGCTGAAAGTGTGGGAATATTTCTTAATTAACCCTAATGATATGATTATACCGTAGATGACCATGTTGGATTGAGTAGGAGTTGTGAGTCTGAGTAATTGAGTAAATTATGTGTCATCACCATGTTCTAGATTTAATTGATTGGGAATGAAAAGATTGCATCTCCATTGTTGAACTACGAAGCTTGGGCGGATTCTCTATTGTTTTCCTTTACCAAAATTGTTTTTATAAAAATCTTGGAATCTAAAACGCCCATGGCTAAGGAGTTCACAAAGGAGTGGTTATGATAAGTGTGGGGAATGTTGTAGACCTAAATTAATGAAGTCATGTATCTGGGTAGAGTATGAGTTGTATTTGTAAACCATGTATGATCTAATATTACATGTTGAAGGAGATGAACTTGGTATTTGGAGTGTCATGATAGTATATGCACAATGTGAATCTATAGAATGCTCGTTAGCATAAGATGCTTGAGATAATTATTGATTTGACTCCATCATGAGGTGAAATATGATGATAATGCATGAGGATGATATTGAAAGTGTTGGGCTTGTTGTTATTAGAAAGTAGCCCATCCTGTTGATGTGAATGTTGTATGATGAAAATTAGTTAATGTCCTCGTCTCAGATTAGCTGTTGTAATTTAGATTAGCATAGTCAGTCGAGATTCTCGTTAGCAAAAATGTTTTCCTAGTCAGTCGGGATTTTCGTTAGCAAGAATATTTTCTTAGTCAGTCGGGATTCTTGTTAGTAAGAATGACTCCCTAGTTAGTCGGGAATCACATCCATAGTTACTAGCCGTGCATGTTTCTCCTTATTCGGTCGGGACTAACATCCCTAGCTAGTTAGTGACTCTCTATATCAGAGCCTTCCTTCCTTTTGACAGACAGGGATTCTCGCTAGTAAGAATATTTTCCTTAGACAGTCAGGGACCCTCTTGATATCAGTCACGTCATTGCACCTCTGTATCATTTGAATTACTTCTTTTGTGCATCAGTTAATCTTATAATAATGCATGTCCTTATAATGTAATCATGATTGATGTGTGAATCTCATATAAGGTTGTCGTATCTTATTTCAGTTACATTACTATTCATGTGGCTTTTACATTACCTGCTTCTTGTATATGTATTTATGAGTTTGTTTACTTACGCTTCCTGTATACTCAGTACATTCCAAGTACTGACCGCACGCCTTTTGTGCTATATTGTTTTATGATATAGATTTAGCTAACTAGGCTCCACCGCGTGGTTAGACACGTTACCCCATTCTCCCAGCTGTCAGTGGTGAGTCCTCATCCTCCTAGGACGTGAGTATCATTCTTGTTTTATTTTGGTTTCAGCTTTCAGACTTTTGGAGTTAGCTGGGGGCTTCAGCAACTCATCAGTTTTAGTAGAAGGCTTTCAAACTTGTTAGACAGGATTAGTGTTGTATTTTAAATGTTATTAATTGTTGTTATGGTTTATATAAGTTTCTAGTCAGTTCTTCCGTTTGTTCATGATGTTTGATATTTCTTATGTTAAGTGTATGCGATGTTTATGCCATGGGTCGACTTGGAGCCTCTCGGGGTTCCTTGTCCCTTTTCTACGATCCGGGTGTACTCTCGGGTCATGACATACTTAGTATCAGAGCAAAGGTTTAGGGTGTCCTAGGGTTTCTGAAAGCTACGTTACGTAGAGTCTTCTTCATGGGTGTGAAGCGCTCCACACTTATGACGGAGAGGCTATGACACATTTTAGGAATGTTCCCCTTTCTTCATGATTCTTATCGTGTGTAGAGTATGAAGCTCTAAACAGTTCCTCCCCTAACTCGTGCTTTACACGCTCGCAGATAATACCTCCTCGAAGAGCGAATGGAAAAGGTTGTAGTAACGGTCGCCAGTAGGTACCGCCAGCCCAGGCAGACCAAATGAATGATCATGTCACTCACGCTGAGTTCCGGGAAGCCTTTCAAATGTTGGTATTCTCAGTGGAGAGACAGTTATGTGTCATCACCATGTTCTATATTTGATTGATTGGGCATGACAAGATGTATCTCCATTGTTGAACTACGAAGCTTGGGCGAATTCTCTATTTTTTTCCTTTACCAAAATTGTTTCGATAAAAATCTTGAAATCTAAACACAAAGGAGTGGTTATGATAAGTGCGGGGAATGTTGTAGACCTAAATAAACGACGTCATGTATCTTGATGGAGTATGAGTTGCATTTGTAAACCATGTATGATCTCATATTACATGTTGAAGGAGATAAACTTGGTATTCGGAGTGTCATGATAGAATATGGACAATGTGAATCTATAGAATGCTCGTTAGCGTAAGATGCTTGAGATAATTATTGATTTGACTCCATGATGAGGTGATAACGCATGAGGATGATATTGAAACTGTTGGGCATGTTGTTATTAAAAAGTAGCCTATCCTGTTGATGCGAATGTTGTATGATGAAAATTAGTTAATGTCCTCGTCACTGATTAGCTGTTGTAATTTAGATTCGCATAGTCTGTCGGGATTCTCGTTAGCAAGAATGTTTCCCTAGTCAATCAGGATTCTCGTTAGCAAGAATGTTTTCTTAGTCAGTTGGAATTCTCGTTAGTAAGAATGACTCCCTAGTCAGTTGGGAATCACATCCATAGTTACTAGCTGTGCATGTTTCTCCTTATTCGGTCGGGACTAACATCCCTAGCTAGTTAGTGACTCTCTATATCAGAGCCTTCCTTCCTTTTGACAGACAAGGATTCTCGCTAGTAAGAATGTTTTCCTTAGACAGTCAGGGACCCTCTTGATATTAGTCACGTCATTGCACCTCTGTATCATTTGAATTACTTCTTTTGTGCATCAGTTAATCTTATAATAATGCATGTCCTTATAATGTGATCATGATTATATGAATATGTGAATCTCATATAACGTTGTCATCTCATTTCAGTTACATTACTATTAATGTGTCTTTTACATTACCTCCTTCTTATATATATATATATATTTATGAGTTTGTTTACTTAAGCTTCCTGCATACTCAGTACATACCAAGTACTGACCACACGCCTTTTGTGTTATATCATTTTATGATATAGATTCAGGTCTCTAGGCTCCGTCGCATGGTTAGATATGCTACCCCATTCTCCCAACTGTCAGTGGTGAGTCCTCATCCTCTGAGGACATGAGTATCATTGTTGTTTTATTTTGGTTTCAGTTTTCAGACTTTTGGAGTTAGCTGGGGGCTTGTCCCAGCAACTCATCAGTTTTAGTAGAAGGCTTTCAGACTTGTTAGACAGGATCAACGTTGTATTTTAAATGTTATTAATTGTCGTTATGGTTTATATCAGTTTCTAGTCAGTTCTTCCGCTTGTTCATGATGTTTGATGTTTCTTATGTTAAGTGTATGCGATGTTTATTCCATGAGTCGACTTGGACCCTCTCGGGGTTCCTTGTCCCGTGTCTACGATCGGGGGGTACTCTCGGGTCGTGACAATAGAAGAGCTCAGACACGATAGCATATGGTGGAAAGCATGACTAGCACCAGAGGGCCAGACCCATTGATTTACAGGTAGAATCCTAAGATGGGCCCACAACTTGATTTTCTGTTAGGCCACCTAGGCCTTCACCCTAGAAGCAGCAGGAAAGGAGGGTAGCAGATCTAATCATCATTGACAACTAGGTTCAGGCAAGAGTTCATGAGCACTAGGCTCGCAGTAGCAGAGAGGCCTCGCATTGTGTTACATACAGTAGAAGGCATTTAGGAAGATGTTGATATAGTTCCACTACTTTCTATTCTAGTAAGCGGGAGAGTAACATGATGAAGGACTGCCTAACTAGAGACTAGAGTGATTGGGACCAACAAACTAGATCATAAACAAATTCACATGCCCTTGCACCTTATATAGGGCGTATGCCCTAGACTTCAGTAGGTAGGGTCAGAGGTAGAACATGAGCATCTAGTTCCACCTGTACTGTTATACCCCGGAAGCCCAAAGATCAAACCTGGGAGTTGAAACGGAGAAAAATCTAAAATGTAGCACCAGGTATAGAACGAGTCATAAGGAGACCCTTGAGAGGAGCCCACGAGTCGTGATGTGACTCGTGGGGAGGCCCAGGAATTTAATGTGAAACTTGATAAATGAGACCCCATGGGCATAACCACAACTCGTGGTTAGGCCCCACGAGTCTTTGGTCAGTCATGGGGTGGGTGAGTAAGGAAAGGAGGAGAGGAAGGGCAGTGTACTCGATGGAAGGACCCCACAAATTGTGGTTAGTCCCCACGATTCATGGGGAGGGTCATGGCGAAGCAGGGATTTTTTTTGTTGAAGTTAAGGCAGTGCACATCACGGATGATGAGCACGAGTCATGGTCACCTGGTCACGAGTCGTTATTTCTCCCGTTATGAGCCCAGGAGACCTGTTGAGCATTATACTTCACGGATGACTGCACGAGTCGTGGTCTAGGGTAACGAGTCGTTGAGTCCCACATTCGGACCATCTGATAGTTATTTTCTGTGAATTTAGTAAGGGCTTTTCTGTAATTTCTAACATCCTAAGGCCTAAACTACGTCGTTTTGAGTTTTGAATAACGAATTTTAAAGGGGTTAAGTTCATTTTTAGGCCATTTACATATTCATGCATGCAAGAGTGATAGACTAAAGGGATGATCAAGGCGATACTTTAAGGTTTTCTTCAATTCATTCTTGGGTATCCAAAGGAGGGTAAGAATCAGCCATTTACAGGTATGTAAGGTTATAAATGGGTGTTTTCATTTACACCGATGCCCAATCTCTCCTAATTCATGAAGTTTGATAAAAAATCTTATTGGGTTTTAAGTTAAATCTCGTGGAATTCTAATGATCTATCAATGGGTTATTATCTTTCGTGATTTACACCATATTTTATGAATTATGATCAGATCTACATCTATTTCGATTATAACTTTATTTATTTCGATATCTACTAAATTAAGCCTAATTATGCATATTCTATGATGAATCGAGTTATGATCTTTACCTCAATTGTTGATATTCATAAATCCATCATGATTTACGATTTGTAATTTGGATTAATTCAAATTCCCATTATGAATTGATGATTTACAAAGTCTACATATGATTTATAAGTATGCATGAATCTCATGATTTACTAATTATATTTTTGGCTAACTCACCGGCCTTACCCTTATGGATAGTTTCACATATTTACAAGCATGCTTATGATTATCATGATTTAACTAGCCCATGAATCTCATGCATATTATACTATGAGCACTATATACGTTTTGGGAGTAGTATTTAACACCGAGGAGGTTCAGGGTCCAGGTTTTGCCTCGAATCTCAAAACTATGTGCCACCGTAGGACATGATGGGACCTCCTTTGTGACTATCCCCTTACTCAAATGGGCCCTTTCATGTGTCATATCACGCCCTTCATTGTTCTACCCTTGGCAAGGTACGAACACCCTCCCCACTAGGGATTTACAGGTCGGGCTCCATGTGTTCTTATATGGGGTATGTTGGTTATAAGAATATCCCATTGTTCCTCATAATTTATGCATGTTTATGATTATGCACATTGTCTCAAGTCATGTTCAATAAAGATTTTCTCTTATGATTATGGTTATGATTGAATTACGAATGTTTTGAAAACCTTGAGCCTTATGGTATGTATGCTACTTATGTTATGAGCATGTTGTCCCACTCTTAGTATCATTTAAAAGCTTTTATGTATTTTAAATATCCATTTTACTTACCTTGCATACTCGGTAAATTCCACGTACTGACCGCATACTTTATATGTTGTATCATTTCATGATTCAGGACTCGGCTCTCAGGCTCAACCCCGTCAGTAGTCCATCTCTGAGTTTAGCATCTAGCCTTTTGGTGAGTCCTCATCTTCCGAAGGCCATATGTTCAGATTATGATGTTCCTTTTGTTCTAGTTTAGCCAGGGTTAGTTGGGGAAGTTGTCCCATCAACCCATCTGATACAATAGAGGTTTTCAGACTAATTATGGTGCTCAGCTGTTATGTATTTTAGTACGTTCCACTTATCATGCTATGTTATGTTATGTTTATGTTTCCACTATATCGTCATGTTAAGTATTCCACTTAATGTTATGAAGTTAGATGATTGTTCATGTCATGGGTCGACTTGGAGTCTCTTAGGGCTCCTTGTCCTATGCTATGATCCAAGTCTACGTTCGGATCGTGACAAACTTGGTAAGAGCAATAGGTTTAGAAGTGTCCTAGGGTGTCCGAAAGCCACATTAAGTAAAGTATTTTTCATGGGTGTGAAGCACGCTACACCTATGAAGAAGAGGTTACGAGACGTTTAGGAAATATTTCCTTCTTTCATGATCTATGTCGTGTGATGAAATGTCTCTCTATCCTTCTAAATCGCGCTATTCACGATTGCAGAATCAGGTCTCCCCGAAGAATGAACGGTAGAAGGAATGGGAATGAAGAAGGCCACGAGGATGGATACGGGAACAGGCACCAGTAGGCCCCACCAGTTTAGGAGCACTAGGCACCAGAGCTAGCTTCCCATGCTGAGTTCAGGGCCGCTATTCAGATGTTTGCGCAGGGCTTGATAACTCAGGTCAATCAGCAGGCTATTGCGCATGTTCCGCAAAATGACAATGCAGCGGTGGCTCGAGTCAGAGACTTCTTGAGGATGAACTCATCGGAGTTCCTTGGGTCAAAAATAGATGAGGACCCGCATGAGTTCCTAGATGAGATTGTGAAAGCCACCCAAGTCATGGGGGTGAAAAATAGGGAGTGCGTTGATTTGGCCTCTTATCAGCTGAAAGGGGTGGCACACATCTAGTTTAAGTAATGGAGAGACAGTAGGGCAGTGGGGGAAGGCCCTATAGGCTAGAAAGAGTTTCATGCAGCCTTTTTGGATAAGTTCTTCCCTTGTGAGATGAGGGAACTGAAGGCTGCCGAGTTTGTAAATCTGAAGCAGGGTGATATATCAGTTCAAGAGTATGCTATAGAGTTCACCCGCTTATCCAAGTATGCACCAGAATTAGTGCTAGACCAGAGGGCTCGGGTGAGCTGATTTGTGAATAGAGTGGCGGACTACCTGGATAAGGACTGTAGGATCACTATGATGCATCGGGAAATAGATTTTCCCCGTATAGTGTTGCATGCCCAGCATATGGAGTTAGTGTATCGGAGGCAGAGAGAGACCAAGAGGGCCAAGACAGACAATTATGGGATTTCTCAGCATAGATCAGGGCGTGGACAACGCCAATAGTCTCATTACAGGTCTTTTGCTCCAGCACCATCATCAACTAGTACACCATCTAGATAACGACAGGGTTTCAGATTCGAGAGGCCACGGTAGCATGCAGATAGAGTGCACTTTCCCAACTTGTACAAGGTGCGACAACAATCATACAGAGAGGTGCCTAGTTGGCTTAGATTCTTGTTTCGGGTGTGGCAAACCCGGACACAGACTCAGGGATTTCCCTTCAGCCGGATCAGGGGGCGGCGGAGCTCGTATGCGAGCCACTAGCTCGCCGCTCCAACAACACATCCCTCCAAGAAGGCACCTCGACTAGTTCAGCCGGCGGTCAGTGCCAGAACATGTTCTATGCCCTTGCGACCTGTTAGGAGCATGAGAATTCACCGGATGTGGTTACTGGTATGTTGCGAGTGTTTCACCTTGATGCTTATACTTTGTTAGATCCAGGGGCTACCTTGTCTTTTGTGACACCTTATATTTCTAGTAGCTTTGGAGTTAGTCCTGAAACTCTGTCAGAACTATTTTCAGTTTCTACTCCTATTGGCGATTTGGTTGTAGCTAGGTGGGTGTAAGAAGATGTCCTATCATTATATTGCATAAAGTCACCTCCGCAGACCTTATAGAGTTGTCCATGACTGAATTGATATTATTCTTGGCATGGATTGATTGTATGAGTGTTATGCTTTTGTTAATTGTAGAACCCGTGCAGTGGAGTTCTGCTTTTCGGGTGAGTCAGTCTTGGAGTGGAAGGGTAGTTTGGCCATGCCTGTAGGTAATTTTATTTCCTATCTTAAGGCCATAAAGATGATTTATAAGAGTTGTATGTATGATCTAGTTAGGGTTAAGGATGTTGAGTCTGAGACCCCGACTATTCAGTCAATTCCGGTAGTGCGTGAATAGCCAGAAGTATTCCCGCGATGATTTACCAGGCATTCCTCCTGAGAGGGAAATTGATTTTAATATTGACCTTCTTCCCAACACGCAACCTATATCTATCCCTCCTTACAAAATGGCTCCAGCCGAGCTAAAGGAGTTGAAGGATAAACTGAAGGACCTGTCAGATAAGGGTTTCATTAGACCGAGCAAGTCCCCATGGGGTGTACCAATTCTCTTTGTCTAAAAGAAAGATGGTTCTCTTTGCATATGTATTGGTTATCGGCAATTGAACAAAGTCACCATCAAGAACATGTTTCCTTTACACCGAATTGATGATTTATTTGACCATCTTCATGGTGCCAAGTGTTTCTCAAAGATAGATTTTAGGTCCGGGTACACCAGCTCAGGGTTCGAGAGAGCGATGTCCCAAAGACAACCTTCAAGATGCGGTATGGTCATTATGAGTTTGTAGTTATGTCTTTTGAACTAACAAATGCTCTTGCAGCTTTTATGGACCTAATGAATAGGGTGTTCAAGCCATACATGGATATGTTCGTGATTGTATTTATTGATGATATCCTAATATACTCTAGGAGCGAGGAGGAACAATCGCACATTTGAGAAAAGTGCTTCAGACCCTCAAGGATCGCCAATTGTATGCCAAATTCAGCAAGTGTGAGTTTTGGTTGGACTCCGTGGCATTTTTGGACCATGTGGTAACAAGTGAGGGTATAAGAGTGGATTCTCAGAAGATAGAAGCGGTAAAGAATTGTCCTAGACCAGTGAATCCTTCAGAAATTTGGAGTTTCTTGGGTTTAGCTGGCTACTTCGGAGATTTGTTGAAGGCTTCTCATCTATTGCAGCGCCCTGGACCAAATTGACCCAGAAAAAGGTTAAATTCCAATGGTCAGAGGCTTGTGAGAAGATCTTCCAAGAGTTAAAGATCAGTGTTAACTCTACCGGAGGGTACCGATGGGTTCATGGTGTATTGTGATGCTTCAAAGATTGGACTTGGGTGTGTATTGATGCAACACAGAAAGGTTATAACATATTCCTCTAGACAGCTAAAAGTCCACGAGAAGAATTACCCGACCCATGATCTTGAATTGGCCATGGTGGTGTTCGCATGATATGGCAACATTATTTGTATGGGGTCCACGTGGATGTGTTTACGGACCATAAGAGTTTGCAATATGTGTTCACCTAGAAGGACCTCAATCTTCGGCAAAGGAAATGGTTGGAGCTACTCAAGGACTACGATATGAATGTCTTATACCATCCGATTAAGGATAACATAGTAGTGGATGCACTTTGTAGAGTCTATATGGAGAGTGTGTCTCATGTGGGTGAAGGTAAGAAGGAGCTGGTGAAAGATGTGCATCGACTCGCAAGGTCGGGAATTAAGTTGTTCGACTCGACTGATAGCAGTGTTGTTGTTCAGAACGGATTAAAATCGTCCTTGGTAACTGATGTAAAAGATAGGCAAGATGAGGACTCGATTTTGGTAAAGTTAAAGGAAGCCATTCAAAAACAGAAGGTAGCGATCTTCTCAAAAAGGGGAGATGGTGTGCTTCGGTACCAAGGTCGCCTATGTGTTCCAGATGTTGATGATTTAAGGAATCGGATCATGTACGAGGCTTATGGATCCAGGTATTCTATCCATCCAGGTGCCACCAAGATGTACCATGACTTACGGGAAGTCTATTGGTGGAATGGCATGAGAACGACATAGCAGAATTCATAGCAAAGTATCCAAACTGTCAGCAAGTAAAGGTTGAGCATCATGGACCGGGAGGCGTGCTTCAGGATATCAACATTCCTACTTGGAAGTGGGAAGAAATTAATATAGACTTCATCACAGGTTTACCCCATACTCGTCGACAATATGACTCCATTTGGGTTGTGGTAGATAGACTGACCAAGGCCGCTCATTTTCTACCGGTCAAAACCATGGATTCGACGGAGGATTATACAGAACTATATATCCAAGAGCTATTTCAATTGCATGGAGTGACCTTTTCCATCATTTAAGATATAGGTACTCAATTTACCTCTCAGTTTTGGAGGTCGTTTCAAAAAGGGCTTGGTACTCAAGTTAAGCTCAGCACAGCATTTCACCTACAAATGGATGGCCAAGCGGAGACAACAATCCATACCCTTGAGGACATGTTGAGAGCATTCCTGATTGACTTCATAGATAGCTGGGATGAGCATTTGCCTCTTATCGAATTTGCATACAACAACAGCTATCATTCCAATATCCAGATGGCACCGTTTGAGGATCTCTATGGGCGGAGGTGTATATCTCCCATTGGATGGTTTGAGGTTGGCAAAGCGGCGATGATAGGGCCAGATTCGGTTCATGAGGTGATAGAGAAGTTTCAATTGATAAGGGACCGGTTGAAAACTACCCGGAGTCGCCAAAAGTCCTACGCTGACGTGAGAAGAAGAGAATTAGAATTTGAAGTCAATGATTGGGTATTTCTGAAGGTGTCCCCCATGAAGGGAGTGATGAGGTTCGTAAAGAAGGGAAAACTTAGTCCCCGCTATGTCGGCCCACACCGGATAGTGAGACGTAATTGGAGTTTCCCTCAGGATTAACTTCCATGCATCCTGTGTTTTATGTATCTCTCTAGAAGAAGCGTTTGGGTGATCCAGCTCTAGTTGTCCCGGTGGACAGTGTTGGTGTGAAAGATAGCCTCAATTAGAGTAGGTTTCGGTAGAAATACTGGATCGGCAGGCTCGAAGGCTAAGGAACAAGGAGGTAACTTCAGTTAAAGTGTTATGGAGGAATCAACATGTTGAAGGAGATACGTGGGAAGCCAAAGCGGACATGATGGCTAAGTACCTACATTTATTCTCTACCGGCTCAGTTCCATCTTGAGGTATCAATTTTGCACTAAAACTCTATTTAGTTTTCATGTTCAGTTCATGTGCCTAAGTTTCTTTTATGCATGTGGGTGTATACATGATTCGTGAATTCAGTTCAGCTATGTAGTTTAAATCGGAGGTAGTTATTCCAACATCTTAGGTTTAAATGATCAGTATTTGAATATGATAATTGCGTCTCTCTGTTTTCCTATATGCTTTCCAACATTCAAGGACAAATGTTCCCAGGGGGGTGATATTATTATACCTCAGAAGCCCAAAGATCAGACCCAAGAGTTGAAATGGAGAAAAATCTAAAATCTGACACCATGCACAAAATGAGTCGTGAGGAGACCCGTGAGAGGAGCCCATAAATTGTGATGTGACTCATGGGGAGGCCTAGGGATTTAATGTGAGACTTGAGAAATAAGACCCCACGGGCATGACCACGACTCGTGGTTAGGCCTCACGAGTCGTTAGGTCAGTCGTGGGGTGGGTGAGTAAGGAAAGGAGGATAGGGGAGACAGTGTACTCGATGGAAGGACCCCACGAGTCGTGGTCAGTTCCCAGGATTCATGGGGAGGGTCGTGGTCAAGCAGGGATTGTTTTTGTTGAAGTTAAGGAAGTGTACATCACAGATGGTGACCACGACTGGTCACAAGTCGTTATGTCTTCCATTATGATCCCAGGAGATGTGTTGAGCAGTATACTTCACGGACGACTCCATGTGTCGTGGTCCAGGATAATGAGTCGTTAGGTCCCCTGTTGGGACCATCTAGCAGTTATTTTCTGTGAATTTAGTGAGATTTTCTATAATTCCTAAGATCCTAAGGCCTAAACTATGTTATTTTGAGTTCTGAATAGTGACTTTTAAAGGTGTTAAGTTCATTTTTAGGCCATTTACATATTCATGCATGCAAGAGTGATAGACTAAAGAGGTGATCAAGGTGATATTTCAAGGTTTTCTTCAATTCCCTCTTGGGCATCCAAGGAAGGGTAAGAATCAGCCATTTACAGGTGTGTACGGTTATGAATGGGTGTTTTCGTTCACATCCATTGCCAATCTCTCCTAATTCATGATGTTTGATCAAAAATCTTATGGGGTTTTAACTTAAATCTTATGGAATTCTAATGATCTATCAATGGGTTATTATCTTTTGTGATTTACACCATGTTTTATGAATTATGATCATATCTTACAACTATTTTTATTATAACTTTATTTATTTTGATTTTTACTAAATTAAGCCTAATTATGCATGTTCTATGATGAATCGAGTTATGACCTTTACCTCAATTGTTGATATTCATAAGCCCATCATGATTTACGATTCATAATATGGATTTATTAAAATGCCTATTATGAATTGATGATTTACAAAGTCTACATATAATTTATATGTATGCATGAATCTCATGATTTACTAATTATGTTTTTGGCCGACTCATGGGCCTTACCCTAATGGCTAGTTTCACGTATTTACAATCATGCTTATGATTATCATGATTTAACTAGCCCATGAATCTCATGCGTATTATACTATGAGCACTATATATGTTTTGGGAGTAGTATTTAACACCGAATAGGTTCGGGGCCCAGGTTTTTCCCTGAATCTCAGAACTACGTGCCATTGTAGGACTTGATGGGATCTCCTTTGTGACTTTCCCCTTGCCGAAATGGGCCCTTTCATGAGTCATATCACGCCCTTCATAGTTCTACCCTTGACAAGGTACGAACACCCTCCCGACTAGGGATTTATAGGTCGAGCTCCATGTGTGCTCATATGAGGTATGTCGGTTATAAGAGTCTCCCACCGTTCCTCATGATTTATGCACGTTTACGATTACGCACATTGGCTCAAGTCATGTTCAATAAAGCTTTTCTTTTATGATTATGATTACGATTACGATTGAATTAAGAATGTTTTGAAAACCTTGAGCCTTATATTATCGTACGCTACTTATATTATGAGCATGTTGTCCCATTCTTATGATCATTTATGAGATTTTATGTATGTTAAATGTCCGTTTTACTTACCTTGCATACTCGGTACATTCCACATACTGATCGCATACTTTCTATGTTGTATCATTTCATGATACAGGACCCGGCTCTCAGGCTCAGTCCTGTTGGTAGTCCATCTCTGAGTTTAGCATCAAGCCTTTTGGTGAGTCCTCATCTTTCGAGGGCCATATGTTCAGATTATTATGTTCCTTTTGTTTTAGTTTAGCCAGGTTAGTTGGGGATGTTGTCTCATCAACCCATCTGATATGATAGAGGCTTTCATACTAATTGTAGTTCTCAGTTTTTATCTATTTTAGTATGTTCCGCTTATCATGCTATATTATGTTATGTTTATATTTCCTCTATATCTTCATGTTAAGTATTTTGCTTAATGTTTTGAAGTTAGATGAATGTTCATGCGATGGATTGACTTGGAGTCTCTCGGTACTCCTTATCCCGTGTTACGATCTGGTCTACATTCGGGTCGTGACGTCTACTCAAGACCATACTTATATACTAGGAGGATGACAGGATTCTGAGTTGTCGCCAAATATTGTAATAGGTACACTGAGTCTTTGTTCTCACTTGGCATATGTGTTGATAGATTCAGGCTCTACTTTATCTTATGTTACTCCGCTAGTGGAGGGAAGGTTTGATATAGTACTAGAATTTCTTCAATGACCCTATTATGTATCTACACCTATCGCTGAATCCATTATCGCCAAAAGAATTTATCGAGGTTGTACAGTGGAGATTGTTAGCCGCCAGACCTCTGTAGACCTGGTAGAGCTAGAAATGATAGACTTTGATGTAATAATGGGATGGATTTGCTAGTTCCACGTTATGCTAATGTTGAGGGCTGGACAAAGATTGTCCGATTTCACTTCCTAGGGGAGGCAGTTCGGGAGTGAAAAGATAATGCAGTTATGCCTAAGGGTAGGATATTCATATCCCATCTCTGAGTAAGGAAGATGATTGCAAAAGCCTATATTTACCAAATTGTCAGAGTTTGAGATGTGCAGTCAGGATCCCCAACTCTTCAATCTATTCTTATAGTTAGTGAATTTTTTAATATATTCTCAGATGAGCTTTTTGGTATTCCCCCAGAATAGGAAATTGATTTTGTTATTGATATGTTATCACGTACACCACCCATATCTATCCTTATAGAATGACTCCCGTGGAGCTAAAGGAATTGAAGAATCAGTTGGAAGACTTTTTAGATAAAGGCTTCATCAGGCCTAGTGCTTTACCATGAGGGGGAGGAACAACAAAGTCAGAAAAAAATTGAGTATAGCCATGGATTCTTTTCTAAGACTTGCTGGTTTTATTTGTGAAGATGAAAGACGGCTCATTGCGAATGTGTGTGGACTACCTGCAGTTGAATAAAGTAACTATTAAGAACAGGTATCCCCTCCTAAGGATAGATGACTTATTTGATCAGCTACAGGGGCCCACATATTTCTTAATGATTGATTTGGATTAAGGTACCCTCAGGTACGAGTTCGAGAGAAAGATATTTCAAAGACAACTATCAGAACTAGATATGGCCATTTTGAATTCTTAGTTATGTCTTTCGAATTGATGAATTCCTCAACAATGTTTATGGACCTGATAAACAGTATATTTAGGCTAAATTTAGATTTGTTCATGATAGTATTTATTAACGATATCCTTGTATACTCATATTCAAAAGCTTATCAAAAAGATCATCTGCAAGTAGTGCTCCGGGTACTCATAGATTGCAAACTATATGCGAAATCTCCAAATGTTAGTTCTAGTTTAATTTTGTGGCCTTTTTGGGCCATATTGTATCAGATGTATGCATTCAGATTGACTCGTGGAAGATAGAGGCCATAAAGACTTGGCCCAAACCCACAACCCCAACTGAAGTTCACAGTTTTCTAGGGTTAGCTAGGATTACAAAATATTTATGGAAGGATTCTCTACATTATCGATACTATTGACAAAGTGGACTCAGAAGGTAGCTAAGTTCCAGTAGACTGAGGCTTGTGAGTAGAGTTTCTAGGAATTGAAAGAAAAATTGACATCACACTAGTATTAGCCTTACCAAAGGGTTCAGAAGGTTTTGCGGTATATTGTGACACTTTAGGTGTTGGGCTAAGGTGTGTTTTAATGAAGCACAACAAGGTGATTGCCTATGGTTTAAGATAGTCAACGAATCACAAAACGAACTACCCAACCCATGATTTAGAGATGGCTATGGTTGCCCATGCTTTAAAGATCTGAAGGCATTATTTATATGATGTTCATGTTGACATCTTTACAGATCACAAGAGTCTCTATTATACTTTTAAGTAGAAAGAGTTGACCTACGACAGTGTCGTTGACTTAAGTTGCTGAAAGACCATGACATAGATATCTTATATCACCTAAGGAAGGATAATATTGCAGCTGATGCCCTTAGCTATAGATCTATTGGTAGCTTGTCAAATTTGACACCAGATGATAGTGTTTTGATTGGTGGACTTAGATGATAGTGAGATTGTAATCCGGAATACTGCAGTGTCATCACTAGTTGTGGAGGTGAAAGAGTAACAGTATGAAGATCCTAGCTTGATGCAACTTAGAGGCAAGGCTTGATAGGAAGGATTGTCAGCCTTTGAGATAGCAGGAGACAGAGTCTTGAGATTTAGAGTCTAACTCTGTGTTCCAAATGTTGCAGGGCTTCACCAGCAGATTACGGCAGAGGTGCATTATTCCCGTATTCTCTTCAACCATATTTGACAAAAATGAACCATGATATAAAAGAGATTTATTTGCAGCATGGGATGAAGAAAGATATCACTATGTTCCTAGAATAATGTCCCAATTGCAAGTAGGTAAAAGCCCAACATTAAAATCCTAGTGGGCTAACTCAAGAGATAGTCGTGCCTATGTAGAAATGGGAAGCGATCAATATAGATTTTATTAGAAAGCCTACCTCGGACTAGGCATGAGTTTAACTCTATTTGGGTCATTATGATAGGCTGATGAAATTAGCTCATTTTTTACCAATCCAACCTACATTCTCAATTGAGAATATGCCGAGTTATACATCAGAATGATTGTTAGACTACATGGTGTTCCAAAGTCTATCATTTTTGTCAAAGGTGTATATTTTATGGAAAATTTTTAGAAGTCATTCTAAAAGTGTATTGGGACACAAGTTAATCTAAGTATATCTTATAATCCCCAGATAGACGACCAAGCCAAGCGTATGATTCAAACTCTCGAAGATATGTTTGGGGAATGCGTGCTAAACTTTGAAAGAAGTTGGGATGACCACCTACATCGTATTGAGTTTTCATATAAACACAATTACAATTCTCTTATTAAAATGGCGCATTCCAAGGATTTGTATAGGCAAAAATATAGGTCCCTTATAGGATAGTTTGAGGTGGGTAAGTTAAGGCTGATTGGACCTAATATGATACATCAGTTTAAAGAAAAGGTTAAGCTCAATAGGGAGCGATTATTGATAGCTCAGAGTTGTAAAAAGTCCTACTCTGATGTACGACGTAGAGACCTAGAGTTCCGTGTTGATGACAGGGTGTTTCTAAAAGTATCGCCTATGAAGCGTGTTATGAGATTCGGCAAGAAAGAAAAACTTAGTTTGAGATTCATTAGAACATATCGAATCCTTCAAAAGATAAAACGAGTGGCTTATGAGCTAGGGTTGTCTTTGGGGCAAGAATCTATTCATCTAGTTTTCCATATATTGATGTTATGAAAGTGCATAGTAGACCCTTCTCAGGTTGTCCCGGTTTAGGATGCTCAGACCACAGAGGAGTTGTCCTACAAGGAAACTCCAGTCGTCATATTAGATTGACAGGTCCATAGATTGAGGACCAAAGATGTGACTTTTGCTAAACTCCTGTGGAGAAATAAGAATATGGAAGAAGTAACATGGGAAGCTGAGGATGACATGAGATCCAGATACCCTCATTTTTTTAAACCCCAGGGAGATAGCATATCAATATAGATTACTATGTTTGAGTGAGATACCTATTTGATCTTCATATTGTTGCTTATTATTATTGTTGTTGTATTTTGCTCGTATTATTATTGCGGAGCTATGTTGTTTAGCTATTTGTGTCATTCAGTGAGATGCCTAGGCTGGACTTTTCTGCATTTTGGATTTTTAGATAGTCCATATTACATAAGAGACTCTGCCAAAATTTTTTGGCTACACCTACAGACTTAAATTCGTGAGTCTAAGTCACAATCTAGGATGAATGTTCCTGGGGGAGAAAGATGTAACGCCCTGTATGGTTTAAGCAATAAATTTATACTTTTGAAATATATCCAACATTTCTTACTACCATAAGAAGCATGTGTTAGAAGGTATTTAAACTCAATCATCGTATATTAAGATTTGAAGTCGAGCAAATTGTAAAATAAAAATCTGCAAAAGTTATCGCAAATAATTTTCAGAAATTCTCTAAAATTTGGGTCATATGTCTCGAGGTTTTTCTCCCAATTTATAATGATTTAGGAGGCCTACTACCTATAAAATTAAAGGTATTTGAGTCTAATTTCTAGAACATCAAATCTCTCTTCAATCCAATGTCGAAGTGAAAACTTATGAATATTTTATCGCAAACTATTTGGGCAGAAATGGGTCATGGACTTGCAGGTTGGGTCAACACATCTTTATAAAATATAAACCTCCTCAAAACTCATTTTAACTTCGTTTGTTTCCAGATTTTGGAATTTTTCAAGGTCTTTCCATGGAGAATACATAGCCAAGCTTAAAGGGAACATATCCGAGCCTCCAAATTAAAGCTAGAGTCTTGTAGTAATCATCATGAGGAAGATCTTGCTCAAGTTAGCTTTGTTGTTCATGGTTTTTAAGTAATTTTTTTTTGAGAAGGAAGCAAGTGGGTATGATGTATATGCATTATTTCCTTCCTCTAATGGAAGTTAAGAGATTCTAGACCTCTCGCTACCATTAATTTGAAGGTTTTATGGTTTATACTGAAACGACTATCAACATCGGAAATCTTTTCTATTTTATTGATATATGGACTACTTTAGGTGACTTAAAATCTATATAACGTTGTGGCTATGTGTTATGGTTGATTGTTGGAGAAGTTGATTGACAAAATTTGAGTTATTAAATCGCTATCGAGATATATTAAGGCTAAACTCCCTTCAATAAGTTTCTTCTGTCATATCGTTAATACGACTTGTTGTCGATCCTAGTAGTGTTTGTGGCTATGTTGTTTGTTGTTGGTTAGCTACTGGAAGTGGAACTAATAGTTTGGTATAAGTACCCCTTGTCAGGGTTTTCCATGTATAGCTTTGTCTTTAAATAGAAGAAGCATAAGACTAATTCATTGAATTGTTGTCGCTTAGATTGACTATTGATATTTTGCTGCCTTACTGATGTCGTTAGGGCTTTATGGTTAGTTGTTGAGCATGAATTGCTAATTTGGCCAGCATGATGGGTAACTTGGTGATAGAACTTTATGTTCATGACGTGTATATGTTATAAAGCTAGCCTATAGGCCTTTGGCGTATCCTGACGCCTACAGAGCTAGAACCCCTTAGTATTGTAGTTCTACCTTCGGGTTAGCGATGCCATGGTTTCCTAATGAGCTAGGGGTTATTTTATAGAATGATATACTTATTGTTAACTGACCCTACAGATTCATACACCACGCAGGTTATCGTACAGGTCATTTAGGAGGCTACCTTACTTATTGCTAGCAAAATAGATCGTATGACGCCTTGATTGGCTATCTGTTAGTTGTTAAGTGTTTGAGACAATGCCTTTAGGCTATTCATAAGGGTGACCAGTTACAAGCTGCCTAGAAGGGCTATACGCCAATGTACCTTGCCTATGGGGCTATACTTTGCTTATAAGAATAATATAGTAACTTGGGAGACCATATTGAGGACTACAAAAGTTGTGTTTAGGTTTGGTGCCCTTACAGACTTCCTACATGCCTGAAGTAGTATTAATGACGACTCAGTAAAGCCTTGTATACTTGGGCTGCAGTTACAGGAGCCCAGAAGGCTCAGATACAGTTATAGGAGTCCAAAATGCTCAAATACAATTATAAGAGCATCGAAGGATCATATACACTTACAGGAGCCCAGAAGGTTTGAATACAATTACAAGATCCCAGAAAGTTCAAATGCAGTCATAGGAGCCAAGCATGCTCTGGATATAGTCGTGGCTTGCCTACGGGACTACAATGTTACCTATAGGGGTATATAGATTAAGTGTACTTACCAGATTATGGGGGCTCAGGTAGGTTATTATTTATTATTTGTACCTGCTAAGCATACGAGGGCCAGTTTAGGTTCTTATTTAAATAGTGCTTGTTAGTTTATAGTACAGATTTGTGAGACTTTACAAGTTAACTTTTGACTTGTATGGCTAATTACCATCAGTTTCTTCTATCAGCTTCACTTCAGTTTATTATTATTGCCTTACATACTCAGTACATGTTGTACTGATGTCCATGTATGGGGTGCTGCGTACTTTCCTGGAGGTTCTGACAGGTAAGTTCTGAGACCTCTCTAGTAGCGGTTTAGACTTAGCAGAGTGGTAAACTTCTTTCTTCCAAAGTAGCCATCCACTAAAGGTTTGCTAGTTTTTTTTCTCTATAGTTTTTGGGTAGGTCGGCCCTTGTCTCGGCTAATGATTTACTCTTAAAGGCTTGTAGACTATGGGATGTATAGATGTGCGTTGTTGGCCAGCTTGGCCTAGTTGTTTTGTCAGTTAGTAGCCTTGATGCCTTGTATTCCTGTATATATATATATATATATATATATATATATATATATGCTTATCTTCAGCTTTATTTGTTTTACACAGTATGGTGGTCTTGTCCGCCCGCATAGGATCATATTATTAGCAAAAGTTATTGGGTCAGCTGAATATGTTTACAGGTGTTATAATGCGGCCTTGTCGGCCAAGGGCTTTCTTTTAAGCCAAGATTTACCTATTTGTTTTCTTGTTTGTGCTACCAATATGCATCATAGGTGCATACAGTTTGCTAAGTCAGCTCAAGGTCCAATGTGGTATTAGGTGCTAGTTATGCCTCCCAAGGAGGGGAGTGACAAAGGATGTTTGGAATATATTAGAGATACTAGTGTGAAGAATCCTTCCCTTGAGTCAATGTTAGTAGTGAGTGTTTTATTAGGTATTCCCTAGAGCCTTCTTAATATTCTACCCAATTGTGATAGTTATTTCGAAAATGATTTAGTGTCGGGTACTCAACCTATCTCTCTTCTACCATACAAGATGGCACCGGTAGAGTTGAAGGAGTAATTCTAGGATTTGTTGAGAAAAAATTTCATTAGAACTAGTGTCTTTTCTTGGATTGCTCCTATATTATTTGTGAAGAAGAATGATGTTTATGCGTATGTGCATTGAGTAATGGCAATTGGACAAGGTGACAATTAAGAACAAGTACCCATTGTCGCGTATTGATGACTTATTTGAAAAGTTTCAGGGTGACTCGATCGTTTTCAAGATCAATTTGAGATCAAATTATCATCAATTGAAATTAGGGTAGAGGATACCCTAAGATAACTATCAGGACCCTGTATGGGCAGTATGTGTTTCTAGTCAAGTTTTTTGGACTAACCGATGCCCCAGTAACCTTTATAAACTTGATAAATAGAGTATTTAGACCATATTTTATCAATATCTTTATTGATGACACATTGATATACTCTGGTAGTTGGGAGAAGCACAAGTACTTTTAAGGATTGTGCTTCAAACCTTGAAGGAAAAGAAGTTATATGTCAGGTTCTCAAAATATGAGTTTTGGATTGGTTCAGTAGCAATATTAGGCATTGAATCCAAGGAAGGTATTATGATGGATCCGAAGAATATTGAGGCAGTTTAGGGTTGGGCTAGACCAATAATGCCCACAAAGATCAAGAGTTTCTAAAGATTGACAAATTATTACATATGGTTTGTGGAGAGATTTTTATCTATTACAGTCCCACTAACCAAGTTGACCCAAAAGAATATGGTATTCAAGTGGTCGGATGAGTGTGAGACGAGCTTTTAGAAGCTCAAGACTATATTGACCACAACTTCGATGTTGACATTAATAGTAGAGGCCAAGGGATTTACTATGCATTGTGATGCTTTAGAAAATGGTATTTAGGTGTGTTTTGATAAAAAAAGGCAAATTGATAGCTTATGCCTAGAGATAAGTGAAGGTGCACATGAAAATGTACTAAAATTATGATTTTGATCCCAACCTCATGTTTGGCTTTTTAGTCGACTTTGATTCATTTTCATTTGATATTACAATGTGGATATTGTTAGACTTGTTTAACCCTATAGAGTACACTTTTTAATAGATTGGGAGTGTCCGGAACCTTTGAAAAAAAGAAAGCTATTTGTGGGAGTTAGAAGGCTTCAGATTGAGGTAAGTTAATATTTTGATTTTGTTAGTGGAAACGTGAAAGAAATAACAAGAAAGAACACAAGATTTAATGTGGTTCGGATCAAGATAATCCTACATCCACCAGAGAAGAACTGTCTTTATATTATTAACAAAGAAAGGGAAGAGATCCCACATACACCTAAGAGAATTGCTCTCTCAACTCTCTACTCTTACAATGTATTTTCTTATAATTTTTGGGATGGATTTACAATGATGAATGGTCATCCTTTTATAGATGACCAAAGTTGGGCTCCAAGCACAAAATAAGAAAAGGAAAAATAAATATAAAATTTATCCTCCATAAATTTTACTTTCTCTCCAAGTTCATTTCTTAGCCAAGTAAATTGGCAAATGGAATTTTCTTCCACATGGATTAGGCCTCAAAAAAACCAAACCAACTCTTTCAATCTCCACCTATGTTTGCATTCCGAGCATGATGAACAACTCCGGCTAAAACTCCTAAGCTTACTGGGCAATCCTGTTGTAAGAAATAAGAAGAATCAAACCTTGTTGAACATACCATCTCCATCTAGCAATTGTTCTTCCAGAGTTGCATCAGTTGATGTGTATTCCCGCCAAGTCCTTGCAGTGTGCAAACTTGGCAAGTGGGACAATCTTGGTCAACATGTTTGCAGTGTTATCATTTGTGATAACCTTCACGACTTTGATAGCACCCTCTTCAACGACATCTCGAATAAAATGAAATCTGATATCAATGTCTTTGGTGCACTCATGAAATCTTTGATTTTTAATCAAATGAATAGCACTTTGATATCGCATTTAAGAGTTGATTCCGGCTTAACCAAACTCAATTCTGCCACCAAACCTTTCAACCAGATAGCTTCTTTCACTGCCTTTGCTGCTGCTATATATTCTGCAGTTGTTGTAGACAGAGCGATAATTGAAAGTTGACTTCCAACTAACAACACCAACGAGAGTAAAGATATATCCAGTTGTGGACCTCCTTCTGTCAAGATCCCCTGCATAATCATAATCCACATAATTGAGAACTGAAATACCTTCATCACTTTTTCGAAAGGTGAGGCCAACATTAGAAGTTCCTTTGAGATATCTCAATATCCACTTGACATCTTCCCAATGCCTCTTTCCTGGATTGGCCATGTACCTGCTTACCACACTTACAGATTGAGCAATATCTGGATGTGTGCACACCATAGCATACATAATGCTACCAACCGTGCTAGCATAAGAGACCTTTGAAATATGCTCCACCGATCCTCATACTGAGGAATTTGTAACTCTGAAAGTTAAAAATAAGGAGATAACAGTGTACTTACAGGCTTGCTCATGAATTTCTCAAGAACCTTTTCGATGTACCTGTTTTAAGAAAGATGTACAACACCATATTCTCTTGAAATTTCCATTTCAAAAATTTTCTTTCCAGCTCCCAAATCCTTCATGTCAAATTCCTTGCTCAACAGTTTCTTTAAAGCATTTACTCTGTGATGTTGTTAGCAGCAATAAGCATATCATCAATATGCAGTAGTAAATAAATTATTGAGTTACTAGACATCTTCCTGTGATACACAAAACTATTAAATGCACTCCTTGAGATCAATGTGTTTTCATGAATGCATCAAACCTCTTGTACCACTGTCTAGGGGATTGCTTTAGACCATAAGAAGACTTCTTCAATTGACATACATGATCTTCCTTTACCTTAGCTAGGAAACCTTCAGGTTGATCTATATAAATTTTCTCTTCTATATCACTATGTAAGAAAGCAGTTTTGACATCAAGTTGTTGATGCTTCAAGTCAAATTGTGCAACCAGTGGTAGTAGCATGCGAATTGAGCTATTTTTCATGAATGGAGAGAAGATCTCATTGTAGTCAATTTCCTTCTTTTGACTAAAATTCTTTGTTACCAACCTCACCTTGAACCTAACATCTTCCATTTCTGGAATTCCCTCTTTATTTTTATAGACCCATTTTCATCCAACTGTCCTCTTCCTCTTTGGCCTTTCAACTAAGACCCATATCTTATTCTTGTGAAGAGATTCCATCTCTTCCATCATGTCTAACCTCCATTGTGCAGAATCTTTGCAAGAAGTTGCTTCAACATACGAGGAGCACTCAAGATCCTTAATCTCTTCTTCTGTAGCTATAAACTCATATGCAATCAGATTTTCTTGCTCTATAGAGCATTTTAGTCCTTATCTACCTCTTGTCCCTTCCCTTCGCAATTGTGTATGGTTCATTAACAGAAAGTTTTTTAAGATCTGCATCTTTTGACTCATCAACTTGACTCTCTTTATTCTTTTCCTTGGTAAGCTCTACCGGAAGGTCCACCTGCTCGTTGTTCTCATTTCCTGACAACTCCATAGAAACTTTATGAGGATAAAGTATAGAGGATTCATCAAAGATAACATCTTTTCTAACAACAAATTTGAGTAAAGAAAAACACCAAAGCTTGTACCCTTTTATTCCATCCACATACCTTACGAATACGGCCTTCTTATCCCTTGATTTAAGCTTTCGTTCATTAACATGATAATAAGTTGGACACCCAAATAATCTCAAAGTATGAATAGCTGGAGGGTTAACTTGACCATACCTCATTTAGAATCTTAAATTCAATCACTAATGCTGGAGATCGATTAATAATATTAGAAGCAATGTGAACTGCTTTAGCCTAAAATACTTTGGATATTTTGGCTTGTAGGAGCATACAACGAGCCTTTTTAAGAAGAGTTATATTCATCCTTTCGACAACTCCATTCTACTGTGGTATATGCCTGACCATCTTATGTCTTGCAATCTCATGAACCTTGCGGAAATTATTAAACTCTTCACTACAAACTCCAAGCCATTGTCTGTGCGAAGATACTTGATTTTTCGCTCCATTTGATATTCAATCAAAATCTTCCACTCTTTAAATGCTTCAAAAGCATAACTTTTTTCTTTAATAAATGCACCCAAACCTTTCATGAAAAATCATCAATGAATGTGAGAAGATACCTCTTTCCTACCTTTGATAAAAGCTTAGAGGGATCCCATAAATCTGAATGGATAGAGTCTAGCACGCCTCCCGTCTTGTGCTTGCCAATGCTGAAATAGACCTTCGTCTACTTCCCTAGAATGCAGTGCTCACAAAATTCAAGTTCATGATCTTCTCACCATTCAAAAGGTTATGGTTGCTCAGCATCTCTAGTCCTCGTGCGCTCATATTATCCATTCTCATGTGCCACAATCTTTTCTTATCATCATTAGATAACTATATTGTAGATGCATTAACAGAGCCAACAATGGTGCTTCCTGCTAGTGTGTAAAGGCCATCCTCCAGCTTGGCCTTCAACATGACTAAAGGACCTTTAGTCACCTTCATAGTTCCTCTTTCGCTCATGTACTTGTAGACTTTTTTTATCCAGAGTACCCAGGGATATCAAATTCTTCTTTAGATCAGGAACATGATGGACTTCTATAATAGGCTTTACGATTCCATCATGGCAGAAAACTCAAACTGAGCCAACGCCAACTATTTTACAAGTTGCATTATTTTCCATTACTACAGTTCCTCCACAGAGTACGACCTGTAGAGTCTAACACCATTCTTTGCAATAGACTCCACTATTGCATGATGTTGTTAGTATATAATCATTATCAAAATCATGTACCTGTTCAACAATGGATGCACTCGCCTTTTTTTTTGGACTTTGACATAGGGAAATCTCGTTAAAAGTGCTCCTTCTTGTGACAACCCCAACACTTTGCATTCTTCTTGTTGACATGAGATTTTGATATGTGCTTTGATTTGCAACTTCCCTGTTGGCTAGTCCGTCCTCTCACAAAGAGCCCACTAGCTTTATCATTTTTGTCACCTTCAAAATGCATCTGCACATCACAAGAGCTTGGCCTTCAACATGACTAAAGAACCTTTATTCATCTTCATAATTCCTCCTTCGCTCATGTACTTGTAGCCTTGTTTATCCAAAGTACCCAGAGAGATTAAATTTTTCTTCAAATCAGGAATATGACGGACTTCTATAATAGTCCTCACAATTCCATCATGGCAACGAACCCTAACTGAGCCAATGCCAACTATTTTACAAGTTTCATTATTGCCTATTACTGCTGTTCCTCCACTTTTTTCATAGTTGTTGAACCAATATCTTTGGATTGTCATATGCAGAGTACAACCTGAGTCTAACACCTATTTGTTGTCGTATACTCCACTATTGCATGATGTTGTTAGTACATATTTATTATTAGAATCATGTACCTGTTCAACCATGGATGCACTCACCTTTTTTATGGACTTTGACATAGGGCAATCTCATTCACGCCGCAACTCGCCTGCATGAAGCCGGAATCGCTAGTAATCGCTAGTCAGCCATACGACGGTGAATTCGTTATCGGGCCTTGTACACACCACCCGTCAAGTGCCCCTTCTCGTGAAAGCCCCAACACTCCACATTCTTCTTGTTCACACAAGATTTTGATCTGTGCTTTAATTTGCTCCTTCACTATTGGCTAGTCCGGCCTCTTACAAAGAGCCCAATAACTTCATCATTTTTGTCTCCTTCAAAATGTCTCCGCACATCACAAGAGTTAAGTGCTTGCCACACTTGCTCAAGTGTAATAGGCTCCTTGCTATACATCATTGAGTTCTCTATATCACGATATTTTGAAGTCAATGAAAATATCAAAGCACATGTAAGTGTCTCCTCATTCTTTTCAATTTTGGCAGTTTGTAAGTTTGAACGCGTCTAGATGGTCTTGCAACAAAGTCCCTGACTCCATCTTAAATGTGTGAAGATTTCATTGTAACAACATCCTTATTGTCATTGATCAGTCCTAGTAAAGCCCTAACAACTTATCTCAAAACTGTTTGGCCATCTCTTTGGTACTTGTACTCACTTCACAGAGCACGTTAAGTGTAAGTGACAGTTGGATTACACTTAATGCATCCCCTTCAATCTTCTCCTTGTCGGAATTCGATGTGCCATCAGGGTACTTTCCGTCAATAGCATGGATTGAACCTTTCCTCTGAAGTCACGCCATCATCTGGATCTTCCAGATATTGAAGTTGTTGCGCACACTAAATCTATCAATTTCAAACTTCATGGAACTCATCATTACTTTTTTTTCCTCTTCTACTACAAATAGTATTTGAAAATACAAAAAATCAAAGTAATTTTTTTCTGATGTGGAAGTTCAAACTGTACTGAAACTATAGAGCATACTCAGACAGAACCTTGACCCTGATACTAATTGTTAGTGGAAACATGAAAGAAAGAACAAGGAAGAACACAAGATTTAACGTGGTTCGAATCAGAATGATCTTACATCCACCAGAGAACAACTGTCTTTATATTATGAACAAAGATAGGGGAGAGATCCCAAATACATATTTCTCTCTCAACTATTTACTCTTACAATATATTTTTCTATGATTGTTGAAATGGTTTTACAATGAAGAATGATCATCCTTTTATAGATGACCAAATTTGGGCTCCAAGCACAAAATAAGAAGAATAAATAAATAAATATAAAATTTTTCCTCCATAAATTTTGCTTGCTCTCCAAGTTCATTTCTTAGCCAAGTAAATTGGTACATGAAATTTTTTTCCACATAAATTAGGCTAGAAAAAAAATCAAACCAATTCTTTCAGACTTTGATGAGAAAATTTTTCCAATAAAATGTTATTTGTGATATAATACGTATTTAGGGGTAGGGTATAGGCAAGGTGATGAGCATCTTTGCGTGTACTGGGGTGACATGTTGATTATTTGACTGGGATGCCTATTTTACATGTCTTATTCATTGCATGACTACTTTAAGCACACTCTATGCCAGGTGATGATGTTTAGGCACCGTTTCTATGTTGAATTTCCTGTTGTTAACTATGCGCATGTAGATTACATGTTTAGCTGATAGTCATGCTTATGTGTGTATGCTTTATAATTGAATACTTGATTCTATACCGTTATTTGGATATGATGCGTTGGTTGTCTTGTGAAATACTACAGAACATGAGTTGTCTATGCAGTGTGTGGAAATATATCTACCCCTCATGAGTACTGTATCACTCGCGTAATTTGGATAGGGTACACGTAGGTTAATTGCACTGGAGTGCCCGTAGTTGTACAGTTTGAGTCTTATCATGCAACCCCTGACTTATGACCTTTGTTGATGCATGTCTTATATGTTGTATCTATTGCATACTAAATATGTCATTTCTGATACATTTACTAGTATGCCTCATTTGTTCGTAGTTTCTTAGTTGTATTGTGTTGTCTTCTATCGGATTAAATATATTATTTTGACTATACAGGTTTAAGTAAATTTTTTGAAACCAACCCTCATTACTATTTTATTTCGCTAGGTCGCTGATACTTACTAGGTATGTATTGTTAATGTACTCATATTATACTTACCGCACTTTTTTGCAGATATCAATCCTTGTGGCAACGGTGTGCGTGACTGGGTGTGGAGCTTGACTCGAGGACATTCAGGATGATCTTCTTGATGATTTCACAACGTCATAGATTCCTCCTATCTCTATTTACTACTATTCTATTTTTGCTTGGACGGTGTATCAGATTTATATATTGTATTTAGTTTAGACGTTCTTCACAGTTCTTTGGGTTTTTATGTAGTACTTATAATATTTTGAATTTTGATACTATGACTTTCGAGTGATTTAAATGTTTAATTTATGTATTTTGGTAATGGAATTGAATTATAATTGGAATTGGTTTGTCTACTGGATTGGGTGTAGATGCCATCGCAGCTTAGGTAAATGAAATGTTGACACTTATGGAGATCAAGGAAGAGCTAGAACCATACATCTTTTGGAGAATTTAGGGAGGTAACCCTCCCTTTTTTTTTTTTGATAATTCGACAGGTTTGGATCCTCTATCTAATCTACGTAATTGTAGAACTTTCTATAAAGTATAAAAGTTTATGATTTTATTTCTCATAACTTATGGATTTCCTTGAAGTTGTCTCAAGTTATTCCAGGTCATTTACCTCAACTTGAGATGATCAATGTTATTACACCAACTCATTGCTTTAGGTAAGCAAATAAAATAGGTGATATCTTTTCTAATGAAGGAGCACAACTATGGACCATCCTGAATGGTACAACAAAACTCAGGAATTATCAGTTCAAGTCAGAAGAATAATTATGCTTCAAGTATCAAAAACTTCAGAATAAGACAGAGCTTTTACACTTTTAATGTAGATTAACATGTTCATTTATTTGTAGCACGTAATTTGTCTTATCGCAAAGTTATTTAATCCCATGTTGTATTGATGAGATTAACATTAGAAATATTTACAAAGTCAGTATACAAAAGTTAAAACTCATATAAAATTTATGAGAGATTAAGTTAAAAAAAGCATTACCTGGATACGTTTTGTTGCCGGTGAATAAACATGAATTTCAGATACATACTCAGCAGGATAATTTCCAGCATACAAACAAACTCCTATTGATCGAGGCCATGCTCTAGCATATATTGTAAGAATTTTGTTTCTTGGAGTTTTCTCAGCAGACTTGAAGAAATACATATGAGGGGCTTCACAAGGATCCCAAGTAAAATTTCTGGTATCAAACAAATAATGTGGTGGTAACGTGTTGTTACCCCATGTTCTGAATGTTTCAATAGGATTTTGTATGAAACTTCTAGGCATAATGTTCTCATAAATATGGGCTGAGTATCCCCAAGAAACTGAAAAAGTCCAATTGTTGGATCTTTTGTAGCAAATGGTTTGTTGTAACATGCGGGATTGATCATATTTTGCAGCATTTTGGAGGTGATATCCAGATTGTGCACGATCCATATAAGGGAAAATTGGGTCAATTGTGTCAAAATGGTGAAGGGACATTAATAAAGATTTTGGATGGGATGATAGAAATCCTGATAGATCACCTCGTAGATCAATCTACAAGTTATATCAAAGTATATATGTTAGTAGTAAAGAAGAAAGAAAACAAATAAATTAATGTAAATAATTGATAAAATATTTCTTGCCCACTCAATCTATGCTGGTAATGAAAAGATGTATATATTTTTGTTTCTCTGACCTTTAACATGGCGGAGACACCTTCAATCAGCTAGTGTCATAATTTGACACTGCTTTGACAAAAAATTTAATAATTTTCGAAAGGATTATGCATAAAAATTAATTTGGGATTAAACGTAGACCCATATTCGTCGAAGTAAATCAAGAAAAGGGACGATGCCCAGACAACAGATTTGACCCAATGTCAAACTGGATGCAAATTGTGACAATATTGTTTTTGAAAAAAAGGCTTATGCCACTGATAAAACCCGATATTACCATAAGGATAGCTGTGTTGTCCCTTCATGGTGGCTGAATGTGAATGAGGAATTCCAAGCAATAACGAAAATCTCTAAATCGAAGATTTATAACATTCAAAAAAGTATAGATTTATGTTTATCTATTGATGAGAAAATAATCTATTTTTGATATTTTGTTCGACTTTTGAGGATCACGAAGAAGGAGAAACAATGGTGTTTGAGAGCAAACTTACCTGATGAATACCCTGAAGAGGGGAAAGATTGACTCCAATATCAGATATGCAACTCATTGTAGTTTTATCAGCAGATCTCAAGAGAGAGTATCTCTTTAAGCAAGAAATCACATTGTTCGCAAATTCTCTTGCCAAAGGATAACTCAATATGATTCCAGCTCCACCAAAAGCTTGATGAAATGAGAAAAAATAATTCGCCAATATAAATTCTGAGTGTCCTCCTAAGTAATAGTACTTGGTATGATCATATTGTGCAAGAATATCGACCATATTATCCACAAAAAATATTGAATCATCATCCCCCATAATTACCCATCTTACCTCTTCATGTGCCTCTCTAACTACCTCCATAATCCCATGAACCATTCTTAAAACTCTTGGATCAACATGTTTGGTTTCATTAATAAGTTTTGGAACATTATCGGATATCCTATAAGGAGGTGAATTTAAGGACCATGGGAGAAGATCACCTTTAGGAGGAACATCTAGAAAAAGATGTCCTTTTGTAATATTTGGTCTCCACCAAGATTCAATATAGGATTTTCTGTAATGCCATGCTTTTTCTGACCCTAAAAGTCCAAAAACAAGGTGACTAATGTTAGTGACACTAATACTGATTTGTGCAACATTTGATGATATTGTATTTGATTGAGAACTATTAGGAAGAGACGCTGTGAATTTTGAGGAAGACAAAAAAAGATCAGCAGATGGACATTCATTTAGAAAGGTAATGGTGGCCACGTATAGGACTAAACCACAAATTAGCACTGTTTTGCAAATGCTAATCACAACAGATGTTTCAAATGTAGACATGTTAAGAGAGATTGGGTGGAAGAGAATTACATAATGAGAACAAGTTAACCGATGCTCATTTGATTTTTATACTCCAAATATAGGCTGTTTTCTCTTTTCAAGGTTTATGCAAAGAGTAGACCAAAAACTACCCACGCCCTCCCCCTCCTCCTCCCCCTCTCCCCCAACCAAAATAAAAAAACCATCACAACGCTCTTTTCATTCGGAAATTAATCGACCAATTCAACCATCAAAAATTGTAATAGAATTATAAGTAATATTTCTTCCTCAATTATACATTTTAGACTCAATTGAATCCTCAAAATGAATTCTCAATGGTAAAAGCAATTTACCCCTAAAATGAAATTTTCTCACACAAATATCAAACACCTAATGGAAAACAAGAAAAAAATATATATGTTACCATAAGTTTGTCACAAGTTTCAGTGTCTTTCTTAAACATGTTTTTACTTTCAAAAGCCAAACTTTGGTACCTATAGTCCTATATTTCGTAGTATTTGCAACAGTATTTAATTTAATTTAAATATCATTATAAAAGAAATTTAGACTATGAATATTTATTAAAACGCTACTTTAATTTTTAGGTAATTATGTTGCAATCTTCAAAAATATATCAAACTTTTCATTTTTCTATTATACTTTGTAGAACTTTTTTTGTTTAAAAGAAAAAAAGAATGAAGATCCTAATTCCATGTAAGCTACGTTGTGACTTTTGAGATCTCCGCATAGGCAGTAATTGTATCTGGAGAATAGCTGTGTTTTTTTATTATATTAAAACAGAAAGTAATAAAATTAAATTTTAAATTACTAAAATAACTTTATAAAATTGAACTACTGTAATACGCTTGTATATATTATCTCCTACATAAAACGGTACATTAACTTTCTCTTTATTAATATAAAAAATCTAAAGAAGTTAATAATTAATCCTCTTAATTCAATTAATTAAAATTTTAATATAAAGATCATATTCATCTACTAAATGTCTCTAGTAGGTGAACACTCTAAAGACAGTAGCTTGGAGAGACTTTTTTCTCCTCATTCACTTATCTTTCATTTAATTCTTTTTAAATATTTACATAAAATTTTAAGTTACAACCTTACAATTCTTCAATTTAAATAATTGTTATTTTTATTTAAGATTGATTTTTATAAATTAAAAGAAAAATTACGTAAATTTTCAGTTACAAAAAACAGATGTTACTGATTTCTTTAAAAAGAAAAGTCAATAGATATTATGCTGGACGAGAAATAGAAAGCAACTTCATATACATTATTCCAGAAGGAGTTTTAGATATTTTGTTTTGGAATGAATGTAGATGGTTTTGACCTTTTGTTAAAATTTAATTTTAAATGAAAAAAGTTTAATTTCATTAAAGGGTAAATTCGAAGGCAGAAATTTAACATTTTCTTTATTGTTATAAAAAATTTGAAGAATCTGAGATGTTACTTAATAATTAATGTACTGAATTTAATTAACTAAAAGTTTATTATATGAATCATATTCATCGATTAAATATATCTAGCGGTGAACACTCTAAAAATAGAGACGCTTGGAGAGACTTTTTCTCCTCATTCACTTTTCTTCTATTTAATTCTATTTAACAAGCTTACAAATCTTCAACTTAAATAATTATTTTTCTTCTATTTAAGATTAATTTTTATATCAAAATAACATAAATCTTTAGTTATAAAAGAAAGATTTTGCTGATTTTTTAAAAAAAGAAAAGTCAATAGACACTCTACTGGACTAAATACAAAGCAACTTCATGTACCTTATTTTTGGAGGAGTGCTAGATATATTGTTTTCGAATAAATATAGATGGTTTTTATTTTTTCTTAAAATTTAGTTTTAAAATGAGAGAAATTTAACACCGCAAAAGGATAAACCTACAGAGGACAGAAAGGTGTCTTTTGAAAGAAGTTCATGTTGGTATTATTTTTTTATTAAAAGAAAAATAAAAAAAATATTAATATTTTAACTCTTCACAATATAAAATTTTTAATATCTCTAAAATTATTTTTTGCAAGCTTCAAACTTTCAGCCACGAGTGCACGTGGCCTGCTATAATAATTTGCATCCCTGTCGGGCTGAAATCGCTTTCAAGGCAGTGACTTGCCACGCCATAGTGTTTATATTAAGTTGTTTATTGTTGTATTAATTCCTAGTCTATATCAATATTGTAGTTTTTTTTTTCCTACAATTTGAAAGCGATTTTCCAATACAACATTGATAAGTGGCTATTTCCTTGACCAAAACTTTTCATGATCTGTCAAAGCTTGAGCCTTTGGATGAAAATAATTTTAAATGTTGGTCAATGAAAGTTCTGATTTTCTTTGAACAATTAGAAGTTGATTATGTTTTGTTTAACAAACCTCCTGATGGTTCTAACATAACTACTAGTTCTAGCATTATTGTGATTGTTGATGATGCTAGTAAAGAGAAGTTTGAAAAGGATAACAAAATTGTTAGAGGATATTTGTTGAATCATATGACTAATCCTTTGTTTGATTTATTTGTAACTTATAAATCTGCGAAGGAAATATGGGACAGTTTGGAAAAGAAATATGGTACTGACGATGTAGGAAAGACAAAATATGTTTTCGGATAGTGGATTAAGTTCCAGATGATTGACAGTAAGCTAATCATGGAACAAGTTCACGAACATAAGAACTTGACAGCTGATGTTCTCAATGAGGAAATGAAGCTGTGTGAGATTTTTTAGGCCAATGTTCTGCTTGAAAAATTTCCACCATCTTGGAGTGATTATAAAAATCAATTGAAGCATAAGAAAAGAATTTAACTCTCCAGAAACTAATCAGTCACATGAGGACTGAAGAGGCAAACTATCTCAAAAATAAGATGTAAACTCTTTCTCTTAATTCTTCTAAAGTTAACCTTGTAGAATCTTCCAGTACTGTTGTGACAGATAAGTTCAAAGGCAAACAGAAGAAAGTCCCAAAAAAGGGACATGTGAAGAAGAAAAATCACTTCAATAAGCCAGAGAGTCAAATCAAAAAATCAAAGGGACCTTGTTTTGTCTGTGGAAAACTTGGTCACAGGGCTTCCCAGTACTATTATAGACAAGGTCAAAACTCGAAGCAAGGAGAAAAAGGTGATGCCCAAGCTCATCTTACTGAGGGTTATGAAGAAATTTCTATTGTACTAGTAGAGGTGAACTTGGTGGCTAACAAGACTGACTGGGTATTGGACACGGGGGATTCAAGACATTTTTGCACCAACAAGGAGTTGTTCTGACTTTGAGGAGTCTACTGATGGCGAATGTATCTACATGGATAACTCTACTACTGTTGGAGTTATGAGTAAAGGAAAATTTTTACTTCAATTAACTTCTGAAAAAAACTTTAGCTTTGAACAATGTTCTATACGTTCCCTCTCTCCGTAAAAACTTAGTTTCTGGAGCACTTCTCAACAAAGCGGGTGTTAAGCTTGTTTTTGAAGCTGATAAGATAATTATTTCTCGTGGAGGACACTTTGTTGGGAAGGGATATCTTAGTGGGGGGCTTATTTGTACTGAACATTGTCCAAGAGATTGTCAATAATGTAAGTATTTCTAATTCTACTTATATTGTTGAGTTTGTTAATTTGTGGCATGGTAGACTAGGTCAAGTTAATCTTGCTTCTATTAAAGGACTTAGAAAAGTGGAATTAAACTTTGTGATAAAAAATGATAATTTTTCTAAATTTCCTATTTGTGTAGAAGCAACACACGCAAGAAATCTTTCAAATGTGTTACTAGTAGAAAGACCGAATTGCTTGAACTAGTACATTCTGACTTGACAAATTTCAAGAACGCAGTGAGCAAAGGTGGGAAAAAGTATTACATAACTTTTGTTGGTGACTTTTCTAGATACACAAAAGTATATCTTCTTAAGTCTAAAGTTGAGGCTGAAAACATATTTTTGAAATTCAAAGCAGAAATAGAAGATCAATTAGATAGGAAAATCAAGAGACTTAGATCTGATAGGGGTGGTGAATATAGTACTAAAACTCTAGAGGCTTTTTGTGATAAAAATGGTATCATACATGAGGTTAGTACTCCCTATACTCCCCAGCAGAATGGTGTAGCTGAATGCTAAAATTGAACCCTTAAGAAAATGATGAACTCTATGCTTTTAAGCTCGGTCTATCTGATAACATGTGGGGGAAAAACTGTCTTGTCTGTATGTTATATTCTTAATAGGGTCCCTCATAAGAAATTGAACAAGACTCCATATGAGTTGTGGAAAGGGTTTGCCCCTAACTTGAAATTTCTGAAAGTGTAGGGGTGTTTGGCTAAGGTTGGTCTACTTGATTTTAAACGGGTCAATGTAGGTTCTAAAACTTTTGACACTGTCTTTATTGGTTATGCTCAAAATAGTGTTGCATATAGATTTATGTCTTTAAATGATCATTCTATTTGTAAGCTAGAGATGCAGAATTTTTTGAGCATATTTTACCTTTGAAAAATAATGGACCTAGTGATGCTTCTACATCTATGTCTGTTAATTCTCATGTTGTGCCTTTTTCTGATATTATTG
This sequence comes from Datura wrightii, assembly GCA_035772735.1. NCBI lineage: Eukaryota > Viridiplantae > Streptophyta > Magnoliopsida > Solanales > Solanaceae > Datura > Datura wrightii. Next base: position 170,293,676 of record JASDFA010000001.1, on the reverse strand, counting down.
CTAATGAGCATGAATATGAACTTAGAAGAAGTAAAAGACGTAGGACTGAGACTAGTTTTGATCCTGATTTTATAACTACCTCTTTGACTGCGAATTTTAACATTGACGCTTTAAATTATGAATTAGTGTCTATCTACTTAATAGAAGAAGACCCAAAGCCTTATGATGAAGCAATGAGATCAATAGATCGTATGTTTTGGAAAGAGGCAATTAAAAGTGAGTTAGACTCTATAGTTTCTGATCATAACTTGAAACTTGTATGATTTGCCTAAAGGTTGTAAACACATAAATAACAAGTGGATATTTAAGAAGAAATTGAGACCTGATGGTACAATTGATAAATATAAGACTAGACTTGTGATTAGGGGCTTTAACCAAAAGAAAAGTATTGATTAATGTGATACTTATTCTCTTGTGACTAAAATAGCGACCATTAGGACTCTTATTGCTCTAGCTGCTATTTATAGTTTAGTAGTACACCAAATGGAAGTCAAAACGGCATTTCTAAATGGTGATTTAGAGGAAGAGATCTATATGACACAACCTGAGGTTTTTGTGGTTCTAGGACAGGAAGATAAAGTATTCAAATTAAAAAAGCCCTTGTATGGCTTAAAGAAGGCACCTAAGCAGTGGTATGAAAAGTTTAATGTCACATTAGTAGATGATGATTTTGTTGTAAATTCATCTGATACATGTGTTTATTTCAAAATGATAGGATCAGATTGTGTGATTATATGTTTGTATGTGGATGACATATTAATCTTTGGCCCTAATGTGAATGTTGTTAATGAGATTAAGAATTTTTTATCTTCCTAAGTTTGAAATGAAAGAACTTGGAGAAGTAGATGTAACTTTAGGGATTAAAATCAAAAGAGCTGATAAATGGTTTCTCTTTGTGTCAGTCTCACTACATTGAGAAAAGTTTGGTTGTTTTGATTTAGTTCCAGTGAGAACTCCTTATGGCCCTAGCTATTTACTTGTCTAAGCAATTATTTTTTGCAAGCTTCAAACTTTCAGCCACGAGTGCACGTGTTTAGAAGTAACTGTGGAATCTTGGGGAGCGACCGGCTATAATGATTTGTATTTTTGTCAGGTCAAAATCGCTTTCAAGGCAGTGGCTTGCCACGACACACTGTTTGTATTAAGTTGTTTATCATTGTATTAATTCCTGGTCTATATCAATATTGTAGTTCTTTTTCCTACAATTTGAATCTAGTGTTTCTCAAACTGAATATGCTAAAATAATTAGAAGTGCAATGTTTCTCATGAATTAAACTCGACTAGATAGCTTATGCTGTTAGCAGATTGAGTAGATATACTCATAATTTCAGTAATGAACACTAGAAAACTCTTCATCATTTGTTAACGTATTTGAGAGGTACTATGAATTGGTATTTGCATTTTAATAGATTCTGCTGTTGTGAAAGGTTTTTGTGATGCAAACTGGGTAACTAAAAAATGATGAAGTTAGCTCCACCAGTGGCTATGTGTTTACTTTGGGTGCAGGTGCTATTTCATGGAAGTCTTCCAAACATACTTGTATAGTATGGTCTACCATGGAATTTGATTCACTGCTCTCTAAGTGGCAAGGCAAGAAGTTGATTGATTGAGAAATCTTTTAGCAGATGTGCCATTATGGGGAAAACAAGCTTCACCAGTCTCTCTTCATTGTGACTCACCAGTCTCTCTTCATTGTGACTCACATGAAACAATTGGAATTGCCAAAGATAGTATGTACAATGGATAAAGGAGATATATTTGCATCAGACATGGTGCGGTTAGACAATTGTTGAAACATGATGTTATTTCCTTGAAATATGTAAGGTCCAAAAGAAAATATGAGGATCCTTTAACCAAGGATTTGGCAAGGAAAATGATCCTTAAAACATCGAGGAGGATGGAGCTAAAGCCCATGGATTGAGGTAGTATGGTGCATATCCATTTGTGGTTAAACGAATCTATATAAGCCCTCAATATACACTGCATTTCCTATTCCTATGGCGTAAGGTAGTATTCAATAAGGTTGATCTTGTGTTGCTCTTAATGATTTCATAGCCTTAAGGTGGTCTATTTGAGATAGACTTGATGGAATCACCTACGTACGTTAGTGTAAAGGTATGGTCGCCTTTTATGAAAGATTTGGGATGTCTTTCTAGAGCACTCATGAGACCCGAGATGTGTGCATGACCATAAAGTACTTTATTAGTATTGTAGAGTTTGCACAAAATTAAGAATATGGTATATGTTGTGGGGGTCTCAACTTATGTCCATTTAGTTCAAGAGTACTTCACTTTTTAGATATTAGTTGTTGCCTCATTTCACTATGTGTTAATTCAAATCAAAAAATATTGACGCTTAAGTACATGTTCCTTCCTTTTGCCCATAAATTATTCTTATTCTTTATCTTTGGATTAATGGGGGATTGTTGGTATTATTCTTTTTTATTTAATGCAAAATAAAAAAATAAGTTACATATTTTAACTCTTCATAATATAAAATTTATAACATTTCTAAATCGTATTCTTTTGATAAATTGTTCATATTCATTCAAAGATGGTTTCTTAGTTTGTAGGTATGTTAATGAAAAAGATATTATCTTTTCAGAAATTTGAAGTTACATGTGTTTGTGACAATTTTGTCATTAAAGCATGCAAGAGTAATGTTTCATTACTCTATTTTGACTTCTTAGGCTTTTCTATTGAATGAAATCGTAGATGATGTGCCTATTTAAGGAGCATCATTTGTGAACTAAAACCATTACTATTTTTCTCTCATTATCTCAACAACTATTCTTCCTAGCTATTTAGTTGTCTGTGCAATTAGTTTTTGCAAGCTTCAAACTTTTAGCCATGAGTGCACGTGTTTGGAAGTAACTATGGAACCTTGGGGAGCGATTGACTACAACGATTTGCATCCCTGTTGGCCCGAAATTACTTTTAAGGAAATGACTTTCCACGACACAGTATTTGTATTAAGTTACTTATCGTTGTATTAATTCCTAATCTATATCAATATTATAGTATTTTTTCCTACAGTTCAAAGAATTGAAACTGCTTCCAAATGTGTGAGCTTCTAAATTTGATTTTTTTATATCTATGTGACGGTATAGTACTAAGTATGTGTTGTATATGTGCAATGTGCGAATAATTGCATATTTATTAGGTTTATGAACAAAGTATATTGGAATTATAATGCGAAAGATTAACCAAATGAGGGATAAAAATCAATCGTGAGTTTGCATATACTTTTGTCTATTTTATGTATATTTTATGACAATTAATGTGAGATACATGTGTATTTGCACGTGTCCATATACAAGTTATTAATAAAAATACAAACTCAATTATAAATTAAATCATAAATATTAGCATGTTCTTTAACTACTTTGAGTTGTATCGCATTCTATAGTTTAATATGGTATCAAACTAGTTCAACTTCTTCTTTCACTTCTTTACCTGCTCGGCTACTCCCCTTTATACCTCATCACCCGTAACCCTTAATTATGCTCATTATTTTATCTCGATCAAATTAACGGCTATCAATTATTCATTTTGGCGTAGACACAATTGGTGCTTTTCTCCGTGACCTAGATTTCCATGATTGTGTTTATAGAACCAACCCACGTCAATCTTTTTATATTTCTAGAAGGTACTAATGTATCTAACCAAACCCAGCCTATACTCAATGGACACAACAAGATAAAATGATCTTGAGCCTTCTCATCTTGTCCCTCTCAGAAGCTAAGAGACTTTGTCCATATCCATAGATTTGAACATGTAGAAAGATGGATAACATGCTCTTGAAGTTTCTTTGTATTTCTCGTCTAGAATAAGAGTTATAAACCTTTATATCCAATTTGAAAACTTGAACCAAAGATATCTTACTGTAACTTAATACTTACATAAGGCAAAACTAATCTTTGATGAATTAGTTATGGTTGGCTGATCCTTGTGCCTTGTTGAAACAAAAAGAAAGAAAGAAACTCCAGAGATAACCCTATCACAAGGGATCAAAAGAGGACTTCACAAAACACGCCCAATATCCAGTAGTTATGATCAAGATCCTCAACTAGAACATTAGGGGAATGAAATCCCAAGCTGCTAGTGAACCTTGTTAAATTTCATAAAGTTTTCTTTATTGCTTTACAAGAACCTTTTTTGCAAGAAACTTCTATTGAACATTACAAAAACATGTTAGGGATGAAATGGCTATTTTTCTAACAACAACAACAAAATATGGCCTTTTTGGAGTTCGAACCTGTCCCGTAATGTTTTCTCTATTCATGCTCAAATGTTCACTTGCTTAGTGAAAATTGACAACATTAAGATTGATGTTTTTGTTTCTATAGTATATGCTAAATATAATTCTATTGGTAAGGAGGATTTATGGGATCACATGTGTAATGCCCCAAAAACTCAAAGACTAGATCAGAGACTTAAATTAGAAAATCTGAGAATCTGCAAAATTTCCTCAAAACGACTCACCTAACGAGTCATTATGAGACCTAATGACCCGTTAGGTCACCCGTGGTTAGACCTGGGTCAAATGTTAAGGTATGAGGTAGTGTACCCCACGAGTCCTTACCAAGACTTGTTATGTGTCACCACGAGTCGTGGTATCACCCCTGGGGATCTTTAGGTCATTTGGGCAGTGTGGTCCACGACAAGTGACCACGAGTCATGGTCGCTCATCACGACTCGTTAGGTCCCTCGTGGTAACAATCAAGGACTTCTGGGTAGTGTACTCAACGAGTGTGACCACGAGTCATGGTCACTGACAATGACCTGTTAGGTCACCCGTTAGGACCACCTAACAGTTTTTTCCTCCGATTTTATAAGGGTTGTTTAGTAATTTCCTACTCTTCTAAACTTTAAAATACATCATTTTAGACGTAATTTTATACCTATTAGTGGGAACGAATGGCATCTCCCCTCATTCCCCACGTTCATTCTCAGAAAAGTCATCGAAGAGTCTCTCAAAAACTCTCAAGCAAGCTTAGGGTTTTCCTCCATTGCAGCAGTTCGAGTTTTCTTCTCCAAAGAATATTTTAGTCAGGTATGTGGGAATTCAACAAGGGAATTGTTTTTCCCTTGTCTCCCACAAAATCCTCATATAGTTCCTCTATCAGTTTTAGCCTTGAGCTTTCGAATACGAAGAGGTTACATGTTGTTTTTCATTAATTTAACATAGAATGATATCCATTATTATTGTTGATATGATCTCCATTAGTTCTTGACCAAATTGTTAATGTTCCTGCAAAAGTGAATTTAAGTTCTGAACTTTTGAATGAAACATATTTGCGTATTAAATTCCGTCTAGTTTGTGAAGTGTGATTTAGGCTAATTTCCTAGTATTTCTTATTGATGAGATATTGAGTAATTATTTCCTTGATAAGAATGATTTTAGCCCTGATATGAATAAGAGAGCTATAACACTGCTTATCGGATGAGATTTCCCTTAATTATTGAAATTTTTGCCATATTATGGAATTCTCGTGTTGTTGGGATGAGTTGAGTTCTCTATTAGCTGTTTAGTACTTCAGTTCAGTTAGAATGTAGAGTCTCTTCAGAACTATACAGAATTTTTCAACTAATCAGTTTGACTTCAGTCTTTTCCTAAGGTGTCAGTAGTTTCTCCCAGTTATCAGAATCAAATTCAGAATCCAGTTTATTGGTCTATTAGGTGGTCATGACATTTTAGATATATAGCTCTAACTAGCCTCAGGACCCTAGTTAAGATTACAGTTTGTTCTTAGACGATTACGACACTTCTAGGTAAGCAACTCTGACCAGTCTAAAACCTAGTTTCAGAATCTGGTCCGACAAGACTCTCAGAGTACTTTCAATTATATCCCTGACTAGTCTTGGACCCCAGTTTTGAGCTATCAACTTAGTAATTCAATCTAGATTTTCCAGTGGGAGTAGGACTTAGCACCGAGTGGGCCGGGGTTCCAGCGCACCCAGGTTTCAAAACTACGTTGCCAACGTAGGTTACAGTATTATTTGGCCTGATTGTCCCCAAATTATTGTGATCACCCAATTCATGCCTTTATACCCTGGCAAGGTATATTGGGTCCTACTGGTGGGGTTTATACATCGGACTCCATGTATAGCTCACGTGGTTATATGTCGGTTACAATCAGTCTAGTCCCAGAATAAGCAGCTCAGTTCAGTTCCAACTCTATTAGTTTATCTTAGTTCAGTACAGTATCTCAGACTCAGAAATTTCAGACTCAGGGCATGTCTTTGACCATCAAACAGGGTCATTCTGACCATCTCAGTTTATTTCAATAGTTTAGTTCAATATACTTATTGGTCATTGCATGTCATTTCATTTTAGGCGTTATATTTAGTCATGTTTTCTCCCACTTACTCAGTACATTCAAAGTACTCACATACTTTTATGCTGCATCATTTCATGATACAGCTGCAGGTTCTCAGACTCAGCACTGCTAGTCATTGAAATTCAGATCCTCCTCCTCAGCAACAGAAGCGTGAGTCCTCATCCTTCAAGGGCATTATTTCATTATTTCATTCTTTCAGTCATTATATTATGTTTAGTTAGACTTAGAGTTAGCTGGGGGCTTGTCCCAGCAACTCGTTAGCTAGATAACTTTCAGACACGGATAAATTTCAGACTTTAGATGTTCTAAACTTTAGGTTTTCAGTTTTATTCTTCATAAATGCTTTTATATTATTATTTTAAAGCTTCCGCTTTGCATGTTTTACTCAGAATACCAGTGTATGATAGACCAGGGGTTGACTTGGGGTCACTTGTGACTCCAAGTACCGTGTCCCATCTAGGGAAAACACTCGTGGCGTGACAAACTTGGTATCAGAACCCTAGGTTTAGAGTATCCTCAGGATGTCTGAAAGCTGCATCGAGTAGAGTCCTTTTCATGGGTGTGAAGCACGCCACACTTTTAACGAGGAGGCTATGAGATGTTATTAAGAAAACTCTCATTTGTTCATACTCTTTATCGTGCATTAAAGTTCAAACCCAGAAACGTCCTTCTAGCTCGTGCTCTATTTCGTTTTAGTGAACTATGCCTCCCAGACGCAGTAATGAAAAAAGGGTCGGTAACGCCAACAGAGCTGCCCCACCAGCCCCGATAGCCCCTCAAGATGATTCTGTATCTACCGTCGAGTTCAGGAAAGCCATTCAACTACTGGCCCAAACAGTCACCAACCAGGTGAACCAGTAGGTGGTGCCGATAAACAACAACGGGTCTGCAAGAACTGCTAAGGTGCGGGACTTCACCCGTATGAACCCTCCATCTTTTTAGGGATCTAAAGTAGGGGAGGATCCCCAAGAGTTCATAGATGATATAAAGAAGATTACCCGCATTATTGGTGTCAGCTCCTCTGGGAGTGCTAATCTGGCTATCTACAGACTAAAAGGGGTAGCTCAGGTCCGGTATGAATAGTGGAAAGAGGAGCAGCCAGCGGGAGCAGGACTGGTAGAGTGGGAGGAGTTCCACACAACATTCTTGGACAAATTTTTCCCTCAAGAGCTGAGGGAGGCAAAAATGGTAGAGTTTATGAACTTGAGACAGGGCAACAAAACAGTGGAGGAGTATGCTCTGGAGTTTACCAGGATGTCTAAGTACGCTCCAGAGATGGTAGCTAAGACAAGGGTTCGCATGTTGAAATTTGTGAACGGGGTGTCGAATCTGGTCCTCAAGGAGTGCAGGACAGCGATGTTGATTAAAGATATGAACCTCTCTAGCTTGATAGTCTATGCGCAGCAAATTGAGGCTGAAAAGCTGAAGGACATGGAGCAAAAGAACAAACGGGCAAGGACTGGCCAGTTAGATTACGACCATCAGAGGTCTAGTGGTAGCAGTCGCCCACGGAAGTAGCAACAACAGCAGCAACAACAACAAAAATAGCAGAGGATCCCAGCACCCAGCTCAGCCAGCGCCCCAACCTTTTGGTCCCATCAGGATCGGAGGGGTGGAGCATCTGGCACTTAGTCTCAGAGCCACAATGCCGAGAATAGATATGCTGCTTTCCCCAAGTGTGGCAAGAATTACCCGGGAGAGTGCCTTCAGGGTCGAAAGGGATGTTTTGGTTATGGATAGCTCATACATTGGCTCAGGGAGTGCCTATCAATCGGGCGAGGGAGATCACAACCTACCACATCATCAGCTCCAGCAGGTCAACCAGCCCAGCAGGCTAACACATCAGGTACGGATGACGGTCAGCATCAAAACCATTTCTATGTTTTATCTTTCCATCAAGATCAGGAGATCTCACCTGAAAAAGTCACGGGTATGTTACGTATCTTCCATATGGATGTGTATTCCCTCCTAGATCCAGGAGCCACTCTTTCATTCGTGATTTCCTACATAGCAGTTCAGTTCAATATCAGTCTAGAGGTCCTCTCGGAACCTTTCTCAGTCTCCACCCCAGTTGGCGAGTCAGTTAGAGCCAGTTCGAAGTATAGAAACTGCCCAGTCTCAGTCTTGAATAAATTCATTCTAGCTGACCTCGTAGAGTTAGACATGGTCGATTTTGACCTTATCCTCGGCATGGATTGGTTACACTCTGGTTATGCCTCAGTTGACTGCAGAACTAGAGTTGTTAAGTTCCAGTTTCCAAATGAGCCAGTGTTAGAATGGACGGGCAGCAGTTCAGCGCCTAAGAGTAGGTTTATTTCCTACCTTAAGGCCCAGAAACTCATCTCCAAGGGATGTATTTATCATCTAGTTCAGTTCAAGGATTCCAACACCGAGACCCCAACTATCCAGTCGGTTACAATGGTCAGCGGGTTCCCAGATGTATTTCTTGAGGATCTTCCCGGAGTTCCCCCTGAGTGGAAAATAGACTTCGGAATAGACCTCCTCCCAGATACTCAGCCCATCTCCATCCCTCCTTACAAAATGGCTAGCTGAGCTTAAGGAGTTGAAGGACCAGCTAAAAGATCTTCTTGACAAGGGTTTTATCAGACCCAACATCTCTCCCTAGGGTGCCCCAATGCTTTTCATGCGTAAGAAGGATGGTACCCTCAGAATATGCATAGATTACCGTCAGCTGAACAAAGTCAAAGTCAAGAACAGGTATCCCCTACCTAGAATTGACAACCTATTTGACCAATTTCAGGGAGCCAGTTGTTTCTCGAAGATAAATCTCAGGTCGGATTATCATCAGCTAAGGGTCAGAGAATGTGACATACTGAAAACATCATTCAGAACACGATATGGTCACTATGAGTTTGTGGAGATGTCCTTCGGGCTAACAAATGCTCCCGCAACCTTCATGGATTTGATGAATAGAGTATTCAAGTAGTATCTGGATATGTTCATCATTGTATTTATCGACGACATTCTAGTATACTCCCGAAATGAGGAAGAGCATGCTAACCACCTGAGATTAGCATTACAGACACTCAGAGACCACCAATTTTTTGCCAAGTTCAACAAGTGTGAATTCTGGTTAAAGTACGTGACCTTCTTGGGTCATGTGGTTTCGGGTGATGGAATACAAGTAGATCCTAACAAGATAGCAGCAGCAGAAGACTGGCCCAGACCTACCTCTCCTATGGAAATCAGGAGTTTCCTGGGCTTAGTTGGTTATTATCGATGATTTGTGGAAGGTTTCTCCTCTATAGAATCTCCTCCGACTAAGTTAACTTAGAAGAAAGTGAAATTTCAGTGTCGGATACGTTTGAGAAGAGTTTTCAGGAGTTAAAGACTCAACTCACTACCGCTCCAGTTTTGACCTGCCAGAAGGAACAGATGGGTTGGTTGTCTATTGTGATGCTTCTTGAGTTGGACTCAGTTGTGTTTTGATGCAGTGGGGAAAGGTGATAGCCTATGCCTCCAAACAACTCAAAATTCATGAGACGAACTATCCAACTCATGACTTGGAGTTGGCAGCGGTGGTATTTGCACTAAAAATATGGAGACATTACTTAGATGGAGCTCACGTGGATGTGTTCATAGATCATAAGAGCCTTCAGTACGTGTTGAGTCTGAAGGACCTAAATATGCATCAGAGAAGGTGGTAGGAGCTATTAAAGGACTATGACATGAGTGTGTTGTATCATTCGAGAAAAAACAATGTGGTGGCTGACGCCCTAAGCAGACGGTATATGGGGAGTGTGGCTCACATTGATGAAGGCAAAAAAGGGGCTAGTTAAGAATGTTCACAGACTAGCCCGGTTAAGAGTGCAGTTGGTGGATTCAGACGAAGGTGTTGCGGTAATGCAAAGTGGGTCAGATTCATCTTTGGTAATTGAAGTTAAGTCCAGAAATGATGAAGATCCTATTCTGCTTAAACTTAAAGAAATGGTTCTCAGGAAGGAGGTGGAGGCTTTCTCCAAAGGGGGAGATGGCGTGCTCCGTTACCAAGGCAGATTGTGTGTACCGGATGTCGATGAGTTAAGACAGCAGATACTGTTTGAAGCACAAAGTTCTAGATATTCCATCCATCCTGGTGCTACTAAAATGTATCGCCGATCTGCGGGATATTTACTGGTGGAACGACATGAAAAGAGATATTGCTGAATTTGTAGCCAAGTGCCCAAACTGCCAGCAAGTTAAGGTGGAACACCATACCCCAGGAGGTATGACTCAGGACATCAGCATACCCACATAGAAGTGGGAAGAAGTAAACATGAACTTTATTACGGGTCTACCCCGGACTCATCGCCAGCATGACTCAATCAGGGTAGTAGTAGACCGGATGACTAAGTCAGCTTACTTTCTCCCAATCAAAACCATCAGCTGAGGACTATGCAAGACTTTACATCCGAGAGTTAGTCAGACTTTATGGGGCTTCTTTAGCTATCATTTCAGACATAGGAACTCAGTTCACCTCGCACTTCTGGAGGTCTTCTCAAAAGGGACTTAGCACTCGGGTCAAGCTCAGCTTTTCACCTGCAGACAGATGGGAAAGTCGAGTAGACTATTCAGACCTTAGAAGACATGTTGAGAGCATGCGTGATAGATTTTAAAGGTAATTGTGATGACCATTTGTCTCTTTTTCGTACAACAACAATTACCACTCCAACATTCAGATGGCCCCGTTTGAGGCATTGTATGGTAGGAGGTGCAGATCTCCTGTCGGGTGGTTTAAAGTGGGTGAATATGCTATAATCAAGCCAGACTCGGTTCATGAAGCTATGCAGAAGGTACATCTCATTAGAGAAAGACTGAAAATAGCTCAGAGCCGTCAGAAATCTTATGCGGATGTGAGGAGAAGAGAATTGGAGTTCGCTGTGGATGATTGGGTTTACTTGAAAATTTCTCCCATGAAAGGGGTGATGAGGTTTGGGAAGAAAGGGAAGCTTAGTCCGAGGTATGTGGGACCCTACAGGATTCGGAGGAGAATTGGAAAGGTAGCTTATGAACCAGAGTTACCCACAAAATTAGCATCCATGCACCCTGTATTCCAAGTGTCACTCTTGAAGAAATGCATCGGAGATCTAACCTCAGTGGTGCCATTGGACAGTGTATAAATAAAGGGTAGTCTCTCTTATGAGGAGCTGCCAGTTCAGATCCTTGACCATCAAGTACGTAAGCTAAGGAACAAGGAAATATCTTCAGTCAAAGTCTTATGGAGAAACCAGCAGGTTGAGGGGGCTACGTGGGAGGCCGAAGCAGATATGATGGTCAAATACCCGCATTTGTTCTCTATCGACTATATTACAGCTTAAAATATTGTTTTGCCTTAGAAACTGATTTAGTTGTTGGGTTCAATTCATGTGTATAAGTTTCCTTTATGATTTTAGATGTTTGTATGAAAGGTGAATTCAGTTCAGCTATGTATGTTGAAAAGTGGGTATTAATTCCGTTAGTTTTGGAGTTAAATGAGCAATATTTGATCATTGTGATTGCTATTCCCTGTTTTCCTGTGTGATTTCCAACATTTGGGGACGACTGTTTTCAAGGGGGTAATATTGTAATGCCCCAAAAACTCAAAGACTAGATCCGAGACTTAAATCAGAAAAACTAAAAATCTGCAGAATTTCCTCAAAACGACTCACCTAACGAGTCGTTATGAGACCTAACGACCCGTTAGGTCACCCGTGGTTAGACCTGGGTCAAATGTTAAGGTATGAGGCAGTGTAACCCATGAGTCCTTACCACGACTCATTATGTGTGACCTCGAGTCGTGGTGTCACCCGTAGGGGTCTTTAGGGCATTTGGGAAGTGTGGTCCACGACAGGTGACCACGAGTCATGGTCGCTCACCACGACTCATTAGGTCCCTCGTGGTGACCATCAAGGACTTCTGAGCAATGTACTCAACGAGTGTGACCATGAGTCGTGGTCCAGTTAGGACTACCTGATAGTTTTTCCCTGCGATTTTCTAAGGGTTTTTTAGTAATTTCCTACTCTTCTAAACTTTAAGCTACGCCATTTTAGATGTAATTTCAGACCTGCTAGTAGGAATGAACGACCTCTCCCCTCATTACCCACGTTCATTCTCAGAAAAGTGATTGAAGAGTCTCTCAAGAACTCTCAAGCAAACTTTGGATTTTCTCCATTGCAGCAGTTTGAGTTTTCTTCTCCAAAGAATTTCTTAGTCAGGTATGCGAGAATTCAATAAGGGAATTATTCTTCCCTTGTTTCCCCCAAAACCCTCATATTAGCCTTGAGCTTTCGAATACGAAGAGGTTACATGTTATTTTTCATTAATTTAACATAGAATGATATCCATGATTATTGTTGATATGATCTCCATCAGTTCTTGACCAAATTGTTAATGTTCCTGCAAAAGTGAATTTAAGTTTTGAACTTTTGAATGAAACATATTTGCGTATTAAATTCCGTCTATTTTGTGAAGTGTGATTTAGGCTGATTTCCTAGTATTTGTTATTAATGAGATGTTGAGTAATTATTTCCTTGATAAGAATGATTTTAGCCCTGACACGAATAAGAGACCTATAACACTGCTTGTCGGATGAGATTTCCCTTAATTATTGAAATTTTTTCCATATTATGGAATTCCCGTGTTGTTGGGATGAATTGAGTTCTCTGTTAGCTGTTTAGTACTTCAGTTCGTTAGAACATAGAGTCTCTTCAGAACTATACATAATTTTTCAACTAATCAATTTGACTTCAGTCTTTTCCTGAGGTGTCAGTGGTGCCTCCTAGTTATCAGAATCAAATTCAGAATCCAGTTTATTGGTCCATTAGGTGGTCATGACATTTTAGATATATAGCTTTGACTAGCCTCAGGACCCTAGTTAAGATTACAGTTTGTTCTTAGACGGTTACGATGCTTCTAGGTAAGCAGCTCTGACCAATCTAAAACCTAGTTTCAGAATCTGGTCTGACAAGACTGTTGGGTACTTTCAGTTATATCCCTGACTAGTCTTGGACCCCATTTTTGAGCTATCAGCTTAGTAATTCAGTCTAGGTTTTCCAGTGGGAGTAGGACTTAGCACCGAGCGGACCAGGGTTCCAGCGCACCCAAGTTTCAAAACTACTTTATCAGCGTAGGTTACAGTATTATTTGGCCTTATTGGCCCCAAACTCTTGTGATCACCCAGTTCATGCCTTTATACCCTAGCAATGTATATTGGGTCCTACCGGTGGGGTGTATACATCGAACTCCACATCTAGCTCACGTGGTTATATGTCGGTTACAAACTCTCCCACTAGTCAGTCCAGTCCCAGAATAAGCAACTCTGTTCAGTTCCAACTCTATTAGTTTAGCTCAGTTCAGTACAGTATCTCAGACTCAGAACTTTCAGATTCAGGGCATGTCTTTAACCATCAGACAGGGTCATCCTGACCATCTCAGTTTATTTCAATAATTCAGTTCAGTATACGTATTGGTCATTGCATGTCATTTCAGTTCAGGCATTATATTTAGTTATGGTTTCTCCCACTTACTCAGTACATCTAAAGTACTGACGCATGATCTCGGGCAAAAATAGCATGACCGAGTGATGCTTTATACCTTAATTTAGTCTTGTTTATCTAATTTATTTTATACATTTTCATGTGATTTTATATAAATGTGAATATAGGTGCTAACCATCATGATTAGTCCTAGTTTTGTAGGTTTCAATGATTTTGAGGAACTAATTCATAAGTTGGTGAAGGAGAGGAATGGAGTCGGGAGCAATGGGCGAAAGTCGGCAAGGAGTAGGCCATGGCAAGGCTGGCCGCGCCAGGCAGCGTGCCACGCTGTACGTGTGTCGCGCCCAGCACCGTGCCACGCCTAGGCCAGGCACGCGAGCAGATGCAGCAGGCAGGCAGCACCAGCGCGCCAGCAACGTGCCACGTTGTGCCAGCTCCGCGATAGGGGACTACCAACGCGCTGCATGAGCAGCGTGTCACGCCGGCAGCGCGGTGACACTAGCCAGTTTTGGCTTCTGGAGGCAATTTCCATAGAGCCTCCGCGTTACCTCCGTGTCACGGAGGCAGTGCTCCGTGATACACTCCGTGACATGGAGCCATTCCACGACAGGCTAAATTGGGCACATTTTTCATTTACTATAAATAGGTCCCTTAGCTCCTAAATCCAATTGGTCACGATTTTATTCTGGAAAACCACCTAGGGGTGAAGGGAGAAGTGGGAGAACTCATCTAATCTTTGGCAAATTCCCTTCTCATCTACCATTTTATGTAAGTATGTTAATTTAGTTGTAGTTTCTTGTAGTTTTACGAACATGAAAGGCTAGAACCCTTCCTCTAGCATTGAAGCCATGAATTATGATTGTGATTCTATGAAATTGTTTTGGAATTAAGTTATTGATTGTTACTTTCGTCTTGTATTCTGGATTGTTGGTTATCTTTATGATTGATCACAATGAAAACATATACGTTAGCTTGGGCATAGGCTTGAGAAAGCAGTGACTAGGTCAGAACAGGAGAATATGAGGAGCATGTTCATATCTCACGATATAATTTTGTGTTAGGATAGAAATATACCTAACACCTTGCTTGGTTGATAAAACGGGGGTATTTAAAGACCGACTTACGATTATTACATCACCACTCGAAGAAGTAGTTGTGAGGCTAAGTTGAGTTAAATGATTAGACGCACGAAAGTCCCTAATCATTTCCACGTAAACCACAACATAATTGATTGCCCACGAACTAGAAGTAGCACCCTCGCTCACAATGATGCAGTGAGGCTAGTTTGTCGTGTTTAGAGGCTCGAAAGACCATGAACATGCAATTCTAATTATGTGAAACGACAATCAATAGTTTCATACTTAACCCATTGCAAATCGTAGCATCGCATGATTATCTGGTTTTAACTCTATGTTGCTCCTAGAGTGCATTCAGAATATTTCATTGACCAAATTTAAACTTAATTAAAAATCTCCCTCGTAAACTTCTATAACCAACATTTTCGGTATTTAAGATCACACTTGTAATGGATAGTTAGAGGAATGGGTCCAGTCCCTGTGGGTTCGACATTCCTGTTCTTATAAAGAGCCACTATATTACTTGCACGACCCATACACTTGCGGACGCGAGAATATGGGCCGAACAAGGTTTTTGCGCCGTTGCCGGGGACTCGGCGAAGTTTTGATAATTTATCTGTTTTTGTGTGATTTTTAAATTTCCTTAAGTGTTGAGAAACTTGGTCTTAGTCTGATCATTTGCAGGTGACAGGTTGTCCTACCGAGCTTGCTAAAAATAGAGAGCTTATGGAACCGTTGCTTGAACTGGAACGTCAAATCCATTTGCGAAGGAGAGTAGCTCTAGAGCAAAAGTTGAAGAGACTTCAAGAAAAGGTACAACAACAACCACCCGCGGGACAAGCACAATTGTCATCGGAAGCAATGGAAGCTAGACCAGTTCGCGAATTGGCAATCCCACAAGCGACTAATGTGAACTCTAGTATCCGAAAACCGGAGCCTGGAGGGAACTTTGAGCTTAAACAGAACATGGTGCGGCTGTTACATTCTAGTGGTCAATTCACTGGGATGGCACATGAGGACCCGCATCAGCACTTACAGAGCTTTTTAGAGATTAGTGACACGTTTGTCCCCACCGACGTGTCCACAGATTATGTCCGATTGACCCTCTTCCCATTTTCATTGTTGGGAGAGGCGAAAAAATGGCCGAAGGCTGAGCCACCGAACTCCATAACTTCATGGAATGACTTGGCTAAGAAGTTCCTTATCAGATTCTTTCCTTCAGGCAAGACTGCAAAGCTGCAAAGTGAAATACTTAGTTTCAAGCAGAAGCCTGATGAGAACTTATATTTGGCTTGGGAAAGATTCAAGTCATTGTTGAGAGACTGTCCCCATCACCAGCAATCAAATGAAGTGCTGGCCCATACCTTTGTAGAAAGTCTAGACCCACACACAAAAATATTACTAGACTCTGCATCGGGTGGGCAAGCCTTGGAGAAGACATATGATAAGTTGTACACTTTGTTGAACAGAATTGCACAGGGAAATCCAGAGTGGCACAACGAGTCATCGAGAGGGGCAGGAAGGAGATCGGGGTTGATAGAGGTTGATGGAATGAATGCCTTGGCAGCACAGTTAGCTTTGTTCCAACATCAGATGATGATTCAGTTTAATAAACTGAGGATGAACCAACACCAGGGCCAGGTTAATGCAGTTCAGCAAGCTCCTAGTTGGTGTTAAATTTGCGGTAATACTGGGCACAATGCAGAATCTTGTGGAGCCAATTCAGAATCAATCAATTTTGTTGGAAATGTGCATAGGAATCAGAATTTTGGAAACAACGCCAATGGAAATTGGCAGGGCCACCCAAATTTTTCTTGGGGTGGAAATCAAAAGCAAGGGTATCAGCACCTTCAACAACAGCAGTATCAGCAGAATAGGTAGAATGATGGGCAAGTTTGCAGCAGCATTGAGAAAACACTGCAGAAAATTATGGAGACCCAAAATCAGTTAGTGGAAAATCAGGCGAGGATGACAACAAACTTACTGAATCAGCAAGTAGCCACCCGCAATCTAGAAAAACAAGTGGGTCAGATAGCAGCTGCTCAAAACATGAGATCACAGGGGGGATTACCAAGCGACACAGATCCTAACTCCCAGCAGGTCAATGCCATCAGTCTGAGAAGCGGTAAGCAATTAGCTGATGCAATGCCAAAAGAGCTAAGAAAGGAGTTGCAATCGGAGTTGGGTAGACCAGGACCATCCACCAACACGGGAGATAATCAGAGTGCTGGGCAACAAAATACGCAACCTTCATTGCATCCAGCACAAAGACCACCACCACCATTCCCTTAGAAATTTAGAAAGAGCTAGGAGGAGGAATGCTTCAAAAAGTTCTTTGAGAGCTTTAAAGAAATTCACATAAATTTGCCTCTTATTGATGTTTTGCAGGGAATGCCCAAGTATGCTAAATACTTGAAGGATCTGATGGCAAACAAAGTTAGGTTGGTGGACGTCCAGACTATAGCACTGACTGAGGAGTGTAGTCACCGGGTACTGAGCAAGATTCCTAAGAAGCTCAAAGACCTAGGGAGTTTTACCCTCCCCATACAAATTGGTAAGCTGAGGAGCTACGGGCTTTGTGTGATCTAGGGGCAGCAGTTAACCTAATGCCCCTATCCTTATTCAACACCTTGGAGTTAGAAAAACCGAGGCCGACGAGGTTGATGCTGCAGCTGGCTGACAAGTCGCGAGTGACACCCGATGGAATAATAGAGGACCTTCTCATCAAAGTAGGTAAGTTTATTATGCCTGCTGATTTTTTATTGTGCTAGATTTTCAGGTTGATGACCAGGTACCCTTAATCTTGGGACGACCATTCTTGGCCACCAGAGGAGTGGTGATTGATTTGAGAGAAGGGACCCTAAAAATGAGGGTCGAAGATGAAGAAGAACTCTTCCGCGTTTACCAAGAAATGAACCCATCCTCACACTGCAGAAACCTTTGTCAAGTTAGTGTGTTGTTTGAGGATGAGTGTGGGGTGGAGGATTCCACAGGTGCAGGGCCAAAGGCAATGACAAGTGTTCAGCCCGAGTCTGAAAAAGGGCTTTAGATTGTGAAGAAGTTGGAGGAAGGGAGGATCAGAGTGGAGGCTGTTTCCTCTAAAAAGTAAAAGAAAAGGAGATGGTTCTCGAACGAAAACCCAGGTATGAGGATGTCCTGAAAAGGACAGTCCATGTCGTGCCGCGATGTAAAATAAGGCGCTTCTTGGGAGGCAACCCAAGGGTACCTCAAGTACAAATTGTTTAATTTTGATTTTGTGTTGATTTTGTTGTTTTCATTATGTTTGTGTTTTTGGTGGAAAGTTAAGCACAGATGGAAGGGAAGTCTGAGTACCAAGAAGAAGAAGTGTGGGGTCAAACACCCACCAATGAAAACTTGAAGAAAAGCATGCTGTTAGCTAGGCATAGAGGCTCAGGAAGTATTTCTCATCCTTTTAATTTTAATTTGATGCTATGAGGACATAGCAGGATTTAAGTGTGGGGTGAGGAATTTCAAAAATTTTTTGTGCTTAACGAATTTTGGTGAATGTAATGCTTGTGCAAAATAATTGAAAATTTTGTGTGATTTTTGTGAGTCAAGCATGACTTCATCACCCGTTGGTTTTTCTTTTCGGTTCTTTTCCGACGGGGGGTCTTTGAACTGAAGAATAAAAATTTTTTTTGTCTGTATATAATGTTTTTAGTCATAGTTAGGGACGGTTTTCGACGATGGATGGATGACGACCATCTTGAGGAAAATTAGTCAATAAGTTTTGGTTTTTGAACCCGTAACTAATCGATGCTGGATGTTCTTGTTATGTTCTATACATGATTGTAAGATGCAAGTATGTTTAGTTTTGAAGCATGTAAGAAAGGTATAACTTTGTCTGAGACACTTAGGCTCTTGAATTTGACTCAATATGATTGAAGCTTAATTCTGAATTCTTGTGATTAGCTGAGTAAGAGTCTGCTGAATGTGTCTTGATTTGAGCATGTGCCATGAGTGTTAGGTTTTTGAGTATTCTGTGCTATTGTGGATTGTCTAGAACTTGCCTGGTGTGTTTATAAAACGAAATGAAGGATGTGAATTGTAGGAGATCATTTAGGCATTCCTTTGAATGAGCCAAATATGTTATCCCTCACTTTACCTACCTTGAATAATTAATCCTAGTTAGCCCCATTAAGCCTTGAGCCTATTCTTTGATAGCTGCAACATAAGCTTAATCCTTTTTCTTTCATTAGCCTTGAATTTGATCCAAAACTCCTAAGCGCTTAAGTGAAAAATTCCAAAGAGTGAAGGAGTGAGAAGAATGAAAAAGAAGGAAAAGTAGCAGTTGTAAAAGTGAGAAAGGTCAAGGGTGCACTTATTTGAAAATGGTTGAGTATTAGTAGGGAGTAAGAAAATAAATTGATGAAAAAGTTGCTTTTAGAACTCCTTACCAATAAGCCAAGAGTGCCTAAAGAAATGGGTAAACAAAAGAGGAAAAGGAAAGCTGAAAGGAGAAAAAGGTGAACTAAGGGAAGGGAAGTTCGTAATGAGGGCGTGATGTATTAAAAGCGCTTAGGGAAGATAGTCACTATTACTGGCCATAATAGTACCTACTCGTCCCTTAGTTACATTACAACCTAAAAAGTCCTACTTGATCTTACATTCATACATCCTCAAATTAGTGGAATAAAACACTAAGGGCAAGCTTATGGGTCATTACATGATGCATATGAATTCTTTGTGAGAGTGAGCGTAATTCTATTCATGTACCCACACATGTTGTGATTTAAAAAAGTTTTTGCGTGTGAAAATAGGTAACTCTCGTTCTGTGAGGGCACATGTTGAATGAAGGATATAATTCATGTGGGATTTCTTAATCAGTTGATTTGCATGAGTTTGCTAAGATTGAGAGTCGCTTCTTGAGATTAAGAAGTCTTAGCGGAGTTGTATTTCATTTCAATGATTAAATCGTGCATGCTCTATTGTTAGCTTGTCATCTTAAATAATCATTATAGCCGTAGCTTGAATTATTTTGCTAAATTAGCTATGGTGAGTCTCCATATGCATGAGATGTAAAAGTTTGTTCGAGGACGAACAAGGCTTTAAGTGTGGGGTAGGTGATCTTGGGCAAAAATAGCATGCTTGAGTGATGCTTTATACCTTAATTTAGTCTTGTTTATCTAATTTATTTTATACATTTTCATGTGATTTTATATAAATGTGAATATACGTGCTAACCAACATGATTAGTCCTTGTTTTATAGGTTTTAATAATTTTGAGGAACTAATTCATAAGTTGGTCAAGGAGAGAAATGGAGTCGGGAGCAATGGGCGAAAGTCGGCAAGGAGTAGGCCATGGCAAGGATGGCCATGCCAGGAAGCGTGCCACGTTGTGCGTGTGTCGCGCCCAGTGCCGTGCCACGCCTAGGCCAGGCACGCGAGCAGATGCGGCAGACAGGAAGCACCAGCGCACCAGCAACGTGCCACGCCGTGCCAGCTCCACGACAGGGGACTGCCAACGCGCTGCATGAGCAGCGTGTCACGCCGGCAGCGCGGTGACACTCACCAGTTTTGGCTTTCGGAGGCAATTTACAGAGAGCCTCCGCGTTACCTCCGTGTCACGGAGGTAGTGCTCCGCGATACACTCCGTGACACGGAGTCATTCCACGACAGGCTAAATTGGGCACATTTTTCATTTACTATAAATAGGTCCTTTAGCTTCTAAATCCAACTGGTCACGATTTTATTCTGGAAAACCACCTAGGGGTGAAGGGAGAAGTGGGAGAACTCATCTAGGGTTTGGCAAATTCCCTTCTCATCTACCAGTTCCTGTAAGTATGTTAATTTAGTGGTAGTTTCTTGTAGTTTTACGAACATGAAAGGCTAGAACCCTTCCTCGAGGGTTGAAGCCATGAATTATGATTGTGATTCTATGAAATTGTTTTGGAATTAAGTTATTGATTGTTGCTTCCGTCTTGCATTCTGGATTGTTGGTTGTCTTTATGATTGATCACCATGAAAACATATATGTTAGCTTGGGCATAGGCTTGAGAAAGCAGTGACTAGGTCAGAACAGGAGAATGTGAGGAGCATGTTTATATCTCACGATATAATTTCGTGTTACGATAGAAATATACCTAACACCTTGCTTGGTTGATAAAACGGAGGTATTTAAAGACCGACTTAGGATTATCACATCACCACTCGAAGAAGTAGTTGTAAGGCTAAGTTGAGTTAGATGATTAGACGCACGAAAGTCCCTAATCATTTCCACATAAACCACAACATAATTGATTGCCCACGAAGTAGAAGTAGCACCCTCGCTCACAATGATGCAGTGAGGCTAGTTTGTCGTGTTTAGAGGCTCGAAAGACCATGAACATGCAATTCTAATTATGTGAAACGACAATCGATAGTTGCATACTTAATCCATTGCAAATCGTAGCATCGCATGATTATCTGGTTTTAACTCTATGTTGCTCCTAGAGTGCATTCAGAATATTTTGTTGACCAAATTTAAACTTAATTAAAAATCTCCCTCAAAAATTTCTATAACCAACATTTTCGGTATTTAAGATCACACTTGTAATGGATAGTTAGAGGAATGGGTCCAGTCCCTGTGGGTTCGACATTCCAGTTCTTAAAAAGAGCCACTATATTACTTGCACGACCCATACACTTGCGGACGCGTGAATATGGGTTGAACAACGCATACTTTTATGTTGTATTGCTTCATGATATAGCTATAGATTCTCAGACTCAGCACCGCTAGTCATTGAAATTTAGATCCTCCACCTAATCAACAAAAGTGTGAGTCCTTATCCTTCGAGGGCGTTAGTTCATTCTTTCAGTCATTATATCCCGTTTAGTTAGACTCAGAGTTACCCGGGGGCTTGTCCCAGCAACTCATCAGCTAGATGACTTTCAGACACGGAATAAATTTCAGACTTTAGATGTTCTAAACTTTAGGTTTTCAATTTTATTCTTCATAAATGCTTTTATATTATTATTTTAAAGCTTCCACTATGCATGTTTTACTCAGAATACCAGTGTATGATAGACCAGGGGTTGCCTTAGGGTCACTTGTGACTCCAAGTACCGTGTCCCGTCCAGGATATACACTCGGGGCGTGACAACATGAGAGCCCTTTCTTCTATAATATCCTTTCCTTGGTTAGTTTGTGGTGATTTTAACTGTATCCTCAATCCTGAAGAAAAGAGTGGAGGCAACCCTCATATTCTTAAAAAACGTCTACCTCTCCTGGACTGTATGAATGATAGTAATTTGTCGGACATGGATTACTTTGGTCACATCTTCACTTTGTGCAATGAAAGAAAATGTTCTGATGTCATCTGGAAAAGACTAGATAGAGGGGTTGCTAATGAAGAATAGTCTAATGTCTTTAACAAGACTACTGTGCAACATCTGACTAGACTAAGTTCTGATCATTGCTCCCTCCTTATCTCTGCAAGTATTGACAACAAACCATCCCTAAGTACTTTAGGTTTCTCAACTTTTGGGTGGACTAGGTGGGTTTCTATTACTTGATAAAATAAAGTTGGAACACTGAAATCAAGGGTAACATCTTCTGGGTGATACATCAGAAACTCAAGTTGGTCAGTAAGGCCCTCAGTGATTGGTCCAAATCACATGTGGGAGATATTTTTCTTAATACCAACCAACTTGAGGTGAGGGTATCTAATTATGAAGAAAGTTGGATGAGATCTCTAGATCCAGATGACAGAATGGCTTTAAACAAGGTTAAAGCTGATTTAATTGCTCATCACAAGATTGTGGATAGCTATTGGAGACAGAAAGCCAATCTGAAATGATATAAAGAGGGTGATAAAAATACCAAATATTTCCACAATATTGTGAAAGATAGAAGGAAGATGTTGAATATCCATAAGATCAAAGATAAGGATCAATGGGTGCAAGGAGATAAGAATATAAGCTCTGTTGCTGTTGCTTTTTACCAAGACCTCTTCAATAAGGAGGACAAAGAAGTGGATAGTAATTTGATTGATTTGGTCCCTTCCATAATTAACTCTGAGGATAATTTCTTGCTGACTAAAGATCATTCTATGGAAGAAGTTAAGAAGGCTGTTTTTAGCATGGACCCTAATTGTGTTGTTGGGCCTGATGGCTTCAATGGATATTTCTACCAAAAAAATTGGGAGATTATTGGAACTGATATTGTGAATATGGTCAAAGAAGTTCTTAATGGCCAACATCTTCCCAAATTTTTTACTAGTACTTGTTTAGTTCTTATTCCTAAAACTGACAACCCTCAATCTTTCTTTGATTTCAGGCCTATTAGCTTGAGCAATGTATCTCAGAAGATCATTTCAAAAGTCTTGAATGAAAGACCTTCCAACATTATTCCAAGAATTATTTCTCAAAACCAGAGTGATTTTGTGAGAGACAGATCCATTGGAGAAAATTTCTTGCTTGACCAAGAAATCCACAATATCAAGAGTAATAACAAATGGGGGAATGTCATTATTAAATTAGACATGAATAAAGGATATGATAGACTTTAATGGAACTACCTTTGTTTAACTATGAGAAAAATGGGTTTTTGTGAACAATGGGTTACTATATATGGAACGTTCTTTCTAATATGTGGTATTCAGTAGTTATTAATGGAAGAAGACATGGCTTCTTCAAATCTCACAGGGGTGTCAAACAAGGAGATCCTATCTCTCCTTCTTTATTTATAATAGCTGCTAAAGTTTTAACAAGACTTCTAAATAGTTTATTTGAAAATCCTAGATTTATTGGCTTTAATATGCCAAATAATGGACCTAGGATAAACCATTTATCCTATGCTGATGATATTATTATTTTCTATGCAGGAAAATCATACACTATTCATCTTATTATGGATGCTCTCAAAAGATATAAATCAAACTCTTGGAAACTAATCAACAACGCTAAAAGTTGTTTCTTGATGGATGAGAATACCCCTATGAAGAGAAGGAACATTGTAAGGAAGCTACTAAATTTCCAGGAAAGGACATTCCCAATTACTTATCTAGGTTGCTTTCTATTCTTTGGAAGGAAAAGAGTTCATTTCTTCACAGACATGGTAACTAGAATAGTGCAGAGAATTGGTTCTTGGCAGAACAAAGTACTATCAAGTGGTGGAAGGATCATCCTCATCAAACATGTTTTGTGTGCTATGCCAACCCACCTCCTTTCCATATGCCAACCTCCTAAAACAATTTTTAAGCAATTTGAAAGAGCATTGGCCAATTCTTTTTAGGGTTCCATTGAGGGAAAAAACAAATATCATTGGTCTTCATGGAAAAATCTATGTATTCCAACCACTGAGGGAGGGATCGGAGTAAGGGCTATGGACGATATTTTTAGACACCTTTGCAGCTAAGATGTGGTAGCAGTTTTGATCTAGAAACTCTTTATGGATAGATTTTTTGAAAGTTAAATATGGTCAAAGGGTTCATCCAGTTGCTAGGAAATGAAATTACTCTAAGTCTCACTCTTGGAGAAGAATGATGAAGATTAGAAGTAGAGTGGATCACCTGATCTTCTGGAAAATTAATTTAGGTTCTTCTAGCTTTTGGTGGGACAACTAGTCTGGATTGGGAAAATTGGCTGACTTTAGTAACACTTCCACCTCCATCAGAATCCAAATATCTAGCTTTATTGAGGATGGAAAATGGAATACTGCTAAACTTTCTAATCTTCTTCCTCCTGATATTGTCATCCTTATTCAAAGAGTTACAATTGGTTCCCCTTACTTAGAAGATTTGCCTATTTGAACCACTTCATTAGATGGAAAATTCAGTTGGAACTCGGTTTGGAATAATCTGAGAGTCTGGTAAAACAGCTCTTTGACTAACAGAATGATTTGGCATAAACAATTTCCCTTTAAGATTTTCTTTTTCATGTGGAAACTTCTTATTCACAAGGTTGCTATGGATGATAATCAAACTAAATTTGATTGTAATTTTCCTTCCAAATGTGAATGTTGTACTAATCCAAACAATGAGGATGTGGAACACCTTTTCTGCAAAGGCTTGATAGGCAGAAAGGTGTGCAATCATTTTAGCAAGAGGATGGGAATTATCTTGAGCCAAGAGAATATTCGTCAGGTGATCCTTAAATGGTGGTTAATGAAACCTTCGAATCCTATTCAACAGTTGGTCCTTCAAGTGGCTCCTAGTAATATTGTTTGGAAAATCTGGAAGGCCAGGTGCAAAAGCAAATATGAGAATTTTAGAATATCTCATTGTAACATTATTTTGAAGACTAACCAGTAGATTAAGAATTTTAAAATATCTCATTATAACATTATTTTGAAGACTAACCAGTAGATTATCTTGATTTCTCATAAACTTTTTCCTAGAATCCCTCCTTCTATGAAGAGTGTGCATTTCTATGAGATTATGGAGGAAGCCCAGCCTACAATCTCAATCAGTGCTATGAAATGGACCTATCCTTTTATTGATTGGTTAAAATTGAACTCGGATGGTTGCTCTAAAGGTAATCCTAGCTTGAGTGGTGGAGGAGGCATTATTTGGGATGACCCAGGAAATCTGATCAAGGCTTACGCTATTAATCTGGAAAATATTTTCAATAATTTTGCAGAGGCTTTGGCTCTACGTTCAGGGCTCATTTGGTGAAAGGACAATGGAATTAGAAAGTTAGAAATTGAGAGTGATTCTCTATTACTTGTGAAATGGACTGAGAACTCTATCAAGACCCCTTGGACCCTATCTTCTGTGATATCTGATATTAGAAACATTATAAACTCCTTTGATGGATCTCAAATCAAGCACTGCTACAGGGAAGCAAATAAGACTGCAAATGCTCTGGCTAACCATGGTTTGGACTGCAACAATATTATTTGATAATCTTTCTTTTCTCAACTTCATTGGAAGGCTAAGGGTAAATTTAAATTGGATAAGATCAGCATGCCTTAGTTTCGGACTAAGATCAATTCAAAGTCTTTTAGTATAAATCAACAACTACAAAGGCTCTATCTTTTTTATGTTCCATGATGTATAGTTTTCAGTTAACAGGGGAGTATGTATAGGAATTTGTTTCTCTCCCCGAGCACTTTTTTTGTGAACACGTTTGATCTTCTACTTTCTTAGGTATGGTTGGAGCATGTTCCACCTGCTGCAGGCAAAGAGTTCTGGGGTAACCTAGTCTCTTTCTTTTGTAATCTTTTGCTATATATCTATGAAAATCCATGCTCTTTGAGCAAAATGGACAAGTTTTTTCTTTAAAAATCTTTCACCTTGATTGCGATAAGAGTTTCCTCCTCGCAACACAAATGTCATGACTTCTCACTAGTCATTCATTCCATTTTTTCCTTAGGGCTGAATCCTAGTGATGTACATTATTTATAGAAAAAGAGGAAGGACTAGATCTTACCCCTAATATACATCTGTGATTATTGAAAAAAAATCAAGCAAAAGAAGAATATCAAAGAACAACAAGCTTATGAATTCTCAGGGTGTAGAAGACATAAATCCTTGTTATATCTTATTCTAATATCTGGCATTTGTATTTTATCCAAAAAGATAAGGAGCCTTTGCTCCACCTGGGATTTGAGCAAAGTTATTATACAACATTAGTTCATCAAGGCTAGTGGCAAAGTTGGAAAGGTAATCAATCACTTTATTAGCCTTTTTATAATAGCGGGAGAAAGTAATCTTAGCAATGTCAATCAAATTAGTAGTGTATTCAATAATAAATCTCAATTTTAGGTTATGAGAGGTATTGTCATTTTCGGTATTTACCACTACCATGGAGTCTATTTCCACAATGCCATTATGTAGTCTCTATTTTTTTATGTACTGTACTATCTATACCATTTTAGCTTTAACACTATTATGATCCTTAAACTATACTAACATAGAAAATAGAGGTGGATCTAAAATTTAAAGTTTAGGAGTGTCACATCGCTTTGAACATAGATGTGTTACTATTTACAAAGTCTAAATATGATAAATATTTGATCAATTTGATTAATTTTGGCGTCGATTCAAGTATTCGTCTTTTTAGTTTATATAGACAAATAGATCGAACGAAAAAAGATGAAATAATTATGAAAATTTGGCATAAAGAAAAAATCACTCAATGATGGCATAATTATTTGTATTTATAAATATTTCACGCTTTATAAACAAATGCAATATAGAAAAGAAAAATAATTTCACATATATAATTTCACTAATAGAGACAAAGTTATATGTGAAAGTCTCGATTTACAATAACATAAACTCTAAAAAGGCCAAAGAAATTAAATGAAATTTCAATCTAATTTTTACGTTGTTTTTAATTATAACATGATTTATTTTGTGAATTAAAATTTTCAACAAAATTTAAATAATATAGTTTATATTACTTTTTTCATATGCATCCAACTGATTTAAATAATAGAATAAAGAGGTCTAATAATAATTAAGTTAAAAACTTTTTAAACCAAGCATCAGATTGGTGTAATATGAAATAAAGTATGTTAATCCATTCAAAGACTATAGCTCAAACGACCCCATGGATAATGCTCTTGAATGCTCTTAATTTCTACCAAGAGATTGTGGGTTCTAGTCCTGGTGTGAACAATTCTTTCGCAAAAGAAACTAAAATTTCAGCATAAACTAGTTCTTAAAACGTGTATCTCACATGAATCCAACTCGATTTCATGAGATAAAAACTTAACCATTCACCAGTGGCACCATGCACCTCTTATCATTATAGGTGGCAGGAGTAATTTAATAAATATTTTATACATATGTACATATACATACATAAATTCAATTTAGATGTCTGGATGCCGCGGCATCCTCGCCCATCAACATAGATCCATCCCTGATAGCAAAAGCGAATAAGAACTCACAATTGTTGTCCCTTGTTATTTTACCTATACCAACCGTGCATTGTGTTTCAAGTAACTTCCATCATTGTTATATTTAATATGATTAGTGTGAGGATTCATCCAAGTCACTATTTTTCATAAGACTTTATGTCTAAGCCTCTTAACAAGTTCACATAATTGTATCCACTATTGATCCAATTTATACTTGGAAAAAGCTTTATTCATAGTATTCGTTAAATACCATGAAATTTGTTGCTCCATGCCCCTAATGTAAAACTTTTTTTAGTTGCCACATTTGCATGAGCATCTAGTTTTTCAAATCTGCCAGCAAATCTCAATTGGTACCACTTGAATGATTATTCTCAGAATGACATTGATCTCTGGAGTTTGCCACCAGTCATGCAAGAAGCTCTTCATTGATTTTCTTTGATATTTTATTCCTAATGGCTAACCAAAGAATTTTCACAATCATTGAGTTGGTTCACTATTGAATATATGTTTTGTGCTCTGCAGTCATGGTACTCTTCAATAGAGACAATTCTGTGGGTTCCTGTTTCCATACTTGCATATAATATTATTAAAAGGTAGTTTAGCTTTCATCAATCTCCATGAAAGAAAAGATAATTTGAAAGGAATTCACTTATGCCAGATCTTTTTTATCAGACAATCAAGGTCCTTGGCATCTCTGATGTTGTCCCAGGATGACTTATTAGGTGAAGACCCCATCACTGCTGTGTTCCAATAGAGAAAATCTTGTCTGCTGTTAGAACCACTCTTAATGTCTGAGGTATATTGTGTCAACTAGTTGGAAATTAATGGTCTGGAGTTTCTGGACATCCCATTCTCTGTTATTGAAAAAATATTTCATCATAGTGTTGATGGAGCGTCTTTTATCAGGGTAGTAATTAGCAATTGGACTTAAACCACTCCTATTATCCCACCAAAAATTTCATTTTCCATTGTGAATATGCCAAATCATATCAGGTTTAGCTTTGTTCCTAATTTTTGTAAGAGTTTTTCAAATGTTGGAAGTTCCTGAAATCCAAACCTTTGAAATAGGGTGAGCAGTTATACAATATTTAGCTTTAGTGAGTTTAGCCCATAAAGAATCCTATTTTTTAAATCTCCACCGCTCTTTTAGATCTAATTTATCACAAATGTCTTTCATGCTTCTCACACCCAAATCGCCTTTCTCTTTTTGAAAGAAAATATTCTTCCAAGAACTTCAGTGGTACTTGTCTCTATCAACAGATGAACCCAGAAGAATCTTACAAAATATTTTTTCATAAGCTTGATGATTTTTAAGAGGTGTAACAGCTGTAAGGGTATAAATAGGTAGTGGTTGTAGGACTTTCTTAATCAAAATATAACGTATTACTTTTCCATCCACTGAGTCTTCTAATAACTTTTGAGAGCATTCTTTTAAAGTACTCCGGTCTTTTTCTTCCAATATAGATAGGACAACCAAGATATTCAAAAGGAAACTCCCTATCAAGATAAATAGTAGCACTTCTAATCTTGTTTATTCTGCTAGGGTCAGTACCTGCAGCACTGAGGAAAAAATAATCTTTAGGATTCATTCTTTGTCCAGATCTTTTTTCATACTTGTGTATTTGTTTCATGATCATTTTAATGGATTTGGTGTTCCTAGTAGTAAATATAACAATGTTATCAACATATGAAAAGTGGTTGATGATTGGTCCTCCATCAAACAAAGAAACTGTAAGAAGTGTTCACTATGAATAAGATTATTAAGTAACCTAACTAATACCTCAGCACCAATAATAAATATGGAGGGGAAGAGGAGATCACCTTGCTTTAGGCCCTGAGTGGAGGTAAACAAATTATTTCTGGTACCATTAATAATTATAGAATAAAAAATATTATCAATAGTATCCATAAAAAATCAATAACATCCCCGTTGAAACCAAATCTTCTTAATACAACACTAATTAAGGAACATGACATCCTATCATATGCCTTAGCTATTTCAAATTTAATCACCACATTGCCACCCATATTCTTAGTTTAATATCTTAAACAATCTCTTGAGTTAACAAGATATTCTCCGTAATAAGTCTACCTTTTAAAAGACAACTTTGGATTTCAGAAAATATATTAGGAAATAACGGATTAAGTCTTTTGGATAAATTTATTTAGTGATAGTCTTATAGGAAAAGTTATTGAGACTCACAGGTCTCATATCAGAAAAGTTAGTAGGAGAACCAATCTTAGAAGTTAATGATAACAAGGTATGTGAGAAGAGTTTAGTCATTTTTCCTTTTCGAAAGAAAAACTAAACAAATTCTATCACATTCTCTTTAAAAATATTCCAACAAAACTGATAAAACTTACTTGAATAATCATTTGGTCCAGCAGCACTATCAGGGTTCATATCAAAAAAATATCTCTAATTTCCTTTTCCTGGAGTCACATAGTAATGTTGAGATTGTCCTCATACCTAATACATTCTGGGATAACATCTAAAATTCTATGATCAATGATTCTAGGAGAAAAGTTCAACATTTTCTCAAAGTGGTTGATAGCAACTTTAGTGATATTTGCATCTTCTAATATCCATTTATCACTATTGTTTTTTATTCTATGGATTCATAACCTTCTTTTTTTGTCCATGATATCATAGTGGAAATATTTATTGTTTGCGTCTTCTTATTTAAACCATTTGATTTTAATTTTTGGTTTTAATAGAGAGTCTTACTTGCTAAGCCAGTTCACATATTCCGCGTGACTTTTGTTACGCTATCTCTTGCCTGCTTGCCTCTGTTCTGCTCATAATATCCAAGTCTTCAAGATATTGAACTTCGGCTTCCCAAAGATCAGCCTTCTCATTAACAGCACTTAAAACTTCCCTTGGCCAATGAGAAAACTTTCTGCCAAGATTTTTAAGCTGTTGTGCTAATATCCACATAAAGTTGCCAGAAATGTGTTGGTTCCATTTAATTTCATCCCTTTAGAAATCTAACTTACACCTTGTTAATTTTTTGCGATCTATTATCTCAAAGAATCAGATTCTTTGAGTAACAATATAATAAGGTAAAGTATAGAATAATAAATCAACACAAAAATTTTTATATAAAAAACTCCTTGCTCAAGGTAGGCACAAATCACGAGCTATCTCTCCATAGTATTTTTCATTTCACTAAAACTCAAGCAATTTAAGGTTACAACTCCTTTTGTATAGCTGAGAAATAGTTTTCCTACAACCCCTACTTTTACCCTCCACAATTCTCTCTAATTATTGATCACTCTCTAATGACTCTACTCAGTCAAGGAAGTCCCTTCACAATACAATATAACACCTATGACAATCAACTAAGAATGTAATCATGATCTTATTTTGGAACCTCAAGAATCTAACTATCACAATTCAAGAAGGGTAAGGAC
The DNA here is from genome assembly GCA_035772735.1 of Datura wrightii. Lineage (NCBI taxonomy): Eukaryota > Viridiplantae > Streptophyta > Magnoliopsida > Solanales > Solanaceae > Datura > Datura wrightii. The sequence continues at coordinate 170,262,557 of JASDFA010000001.1, read as the reverse complement.
ATATCTTGATAGGAACAAGTTCTCTCGTTGTAGTAGTGAACTCTCTTTTCTCGAGACTTTCTCGTGTAAATTTTTCTCTAACTCTATAGAGTCTATTTTTGTGGATGGTCATCTTTCTTCAGCATCTTTAATGGGATTTATATAGGAGTAGAATAGCTTCTTGTAGACATCCAATTCAACAAAGACTTGGTTCAAGATTTTTCAAGAAATCAATCCTTATTTGACTCATGTGTATGACCTCTCTTTGCCAAGTCTCATGCCAATTTCATGTGTTACAGTAACTTTTTATGTCTTGAACTCCTATTCCTTGTAGTTTCTTTCTTATGCACTTGGAATAACATCTTATCGACCCAAAACAGTCTCTAATTCTCTAAGAGGAACATGTTCTCTAAGCAGTTCCCCAGTAGTGTTGTTAGTTGCCCTAATTCTTTTTTGAGATCTGTTAAAGACCTAGTTCTTGTACTTCTTTATTCCTTCTATATAGATTTTCTCTAATATAATATTTGTGGATCATCAAAACACCATTTATAGATCAAAGGTAACTCATAACAGTTTTATTCTTTTGCATGTGCATTTTGTACCTTCATCAGTCTTCATGTGCATCTTCCCCTTAAGAACAACTCCTGTGTTAACAGTCTTCTCCCTAATAACTAGCTCCATTGTATATGTTAAGCTCACCTTAGTTCATGTCGACCTCACTAAATTTTGTAAGCTTGCTTTATCCTTGTGTAGACTTCACAAGATGTTAAGCTTGTTTCAATCTGAGTACTAGTGAGATGTTAAGCTCACTAGAGTCTACATAAATTTTATCAAGTTTGTTAGGCTCATTTTAGTATATTTAGGGACTTACCTTCTATTCATCGCAACCCTCTAGATGGTTAGGTTTGCTTGAGTAATTAATGTATGTAAACTCACTTAATCGGTTGTAGAGACTCACCCTTCACTCATTGCAACCCTATAGATGTCTAGGTTTAAGAACATGATCAGATTCATATATCTTCTTCAAAGAACATCTTTTTAGCTTCAGTATAAGGACCAAGTTCATTCTTTTATAGCTTAGTGTTACAAGGTCTGCATGGTTCTACAAATTTGTACAACTATATAGTTGTATACAGAGAAATTGCAACGTTTTCTTCATGAATCATGACATTGTATCTTCTATTTTTCAATCATGGATATATTTAGTGAATTTACAAAGAACTAAGTTTCTTTATGACTAATAATCTACTTTTTTTTACAATTGAGCTTATAACATATGAATACATTTCTGAAGATATTATACGTACATCAAAGAATAGAACATCTCTCAAAATTTTTCCCTTTTAGCATCATCAAAAAGCAACAATGCTTAGCAGACTTCTCATGAGAACATAACAATATTAATTTCCAATCCACGAACTCTTCAAAGCCTAAATAAAAATTATTTTGATACATTTTTTTAATTCATAGGGACCAAACCAAATAGATAATTACATTAATTTACCATACTACTATGAAAAAATTTAGTATGGTTTCGATATTCAAAGGGTGGCTCGAAAATAGATACTTTTACAAAGAAGGAAGGTTTTCTAAAAATGTTTCCAATTAACTTGTTAAGGAAAGCCATGCCATCTTTCAATTTCTCCCTTTATTTCTTAAGTATCAATTTTCTGGTCCTACTTTAATTTTTCTCAATGACACACCAATGGTAGGTCTTTTATAATCACATCTCCTGATTCATCTATTCACATCTATTTGTTGAACTGATACTCAAGGGATCAGTTTCTCTGTCACGCCCCGCCTTGGGGGGTATGACTGGCACCTGATGCCCTACTAGGACCTGAACTACTAGACTGCTGAGCCTAAACACTTCTGGTGCCTGGCTGGCTCTAACTCTGATTCATGGAATCAACGGGCTATATAACGGCTGTAAATACAATCCCCGGCTGGCTAGGCCTATAGCCACCTGTACAATCACAATAACTAACCAGAACCACGTCAACATGAGGGAACCTATGCAGGCCGACAAGGCCACCATGCTGTCTAGTTACTTCTTGAATCAAGAAAACAGGAGCTAAACTGTTACGTGACCGACAAGGTCACCACTATTAATCGAATAAGGCCCCACACGGTCGTCATGAACAAGCTAAGACATACTTACAACCTCACACGACCGGTATAACTAACCACAGGGAATACACAAGCAGCAAGCCTCTAAGAATACTGATAAGATGGTCGGGACAAGGCCCCGGCCAACCCATATTATACAACAAAAGAATAGAAATAAACCTCTAGCTGTCTAGCTCTAGATGATAGGAGCTGATAACTCAATGTGCTGACTGGAATTACGAGGTATCGGCTCCTCGTCTGTGAGTACGTGCAGGCAAGTAATGCAGCTCCCCCAAGCGGGCGTCAGTACCACTGGTACCAAGTATGTAAAGCAAATTGAACATAACTGAATATAAGCAATAGTAATGGTAGTTCTGAATAGCAGAAAGTAGCTAAAACTGTCTGGGCTAGCGGGATCTGAAATAAGCTTATCTGTACTGAAGGTAAGGTAGAAGCATACCTGTCGACGTGGCGTCCTGCTATCTATCAGCTAATAAGTAACATGTATATACACATATAACATACAAAGACCTATACCAGCCCCCATAAGCCGGAAGGTCCCAACCAACACACAAACTATATACCCCTACCCGGGTCAAACCATCCAAAAGTAAATCACTCCACTCGCCTACTAACTACGAGCACCTCCATCGGCACCCTGGGTATGCAGCTTGGGCTCTCTGGGCCCCTGACTATAAATGTATCTGAGTCCAAAGGACTCCTGTAACTGTAAACTTTAATCTGTATGTCACACCCTACCTTGGGGGGTATGACGGGCACCTAGTGCCTGCTAGACTCTGGGCTGCTAAACGGTCCAGCCTGAGCACATCTGGTGCTTTGGCTGACTCTGGCTCAAATTCAAGGAAACAACGGGCTATATAATTGCTGTAAATACAGCCTCCGGCCGACTAGGCCTATAGCCACCTGTACTGTATCATCAGCTAACCAAAATCATCTCATATAAGGAAACCTATGCAGGCCGACAAAGCCACCATGCTGTCTAGTTATCTTTAACGCAATATAAAAGAATACTAAACGACCATGTGACCGGCAAGGTCACCACTACCATCAGACTATGGCCCCACACGACCAACATAATCAACAAAGCTAAGCAACTAAACAAAACGCACGGCCTCACACGACCGGCACAACTAACCACATGAGAAATATATACAGACTGCAAGCCTCTAGGAATACTGATAATATGGTCAAGATAGGGCCCCGACCTACCCATACTATACAATAAAAGAAAATGAAATACACCTCTAAATATCAAGCTCCGGATGACAGGAGTTGATAACTTTGCCGCTGGCTAGGATTACGAGGGATCGACTCCTCGTCTGTGAGTACCTGCAGGCAAGCAATGCAGCGCCCCTACAGGCGTCAGTACCACAGGTACTGAGCATGTAAAGCAAACTGAAATATACAACTGAAATGGGTAACAACAATAAGATGACATATAAGCAGGAAGTAGCTGAGTCTATCTGGCTGAGGATAACTGGGGAGAGTTTACCTATTCTGTAACTAAACTGGGCGTACCTGACGACGTGTCGTCCTACTGCCTATCAGTATCTAATAGCACATATAGATATACATATAAATACACACAATACCTGACCGACCCCCATAAGCTAGAAGGTGCCAACCAACAGAACAATCTATTTACCCCTACCCGGGTCCAAACCAACCAAAATAAGTCACTCCACTCATCTGATAACTGTGAGCTCCTCCTACCGGCCCCCTTGGGTACATAGCTCAGGCCTTGGCCTCTGACAATGAACTGTGTCTGAGTCTGAAGACTCTTGCCTCTGGGCGCAAGCGCTCAACGGGGTAATCTACTGTTGTATCTGTGACTGAAACTGCCCCTGGGTGTAAACACACAACAGGGTAATTTTATAAAAATCTGTATCTGAAACTGCCCCCGGCCATAAGCGCACACAGAGTAGTCTGCCCCTGTAAACAGGGTAATCTGGCTCTGCGCAGAGTGAACTGAACTACCCCTGCAAGCAAGGTAATCTGGACCGTATTATCATGGTGGTCGGCCATCATCGTCCTCTAGGCAGACGGCATCGCAAAGCTGGTGGCGGTATCTGAATCTGGTATCGACACAGCTATAACCCAGGGGCGATGGAGATGCTAAAGGGTGCCCACATGCCATAACAAGTCTCAACATGCAAAACACATACACAACAAGCATGCTCAAATGAAAAATACTAATCATATTCTCTTCTTTTACAAGGCCAGTCCGTACTAAACAACTGATGCTATATTCTGTTTTACACTGTTTCTGATTGCTGGGCTAACTGCTACCTGGCCTTTATTTGTTTCTGGAGCTACATCTGTATCTGGAGCTATTTCTATATCTGATTACTGATCTGATTATATTTGGATATAACTCGATGACATAGAACATGCCATCTATAACTGGATATAGCTCAATAACATAAGATGTGCCATCTATTACCGGATACAGTCTCAACAAATGTAATACATGCTATCTGTAATCTTGCTAATTCATTATACTGCTTTTACAACTTCCATTCTGGATATTACGTAAGAACATGCTGAGATACTAGCTGATACCACGTTACTATCTATAATCATCTGACTATTCGTTATTCTGATTGTCACATGATACGTAATGATATACTAGCATGCTTGCTGGAAATTATACTAAAATCGTTCCTGTACGCTAGGTGTCTATTAATAGCCTTTATTCTATTTATTTTCTAGACTGTACTTCCTGGCTTGCCGAAAGGATAGCTTTACATACCTGGTTTCTGAGTACGCGACTGACCGATGTGATTTTCGTCGGTACTTCTGCTGTTTATCCCAACTACATTCATATACATGTCAATTAGAACTAAATACATCAATATCTGGGAGAAATTATCACTTTTGATATATATTTATCCCAAACTTCAACCTTTCGGAAAACAGTCGAAAACTCGTTATTTCTCGTTAGTCCAGAAGCGATAAATGCTCACTGGAAAGCTAGGAACACATTGGTACTAATTTAAAGAAATTCTATTTACTTTACCTCGGTAGCACAACGTTTCGCTGGCCAAATTTCATGAAACCAACTCCGTAGGATTGCTCTCTGCAGCTTTATACCTCTGTATCTAAGACGGAATGGAGTTTAGACCGCGTTTCTTAGCGTAATCGGAAGGAAATTTGAGCAAATAGTCATGGGTTTTGCCTTACATGGCTATACCCCCTGTTTTTCTTTGATTTTTATTGATAAGAATGGAAAAACCGACTTTCTCTTCTTTTTTTTTCTTAAATCCCATAATCAACATACCATTAGGCTATTTATTCATTTAAAATTTACGGAGCGTAACACTGTATCTGTATCTGTATCTGTAATCTGCCCCCTAGGCGCAAGCGCTCGATAGGGTAAGCTATAATGATATGTTGATCAGCCTGATATGGGGAATGCTGCATCCCATCTTCGTCCTTCTGCGGACGGCATACCACTCCTTGGAGTGACATATCCTCACCCTCTGGCGGGCGAGTCGACACATCTATTAACCCTGGGGCGACAAGGAAGCTCTAAGGGTGCCCTCATAGCACAAACAGGTCTCAACAAACAACAATCACATATAGCAAGCATGTTCGATCAGAAAATACTATTCATATTTTGATGTTCTATTCTAAATCTCTTTTATGCATTAAACTGATTCTCATACTAAGCTATACTGTATCTGAAATATTATCTGACTCTCTGATATTGCTTTACTAACTTTTATTCTGAATACAACATAATAATATAAAACATGCCTGCTGAATTCATATTGGACTCAATTCTCAACTTCTAGGTTCCTTGTTCTAGACTTTACTTTGTTTACTATACTGGGATTGCTATATTGCCGAAGAACTAGCTTTACATACCTTTGTTTCTGATTTCCCAGCTAACTGGCATAATTCGGTCAATATTCCGCTATTTCTCCCAACTGCATCCATATATATATATCAATTAGGACTGAATACATTAATATTCTGGAATAAAATATCACTTTTAATATATATATATATATATAGCCCAAACTTTGACTTATCAAAAAACGGTCAAAAACTCGCTATTTCTCAGAAGTCCAGAAGGGAGAAATGCTTACTTTAGGGCTAGGAGTATATTGGCACTAATTTGGAGCAATTCTACTTACCTTAGCTCGGTAGCACGATGGTTCTCCGGCCGAATTTTGCGAAACTAAACCCTTAGAAATTCTCCTTGTTGCTTAATACCTCACTACCCAAGGTTATACCGAGTTTGGACCGCGTATAACGGCGTAATCGAAAGGAATTTGGTAGGTTTTGTTTGTGTTTCCCTCTCTCTGGTTTTTCCCTCTGTTTCTTATTGGAAATTATAGGGAATTATCACTTAAAACCAAAGTTTGGAGGCTTTTATACTTGGGGCTGCGCCTCACCTCCGTGTCACATTGGCCATCGAGGAGGTGAGCCTCCGTGACACTCGGGCCATCGCGGAGGAGGTCTGCCAGCCTCCTCCTGCGATGGTTAGACGTGTCGCTTATCCGGTCTTTCCCCGGGCCTTTTTCTAGCATGTATGACATTCTAAAACTCTTAACCAACATGCGAATAGGCCATCTACATGTTTAGAATTTACGGGGTGTAACATTCTCTATCAATAACATTTATTTTTTCAGCTTCTCATCAACATTCAAAATTGAATTTTACAAGTTCCCACCATTCCATTTTTGAATTTTTTCACACAGATATCACAGTGATATACACCTCAATTCTCATCAGAATCCATTTATCATAATCCAGAGTCTCCTTCTTCTTCAATGTTCAGCTCTTTTCCCCTCTGAATTCCACCTTGAGATCTTTTATTTTTATTAGGCTTTTGGCAAGTAGAATTTTTGAGATATTTGTTTGAAAAATCCGAGATAGTACAACAATGACACGAGAAAAATCAGAATATAGTGAGAATAATAAAGAAAGTAAAGGGGATAATACATGAGAAATATCTTTCAACAATTAACTCAACAGTCTTTCCTCGGCTATTAAAAATAGACCTTAACCACAACATGATTCACAACTATAGCTCACAAGATATGGTAGATACCACAGAGGAAGGTCATCAAGAAACTGATAAAGCTGATCCTAATTATGAAGAAAATGATCCATAAGATTTACAACTGGATAGTGATGCAAACCAACACTTGGAAGAGGTATGTGACAAGTATGAAATTTCACCCATGAAGAGAGGAAAAAGCCGACATAAAAAGTGTAAAAGATAAAAATAAAAATAGAAAAAATATTATCCCTTCCCCAACAAGGAAGGAAAAAATCACCAATATCCAATAGATTTTCTTATCATTAGTGCGATCATATGGAATAATAGGGGGGCGAAGTCTAAAAATGCCAAACAAAGACTTAAAAGAATTATTCACAAACATAAGGTTGATATGGTTGTTATCTCTAAATTGATAGTGTAATGACCCTGGCCCAACACTATGAAGTATTGTCTTCTCTTGGGCCGAAGCCCATCACGGATTTGTCCTTCGGGTTTTCAACCTAAAAGTCGCCTCACAGTATTAGGTCTAGTTCCTTTACTAAATAGCCCAGGACTGTCTCTTTTCCGATGTGGGATTTGTCTAAGTGAGCCAGGTTTCTTTACTAGCACTGTCCCTGCACTCACCCCCCGTAGGGACTCAGCGTCCTTGCTAAGGTTTGCCCCACCACCGGCCCCGCACTGGCTCTGATGCCACTGTAACGACCCTAGCCCAACACTTTGACGTATTATCCTCTCTTGGGCCGAAGCCCATCATGGATTTGTCCCTTCGGATTTTCAACTCAAAAGGCGTCTCACAGTATTAGGTCCAGTTTCTTTACTAAATAGCCTAGGACTCTCCCTCTCTTTTCCGATGTGGGATTTGCCTAAGTGAGCAAGGTTTCTATACAAGCGTTGTCCTTGCACTCACCCCCCGTAGGGACTCAGCTTCCTCGCTGAGGTTTGTCCCACCACCGTACTAGTCGAGAGTCAGCTCTGATACCAACTGTAATAGTCCAGGCCACCACTTGTAGAAATTATCCGCTTTGGAGCCTTCTCCCCTCACGGTTTTAAAACGCGTCCATAAGGGAAAGGTATCCAAGCACTTATAAAGCACTCTTCATTCTCGTCCCCAACTGATGTGGGATTCGCCTAAACAAGCCTTACACTCACAGTGCAGGGAAAACGCTAGTAGAGAAACCTAGCTCACTTAGGAAAATCCCACATTGAAAAAGAGAGAGAGAGTCCTGGGCTATTTAGTAAAGGAACTAGACCTAATACTATGAGGCACCTTTTGGGTTGAAAACCTGAAGGGACAAATCCGTGATGGGCATCAGCCCAAGAGTGGACAATACTTCACAGTGTTGGGCCAAGGTCGTTATAGTGGTATTAGAGCCGGTGGTGAGGCAAACCCATTGGTGGAGCAAACCTCAACGAGGATGTTGAGTACCAAATGAGGGTGAGTGTAAGGCTTGCCTTAGGTGAATCCCAGGTTTAGGTGAATCCCACATTGATTGGGGAGGAGAACGAAGAGTACATTATAAGTGCTTGGATACCTTTCCCTTGTAGACGCGTTTTAAAATCGTGAGGGGAGAAGGCTCCAAAGCGGACAATTTCTACAAGAAATGGCCTGAGCTGTTACAGTGGTATCAGAGCTGACTCTCGACTAGTACGGTGGTGGGGAAAACCTCAGCGAGGATGCTGAGTCTCTACGAGGGGTGAGTGTAGGGACAACGCTAGTAGAGAAACCTGACTCACTTAGGCAAATCCCACATCAAAAAAGAGAGGGAGAGTCCTAGGTTATTTAGTAAAGGAACTGGACCTAATACTGTGAGGCGCCTTTTGGGTTGAAAACTTGAAGAGACAGATCCGTGATGGACTTCGGCCCAAGAGCAGACAATACTTCACAATGTTGCGCCAAGGTCGTTACAGATAGTCTACATGAATAAGGTAGATGGCTATATGAGATTTCTGGGCTTTAACCATTCATAACCAATATCAATGGTTAGAGATGGTGTTTTTGGAGAAATAATTCTATTGTGTCCATCATCCATGATCATAAAAAACACATCACCATGGACATCAAGAAAAATCAGAACAAGGATGACTTCTTTGTGATTGTTGTTTATGCAAAAAGCAAAAAAAAATAAGAGAAAAGAACTGTGAGATAGTTTGAAAAGATTAAACAAACTCATCAACAAACCTTGGACCAGTAAATATAACTTTAATGAAATCATACATTCTGAAGAAAAATTAAGAGGCTTGCCACATAGAAACTCAAAAAGTTTTGGCTTTATGAAATGCATGAATTCCTATGGAATGACTGGTATTGGTTATACAGGTTCCAAATATACTTGGTGTAATGACTAGAGACCTAGTAAAAGGATATGAATGTGATTGGATAAGATGTTCATCAATGGTCTTTAGGTTAAAAAAACTCTAATAGCACTATAAAGTATATGGCTAGAACTAGTTCTGACTATAGTCCAATGTTGTTTACCAGTAAAAATAGGCAAAGAACTAACCCTAGATATTTTAAATTTCTAAATTTCTGGACCACTCAAGATTGCTTTCAAGAAGTGGTGATGAGAAAGATGTAATATCCCGAAAGCTCCTAAGATCAGACCCGAGGGTGAAAGTGGAGAAAACAGGAAATATTGCATCAAGTCACAGGCGACTCGTCCAGTGACTTGTGAGGTACTCCACGAGTCATGAAGTTGGTCATGAAAAGGGTGGAAGGTCAGTAACGAACCGCAGTTAAGGGGTGGTGACCACGGATGGAGCCACGAGTCATGGAGTCACGTCACGACTTGTGAAGTAATTTGTGGTCAGGCAGTTGATTTGAAGATGAAACTTTCCAATAGACCTCACGAGTGAGGGCCACGAGTCGTCCCTTTTCTCACGATTTGTGAGGTCCCTCGTGAGGATAGACAGAGTATATTTTTCAGCTATTTTAGTAAGGGTATTTTTGTACACTTCTATGTCCTAAACTATGTTTTTTTAAGAGTGCTTAACCTATCCTAAGTCATTCTCTCTCATGCATGGAAGATTAGAGGGTTCTATTGAAGATCAAGCTTGACAATTATCCTAGTTCTTCCACAAATCTCTTGGGCTTTTAAGGAAGGGTTTTAAATCAAATTTTCCAAGTATGTAGGGCTATGAATGAGAGATTCCATTCGCTCTCATGCCCCAATTTCTCATCAAGTTCATGAATTCAAATCTTAAAGTCAAGTCTATGATCTTATGGGGTTTTAATCCAATTTCATAAAATTCTCTATGATTTGTTTATGAGTCAATTTTCTTTATGTTTTAAATAATATTTTAAGATTCATGGACATGTTTTATAATTATTTTGAATTACAACTCATGATTTATATTTTTAAAAGTATATGCCCAATTATTCAAGTTTCATGAAAAGTAAAGATTATGATCTATGTTTTCAAGCATGATGAATTTTTAGCATGAATGAATGTTTATGAAATATCCATGTAAGAATCCATGATTTTGACTATCAAGCCTACTTCAAGCATGTTAAAATTTGGGCAAGCCCAGATGATCGAAGTAGGTTTTCATGATTTAGTTCAATTTTATGATATTAGCTTACTACATAGTTTTGGAGCCTAGACTGCCGCATTCAGCTTTAGGTATGTTTTGAGCCAGGGCTCCACATATTCAGATTTTAGACTATGTATGTAATTTCATGAACAGCTTCATTGAAAAAAGATGGTTCAGCTTCATCGAAAAATGCTGGAGAGCATATGCATGTTTTTGGGAGTAGTGTCTAGCACCGAGTAGGCTAGGGATTTAGGTAAACCCCAGGCTTCAGAACTATGCACCAATGTAGGTTTATTCAGATTCATTGGGACCTCCTTTGTGAGCTTTCCCTGCCCCCAAAGGGCCTTCATCTTGATATCGATATCATGGTTGCATCGTCCTTAGCTCTATCAAGGCTTTGGATGGCTCTGCCCACTTGAGTGTAATAGTTGGGATCACGTAAGCTCTATCGTGATTATGTCAGTTATATAATGAGTCTCCCATTGTTCCTCATGATTTCAGTTATGCATATTCATCAGTTATGATATCATGTTTTCAACAGGTTTGGCCCAATTTTCAGTTTATCAGTTTTACTTATGATTATCAGTTTCAGTTTTGGGTCATTCATTTTAGTTATAAAGTTCAGTTATGTTTATTCATGTTTTCAAGATATTAGCATGCAAGTCCTTACTCTCATATTCTTATAATGATATAATTTATGTTATGTATGTTTTTAGTTTTACTTACTTAGCCTATTTTACTTAACTTGTATACTCGGTATATTTCAAGTCTGACCGTATACTCTATGTTGTATCATTTATGATATAGGCTCAGACATTCAGATTCAGTCTCGCCGCTAGCCAGTCTCCCGATCTTATCTAGTTCACCAGTTGGTGAGTCCTCAACCTCCAAGGACCTTCAGTTAGTTATGTTGTTGCTATTTCAGTTTTAGATTTCTAGTGAGCTAGTTAGGGTGCTGTCCCATCAGCTCGTCAGTATGTAGAGGCTTTTCATACATAGTGATATATTCATCTTCGAATTCAGTGTTATGTTATTTCCATTGTTCAAATGTTTAAATATTCAGACTTTTGCTATTTTAGATTTCAGATTTCCGCTTTGTGTATGTTGTGTATCAGTTTTTATGTTCATGTCATGGGTCGACTGGAAGCCATTTATTATTCTAAATTCCATATCTAAATCTGGGCCTATGTTCGGGAAGTGACAAACTTGATATCAGAGAAAATGTTCAGTGTGTCCTAGGGTGTCTGAAATCCATGTTAAGTAGAGTCTTTTTCTTGGGTGTTAAACACGCCACACTTATGATGAAGAGGCTATGAAACATTTTAGGAAATTTTCCTTATTTCATGATTTATGTTGTGCGATGAGGTATCTCTCTATCCTTCTAACTCGTGCTATATGCATTTAAAAACTCATGCCTCCAGGCCGAGTTAATAGAAGGAGAAATGGCAACGAAAATGAAAATGGCCATGAGAATGAAAACAGAGATGGGCACCATCAATCCCCACCAACCCCAGAGGATCATGTGCCTGAGCAGGTTGCCCACCTTGAGTTTAGGGCAGCCATTCAGATGTTGGCACAGGCATTGACCGCTCAAGTCAATCATCAAGTGGTAGCTCACGTTCCCCAAAATGGGAACGCAGTGGCGGCTAGAGTCAGAGACTTCCTCAAGATGAATCCCCCTGAGTTTCTTGGGTCGAAAGTGGACGAGGACCTAGATGAGTTCATCGAGGAGATTTAGAAGATCACCCAGATTATGGGGGTGAAGGGTGAGGAGTGTGTATACCTAGCCTCTTATCAGTTGAAAGGGGTTGATCATATTTGGTATAGACAGTGGAAAGATGGTCGGGGACTCAGAGCGGGTCTCAATGGTTGGGATGAGTTTCTCACTGCATTCTTGCATTGATTCTTTCCCTGGGAGATGAGGGAAATCAAGGAAGCATAGTTCGTGAATCTGAAATATAACAACATAATAGTTCATGAGTGTGCTCTATAGTTTACCCGCTTGTCCAAATATGCACCAGAGATGGTGGCTGATTAGAGGGCTCAGGTGAGCAGATTTGTGAATGGGGTAGCAGACTACTTGGTCAACGATTGCAAGACCGCTATGCTATATCAGGACAGCAACTTCTCTGGATTGATTTTGTATGCCTAGAAGATGGAGGAAGTACATATGAGGAAGAGGGAGATAGAGGCCAAAAGGGCCAGGACAAATAGTTTTGGGTTCTCCCAGCAGAGGTCGGATGGTGGACATCGTCAACAGTCCCACTAGAGATCATCAGCCCCAGCATCATCAGCAGCAAGTGTGCCATCCAGTTTTAGGAGTGATCAAAGAGGAGGGGCATCAGGCTCTCGAGGTTAGGGAGCCAGTCGGTGGAGCCTAGTATTCTAGTTTGTGACAAGTGTGGTAGGAGGCACGTCGGTCAGTACTTAGCGGGAACAGGTGCATGTTTCAAGTGTGGAAAGTCTGGTCATATGCCCAGAGATTGTCCACTAGCCGGATAGGGCCATGGTATAGGTCGAGACCCAGCCATCAGTTCAGCAGCTCCACCAGCACGCTCAGCTCAACAGGGTTCATCCATTAGTACAGGTGGTGGTTAGCGTCAGAACAAGTTTTATGCCCTCGCATCTCATCATGAGAAGGAGGTATCTCCAGATGTAGTTACTGGTATATACAAGTATTCCATCTTGATTTATATGCATTGCTAGATCCAGGGGCTACTTTATCTTTTGTGACACCCTGTTCTGCTAGTAGTTTCGGAGGCAGTCCGAAATCCTATCAGAACCCTCCTCGGTCTCTGCTCCAGTCGATGACTTAGTTATAGCTCGATGGGTATACAAAAATTTCCCTGTCACTATCCTTTAGAAAGTCACCTAAACATATTTAGCAGAGTTAAACATGATAAATTTTTATGTTATCTTTGGCATAGATTGGTTACATTCATGTTATGCCTCCATGAATTGTAGAACCCATGCGATAGAGTTTAAATTTCCAGGTGAGCAAATACTACAGTGGAAAGGTAGTTTAGTTGTGCCTGTAGGTCGCTTTATTTCCTACCTTAGGGATAAAAGATGATTTTTAAGGGTTGTGTCTACCATCTAGTTCGGGTTACGGATGCTACGTTTGAGACCCCGACTCTCTAGTCAATTCCTATTATGTGTGAGTATCCAGAGGTGTTCCTAGATGATCTACCTGGAGTCCCTCCCGAGCGAGATATTGACTTTGGTATTCTTCCCGATACGCGACCCATATCTATTCCTCCTTATAGAATGGCTCCAGTTGAGCTAAAGGAGTTGAAAGAACAGTTGAAGGATCTCTTAGACAAGGGTTTAATCAGGCCTAGCAGATCCCCGTGGGGTGCACCAGTTCTCTTTGTTAGGAAGAACATGGTTCTCTTTATATGTGCATTAACTATCAGCAGTTAAACAAGGTCACAATCAAGAATAAATATCCCCTCCCAGGATTGATAATTTGTTTGACCAACTTCAGGGTGCTAAGTGTTTCTCAAAGGTAGATCTCAGGTTCGATTATCACCAGCTCAGAGTTAGCGAGAGTGACATCCCGAAGACAACCTTCAGGACTTAGTATGGTCACTATGAGTTTGTAGTTATGTCTTTTTGACTAATGAATGCTCCTGCATCTTTTATGGATTTGATGAACAGGGTGTTCAAGCCATATCTGGACATGTTTGTGATTGTTTTCATAGATGACATTCTCATATACTCTCGGAGCGAGGAGGAGCATGCTGCTCATTTGAAGATTGTGCTATAAAACTTTAAGGATTGTCAGTTGTTTGCTAAATTTAGCAAGTGTGAATTTTGGCTAAACTCGATAGCATTTTTGGGCTATGTGGTGTCAAGTGAGGGTGTGCAAGTGGACTCGCAAAAGATAGAAGCTAAAGTGTTGTCCTAGACTAGTTAATCCTTTGGATATCAGGAGTTTCTTAGGTTAGCTGGTTACTATAGAAGGTTTGTTGAGGGATATTTGTCAAATGCATCACCATTGACTAATTTGACCCAAAGGAAAGTCAAATTTTAGTGGCCAGACGCATGTGAGAAGAGTTTTCAAGAGTTAAAGGCTCAACTCACTTCAGCCCCAGTATTGACCCTACCCAAAGGTACAGATGGATTTGTGGTGTATTATGATGCCTCTAGGGTTGTTCTTGGTTGTTTGTTGATGCAACATGGCAAGGTCATTGCATATGCCTCTAGACAGCTCAAGACTCATGAGAAGAATTATCCGATGCATGACCTAGAATTAGCAGCCGTTGTGTTTGCATTAAAGATTTAGAGACAATACATTGTGTGGGGTGCATGTATATGTGTACACAGACCACAAGAGTCTTTAGTATGTGTTTACTCAGAAGGACCTGAATTAGCGATAAAAGAGGTGGTTAGAGCTTCTCAAGGATTATGACATGAGTGTCTATTATCATCCGGGCAAGGCCAATATAGTGGCGGATGCTCTTAGAAGGCTATCCATGGAGAGTGTCACTCATATGGAAGATGGAAGGAAAGAGTTGGTGAAAGATGTTGTTATACCTCGAAATTTCATGAATCGAACCTGGAAGTGAATCAGGAGAAAAACTGGAAAATGTTGTAGCAGTTGCAGAATGGGTCATTTGACGACTCGTGAGGAGGCATAACGAGTCGTCAGGAGGCTCGTGGGGAAGACCTGATATGCTGGAGGACTCGAGGTCCTCACGGGGGATGTAATTACTCGTGGTCAGTCACCACTAGTCATCATGCCAGTTGTTAGTTGGTCCCAGGGAAAGTAGCAAGGCTTATCCAGTGTACCTGACGGATGGCACCCAATTACTCGTCGTCAGTCCTAATGACCCATTAGGTGGGTCGTTACCAAGCCAGTGGAAATTTCTTGAGAGATGAGGCAGTATACTTGAAGGGTGAACCAACGGATCATGAGCCCTAGTAACGAGTCGTCAGGTCGTCCGTTAGGACCCCCCTAACAGTTATTTTCAGCGATTTTAGTAAGGGCTTTTTCATAATTCCTAAGTTCTAAGGTCCTATACTACGTCGTTTTGAGCTTGTAATAGAGGGTTTTAAGCTGAGATAAACCCATCTAGGCCATTTTCTTCAGGCATGCAAGGGTTAGAGCTTGAAGGGGAGAAGGTGAGGAGAAATTCAAGGATTTCAACGGAAATATCAGCTAGGTAATTAGGAGGAGATAAGATTCTTCAATCCCAGGTATGTAAGGCTATGAGAGGATGTTTTCTTCCATACCCATGCCCACTCCCTATCAAATTGTGATTTATTTGTGAGGACCAAGTACGGGTTTTCCTTCAATTGCATGAACCTTATATTTCTACTCATGGGTATGATTAATTGAGTTGATATTGATGATTTATTGATCTTGGGCGGATTCTAACTTAATTTCTTTTACAAAATTGTTTTCTAAAGAATTGAATCTAAAACGCCCATGTGTGGGAAGTTCCTAATAGAATGTGACAGTGATGGAATAGATGAAGAAAAGAATATTTTCACTCTTACCCATGATATTGATGATGTTTTCAAAGAAGGTTAAATTGACCCATGTATGATGAAGCTTGGGGTAGTGCCCAATGTTGAGTATAGATGATGTTTTCGTGAATTGACTCTATTGCTTATTTTGGAGTGAAATCTCCCAATTATTATAATGTTTTCAAATAAATTGTATAAGTCCAACTATGATAATGTTTTGGGAAAGGCCCTTATGTTGATGATGATGAAGTGATATTTCTAAAGTAGCCTTACCACATGATTTTGGAGTAAAGCCTCCCACTATTCTTGATCTAGTGGCATGCGTCATAGTTAAGCTTCTCATATGCATGAATTCATAATTGAGATGTATGTGGTCATTAAGCTTCATTTCACATGATGTTGAGCCCTAGTACGACTCTATTCTAAGCTTTGTCGAGATGATATTGTTGAGCTTATGATGTCTAATGCATGCATGATTTCATAGTGAGCTTTGTCAATAGACAATGTTGAGCTTCGTTTCATACGATATCGAGTTTATGCATGATTTCATATTGAGCTTCATCATTAGACGATGTTGAGCTTCGTATTTATACGATGTATAGCATAGCATGTTTTGGGAGAAGAGTCTAGCACCAAGCGGGCTAAGGGTCGATAACCCTACGCCCCAGAACTACGCACCAACGTAGGTTTATTCTATTAAATTGTTGGGACCTCCCTTGTGAGCTATCCCCGGCCCAATTGGCCCTTTCATCTTGATATTGATATCATGGTAGCATCGCTAGCCTTGACAAGGTTTTGGACGGCTCTGCCTACTTGAGTGTAATAGTTGGGACCATGTCTATCGTGGTATGTCAGTTAAGTGACGAGTCTCCCATTGTCTATATCATTTAAATTGCATATCGATTACTCATGATGATTATCTTATGCATGCATTTTGGGAAAGCAAGGTCTGACTCATTGTTCATCTTTCGATATAAATGTTACGATCTAGCTTTGAGTCAGTCGAGTCAGCCGTGATGTTCTAAAGCCATGCATGGGCACATTACAATAAAGTTCAATTTCAGAATTTATATATGTGTTCTTCTACTTACTCTCAAAGTTTATTATATATATGTATGCATGGATTTTGCTGATTTTATTATTAAAGCGGTTTTACTTACCTTGCATACTCGGTACATTCCACGAACTGATCGCATACCTTCTATGTTGTATCATTTCATGATGCAGAATCGGGTTTACAGGTTCAGCCCCGTCCATAACCACCTATCAAAGTTAGCATTTGTTGCTTGGTGAGTCCTCATCCTCCTAGGACTAGACTTTCAATTATTTTGAGCTTACTTTCAATTTCAGCATTTCTAAGCTAGTTGGGGGTGTTGTCCCATCAGCTCATCCAGATCAGAGGCTATTCAGACTTAGACATGTATTCAACTCAAATGTTTATTCTGTTGTTATGCTAAATTAGATTTTTGCTGAGTTATATTTATGTTTCCTTCATGTTTATTGAATGAGATAGTGAATGCTTATTCCATGGGTTGACTTGGGTTCTCTCGGGTTTCTTTGTCCCGTGTCTACGATTCGGGTCACCTCTCGGGTCGTGACAAACTTGGTATCAGAGGAAAGGTTTAGAGTTTCCTAGAGTGTCTGAAATTCGCGTTAAGTAGAGTCTTTTTCATGGGTGTGAAGCGCGCCACACTTATGACGAAGAGGCTACAAAATGTTTTAGGAAATGTTCCCATCTTTCATGATCTAAGTCGTGCGAGAAAAGTCTTTTTATCCCTCTAATTCGTGTTATTCGCGATTGTAGACTCATGGCTCCTCGAAGGATGAATGGAAGGGGAAATGGAGACAGTGATGGCCACGAGGATGGCATGGGTCATGGGAATTCAGAAGTCCCGCCAGTTCAAGAGCCTCAGGCACCGGAGCCAGCTGCTCATGCTGAGTTCCGGGCCGCTATCCAGATGCTTGCACAGGCCTTGACCACTCAGGTCAATCAATTGGCTATTGTGCATGTTCTGCAAAATGGTAATGCAGCGGCAGCTCAAGTCAAGGACTTCTTGAGTATGAACCCGCCGGAGTTTCTAGGGTCCAAGATAGATGAGGACCCACATGAGTTCGTTGATGAGATCGTTAAGATCACCCAGGTTAAGGGGGTGAGTAGTGTTGAGTGTGCAGAGTTGCACTCCTACTAGTTGAAGGGGGTTGCGCATATTTGGTTTCGTCAATGGAAGAATAGCAGGGTCGCCGGAGCAAGTTCAGTCACTTGGGAGGAGTTTCAGGTTGCATTCTTTGATCGGTTCTTCCCTCGAGAGATGAGGGAGCTAAAGGCATCTAAGTTCATAAATCTGAAGCAAGGGAGGATGACAGTACTAGAGTATTCTCTTGAGTTCACTCGCTTGTCGAAGTACGTTTCTAAGTTAGTGGCTGACCAGAGGGCGCGAGTGAGCAGGTTCGTGCATGGGATAGAAGGTTACTTGGATTAGGAATGCAGGATCTCTATGCTCCATCAGGATATGTATTTCCCTCGGATGGTGTTGTACGCTCAGCAGATGGAGGCGGAAGATTCAAGAGAGAGAGAGGCTACAGGGCCAGGATTGAGGGCCATAAATTCTCCCAACAAGGGTCCAGTGGTGGGCACCGTCGGTAGGCCCAGCAGAGATCATCCGCCCCAGCTTCATTAGCCTTGAGTGTACCATCTCGACCTAGGCATGATCAGAGAGGACGAGCATCAGGCTCGAGGATTTAGAGCAGCAGGCTTACAGATTCAGGTGTTCCAGCCTGTCCCAGATGTGGCCGAGGGCATTTAGGCCAGTGCTTGGCAGGTTCGGGTGTGTGTTTCACGTGCGGGCAACCCAGACACATGCTTAAAGACTATCCAGCGGCGAGACAGGATCAGGTTGGGGCCGTGGCCCAACTTCTAGCTTAGCAGCCCCACCCCCTCGCTCAGCACATCAGGGGGCATCTACCAGTGCAGTTGGCGGTCAGCGCCAGAATAGATTCTACGCCTTAGAATCCCATGAGGAGCAGGAGGTCTCCTCGGACGTGGTTACTAGTATGTTACGATTCTTCCATGTTTATGTTTATGGATTGTTAGATCCAGGGGCTACCCTGTCCTTTGTGACACCTTATGTAGCCAATAGCTTTGGAGTCAGTCCCGATGTCTTGTCGGAATCCTTCTCAGTTTCTACTCTAGTAGGTGACTCAGTTATAGCTAGACGGGTGTATATACATTTCCCGGTCTTGGTTCTCCATAAGGTCACCTCAGTTGATAGAGTTATCCATGATCGATTTTGATGTTATTCTCGGCATGGATTGGTTGTACGCTTCTTATGCTTCCATTAATTATAGGACTCGGTCAGTAGAGTTCAGCCTCCCGGGTGAGCCAGTATTAGAATGGAAGGGTAGTTCAGTTATGCCTGTAGGTCACTTCGTTTCCTACCTCAAGGCCTGGAAGATGATTTCTAAGGGATGCATGTATCACCTAGTTAGGGTTAAGGATGTGGAGTCTGAAAACCCGGACCATCCAGTCAGTTCCAGTAGTACGTGAGTACCCAAAGGTCTTTCCTGATGATTTGCCCGGTATTCCTCCCGGGCGGGAGATTGATTTCGGTATTGATCTCCTTCCCGATATGCAGCCTATATCTATTCCACGCTACAGGATTGCACCAGTACTATTTGTTCGGAAGAAAGATGGTTCCCTTCATATGTGCATTGATTATCAATAGTTGAACAAAGTCACTGTGAAGAACAAGTATCCCTTACCCAGGATCGATGATTAGTTTTATTAGCTTCAGGGTGCTAAGTGTTTCTCGAAGATAGATCTCAGATATGGGTATCATCAGCTCAGAGTTCGGGAGAGTGATATCCCGAAGACGACATTTAGAACACGGTATGGTCATAACGAGTTAGTAGTTATGTCTTTTAGACTAACGAATGCTCCTGCAGCTTTTATGGACCTGATGAACAAGGTGTTCAAGCCATATTTGGATATGTTTGTGATCGTGTTCATTGATGAAATTGTGGTATAGCGAGGAGGAACATACCGCTCAATTAAGAGTAGTGCTCCAGACCCTAAAGGACCACAAATTGTATGCAAAGTTCAGCAGGTGTGAGTTTTTGTTGGACTCCGTGACATTCTTGGGCCATGTGGTGTCTAGCGAAGGCATAAAAGTTGACTCACAGAAAATCGAGGCGGTGAAGAATTGGCCCAAACTAGGAATCCTTTGGATATTCGGAGTTTCTTGGGCTTAGCAAGCTACTATCGGAGATTTCTTGAGGGTTTCTCAACCATTTCAGTGACTTTGACTAAGTTGACTCAAAAAAAGGTGAAGTTTCATTGGTCGGAGGCTTGTGGAAAAGCTTCAAAGAGTTGAAGGCTCGACTTACCTTGGCACTAATGTTGGCCCTACCCGAGGGTAGCGATGGTTTCGTGGTGTATTGTGATGCTTCCAGAGTTGGACTTGGGTGTGTGTTGATGCAGAGGGAGAGGTGATATCTTATGCCTCTCGACAGTTGAAAGTGCATGAAAAGAAATATCTGATCCACGATCTTGAATTGACCGCGGTGGTGTTCGCATTGAAGATATGGAGGCATTACTTGTATGGGCTCCATGTGGATGTATTTATGAACCACAAGAGTTTTCAATATGTGTTCACACAGAAAGATCTAAATCTTTGGCAAAGGAGGTGGTTGGAGTTACTTAAGGATTATGACATGAGTGTCCTTTACCACCCGGGCAAGGCTAATGTGGTTGCGGATGCGCTTAGTAGGCTCTCAATGGAGAGTGTATCCCATGTGTATTAGGGGAAGAAGGAATTGGTGAGAGATATTCACCGGCTTGCGAGGATGGGAGTTAGATTGATCGATTCGACTGATGGCAGTGTTGTTGTGCATGACAGGTTGGAATCATCCTTGCTAGTTGATGTTAAATCCAGGAAAGATAAGGATCCGATATTGAGGAAGCTGAAGGAGGGCGTGTAAAATCAGAAAGTGGAGGTTTCCTCCCAAGGGGGAGATGGTGTGCTACGATACCAGGGTCAACTCTGTGTTTCAGAAGTTGATAATTTGAGAGTTTGGATATTGCATGAGGCACATGGTACCAGATATTCTATTCATCCAAGATCCACGAAAATGTACAGAGATTTGTGAGAGATCTATTGGTAGGATGGTATGAAAAGGGATATTGCGGAGTTCGTAGCAAAGTGTCCAAACTGTCAACAAGTGAAAGTCGAGCATCAAAGACCTGGAGGTGTACTTCAGGATATTGCCATCCCCACTTGGAAGTGGAAAGAAATCAATATGGACTTCGTTGCAGGTCTACCTCATACTCGCCGGCAATACGACTCCATTTGGATTGTGGTGGACAGGTTGATCAAGGCTGCACACTTTCTATCGGTCAAGGCCACGGATTCAGCAGACGATTATGCTAAGTTATATATTCGGGAATTGGTTCAGCTTCATGGAGTGCCATTGTCTATTATTTCGGACCAAGGTACTCAATTTACTTCTCGATTCTGGCGTTCGTTTCAAAAAGGGCTCGGGACTCATGTTAAGCTAAGCACAACTTTTCACCCTCAGACGGACGGCCAAGTAGAACAAACCATTCAGACTCTTGAGGATATGTTGAGGGCATGTTTGATAGATTTCAAAGGTAGTAGGGATGATCATTTACCCTTGATCGATTTTGCTTATAATAATAGTTACCACTCTAGTATTCAGATGGCACTGTTTGAGGCCCTCTACGGGCGAAGGTGTAGATCTGCCATTGGATGGTTCAAGGTTGGTGAGGCAGCCATGATAGGTCCATACTATGTTCATGAGGCGATGGTGAAGGTTCAGTTGATAAGGGATCGGTTGAAAATCGCTCAAAGTCGTCAGAAATAGTATGCTGATGTTAAAAGAAGGGATTTGGAGTTTGATGTTGACGACTGGGTGTTTCTAAAGGTATCTCCCATGAAGGGAGTCATGCGGTTCGGAAAGAAAGGTAAACTTAATCCCCGCTATGTTGGTCCGTACCGGGTTGTGAAAAGAGTGGGTAAGGTGGCGTATGAGTTGGACTTGCCTTTAGAGTTGGCTTCAGTTCACCCCGTGTTCTATGTATCGCTTTTGAAAAAGCTCTTCGGTAATCCAGCCTTGGTGGTTCCGATAGACCACATTGGTGTGAAAGAAAGTCTCAGTTATGAAGAAATTTCGGTTGAAATTTTGGATCGACAAGTTTAGAGGCTAAGGAACAAAGAGGTAGCTTCAGTTAAGGTTTTATAGAGGAATCAGCATGTTAAAGGAGCTACGTGGGAGGCCGAAGCGGATATGATAGCTAAATACCCCCATTTGTTCCCTACTGGCTCAGCTTCAATTGGAGGTATCAAATTTTTTCCCTAAACCTCTATTCAGTTTTTCATGTTCTATGCATGCGAATAAGTTTGTTTTATGATATGATATATGTATGTGATGTCTTAACTCTGACCAGCTATGTGGTTCTCTTCGGGAGTAGTCATTCCGTCAGTTTCCAACTTGAAAATCAATGATTAGCATCTATATATGTTGTGATTGTATTTTCTGGGTTTTCTGCTTGTTTTTAACATTCGAGGACGAATGTTCCCAAGGGGGAGATATTTTTATACCTCGAAAATTCAAGAATCGGACCCAGAATTGAATCAGGAGAAAAACTGGAAAATGTTGCAGCAGTTGCAGAATGGGTCACTTGACGACTCGTGAGGAGGCATAACGAGTCGTCAGGTGGCTCGTGGGGAAGGCCTGAGATGTTGGAGGACTTGAGGTCCTCACGGGGGATGTAACTACTCGTGGTCAGTCAGCATGAGTCGTCATGTCAGTCGTTAGTTGGTCCTAGGGAAAGCAGCAAGGCTTATCCAGTGTACCTGATGGATGGCACCCAATGACTCGTCGTTAGTCCTAACGACCCGTTAGGTGGTCCGTTACCAAGCCAGTGGAAATTTCTTGAGAGATGAGGCAGTATACTTGATGGGTGAACCAACGGATCGTGAGCCCTTGTAACGAGTCGTCAGGTCGTCCATTAGGACCCCCCTGACAGTTATTTTCAACGATTTTAGTAAGGGATTTTCCATAATTTTCAAGGGGCTTATACTACGTCATTTTGAGCTTGTAATAGAGGGTTTTAAGATGAGATAAACCCATCTAGGACATTTTCTTCATACATGCAAGGGTGAGAGCTTGAAGGGAAGAAAGTGAGGAGAAATTCAAGGATTTCAAGGGAAATCTCAGTTGGGTAATTAGGAGGAGATAAGATTCTTCAATCCCAGGTATGTAAGGCTATGAGTGGGTGATTTCTTCCACACCCATGCTCACTCCCTATCAAATTGTGATTTATTTGTGATGATCAAGTATGGTTTTTCCTTCAATTGCATGAACCTTACATTTCTACTCATGGATATGATTAATTGAGTTGATATTGATGATTTATTGAGCTTGGGCGGATTCTAACTTAATTTCTTTTAAAAAATTATTTTCTAAAGAATTGAATCTAAAATGCCCATGTGTAGGAAGTTCCTAATAGAATGTGATGGTGATGGAATAGATGATGAAAAGCATGTTTTCACTCTTACCCATGATATTTATGATGTTTTCAAAGAAGGTTAAATTGACTCATGTATGATGAAGCTTGGGGTAGTGCTCAATGTTGAGTATAGATGATGATTTTCGTGCATTGACTCTATTTCTTGTTTCAGAGTGAAATCTCCCAATTTTTATAATGTTTTCAAATAAATTGTATGAGTCCAAGTATGATATGGTTTTGGGCAAGGCCTTTATGTTGATGATGATGAAGTGATATTTCTAAAGTAGCCTTACCATATGATTTGGGAGTAAGCCTCCCACTATTCTTGAGCTTGTGCCATGCATCATAATTAAGCTTCTCATATGCATGAATTCATAATTGAGATGTATGTGGTCATTAAGCTTCATTTCACACGATGTTGAGCCCTAGTACGACTCTATTCTAAGCTTTGTCGAGATGACCTTGTTGAGCTTCATATTTATATGATGTCTAATGCATGCATGATTTCATAGTGAGCTTTGTCAATAGACAATGTTGAGCTTCGTTTCATATGATGTCGAGTTTATGCATGATTTAATGTTGAGCTTCGTATTTATAAAATGTGGAGCATTACATGTTTTGGGAGAAGAGTCTAGCACCGAGCGGGCTAAGGGTCGATAACCCTATGCCCAGAACTACGCGCCAACGTAGGTTTATTCTATTAAATTGTTGGGACCTCCCTTGTGAGCTATCCCCGGCCTGATTGGCCCTTTCATCTTTATATCGATATCATGGGAGCATCCCTTACCCTGGCAAGGCTTTGGATGGCTCTGCCCACTTGAGTGTAATAGTCGGGACTACGAAAGCTCTATCGCGGTATGTCGGTTAAGTGACGAGTCTCCCATTTTCTATATCATTGAAATTGCATATCCATTACTCATGATGATTATCTTATCCATGCATGTTGGGAAAGCAAGGTTTGACTCATTGTTCAGCTTTTGATATAAATGTTATGATCTAGCTTTGAGTCAGTCGAGTCAGTCATGATGTTCTAAAGCCATGCATGAGCACATTATGATAAAGTTCAATTTCAGAATTTTTGTATGTGTTCTTCTACATACTCTCAAAGTTTATTATATATCTGTATGAATGGATTTATCCGATTTAATTATTAAAGCGGTTTTACTTACCTTGCATACTCGGTACATTCCACGTACTGACCCCATACCTTCTATGCTACATCATTTCGTGATCCAGGATTGGGTTCTCAAGTTCAGCCCCGTCCATAACTGCCTATCAAAGTTAGCATTTGTTGCTTGGTGAGTCCTCATCCTCCGAGGACTATACTTTCAGTTATTTTGAGCATACTTTCAGTTTCAGTATTTCTGAGCTAGTTGGGGGTGTTGTCCCATCAGATCATCCAGATTAGAGGCTATTCAGACTTAGACATGTATTCTTAGACATGTATTCAGCTTAGATATTTATTCTATTGTTATGCTAAGTTAGATTTCCGCTGAGTTATATTTATGTTTCCTTCATGTTTATTGAATAAGATAGTGAATGCTTATTCCATGGGTTGACTTGGGGTCTCTCGGGTTCCCTCGTCCCATGTCTATGATCCGGGTACCCTCTCAGGTCGTGACGAACTTTGTATTAGAGCAAAGGTTTAGAGTGTCCTAGGATGTCTGAAAGTCGCATTAAGTAGATTCTTTTTCATGGGTATAAAGCGCGCCACACTTATGACGAAGAGACTACGAAACGTTTTACGAAATGTTCTCATCTTTCATGATCTAGGTCGTGCAATGAAGAGTCTTTCTATCCCTCTAATTCATGCTATTCACGATTGCAGAGTCGTGGCTCCTTGAAGGATGAATGGAAGGATAAATGGAGACGGTGAAGGCCACGAGGATGGCATGTGTCATGGGCATTCGCAAGTCCCGCCAGTTCAAGAGCCTCAGGCACCGGAGCCAGCTGCTCATGCTGACTTCCGGGCCACTATCTAGATGCTTGTGCAGGCCTTGACCGCTCAGGTCAATTAGCAGGTTGTTGCGCATGTTTCGCAGAATGGTAATGCAGCGGCAGCTCGAGTCAAAGACTTCTAGAGGATGGACCCGCCAGAGTTTCTAGGGTCCAAGGTAGATGAGGAACCATATGAGTTCATTGATGAGATCGTCAAGATCACCCAGGTTATGGGGGTGAGTAGTGTTGAGTGCGCAGAGTTGGCCTCCTACCAGTTGAAGAGGGTTGCGCATATCTGGTTCCATCAATGGAAGAATAGCAGGTTCGGTCACTTGGGAGGAGTTTCAGGTTGCATTGCTCGATCGGTTCTTCCCTCGGGAGATGAGGGATCTAAAGGCAACTGAGTTCGTAAATCTGAAGCAAGGGAGGATGCTTAGTACTAGAGTATTCCCTTGAGTTCACTCGCCTGTCGAAGTGCGCTTCTGAGTTAGTGGATGACCAGAGGTCGCGAATAAGAAGGTTCATGCATGGGCTACCAGGTTACTTGGATAAGGAATGCAGGATTGCTATGCTCCATCAGGATATGGATTTCCCTCGGATGGTATTGTACTCCTATCGGATGGTATTGTACTCCTAGCAGATGGAGGTGGCACATTTGAGAGATAGAGAGGCCAAGAGGGCCAAGACTGAGGGCCACAGACTCTCCCAGCAAGGGTCCAGCGATGGTCACCATCAGCAGGCCCACCAGAGATCATCTGCCCCAGCTTCATCAGCCTTGAGTGTGCCATCTCGGCCTAGGGATTATTAGAGAGGATGAGCATCAGGCTCGAGGGTTCAGAGAAGCAGGCCCACAGATTCAGTTGTTCCAGCCTGTCGCAGATATGGCCGAGGGCATTCAGGCCAGTGCTTGGCAGGTTCAAGTGCGTGTTTCGGGTGCTGGCAACCCAGAAACATGCTTAGATTATCCAGCAGTGAGACAAGATCAAGTTGGGGGTCGTGGCCCGGCTTCTAGCTTAGTAGCCCCACCCCCTCGCTCAGTACATCAGGGGGCATCTACCAGTGCAGTTGGCGGTCAACGCCAGAACAGATTCTATGCCTTCGCATCCCGTCAGGAGCAGAAGGTCTCCCTGGGCGTGGTTACTGGTATGTTACGAGTCTTCCATGTTGATGTTTATGCATTGTTAGATCCAAGGGCCACCTTGTCCTTTGTGACACCTTATATAGCCAGTAGCTTCGGAGTCAGTCCCAATGTCTTGTCGGAATCCTTCTCAGTTTCTACTCGAGTAGGTGACTCAGTTATAGCTAGACGGGTGTATAGAGATTGCCCGGTCTTGGTTCTCCATAATGTCACCCCAGCAGATCTAATAGAGTTATACATGATGATTTCGATGTTATTCTCGGCATGGATTGGTTGTACTCTTGTTATGCTTCCATTAATTGCAGGACCCGGTCAGTAGAGTTATGACTCACGGGTGAGCTAGTCTTTGAATGGAAGGGTAGTTCAGCTGTGCCTGTAGGTTGATTTGTTTCTTACCTCAAGGCTAGGAATATGATTTCTAAGGGATGTATGTATCACCTAGTTTGGGTTAAGGACGTGGAGTCCGAAAACCCGGACCATCCAGTCAGTTCGAATAGTACGTGAGTACCCGAAGGTCTTTCTTGATGATTTGCCAGGTATTCCTCCCGGGAGGGAGATTGATTTTGGTATTGACCTCCTTCCCAATACGCAACCTATATCTATTCCACCCTACAGGATGGCTCCAACCGAGCTAAAAGAGTTGAAGGAGCGGTTAAAGGATTTTCTAGATAAGGGCTTCATTAGACCGAGCCAATTCCCATAGGGTGCACCAGTACTATTTGTTCGGAAGAAAGATGGTTCCCTTCGTCTGTGCATTGATTATCAATAATTGAACAAAGTCACTGTCAAGAATAGGTATCCCTTACCCAGGATCGACGATTTGTTCGATCAGCTTCAGGGTGCTAAGTGTTTCTCGAAGATAGATCTTAGATATGGGTATTATCAGCTCAGAGTTCGGGAGAGTGATATCCCGAATGCGGCATTCATAACACGGTATGGTCATTATGAGTTTTTACTTATGTCTTTGGACTAACTAATGCTACTGCAGCTTTTATGGACCTGATAAGCAGGGTGTTCAAGACATATTTCGATATGTTTGTGATTGTGCTCATTGATGACATTTTGGTATACTCTCGGAGCGAGGAGGAACATGCCGCTCACTTGATAGTAGTGCTTCAGACCCTAAAGGACTGCTAATTATATGCAAAGTTCAGCAAGGGTGAGTTTTGGTTGGATTCCGTGGCATTCTTGGGCCATGTGGTGTCTAGCGAAGGTATAAAAGTAGACTTGAAGAAAATCGAGGCGGTGAAGAATTGACCCAGACCAATGAATCCTTCGGATATTCGGAGTTTCTTGGGCTTAGAGGGCTACTATCGGAGGTTTGTTGAGGGTTTTTCAACCATTTCAGCGCCTTTGACTAAGTTGACTCAAAAGAAGGTCAAGTTTCAGTGGTCGGAGGCTTGTGAGAAAAGCCTCCAAGAGTTAAAGGCTCGACTTACCTCAGCAGCAGTGTTGGCCCTACCCGAGGGTAGAGATGGTCTCGTGGTGTATTATGATGCTTCCAGAGTTGGACTTGGTGTGTGTTGATGCAGCGGGGGAGGGTAATAGCTTATGCCTCTCAATAGCTGAAAGTGCATGAAAAGAATTATCCGACCCGCTATCTTGAATTGGCAGTTGTGGTGTTCGCATTGAAGATATGGCAGCATTAATTGTATGGGGTCTATGTGGATATATTTACGGACCACAAGAGTTTGCAATATGTATTCACACAGAAAGATCTAAATCTTCGGCAAAGGAGGTGGTCGGAGTTACTTAAGGATTATGACATGAGTGTCCTTTACCACCCGAGCAAGGCTAATGTGGTTGTGGATGCGCTTGGTAGGCTCTCAACGGAGAGTTTGTCCCATGTGGATGAGGGGAAGAAGGAATTGGTGAGAGAAGTTCACCGGCTTACGAGGCTAGAAGTTAGATTGATCGATTCGACCGATAGCGGTGTTGTTGCGCATGACAGATCGGAATCGTCCTTGGTAGTTGATGTTAAATCCAAGCAAGATGAGGATTCGATATTGAGGAAGCTTAAGGAGGCGGTGAGGAATTAGAAAATGGAGGTTTTCTCCTAAGGGGGAGATGGTGTGCTACGATACCAGGGTCGACTATGTGTTCCGGACGTTGATAATGTGAGAGTTAGGATATTGCATGAGGCACATGGTGCCAAATATTCTATTCATCCAGGATCCACGAAAATGTATTGGGATTTGTGATAGATCTATTGGTGGGATGGTATGAAAAGGGATATTGCGGAGTTCGTAGCAAAGTGTCCAAACTATCAACAAGTGAAAGCCGAGCATCAAAGACCTGGAGGTGTACTTCAGGATACTGCCATCCCCACTTGGAAGTGGGAAGAAATCAATATGTACTTCATTACAGGTCTACCTCATACTAGCTGGCTGCACACTTCCTACCGGTCAAGGCCACGAATTCAGCAGAGGATTATACTAAGTTTTATATTCGGGAATTGGTTCGGCTTCATGGAGTGCCTTTATTTATTATAACAGATTGAGGTACTCAGTTTATTTCTCAATTCTGGCGTTCGTTTCAAAAAGGGTTGGGGACTCAGGTTAAGGTAAGAACAACTTTTCACCTTCAGACAGACGGCCAAGCAGAACGAACCATTCATACTCTTGAGGATATGTTGAGGGCATGTGTGATGGATTTCAAAGGTAGTTGGGATGATCATTTTCCCTTGATCAAGTTTTCTTATAATAATAGTTACCACTCTAGTATCCAGATGGCACTACTCGAGGCCCTCTACGGGCGAAGGTGTAAATCTCCCATCAAATGATTCAAGGTTGGTGAGGCAGCCATGATAGGTCTTGACTTTGTTCATGAGGTGATGGTGAAGGTTCAGTTGACAAGGGACCGGCTGAAAACCGCTCAGCGTCGTCAGAAATCGTATGTTGATGTGAGAAGAAGGGGATAAAGTGAGGAGAAATTAAAGGATTTCAAGGGAAATCTCAGTTGAGTAATTAGGAGGAGATAAGATTCTTAAATCCCAGGTATGTAAGGCTATGAGTGGGTGCTTTCTTCCACACCCATGCCCACTCCCTATCAAATTGTGATTTATTTGTGATGATCAAGTATGAGTTTTTCTTTCAATTGCATGAACCTTACATTTCTACTCATGGGTATGATTAATTGAGTTGATATTGATGATTTATTGAGCTTGGGCGGATTCTAACTCAATTTCTTTTAAAAAATTATTTTCTAAAGAATTGAATCTAAAACGCCCATCTGTGGGAAGTTTCTAATAGAATGTGATGGTGATGGAATAAATGATGAAAAGAATGTTTTCACTCTTACCCATGATATTGATGATGTTTTCAAAGAAGGTTAAATTGACCCATGTATGATGAAGCTTGGGGTAGAGCCCATTGTTGTGTATAGATGATGATTTTTGTGAATTGACTCTATTGCTTGTTTCGGAGTGAAATTTCCCAATTATTATAATGTTTTCAAATAAATTGTATGAGTCCAAGTATGATAAGATTTTGGTCAAGGTCCTTATGTTGATGATGATGATGAAATGATATTACTAAAGTAGCCTTACCACATGATTTTGGAGTAAAGCCTCCCACTATTCTTGAGCTTGTGGTATGCGTCATAATTAAGCATCTCATATGCATGAATTAATAATTGAGATGTATGTGGCCATTAAGCTTCATTTCACATGATGTTGAGCCATAGTATGATGCTATTCTAAGCTTTGTCGAGATGACATTGTTGAGCTTCATATTTATATGACGTCTAATGCATGCATGATTTCATAGTAAGCTTTGTCAATAGACAATGTTGAGCTTCATTTTATACGATGTTGAGTTTATGCATGATTTCATGTTGAGCTTCATATTTAGATGATGTTGAGCTTCGTATTTATATGATGTAGAGCATTGCATGTTTTGGGAGAAGAGTCTAGCACCGAGCGGGCTAAGGGTCGATAACCCTACGCCTCAGAACTACGCGCCAACGCAGGTTTATTCTATTAAATTGTTGGGACCTCCCTGATTGGCCCTTTCAGCTTGATATCGATATCATGGTAGCGTCCCTAGCCCTGACAAGGTTTTGGACGGCTCTGCCTACTTGGGTGTAATAGTCGGGACCACGTAACCTCTATCGTGGTATGTCAGTTAAGTGATGAGTCTCCCATTGACTATATCATTGAAATTGCATATCCATTACTCATGATGATTATCTTATGCATGCATGTTTGGAAAGCAAGGTTTGACTCATTGTTCAGCTTTCGATATAAATGTTATGATCTAGCTTTGAGTCAGTCGAGTCAGCCATGATGTTCTAAAGCCATGCATGGGCACGTTATGATAAAGTTCAATTTTAGAATTTATGTATGTGTTCTTCTACTTACTCTCAAAGTTTATTATATATATGTATGACTGGATTTAGCTGATTTTATTATTAAAGCGGTTTTACTTACCTTGCATATTTGGTACATTCCACGTACTGACTGCATACCTTCTATGATGTATCGTTTCATAATGCAGTATCGGGTTCTCAGGTTCAGCCCCGTCTGTAACCACCTATCAGAATTAGCTTTTATTCTTGGTGAGTCCTCATCCTCCGAGCACTAGACTTTCAGTTATTTTGAGCATACTTTCAGTTTCAGTATTTCTGAGCTAGTTGGGGGTGTTGTCCCATCAGCTCAACCAGATTAGAGGCTATTCAGACTTAGACATGTATTCAGCTCAGATGTTTATTCTGTCGTTATGCTAAGTTAGATTTCCGCTGAGTTATATTTATGTTTCCTTCATGTTTATTGAATGAGATAGTGAATGCTTATTCCATGGATTTACTTAGTCTCGGGTTCTTTTATCCTGTGTCTACGATGCGGGTCCCCTCTCGGGTCGTGACAAATGTGCACCAACTTGCACGATTAGGTGTTCATCTTACTAACTCGGAGAATAGTGGTATCATTGTTCAGAGTGGCTCAGAATCCTCTTTGGTGACTGAAGTCAAGGCTAGGCAAGATAAGGATCCCATCTTTGTAATGTTGAGGGAAGTGATTCAGAATCAGGAGGTAGAGGTCTTCTCCCAAGGGGGAGATGCTGTACTTTGATATTAGGGTTGTTTGTATGTACCAGATGTCGATGACTTGAAGGAGCGTTTGTTGCATGAGGAAATCCAGGTTCCACCAAGATGTACTGTGACCTATGGAAAGTCTATTAGTGGAATGGTATGAAGAAGGATATAGCAGAGTGTTTAGCTAAGTATCCGAACAGCCAACAAGTAAAAATAGAGCATCGAAGACCGAGAGGTGTGCTTCAGGACATTAGTATACCTGCGTGAAAGTGGAAAGAAATCAATATGGACTTCATTACGGGGTTGCCTCGTACTTTCCGACAGTATGACTCTATTTGGGTGGTTATGGACAAGTTGACTAAAGCAACTCATCTTCTACCCATCAAAACTACTGATTCAGCTGCGGACTATACTAAGTTGTATATTTAGGAGTTAGTTCAGCTGCATGGTATTCCCTTGTCTATCATATCAGACAGAGGTACTCAGTTTACTTTGCAGTTTTGGAAGTCATTTCAGAAAGGACTTGGTACTCTGGTCAAGCTTAGTACCACTTTTCACCTGCAGAAGGATGGTCAGGCAAAGTGGACCATTCAGACTCTTGTAGATATGTTGAGAGCATGTGTGATTGACTTCAAAGTTAGTGTGGATGATCATTTGCCTCTTATCGTGTTTTCTCTCAACAACAGTTATCACTCTAGCATTCAGATGGATCCGTTTGAGGCTCTTTATGGGCAGAGATGCAGATCGCCTATTGGTTGGTTTGAAGTAGGTGAGGTTACATTGATAGGGTCAGATTCAGTCCATGAGGTTATGGAGAAATTTCAACTTATAAGGAAAAGGCTAAAAATAGCTCAGATTCGTCAAAAGTCCTATGCGGATGTGAGGAAGAGAGAACTTGAGTTTGAAGTTGATGATTGGGTGTTCTTGAAGGTATCTCTTATGAAGGGGGTGATGAGATTCGGAAAGAAATGGAAGCTTTGTCCCCAATATGTTGGCCTATAGAGGATTGTGAGACGCGTTGGCAAGGTGGCCTATGAATTGGAGTTGCCCTCAAAGTTGGCTTCTATACATCCAGTCTTCCATGTGTCTCTCTTGAAGAAGTGCATTGGTGATCCTACATTGATTGTTCCAATAGAGAACATTGGTGTGAATGATGACCTTAGCTATGAAGAGGTTCCGGTTGAAATTCTTGATCGTTCGGTTCAAAAGTTGAGGAACAAAGAAGTAGCTTCAGTAAAAGTACTATGGAGAAATCTATTTGTTGAGGCAGCTACGTGGGAAGCCAAAACAGATATAATGCTAAATACCCACATCTTTTTCCTTCCGGCTTAGTTCCAACTTGAGGTATCATTTTCCTCCTTAGCACTCTATTTCGCTTTATGTCTAGTTCATGTCTCCCAGTTTCTTTCATGTCAGTGCATGTATGCGTGATTCATGAATTCAGTTTAATTATATATATCTCAGTCCGGAGTCAGTCACTCCATTATTTTTCAGCTTTATATATTCATTGTTTGGGATTGCAGTTCCTTTCCCCAGTTATTCAGTATGTTTATGCACATTCGAGGATGAATGTTCCCAAGGGGGAGATATTGTAATACCCCGAAAGTCCCCTAAGAATAGACTCGAGGGTGAAAGTAAAGAAAATAGAAAATATTGCACCAGGTCATAAGATGACTTGTCCAGTGACCCGTGAGGTACTTCACGAGTCATGAAGTTGGTCGTGAAGAGGGTGGTAGATCAGTAATGAGTCGTGGTCAAGGGGTGACCACTGATGGAGCCACGAGTCGTGGAGTCAGTTAGCTGATTTGAAGATGAAACTTTCCAGTAGACCTCATGAGTGAGGGCCATGAGTCGTCCCTTACCTCACAACTCGTGAGGTCCCTCGTAAGGACAAGTAGAGTATATTTTTCAGCAATTTTAGTAAGGGTATTTTTGTAATTCCTACTCTCCTAAGTCCTAAACTACGTCGTTTTAAGCTCTGTTATGTCACGCCCCGAGCTTACACCCTGGACAACACACGGTACTTGGAGTCATAAGTAACCCCAAGTCAACCCCTGGCCTATCATATACTGAAATTCTGAGTAACATATGAATATATAAAACAGAAGTTTAAAGCAACAATATAAGAATTTAAGAGAATGAAGTTGATTCATAATGTTTGAAAACATTTGAACAAAACTACAAGTCTGAAAAAAAAAACTGCATCTGAAAGACACTACAACTGATGAGTTGTTGGGACAAGCCCTAGCTAACTCCTAATCTAAATAGAAGAAAGCAAAACTGAGTAAAATAATATTCTTCCTCGAAAGATGAGGACTCACACTTAGAACCGCTAAAGTCTTCTGAGAACGATCAGCTAGTGAGGCTGAGACTGATATCCTGTAGTTGTATCATAAAATGACATAGCATAAAAGTATGCATTAGTACTTTGAATGGATTGAGTAAGTGATAGAAACCATACACAAGAAATAGAAGTATTGAACTGAAAAGACATGCAATGACCAACTGAAGCTACAGAACTGAATAATTGTAATAACTGTGATGGTCTAAAAGACACTGTCTGATGGTCAAGGACATGCCCTAAATCTGAGGTACTGAACTGAACTGACGAATCTAAAACTGAAATGAGCTGACTAGTGGGAGAGTCTATAACCGACATTTAACCGCGTGAGCTAGACGTGGCGTCCGACATATACACCCCATCGGTAGGACCCAATATACCTTGCCAAGGTATAGAGGCATGAATTTGGTGATCAACAAGAGTCTGGGGCCATATGGCCAATAAATTGTAATCTACGGGGGCAATGTAGTTCTAGGAACCTGGGTGCGCTGGAACCCAGTCCGCTCGGTGCTAAGTCCTACTCCCACTGGATGGTCCTACACTGACTACTAAGTTGATAGCACGAAACTAGGGCCAAGACTATTCAGTAATACCTATGTGGAAGCACCCTGAGAATCTTATCAGACTGGATTCTGGAACTAGGTTCTAAGACTTGTTAGAGCTGCTTATCTAGAAGTGTCGTAACCGTCTAACGAACAAGCTATATTCTGAAGCTGGGTTCCTAAGGCTGGTAAGAGAGCTTATCTAAAAGTGTCATGACCGCCTAGTGGACCACTAAAACTGAGTCTTGAATCTGATTCTAATAACTGGGAGGTACTACTGATACCTTGGGAAATTCTATAGTCAAACTGATCAGCTGACATTTCTGACTGACGCTGAGTATGCTAACATTTTGACTAAAACTGAACTAACAATATTCTGACTGAGTTTCAATACTACTAACAACATGGAATTCCCCAACACTGATGGATCAAGTAGCATTTCACTGTTTATCTGCTATGGCAATTTTCTAGATTTTTCTACGTTCAAGGACTAGGGCTAAATTTCACTTAACGAGAACAAACATCGTTTCAATCACAAGCTAGTGGAAAATATCTATAATTAACGTGAAATAATGTTCCATATGAATTAGACGAAGTATGGCTGACAATTTCTTAACATTCGATAATCTGCAGGGCTAGAACTGATAAAGTATTTAGGGAGGATTTTGGGGACACAAGGGAAGAACTATTCCCTTGCTGAATTCCCACATACCTGGAGATAGGAATCCCAATGATAAATCCTTGAAAAATCTAAGAAGAATCAATCACCCTAACTTCTGCTCTAAACCTTTCTAAGAGAGACTTTACGCTTAACTGATGAGAGATGAGGAAAAATGAGAAAATTGTCGGTTACCCCTCTAAAACCTCTGACTGAAACCCAAAACAACGTAGTTTAGATTCTAGAAGGTTAGGAAATTACTGAAACACCCTCAGAAAAATCGCAGGAAAAACTGACTGCCAGTCCCCCACGAGAGACATAACGAGTCGTCTCTAGTGGCCACAACTCATGGTCACAATGGTCAAATGCACTGCCAAAAATCTCATACTGGTCACAACAGGGGACACCACGAGTCTTGGTGTACCCGATGACTCGTGGTGACCCACTCTTTAGGTACACTGCCTAAAATTTTCTTGGAGACACCACGGATGACACCACGACTCATGGGGTCCCAAACGAGTCGTGGTGAGGACCCGTCATGTACACTGTCTACCTTCACCAACTCCTAGTCAAACCCTAATAATGGGTCACCCCACGACTCATGGTCACACTTGTGGTCACCCTCTTTTCCAAATTTTTCAATCAAGTTCAAAGTCCTCACCACAAGTCACTTAATGACTCGTGGTCACTCCCACGGGTCACAGAATGACGTGCGGATTTTTTAGTTTTCTCCGTTTTAACTTCTAGGGATAATATTTGAGTTTTTTTGGCATTACAATATCTCCCCCTTGGGAACATTCGTCCTCGAATGTTGAAAAACACGCAGAAAAGCAGAGAATGGCAATCTTTATACACAAATACTGATCATGAAAGCTGAAAACTAAAAGAATGACTACTTCGGAACTGAATCACAAGTCTGAACTGAATTTACTAATCATACACATATTCATTTACATGAAAGAAACTGGAACATATGAACTGAAAGAAATTCTGGGGAGAGAATTGATACCTCAAACTGAAATTGAGTCGGAAGGGAATAAATAGGGGTATCTAGCTATCATATCTGCTTCGGCCTCCCATGTAGCTCCCTAAACCTGCTGATTTCTCCATAAGACCTTGATTGAAGCCACCTCCTTGTTCCTCAGCTTATGAACCTGATGGTCAAGGATCTGGACAAGGACCTCTTCATATAAGATACTATCTTTCACTCGCACACTATCCAATGGAACAATTGAAGTTGGGTCACCGATGCACTTCTTCAATAGTGACACATGAAATACTGGGTGCACAGATGCCGACTCTGAAGGTAATTCCAGCTTATAAGCTACCTTACCAATTCGCCTCAGAATTATTTAGGGTTCCACATATCTTGGACTGAGCTTTCCTTTCTTTCCAAATCTCATCACCCCTTTCATGGGTGAAATTTTTAGATAAACCCAGTCATCCACAGCAAAATCCAATTCTCTTCTCTTTACATCAGCATAAGATTTCTGATGGCTCTGAGCTGTTTTCAATCTTTCTCTGATGAGTTGTACCTTCTGCATAGCTTCATGAACTGAGTCTGGCTTGATTAAAGTAGCTTCACCAACCTCAAACCACCTTATAGGAGATCTACACCTCCTACCATACAATGCCTCAAATGGGGCCATCTGGATACTGGAGTGGCAACTGTTGTTGTAAGCAAACTTGATGAGAGGCAAGTGATCATCGCAAATGCCCTTAAAATCAACCACGCACACCCTCAGCATATATTTTAGGGTCTAACTAGTCTACTTAGCTTGTCCGTCTGTGGGTGAAAAGTTGTGCTGAGCTTGACCTGGGTACCAAGTCCCTTTTGAAAAGATTTCTAGAAATGCGAGGTGAACTGGGTACCTCTGTCTGATATAATGGATAATGGAACCCCGTGAGGTTTTACCAACACCCGGATATAAATCCTAGCATAGTCCTCAGCTGAATCTGTAGTTTTAACTGGGAGGAAGTCTGCTACCTTAGTCATCTGGTCTACTACTACCTATATAGAATCATGTTGCCGATGAGTCTGAGGTAGACCTGTAATAAAATCCATGTTCACTTATTCCCAGTTCTAGGTGGGTATGCTGTTATCCTAAGTCATACCTCCCGGTCTTTGGTGCTCTACTTTAACTTGCTGACTGTTCGGAAACTTAGCTACAAATTCAGCATGTCTCTCTTCATGTCGTTCCACCAGTAAATATACCACAAGTCATGGTACATTTTAGTAGCACCAGGGTGGATGAAGTATCTAGAGCTGTGTGCTTCGGCCAGTATCTGCTGTCTCAAATCACCGACGTCAGGTATGCACAATCCGCCCTGGTAATGGAGCACACCATCTCCCCCTTTGGAGAAAGCCTCGACTTCTTTTTTGAGTACCGCTTCCTTAAGTTTAAGTAAGATGGGATCTTCATCCTGTCTGGACTTAACTTCAACGACCAACGAGAAATATGACCCATTTTGCATTACCACTCTACCCTCGGTTGAATCAAACAACTGTACCCCTAATCGAGCTAGTCTGTGAATATCCTTCGCTAGTTCCTTTTTGCCTTCCTCAACATGAGTCACGCTCCCCATAGACACTCTTCTCAAGGCATCAGCCACCACATTGGCCTTGCCTGTGTGATACAACACGCTCATGTCATAGTTCTTTAGGAGCTCTAACTACCTTCTCTGACGAAGATTTAGATCTTTTTGACTAAATACATACTGAAGGATCTTGTGATCGGTGAAAACATCTACATCAGCCCTGTACAGATAGTGTCTCCATATTTTCAATGCAAACACCACTGCTTCCAAGTCCAAGTCATGAGTCGGATAATTCTTTTCATGAACCTTGAGTTTTCTGGAGGCGTAGGCTATCACCTTGCCCTGCTGCATCAGAATGCAACCGAGTCCAACTCTGGAAGCGTCGCAATACACTACAAACCCATATGATCCTTCTGGTAGGGTCAACACTGGAGCGGTAGTGAGTCGAGTCTTTAACTCCTGGAAACTCTTCTCACGCGCATATGACCATTGGAATTTCACCTTCTTCTGAGTCAACCTAGTAAGATGGGATGTTATAGAAGAAAAGCCTTCCATAAAGTGTTGGTAATACCCGTCTAGACCCAAGAAACTTCTAATTTTGGTGGGGGAGGTAGGTATGGGCCAATCTTTCACCACTATTATCTTTTGAGGGTCTGCCTGAATACCCTCACCCGAGATCACATGACCCAGGAAAGTCACAGACTTCAACCAGAATTAGCATTTGCTGAACTTGGTGAACGACTTGCGGTCCCTAAGTGTCTGAAGCACTATCCTCAGGTGATTAGCATGTTCTTCCTCATTTTTGGAGTATACCAGAATGTCGTCGATAAATACAATAACGAACATATCCAGATACTGCTTGAAGACTCTGTTCATCAGGTCCATAAAGGCTACAGGGGCATTTGTTAGTCCGAAGGACATAACCACAAACTCGTAGTGACCATGCCGAGTCTTGAAAGTTGTTTTCGGTATTTCACATTATCTGACTCTTAGCTGATGATACCATGTCCTGAGATCTATTTTGGAGAAATCGTTGGCTCCCTGAAGTTAGTTGAATAGGTCATCAATTCTGGGTAGGGGATACTGTTCTTGACTGTGACCCTATTCAACTAACGGTAATCGATGCACATTTTGAGGGTACTGTCTTTCTTTCGCATGAATAGTATTAAAGCACCCTAGGGAGAGATGTTGTGTATGATAAAACCTTTATCAAGAAGGTCTTTTATCCGCTCCTTCAACTCTTTAAGCTCAGCTGGAGCCATTGTGTAAAGAGAGATAAGGAGATAGGTTGAGTATCTGGGAGAAGGTCTATACCGAAGTCGATTTTCTGTTCAGGAGGAACTCTGGGGAGGTCTTCGGGGAACACATCAAGAAATTCGCTGACAACAAGGACTGACTAGATAGTTGGGATCTCAGAGTTGGAAACTTTGACCCGAACTAGATGATAGAGACATCCCTTATAAATAAGCTTCCGGGCCATAAGGTAGGAAATAAACCGACCCTTAGGCGCTAAACTACTGCCCATCCACTCTATCACTGGCTCATTTGGAAGCTTAAATTTGATAACTCTAGTTTTACAATCGACTGAGGCATAACTAGAGTGTAACCAATTCATGCTGAGGATGAGATCAAAATAGACCATGTCTAATTCTATAAGGTCAGCTGGAATAACCTTATTGAAGACTGAGACTGGGCAGTTTCTATACACCCAGTTGGCTCTAACTGACTCGCTAACTGGGGTGGAGACTGAATATGGTTCTGAGAGGACGTCTGGACTAATATCAAACTAGACTGCTATGTAGGGAGTCACGAATGATAATGTGGCCCTTAGATCTAGTAGGGGCATATACATCTAGGTGAGAAGATATAATATACCCATTGTTGACACCCAATTTTGACCGATCTGCGCCTTAATATGCTGCTTATATATGTATATATATATTTATTTATTTAACGCAAAATTTTAACTTACTTTTGTATTTATAAAATAATTTATTATCATAATATTGCGAAAATCATTTCAAGTTATATATATATGACTTATATTAATTTTAAGTTTTGATATTAAATAGTTACGACGTATGTATGCGCCCTTATTTTAAAATATATCCTTTACTTAATAAATTATTTACCTAGTTTTGCTAATTTTATAAATTTATTTGAATAATAAAATTACTTGAATTTATAAATTATTTATGTTAATAATATGATTTTTATAATATTTGATGACTTGACTTTATATTTTAGTCATTAATTTATTCGTAAATATAACAATAATTATATGATATTTGCATAAGTATATTTAAATTTAGAATTTATTTATTAATAATAATATTTATATGTTTTTCTTATAATTTAAATTATTTTGTATCTATTTACTAAATTATTTTAAAGTGTAGTATATTTATTAATTTAGTAGCAGCTAAATCCAATTTCCATCAATTCATTTAAATTATAGCCATTTCCTATTCAATTTCATCCAATTTATTTTAAATCTAACCACTTTCTACTCAATTTATTTTAATTTTAGCCACTTTTGATCAATTTGGCTATTATTTAAATATAATTTTAGCCAATTCAATTTCAATTTAAACCTACCCATTGATCCTACCCGCGACCCACGGATACTACCCGAACCCGATCCATAAACCGCCCAGCCTCCTTTAAAAGGTTAATCTCAGCCGTCTATTCATTTTTGATCCGACGGCTAAGATGAAAACCTATTTTATTTCCTTTAATACTTCCATCTACCCTCTAACCCTAATTCATTTGTTTCATTTTTCCCTCTCCCAAATAAGGAGCCGCCGCCCTCCTCCTCTCTTGCCCATTCATCTTCCTCTCTCCCTTTCCTTATTTATTCCGGCGAACCACCATAGTCGCCGCCACCACCTCCTCCCGTCGCCTCCTCTCTCCCTCTCCCTTACTGTTCCAATAAAAAAAAATCATTGGATGAACCCAAAACCCACCAAACCACCCGAATACGAACCGGAATAAAGTCGGTGATACGAGTTTATGGTTGTTTGTTGCAGATCTGGATAGATCTGTCCGTGACGTGATTTTCTTGATATTTTTGAAAAAAAGAACTTACTTCTTCTCTTTCATTTTTGTTCTTGCCTTTGCTAAGTTAAGTCTAAGTTAATCATTGCTTGTCTGAAAATGTTTAGTTTATTATTTGTAGAAGCCTTTAATCGTTTATGCCATATTTTAGTTCCTAGTGTG
The DNA here is from genome assembly GCA_035772735.1 of Datura wrightii. Taxonomy (NCBI): domain Eukaryota; kingdom Viridiplantae; phylum Streptophyta; class Magnoliopsida; order Solanales; family Solanaceae; genus Datura; species Datura wrightii. The sequence continues at coordinate 170,221,495 of JASDFA010000001.1, read as the reverse complement.
CTTAATACTCATACAAAAGGAAATTTTTTTTTTGGTTCTATTTGTTTTAGGTATATAACGATATATTCTTCGAAAATTGTTTATTGTTCGTTTTGTGTTTTCGGTACGAACATGCATATATAACAATTATTAGAACATTTCACCCTCTGTTTGTATATTAGTCTTATGATGTTCTTTTTACATTCTTAACTACTTGTAGTAGGCTCATGGATTTTTCATTTGTTTGCTAGCTTTAGCCGTGCCGTGCTTGATTTTTTTTGTCAAAATGGGCAAAACTAAGATTTATTAAAGTTAGATCCGTGTCTCTTACTATCGCAATACTCTTATTTAGGTGAATCCCCATTGATTTAGCTTGATAATTCTTATCTTATTGCCTCCGTAATTTTCTTTTATTTGAGTATGGTAACCTAGGATCCTTTTGGCAAAATAAAAAATATATAATGATAAATGCCTTTATTTGATTTGCTTCTTTCCTAGTTTGACCGTACTATTTGGATTTGTTAGCTATTCTAATCACTATGATTACTTTATACTGTTGTGCTAAATTAATTCGCTATTTATTTATTTTATTTATTTGAATGGCAGTTGTTAATTCAAGAGGGAACTGTCATCAACCAATTATTTCCCTTTAGTCAATTTAAGTGTCTTGTTTGAATATGGTGAACTTGGATTATTTCTTATATAGGTTGATTTGATTCTGCATTGATTTTGTTAATTCCTCCCTTTCCTTAATGTGATATATATGTTTTACGGATTTCTATTATTTGGTAAATTGTGATGTATTTATACCTTATTTGATTTGAATTATTTCCTTATTGGAATTCAGCATTTAATTTTGACTTATTCATTGGTTGTCTCTCAAAATAATTTTTCAATAATTTTTCTCATTCCATATATCCATCTATAATGACACTGGTTTCTTTGGAATAAATTAGTAAGAAAATATTTATTTATTTATTTTATTTTAAAAAGGTATATGGTAATACGACATTTATTGGCTTGACAGAAATAATTTAATATTCATTTAATTTTGGACAAAACTTTCCTTTGTTTGGTTTATTTCCTTCTTTGTTTATTAGAAAATATTCTATCACCATGTTTTAAAGATTCCCTTTAGTATTTGATCTTCCTCATTATGCACCATTTATGGTAGATTAATATTAATGATCCCTTAATTTAATTTCTGCTCTTCAATTTTATATAGTTGGTTATTCCCTTTAATTACTTAATTAACTTTATTTAAAGAAAGTTGTGTGACTAATTTCTCTCCTTCCTTAACCGTTTTGAACATATGTATTATGGTAAATTTCAATTAGTTTATTCTGTCTTGATTTATTTAATTAAGGAAGATGTCTCTTGATTGATTTTTAATTATCTCCTTTCCCTTTATTCTATAGTTGACTGTTGGGTTTTCTCTGCTATAAAAGACAGCTTCTTTTCTTTTCATATTCATTCGAACACTGTCAAAAAAAAATAATAATAATAATACCTGAACTACTCTTTCACTTCTTTGTTTTTTCACTCTTTATGTGCAAACTCCTTACATCGCTTCAATACAAGCACTGCTCAAAATTCTTGTAACCTTGACGTGTTGGGGGTTTGATTCTTAGCTGTTAGAAAAGCTTCTTTTGCAACTGCTGAGGTTTATTACCTTGTTCACCGGAACTACAATATTGTATTGATTATCTCGTTAGTTTGCTCCTCTATGCTATTCTTTCTTTTCCGATGATACAAGGTGTTAACTTGCTTATTTGCATCATGTGAAATTTTAGACATTTTGTTGTATTCTTATGTTTCATAATATGCACCTAGATTTTGTGACTTAACTTATTTGTATAATTAATTTGTAAACGTAGTGATTTATGGATTCCCAAAAATGTATTTGCACCTGTGTTTTTGCGGTGTTATTTATTTAACAGGTTCACTCTTAAGAATGGCATGGAGAGTCGCCTTGACGAATAGGGCTTGGGATTTTTATTTTTTTTTGATTTAGCATTATTTTTATTTCCTGTTGTATTTATTTGTTTACTTTTATCTGTTTTGTAATAAGTTGTAAATAAAACGCTGATGAATAGTGGAAAAGGGGTTGGGGGGGGGGGGAATATGTGCTGGTTGGTTTAGTTCCCATACCCTTATTCCCGATATCGTGTTTAACTAATTCCATGCTTTTAGATACCATAATTATAGAATATCAGCACCTAGAAAGCATGCTTATTGGATAACACACGTTAGAAATCATGCCTGTAGGATTATATTTGCTTATATTAGGAAACACCAAATCAAGTGGCGCATGTATATAACTATATTCTATCTTAGATATTTTATTTATAGAGATAATTAATAAAACAAACTCTTTGCTTAATAAACTGATCATATTACAAGTTCAACTCCTCTAGGTGATTTAAAAATTATACTTATAGAAATCTCATTGTTAAGACCTTCAAAGACTCTGTTTAATTATTGTTGAAACCTGCTAAATATATACCATACTCACCGAATCATGTATTGACATGTTTAAATTATACATTCTCCTTGACAATATGTCAATATCTGCTGAATAGGTAAATCCAATGTTTGTGCACCAAGATTTATGTTTAACAACAAAAAATAAATGTCGATTGAATACTGCTAAATTTTGTAGGATTTTATAGGATCATGTATGTGTAAATAGGTAAAAGCTGCGTACAAGTTTTGCATCTTTGTTATATTCTGTAGTCAATATGCGATAAAAGATTATTAGTAACATGTTTATAAGACTTAAATCTCTGAGACTAGATCACTGAATCACGAACTAACTTCTGTTTATTCTCTCCATTAAAGAATCATGCCTGAATTATTGGTTCTAAATAAGATTCTTTATTTGCTATCATAATTTCAATAAGAATTATATTTTCAAGTCTTTAATTTGGGATATGTTTATACTCAAAAACACTGTTTGTAGTCACAAATCTAAATTGTTATAAATTTGCCAATGCATTTTAGATTTATTAAACATAGAAATAATGCTAAAACAATACTTGTTTAGTCATTACATTATATTCACCTATTTTAAAGTGGTTACACTCTTGTGTTTAACTCTGTTTATCTGCATTTCTGCATCTATTTAAGGCTGGCACTTCGTTCGCATTAAATTTCACTATAATTAATTTGCATTTTTCTGAATTTATTTCAAACTAGTTTGATTTTTGCATTAAATCTGTTTTGTCTTTAATTTACAGTTTTCCTTTATTTCAAACTGACACTATGTTTACACTAATTTGGTTTTCATATATGAAGTCCGCATATTTGCTTAAGAGATTAGTTATAATATTCACTAGCACCCATTTTAGAAATTATGCTCATAGGTTTAATACGGAGGCTTGTGTGAGACTGTTTAAATGCTGAATTATTATGATTTGCTGTTTGTTTGACGTTTTTTATTTTAACCATAGGAGAACTTTAGAACAAAAAATCCAAAGTAGATGTCCAATGCCTCTTGGACCTTAAGATTGGTGCGGGTAGGCAAATAGTAGGACGTTAGCTTCATCACCTAGTGCGTTTAAGTTAATTAATCAACTAGGTGGGTAGTCGGGAAATGATACTTGTGCTCGCTGAATAATACGAGCAATTCAAAAAATTGCAAAGTATTATTTAAGTTGCACAAGTGATCCCATTAGGTCAAACATTGTTTTAATGTAGAACTACGTTTGGCCTGATTCCCATAAGGGATACGTAGGCGCCTACCGAGGTTCGGCCCCATAATTAAAAAGTGTTTATTTGTTTTTTAAATGATTGCTTGGCACGACTTTTTGTATTTATTTAAGAGCTTAGAATATTATAAATTTGTTTTAACTTTCATTCTGCTCAAATTTTCTTTCTTGTTTGTCCAAACGTTGTTATTTTTGACTATATCACTTAGTATAAACAATAAGCTAAAATCAGTTTTAATTGGCCACTTAGTTAATAGCCCATTTAATGAGTACGGCCGGGAACCACATTTGTGGACCTCGAAAGGTGTCTAACACCTTCCTTTCGAGGTAATTAAAGCCCTTACCCGAACTCTAGTGACCTAGGTAATAAAATAAGCTTAGAACAGTGCCCTAACGCACCATAATCCGTTAGGTGGCGACTCTTCATTTTCACTCCTAAGAGTCGTCAATGTTGGGTTCCGCTTTTCTGCGAGGGAAAAATGGGGCGCGACAGAATGGCGACTCTGCTGGGGATTTTAGGCTTTGACCACTACGTGCTTATTGAATGGGAATTGTTTAGATTTCATTTGCAATCTTTACTTCTATTTATTTATCTTGAAGTTACTAACCGTTTTCTTTCTTTGTTTTGTTATTATTTATCGTTCATATGTAATAAAACTGTCATAAATATTGTAATTTTTCAATTATTAATTGGCATATCGTTCATACTTCCCCCACTTGGGAATTTCACACTTTCACACACAATGACGGTTGCGTGGTTTCACGGCCGTTCACCAGTTTAAAACACCTCGAGGATTGTTTATGATTTGGTCGATCAGCGGTGCGTCGACGGTCATAAGCTTCCTCACTCTCGAGTTGTCCGCTCGAGGGAACCGTGTCATACCCACTCCTACTCTTAGATCGTGACCGTGTACTCCTTTAGCAAGGCCTGCACTTCTTTTAAAACTTAGAAAAATCGCGACGTTCATGGTACGTCAAGATTAAATAGGAACTTGCCCTAAGTCTTAAGGGATCACTTTTAATCCCGATAAAAGACGATTCATGAATTATGTGCATTTTAAGAGAAATTTTGTTTAAAATATCGTCATTATGCTCCCGGGGGGTAGGATAATCTAACCCTCCTTTTGTTGCAGGCACAATGAGTCTCCCAACTTCTTATCCAAGATTCGGCATGGTTTGGTGCATGCCTGTAGGCATAAAAACTTGGTGGTCGAATTTAGGAGAATACGGGCAGAATGAAGTAAGGAAAGTGTTGGGACATCTACCTTCATTAATGCAAATTACTCCCTGTCGAGAACTAATAGAAGCAGCCACGGCTTTTTAGGATGAAAAGAGAGTAGTATTTAGGTTCGGTGAAGTTGAAATGACCCCGTTATTGGAAGAAATCGGGGGATATGTGGAGAACGTAAGTTTATTATGGAGAAACCGAAAGTGGAAAAAAGCAGAAATGATCATTCCCAAACGCGTCACCCTAGAAGATGCGCGTAACAAATTGGGGTTACAAGGTAGCAAAATGGTGTCCTTTGTAATGAAGGGGAGGATGCCGGGAAAATATCTGCTAACCCGATTCGGTCACACTTCTTCTTGGGATATTTACAAAGAAGACAATACCGATCTAGATTCATGGACGAGCAGACGAATTTTCGCATTCATGGTCTATTTTTTAGGGACGGTGGTTTTCCCACGAGGAGCTGAGGAGGACATCGATATTCGTCTCATTTCTGTTGTTCATGCTTTGTGTAACGGCGTAGACAAAGGACCTTGCACTATAGTCCCAATGATTGTAGCAGACATTTACCGATCTTTGGGGAAGTGCAAAAATGGGTTTAAGCACTTCGAGGGTTGTAATTTATTGTTGCAGCTCTGGTTAATTGAACATCTTCAAAAGGTGCGTGGCAATCCAACCATGCCTCAGCCTACAGAAACCGATCATATTGCCGCTCACCATTACAGAGTCACCATGGGAGTTAAGCCGATAAAACGACCCGAAGAGGTGGAGAAATGGGGTCAAATGTTGGGCAATTTAACCGAAGACTCTGTTCAGTGGATGTTCGACTGGTTTCCGAGGACACACTTTGCTGTATATACAAAAGCCCGATACTATCTGGTTTTGATAGGATTACGAGGTCTCCAACCGTATTCCCCAATGCGAACGATGCGGCAGGCTGGAAGAATGCAAATAATACCCCGGGTTGCTGACATGGACGCATATCAAGTGGATTACAAGGATGATTTCGTTCCACATGCTTTAGACATTGTAAAAGCCTGGAGCAAAAAGGTCTATCTCGACGAAAGGAGCATAGAGGTTGACCGATATCAAGCAGGTTACGTAACTGGGTATATCAAATGGTTACATGATGATTGGGCTGGTACTGCAATAGCAAGTGTCAAACGAGGCAAGCACGTAGAAGATAAGGAAGCTCAAGCGCAAACCCTCTATCGTCGTTTAAAAAGAAAAGTCCAAGATTCTGAGGCTTGCCACCGGCAGCTACACGATGACAATGCTAAAGAAATTACTGAGATGGGAAAGGAATTGCAATATTGGAAAGATCGCGCTTTAGGTTTGGATTTGAGGATACAGGATTTGCGTGATGAGTTTAACAAACAAGGAGAGGAATGTTTGAACAAAGGAGCTATGGGGAAAGATTTAGCATTGGCCTACCTTCTGTCCAGTCGCCACCGTTTCGACAAAGTACTAGAAGATCCGAGGAAGCTGGATGGAGACGAAGATGTTTTTAAGATTTAATGTTTTATTGTAATTGTTGTAATTTTATATAATAATAATAAAGTTTTGGGGTTTATTTTGGGAGCAAAATGACGATATTTAATAACAAGTTCTCTCAAACTCGTTAGGCCTACCTCTCGCATAAAAGAGGCCCCAAAATTAGGAAAAAACGTCATTATTGTTATTTGATCTTTCTTTTAATCAAGTATTATTTCTAACTTTTATTACTAATTGTGACTTATTTGTTGTTTGTTTTATTTTTCCCCTTCCCAAAGGTTGATCTGTGTCAAGCTGGCTTACTACACAAGATCGAAAGGGGCTCCTCCTTCTCCTTCTCCTCCTCCCGCCTCTTACCGCAAGGATAGAATGGATGAGCATAATAGCAGCGGTAGCGACACACCCGCTTTGTTGGCCGCCTGCAAAGCATTCAAGTTGATAATGGTACCATCCTTGATACCATCCTCAATCCTTTCTCCAAGTTTAATGATCTCTGCAAAGCTTTTCTCGCTTACCAGCATCAATCTGTCATAAACCTGCGGGTCTAAGGTCCGCATGAAGATATCTTTCATTTGAGACTCCTCCATCGGGGGTCGCACTCTTGCGGCTTCAGTCCTCCATCGAGTTGCGAATTCCCTGAAAGTTTCGGTGGGCTTCCTCTTCAAGTTTTGGATGTAATGCAAGTCAGGTGCATTTTCCGTGTTGAATCCAAAACGTTCTACAAAGGCTAACGCCATTTCTGCCCAGGTAAACCATTTCCTCGGATCTTGCTCTACATACCAGCTAAGAGCTTCTCCGGTCAAACTTCTCATAAATAATTTCATCCTTATCTTCTCATTTCGCCCTACTCCTACCAACTTGTCGCAATACAACCTCAGGTGGGCTCTTGGGTCACCGGTTCCGTTGAAGAGTTCGAACTTAGGAGGTTTGTACCCCTCCGGTAATTCAACATCTGGATGTATACACAAATCCTCATAATCCAGACCCGTGATTCCCTTGTTGCCCTCAACATTTTGCAACCTAGCATTAATCTTCTTTAACTCTTCTGCCAGAGTCTGAGTTAGTCTATCCTTTTCAGAAGATTCGGATTCCTCACAATCGTGTGTTACAGGCGCAGTTTCCACATATATTGGGTTGGTATGGGTGTGGGCGTAGGTCGTATTTATATGATTTGGAGGAGGTATTTCTTGAGGTGGTGATGGGTAATGGGCGGTGGCTGGAGCTGGTGGATGTGGGTAGGTATAAGGAGGGTATTGGTAATGTGGAGGTGGAGCTTCTTGTGGTGGAGCTGCGGGTTGTGAGGACATGGGAAGACTGGCCGGTGCTTTTGAATTCGAGGCATCAGTTTGTGTCCCAAATAGTGCCGCCTGAGTGTTTGCATTTCGAACCTATGCTAATTCTTCCTGCAGCTCAAAAATTTTCTGTTCCAACCTCATAATAATCTCATTGTAACCCGGAGGGCCGGCCCCTTCTAAGTTGTCTCGATCATTTCTGGGTGTGTCGCTACCGCTGCTATTATGCTCATCCATTCTATCCTTGCGGTTAGAGGCGGGAGGAGGAGAAGGAGAAGGAGGAGCCCCTTTCGATCTTGTGTAGTAAGCCAGCTTGACACAGATCAACCTTTGGGAAGGGGAAAAATAAAACAAACAACAAATAAGTCACAATTAGTAATAGAAGTTAGAAATAATACTTGATTAAAAGAAAGATCAAATAACAATAATGACGTTTTTTCCTAATTTTGGGGCCTCTTTTATGCCAGAGGTAGGCCTAACGAGTTTGAGAGAACTTGTTATTAAATATCGTCATTTTGCTCCCAAAATAAACCCCAAAACTTTATTATTATTATATAAAATTACAACAATTACAATAAAACATTAAATCTTAAAAACATCTTCGTCTCCATCCAGCTTCCTCGGATCTTCTAGTACTTTGTCGAAACGGTGGCGACTGGACAGAAGGTAGGCCAATGCTAAATCTTTCCCCATAGCTCCTTTGTTCAAACATTCCTCTCCTTGTTTGCTAAACTCATCACGCAAATCCTGTATCCTCAAATCCAAACCTAAAGCGCGATCTTTCCAATATTGCAATTCCTTTCCCATCTCAGCAATTTCTTTAGCATTGTCATCGTGTAGCTTCCGATGGCAAGCCTCAGAATCTTGGACTTTTCTTTTTAAACGATGATAGAGGGTTTGCGCTTGAGCTTCCTTATCTTCTACGTGCTTGCCTCGTTTGACACTTGCTATTGCAGTACCAGCCCAATCATCATGTAACCATTTGATATACCCAGTTACGTAACCTGCTTGATATCGGTCAACCTCTATGCTCCTTTCGTCGAGATAGACCTTTTTGCTCCAGGCTTTTACAATGTCTAAAGCATGTGGAACGAAATCATCCTTGTAATCCACTTGATATGCGTCCATGTCAGCAACCCGGGGTATTATTTGCATTCTTCCAGCCTGCCGCATCGTTTGCATTGGGGAATACGGTTGGAGACCTCGTAATCCTATCAAAACCAGATAGTATCGGGCTTTTGTATATACAGCAAAGTGTGTCCTCGGAAACCAGTTGAACATCCACTGAACAGAGTCTTCGGTTAAATTGCCCAACATTTGACCCCATTTCTCCACCTCTTCGGGTCGTTTTATCGGCTTAACTCCCATGGTGACTCTGTAATGGTGAGCGGCAATATGATCGGTTTCTGTAGGCCGAGGCATGGTTGGATTTCCACGCACCTTTTGAAGATGTTCAATTAACCAGAGCTGCAGCAATAAATTACAACCCTCGAAGTGCTTAAACCCATTTTTGCACTTCGCCAAAGATCGGTAAATGTCTGCTACAATCATTGGGACTATAGTGCAAGGTCCTTTGTCTACGCCGTTACACAAAGCATGAACAACAGAAATGAGACGAATATCGATGTCCTCCTCAGCTCCTCGTGGGAAAACCATCGTCCCTAAAAAATAGACCATGAATGCGAAAATTCATCTGCTCGTCCATGAATCTAGATCGGTATTGTCTTCTTTGTAAATATCCCGAGAAGAAGTGTGACCGAATCGGGTTAGCAGATATTTTCCCGGCATCCTCCCCTTCATTACAAAGGACACCATTTTGCTACCTTGTAACCCCAATTTGTTACGCGCATCTTCTAGGGTGACGCGTTTGGGAATGATCATTTCTGCTTTTTCCCACTTTCGGTTTCTCCATAATAAACTTACGTTCTCCACATATCCCCCGATTTCTTCCAATAACGGGGTCATTTCAACTTCACCGAACCTAAATACTACTCTCTTTTCGTCCGGTTGCAAAATGTTGAGGGCAACATGGGAATCACGGGTCTGGATTATGAGGATTTGTGTATACATCCAGATGTTGAATTACCGGAGGGGTACAAACCTCCTAAGTTCGAACTCTTCAACGGAACCGGTGACCCAAGAGCCCACCTGAGGTTGTATTGCGACAAGTTGGTAGGAGTAGGGCGAAATGAGAAGATAAGGATGAAATTATATATGAGAAGTTTGACCGGAGAAGCTCTTAGCTGGTATGTAGAGCAAGATCCGAGGAAATGGTTTACCTGGGCAGAAATGGCGTTAGCCTTTGTAGAACGTTTTGGATTCAACACGAAAAATGCACCTGACTTGCATTACATCCAAAACTTGAAGAGGAAGCCCACCGAAACTTTCAGGGAATTCGCAACTCGATGGAGGACTGAAGCCGCAAGAGTGCGACCCCCGATGGAGGAGTCTCAAATGAAAGATATCTTCATGCGGACCTTAGACCCGCAGGTTTATGACAGATTGATGCTGGTAAGCGAGAAAAGCTTTGCAGAGATCATTAAACTTGGAGAAAGGATTGAGGATGGTATCAAGGATGGTACCATTATCAACTTGAATGCTTTGCAGGCGGCCAACAAAGCGTTGCAATCCGGAACTGCTTCGGAGAGCCGCAAGAAAAAAGAAGTTGGAATAGTTATGATGGCCCAGGGGCCGAAAAATTATGTGTACAGACCTCAAACCCCAACCCCACAATACCAAATGCCAACCCCACACTTCCAAACTCCACCTCCGCCATATCATACTCCGTCATCACCTTACCAAACTCCATCTCCATATCAAAATCTCCATCCCTATCAAACTCCATATCAAACTCCCCCTCCAACCCACTTCCAAACACCTCTGTCACATTACCAAGCCCCTGCTTACCCTGTTTATAACACACAACCTTCTTATCCACAGCATCCTCACCCACAGCCCTCTCATCCACGACCTTCTTTTTCACCGAACCAAAGGCCTAGGGCTCAGTTTAGGCCAACAAAAACTTATACCCCCCTAGCCGAACCAATTGACCAGCTGTACGTAAGGTTGAAAGAAGCTGGTTACATTGAGCCCATTCCTGCACTGCCGGTCGATACCCAAGCTAAATGGTACGACCACAACAAAGTATGTATGTACCATTCGGGAATGAGGGGGCACACCACAGAGTCCTGCAGGTCTTTGAAGGATAAAATACAAAAGCTGATTGACACTAAGGTTATTAACCTCAAGGACCCTGCACAGAATGTGACAAGAAATCCTTTGCCGAATCACCAGGTGAACATGATTTCTTATAATGAGGCTGAGGATTTGGCGGATGTTATTGGGATGATTGGCCGAGGAGTAGCTTCTTCTTCAGATTCATCTCGTAGAGCACCGGTATGCCCTCCGTTTGAGGTTGAGATAGCTGCACCAAGGCCCCCTTTCACGGTTGAAAGAGCTACTCCAGTTTCATACAAGACAGTCCCATGGAGTTATAAAGAAAGCGCCTCGCAGAAAATAAAGGTGTTGGAGGCAGATGCGGCACAAGGAGTGACACGGTCCGGAAGAGTGTACACTCCTGAAATCTTGGTCTAAGGAACTCATAAAGGGAAGCAGCCCACGGTGGAAACAGAAAGCGGGATATGGAAAAAGGTGCAGGCGAAGGAGTATTCGGTAGTAGAACAGTTGGGCAAGACTCAAGCTCAAATCTCTATTTTATCTCTTCTGCAGAGCTCCGAGCAACACCAAAAGGCTTTGATGAAAGTGCTAGGAGAAGCCTATGTCCCAGAAAATACATCTAGTAGCGAGGTGGCCAATATGGTGGGTCTGGTATTTGAGGCCCAAAAAATATCCTTCCACGAAGATGAGTTGCCTGTGGAAGGCGTGGCGCACAACAAAGCGCTGCATATTACGGTACAGCACTCGGACAAATTCATCACCAAGGTGTTGATTGACCCTGGCTCTAGCTTGAATATTTATCCGTTAAATACCTTGACTCGGTTGGAAGTCGACCTCGCTAGGATCAAGCATTGGAAGATGAACGTCAAGGCATTTGACGGCTCGCAAAGGGACACTGTTGGAGAGATAGATTTGGATGTGTTGGTGGGGCCTTCCACATTCACCATAACATTTCAGGTAATGGACATCCTAGCCTCTTACAATATGTTACTGGGACGTCCATGGATTCATGCTGCGGGAGCGGTACCTTCGACTCAGCACCAATGCTTGAAATTTGAGTGAGACTATCAAGAAGTCGTGGTCCACGGAGATGAAAATCGTCCAATTTATGCTGCTCCTGTTATCCCTGTCATTGAAGGAAAGGGTGGCCTAGACGGGGAAAGTTTCCACACAGTAGAGTTGGTCAGTGTTGTTGAAGAAGGTAGATGGTGGAGTGATAAGATCCTGAGTATGCTACTTTGGCTAGGGTTCGAGCTAGGTCGGGGTCTTGGAGTGAAATTACAAGGAATCTCCGAGCCGTTGCAAGTGGCAACGCAAAAGACCACTTTCGGATTGGGGTATCAACCTACTAAACAAGAGTTGGATAAATGGAAATATCCCTTGGGAAAGAGAGAATTTCTTTTGCCAAACCCGTTGCCTTCGCTTCAACAGGCTTTTGTTTCGGATGGTTTCCTTGATATTAAACGAGCTGAAGAAGATGTCGTGCTGCTCAATCTAAGGGATTTGTTTCTGGATGACAACGGTTGTAATGCCATTAGCCACGGGGAGGAAGGAGGGGCCCCACAACAGGAATTCGGAGTGCAAAGAACCACCAATTGGACAGCTGCACCATCAAGAGCTCGCCGGGCATCTGGGTAGACCAAAGGATCAGTTTTTCATTCTTATTCAAAACAAATATTTGTTTTCAAAAATTGTGAATTTTCTTATGAGTATTATGTCAAGTTCTGATCGGTTTTAATAAAATTATTTCTCTTTCATACATTTGATTTGATTTAATTTTATTTTATTTTTCAACATTTCTAATATTGAACGAGTTGAATCTAAGGCCATGGCTTGTAATGAAACTTTGCGACATAACACAAACAACTCTTTAGAAGTTGAAGAAGATGAGTTACCCGCTGAAATTATCAGGGAAATCAAAGAGTTTGAGGACAATCCTAAAGCCAATCTGACAGATACCGATGTAGTAATTTTGGAAGATTCAGAGACGCCCAAAGAGACTCAAGTCAGTACTCACTTTCCGAAAGATGAGATTGAAAAGTACGTAGAGTTTTTGAAAGAGTATAAGGACATCTTTGCCTGGTCCTACGATGATATGACTGGGCTCAGCCATCTATAGTAGCGCATAGATTGCCTACTGATCCAGCGTATCCCCCTATGAAGCAAAAGCCTAGGAAATACAAGCCAGACATGAGTTTAAAAATCAAAGAAGAGGTAGCCAAGCAGATTGATGCAGGAATTCTCAAAGTGGTAGAATATCCCACCTGGTTGGCCAACATCGTGCCTATACCGAAGAAAGACGGAAAGGTCAGAGTCTGTGTGGATTACAGGGATCTCAACAAGGCTAGCCCTAAAGACGATTTTCCGTTACCAAACATCCACATCCTTATTGACAACTGTGCCAAGCATGAGACACAGTCATTTGTGGATTGTTTTGCTGGTTATCATCAGATTAGAATGCATGAAGATGATGCTGAGAAAACTGCATTTCTTTACCCATGGGGGGTATATTGTTATAAAGTAATGCCTTTCGGATTGAAAAATGCTGGAGCCACCTACATGCGGGCCATGACTACTATCTTCCATGACATGATTCACAAGGAAATTGAAGTTTATGTGGATGATGTCATCATCAAGTCAAAGAGAAGCTCAGATCATCTGGCAGACCTCAGGAAGTTTTTTGATAGATTGAGGAAGTATAATCTGAAGCTAAATCCGGCAAAGTGTGCATTTGGGGTTCCATCCGGGAAATTATTGGGTTTTATCGTCAGCCGTCGTGGTATTGAGCTGGATCCAAGCAAGATTAAGGCCATCCAAGAGCTCCCACCGCCGAAAAGTAAGAAAGAGGTTATGAGCTTTTTAGGACGCCTCAACTACATTAGCCGTTTCATTGCTCAGTCAACGGTTATTTGTGAACCTATCTTCAAACTGCTGAAAAAGGATGCTGCTACGGAATGGACTCCTGAATGTCAACAAGCTTTCGATAGAATCAAAGATTATCTATCGAAACCTCCAGTTTTAGTGCCACCGGAACAAGGAAGACCTCTGCTCTTGTATTTGTCCGTGCTAGAGAATGCTTTTGGCTGTGTTTTGGGACAACATGACGAGACAGGGAGAAAGGAGCAAGCCATATACTATTTGAGTAAGAAGTTCACACCATATGAGGCTCGGTATACACTGTTGGAAAGAACGTGTTGCGCTTTGACTTGGGTCGCTCAGAAGTTGAGGCACTATTTGTCTGCCTATACAACCTATTTGATTTCAAGGATGGATCCGTTGAAGTATATCTTTCAAAAGCCCATGCCTACGGGGAAACTGGCCAAGTGGCAGATATTGCTAAGTGAGTTTGACATTGTTTACGTTACGCAAAAAGCCGTAAAAGGACAGGCTCTTGCAGACCATTTGGCAGAAAATCCTGTAGATGAGGAGTATGAGCCATTGAAGACATACTTTCCTGACAAGGAAGTAGCCTTTGTAGGAGAAGATATTGCCGAAGAATATGATGGTTGGAGGTTGTTCTTCAATGGAGCAGCAAACTTCAAAGGAGTGGGCATTGGAGCAGTGTTAGTATCAGAAACTGGGCAGCATTACCCTGTATCGGCTAAGCTTCGATTTCCTTGTACCAACAACATGGCTGAATATGAAGCCTGCATTTTGGGTATTCGACTGGCAGTTGACATGAATGTGCAATCGTTACTGGTAATTGGAGACTCGGATTTGCTGATGCACCAAGTAAGGGGAGAATGGGCCACGAAGAACACGAAGATTCTTCCCTATCTACATTGTGTGCAAGAATTGTGCAAAAGGTTTATCAAGATTGAGTTCCATCATGTTCCCAGAATACAAAATGAATTTGCGGATGCTTTAGCCACTTTGTCGTCAATGATCCAACACCCTGATAAGAATTACATCGATCCCATTCCTGTTCACATACATAAGCAGCCGGCTTATTGCTTTCATGTTGAGGAAGAACCAGACGGTGAACCATGGTATGCTGACATCAAAAGGTATCTGAAAAATGGAGGTTATCCTGAGCATGCTACAAGAATCCAAAAGCGCACGATTTGGAGATTAGCCAATCAATTTTTCCTAAACGGAGAAATCATTTATAGGAGGACTCCCGACTTGGGATTGCTAAGATGTGTGGATGCTAAAGAGGCTACGACTTTGATCGAGGAAGTTCACACTGGAACTTGTGGACCCCACATGAACGGTTTCATGTTGGCAAAGAAGATCTTGAGAGCAGGTTATTTTTGGTTGACTATGGAAACAGACTATATCAAATACGTGCAAAGATGTCATCACTGTCAAACCCATGCCGATGTGATTCGCGCTCCCCCTAATGAGCTTCATGCCACAAGCTCTCCTTGGCCATTTGCAGCTTGGGGGATGGATGTGATTGGCCCCATCGAGCCGGCAGCGTCCAACGGACATAGATTCATTCTGGTTGCAATTGACTACTTCACTAAATGGGTTGAAGCTACTTCGCACAAGTCTATCACAAAGAAAGTGGTGACAGATTTTGTCCGTGACCATCTCATTTGCCGATTCGGAGTACCTGAATCAATCATTACCGACAATGGCGCCAATTTGAATAGTGACTTGATGAAAATGACGTGTGAACATTTTAAGATCAAACACCGCCATTCTACTGCATATAGGCCGCAAATGAATGGAGCCGTGGAGGCTGCAAACAAGAATATCAAGAGGATCTTGCGCAAGATGATTGACAATTACCGACATTGGCATGAGAAGCTGCCCTTTGCTTTGTTGGGATATCGTACCACTCTTCGAACATCTACTGGTGCTACACCCTATATGCTGGTATATGGTAACGAGGCAGTGATACCAGCTGAAGTGGAAATTCCTTCTTTGAGAATCATTCAAGAAGCAGAACTGAACGATGCAGAATGGATACAAAGTAGATTCGAGCAACTCGCACTCATTGATGGGAAAAGGATAAATGCAATATGTCACGGTCAACTTTATCAGAACAGGATGACCAAGGCCTTTAACAAGAAAGTTAGGCCAAGACTTTTCACGCCTGGGCAACTGGTTTTGAATCGGATTTTCCCAAATCAAGATGAGGCTAAAGGCAAGTTCTCGCCTAACTGGCAAGGTCCCTACATAGTTCACCGAGTGCTGACAGGAGGAGCACTTATCCTAGCAGAGATGGACAGTGAAATCTGGCCTAAACCCATCAACTCAGACGCGATTAAGAGATACTACGTTTAGATTGGGATTTTTATTTCTTTTTGCTCTGCTTTGTAACCTGAACTACGTTGGACCTGATTCCCATTTAAGAGGGATACGTAGGCGTCCCTGTGGGACTCGGTCTATATCTATAAAATTTTCTTCTTCCCTTCAAAGGTTCTCGGCGCCTCTATCACATTTTCGCGGTATTTCGGTTAACAAGCTGCAACTAGGGCAGAATTTTTGAGAGGACCTCAAAAATTCTCAAATCTCTGTCATTTGCAAGGAAGTCTATGTCATATTCTATACTGGGGCAGAAATTTTGAGAAGGATCTCAAAATTTCATCAAACTAGGTCAGGAAAAGTTTTGACTTACAAAAGGACGTCGTACGGTTTTTAAATATGCCATGGCCCGTGATTTAACTCAATTCTTTTCTACGTTTTTACTTTACTTTTACTAAATTATTCACCTTTTGTCTAAACTATGTGCCTGAGTGTATGCCTGGATGAAGTGCAACAATAGACGAGTAGAAGAAGGCCACGAGATGAACACACAGATCAACCTCCCCTTTTTGAACTAACGAATTTTCTTTGAATGCAGAAATAGCAGAAATGCAAGACAGAGACGAAAAATGCCATGTCACAAGGCGACATAGAGCTAAGTCACTTTTTCTTACGCCCTATTCATTATCTTGCTATCCTCAGAGTATTCGGTTTCATATCAAACCATGATATACATTTAATGCATGCATTTGTGTGCATTTCGAAGCCCGTATCGCATTATGAGCCCGTGACATTTATTTATATACATTTGAGCTCATGACATTTATTTATATACATCTGAGCACCGGATATACAATTTACATTTGCATTTGAGCTCTTGATTATTTATATATACATACATATGAGCCCAAGTATACATTTTACATATGCATTTGAGCCCTGAATATACATTTTATACATGCATTTGAACCCGTATATACATTGTATACATGCGTTTGAGCCCGTTGTTTGCATTTCAAGCCTGCTTATGCATTTGAGCCCTGATATACATGCTTTTAAGCCCTGTTACGCATTTACGTATGCACTTGGGCCCTAATTTACTTTTACATATGCACTTGAGCCCTAATTTACTTTTACGTATGCACTTGAGTCCGAATTTACTTTTACGTATATATTCGAGCCCTTGAAATACATTTGCATATACATTTGAGCCCTTGGTATACATTTATATATACATTTGAGCCTATGGTAGATATACATTTTGAGCCCGTTATATGCATTTCAAGCCCGTTTATGCATTTTGAGCCCGTGATATACATTTTTAAATGCATTTTGAGCCCGTGGTATACATGATATATGCATTCAAGCCGTCTTCATTTTAAGCCGCTTATGCATTTGAAGCCTGTTATTCGCATTTTGAGCTCACTGTTGCATTCTGAGCCCGTTGTTACATTCTAAGCCCCGTGATTTATTTGCATTGAGCCCGAATAAACTAGAACTCTCGATTGAACATTGAGTCTTTCGAATCATTTACTTTCTTCGAATAAGCATTTATTCCACTCATCCGAAGGCATCATAGTCTAAAGGCATCGTTTCATGGCCTGCAGACATTATGTCATGGCCTAAGGAATTTTACTTTTCGGTTTATCATGCCCTCAGGCGTCATAGTCTAAAGGCATCATTTTCATGGCCTGCGGACATCATTTCATGGCCTAGGGAATTTATTTTCTGCGTATCATGCTCCTAAGGCGTCATAGTCTAAAGGCATCATTGTTTTCATGGCCTGCAGACATCATTTCATGGCCTAAGGGATTTATTTTGCGTATCATGGCCCCAAGACATCATGGTTTAGAGACATCATTCATTATCTCTAAACAAACTTTCATTGTCTAAAGGGAACGTGCATCATGTTTAAGTTTTGCATCCGTTTATTTTGTGAAAATATTTGATGCGCATGTTTTAGTTATTCACGCGAGCTTTGAAGGACTATCGAGCTACGAATGATAGCGCTTCCCTACCTTTTCCTTTTGAATTATATTTTCATCTGGTTATTATCATACGCATTCTAAATCATGTCGAGTCGTGCTACCCCATCTTTATTCAAGCCTCGTGTTATCAATTTTTAGGGATCTTGTTCGTTCCTAAAATCCAGAACTACACGCGGCCTGATTCTCGTGACACCCGAGATATGTAGGCGACTTGAAACTGAAGTCTCGGTCGCGATATCTTCATGACTTTATTTTCTTTTATTTGGCCGCCCCAAATTTTTCCTTCGGTCGGACAAAATTGGCTACTAAGTCAACGTTCTTTGCTCAACAATTCATCCTTCATTCTCGAGCAAAGAAGGGGCAGCTGTTGACACCCAATTTTGACCGATCTGCGCCTTAATATGCTGCTTATATATGTATATATTTATTTATTTATTTAACGCAAAATTTTAACTTACTTTTGTATTTATAAAATAATTTATTATCATAATATTGCGAAAATCATTTCAAGTTATATATATATGACTTATATTAATTTTAAGTTTTGATATTAAATAGTTACGACGTATGTATGCGCCCTTATTTTAAAATATATCCTTTACTTAATAAATTATTTACCTAGTTTTGCTAATTTTATAAATTTATTTGAATAATAAAATTACTTGAATTTATAAATTATTTATGTTAATAATATGATTTTTATAATATTTGATGACTTGACTTTATATTTTAGTCATTAATTTATTCGTAAATATAACAATAATTATATGATATTTGCATAAGTATATTTAAATTTAGAATTTATTTATTAATAATAATATTTATATGATTTTCTTATAATTTAAATTATTTTGTATCTATTTACTAAATTATTTTAAAGTGTAGTATATTTATTAATTTAGTAGCAGCTAAATCCAATTTCCATCAATTCATTTAAATTATAGTCATTTCCTATTCAATTTCATCCAATTTATTTTAAATCTAACCACTTTCTATTCAATTTATTTTAATTTTAGCCACTTTTGATCAATTTGGCTATTATTTAAATATAATTTTAGCCAATTCAATTTCAATTTAAACCTACCCATTGATCCTACCCGCGACCCACGGATACTACCCGAACCCGATCCATAAACCGCCCAGCCTCCTTTAAAAAGTTAATCTCAGCCGTCTATTCATTTTTGATCCGACGGCTAAGATGAAAACCTATTTTATTTCCTTTAATACTTCCATCTACCCTCTAACCCTAATTCATTTCTTTCATTTTTCCCTCTCCCAAATAAGGAGCCGCCGCCCTCCTCCTCTCTTGCCCATTCATCTTCCTCTCTCCCTTTCCTTATTTATTCCGGCGAACCACCATAGTCGCCGCCACCACCTCTTCCCGTCGCCTCCTCTCTCCCTCTCCCTTACTGTTCCAATAAAAAAAAATCATTGGATGAACCCAAAACCCACCAAACCACCCGAATACGAACCGGAATAAAGTCGGTGATACGAGTTTATGGTTGTTTGTTGCAGATCTAGATAGATCTGTCCGTGACGTGATTTTCTTGATATTTTTGAAAAAAAGAACTTACTTCTTCTCTTTCATTTTTGTTCTTGCCTTTGCTAAGTTAAGTCTAAGTTAATCATTGCTTGTCTGAAAATATTTAGTTTATTATTTGTAGAAGCCTTTAATCGTTTATGCCATATTTTAGTTCCTAGTGTGCTTAATACTCATACAAAAGGAAATTTTTTTTTTGGTTCTATTTGTTTTAGGTATATAACGATATATTCTTCGAAAATTGTTTATTGTTCGTTTTGTGTTTTCGGTACGAACATGCATATATAACAATTATTAGAACATTTCACCTCTGTTTGTATATTAGTCTTATGATGTTCTTTTTACATTCTTAACTACTTGTAGTAGGCTCATGGATTTTTCATTTGTTTGCTAGCTTTAGCCGTGCCGTGCTTGATTTCTTTTGTCAAAATGGGCAAAACTAAGATTTATTAAAGTTAGATCCGTGTCTCTTACTATCGCAATACTCTTATTTAGGTGAATCCCCATTGATTTAGCTTGATAATTCTTATCTTATTGCCTCCGTAATTTTCTTTTATTTGAGTATGGTAACCTAGGATCCTTTTGGCAAAATAAAAAATATATAATGATAAATGACTTTATTTGATTTGCTTCTTTCCTTGTTTGACCGTACTATTTGGATTTGTTAGCTATTCTAATCACTATGATTACTTTATACTGTTGTGCTAAATTAATTCGTTATTTATTTATTTTATTTATTTGAATGGCAGTTGTTAAAATCAAGAGGGAACTGTCATCAACCAATTATTTCCCTTTAGTCAATTTAAGTGTCTTGTTTGAATATGGTGAACTTGGATTATTTCTTATATAGGTTGATTTGATTCTGCATTGATTTCGTTAATTCCTCCCTTTCCTTAATGTGATATGTATGTTTTACGGATTTCTATTATTTGGTAAATTGTGATGTATTTATACCTTATTTGATTTGAATTATTTCCTTATTGGAATTCAGCATTTAATTTTGACTTATTCATTGGTTGTCTCTCCAAATAATTTTTCAATAATTTTTCTCATTCCATATATCCATCTATAATGATACTGGTTTCTTTGGAATAAATTAGTAAGGAAATATTTATTTATTTATTTTATTTTAAAAAGGTATATGGTAATACGACATTTATTGGCTTGACAGGAATAATTTAATATTCATTTAATTTTGGACAAAATTTTCCTTTGTTTGGTTTATTTCCTTCTTTGTTTATTAGAAAATATTCTATCACCATGTTTTAAAGATTCCCTTTAGTATTTGATTTTCCTCATTATGCACCATTTATGGTAGATTAATATTAATGATCCCTTAATTTAATTTCTGCTCTTCAATTTTATATAGTTGGTTATTCCCTTTAATTACTTAATTAACTTTATTTAAAGAAAGTTGTGTGACTAATTTCTCTCCTTCCTTAACCGTTTTGAACATATGTATTATGGTAAATTTCAATTAGTTTATTCTGTCTTGATTTATTTAATTAAGGAAGATGTCTCTTGATTGATTTTTAATTATCTCCTTTCCTTTTATTCTATAGTTGACTGTTGGGTTTTCTCTGCTATAAAAGACAGCTTCTTTTCTTTTCATATTCATTCGAACACTGTCAAAAAAAAAATAATAATAATAATACCTGAACTACTCTTTCACTTCTTTGTTTTTTCACTCTTTATGTGCAAACTCCTTACATCGCTTCAATACAAGCACTGCTCAAAATTCTTGTAACCTTGACGTGTTGGGGTTCGATTCTTAGCTGTTAGAAAAGCTTCTTTTGCAACTGCTGAGGTTTATTACCTTGTTCACCGGAACTACAATATTGTATTGATTATCTCGTTAGTTTGCTCCTCTATGCTATTCTTTCTTTTCCGATGATACAAGGTGTTAACTTGCTTATTTGCATCATGTGAAATTTTAGACATTTTGTTGTATTCTTATGTTTCATAATATGCACCTAGATTTTGTGACTTAACTTATTTGTATAATTAATTTGTAAACGTAGTGATTTATGGATTCCCGAAAATGTATTTGCACCTGTGTTTTTGCGGTGTTATTTATTTAACAGGTTCACTCTTAAGAATGGCATGGAGAGTCGCCTTGACGAATAGGGCTTGGGATTTTTATTTTTTTTTGATTTAGCATTATTTTTATTTCCTGTTGTATTTATTTGTTTACTTTTATCTGTTTTGTAATAAGTTGTAAATAAAACGCTGATGAATAGTGGAAAAGGGGTTGGGGGGGGGGGGGGGAATATGTGCTGGTTGGTTTAGTTCCCATACCCTTATTCCCGATATCGTGTTTAACTAATTCCATGCTTTTAGATACCATAATTATAGAATATCAGCACCTAGAAAGCATGCTTATTGGATAACACACGTTAGAAATCATGCCTGTAGGATTATATTTGCTTATATTAGGAAACACCAAATCAAGTGGCGCATGTATATAACTATATTCTATCTTAGATATTTTATTTATAGAGATAATTAATAAAACAAACTCTTTGCTTAATAAACTGATCATATTACAAGTTCAACTCCTCTAGGTGATTTAAAAATTATACTTATAGAAATCTCATTGTTAAGACCTTCAAAGACTCTGTTTAATTATTGTTGAAACCTGCTAAATATATACCATTCTCACCGAATCATGTATTGACATGTTTAAATTATACATTCTCCTTGACAATATGTCAATATCTGCTGAATAGGTAAATCCAATGTTTGTGCACCAAGATTTATGTTTAACAACAAAAAATAAATGTCGATTGAATACTGCTAAATTTTGTAGGATTTTATAGGATCATGTATGTGTAAATAGGTAAAAGCTGCGTACAAGTTTTGCATCTTTGTTATATTCTGTAGTCAATATGTGATAAAAGATTATTAGTAACATGTTTATAAGACTTAAATCTCTGAGACTAGATCACTGAATCACGAACTAACTTCTGTTTATTCTCTCCATTAAAGAATCATGCCTGAATTATTGGTTCTAAATAAGATTCTTTATTTGCTATCATAATTTCAATAAGAATTATATTTTCAAGTCTTTAATTTGGGATGCGTTTATACTCAAAAACACTGTTTGTAGTCACAAATCTAAATTGTTATAAATTTGCCAATGCATTTTAGATTTATTAAACATAGAAATAATGCTAAAACAATACTTGTTTAGTCATTACATTATATTCACCTATTTTAAAGTGGTTACACTCTTGTGTTTAACTCTGTTTATCTGCATTTCTGCATCTATTTAAGGCTGGCACTTCGTTCGCATTAAATTTCACTATAATTAATTTGCATTTTTCTGAATTTATTTCAAACTAGTTTGATTTTTGCATTAAATCTGTTTTGTCTTTAATTTACGGTTTTCCTTTATTTCAAACTGACACTATGTTTACACTAATTTGGTTTTCATATATGAAGTCCGCATATTTGCTTAAGAGATTAGTTATAATATTCACTAGCACCCATTTTAGAAATTATGCTCATAGGTTTAATACGGAGGCTTGTGTGAGACTGTTTAAATGCTGAATTATTATGATTTGATGTTTGTTTGACGTTTTTTCTTTTAACCATAGGAGATCTTTAGAACCAAAAATCCAAAGTAGATGTCCAATGCCTCTTGGACCTTAAGATTGGTGCGGGTAGGCAAATAGTAGGACGTTAGCTTCATCACCTAGTGCGTTTAAGTTAATTAATCAACTAGGTGGGTAGTCGGGAAATGATACTTGTGCTCGCTGAATAATACGAGCAATTCAAAAGATTGCAAAGTATTATTTAAGTTGCACAAGTGATCCCATTAGGTCAAACATTGTTTTAATGTAGAACTACGTTTGGCCTGATTCCCATAAGGGGTATGTAGGCGCCTACCGAGGTTCGGCCCCATAATTAAAAAGTGTTTATTTGTTTTTTAAATTATTGCTTGGCACGACTTTTTGTATTTATTTAAGAGCTTAGAATATTATAAATTTGTTTTAACTTTCATTTCGCTCAAATTTTCTTTCTTGTTTGTCCAAACGTTGTTATTTTTGACTATATCACTTAGTATAAACAATAAGCTAAAATCAGTTTTAATTGGCCACTTAGTTAATATCCTATTTAATGAGTACGGCCGG
Organism: Datura wrightii; assembly: GCA_035772735.1. Lineage (NCBI taxonomy): Eukaryota > Viridiplantae > Streptophyta > Magnoliopsida > Solanales > Solanaceae > Datura > Datura wrightii. The sequence continues at coordinate 170,197,755 of JASDFA010000001.1, read as the reverse complement.
GAACCACATTTGTGGACCTCGAAAGGTGTCTAACACCTTCCTTTCGAGGTAATTAAAGCCCTTACCCGAACTCTGGTGACCTAGGTAATAAAATAAGCTTAGAACGGTGCCCTAACGCACCATAATCCGTTAGGTGGCGACTCTTCATTTTCACTCCTAAGAGACATCAATGTTGGGTCCCGCTTTTCTGCGAGGGAAAAATGGGGCGCGACACCCGCGACTACAACAGGTGAACTCTCCCAATCCTGACGAGATGATAATGCATAAAAACGGTTTTGGTGCTAGCTGACATCCGTACCTGAAGTATTGGCCTGCTGAGATGGTTAGCCCGCTGGAGCTGCTGAGGTAGTGGATTGCAACCTTCCCCGTCCTGCTGACAGGCACTCTCTAAGCCGATGACCAAGCTGTCCATAACCAAAACAGCCTTCTCGACCCTGAAGACACTCTCGTGGGTGATTTTTGCCACACTTAACGCAAGTTGGATACCTGTTGCTGGCATTGCAGCTCTAGGACTGAGAGCCAGATGCTCCACCCCTCCGATCTTGGCAGGACCGAAAGGTAGGGGCACTAGCTGAGCTGGGTTTTGGAGCCCTCTGTTGTTGCTGTTGTAGGCAGCTACTACCGCTAGACCTTTGTGGCCATATTCAAATTAACCAATCCTTGCCCGCTTGTTCTTTCGCTCCATGTCCCTCAGTTTTTCTCCCTCAATTGTTGGGCATAGACAATAAGGATGGAGAGGTCAATATGCTTAATCAGCATGGCTGTCGTGCACTCTTTGAGGACCAGGTTCGACACCCCATTAACAAACTTTATCATGCAAGCCCTTGGCTCGGCCACCATCTCTGGAGCGTATTTGGACAACCTAGTGAACTCCACAGCATATTCGGGGTGATCTTTTTAATCTCATCCACGAACCCTTGTGGGTCCTCTCTCACCTTAGATCCGTAAAAATTTGGAGGGTTCATCCGAGTGAAGTCCCACACTCAGGCAGCTACTGCGGACCCATTATTATTAATTGGAACCACCTGCTGGTTCACCTGGTTGGTAACAGTTTGAGCGAGCAGCTGAATGGCCGCCCTGAACTCTACGGTAGACATTGAGTCATCCTAAGGGGCTGGTAGGGGAGGTCGGTGAGCCTTACCTACCCTTCTTCCATTACCACATCATGGAGGCATAATCACTAAAACGAAATAGAGCATGAGTTAGGATAATGATTCTGGAATTGAATTTCAACGCAGGATAAAGAGTATGAATAAAAGGGAGTTTTCCTAATAACATCTCATAGTCTCCCCATCATAAGTGTGGTGCACTTCACACCATGAAAAGGACTCTATTCGATGTGGCTTTTAGACATTCTAGGATACTCTAAACCTAGTGCTCTGATACCAAGTTTGTCATGCCCCGAGCTTACACCCTGGACGGCACATGGTACTTGGAGTCACAAGTAACCCCAAGTCAACCCCTGCCCTATCATACACTAGCATTCTCAGTAACATATTAATATATACAACGGATGTTTAAAGCAATAATATAAGCATTTAAGAGAATGAAGATGATTCATAATGTTTGAAAATATTTGAATAAAACTACAAGTCTGAAAAAAAACAAATTTGCGTCTGAAAGCCACTACAACTGATGAGTTGCTAGGACAAGCCCCGAGCTAACTCCTAACCTAAATAGAAGAAAGAAAAATTGAGTAAAATAATCTTCGTCCTCGAAAGATGAGGACTCACACTTAGAAACGCTGAAGTCTTCTGAGAATGATCAACTAGCGAGGCTGAGACTGAGATCTTGCAGCTGTATCATAAAATGATACAGCATAAAAGTATGCATCAGTACTTTGAATGTACTGAGTAAGTGAGATAAACCATACACAAGAAATAAAAATACTGAACTGAAAAGACATGTAATGACCAACTGGAGCTACTAAACTGAATAACTATAATAACTTTGATGGTCTAAAATACCCTGTCTGATGGTCAAGGACATGCCCTAAATCTGAGATACTAAACTAAACTGATCTGAACTGACTAATCTGAAATTGAAACAAGCTGGCTAGTGGGAGAGTTTATAACCGACATATAACCACGTGAGCTAGACGTGGAGTCCGATGTATACACCCCATCGGTAGGACCCAATATACCTTTCCAGGGTATAGAGGCATGAACTGGTTGATCACAAGAGTTTGGGGCGATGAGGACAATAAACTGTAACCTACGGGGCAACGTAGTTCTGGGAACATGGATGTGCTGGAACCCCGGTTCGCTCAGTGTTATGTTCTACTCCCATTGGATGATCCTAGACTAAATACTAAGTTGATAGCTTGAAACTGGGGCCCAAGACTATTCAGGAATACCTATCTGGAAGCACTCTGAGAGTCTTATCGGATCGGATTCTGGAACTGGGTTCTAAGACTGGTTAGAGCTGCTTATCCAGAAGCATCGTAACCGTATAAAGAACAAGATGTAATATGAAGCTAGGGTCCTAAGGCTGGTCAGAGTTTCTTATCTAAAAGTATCATAACTTCCTAGTGGACCATTAAAACTGATCTCTAAATCTGATTCTGATAACTGGGAGGTACTACTGACACCTCGGGAAATTCTATAGTCAAACTGATCAGCTGACATTTCTGACTAACGCTGAGTATGCTAACATTTTGACTAAAACTGAACTGACAATATTCTGACTGAGTTTCAATGCTACTAACAACATAGAAGTCCCCAACACTGATAGAATCAGGCAACATTTCACTGTTTATCCACTATAGCAAGATTCTAGATTTTTTTACGTTCAAGGACTAGGGCTAAATTTCACTTCACGAGAATAAACATCATTTCAGTCACAAGCTTGTGGAAAATATCTATAATTAACGTGAAATAATGTTCCACATGAATTAGATGAAGTATGACTGACAATTTCTTAACATTCGATAATCTACAAGGCTAGAACTGATAAAGAATTTAGGGAGGATTTTGGAGACACAAGGGAAGAACTATTCCCTTGTTGAATTCTCACATACCTAGAGATAGGAATCCCAACAATAAATCCTTGAAAAATCTGAGAAGAATCAATCACCCTAACTTCTGCTATGAACCTTTCTGAAAGAGACTTTATGCTTAATTGATGAGAGATAAGGAAAATGAGAGAAAACTGTCGGTTACCCCTCTAAACCTCTGACTAAAATCCAAAACAATGTAGTTTAGAGTCTAGAAGGTTAGAAAATTACTGAAACAACCTCAGTAAAATAGCAGAAAAAACTAACTGCTAGTCTCCCACGAGGGACCTAACGGGTCGTGCCCATGACCACGACTCGTGGTCACAATCGTCAAGTGCACTACCAAAAATCTCATACTTGTCACCATGGGGGACACCACGATCCGTGGTGTAGCCGATGACTTGTGGTGACCCACTCGTTAGGTACACTGCCTAAAATTCTCCTGGAGACACCACGACTTGTGGGGTCCCAAAAGAGTCATGGTGAGGACCCGTCATGTAGACTGCCTGTCTTCACCAACTCCCAATCAAACCCTGACCATAGGTCACCCCACAACTAGCGGTGTTGACCATGACTTGTGGTCACACCTGTGGTCACTCCTTTTTCCAAATTTTTCAACCAAGTTCAAAGTCCTCACCATGAGTCACTTAACGATTCGTGGTCACCCCCACGGGCCACAGAACGACTCATTCTGTGACCTGGTGTAAATTTTTCAGTTTTGTCCATTTTAACTCTCAGGACTAGTCTTTGAGTTTCTGGGGCATTATATGTTAGGAGGGTTTTAAGAGTGCTTAGCCTATCCTAAGTCATTCTCTCCCATGCATGCAAGATTAGAGGGTTCTATTGAAGATCAAGCTTGAGAATTCTCCTAGTTCTTCCCCATATCTCTTGAGCTTTCTATGAAGGGTGTAGAATCAGATTTTCCAAGTATGTAGAGCTAGGAATGAGAGATTCCATTCACTCTCATGCCCCAATTTCTCCTCAAGTTTGTGAATTCAAATCTTAAAGTCAAGTCTTTGATCTTATGGGGTTTTAATCCAATTTCATGAAATTTTCTATGATTTGTTTATGGGTCAATTTCCTTCATGTTTTAAATGATTTTTTAAGATTCATGGGCATGTTTTATACTTATTTTGAATTACAACTGATGATTTCTAGTTCTGAAAGTATTATTCCCAATTATGCAAGTTTCAAGAAAAGTAAAGATTATGATCTATATTTTCAAGCATGATAAGATGTTTAGCATGAAAGAATGTTTATGAAATACCCATGTATGAATTCATGATTTTGACTATCAAGTCTATTTCAAGTATGTTAAAATTTTGAGCAAGCCCACATGATTGAAGTATGTTTTCATGATTTAGTTCAATTTTATGATGTTAGCTTACCACATGGTTTTGGAGCCTAGACTCCCACTTTCAGCTTGTGGTATATTTTGAGCCAAGGCTCCTCATATTTAGATTTCAGACTATGTATGTAATTTCATGATCATCTGTATTAAATAAAGATGGTTCATCTTCATTTAAAAATAATAGAGATCATATGCATATTTTTGGGAGTAGTGTCTAGCACCGGGTAGGCTAGGGGTTTCGGTAAACCCCGGGCCTCAGAACTACGTGCCAACGTAGATTTATTCAGATTCATTGGGACCTCCCTTGTGAGCTTTTCCTTCCCCCAAGGGGACTTTATCTCGATATCAATATCACGGTAGTATCCTTAGCCCTAGCAAGGCTTTGGACGGCTCTTCCCACTTGAGTGTAGTAGTTTGAATCACATAAGCTCTGTCGTGATTATGTCAGTTATATGACGAGTCTCCCATTATTCCTTATGATTTCAGTTATGCATGTTCATCAATTATGATATCATGTTTTCAACAGGTTTGGCTCAATATTCAGTTTATCAGTTTTACGTATGATTATTAGTTTCAGCTTTGGGTCATTCATTTCAGTTATGAAGTTCAATTCTGTTTATTCATGTTTTCAATATATCAACATGCAAGTCCTTATTCTTAGAATCTTATAATGATATGATTTATGTTATGCATGTTTTCAGTTTTACTTACCTAGCATACTCGGTACATTCCAAGTACTAACCGCATACTCTAGCTGTATCGTTTCATGATACAAGCTCAGACATTCAGATTTAGTCTCGCCGCTAGCCAGTCTCCCAAGCTTATGCAGTTCACCAGTTGGTGAGTCCTCATCTTCCGAGGACCTTCAGTTAGTTGTGTTGTTGCTATTTCAGTTTCAGATTTTCAGTGAGATAGTTGGGGTGATGCCCCATCAACTCGTCAGTATGTTGAGGCTTTCCAAACATAGTGATATATTCAGCTTTGGATTTAGTGTTATGTTATTTCTGTTATTCAAATATTTAAATATTTAGAGTTCCGCTATTTTAGAATTCAGATTTCCGCTTTGTGTATATTGAGTATCAGTTTTTATGTTCATGTCATGGGTCGACTTGGAGCCATTTATGGTTCTAGGTTCTATGTCTAGATCCGGGTCTGTGTTTGGATTGTAACAAAAGACTATTCCATTTAAAAGACAAAAATTAAAGACAAACTATTTAAAGGGCAAAATATGCAATTAAATATTTTTAGTATAATTTATTTACAGAAAAATTACTTGATTTGGCAGGCCCAGAGCAAAAATACTATAAATATTATCCCTCTTATAAAATGCTATCAGATTTTGGCCTGGATCCTTTTATTTTTATTGCAAAGTGGCTTATGTCCCTCCTTCTCTGCTTTTTGCTTTAATCATGTACGTGTTTTCTATGCGCATAAGGTAGGGGTGATCATTCAGTTCTTCGGTTCGATTTTATCAAAGTTTAATTTGATTTTTAATTTTTATTTTTGAAAAAATCTACATCATACACCGAGCCAAACTAAAATTCTGTTCAGTTCAATTTGTTCGGTATTTTTAAAATAATATTTTGGTGTAAATGAGAAATAAAATGAGAATAAAATTATCAAAACATTTGACATGAAACAAGTCTGTTCAACAATGTTATTTCGTATAACTTCTACAACAATCAATAATATAGCACATTTAAAATATTACAAATAAAATATAATTGAAACTTAGAAACTAATTATTACCTAACACCTAACAATGTATTTCTTGATTTCTTGAACTAGTAGTATACTGTATAAGACTGTAAGTTAAGTAATGAGACAAACTTTTAGGTTAACCTTAAATTTTGAGTTGGGTTGGGACTTGGGTATTTAACTATTTTTGGGTTAAATAATAAATTTGAAATGAAGGTCCAAACTCCAAATAGGTTAGATTTTAAAACTTAGATATAAATATTATTTTAAAATATAATTAATACAACTTTAGTTTTTGATGCACCGAAAAACCGTAATTCTCATATCAAACACCGAACCAAAGAATTGAATTTTCTAAATAAAAAAACTCAACACCGAACCAAAAAACTAAAGAACCAAGATCCAAAAATTGAATTAATTTGGTACAATTCCATTTTCGGTTCTTCAACATTTATGCACACTCCTAACATTGGGCATGAAAAATTGAACCTTGAAGTAGGATAATCTATCCCTAAACATTCTTGTTTGGTTGTTTAATGACTTTAAAAGAAATATCTGCTAAAAGAAACAAATTCTATATACAAAATATGATCTATAATTATCAAATATATCAGGAGCTTTCATTTATTAATAATAGTTTTTTTTTTTCAAAACATATACAAAAACCACGCTTCTGATCTAACTCACGATTTTATTTATAAATATTGTATAAATTCCGTTGAGATATGTATAAGACATTATCTGTTGGCTTACTAAGCATTTGCCCGCTGGTCTTGCTCGCCAGTTCGGCAGGCGAAGCACTTGTTATCCTAAATTAAATTTTATATAAGTTAGGTTTCTGAAAAAATACGTGTAATATTTTGTGTATAAAATAGATATATTTGATTTTGATAATATATATATAAATTTGTATAAAAATCTGATAAAATATGTATAAAATTTTATTAAACTTGATAAGGGGTCGCCCTGGCCCATAAAGGAAAGGGGCTGCACATAGACTCTTTTTCCCAAATCTGCTACAAAATTATAAAAGAAAAAATTTGCAATATTTGGTAAATATGAAAAATGTGTATTAGTAATATAGGTCTTATTTAGTTATTGTCGTAGGATAACTCCGCGCATATGAATTTACTCACAATGCTGGTCCCAAACTCGAATAAAGAAGGATGGTTGTCGAGGATTAATTGAAAATAATTTCTCTATCTCATAAAATAATAAATATTACTGCGTACATTTTATTTTCTCGAATTTCACTTGAAATTTCACTGAGTTTATTGTTGTTTGTTGGAATGTAAAAATTCCGTAAAAAAAAAAAAAAAAAAAACCATTCCACCCATTAAATCCAAAAGCAAAACACTATTTCTGAAAGAGAGGGATCAGTATGTTGGATTTTAAATATTTTGAAAGAGTAATAAAATAGATGTGAAAGAAGAAAGTAACATCAATTGAAGCTAGACATTGAAGCTCGCTTAAGTATGATTTAAAAATTGAGATTTTTAAAATTATGATTTTGTTTGAGTGAATGTTACTGGAATAGATTGGGTATATTCTAAGGAGTTTGAATCTCAATTTTAGAATGATTTGGGAAATTTTGAGATAGTTTAAATTAAAATTTGAGCTAAATTTAAAATAAAAAATAAACATATGAAAAAAGATGAGATGTGAACTCCCTTGTATGACTTTTATATCTATTTATCTACTTGTATCCCTGTATATTCATGTATATCTTTGTGCAAAATACAAACGAGATACACGTGTCCTAAATAAAATTTTCAATTCAATTTAACCGCGAATTTTGACTTCAAATTAATCCCTATCACCTTCAATCTTCCTCAATTTTGTATAATGCCTCATCTATCTGTTTTCAACAAATTTCAACTATACAAATTACTTATGAAATAAAATTCTTTTCTCCTAGGTTTTTTTTGAATGTTCTTATATTATTGGTAACTTTTTATGGCTAAATATGACTGAAGAGTAAAAATGGTTAGAGAAATTTATCTCCCATAATTATTTAACACTTTAAATTACTAAACATAATAATATTTTTTTTATTTACAAAATATAACATATATATTACAAAATACTAACATATTTAAAAATAACAAAATAAAAAAAAATATTTTTTGATTTCAAATATTTGAGAACATCTTAGGGAGTTCATATCTCAAATTTAGGATGATTTGGTGTAGATTTGATGTTGTTTTGAATAAAATTTCAGATATTTAATCTCGAATTCCACCATGGATGATACTTGAAGCTTCAAAGTTGAAACTTGGGTTTGAAAAATTAAAATAATTTCTAATGGATGTGGTTTTAAAATTAGAGAACACCTTGGGGAGATTATATCTCAAATTTAGGATGATTTGATGTAAATTTGATGTGCTTTTGAATAAAATTATATGAATTTAAGTTTATGTTGTTCATGTGGATGAATTAAATTTGTATGAAAGTTGTATACAATGTTTGTTGTAGATGCATTAAATTTTTAAAAATATAATATGAATGTTTATATAAATTTTTATATTATTAGATACACATTTGATACCGAATTTGAGCAATTTTTTAAAGTCATGAGCGAGATATACACATTTTATACAGTTTTCATATATAGAATTTCGAGTGAGATATACACATTTTTTACACGAAATTTTGAGCGAATTTTTTCTTAATGATACTGATGTTATGTTTTGTAAACTGAAAAATCTTGATATATTTTGTAATATTGAGAACTATTTATGTGTGTGTATATATATATATATATATATGAAATTTTCCCAAATAGTTAAGTAGCAGTAAACTTTTTAATTGTTTGAGGTATTCCTGTAGGTCTCCCTTCTATTTATTCTATAACTTTTTAAGAAACTGTCAAAGTTTGATTCTACATGTTATCTCTTTTCTTTTCAATAATAAATTATTAAACAATATTTTCATTCAGTTTATCTTTCAACAACTCTGAATATTCAAATTAAAATATTTAATTTGAAATTGAAGAATTAATGTTATTATCAACATAAATACAACAATGGTGGTATTCCTAGGAAATAGTAATAACTATCTAAACCCAAAAATGAAAAGAAAAAAAGTTATAATATTTCACTAAGCAATTATCTCATCCATATAACATTCTCTGAATTTAACCTTTGCCTTGTTGGTGCCCGTTTTGTGCATCACGTCGCAACACTCGCATCTATCCATCTGAATGAAAGTAAAAAAAGGAAAAAGAAAAAATGAAACTTGTTACTGATATAAAATAATAAAGGTGTCTTTTAACTTTTATCTAGTGTTTGCTCATAAATTTTCAATTTTTGTTTTGAAAAGTTTTATTTGAAGTTGAAAATATATTTAAACATAATTTTTTAAAACATATTTTAATTTTAAATAAATAAAAATATGAAACATAATTTATATTCATAAATTCTAAATATTATCAAGAATATTCAATCGTAACAAACAAACATACTTGTTAATCTTATATGCAAAACTTTCGTCGATACCCTTCATTATCAGTCAAATCTAAAACCCCAATTTCAACCCAAACAATCAAAAAAAAGAGGAGGAGAAAAGGTAGATATAGACTAGCTGTGAATTATAAATAGATGGAGAAATTTTTTTAAAAATACAAAAGTTTGAGACAAGTTTTGAAATGTAAAATTGTTCCACGGTCACATTTTTGGCCAAAAAAGAGTTGAAGCTACTTTTAGAATTTGAAGGTTTTGTTTTCTAAATCTCCTATATATATATTCTCTCTGAGGATTTAAATTTTAAAATAAGGTATAGTCCTAAGAGATCAAAAAGAACACCAACAAGAATAAGATCAAAAAGATGTCTCAGAAGAAGAACATAGTCCTCTTCGAGGCTCTAATGGCTCCTACCAATATCAAAAGGTCCAAAAAAATCAAAATAAACTCTGAAAATGAGCATAGCAAGAACACTGGAAAAAATTGTATGACGAAGGATAATAAAAAGGCCATGACTAAACAAATTCATGTTAGTGAGACTGAGATGGAAAGTGAGATGACTACAAAGTGAAATGCATGAGTTGAATGAGCAACTCAATGATCACGAAATTGAAAAAGGAGAAATTCAATCCCCCATCGCCCCATTGAAATCAAAAATTCAAAAGTCATCAATCTTTTTGTGGAAATCAATTGTAACAAGGGAGGTGAAAAGATACAAACTGTGGAAGGAAACTCTATGAAATCCAAAATAATGGACAATATGATGAAGGAAAAGAGACGAGGAAAAACTAATCCAGCCGCTACTGAGCCTAGGGATAGAAAGAAACAAAGTAATTTTGAGAGACTTCAAACTTGTTAAGTGCGGGTCCATCACCAAAGAAAAAATCTTTTCCCAAACTTAAGTGGTACAAGTAGAAACAAAAGAAGAGACAGACCCAAAAAAGAAATTTATTTCCTTCAAAAAGGAAAAAGATCACAGACATAGTGTCGCACCCCATCAATCATGATTAGTGCAATATTTTAATATATTAGGGGGGTAAGGTTCAAAAAATCATTCCATGGACTTAAAATTCTTGTCAATATCAACATAGCGAGACCTTTATAGATATGAGCAAGATTAATCCTGTTATTAAAGATATATTGGATTCTATGGCTAATGCCAATGGCCAAGTGTGGTGTTTTCGAAAAAATTCTGATTATATTAAAATTGTTACCAACACTGATCAACAAAATACTTTTAAACTTAAAAGGTTCTACCAATGATAGTGGAATTTTTGTTACTGTTGTTTATGCCAAGTGTACTCCATTGGAAATGGAGGATCTTTGGGAAATCATAATTGAAACTAATAGTCATGTTGATGGTCCATTGTATATGGGAGGAGACTTTAATGTTTCGATGGATTCAGATGAAAAACTAGGAGAAAGACCATACAAAATGAGCAAAAGTATGAACTTTATAAATTTTAGGGACTCTTGTGGACTTCATAATCTTGGTTTCAGTGGATTTAAGTTCACTTGGTGTAACTACTGGAGGCCTAGCAAGAAAGACTGGATGAGCCTAGACAGAATTCTTATAAATGATGACCGAGAACAAACATTTTAAAAGAACATCCATCTAGATCTAGTTTTGATCATAGACCATTTCTTATCAAATGCCATAATGACCAACAGAATCACATTAACTACTTTAAGTTTCTCAGTTTCTAGGATGATCAGCCTGAATTCATTGATACAGTTCAAACTTCTTGGAGTGAAAATATTAGAGGCAATCCTATATGAATATTGCAGATTAAGTCGAAAGGGCTCAGCAAGGATCTCAATCAATGGTCTAAGCATAGAATTAATGACATATAGATACAGGTTCAAGACTGAGAAGCCGAAATGGAGATCTTGAAGAAATTTGATATCATGAATAATACTAAACAGGAAAAGGAAGACCTCAGTAAAGGCTATGCATAGTATTTAAGGTGGCTAAATCTAAAGGATTCTATGTTAAGATAGAAAACTCAACTACGATGATTTAAAAATGGTGATAGAAATATCAATTATTTTTATAGTGTACTGAAAAGTAGAAGGAGAAGGTTGAAAATTCGAAGGATTAAGAACCTCAAAGATACAAGAGTACATGGATATGATAATGTTGCCAAAGCTTCTATCAAATACTACAAGAAACAGTTTAACCTGAATCACACAGAGGTGAAAAGCAGAGTGATCAATTGTATTCCTGAGATTATAATTAATGAACACAATCACATGCTAGCGATAATTCTAGATGAGGAAGAAACCAAACATGATGTCTTCCAGCATGAGCATGAACAGTTCTGCAGGGCTTGATGGCTATGACAGTAAATCCTTTCAAACTTGTTGGACTATTATTAAAACTGATATCATTGTATTTATTAATGATTTCTTAATGCTAAGAACCGTTTAAGTTTTATTCACATACATGTATTGCATTAATTCCTAAAGTGAATTCTCCTAATACCTTTGTTGATCTTAAACCTATTAGCTTGAGTAACTACAACAACAAAATCATTTCTAAAATTCTGTCAAATAGGCTAAATTCTCTATTGACAGCTCTTATTTCTGAAAGCTAAAGTGATTTTTTATCTGTCAACAAAGTTAGGTAGAAAAAAGGAAACATGTGGAAAGAATACAAAGTTAGTTAGACAAGGAAAAGGAAAAGAGGACAAACTTAGTCAGACAAGGAAAAGGAAAAGAGGACAAACCTTATCCAAATTGATCTCTGCTTCTCACCCTTCTACACAGTTTAGTTCTATTATAAATAGAACATTGTGCTTTCATTATTTTATACACACAGATCCACAAATTCCCACAAAAATTACAATCCAAAAGAGTAAGAACATAAAGAGAGTTAGATAAATATTGTAGTCTTGAGTGTCTTTAGTGAGCTATTTCTTTTACAAGTGTTTTCGCCTTGTAATTGAGAGTCGTGTACTCTCATATTTATATAGTGAATCTTTCTACCCCGTGGTTTTTCCCCTCTATTTATTTGAGGGTTTTCCACGTAAAATATTGTGTCCAACGTATTTTCATGATTTATTATCATATCAAACTTTAGTTATGGTGCTTCCTCATCCCAACAGTATCTAGTATGAACATCACTGTTAATGTTATACTCAGTCAAGAGATCATACATGGTATTTTTAAAAAGAATAATGATAGTAATGTTGTTAGAAAATTAGATATGGCCAAAGTTTATGAAGACTTTCTTGATCCATTCTAAAAGAGGTATTAAACAAGTTTGATTTTAGTGATATTTGGATAGATCTCATTTGGAGAAGTATTTTCAATGTGTAGCATTCCATTATCATTAATGGAATCAGGTATGGCTTTTTTACTTCTACTCAAGGTCCGAAACAAAGTGATCTTGTATCCCCTGCCCTTTTTACTCTTGTTGTTGAGGTTCTCTCTAAATCTTTCAATAATTTTCTAGATAATCCTAACTTCATTCCTATTTCAATGCATAAAAATGATCCACAAATTACTCACCTTATATATGTTGATGATATTGTTAATTTTAGTAGTGAAAATTCCAAACCCGTCAATTTTATTATGAAACAGAATAGAAAATATGAAAGGATGTCTGGTTAATTGATTAAGAATAAAAAATATTCCCATTGGTCCTAGCCCGTGCTTATAGAATTAATAGGCTGAGAGTCTGTACTAAATTCATGAATAAAAGCTTTCCCTTTACTTTTTTTTATTGTCTTATTTACACTGGTAAAATATTTGTGTTATTTTGATGGTATGATTGAAAAAATAATCAAAATATTAAATTCTTGGAAAAGAAATATGCTCTCTTGTGAGGGTAGACATATTTTAATCAAAAGTGTCATCTAATCCCTCCCCATTTACATTCTTTATGCTATTAACCTCTCAAAAGGTGCATTGGAGCTCATTGAAAAATATATTGCCAACTTTTTTTGGGTTTCTGTCAATGGTAAGGAAAAATATCATTGGAATGCATGGGAGAAGTTTTGTTATCCTAAGAGTGAGGCTAGGGTTGGGACTAGTGGGATAGAATACATCTCAGACACACACACACAGTCTCTCTCTCTCTCTCTCTCTCTGAGTGTGTATGCACGCACGTGTGTATAAAGAGATGGTCATAATTCAAAGCCAAAATATTATTCTAAATTGCATGCTTTGGGTAAGAAATTATGTGTATCTGGCAATTCTCCCTGGAAACAACTCCTTTTGGCCGGGAAAAAATATGAGAAATATATCATCTCTAAGATTAACTTTAATGAGTTTGGTGATATAACTGAACAGAAAAGGGACCTCTTAACCAAATTAATCCAAGTTATATTACCAAAATCAATCACAAAGCCAAGATAAAAAAAATTTCATAGTTCATAACAGGTGGAATGCTCAAAAACATAAAATTCTCTTTCTAATCAAGTGGCACGGTACATTATCTCTATTGAGTTGAGATATGAAGACAGGAGAGATTGCTATTTGAAATGATATAGATGATGGTTAGCGCTCTAATATTTCTATTTGGTAGCTCATCATAAATCACATACAAGTTAACACCACCATCAACAGTATCTGGCATAAATCAGTGCCTTCTAATAATCTTTCCTTTGTTGGAGACTTTTTCTAATGAACTTCCCTTCAATGAAGCTTTATGTCACGCCCTAGATATTGGGGTATCTTATGGCGGACAGTTGCTGGTGGATGGATCATGATGCTGATAGAATGGCTTCAGGAAGGTGGTGGCGTAGGGACGTCTGTGTCCCCTTCCTGTCTGACGGTGAAGAGGGGACTTGGCCAACCCTACACAAACCTGGTCGGGAACTGGAGCCGTTCTCCTGAAGAGCCCGTGGTAGGGCGAAACCAGTATATTGTCCCGGTGAGAGAGGCTGGCCTCGCGAGGCGAGGCGCCGCACGGGCCTCCGGAGCATGCTGGAAGTCCGAGCCCGTGACAGATGGTATCAGAGCGGTGCCGGCATTATTTCATAGCGTCCTACGCTCGCATGGAGAAAGGTGGTGTTGAGTTGAGTGATCCTCACATCACGAAGTGTCGAGTTTGGAAAGGGGTGAGCATTGTCGGACGATCCTTGGGAAACCTTCCCCTCGGCCTCCGAGTGTGTTGTGGTGTTGTAGGCACCCGGTGCAGAGGGCACACCGAGCGGTAGATGGCCGCAAGTCGGGCAGCTCGGGCGAGTGGCCGTGTACGAGGGCGTACACCGAGTTGGGTGGGGGAGGATGTCACGCCCTAGATATTGGGGTATCTTATGGTGGACAGTTGCTGGTGGATGGATCATGATGCTGATAGAATGGCTTCAGAAAGGTGGTGGCGTAGGGACGTCTGTGTCCCCTTCCTGTCTGACGGTGAAGAGGGGACTTGGCCAACCCTACACAAACCTGGTCGGGAACTGGAGTCGTTCTCCTGAAGAGCCCGTGGCAGGGTGAAACCAGTATATTGTCCCGGTAAGAGAGGCTGGCCTCGCGAGGCGAGGCGCCGCACGGGCCTCCGGAGCGTGCTGGAAGTCCGAGCCCGTGACATTTAGCTAAATTTGACATTCATGATGATGTGGACTATATGAATTGTTTTGTTCCTCATAAAGAGTTTATACAACAATGTTTTTATGGAAGGTAAGGTTATTTATTGTATATTGAAGTTTATCAGTGCTCCTCTTGGCGTCATACATCAACATATGCCCTTAAGAGGAATCCTTAATAACTAGTGGAACAAGAAGTCAAAAAACAGAGTTCACAAACTGATGTTTTAGGCTACTCCTATCATGATATGCTGGAAAATTTGGAAGTCATGGGCTGCCTTTGAGTATGGGGAGAACAACAAGTTCTATATGTACAGAAGGCTCACAAAGTGTACCTGGAACAAGAAAGCAATTTTACAAAATGCGTATATCCCTAATATAGCCATTGATGAGAGCTGAACCAAAATTCATAACAAGCTTGAGAAGCTCAATCCTATTTTCAGGTGTACTATTTTCATTTGTAACAAACCTCACATTGACATGATCAAGATCAACACTAATGCATATTTCTATATGGCTACAGGTAAGGAAGGGGATAGGGGTCGTGGTGAGAAATGATTAAAAAGATTTTATTGTGGCCTTTTCTATCTCAGTACAATGCAACAACAACAAGTCAACAACTAAGCTGAAACTCTTGCAACTAAATTTGGTTCAGAATGGTGCATACATAATGGTTTTAATAATATGCACATTGAACTGGACTCTCTCATAATCACCAACATGTTGATCAACAAAAACATCAATAACTTGATGCTCCAAACACATTGTGAGCAACACCTCCAAACTTCTCAATGGCACCAATCACTGCATTTCTCACTCTTTTAGAGAAGCTTACAAGATTGTTGATCTTTTAACAAAACTAGCCTCTACAAGTGAAAACAAGAGTTTATATCACTCTCCTTATGATTTTCCTAGAGAGGCAAAGGGACTGCTTCAACTTGATAGGTGACAAGTTTCTACTTTTATAAGGAGATATGAAAAGTGTAATTTTTTTGTCAGCTAATTTTCTTTTGCTTATAAAAAGGAAATCTGTATAGACTACTTTCTTTTCTTTAGAGTGCTTTATCAATCTTTTTTTATATTACTTATATATTACATGGTAGGAATCAAAATCAAATATCCCACATCTTAGGCTCACAATCTAATGATGATGGCTTAAATAATATAAAAAGGTAGAGTCACACGATTCAACAAAGCAAACTTAATAGAAAACTCTTTTTTCTAATTACATTAAGCTAATCATATCAAAATAAATATTTGTACTGGTTTCGAAAGGCCCCTATATCATTATCCAATATATATTATATAAGAAGAGGACATCATTGGTTGTTAACTTGTTTGGATATATATATTTTGTATTAAGTTGTTGACAAAATGAGGCAATCTCTAAATCTCAAAAGTAAATACACACATTATACGTATCTCTCTTTACCAAGACCATTAAAGTAATTACTTCCATGGGATCTAGAGATATTTCAAATAAAATAAAATAGGAAATTAAGACCTTACCTCTATCCGTTTCCTTCTTGGAGAGTAGACTTCAATCCTGGAGATATAATCTGCAGAATGGTTACCACTGTATGAACAAGCCTTCAATCCTCGAGGCAATGACCGCGAATACGTAGTAAGGATTTCATTTTTATTCATTTTCTCTACATTTTCCAGGAAGAAAACATGAGGAGCTTCACAAGAATCATTTGTAGGGAACCTTGTATTCAACAAGTAATATGGAGGATCTTTAGGTGTAACTCCCCAAGGTTGAAATGTTTCAATTGGCAATTGTAAATGACTCCTAGGAAAAATGTTCTCATAAATATGTACCGAGTAACCCCATGAAATAGAAAATGACCAATTGGTTGGCCTGTTATAGCAGATAACTTGTTGTAACATGCGAGATTGATCTAATTCTGCCGCCTTCATAAGGTGGTATACAGATTGAAATTTTTCCATTGAAGGAAAGATAGGGTTTGCGGCATCTAGATGGTGAAGAGACATCAATGGAGCTTTTGGATGCGACGATAACAAACCAGATATATCACCGCGCAAATCTATCTACAAGTGGAGACAAATGCAAAAAGATTAAGAGTTAGTAAATTCAGAGCGAGTAACAATTTATTCTATTAAAAAAATTCTTTTCAGAAGCACACGTGTTTAAATAAAAAATAGTGAGTACAGCTAGACCGGCTAAGACCATTCAACAACTTGGCATTACTTAGATATTTGCATATACTAATTAATTTGGTCATCAATATTTTGCGGAGTTTGAGAAAGAAAAGAAAACATACCTGGTGACTACCTTTAAGAGGAGTAAGAATGACTCCAACATCAGATATGCAAACCATAGTTATTTGATCAGCAGATCTCAAGAAAGGGTATCTCCTCAAGCAAGTTTCTACATACTTAGACATTGCTTTTGCCAAAGGGTAACTCAAAATAAATCCAGCTCCACCAAAAGCTTGATTAAATGAGTACCAATGATTCGACAATAGATACTCTGATTGACCCCCCAAATAATAATACTTCGTATGATCATATCTCCCGAGAACATCAACCATATTATCCACAAAAAATACCGAATCATCATCTCCCATAACCACCCATCTCACTCCTTCGTGCTCCTCCCTAAAGACCTCCATTATCCCATGCACCATTCGCGCCATTGTTGGCGCTACATGTTTAGTTTCTTCAATTAATTGATTTATGTCATCGGATACCCTATAAGGTGGGGAAGATGAGGACCATGGCAAAAGATCATCACCCGTTGGAGCCACATCAAGAAAGAGATAACCACGCGTTCTATTTGGCCTCCACCATGATTCAATGTACTCTTTCCTATAGTGCCACGCTTGTTGAGAGCCAAGAAGTCCAAAAAGAAGATGGCTAAGGTTTGTCGGACTAGAATGATCATGAACAAATTGTGAGGTACTTGTAAATCTTGAGGAATGTAAGAATTCAGAAGATGAACAATTGGGATCATTGAATAGGAAAATCGAAGCAACGTAAAGAAAAACACCTGAAACCAGCACCACTCTGCAGAGACCAGCATCAAACAACTTGTCAAAATAGTATCCCCCATTTTAATTTGTTTTTCTTAGTTTAATTAAGCACGAAGTTCAAGATAATAAAACAGATTTTTAAATCTTCTGGTCTTAGACTAAAAATGTGTGTAATGTGCTAAAATACACTTTAATCTTGCCATCATAATCATACCTTATGGAGTTGAAATCAAAAAGTTGCCAAATTAGAAAAGAATATTCTTTTTTAAACTGGCTAAAAAGAAAAGTATTTTATTGACTGATCATGACTTATATGTGATGGTACTTTTAACCTGTGATAGCAGATTATCTATCTCATTTTTTAGTTAGTAATCCCACTTATTATGATTAATTGCTTGTATTTGTTTTTTATAGATTACTAATTAATACTATTAAACTATAGTATGTAGATGTTAAAACTCATATTTAATTAAGATATTATATTATTGGTTGACTTCTATACTCCCCATGATTTACTACTTTCGAAAAGAAATACAGTGCATAGCAATTATATTAATAGTGCAAACAATCTTTACCTGTTGGTATCTATAAACTAAATTCATTCAAGAGAAATTATCTCCTAGCATTATTGTGTTTTGAATATTATGGTTCACTAAAAGGTTCAAAGGGAAGTAGATATCCGAATACAATATTTTTCGGACAAAGTTATGAATTAAAATATACACTCACAATATAAATTTTTTTTATATTCTCTTTTCATTTTAACATCTTATAGCAATTTGGTCATTATTTTAACTGTTAAAATCAAGCAGTTATCATCACGTCGAAAATTATACCTAATAGCAAGGGTTTAACTTTATTTCTTAGCTAAGCCTATCTAGCAAGCGTCATGTTTGATCATGACTTCAATCCCGATTACCCCAGCCCCTCCTAGGCCTTGCCATAGACAGAATGTTGGAGTTATCAATAAATACTTATCATACATATTTGCATATAATTACCTTATAAATATCCTGCTAATACAAATATTTTTTTTATAATGGCAATACATAAAGCTTTAGACTCATGGGTTAAAGTTGCATGAATATCCAATGCTCAAGTTATGGCTAATTTCTAGTTATACTAAAGACAGTAAGGTGTACAGAGTATCCGCATTCACGCAGGATTTTGAGAAGAGCCGCACCCCAAGATTTCCACAGCTCGAGCCAGAGACAACTTTATTGTTGCTCCGAAGCGCCCTTTTGATTTCCAATTATAGTCTTTATTATATTTAAGTAAATAAACGGAAATAAGATGAAACTTTAGAAACAGAGAAATAGAAAGAGAGGGAGTAACCAGACAGGGGAAGAAGCGATACGGTGGAAGCAAATAATTTCAATCCATTATTGTTCAAAGCCATGATCATTCCATCTCTTTTTTCAACTTTTATAACAAGGAGTTTTTGAAACTTTAAATCAAGTAGAAATTAAACAAAGAGGAGAAGGAAAAAAGCTTCAATTTTTCAGATTTTGGAAAAATAAAAAAAGTGCAAAATAGTTCGTTCATTCAAGCGTTTGTTATGGATGTTCCATAGTAATCGAGTGGTTAGCACTAGAGGCGGATCTAATGTGTTAAGATAATAGAACTTTGCTCACTTAATTATTGGTTAGTTCTAATTTTAGTTTTTGAGATATATGATTTAATGCTAACTTTAAAATAATTAAAATTGTGTATTTTGGGTTTTATTATAGGGTGTAAATGTGTTATTGGGTTATTATTATATTATCCCATTAAATACGAAGTAACAATGCTATTTAATTGATAATTAAGTGGTATAAAAGTAAATAATTTGTTATACTTATGATCATTTAAAAATAGAGGAATAAAAAATACAATTGCATTTGCAACTGATTAAAGGTTACATGTACTTAAGAAGATATCACACAAATCAGAATTAGTTAATACTTGAGGAATAAAAGTTCAAAATTTCCAAACTTTATATCAGGGTGGGTGAAATATTATTATACACATTATTAATTTATTGCAATGCGCACATGTATGTGTATAAAATTTTGAAACCTGTTAAAGGTCACCGAGTTATTGTAAAGAGAAAAAGGTTGTTTCGTACATCCAACAACCGAAAGAGTTTGCAGAGAAGAGTTGAGTTATGTAATAACAAATTCATAGTCTAATAAATCATTGAATTTGAAATCAAACTCTTAATCTTGGGTAGATATCTAAGGTTAAAAGGGGAATGTGGATCATCACCAAGTCCAATAGACTTTATCTTCTACCTCAAACCTAGTTCTTCCAATAGGGCACACCCTCTTTTATCATCAAAGAGAACTTGATATTCGTTCTTATGAAAATATAAACCCTCGTTAATGAATCTATAAAATACAATTCCCCGAAATATTTTTAAAATCTTATTATTGAAAAGCTTCTTTAAGGCTATATCGAGAAAAACTTGGATGATATCACCTGCAAGTGGTATGCCTGAGTTGCCACTGCTTATATAGACGCGAATATTCGGTTGCACATAAAAAGCACGTAATTTTTACTTTTGAAACAATTACCACGTACTTTAGGGAGATTTGATGTTGTTTGGATAATTATTTGTAGGTTGACTAAGTCCGCACACTTCATATCAATCCAGACTACCTACATTTAAGAGAAGTTGCCTATAGTTATATGTGTGAAATAGTTCGATTGTATGGGATATCTATTTCCGTCACTTAAGATCGGGGCACACAATTATGTGTGACTTTAGGAGGCCTGTACATAAGGAGTTGAGTACTCATGTAGAGCTTAGAACAAATTTTCACTCGCAACTTGATGGCACCATTCAATTCCTATAAAATATGTAGATAAATGTGACTGATTTTGGAGATCTGTGGGATCATTTCTTGCCTTTTTTGGAATTTTTTGTAATAATAATTACCAGTCTAGCATTCAGATAGCATTGTATGCGACTTTATATGATAGGTGGTGCCGTTATCTAGTTAGTGGCTTGAGCCTAATGAGGTTAAGCCATGTGGTAGAAACTTGGTGTAACATGCCTTAGAGAAGGTCAAGTTGATTCAGGAGCGACTTTACACAGCTTAGACTAGGCAAAAGATTTCTACATACTAGAAGATTTGTGATGTTGAGTTTATGAGTGGTGAAAAGATACTATTGAGAGTTTCACCTATAAAGGGTATAATGCATTTCGAGAAGAAGGGGAAGTTGAGTCCAAGATTATAAACTCGTTCGAGGTTTTGCAGCGCATTATGGAGGCGGCTTACAAGCTTGTCCTGCCACCAGGCTTGACAAGAGTTCATTCAATATTCCATGTGTCCATCTTAAAGATTTACAATAAGGATAAATCCCACATTTTAAAGTTGAATATGATTTAGCTTGATCTGGATCTGGCATTTGAGGAGGAGCCATTATTTATTTTTAATAGGAAGGTTCACAAGCTCAGGTTCAAGGATATAACTTTAGAGGAAGTTCATTGAAAACATCATCTAGTAGAGGAGTCTACATAGGGGATATAGTTTGACATATAGAGCAGATATCCATAGTTGTTTGATAGCCTAGGTTCAACTATAAACTCATTTGAGGATGATTGTTTGTCTAAATGGGAAAAGATGTAACAACCCCCTTCCTTATTCTTGGTTAAGACACTCAATTTCATATTTAGAAATTTTGTACAAGTCATATTGACCATTTAGAACTATTTTAGGCGGTTTTGATTGGACATGAGAGATTCAAAAGGGGTTGAGTAGCAAAAATCAAATCTGAAGTATGTAGGAATTTAATATTTTTTCAAGTATGAGAATTACCACACAAGAGGAGGGCAATCGCACAAAAAGAAAGTTCCCAGGCTCATGCTATCGTGCAACCAGGGTGCAACTGGGCAAGACTAGCTAGGCAGGTCAACATCATCGCGCAGTCATGACGCTATCCAACCCCTCCCTCCTAGTATTTAAGTGAGTGCAAAAATAATAGTGGTGTTAAAAATTCCAAATTAATCTTCAATACATACAATGACCAACTAATTTAATTGACCCAACAATGTCATCAATTTCTTTTGTCAAATTGAGCCCTAAATTAAATTTTTCATCGTTGCATCGAGAATATCAACCAATGATTTTTCATATACAATTTTTTTAATCTCTCTTTATTCAAGATTAAATAATGATCATATTTCGTAATTATTCTGGCTCTAATAGAAAATGTAAAAATTAAATTCACAATCATAATAGAGATTAAGATAATTATGTAGACTTGAAATCTTTAACTTTAAGTTACAATTAAGTAAGCATATTGTTCAACTATGTTGATACATTAAAGGCAAAAACTAGCGGATCAAACATGAGACAATTTCCACCAGTACTCTAACTACCACAGTTTCTCAGTCTGGAGAACTCAATTGATTGGACATCAATTGTAACTATTAATTCTCTACAACTAATAGTTCCAAAGAATTAGGCACTTTTAAAAATTATATAAGAAAGTGAAGTGTGGAATATGTAAATTAATACAAGAATTTTCACGTGAAAAGTTCCTTGCTCAGGAGAGAAAAAAAATCATGAACTATCTCTTTGTAGCATAATTCAAGGTTACAATTACTTTAATACACCTAAAGAATTGTTCCGAACAGCTCTTGCTTCTACTCTAAACACTCTTTACTACTTCACCAAATTCAAAATAATACCTGCTATAATGAACTAAGAATGTAATCAATATCTTATTTTGGAACCACACAAAAAAACTACCTTTACAACTTAAAAATAATATAGATTATCTTTATAGGAGCAAGTTCTTTTGTTATAGTAGTGTTCTTCTCAAGACTCTCCACATATAATATTTCTCACTCTGACATCTCTCTCTTTGGTTATGGTTAATCTCAAAGCTTTGATGTAGTGATAATTTTATAAAAGTAAGTAGTTTCTTGTAACCCAATCCAACTAAGCATTGGTTCAATATTTTTCAAGAATTCAATCCTTGTTTGACTTGGTTTGCTTTTCTTCTTCATGTAGCTAGCTCTTATTTCTCTTAATTTCAAGTTAATTTCATCTGCTTAATTATATTAATTTTTCTTGTCTTGATTTATGTCACGTAAAAATGTGCATGCAAGTTTACTTGATCATACCAGTAATATAGTAATAAAGAAAATCGGTTGTCAAATCCACATGGACTCGCAATTGATAAAGAATTTAGGACAAGCTACTTTTATTTGATCGATATGTATTTTCAACAAAGTTTGATTTTGTAGCTTTTGTAACCTTTGAATAAAAAACTAAAATTAATTAATGAATGATGAATATTTTCTTGAGAATAGCAGTGAAAGAAGAATTTCAGGTTCTATGACACATTTCTGCATTCATGTTTATGTCACACTTTCATTAATATACTAATATTTATCAAGATGCTAATTCACGGGGTTAATAGTATAGTTATGACTCTCTCGAATCTCTAACCCACTAATCTTGGACATATTTTTGTGTCCAAGTGATATTTATACCCAAGCTTTAGTCTTATTTTTACCTTAATTCTAGTATAATCTCATGTAATTGTGCGTCTAATTGTGTGCATGAACTAACAAATCTGATTAGCCTATATTTGTAGGTGAAATACGCTAAGGATGGGGCTAATTGTGAAGTTGAATGAGTACTAAAGAAGCATGGAATGAAATGAAAAGGAGGAATATGAAGTGGACAAGAGGAGTAGGATGTCGCACAGCGAGCGTGCCACGCCAGGACAAGTGCGCGACAGGCATCGTACCACGCCGTGTGGGTGCACGCGAGGACAATGCCAGGTAGTAGCTGTGCATAATCGCACTGTTCCACGCCATCTATGCTCTGCGCCAGCATTCGTGCCACGCCATGCGATAGGCGTCATGCCACCTCCGTACGACCTTGCCATGCTGCCAAATTCCAGTGAGCATCTGCGATACCTTCGTGTCACAGAGGCATATTGCCATGATGGGCAGCATGACATGGAGGTGGTTCCTCCACGGCTAAATTTCATTATCTATAAATAGAACACTTAGTTTATTTTATCATTTACCACGTATTACTTTTGAAAAACACATAGGAGTAGAGGGAGAACGGAGGAAAATCTACTAGGGTTCGTTTTCTTTCTTTTTCCACTCTTGTATTTCATGAATTCAAACTCAAGAATGAATTCTTGTATTAAGATGAGTGGCTAAAATCCTTCTTCTAGGGTTAAGGCCACATTACATGATTGTATTTGCTTAAATTCTGTTTGGTTCAATTTTTCATTATTGTTAGCTCTTGCATTCTTGCTATTATTCATTTTAATGCTTGATCACCATTGAAATGCACTTGTTAATTGTAGGCAAACTAGAAAGAGCAAAATCTAGGTGAAAACTAGGAATGCAAGAAGTGAGTTCAAGCCTTTAGCATTGACTCGCGGTTAGGATAGCAATATACCTAATTTGCCTCGCTTGGTTCTAAAATAGGAAGATAGCTAGACATCTAATTTGAAATTTTCACATCATGCTCTTTGATGTAGTTATGAAGCCAAGTTAGGTTAAATGGTTAGAGGTTCAAATTTCTATAACCAAGGGTATAACCTCGCAAACCACTCCACGTAGGTAATTGCTTATGAATTAGGTTGTCACATCCCCGCTTAACAATAAAGTTGTGAAGCTAATTCAACTATATTTAGAGGCTTGAAAGACCATGAACATTGTATTTATCTTGTGAGACAACAAATGAAGTCACATACTTGAAACATTGGGAATTGTACCTATGCATTAATGTTTGGCCTTAACCCTGGATTTTTTTCATTATTGTTTTTCACTTAGAATTGTGATCGTCTTACATTTATAAACAACCAATCTTAAATCTTGGAACATTAGCACTTTTGAATTTTATAAATGTTACACCCCATGAAAGTTAACGAATAGTAGGCATACGCGTAAATTTGAAATAGATAAAGAGAGTACGACGCATAGAAAGAAGTCTCGAAAGTTAGGTCGAGCGAGGCCAGGCCGCACAAAGCCAGCATGACGCGCTAGCTGGCAAGACACCAGCCAGCGCGGCGTGCCAGGTCACTGGTTCTTTGAGAGGCGCCAGGCCATTGGTTCCTTTAGTGGCGCGAGGCGCTGGGCACCTTGGCGCTTTGAGAGGCGGGAGCGCCCCCCTTGGCCACCACCCAAAGTATATATATAGCTCCTTAGTTTAATTGAAATTCATTTGCAAATTTCCTCTCGGCCATAACTAAAGGAGGACACAATTTTTTATGGGAATCCGGATAATTCTAGTTGCATTAATGTTGATTATTTATTCGGCGTTAAAGACATTCGGAATTTCATCTCTGATGACACTTTTTTAGTTAGTGATAGGAATGGAGACAGTTATTCCATCTATTTTGATATTGAAAATCAGTTATCAACTTTCACCCGATTATGCCACGAAACACCACCCGAATTCAAATTAACTTCGGGTATTGAAGTTTAAGGCTACAGGAAGCATTGTTGGGGCATTATTTTCACGAAATTCTCCCAGCAAATCGCAACCCCGCCAAGCCAAAGTCGTTGGAATTGCTCCAAACTAATTTCCATACATTCACAGGCTTCAAGTAAGCATTTCTTCCTTCTGGACTTTCGAGATATTACGAGTTTTCAATCGTGTTCCGTTAAGTTAAAATATAGTTAACATTTATATATACACTTATCGTTTTATTGAATTTAGTACTGAAACCAGTCATATTCCTCCAGTAATACAATTGCAGTTGAAAAGAGCAGTTGAATACAGACTGAAACTCACCAGTTAATCAGTAATCGGAGAATGAGGTATGTTAAGGCAGTTTCCTTCAGCAAGTTAGTTTCTTTAGCATGATAACTCAGTTTGAATCCCAGTAAGAAAACCATAAGAATGCCTATTGTGATTAGTTCTTTTTATTAGCTGAAATTCGTATTCCATGCTAGTTTGGGACGGTTTATGCCTGTGTAGCCTTCATGACCGACCCCAGGGTTATTAGCTGTGTCGACACCCGCTAGGGGCGAGATGAATTCGCTCTATAGAGCGGTATGCCGTCTGCAAGGGACGAAGATGGGGTTCCAGGTCCTCATATGTCGTGGTTGTATTTATACACCCCATCAAGCCTGGTGCCTGGGGTGCAGATATCAGGAGTCCACCGGACTCAAACATAGCTACAGTTAGGGGCCGAGCGGGCTCAGTTGCAGACCTAGGGGATCGGTAGGATGGCTATAGCTATTAGTTGATCCAATGCGACGTTGATAGGGGTATGTAGACTAAAGTTTACTCACCAGGGCTTATGGGGTCCCAGGTGAGTTATTCTGTGTTGGTTACCTTCCAGTTTATGGGGGCCAAGTAAGGTTTTTGTTTGCTTTAGCTATTGATAAATTAGATAGTAAGAAGTTCTACTATTCAGGTATGATCTCTATCCCTTCATTTCAGTTATACTTAGTTCTATCTCTTTATTTCAGTCATTACAGTTATCGCCTTACATATTCAGTACATATTGTACTGACACCCTTTCTGAGGCGCTGCATTACTTGCCTGCAGGTGCAGATAGAGGAGGAGTAGGTCCCCCTTAGCCTCCAACCAGGATTAGCAGAAGAGTCGGCTCCTTTCTTTTGGAGCTTATAGACAGAAGGTTTAGTCCTTTTTGATTGTACAGTTTATGGGTAGGTTGGGGCCTTGTCCCGACCATCATATTACTCCTAGAGGCTTGTAGATTGTTTCTATTTCCCTGTGGTTAGCTATTATTGGCAGTGCGGGGCCCATATGTGTTTTAGTTTATGTGTTTGCCGTGTGAGGCCTTGTTTAGTTGATAGATTAGCGGCCTTGTTGGCCATAGTTTAGCTTAGCACTGGATTTACTTTACCGTCATAACTAGATATCACGGTGGTCTTGTCGGCCCGCATAGGATTCCCTATTATTGCCTGTTTCTGGTTAGCTATTTTTCTTTATAGGTGGCTATAAGGCCTTGTCGGCCGGAGTTTGTATTTAAACCCAAAATATAGCCCGTTATTTTCTTGATTTGGGAAGTAAGACTGCACCAAGAGTGCATAGGCCTAGTTAAGTCAATTCAGATTCTAGTATGGCACCAGGTGCTAGTCATGCCTCCCAAGGTGGGGAGTGACAAACTTGGTATCAGAGCAGGTCATATCCCAGGGAATCTGTAAGCCGTGCTAAGTAGAGTCTTGTCTATGGATGTATTGTGCACCACATTCTATAGGGAGGAGGCTCCGAGGCATGATAGGATGGTTACTATTTCTTCTTATCCAGTCATGCTATAGAGCTGTACAATATAGGGTTGAGTCCCTAAGCTTATCATATTCATTTATTTATAGAGAAATGGAAGACCCGTGACATACCACGACTGGTAGGAGATTGGATGTTGTAGTAGGGGAAGGCACTAGCAGGGTGCCTCAGTCAGAGTCAGCCCGATCTGAGGGTGACAGGGAGACCTCATCTCGGTCTCCCCAGCACTCTCCACAACATCAGGAGCCGCTCAGAGCGGCAAACATGATGGCACCACCTCCAATAGTCTCTATACCGGTACCATCGGAATGTTGTTTTATGCTAGCTTAGATGATGGCTGCACAACATCAGCCAGTGGTGCCTGTGGTTGCAGAGTCCTCAAGAGGACCTGGTAGTTTAAGGGTCCGAGAGTTTCTCGCACTGAGTCCCCTGCAGTTCACAGGGATGAATCGGGCGGAGGACCCTCAGGATTTCTTAGATCAGATGCAACGAATTTTCAGGGTGATGCATGACACACTTGCAGATTCGGTTGAGTTAGAAGAATTCCGGCTACGGGACATCGCAGTACTGTGGTATGAGAGTTAGGAGAGGTTCCGAGGGAGAGGTGTTTCCCCTCCGACTTGATCCAGCTTTTCAGAGGCTTTTCTGGATCACTACTTGCCACGGGAGATTCGATAGGCCCGATTTGATCAGTTTCTCCATTTCGAGCAGGGGTCGATGAGTGTCCGGGATTACGCTATGAGGTTCGACTCATTGGACCGATATGCACCTGCTTTTGTAGATATCATGCCAGCTAGGGTGCATCGCTTTATTATGGGGCTGAATCTAGAATATGTGGAGACTTACATTGCGGCCACTCTGCGAAAGGACATGGACATTGATCGCATTTAGGATTTTGCTCAGAATATTGAAGGGATCCGACAGCGGCAACGGGAGATAAGGAGGGCAAATCTGGAGCAACATCATCGGGCTAGACCTAGTGACATGCAGGTGGAATTCTAGGGCAGACCCAGGCCATGATTACCAAACAGACCACCTAAACCCCCCACCTCCACAGCAGCAGCAGGGGAGTAGGTCTGGTCGCCGAGGGCCATCAGGGCCCGGCGAGAGCTTATGGTCAACAGGTTTACAACAGTAGAGAGGAGCAGAGCAGAGCAGATTTACTGTACCTCTTTGCCCTATCTGTAGCCGACGTCACTCCGGGGCATGCAAGTATGGTTCCACAACATGTTATACCTGTGGACAGGAGGGTCATCAGATGAGAGATTGTCCAGCCATAGGTCAGGGTGATCAGGACCGACAGGACAGATCTTCAGTAGGGTCATGCGCCCCAGCATCTCTAGTAGGGCATAGGCCCTCAGTTCCAGTCGGTAGAGGCCGAGGCAGGTCAGGGGCCTCTAGCTCAAGTATCAGTCCAAATCGCACTTATGCTTTACCAGGATGGCAGGAGTCATAGTCGTCGCCGGATGTAGTGACAGGTATGCTGGACATTTGCTCTCATTTTGTTTATGTATTGATAGATCCAGGATCCACCTTGTCTTATGTTACACCGTTAGTTGGCTCGGAAGTTCGATATCATGCCAGAATTACTTTGGCGACCTTTTTCAGTGTCTACAATCGTCGGTGACTCTGTCATAGCCAAGAGGGTCTACCGAGGGTGCACAGTAGAAGTTGTTGGCCGTCAGACTCTAGAATATTTTATAGAATTAGAGATAATTGACTTTGATGAAATTATGGGTATGGATTGGCTTGCGCCATGTTACGCCAATGTAGAATGTTGGATCAAGACTGTCCGATTCCACTTTCCAAGGGAGGTTGTACGACAGTGGAAAGGTAGTGTAGCTACGCCAAAAGGTAGGTTTATTTCCTATTTTCGGGTGAGAAAATTGATAGCGAAAGGATGTACTTATCATATTGTCAGGGTTCAGGATGTCCAAGCAGAATTTCTGCCTCTTCAGTCTGTTCCAGTAGTTAATGAATTTTCGGGTGTATTTTCAGATGAACTTCCTGGTATTCCCCCAGAATGGGAGATCGATTTTGCAATAGATTTATTACCAGGTACTCAGCCTATATCTTTTCCTCCATACCGAATGGCTCCTGCTGAGCTCAAGAAATTGAAGGAGCAGTTGAAAGATCTGTTGGATAAGGGCTTCATCAGGCCGAGTACTACACCGTGGGGAGCACCAGTTCTGTTTGTTAGATAGAAGGATGGTTCCCTCGGTATGTGTATAGATTACCGGCAGCTGAATAAAGTCATTATCAAGAATAAGTACCCGCTTCCCAGAATAGACGACTTGTTTGACCAGTTACAGGGGGTAAAGTGCTTGTCAAAAATCAACTTAAGATCTAGGTATCATCAGGTTTGAGTTCAAGAGAAAGATATTCCAAGAACCACTTTCAAGACCAGGTATGACCACTTTGAATTTTTAGTCATGTCCTTCGGGCTGATGAATGCTCCAGCAGTATTCATGGACTTGATGAACAACATCTTCAGGCTGTATCTGGACTTGTTTGTGATAGTATTTATTGATGACATTCTAGTATATTCCCGTTCAGAGGTAGATCACCGAGATCACCTATGAACAGTGCTCTAAACTCTCAAGAATCGCCAGTTGTATGCGAAGTTTTCTAAATGTGAGTTTTGGCTAAATTCATTGGCCTTTTTGGGCCACATTGTGTCAGATGATGGTATACAGGTAGATTCGCAGAAGATCGAAGCAGTAAAAACATGTCCTAGACCTACCACTCCGATTGAGGTACGTAGTTTCCTAGGGTTAGTCGGGTATTACAGAAGGTTCGTGGAAGGATTTTCTACCTTAGCAGTGCCTTTAACCAAGTTAACATAGAAAGCAGCTAAATTTCACTAGATTGAAGCATGTGAACAGAGCTTTTAGGAGTTGAAAAACAGACTGACCTCAGCACCAGTATTAGCCTTTTCCAGAAGGATCAGAGGGTTATGCAGTGTACTGCGATGCTTCAAGCATTGGGTTAGAGTGTGTTCTGATGCAACATGGTAAAGTAATTGCTTACGCTTCCAGACAACCGAGGAAGCATGAGAAGAACTACCCCACCCACGACTTGGAGTTGGCTGCGGTAATCCATACCTTGAAAATATGGAGGCATTATCTGTATGGCGTACATGTAGATATTTTTACTAATCGTAAGAGCCTCCAGTACATTCTCACATGGAAGGAGTTGAATCTGCTGCAATGTCGCTGGTTAGAGCTATTGAAAGACTATGACATAAATATTTTATATCACCCAGGAAGGGCCAATGTTATAACAGATGCCCTCAGTCATAAATCCATGGGAAGTTTGGCATATTTGAAGCCTGAGCAGAGGGAACTGGCTTGAGAATTACATTAGTTAGCCAATTTGGCTATCCGTATAGTAGATTCAAGAGACAGCGGAGCAGTATTCAGAATACGACAGTATCATAATTAGTTGTGGTAAAATGGGCAAGCTCAACCCGAGGTTTATTAGGCTGTATCGAATACTCCGGAGAATAGGTCAGGTGGCATACAACATAGATTTGCCTTCAAACTTGGAATCTGTTCATCCGGTCTTTCATGTGTCGATGCTACGAAAGTGCATAGGGGACCTGTCCCGAGTTGTGCTAGTTGAGGATGTCCAAGTCACTGAGGAGTTAGCCTCTGAAGAGGTTCCAGTAGCAATATTGGATCGACAGGTACATAGGTTGAGGACTAAGGATGTTGCCTCTGTTAAAGTACTGTGGAGAAACAAGAATAGAGAGGAAATGACTTGGTAAGCTGAGGACGACATGAAATCCAGATATCCTCATTTGTTTCAGGCTTAGTCCAAAACATGCAGTTAAGGTAAGTTATTGATTCAGTTGTTGTTTCATGATTTGTGTTATATATACTGCTCAGCTGACTCCAGTCTTATTGTGAAATAGTTGTTATAGTGTTTGTGAAGTGCCTGTATTGGACTTTTCTGTGTTTCATGGTTTTCAGATAGTCCATATTACAGGGAAACTCTGCCAAGATTTTTCCAGAATAATAGTCCTAAAAGAGATAAACCCCTCTAAACCAAATTGACATTCAAGGACGAATGTTCCTGAGGGGGGGGAGGACGTTACACCCCGTGAAAGTTAACGAATAGTAGGCGTACACGTTAATTGAAATAGATAAAGAGAGTACGATGCGTGGAAGGAAGACTCAGAAGTTGGACGAGCGAGGCCAGGCTGCACAGGGCCAGCGCGACGCGCCAGGCGCGAGGAGTCCCCCCCCCTACCGACCACCGCCCAAAGTATATATATAGCTCCTTAGTTTAATTGCAATTCATTTGCAAATTTCCTCTTGGCCAGAACTAAAGGAAGACGCAATTTTTTATCAACTTTCACCCAATTACGCCATGAAATACTGCCCGAATTCAAATTAACTTTGGGTATTGAAGTTTAAGGATGCAGGGAGCATTGTTGCGGAGTTATTTTTATGAAATTCGCCTGGCAAATCGTAACCCCGTCGAGCCAAAGTTATTGGAATTTCTCCAAACTAATTTTCATACGGTCGCAGGCTTCAACTAAGCATTTCTTCCTTCTGGACTTTTGAGAAATTATGAGTTTTAAACTGTGTTTTGTTAAGTTGAAATATAGTTAATATTTATATATAAAGTTATCGTTTTATCGAATTTAGTACTGAAACTAGTCATATTCCCCCAGAAATACAATTGCAGTTTAAAAGAGCAGTTGAATACAGACTGAAACTCACCAACTAATCGATAATCGGCGAATGAGGTATGTTAAGGCAGTTTCCTTCGGCAAGTTAGTTTCTTTAGCATGATAACTCAATTTGAATCCTGTAAGAATACTAGAAGAATGCCTATTGTGATTAGTTCTTGTTATTAGCTGAAATCCGTATTCCATGCTAGTTTGTGACAGTTTATGCTTGTGTAGCCTTCATGACCGACCCCAAGGTTATTATCTGTGTCGACGCCCGCCAGGGGGGAGATGACATCGCTTTATGGAGCAGTATGTCATTCGCAAGGGACGAAGATGGGGTTCCAGGTCCTCATATGTCGTGGTTGTCTTTATACACCCCCGTCGAGCCTAGTGTCCAGGGTGCAGATATCAGGAGTCTGCCAGACTCAAAAACAGCTACAGTCAGGGGCAGTGCAGGCTCAGTTACATACCCAGGGTACCGGTAGGATGGCTATAGCAATTAGTTGACCAGTGCGACCATGATAGGGATATGTAGACTGAAGTGTACTCACCAGGGCTTATGGGGGCCGAGGTGGGTTATTCTGTGTTAGTCGTACCTTCCAGCTTATGGGGTCCAGGTAAGGTTTTTGTTTGCTTTAGTTATTGATAAATTAGATTGTAAGAAGTTCTACTATTCAGGTATGATCTCTATCCCTTTATTTCAGCTATCCTCAGTTCTATCTCTTTATTTCAGCCATTACAGTTATCGCCTTACATATTCAGTACATATTATACTGATGCCTTTTTTTGGGGCGCTGCATTACTTGCCTAAAGGTACGGATAGACGAGGAGCAGGTCCCTATTAGCCTCTATCTAGGATTAGCATAAGAGTCGGCTTCTTTTTTCCGAAGCTTATAGATAGAATGCTTACTCCTTTTTGATTGTACAGTTTATGGGTAGGTCGGGGCCCTATCCCGACCATCATATTACTCCTAGAGGCTTGCAGATTATTTCTATTTCCCTGTGGTTAGCTGTTATTGGCCTTGTGGGGCCCATATGTATTTTAGTTTACGTGTTGGCTGTGTGGGGCCTTGTTTAGTTGATAAATTAGCGGCCTTGTCGGCCATAGTTTAGCTTAGCACTATATTTACTTTACAGTCATAACTAGATATCATGGTGGTCTTATCGGCCTGCATAG
Source organism: Datura wrightii (assembly GCA_035772735.1). Classification (NCBI taxonomy): domain Eukaryota; kingdom Viridiplantae; phylum Streptophyta; class Magnoliopsida; order Solanales; family Solanaceae; genus Datura; species Datura wrightii. Next base: position 170,164,641 of record JASDFA010000001.1, on the reverse strand, counting down.
GATTCCCTGTTATTTCCTGTTTTTGGTTAGCTGTTTTTCTTTACAGGTGCCTATAAGGCCTTGTCAGTTGGAGGTTGTATTTACAGCCACAATATAGCCCGTTGTTTTCTTGATTTGGGAAGTAAGCCTGCACCAGGAGTGCATAGGCCTAGTTAAGTCAGTTCAGATCCTAGTAGGGCACCAAGTGCCAGTCATGCCTCCCAAGGTGGGGCATGACAAGAAATTGATACTTGAACTTAATAATTCACTTAAAATTCAATTCTTGTGGGCTCGACATCTGGCTTTTAAGAGTCACTGTCTTACTTCCACGCCCGTGCGCTTGCGCGTGCGCTGGAGCATACTTAACTTTTTGGCATCGTTGCCGAGGATTGGCAACATTTAGTGAATTTCTTATTTTTGTACTATTTTTTTATATTCTTAAGTGTTAAGAAACTTGATCTTGGTCTTTAATTTGTAGGTAATAAGTTTATCCTTACAACAAGCTGGCAAGGGTTAGAGAGCTAGTTGAACCATATCTCAAACCTGAAAGAAGGTTGTGACAACTGAGAAGGGAAGGTTCTACTCTGTATTCCATCCAGCAGGTTCAACAGGTCGAGATTGCACCGGTAGAGATGTCAGCGAGACTTGTGCGCAAAGTGTCAATCCCACTTGCGACAAATGTTATCTCTAGCATCCGCAGACCGGAGCCCGGAGGTAATTTTGAGCTTAAACAGAACATGGTGCAGTTGTTGCCCTCGAGTACGCAGTTCACCATAATGACACATGAGGATCCATAACAACATCTGCATAATTTCTTAGAGATCAGTGACACCTTCATCCCTACCGGAGTGTCAACTGATTACGTAAGGCTCACCCTTTTCCCATTTTCACTTTTGGGAGAAGAAAAGAGGTGACTGAAGGCAGATCCACCAAACTCTATCATAACTTGGAACGACCTTGCCAAGAAATTCCTCATCAGATTTTCCTATCAAGCAGGACTGAAAAGTTGTGTAGTGAGATCCTGAGTTCAAGTAGATTCTTGAGGAGAATTTATACTTGGATAGGGAGAGGTTCAAGTCATTATTGAGAGACTACCCTCATCATCAGCAGTCAAATGAAGTGCTAGCCTAAAACTTTATGGAGAGTCTGGACCCACATACAAATATTTTGCTAGACTCTGCATTGGGTGGACAAACACTAGAGAAGACATACAATGAGCTGTACACTCCACTGAACAGAATTGCATAGGAAAATTCAGAGTTGCAAAACAATTCATCTAAAGGGGTAGGAAAAAAAGTAGCTGGGGTCATTAAAGTAGACAGTGTGAATACGTTGGTAGCCCAACTAGCATCCTTTCAGCACTAAATGATTACTCAGTTCAGCAAGCTAAACTTCACACAACTGTAGGCACAGGTAAATTCAATGCAACCAGCTCCAAGCTGGTGTGAGATTTGTGGCAACAGTGGGCATACTGCAGACTCTTGTGTGGAAAATCCAGAGTCAGTCAACTTATGTGCCAAGAGGTAATCATAATTATGGGAATACCTACAACAAAAACTGTCAGAATCACCCAAATTTCTCTTGGGGTGGTAATCAAGGGCAGAGTCAGAGTTATAATCAGCCTCAACAGTAGTACCAATAGCTTTTCAGAAAGAATAGTGTCCAATCTAGCAACATTGAGGAGATGTTGCAGAAAATCATGGCCAATCAGATTCAGATGGCAGCTGATCAGGAAAAATGGCTTCAGAACTTAAAATTCAGCAACTGGCCACCAGAAACTTGGAGAAGTAGATGGGTCAGTTAGCAGCTACTCATCATAATAGACCACCGGGGGATTAACCCAATGATACAAACACAAACCCATGACAAGTCATGGCCGTTAGTCTTAGGAGTGGCAAACAATTGGCTGATGCACCACCAAAAGAGAAGAAGGTAATAGCCACATTTGGTCAGACCGGTCTATCTGCTGAATAGAGCAATAATCAGAAAGTTGCAGCAAACAATTCTTAATCAGCATTGCAGCAAATACAAAGACCACCACCCCTATTCCCGCACAGGCTCAAGAAGAGCAAGGAGGATTCTTATTTCCAGAAGTTCTTTGATATTTTCAAAGAACTTCACAGAAATTTGCCTCTTATTGACCTTTTGCAGGGAATGCCCAAGTATGCTAAGTACTTGAAGGATGTGATGGCCAACAAGATGAGGCTGGTGGATGTCCAGATTGTAGCACTTACTGAGGAGTGCCTTTTCAGGGTGAAAAACAAGATGCCCAAAAAGATTAAAGACCCAGCATTAAGACCTGAGCATGGACCCTGGATCGAGACATGCGACCTAGAACCACAAATGGCTCCAAGCTAACCCATGGCATGTGCATAGCAACTCAAGAGCATAGATTAAAAAAAACTTAAAACCTTAAATATGAATAAGTGAAAGTCTAAATATTATAAAACGTAAATAAAAACTTTAACATCACAACACCGAGCCAAAATTGAATATACTAGTCTATGTATGAAAAGCCTCTACTGTCAGATGAGATGCAGGGACGAGCTCCCAGCTAAGGTCTAAAAGTAACGGATAAACTAAGATGACTAAAAGAATGTCCTCGGTAGATGAGAACTCACCAACATTGGAACTAAACTGGACTGATGTAGGAGCAGGACTAACGACGTGGCTGAGCCTGATAGCCCGAACCTATATCATGAAGTGATATAGCATAAAGTATGTGGTTAGTACTTTTCAATATACTAAGTATACGAGGTGAGTAAAACATGCTATTAAAATACATAAAAATTTCATGAGAGTAGGACATTTCAGACATGAAGTAATGGTCATAATTTAAGCAGGAGGGCTTAAGGTTTTCAAAACAGTTTGCAAACTAGTCATAATCATATTCGTAAGGAAAACCTTGTAAAACATAACTTGAGCCAAAGCATCATAAACATGACATGTATAGAATCATAAGGAATAGTGGGAGGATTCATCATAATCAACACCATCATGATAGAGCTTACATGGTGCCCAACTATCTTGCTCAAGTGGACAGAGCCACCCCAATCTTGCTAGTAAAGGGATGATGACATGGTGTGATCACTAAAGAGACCCCGTAGGGTTAACATGAGAATAGTCCTGCATTGTCACATAGTTTTGAGGCCTGGGTTCCCTGAACCTCTGACCTACTTGGTGCTAGATACTACTTTCAAAAATATGCACATGGCTCATATGGTAATCATGAAACATACTTAAAATACATGGGCTATTTAAAATCATAAGATACATGAACATGCTTTATATACATGAACTAGCCATGAAAGAGTCCCACGAGTCATCCATAAACATAAACATGATACTTATAAAACCTATGCATGCTTGAGAAAGTCATCATACTTGAAATTCGTAAACTCATGAAGGGTTCTTGTAAAAATCATACATCATGATCATAATACATAACTTAAAACTTGAGAGTTAGTATCATAAGAAAATCATGGGATTCTAATAGAAGGGAATTTAACCCTAAAAGTTCATAATCATGCTTGATAGTAATTTCATGGAGGACTTTATAGAAATACAAAACCCTAATCATAGAATCATCAAATTGATCAGGATAACTATACCCATAGGGGAATTATGGAGGAATTCAAAAATACCCAATAAAGCCCTAGAAATTCAAAATTAGGACATGGGGAATGAGAGATCATGATTTCCATTGGAGAAGGGGAATAAGGGTGGAAGAACCCCTTATTGATAAACCCCATATACCTTGATCCACAGATTTCTTGACTTAGCTTGAAATACAATGAGAATTAGAGAGAATGAGAGTGAAGAACCCTAGATTACTCTTGCTAGCCTTGAGAGGTTTTGATCTTCTAATTAGGGTGTTAGGAGAAGAATGAAGGTTCTAGGGTGAATAGTCCCCTTAAAATACCCTTTTCTAAGCTTAAAATAACATAGTTTAGGACATAGGAGCTTAGAAATTACAAAAATATACTTAATGATTCATCTAAAAGATACATGTTGCTAGACCTAATGAGTGACCCAATGAGTCGTTAGGTCCCATGACAACTCGTGGTCTGCCCTTGTTGCCATCACTGGAAATTCCCATTCTCTGGTCTTCCTCAACCCATGGTTGACCAAACAAGTTGTTAGGAGTCACGATGACTCGTCCCTCAATCTATCCCGAATCACTGGAATTCAACCTCTTCTTTACCACTACACACTTGATGAGTCATACAATGACTCGTCACTGCCATTCGTTATGACTGCATGAAGATAGCATTTTCCCTAAACTTGGCATCACTTAACGGGTCATTTAACGACCCGTTAGGTCACACTACGAGTCACTGGATGACTCGTTCTGTGACCTGGTGCAGATTTTTCTATTTTTTCCTTTTAAACCCTCAAGTCTGATCTTGGGGACTTTTGGGGTGTTATATGATTCTCCCCCTTATGAACATTCATCCTCGAATGTATATTAAGCACACTGAAAGGTTGGGGAAGGAACTACAATCCCAAAACAGAACAAATAAAGTTGAAAACTGACGGAGTGACTGACTTCGAACTGAAATACATGACTGAACCGAATTCATAAAACGTATATATATGCAATGACATGAAAGGAACTTAGAGACATGAACTTGATATGAAACTGAATAGAGTACTAAGGAGGAAACTGATACCTCATGCTGGAACTGAGCCAAAAGGGAACATATGCGGGTATCTAGCTATCATATCTACTTCGGCTTCCCGTGTAGCTCCCTCAACAAATTGATTTCTCCACAACACCTTCACGGAAGCTACTTTCTTGTTTCTCAACTTTCGAACCTAACAATCAAGGATCTCAACCGGAACCTCCTTATAGGTAAGGCTATCCTTCCCACCTATGTTCTCCACTAGAAAAACTAAGGCTGGGTCACCGATGCACTTCTTCAAAAGAGATACATGAAAAATTGGGTGCATCGAAGCTAACTCTATTGGTAGCTCCAACTCATATGCCACCCTACCAACTCACCTTAGAATCCTATAAGGACCAACATAATGGGGATGAAGATTTCCTTTCTTTCTGAACCTCATCATTTCCTTCATGGGAGACACCTTCAGAAATACCCAATCATCAGCCTCAAACTCAATGCTCTCTCTGCCTAACATCCGCATAAGATTTTTGATGACTCTAATCTGTTTTCAACACTTCTCTAATAAGCTAAAATTTCTCTATGGCCTCATGAACTGAATCTGGTCCTATCAACATAGCTTCAACTACCTCGATCCACCCAATAGGTGACCTACACCTCCGCCCATAAAGAGCCTCAAACGGAGCTATCTAAATGTTGGAGTGGTAAATATTATTGTAAGAAAACTCAATGAGAGGCAAGTGATCATCCCAACTACCCTTAAAATCAATTACACACACCTTCAACATGTCCTCAAGAGTCTGAATGGTTCGCTCGTCCTGACCATCTGTCTGTGGGTGAAAAGTTGTGCTAAGCTTCACTTGAGTACCAGGTCCCTTCTGGAATGATCTCTAAGACTTAGAGGTGAATTGAGTGCCCCTATATGAGATAATGGACAAAGGAACTCCATACAACCGCACTAACTCCCAATTGTATAATCTAGCATAATCCTCAACTAAATCGATAGTTTTAACCTGTAAGAAATGGACTGATTTGGTCAACCTGTTCACAATCACCCTTATAGAGTCATACTGTCGACGGGTACGAGGAAATCCCGTAATTAAGTTCATATTGATCTCTTCGCACTTCCAGGTAGGAATGCTAATATCCTAAAGCATACCTCCAGGTCTCTGATGCTCAACCTTTACCTATTGGCAATTCGGACACTTAGCCACAAACTTTGCTATGTCCTTCTTCATGCTATTCCACCAATAGACTTCCTGTAGATTGTGGTACATCTTGGTGGAACCTGAATGGATAGAATACTGAGAGCCATGAGCCTCGCCCGACATTTTCTCTCTCAAATCATCTACAACATGTACACACCAACGACGCTAATATCGGAGTACACCATATCTCCCTTGGAAGAAAACCTTCACTTTCTGATTTTGGACTGCTTCCTTCAACTTTACCAAGATAGGATCCTCATCTTGCTTAGCCTTGACCTAGGTTAGAAATGAAGATTCTGACCCATTTTGAATAATAACACCACCATCCGATGAGTCTACAAGATGAACCCCTAAACAACCAAGCCTATGGACATCCTTTTCCAACTCCTTTCTCCCACTCTCTACATGAGACACACTCTCCATGGACAACCTTCTAAGAGCATCCACCACTATGCCTTACCCGATTGGTAAAGGACACTCATGTCATAGTATTTAAGAAGTTCTAGTAATCTTCTTTGCAGCAAATTCAGGTCATTCTGAGTGAACACATACTGAAGGCTCTTATGGTCCATGAACACATCCATATGTACTCCTTACAAATAGTGTCTCCAAATGTTCAAAGCAAACACCATGGCTGCCAACTCTATGTCATGCGTCGAATAATTTTTCTCATGAGTCTTAAGTTGTCTAGAGGTATATGCAATGACCTTACCATGCTGTATCAACACACAACCAAGACCCACCCTAGAGGCATCACAATACACAACAAAACCATCCATGTCCTCCAGTAGGGTCAATACTTAGGCTGAAGTGAGTCGAGTCTTTAACTCCTAAAAACTCTTCTTACAAGCATCTGACCATTGAAATTTATCCTTCTTCTGGGTTAATTTAGTCAACGGTGATACAATGGATGAAAATCAATCTACGAACCTCCTTTAATAGCTGGCTAAACCCAAAAAGCTCCTAATATTAGTAGGTCTGATAGGTCTAGACAATTCTTTACTTCTTCTATCTTTTGAGAGTCCACTTGTACACCCTCACTAGATAGTACTTGGCCCAAAAATGCTACCAAGTTTAGCCAAAACTCACACTTGCTTAATTTAGCAAAAAACTGATGATCCTTGAGAGTCTATAACACGATCCTCAAATGAGCAGCATGCTCCTCCTCTCTCCGAGAGTATATGAGGATATCATCTATGATGACGATCACGAACATATCTAAATACTTCTTGAAGACCTTGTTCATCAAATCTATAAAATCTGCAGGAGCATTCATTAGTCCAAAAGACATAACTACGAACTCATAGTGACCATACTGAGTTCTGAAGGCTATCTTCGGAATGTCACTTTCCCTAACTCTGAGCTGGTGATAGCTGGATCTGAGGTCTATCTTAGAAAAACACTTACCACCCTGAAGCTGGTCAAATAAGTTATCAATCCCGGGGAGGGGATACTTATTCTTGATTGTGACCTTGTTCAACTACCAATAATCAATGCATATTCTAAGGGAACCGCCCTTCTTCTGAACAAAGAGAACTGCAGTACCCATGGGGATTTACTAGGCCTGATGAATTCCTTATCTAAGAGATCCTTCAACTGTTCTTTCAACTCCTTTAGCTTTTCTGGAGCCATTCTGTAAGGAGGAATAGATACAGGTTGCGTATCAGTGAGAAGGTTTATACCAAAGTCAATCTCTTATTTAGGACGGACTCCTGATAGATAATCTGGAAACACCTCTGGATACTCACATACAATAAAAACAGACTGAAGAGTCGGGGTCTCAAACCTAGAATCCTTGAACCAAATTAGATGATACATACAACCCTTTGAGATCATCTTCCTGGCCTTGAAATAGGAAACAAATCATACTACAGGCACAACTGAACTACCCTTCCACTCTAGGAATGGTTCACCCCGAAACTAGAACTCTATCGTACAGGTTCTACAATTGACTGAGGTATAACATGCACGTAACCAATCCAAATCGAATATAACATCAAATTCAGTCATATCTAACTCCACTAGGTCGGTTGAAGTGATTTTTTGAAGAATAGTGATAGGGCAATTTTTGTATACCTGTTGAGCTAAAACTGGGTTACCAATAGGAGTAGAGACTGAGAAGGGTTCTAATAGGATTTTGGAACTGACTCTGAAACTAATAGCAACATAAGGAGTTACAAAAGATAGGATATCCCCTGGATCTAACAATACATACACATCAAGATAGAATACTCGTAACATACTAGTAACCACATCGGGAGAGACCTCCTACTCCTGGTGAGAAGATAGTACATAGAATCTATTCTAGCGCTGACTACAACCTACATTAGAAGAGGCACACTACTGAGGTGGGCGAGCTTCTGGAGCTGCTAAAGTTGAGGTTGGGGCATGACCTCAAACATTGCCCTATCTAGTTGAAGGGCAATCTCTAAAAATATGTCTAGGCTTCCTATACCTGAAACAAGCATTTGAACCAACCAAACACTCTCTAGGGTGGTTCTTACCACACCTCCTACAAGCTGGGAAAGTGCGCTCCACTATAGTGCTCATCTATCCCCTAGAGCCTGACGCTCTGCCTCTCTTATCATGCCTGGGTCTTGACGGGCCACTAGCTAGAGATAGATCCGTGGCTAACTGTAATACCCCAAAATTTTCTAAGATCAGATTCGAGAGTTGAAGTGGAGAAAATAGGAAAATCAGCACCAGATCATAGAACAACTCGTTAGGTCACCTGACGGATCATTAAGTGTCTCATTAAGGGGTACCAGGCAAGTAAGGAGTCGTTGTCAGGGGGTCACCATGGATGGTGTGACGACTCATTGTATGACCCCACGAGTTGTTAGTGTGCCCGTTATGTGTTGAGAAAGTTGCAGACCAAGAGATCTAACGGGTTAAGAAATGAGTCGTGGTGTTACTTCACGACTCATCAGGTGGGTCGTTGTCAGGATGGCTGAGGATGAAGGATAGAATTTCCAATGGTGACGACAAGAGGGTAAAATGAGTCGTATAGTGGAGTAACGATTTGTCCAGTCCCTCGTCGGGACTAGAAGTGTCATTTTTCCTGCAAAATCAGTAAGGGCATTTCGTAATTACTAAGCTTCTAAGCCCTAAACTACGTCGTTTTACGCTCTGTTAGGAGGGTTTTAAGAGGGTTTAACCTATTCTAAACCATTCCCCTCCAATGCATGCAATACTAATACTTCTCCATTGAAGATCAAGTCTAGAATTCTTCAAGTTCTTCTCCAAGTCTCTTGGGTTTTCAAGGTTAAGTGTAGATTTAGTTTACCCAGGTATGTGAGACCATGAATAGAAGTTTCTTTCACTTTCATGCTCATAATTCTCCTGGATGATTTATTTATGAGTCAATCCCCTTCATGTTTCAAACATTGTTTTATGATTCATGGGCAGATTTTTATATCCATTTTGATTATAAATTCATGCTTTCAAGGTTTAGAAAATTATGCATAATTATGCAAATTCCTGAAAAGTCAAGTTTATGATTTCAACTATGATGAGATATCTAGTATGTATAAATGCTTACAGGTTTCTCATGTGTGAATCTATGATTTTGATAAATGAAGTCTATTCCAAATATGCATGATTTTTGAGATTTGGGAAAGCCCACACAAGACAAGTATGTTTTATGATCTAGCCAAGGCTAATAAGAACAAATGATAAGTATATGTTTTGGACTCAAGACTCCTCAACTATATAGTTTCAAGTTATGTTTTAGAATACGATTATATGAGCATTATTCCTATTTCGGGAGTAGTGTCTAGCACTGAGTAGGCTAGAGGTTTCAAGGTTCCCCGGTCTCATAAACTACGCGCCAACGTAGGTATATTTTGGGGTTTCTCGACAGGGCGTTACCCCCTTCCCAAGGGCAAACTGTGATATCACACCTTACTTATTCTTTGCCCTGGAAAGGCTTAGAATGACCCTTTTCCACGCGGGCAAGATATGGGATCATCATGCGCTCATACATAGTGGTTATCGGTTATGACGAGTCTCTCAATGTTCCTCATGATTTCAGTTATGCATGCCTATAACGTATGATATTATGTTTTCAACAAGTTTGACCCAATGATCAGTTTACAAGATTTTACTTATGGTTTCAGATATGGCAAGCCATATGATTCCATTTTCAGCTTTCAGTCATTCTATTCAAATATGAAATATAGTTTATGACTATACATGATTTCAGATATCAGCATGCAATCTGTACTCTCACGATCTTATGATTTATGTTGCATACATGATTTTAGTTATATTTGCGCAACCTGTTTTAGTTACCTTTCATACTCAGTACATTTTAAGTACTAATTGCATACTCTATGTTGTATCATTTCATGATGCGGGTCCGAGCGATCAGACTTAGTTCCACCATTAGTTTATTTTCCCCTCAATCCAGCTTAGTTATTACTTTTGGTGAGTCTTCATCTCCCAAGGACCTTCAGCTTAGTATTTGATTATGTTATTTTAGTTTCAGACTTTATCGGTCTAGGTGGAGGTGTTGTCCCTTCAACTCATTAGACAGTTTAGAGGATTATCAGACATTATGTAGAATTTCAGCTTATTCGAGTGTTGACTTTATATGGATGATATGATTTTAGACTTCCACTTATTGATGTTTAGCTTATTAATTTCCATTTAGTATATGCTCTTTAGCCGCACTATGTTCATGTCATGGGTCGACTTGGAGCCATTCGTGGTTTTAGGTTTCGTGTCTTGGTCTGAGCCTATGTCCGGATCAGGAGAAATTGTGTATCAAAGTAAAGGTTTAGAGTATCCTAGGGTGTCTAAAAGCCGCATTGAGTAGAATCTTTTCCATGGGTGTGAAGCACTCCACACTTATGGGTGAGAGGCTACAAGACGTTTTAGGAAATTTTCCGTCTTTCATGATCTATGTCGTGCGATGAAGTACTTCTCTATCCTTCTAATTTGTACTATATGCACTTGCAGAATCATGCCTCCACGCCGAGTAAATGGTAAAAGGAACAAAAATGGTAATGTCCATGAATATGGTAACAGAGATGGGCACCAGCAAACCCCGCTAGCACCAGCAGGTTCTTTTCTCAAGCAGGTCTCTCATGCCAAGTTAGAGAGGCATTTCAGATGCTGGCACAAGCTTTGACCATTTAGGTCAATCAGCAGGCGGTGGCCCATGTCCCTCAAAATGGGAACGCAACGACAGCTAGAGTTCGGGACTTTCTCAAGATGAACCCACCTGAGTTCTTAGGGTCAAGAGTGGATGAGGACCACATGAGTTTCTAAAAGAGATATAGAAGATCACCCAAATTATGGGGGTCATGGGAGAAGATAGAGCAGATGTAGCCTCCTATCAGTTGAAGGGGGTTGCTTATATATGGTACCGTTAGTGGATAGACACTACAACAGTGGGCGCAGTTTCTATTAACTGGGATGAGTTCATGATTGCCTTCTTAGACAGATTCTTCCTTAGGGAGTTGAGGGAGGCAGAGTTCATCAACTTGAGGCAGAACCATATGAAAGTATAGGGGTACGCCTTGGAGTTCACCCAGCTGTCCAAGTATGTGCTGGAGATGATTCGGATTAGAGAGTTTGTATTAACAGATTTGTGTATGGAGTGTCAGATTTGCTGGCCAAGGAGTGTAGGACTACAATACTGAATAGTGATCTAGACTTCTCTCGATTGTTTATATATGCCCAGCAGATAGAGGCGGATCAGATGAAGCAAAGGGAGAGAGAGGCCAAAAGGGCCAGGATGGGCAACTTTGAGTTTTCCCAGCAGAGGTCTGGCAGCGAGCATCGTCAGCAGTCCCACTAGAGATCATTAGCCCTAACTCTGTCATCGGCCAGTGTTCCATCTAGATCTAGGCATGATCATAGGGGAAAGACATTAGGCTCCAGAGGACAGAGGAGCCTAACATGCCAGTTTGTGGCAAGTATGGCAAGAAGCATCCCAAGGAGTGCCTAGCGGGGTCAGTTGTATGTTTCGGGTGTGGTAAGCCGGAACATCTACTCAAAGACTACCCTTTAGCCAGACAAGGCCATAGTAGAGGCCATGAAACAACTATCAGTTTAGCAGCTCCACCAGCACGTTTATCTCAATAGGGTGTATCCACTAGTGCAGGTGGTGGTCAGCTTCAGAACAGGTTTTATGCCCTCTCATCTCTTTAGGAGTAGGATGCCTCTCCAGATGTAGTTACCAGTATGTTGCGAGCATTTCATCTTGATTTATATGCATCATTAGATCTAGGGGATACTTTATCTTTTCTGATGACTTATTTTTCTATTAGTTTCTGAGTCAGTCCCGAAATCCTATCAGAACCCTTCTCAGTCTCTACTCCGATTGATGACTCATTTATAGCTCGATGGGTATATATAAATTGCCTTATCACAGTCCTTCAGAAATTTACCTCGGGCAATTTAGTAGAGTTAGAAATTATTGATTTCGATGTTATCTTTGGCATGGATTGGTTGCATGCATGTTATGACTTAGTGAATTATAGAACTCGAACAGTAGAGTTCCGATTCCCGAGTAAGCCAGTCCTAGAATGGAAGGTTAGTTTAGCTATGCCTATAGGTCACTTTGTTTCCTACCTTAAGGTTAGAAAAATGATTTCCAAGGGTTGCGTGTACCATCTAGTATGATTTAATGATGCTACATCCGAGACCCTGACTTTTCAGTCTGTCCCTATAGTATGTGAGTATCCGGAGGTTTTCTCAGATGATCTACCAGGAGTCCCTTTCGAGCGGGAGATTGATTTTGGTATTGACCTTCTTCTCAATACGCAGCCTATATCCATTCCTCCTTATAGAATGGCTCCAGCGGAGCTAAAAGAGTTGAAGGAGTAGTTGAAGGACCTCTTAGATAAGGGTTTCATTAGACCTAGTAAGTCCCCGTGGGCTGCTCCAGTCCTCTTTGTTTGAAAGAAGGTTGGTTACCTTAGAATTGCATTGATTATAAACAGTTGAACAAGGTTACAATCAAGAACAAGTATCCCCTCCCCAGAATTCATGACTTGTTCGACCAACTTCAGGGTGCTAAGTGCTTCTCAAAGATAGACCTCAATCATCAACTCAGAGTTACGGAGAGTGACATTCTGAAGACAAACTTTAGGACTCGGTATGGTCACTATGAGTTTGTGGTTATGTTGTTTGGACTAATGAATGCTCCTGAAGCTTTCATGGATCTGATGAACAGGGTATTTAGGCCATATTTGGACATGTTCGTGATTGTCTTCATAGACGACATTCTCATATACTCATGGAGTGAGGAGGAGCATGCCGCTCATTTGAGGGTTTTGCTACAAACTCTCAAGGATCGTCAGCTATTTGCTAAATTCAGTAAGTGTGAGTTTTGGTTGGACTCAATAGCATTTTTGGACATGTAGTGTCTAGAGAGGGTGTGTAGATAGACTCTCAAAAGATAGAGGCGGTGAAGAATTAGCCTAGACCAATTAGTCCCTCGGATATCAGGAGTTTCTTGGGTTTTGTTGGCCACTACCGGAGGTTTGTTAAGGATTTTCATTCATTGCAGCACCATTGACTAAGTTGACGTATAAGAAAGTTAAATTTCAGTGGTCGAATGCCTGTGAGAAGAGTTTTCAGGAGCTAAAGACTTAACTCATGACAGCCTCAGTATTGACTCTAACGGAGGGCGCAAATGGTTTCATTATGTATTATGATGCCTCTAGGGTTGGTCTTATTTTTGTGTTAATACATCATGGTAAGGTCATTGTGTATGTCTCTAGGCAACTTAAGAATCATGAGAAGAATTACCCGATGCATGACCTGGAATTGGCAGCAGTTGTGTTCACATTAAAGATTTGAAGACACTATTTGTATAGGGTCCATGTGGATGTGTTTATGGACCACAAGAGCCTACAGTATGTGTTCACTCAGAAGGATTTGAATTTGCAACAAAGAAGATGATTAGAGCTACTCAAGGACTATGACATGAGTGTCCTTTATCATCCAGGAAAGGCCAATGTAGTGGCGAATGCCCTTAGAAAGTTGTCCATAGAGAGTGTTTCTCATGTGGAAGATGGAAGAAAGGAGTTGGTGAAGGATGTGGATCAGCTTGCATAATTAGGAGTTCCCCTCATGGATTGTACAAACGGTGGTATCATTGTTCAGAATAGTTCAGAATCTTCCTTGGTGATCGAGATCAAGGCTAGGAAAGATAAGGATCCTATTTTGGTGAAGTTGAAAGAAGCGGTTCAAAATTAGAAGGTGGAGGTCTTCTACTAAGGAGAAGATGGTGTACTTCATTATCAGGGTCATTTATGTGTTTCGGGTGTTGACAACTTGAGAGATCAAATGTTGAGTGAGGCTCATGGATCTCAGTATTCTATCCACTCAAGTGCCACCAAGATGTACCATGATCTATGGGAAGTTTATTGGTGGAATGGCATAAAGGACATAGCGGAATTTGTGGCTAAGTGTCCGAATTGTCAGCAAGTGAAATTCGAACATCAAAGACCTAGAGGTATGTTGCAAGACATTAGTATCCCTACATGGAAGTGGGAAGAGATCAATATGGACTTCATCACAAGGTTTCCTTGTACACGCTGACAGTACGACTCTATATGGGTGGTTGTAGATAGACTGACCAAAACAACTCATTTTTTAAAGGTCAAAACAATCGATTCAATTGAGGATTATTCTAGATTGTAAATTTTGGAGTTAGTTCAGTTGCATGAAGTTCCCTGTCCATCATTTCAGATTGAGGTACTCAGTTTACCTCGCACTTTTGAAGATCGTTCCAGAAGGGACTTGGTACATAGGTCAAGCTCTGCATAACCTTTTACCCGCAAACAGATGGTCAGGCCGAGCAGACCATTCAGACTCTCGTAAGTTGAGGAAAAAGGAAGTAGCTTCAGTGAAGGTCTTGTGGAGGAATCAGCTTGTTGAAGGAGCTAAGTGGGAAGCCGAAGCAGATATAATGGCTAAATACCCATATTTATTTCCTTACAGCTCCATTCCAACATGAGGTATCAATTTCCTCTCTAATACTCTATCCAGTTTCATGTAAAGTTCATGTCTCCCAGTTCCTTTCATGTTCTATCATGTATGTATGATTTATGGATTGAGTTCAATCATGTGTATCAGTTCCGATTCAGTCACTCCACCAGTTTTCAGCTTTAGTTGTTCAGTTGTGAGATTTCAATTCTTTCTCCAGCCTTTCAATATGCTTAACCCAAATTCGAGGATGAATGTTCCTAAGGGGGAGATATTGTAATACCCCAAAAGTCTTTAAGATCAAACTTGAGGGTTAAAGCAGAGAAAATAGAAAAATCAGCACCAAGTCACAAAATGACTCGTCGGGTGACTCATCAAGTCACCCAATGGATCGTTGAGTGACTCGTTAAGGGATGCCAAGTGGGTAAGGAGTCATTTTTAGGGGGTCACCACGGATGGTGTGATAACTCGTTGTATAACCCCATGAGTCGTTAGTGTGCCCGTTATGTGTTGAGAAAGTTGCAGACCATGAGACCTAACGGGTTAAGAAATGAGTTGTGGTGTCACTTTAGGACTTTTCAGGTGGGTCGTTGTTAGGATGGCTGAGAATGAAGGATAAAATTTCCAGTGATGATGATGAGAGGGGACAATGAGTCGTATAGTGGAGTAACGATTCGTGCACTCCCTCGTTGGGATTGGCAGTGTCATTTTTCCTGTGAAACTAGTAAGGGTATTTCCATAATTCGTAAGCTTCTAAGCCTTTAAACTACGTCATTTTAAGCTCTGTTATGAGGGTTTTAGGAGGGTTTAACCTATTCTAAACCATTCCCCTCCCATGCATGCAAGAATAAGACTTTTCCATTGAAGATCAAGCCTAGAATTCTTAAAGTTCTTCTCCAAGTCTCTTAGGCTTTCAAGGTTAAGTGTAGATTCAGCTTACCCAGGTATGTGAGGCCATGAAAGGGAGTTCTTTTCATTCTCATGCTCATAATTCTCCTAAATTCTATGAATTTAAGTTCTAGATGATCAAGTTCATGATCCTATAGGGTTTTATTCTAATTTTTATGAAATTCTCTATGATTTATTTATGGGTCAATTCCCTTCACGTTTCAAATCATGTTTTAAGATCATGGGTAGATTTTATATCAATTTATATTATAAATTCATGCTTTCAAGTTTTAGAAAATTATAACCAATTATGCAAGTTTCTGAAAAGTCAAGTTTATGATTTATGATTTCAAGTATGATGAGATATCTAGTACGTATGAATGTTTAAAAATGTCCCATGTATGAATATATGATTTTGATCAATGAAGTCTATTCCAAGTATGCATGATTTTTGAGATTTGGGAAAGCCCACACAAGACAAGTATTTTTTATGATCTAGCCACAGCTAATAAGATCAAATGATAAGTATATGTTTTGGATTCAAGACTCCTCAAATATATATTTTTAAGTTATGTTTTAGAGTATGATTATATGAGCATTATACATGTTTTGAAAGTAGTGTCTAGCACCGAGTAGGCTAGGGGTTCCAAGGTTTTCCGGTCTCACAAACTACGCGTCATCGTAGGTATATTTTGGGGTCTCCCAAGAAAGCATTACCCCCTGCCCAAAGGCACACCGTGATATCACACCTTACTTATTCTTTGCCCTAGAAAGTCTTAGAATGACCCCCCTCCACGTGGGCAAGACGTGGGATCATCATGCGCTTATACATGGTGGTTTTCGATTATCATGAGTCTCCCAATGTTCCTCTTGATTTCAGTTATACATGCCTATAATGTATGATATTATGTTTTCAGTAGGATCGACCCAATGATCAGTTTACAAGCTTTTACTTATAATTTTCGATATAGCAAGCCATATGATTCCATTTTTAGCTTTAGGTCATTCTATTCAGATATGAAAATAGTTTATGACTATACATGATTTCAGATATCAGTATGTAGTCCTTACTCTCATGATTTTATGATTTATGTTACGTGCATGATTTCAGTTATACTTACACAACCTGTTTTACTTACCTTGCATACTCAGTACATTTCAAGTATTGACTGCATACTCTATGTTGTATCATTTCATGATATAGGTCCGAGCGATCAGACTTAGTTCCACCATTAGTTTAGTTTCCCCTCAGTCTAGCTCAGTTCCCGCTGTTGGTGAGTCCTCATCAACCCTCAGCTTGGTGTTTGATTATGTTATTTCAGTTTCAGACTTTATCAGGCTAGTTGGGGGTGTTTTTCTATCAGCTTATCAAACAATTTAGAGGCTTATAAGATATTATGTAGACTTTCAGCTTTATCGAGTGTTGACACTATATGGATGATATGATTTTAGACTTCCTTTTATTCATGTTTATCTTATCAGTTTCCGTTTAATGTATGCTCTTTAGGTGCTATGTTCATGCCATGGGTCGACTTGGAGTCATTCGTGATTCTAGGTTCCGTGTCTCGGTCAGGGTCTATGTTCAGGTCGTGACACTGAGGACCTCTGGTGGGATTGAGGATGACGTCCACCACTGGACCTCTGCTAGAACTACCCATGGCTCCCTGTCCTATCCCTCTTGGCCTCTCTCTCCTTCTCTTTCATCTTCTTTGCCTCTATCTACTAGGCGTATATGAGCAGTCAGGAGAAATCTTTGTCGCTGATCAGCATGGCGGTCCTGCACTTCTTGACTAGTGAATCTGCCACTCCGTTCATAAACTTACTCATAAAAGCCCTTTGATCCGCAACCATCTTCGGCGCATATTTAGATAGCTGGGTAAACTCCAAGGCATACTCTTGGACAGTTCTGTGGTTTTGCTTCGGATTAAAGAACTCCACAGCCTTTGCCTCCCTCAACTCGCTAGGAAAAAATCTATCAAAGAAAGTAGTCACGAATTCATCCCAATTCACAGGGACTACTCCAACTCCCCTACTATTCTTCCACTGGCGGGACTATATGTGGCAACCCCCTTCAGCTTATAAGAGGCTAAGTCCGCACTTTCCTCTTAGGTCACCCCCATAATCTGGGTGATCTTCTGCACTTCCTCAATGAAATCATGTGGGTCCTCATCCACCTTCGGCCCCAGAAACTCAAGTGGGTTCATTTTGAGAAAATCTCATACTCTAGTTGTCACTACGTTCCTATTTTGAGGAACATGGGCCACTGCCTGTTGGTTGACCTGAGTGGTCATGGCCTGCGCCAACATCTGAAATGCTACCCTGAACTCGGCATGAGTGACCTGCTTGAGCAAGAGGTCCACTGGAGCTGGTGGGGCTGGCGGATGTCTCTCACCATAGCCATTTCTCCTTCCATTTACTTGGTGTGGAGTCATATTTCTACAAATGCATATAACACGAGTTAGAGGAATAGAGAGGTATTTCATCGCACAACATAGATCATGAAAGAAGGGAAGTTTCCTACAACGTCTTGTAGCCTCTTGCCTTTAAGTGTAGTGTGGTTCACACCCATGGAAAAGACTCTACTTAATGTGACTTTTAGACACCCTAGGTCACATACCTAAACCTTGGCTATGATACCAAGTTTGTCAAGACTCGAGCATGGACCCCGAATCAAGACACAAGACCTAGAACTACGAATGGCTCGAAGCTAACCCATGACATGTGCATAGAGACTCAAGAGCATAAATTAAAGCGGAAACTTTAAACCTTAAACATGAATATGCCGAAGTCTGAATATTATAAAACGTAAATAAAAACATTAATATCACAATATCGAGCCAAAATTGAACATACAAGTCTATGTCTGAAAAGCCTCTGCTGTCAGATGATATGCAGGGACAATCCCCCAGCTAACTCCAGGTCTATAACTAAAAGACAAACTAACATGACTAAAAGAATGTCGCCGATAGATGAGGACTCACCAACATTGGGAATGAATTGGACTGATGTAGGGGCACGACTAACAGCGCGGTTGAGTCTGATCTCCTGAACTTTATCATAAAATGATATAACATAGAGTATGCAGTCAGTACTTTGAATGTACTAAGTATGAGAGGTGAGTAAAATATCCTATTAAAATACATAAAGAGTTCTTGCGAGTAGGACATTTCAAACATGAAGTAATGGTCATAATTTAAGCATGAGGGTTCAAGGTTTTCAAAACAGTTCACAAACTAGTCATAATCATGTTCATAAGGGAAAGCTTGTTAAACATAATTTGAGCCAAAGAATCATAAACATGACATGCATAAAATCATAAGGAAGGGTGGGAGGATTCATCATAATCGACATCATCATGATAGAGCTTACATGATGCCCCAACTATCTCGCTCAAGTGGGTAGAGCCACCACAAGCTTACCAGGCAAGGGATGATGACATGGGCTGATCACTTAAGAGAACCCGTAGGGTTAACATGAGTATAGTCCTACGTTGGCATGTAGTTTTGAGGTCTGAGTTCCCGGAACTCCTGACCTACTTGGTGCTAGATACTACTCCCAAAAACATGCACATGGCTCATATCATAATCATGAAATATACTTAAAATACATGGGCTAGTTGAAATCATAAGATACATGAATATGCTTGAAATACGTAAACTAGCCATGAAAGAGGCCCGTGAGTCGGCCATAAACACAAACATGATACTTCTAAAAGATATGCATACTTGAGAAAGTCATCATACTTGAAATTCATAAATTCATGAAGGGTTCTTGTAAAAATCATACATCATGATAATAATACATAACTTAAAACTTGAGAGTTAATATCATAAGAAAATAATGGGATTCCAATAGAAGGGAATTTAACACTAAAGTTTATAATCATGCTTGATAATAATTTTATACAGGACTTGGTAGAAATACGAAACCCTAACCATAAAATCATCAAATTGATCAAGATAGCTGAACCCATTGGGGAATCATGGAGGAAATCAACAATACCCAACAAAGCCCTAGAAATTCAAAATTAGGACATGGGGAATGGGAGATCATGATTTAAATTGGAGAAGGGGAATGAGGGTGGAAGAACCCTTAATTGATAAATACTACATACCTTGATCCACTGATTTCTTGACTTAGCTTGAAACCCAATGAGAATTGGAAAGGATGAGAGTGAAGAACCCTAGATTGCTCTTGCTAGCCTTGAGATGTTTTGATCTTCTAATTAGGGTGTTAGAAGAAAAACGAATGTTCTAGAGTGAATATTCCCCTTAAAGCACCCTTTTCCATGCTTAAAATGATGTAGTTTAGGACTTAGGAGCTTAGAAATCATGAAAACTCCCTTAATGATTCATCAGAAAAATATATATTGCCAGACCTAATGAGCGACCTAATGAGTCATTAGGTCCCACAATGACTTGTGGTCTTCCCTCGTTGCCACCACTGAAAATTCTCATTCTCTGCTCTTCTTCACCCCATGGTTAACTAAACGAGTCATTAAGAGACATGACGATTTGTCCCTCAACCCGTCCAACATCACCAGAATTCAACCTCTTCTTCACCACTACACACTTTACGAGTTGTATAATGACTCGTGGGGAGTCTTAACGTCTCGTCACCACCATCTGTTGTGACTTCATGAAGATAGCATATTTCCCAAACTTGGCACTACTTAATGGCTCACTTAACAACCCGTTAGGTCACACCATGAGTCACTGGACACCTTGTTTTGTGAATTAGTGCAGATTTTTCTATTTTGCTATTTCAACCCTCGGGTCTAATCTTAGGAAATTTTGGGGTGTTACTCCTAGGGAGTTTCACCCTCCTAGTACAAACAGGTGGAAAAAATGTGATGAGGGCCTTGTGTGATCTAGGGGCGGCAGTGAACTTGATGCCCCTATCTCTGTTCAATAAACTTGGTTTGGGAAAACCAAGCCCTACCAGAGTGATACTGCAGCTTGCAGACAAGTCAAGGGTGGCCTCAGAAGGGATTATTGTATCTGCTCATCAAAGTTCGTAAATTCATCATACCTGCATATTTTATAATTCTTGACTTTGAGGTTGATGAGAAGGTACCCCTCATATTGGGATGCCCATTCCTAGCTACTGGAGGAGCTGTGATTGATGTGAGAGCTGGCACCCTAAAAATGAGGGTGAATGATGAGGCAGAGATATTCAAAGTGTACAAGGAAATCCACCCCCCAACACACTACAGAGATCTTTACAAGATCAATGTACTGACAGAGGATTAGTGTGGGGTGGTGGATTCCTAAGGTCCACTTCTAAAGGATCTCTTAACAAAGGAGCCCAAGTCTGTTGATGGTCATATGCCAAAGAATTTGATGATGAAGAATGTGATGGATGTGGAGAGGGAAAGTGTGGAGGCTTTTCACTCAATGTTAAGAAGAAGAGAAAAAGGTTCCCGAAAGGGAATAAATATTTGAGAAAATCCTGAAAAGGATGGTTCATATAGTGCCACGACGTAAAATCAGGAGCTGCTCGGGAGGCAACCCAAGTGTACCACAGGTACAATTTTTCTTTCCTTTATTTTTTATTTTTTTTATCTTCACTTTTGTTGTTGTTTATATTAGTGAGTTAAGCACAGGAAAAGGGTAAATCTAGTACCTTTAGAAGTATAAGGTAAGGAGCATGGAAAAATACAAGTGTGGGTTGGTGACCCATGTGCTCGAAAATGGACAAAACATGTTGTTAGCTAGACCTAGAGGCCTCAGGAAGAATCCCTAACCCTTGTTTTGAATTTCAATTAATACTTTGAGGATATAACATATTTCAAGTGTGGGGTGGGGGAAATTTTAAAATTTTGCGAATGTTGATTTCGGGTGAAACTAGTGTTTGGTTTGAAATTGATTAAGTTGAAGTCTGAGTTGAGCATAATTCGCCCACCCTTTTGGTTTTTCTTTTTGGTTCTTTTCCGAAGGGGGGTACTTTAAACCGAGAATAAAATTTTTGTTTTGTCTGTAAATAGTTGTTTAGTCATAGTTAAGGATTTTTCCCGACGATGGATGGATGATGACCGTCTTGAGGAAAAATTAGTCAATAGGATTTTGTTTTTGAACCCTTAACTGATTGATTTCTTGATGCTCCTGTTGAGTGCTATATATGTCTGTAAGATGCAAGTGAATTTTAATTGTGAAGCATGTTAATAATTGTATGACTTTGTTTCAGACACCTAGGCTCTTGTATATGACTCTGTATGCCTTAGGCTTAATTTGAATTCATATGATCGGTTGTGTTGAGAGTCTGTATGGGTCTGTTGTGAATTGAACATGTGCAATGAGAGTCAGGTTCTTGTATAACTCATGTGATCATGTAGTGTCTAGAACTTTCTTGGTGTATTTGCAAAACGAAATGAGGGATGTTAAAGGTAAGAGATGATTTAGGCATTTGTTTGAATAAGCCTATTTTCATCCGTTTCTTTACCTACCCTTAATGCACACTCTTAGTTAGCCCCATTGAGCCTTTAGCCTATTCTTTGTTAGCCACAATAAAAGCCTAATCTTTTTCTTTCAATAGACCTAAATTTGATCCAAAGCTCCTGAGTGCTTAAGTGAAAGATGCAACAGAGTTAGAGGAGTAAGAATATTGAAAAGAAGGAAATAGTTGGTTATGGATGTTGAAGAAAATATTAGGGGTGCAATGTTTAAAATGCATGTGTTGGTAGAGAGTAGAGAAGAACAAAAGAATGAAAAAGTGTCTAATGTGTGATTACTCTCTACATACAATATAAGTATGCTTAAAGAACTAGGAAATAACAAGGAAAGTGATAGACAAAAAGCGAGGGGTGAAATAACAGACAAGAATGTGCTTAATGAGAAAGTGATGTATTAAAAGCGCTTAGAGAAGAGAGTCACTATTACTGGATAGAATAGTCCCTACATGTCCCTTAGCTTACATTACAATCCGGAAAAGTCCTACTTGATCTTACTTTTAGATGGTCCTGTATTAGTGGAGTAATATACTAAGGGCAAGCATATGGGTCATTACATGTTGCATGTGAATTCATTGCGAGAGTGATTGTAATTCGTATTCATATACCCATACATATGATAATTTTCAAATTTGTGAGTGAAAAGGGTATCTCTCTAATTTTGAGGGCATATGTTTGAGGAAAGATAAAATCCATGTTGGACTTCTTAATTGGTTAAATTGCATGAGTTTACTGTGATTGTAGAGTCGATTCTTGAGGCTAGGAGGTCTTAACTTAGTTGTATTTTATTTGAACAGTGTTATGTATATAGCATGCTTTATTTTGAACTTTCCATCTAAGTCAGTCATTATAACATAGCCTTAACTTGAGGCGTCTTGCCTCGATTGGTGATATGTGAGTCCTTCATGTGCATGAGATGTAATGGGGTTTTTCAAGGATGAACAAGGCTTTAACTATGCGGTAGTGATCTTGGGAATATTTTCGTACCCAAGTTATATTTATACCCTAGATTTAGTCATATTTTTACCTTAATTTTAGTATAATCTCATGTAATTATGCATATAATTGTGTGCATGAACTAACCAATGTGATTAGCCTATGTTTGTAGGTGAAATACGCTAAGGATAGGCCTAATTGTGAAGTTTAATGAGTACTAAGGAAGCACATAATGAAATGTAAAGGAGGAACATGAAGTGGGCAAGAGGAGTAGGCTAGTGCTCAGCCCAACGTGCCACACCAAGCCAAGTGTGCGATAGGCGTCATGTCACACCATATGGGTGTGTGCGAGGACAATGCCAGGCAGTAGCTGTGCGTGATGGAACTGTGCCACGCTGGTTGTATTCCACACCAACATCTGTGCCACGCCATGCAACAGGTGTCGTTCCACGCCCGTGCGACCTTTCCATGATGCCAAATTCCAGAGAGCATCCGCGATACCTCCGTGTCATAGAGGCATATTGTTGCGATGAGCAGCATGACATGGAGGTGGTTCCTCCATGGCCAAATTTCATTATCTATAAATAGCACACATAGTTTATTTTATCATTTATCACATATTACTTTTGGAAAACACAGAGGAGCATAGGGAGAATGGAGGAAACTCTACTAGGGTTCGTTTTTCTTTCCTTTTCCACTCTTGTATTTCATGAATTCAAACTCAAGGATGAATTCTTGTATTAGCATGAGCGGATAAAACCCTTCTTCTAGGGTTAAGGCCACATGACATGATTGTGTTTGATTAAATTCCATTTGGTTCAAGGCCACATGAATTATTATATTAGCATTCTTGTTATTATTCATTTTAATGCTTGATTACCATTGAAATGCACTTGTTAATCATAGGAAAACTTGAAAGAGAAAAACCTATGTTACAACTAGGAATGCAAGAAGTTAGTTCAAGCCTTTAGGGCTAATTCGCGGTTAGGATAGCAATGTACCTAATTTGCCTCGCTTGGTTCTAAAACGGGAAGATAGCTAGAAACCTAATTTGGAATTGTCACATCAACGCTCTTTGATGTAGTTGTGAAGCTAAGTTAGATTAAATGGTTAGAGGTTCGAAAGTCCATAACCAGGGGCATTAACCTCGTAAACTCCACATAGATAGTTGCTTATGAATTAGGTTGTTATATCTCCACTCACGATGTAGTTGTGAGTCTAATTGAACTATGTTTAGAGGCTCGAAAGACCATGAACATTGTATTTATCTTGTGAGACAACAAATGAATTCACATACTTGAACCATTGGGAATATAGCTATGCATGAATGTTTGGACTTAACCCTAGATTCTTTTCATTATTGTTTTTCACTTAAAATTGTGATCATCTTAGGTTTATGTAACACCTCGAAACTTTCCTAGACCAAACTCAGACCTTGAAAGAAAAATACAGAAGAAACCAGAAAAAAATGGCTTATAACGACTGAGACAATGAGTCGTGCTCAGCTCCAACGACTCGTTGTGTCAGTCATGTTCAGTCCTGCTTGGTCCTTTGGGAACTCATGGGACATGGAATGACCCGTTGTGAGAAACAACAAGTCATCCTGTCACTCGTTAGTTCCCCAGCTCAGAACTCTTTTTCTAGGACCCCACGACTCAAGAAAAGAGTCGTCATTTGATACAACGACTCGTGGTGTGAGTTGTTGGTTGAGAATCCTAGAAACCTTCTTTAGTGACAATGAGTGGTAGCAATGACCCATTGTCTCACAAAACAAGTCATTGTTACTATTAGTCATGTCATGTCAGGGATGTTTACAAATCTTGTAGTAAAGGTAATGATTGGACACAAAGACCCGGTGGGTCCACCAATGAGTCGTTGTGTTGCCAAGCATCCCATGTTTTCCATCCAGTGACCATGAGAGGAACCAACGACCCGTTGGTTCATCCAATTAGTCGTGGTATCTCCCGTTGCCAAATCTAGTGAACCCAGAACTTAGGCAATAGGACCAATGACTGGTCCCAAAGAGTCGTGGTCTCAACTAACGACTCATTAAGTGACCCTTTGGTCCGCTGTCGGATAATTTTCCAGATTTCATTCTAGGGTTATTTTTGTAATTTCCTAGACTTTTTATATTAAAGCCCTATCGTTTTGGTCTTGTTTAGGAGGGAGTTAAAGGGGTAGAACGACATTCCCCCTTCATTCCACCAATTCCCTCAAGTCTAAAGTGTAGAAACAATCAGGAAGCAGAAAGAACAGAGCTAGGGCATTCGACTTCTTCTTCATTTCTCAAGGGAGTTTCTCCAAAATATTTTCACTAGGTATGTGGGAATTCAACAACGGAATTATTCTTCCCTTGTGTCCTCAAAACCCTTATCTACTTCTTCTATTAGTTACAACTCTGTTGATTCGAAATATAGAAAGTTTTTAGAAAAATTTCTGTAAGATTTCAAGTTGAATATTACTCGTGATATTAACTGTTTTACTATTCTCAATTTTTAGAAATTTTGTGAAACTAGCATCTAGTGGAATGATTAGCTCTAGTTTTTCAGTTTAGTAAAATTAGAGTCTTGCATGTTGGACTAGTTTTCCCTGTAGCTTGATTCTATCAGTTTTGGGACTCCCATATTGTTAGTATATGTTGAAATCTTAGTCAAATGCATGTTAGTCCAGTCTTAGTCAGATTATTAGCATACTCAGGATTTTCCGAAAATGTCAACTGATCAGTTTTACTACAGTCATTTCTTGAGGTGTTAGTGGTGTCTCCCAATCATCAGTTATTAGACTAAGATATTAAATTTTAGTGGTTCTTTAGATGGTTATGACACTTCTAGATAAGCATATCTGACCAGTCTTAGAACCCCTAGCTTCAGATTTCAGTTTGTTCTTTAGACGATTACGACGCTTCCAGATAAGCAGCTCTGGCCAGTCTTAGAACACCAGTTATAGAATCCAGTCTGATAAGACTCTCAGGTACATCCAGATAGGTATTCCTGACTTAGTCTTGGGCCTCAATTTCGAGTTATCGACTTAGTAGTCAGTCTAGGACTATTTAGTGGGAGTTGGACTTAGCACCGAGCGGATCAGGATTCCAGCGTACCCAGGTTCCCAAAACTACATTATCATTGTAGGTCATTTTATTAGCCTTATGGCCCCAGACTTGTGATCACCCAGTTCATACCTTTATACCCTAGCAAGGTATATTAGGTCCTACTAATGGGGTGTATACATCGGACTCCATGTCTAACTCACGTGGTTATATGTCGGTTATAAGACTCTCCCACTAGTCAATTCAGTCTCAAATTAACTCAGCTCAGAACAGTTTTAATTTACTCAATTTAGATCAGTCTAGTAAAATTAGTTTAGATTTAGTATCTCAGATCAGGGCATGTCTATAACCATTAGTGTCATGACTCGAACGGAGGCCCGGATCGTAGACACGGGACAAGTGACCCCGACAGACCCCAAGTCGACCCATGGCATAAGCATTCCACTAACTCATTCAATAAAAATGAAGAAAACATAATTATAGACTCAACGGAAGTCAATTTAACATAACAACAGAATAAATATTTGAAGCTGAATACACGTCTAAGTCTGATAAGCCTCTAATCTAGATGAGCTGATGGGACAACACCCCCAACTAGCTCAACAATACTGAAACTAAAAGGACATCTGAAAAAACTGAAGGTCTAGTCCTCGAAAGATGAGGACTCACCAAATAAGCAGGTGCTAACTCTAAACAGCGACTACGAACGGGGCTGAACCTGAGAACCGGGTCCTGCATCATGAAACGATGCAGTATATAAAGTATGCGGTCAGTACGTGGAATGTACCGAGTATGCAAGGTAAGTAAAACCGTTAAGTAGAATAAATCATTTAAAACATTTTATAACATATCATAAGCTTTCGACATGAGAAGAAAGGCATACATGTATTCTTTCTGAATTCATAATCTTATCATAACATGACCATGCATAGCTTTATAACATCATGACTGACTCGAATGACTCAAAGTTGAACATAACATTCATATCAAAAGTTGAACAATGAGTCAAACCTTACTTTTAGAACATGCATTCATAAGTAATCATCATGAGTAATGAATATGTAAATTCGAATGATATAGACAGTGGAAGACTCGTCACTTAACCGACATACCACGATAGAGCTTACGTGGCTCCAACTATCACACTCAAGTGGGTAGAGCCGTCCATAACCTTGCTAGGGCGATGGACGATACCATGATCTCGATATCAAGCTGAAGGTCCAGTTGGGCCAGGGATAATTCAAAAGGGAGGTCCCATTAATATAATAGTATCAACCTACGTTGGCGCGTAGTTCTAGGACATAGGGTAATCGACCCTTAACCCACTCGATGCTAGACTCTTCTCCCAAAATATGCAATGCTCTACATCGTATATAATGAAGCTCAACATCGTTTATTGACGAAGCTCAACATCATCTGATGACGAAGCTCAACATGAAATCATGCATAACTCAACACGTATGAAACGAAGCTCAACATTGTCTATTGACAAAGCTCATAACAAAATCATGCATAGACTCAACATCATATGAAAATAAAGCTCAACATTGTCTATTGACAAAGCTCATAACAAAATCATGCATAGACTCAACATCATATGAAAATAAAGCTCAACATTGTTCTTTGACAAAGTTCAATGATGAAATACATCTTAATTATAAATTCATGCATATGAGAAGCTTTACTTTGAAACATACCACAAGCTAGAATTTATAGTAAGAATTGGAAAATTTCACTTTAAACAATGTGGTAAGCTTATTTCGGGAAAATCATCACTTTAAATCAACATGTGGGCATCGCCCAAAAATTTATCATACTTGGGTCTAATCATTTCATTTTGAAAACATCAACATAATCATGGGTAGTTTTGGAAACATGCTTTTCATCATCAACTTCATCATCATCACACATTTACCAAAAATCACCTCTTTTATGAACTCTTCACCCATGGGCGTTTTAGATTCAAATTTTAGAAAATGATTTTTTATAAGGGAAAAACAATTTAGAATCCACCAAAGCTTCATAAATCATTGATATAAATACAATCTAATCATACCCATGGATAGAGATTGAAGAATCATGCAATTGAGTAAAACCCCATACTTGATCACAGATAATTTATCATATTTTGATAGGGTTGGGAATGGGTGTGGAAGAAAACACCCACTCATAGCTTACATACCTGGAAATGGTGAATTCTAACACCCTCTAATAGCCCAAGCTAAGATTCTAATGGAAACCTCGAGATTTTGCCTTGAATCTCCTCTTTAAACCTTCAAACTTGCATGCATGAGAATAATGGCTTAGGATAGGCTTTACCCTGCTTAAAACCCACTAAAACGATCCTTAAACAACGTAGTATAGCTCTTAGGAACTTAGGAAATTACGAGGAAGCCCTTACTAATTCGCAGAAAATAACTGCCAGGTGACCCTAACGGGTGACCTGACGAGTTGTCAGGACGGGCAACAACTCGCGGTTACTCGTCAAGTACACTGGATGTCCTGTCTACGGGGGCTCGTAATGGATGACTTAATGACTCATCCTCAGTGGCCACGACTCGTGGTCACCTCCCGTCAGGTACACTGCCTTACCATTCATGATAAACCACTATGCTTGCTCACGACTCTCCTCACGAGTCGTTGGGATAGACCACAACTCGTGGGGTCCCACCTATTAAGTACACTGGTTATTCTTCCAACTTAATTCCAACGCCACCCCACGAGTGACATGACAACTCGTGGTGGCTGACCAAGAATTGTTCTCTCCCTCGTGGGGACCTCGACTCCTCCAGTATTCCACGCCTGCCCATGAGTCACTTGACAACTCGTGGAATCTCCTCATGAGTCATCCCACTACTCATCCTGTGTCTGCAACATCAATTCCACAATTTTCCCGTCTCAACTCCCGGGTCCGATCTTTGAGCTTCCGGGATATAACAATAGCTCCCTCTTGGGAACATTCGTCCTCAAATGTTGGAAACATACAGAAAATGCAGAAACATGCAATCATCATATGCAAATATTGATTCTTAAAACCAAAAACTGACGGAATAACTACCTCCGAAAAGAACTACATAGATGAACTGAATTCAGGCATCACATACATTCATCATAACATAATTCAAACGTGCGCACATGAACTGAACATGAAAAATGATTAGATAATTAGGGCAAAAACTGATACCTCAAACTGAGATTGAGCCAATAGGGAACAGGTGGGGGTATGTAGCCATCATAGTCGCTTCGGCCTCCCACGTAGCTCCCTCAACATGCTGGTTTATCCACAACACCTTCACTGAAGCTACTTCCTTGTTCCTCGGCCTCCAAACCTGATGATCCAAGATTGCAACTAGAATTTCCTCATAACTGAGGCTATCTCCCACATCAACACTTTCCACAAGGACAACCAAAGCTAGGTCACCCAAGCACTTTTTCAAGAGTGAGACATGAAAGACAGGATGGACTGAAGATAACTCTGAGGTCAAGTCCAACTCATACGCTACCTTACCAACTCTCCTCATAACCCAGTAGGGACCAACATAGCGGGGGCGGAGTGTTCCTTTCTTTCCGAACTGCATGACTCCCTTCATGGGAGATATCTTTAAAAATACCCAATCATCAACCTCAAACTCCAAATCTCTCTTCTCACATCCGCGTATGACTTTTGATGACTCTGAGCAGTTTTCAGCCTATCCCTTATCAACTGAACCTTCACCATAGCCTCGTGAACTGAGTCGGGCCCTACCATAGCTGCCTCACCAACCTCAAACCATCCGATGGGCGATCTACACCTCAGCCCGTAAAGAGCCTTGAGCGCTGCCATTTGGATACTGGAGTGATAGCTGTTATTGTAAGCGAACTTGATCAATGGCAAGTGGTCATCCCAACTACCTTTAAAATCCATCACACAGGCTCTCAACATATCCTCTAGAGTTTGAATTGTCCGTTCCTCCTGGTCATTTTGACCATTTCATTATATTTCAGTGTATTCAGTTTCAACATTTTAGTTGTTCATTGCATGTCATTACAGTCCAATTATTTATTCATTATGTTATATTTTCTCCCACTTACTTAGTACAATCAAAGTACTGATGCATACATTCTATGCTATATCGTATTATGATAGCCGCAGGTTCTCATCCTCAATAATGTTACCAGATCTTCTCTAGGAGTTATCAACTACACCAGTGGTGAGTCCTCATCTATCGAGGATGATGTTTATTTTTCTTTAGTTATTCTTATACAGTTAGACTTTAGAGTTAGATGGGGGCTTTCCCCAACAACTCATCAAATATAGATGGCTTTCAAACACAGATTCAGTTTTATTTTTAGCTGTATAAATCTTTCTGATTTAGTTCTTCTTCATAAATGGTTATTATTTAAAGCCTCCGCTATGATTATTCAAAATTACCAGTGTTATGATAGACCATGGGTTGACTTGGGGTTACTTGTGACTCCAAGTACCGTGTGTTGTCCAGGGTATAGACTCGGGTCATGACAAACTTGGTATCAGAGAACTAGGTTTAGGGTATCCTAGGATGTCTGAAAGCTGCGTCAAGTAGGGTCCTTTTTATGGGTGTGAAGCGCGCCACTTATGAGGGGGAGGCTATGAGAAATTATTAGGAAAAGTCTTTTTTGTTCATACTCTTTATCGTGCATTGAAGTTCAATTCCAAAAACGTTCTCCTAACTCATACTCTAATTTATTTCAATGAAACCATTCCTCCAAGATGCGGTAATGGAAGAAGCGCCAACAACGCTAATCGACTTGCCCCACCATCTCCAGCCCCTTAGGATGACCCAGTGTCCTCTGCAAAGTTCAGAGCAACAATCCAGTTGCTCATGCAGATAGTCACGAACCAGGTGAACCAGCAGGTGGTTCTAGTTAACACTAATGGGTCCGCAGCAGTAATTAGGGACTTCACTCGGATGAACCCTTCAGCTTTCCAAAGATCTAAGGTGGGAGAGGACCTACAAGAGTTCATGGATGAGATTAGGAAGATCACTCGAATTATGGGTGTTAGCTCCTTTGAGAGTGCTGACCTGGCTGCCTACCAGCTGAAAGGGGTAGCCCAGATCTGGTACGATTAGTGGAAGGAAGGGAGACCAGCAGGAGTAGAACCGGTGGAGTGGGAGGAGTTCTCAACAGCCTTCCTAGGCAGATTCTTGCCCCAAGAGCTCAGGGAGGCTAAGGTGGAAGAATTTATGAATTTGAAACAGGGCAAAAGGATGGTGGAAGAGTATGCATTAGAGTTCACACGGCTGTCAAAATATGCTCCAGAGATGGTAGCCGAGCCAAGGGCTTACATGCTGAAGTTCACCAATGGAGTATCAAACTTGGTCCTTAAGGAGTGCAGGACTGTAATACTCATTAAGGATATTGACCTCTCTAGCCTCATATTTCATGCCCAGCAGATTGAGGTAGAAAAGCTAAAAGACTTAGAACGGGAGAATAAGCAGGCAAGGACTGGCCAATCAAATTATGGCCACCAGAGGTCTGGCAGTAGTAGCCGCCCACATCAACAACAACAGCAGTAGCAGAGGGCTCCAACACCCACTTCAGCCAGCGCCCCTATTTTTCAATCCCGCAAGGCTCGGAGGGGTGGAGCATCAGGCTCATATTCCAAGAGTCACAGCGCCAGCAAACGCTACCCAGCTTGCCCTAAGTGTGGCAAGAACCATCCAGGGGAATGCCTTCAGGGCCGAGAGGGTTGCTTTAGGTATGGAAAGCTAGGTCACCGACTTAGAGAATGCCCATCAACAGGATGAGGTAGATCACAATCCACCACTTCAGCAGCTCCAGCAAGCCAACACTTCATGTATGGATGGTGGTCAACGCCTTTATGCTTTGTCCTCCTATCAGGATCAGGAGAGCTCACCTAATGTGGTCATGGGTTTCAATCTAGATTTGTATGCCCTACTAGATTCAGGAGTCACATTATCGATCATGACTCCCTATGTAGTTGTCCAGTTTGAAAGCAGTCTAGAAGTCCTCTCAGAAATATTCTCAGTCTCTACCCTAGTTGGTGAGTCAGTTAGAGCCAGCCGGGTTTATAGAAACTGCCCAGTCTCAATCTTGAATAAGGTCATTCCATCTGATCTCATAGAGTTAGACATGGTCGACTTCGACCTCATTCTTGGCATGGATTGTTTACACTCTGGTTATGCCTCAGTCGACTGTAGAACTAGAGTCGTCATATTTCGATTCCCTAATGAGCTAGTTTTAGAGTGGATGGGCAGTAGTTCAGCGCTTTAAGGTTAGTTTATTTCCTACCTTAAGGCCAGAAAGCTTATTTCTAAAGGGTGTATTTATTATCTCGTTCGGATCAAAGACTCCAGCTCTGAGACCCCAACTATCCAATCCGTTTCAGTTGTCAGCGAGTTCCCTAACTTTTTTCCCAAAGATCTTCCCAGAGTCTCTCTTGAGCGGGAAATAAACTTCGGCATAGACCTTCTTCCGGACACTCCTCCCATCTCCGTGCCTCTTTACAAAATGGCTCCAGATGAGTTTAAGGAGTTGAAGGAGAATCTAAAAGACCTCCTTGATAAAGGCTTCATCAGGCCCAACATCTCTCCATGGGGTGCTCCAGTATTATTAGTTCAAAAGAAGGATGGTACCCTCAGAATGTGTATCGACTAGTGTTAGTTGAATAAGGTCACAATTAAGAACAGATATCCCCTGCCCAGGATTGACGACTTGTTCGATCAACTTCAAGGAGCTAGTTATTTCTCCAAGGTAAATCTCAGTTCGAGGTACCATTAGCTAAGAGTCAGAGAATGTGAAATACCAAAAACAACTTTTAGAACTCTGTATGGTCACTACGAATTCGTGGTTATATACTTCAGACGAATGCCCCCTCATCTTTCATGGACCTGATGAATAATGGTTTCAAGCCATATCTAGATATGTTCGTCATTGTGTTCATTGATGACATTCTGGTATACTCTAGAAATGAGGAAGAACATGCTGACCATCGAGAATAGTGCTTCTGATGCTTAGAGACCCCCAGTTATTCGCTAAGTTCAGCAAATGTGAATTCTGGTTGAAGTCTGTGACTTTTCTTGGTCACGTGGTCTCAAGTGAGGGTATTCATGTAGACCCTCAAAAGATAGCAGCGGTGAAAGACTGGCCAAGACCTACTTCCCCAATCAAAATCAGAAGTTTCTTGGGTCTAGCCAGTTATTACCGATGTTTTGTGGAAGGTTTCTCCTCTATTGCATCTCCTCTAACTAGGTTGACTTAGGAAAAGGTGAAATTTCGGTGGTCAGATGCATGTGAGAAGAGTTTCCAGGAGTTGAAGACTTGACTCACTACCGCTCCAGTGTTAACCTTTCCGGAAGGAACAACTGGGTTCGTAGTGTATTGTGACGCTTCTAAAGTTGGACTTGGTTGCGTTTTGATGCATTGGGGTAAGGTGATATCTTACGCCTCCAGAAAGCACAAGGTTCATGTAAAGAACTATCCAACTCATGACCTTGAGTTAGCAGCAGCGGTATTTGCATTGAAATTATGGAGGCACTACCTTTACAGGGCTCACATGGATGTTTTCACCGATCACAAGAGCCTTTAGTATGTGTTCAGTCTGAAAGATTTAAATCTTTGTCATAGAAGATGGTTGGATTTATTGAAGGACTATGACATGAGTGTACTGTATCACCTGGGAAAAGCCAATGTGGTGGTTGATTCCCTAAGCAGGATGTCTATGGGGAGCGTGGCTCGTGTTGAAGAGAGTAGAAAAGAACTCGCAAAGGATATTCACAAATTAGCCCAGTTGGTTGATACAGATGAGGGTGAATTAGTGGTGTAGAGTGGATCAAATTCCTTGTTAGTAGTTGGAGTTAAGTCAAGGCAGGATTAAGATCCCATACTACTTAAGCTAAAGGAACCATCTCTCAGAAACAAAGTGGAGGCTTTCTCCCAAGGGGGAGATGGTATACTTTGTTACCAGGGTAGGCTATGTGTGCTGGATGTGGATGAACTGAGACAACAGATACTGGTTGGGGCACACAGTTCAAGATATTCTATCCACCCAAGGGCTACTAAGATGTACCATGATCTACGGGATATTTACTGGTGGAACAGCATTAAAGGAGACGTCACAGAAATTGTGGCTAAGTGCCCGAACTGCCAGCAGGTTAAGGTGGAACATTGGAGATCGGGAGGTATGACCCAGGATATCAACATACCCATATAGAAGTGGGAAGAAGTGAATATGGATTTTATTACAGGTCTACCTCGTACTCGTTGACAGCATGACTCAATCTGGGTGATAGTAGACCGGATGGCCAAGTCAGCATATTTCCTCCTAGTTAAAACTATAGACTCAGCCGAGGATTATGCTAGGCTTTATATCTGAGAGATGGTTAGATTGCATGGGTGCCCTTGTCTATTATTTCAGATAGAGGTACCTAGTTCACCTTGCATTTTTGGAAGTCATTTCAAAAAGGACTCGGTAACCAGGTCAAGCTCAGCACATCTTTTCACCCACAAACAGATGGAAAAGCTGAGCAGACTATCCAGACCTTGAAAGATATGCTGAGAGCATGTGTGATCGATTTCAAGGGTAGTTGGGATGATCACTTACCTCTCATTGAGTTTGTGTACAACGACAGCTACCACTGCAGTATCCAGATGGCCCCATTTGAGGCATTATATGGTAGGAGATGTAGGTCTCCTATATGGTGGTTTGAGGTTGTTGAAGCTACCCTAATAGGGCCATACTCAGTTCATGAAGCTATGTAGTAAGTGCAACTTATCAGGGAGAGGTTGAAAACAATGCAAAGCCATCGAAAATCCTATGTTGATGTGAGGAGAAGAGAGTTAGAATTTTCAGTAGATGATTGGGTTTATCTAAAAATTTCTCCCATGAAAGGGGTGATGAGGTTTTGGAAGAAAGGAAAACTCAGTCCGAGATATGTGGGACCCTACAAAATTCTGAAGCAAATTGGTAGTGTGGCATATGAGTTAGAACTACCTCCAAAGTTAGCATCGGCGCACTCAGTTTTTATGTTTCACTTTTAAAGAAGTGCATCGGTGATCTAACTTCAGTTGTGCTGCTAAACAGTATAGGAATAAAAGATAGTCTCTCTTACGAAGAGGTCCTAGTTCATATCCTTGACCGTCAGGTTCATAAGCTGAGAAACAAGGAAGTCACTTCGGTGAAATTCTTGTGGAGGAACCAACTAGTTGAGAGAGCCACATGGGAAGCAAAAGCAGACATAATGGCCAGATACCCTCACTTATTCCCCTCCAATTCAGTTCCAGCATTAGGTACTAAATCCCTCCTCAATACTCCGTTCAGTTCCGTACTCATCAGCTCTATTCAGATTTTCTATGTGCATTCTAGTTGCATCAGCTCTGTTAGCATGGTTAAGTCAGTCGAAAGTTAGTTACTCCTTCAAAAGCCAGCTCATAGTCTCAGTCTGGGAATTGCAGCTCTTTTCCTAGTTTTCCAGCAGTTTCAGTCTTCATTCGAGGACGAATGATCCAAATGGGGAGATATTGTAACACCCTGAAATTTTTCTAGACCAAACTTAGACCTTGCAAGAAAAATGCAGAAGAAATCAGGAAAAAAATGCCTCAGAATGACTAAGACAACGAGTCATGGTCAACTCCAATGACTCGTTGTGTCAGTCGTGGTCAGCCCTGTTTGGTCCTTCGGGAATCCACGAGACATGGAACGACCCATTGTGGGAAAAAATGAGTCGTCCTATCACTCATTGGTTCCCCAACTCAGAACTCCTTTTCTAGGACCTCACGACTTAACCAACGAGTCGTCGTTTGATACAACAACTCATGGTGTGAGTCGTTGGTTGAGATTCCTGGAAATCTTCTTTAGTGACAACGAGTGGTAGCAACAACCCATTGTCTCAAAAAATGAGTCGTTGTGATGGACCCGTCGTGTTAAGTTGGGGATTTTTACAAATCTTCTAGTGAAGGTAACGACTGGACACAACAACCCATTCGGTCCACCAACAAGTCATTGTGTTGCCCGTTTTCAAGCCTCCCAGTTTTTCCATCCAGTGACCACGGGAGGAACCAACAACCTATTGGTTCATCAAACGAGTCATGGTATCTCTCATTGCCAAATCCAGTGAACCCAGAACTCAGGCACTAGGACCACCGGCTGGTCCCAACGAGTCGTGGTCTCAACACACGACTCGTTGAGTGACCCGTTGGTCCCCTGTCAGCCAGTTTTCCAGATTTCACTCTAGGGTTGTTTTTGTAATTTCCTAGCCTTTTTATCTTAAAACCCTGTCATTTTGGGCTCGTTTAGGAGGGAGTTAAAGGGGTAGAATGACATTCCCCCTTCACTCCACCCATTTCCTAAAGTCTGAAGCATAGAAACAGTCAGGAAGCAGAAAGAATGGAGCTAGGGCATTCGACTTCTTCTTCGATTCTCAAGGGCGTTTCTCCAAAAAATTTTCACCAGGTATGTGGGAATTCAACAAGGGAATTGTTCTTCCCTTGTGTCCCTAAAACCCTTCTCTAATTCTTCTATCAGTTACAACTCTGTGGATTCGAAATGTAGAAAGTTTTCAAACAAATTTCTTAAAGATTTCAAGTGGAATATTACTCATGATATTAACTGCTTTATTATTCTCAATTTCTAGAAATTTTGTGAAACTAGCATCTAGTGGAATTAATTAGCTCTAGTTTCTCAGTTCAGTAAAATTATGAGTCTTCCGTGTTGGGCTAGTTTTCCCTGTAGCTTGATTCTATCAGTTTTGGGATTCCCATATTGTTAGTATATGTTGAAATCTCAGTCAGATGCATGTTAGTCCAGTCTCAATCAGATTATTAGCATACTCAGTATTGTCCAGAAATGTCACCTGATCAATTTGACTACTATCATTTCTTGAGGTGTCAGTGGTGCCTCCCAGTTATCAGTTATTAGACTCAGATATCAGATTTTAGTGGTTCTTTAGATGGTTATGACACTTCTATATAAGCAGCTCTGACCAGTCTTAGAACCCTCAGCTTAACATTTCAATTTGTTCTTTAGACAGTTACGACGCTTTCAGATAAGCAGCTCTGGCTAGTCTTAGAACACCAGTTATAGAATCCGATCCGATAAGACTCTTAGGGTACTTCCATATAGGTATTCCTAACTTAATCTTGGGCCCCAGTTTTGAGCTATCAGCTTAGTAGTCAATCTAGGACTATCCAGTGGGAGTAGGACCTAGCACCGAGCGGACCGGGGTTTTAGCGCACCCAGATTCCCAAAACTATGTTGCCACCGTAAGTTATGTTATTGGCCTTATGGCCCCAGACTTGTGATCACCCAGTTCATTCTGTTATACCCTGGCAAGGTATATTGTGTCCTACCAATGGGTGCATACATCGGACTCCACGTCTAACTCACGTGATTATATGTCAGTTATAGACTCTCCAACTAGTCAGTTCAGTCTCAAATTAGCTCCACTCAGAATAGTTTTAGTTTACTCAGTTCAGATCAGTCTAGTACAGTTAGTTCAGATTCAAGGCATGTTTATGACCATTAGGCAGGGTCATTTTGACCATTTCAATATATTTCAGTTTATTCAGTTTCAGCATTTCAGTTGGTCATTGCATGTCATTACAGTTCAGTTATTTATTCCTTATGTCATATTTTCTCCCACTTACTCAGTACATTCAAAGTACTGATACATACCCTCTATGTTATATCGTATTATGATATAGCCGCAGGTTCTCAGCCTTAGCACCATTAGCAGATGTTCTCCAGGAGTTATCAGCTACACCACTGGTGAGTCTCATCTTTCGAGGATGATGTATGTTTTTCTTCAGTTATTCTTATACAGTTAGACTTTAGAGTTAGCTAGGGGCTTGTCCCAACAACTCATCAGATATAGATGGTTTTTAGACAAAGATTCAATTTTGTTTTCAGTTGTATAAATTTTGTCATTTAGTTCTTCTTTATAAATGGTTATTATTTAAAGCTTCCTCTATGATTATTCAGATTACCAGTGTTATGATAGACCATGGGTTGACTTGGGATTACTTGTGACTCCAAGTACCGTGTCTCATCCAGAGTATAGACTCGAGTCGTGACAGTTTAAAAACAACAAATCTTAAATCTTGGAACATTAGAACTTTTGAATTTTACAAATTGATACTTGAACTTGATAATTCACTTAAAATCTAGTCCCTGTGGGTTCGACATCCGGCTCTTAAGAGTCACTGTATTACTTGCACAATCGTGTGCTCTTGTGCATGTGCCGGAGTGCAGTCACCACATGCCTTTGCAGAATAATGTGCATCCTGGTGAATGGTTGGCCAATAGTACCCACATTGCAGAATCTTGTGGGTTGTGCAAATCCCGTTACGGTGACCCCCAACAGGGCATGAGTGGCAGGCCTCCAGTACGCTCAACATCTCTACCTCAGGCACGCATCCCCAAATAACCCCATCAGCACATATGCGAAATAAGTAGGGCTCATCCCATAAAAACTTCCGCACATTAGACATCAACTTCTTCTACTGGTGAAAAGATAAGTTCTATGATACAACATCACTCACCAGAGAATTAGCAAAGTCTACAAACCATAGGATGAGATCCTATGATGCAGCTAAAACCTGCTCATTGGGGAATGCATCATTTATGTCAAGCTCATCATGAAGTGCTGCATCTGGTTCCAATCTTGATAAGTGATCCGCTTCCTGGTTTTCAATCCCTTTCCAGTCTTTTACCTTGAACTCGAACTCTTGCAACAGCAGAACCCATCAAATCAATCGTGGCTTGGCATCCTTCTTTGCCATCAGATATCTCAAAGCTGCATGGTCTGTATGAACTATCACCTTAGTTCCAAGAAAGTACACCCGAAACTTCTCGAATGTAAAATCTACAGCCAACAACTCTTGTTCTGTCACGGTGTATTTTTATGAGCTGCATTAAGAGCCTTGCTAGCGTAATAAATAGGATAGAAAATCTTTTCACGCCTTTGACCCAACACAGCTCCTAGAGCCACTCCGCTAGCATCATACATAACCTCGAATGGTAAAGACCAGTCAGGTGCCACTATAATCGGGGCAGTGTTCAATCTCTCTTTTAGGAATTCAAACGCCTTTATACATGCCTCATCAAAAACAAACGTCACCTCTTTCTAAAGCATTTTACACAAAGGATGTGCAATATTTAAGAAGTCCTTGGTGAATCTCTTGTAAAATCCTGTATGGCCCAAAAAGCTTTGAATACCTTGCACAGAAATTGGAGGTGGTAGACTAGAAATTACTTAGATCTTAGCCCTATCCACCTCAATACCCTTACCAGAAATCTTGTGCCCTAGCACTATACCTTCTTTGACCATGAAATGGCACTTTTCCCAGTTAAGAACCAAGTTTGTCTCTTCACATCGCTGTAGCATTTTGCTCAAATGAGCCAAACAATCTTCGAATGAATCACCCACCATAGAAAATCCATCCATAAAGACTTTAATGATGTCCTCCACCATGTCAAAAAATATGGACATCATGCAACGCTGAAAAGTGGCGGGCGCATTACATAACTTGAACGGCATCCTTTGAATGCAAATGTACCATATGGACAGGTGAAAGTGTCTTGTCTTGGTCTTCGGGGGCTATAGAGATCTGATTATACCCCGAATAACCATCAAGAAAACAGTACCATCCTCTACCTACAAGTTGGTTTAGCATCTAGTCCATGAATGGCATAGGAAAGTGATCTTTCTGAGTCCAGCGGTTCAACTTCCTATAATCCATGCATACTCTCCAATCGGTGACTGATCTGAGTGGAATGAGCTCATTGTTAACATTTGGGACCACCGTGATTCCTCCCTTATTTAGTACACACTGAACTAGGCTTACCCATTTGCTGTCAGCAATAGGGTAAACCACACCCGCATCCAACCACTTGATGATTCCCTTCTTGACCACCTCTTGCATAGGTGGAGTTAACCTACACTGATGCTCAATGCTCAGAATACAATATGGCTCTAGTTGGATCTTATGAGTGCATATACCAGCTGGGATTCCAATAATGTTTGCAATGGTCCACCCAATGGCTTTTTTTATACCTCTTCAAAATGGAGACCAAAGCCTCGACTTGCCATTCCTCCAGGTCACTTGCAACAATGACCGGTGAAGTGTTACCGATTCCCAGAAATACATATCGCAAGTGAGACGGGAGTGCTTTGAGCTCCAATACCAGAGGCTCCTCAATAGATGGCTTGGCCAGTGGGGTTACCTGATTTTTCAGGTTAAGATCAATCTTCTTTGGAGCATAAGTGTATGACCCTATATCAGCAAGTGCATTAACTATCTCCTCACCCCTATGGATCTTCTCAACACCTGCATTCATCAAAACTGCTATTAAATCCTCAAGAATCAATAACTACTCCATGGGTATAATTGGAAACTCAGGTTCCACAACATCAATTGCTGAGACCACCCTCATGTCATTTGGTTGCTTCATGGATCGGTATACATTAAATGTCACCTCCTCATTGTTCAACTGAAATTTCAGCTGTCCGATTTCCATATATACAAGAGCACGTCCGATGGCGAGGAATGGTCGTTCCAAAATAATTTGGACCTCAAAATCAACCTCACAGTCCAGGATGACAAAATCTACCAAAAATATAAAGGACTCCACCTTCACCAGAACATCATAAATAATTCCCACCGAATTTTTCGTTGTGTGATTTTCCGCGTTGTAGTCGGTTTAGGGGCTTCCAAGCCCAACTGTCTGAACACTACCAGAGACATCAAATTAATACTAGCACCCAGATCACATAGTGCCTTAGAAAAATTAAAGGCTCCAATAGTGCACGGTATGGTGAATGCTCCAGGTCTTCCTTTTTCTAAACAAGAGAATAGGATGCTATTGCACTACAGTGGTGCAAATTATCTACAGGTTCAAAGCTTATGGTCCTCTTTCTAGTGACAAGGTCCTTCATGAAATTAGCATAGCAGGGCATCTGCTCAAGTGCCTCGACTAATGGGCATGTTCACAGATAATTGTTTCAACATGGAGATGAATTTGTTATACTTCAAATCTTTGACCTTTTTCTTCAACCGCTGTGGAAAAAGGGGAGGAGGTCTAGGGATAGGTGTGAACTTTTGTGATGCCTCCTTATCCTTCTCATTGTCAAATCCATGCTCCTTTGCATTACTAGGAGCAGTCTTTACCACTGAATCATCAGCCAAAGTTTGATCCTTAAAACCTGCCATCCTAGCATCATCAATCAGTATGGGCTCTACTATCTCATCAATCACAACCGGCCTCGGAGGATCACTTGTCTCCTTCCTACTCCTAGTAGTGACAGCCATGCAATAACTGTCATTTTTTGAATTTTGAAATGTATTACTGGGATGTGTGCCTTTCTGCCTTTGGTTCGTCGCAATAGACATCTGACTTAGCTACTGCTCAATCTGCTTAATGGCTACAGCATGTGATTCCACCTTTTGGTTCATAGCAGAAATATCAACGTGGAACTCCTTAAAATGGCTATCTGTCACCTCCATCTGCTTAAGTACCTTAGACAACATGTCTTCCACCCTTGAACCACTAGACTCTGGCTTACGGTTCCTTGGAGGAACATATAGACCGCTTATGTCATTCTTGTACTCCTCTCGCTTTTTCCAGTCTCTATTGTCTCTATATTGGCCTCAGTTGTAATTGTTATCCCTGTAGTAGTTTTGACCTTGGTTCCCCTGACCTTGATGCCAAGAGTCTTGGTTAGACCCTTGGGTGTTAGTCCGGAAACCTGCCCCTTGATCATTCAGATAATTAACTTCCTCCTCAGATTCTGATTCGCCGACATCATTTTTCGGGGCCTTGCCCTGAGAACCCACATCATTTACCTTTTCAGCCCCGGCTCCCATCAAATACTTAGCAAGCAGCCCTATTGTGGTCTTTATTTCAGCAATATCCTGATCTTGCTCTTCGTCCTTCCTTCTCTGCTCTACAGAAATACCTACTGCATAAGTACCAGCCGGAGTCTCCGACTCTCTTTTGTGCCATGCGCGGTTGGTTTTAGTGATTCTGTCAAGTAGCTCAGCAACTTCAGCATAAGTGTGACTCATAAATGTTCTACTAGACACGGTATCAGCCACCGCCTTGGTGTTAGCATTTAGAGACCTATAGAAAATTTTCAACAATGTATCATCTAGGATCCTGTGGTTGGGCACCCTTTTGAGCTTCTTGTTAAAGCTCAGCCATGTCTCGTGAAGTGCCTCAGAACTTAACTTCCTGAAGTTGTATATCTCATCTTTCAGTTGCAAAGCTCTGGAAGGTGGGAAAAATCTTTCAAGAAAAGCTCTTTTCAACTCCCTCCATGTAGTGATAGAATCGTTGGGCAGTTCTGCCAACCAGAGCATTGCCTCACTCCCTAATGAAAAGGGAAATAACCTCAGTCATATCGCATCCTGACTCACTCCCAGTTGCTTATATGCTTTGCAGATACCCACGAAATTAGTCGAGTGAGTATGTGCATCATCAGTTGCATGGCCCATAAATATCTCCTTCATGTTTAACAGTTGGATCATAGCACTGGTAATATCAAACTTTGCCCCAACAAGCAAAGGGGAAGGGACAATAGCTCCAGTGGCATTGGCTTCATCAATATCAGCATCATCATCATCATCGAAGTACCGGTGCTTCTGCTGATCTGGACCTCTGTTCCTTCTAGCTCGCTTTGCTTCAGCAGCTAGGCGTTGCTCTTCAACAACCCTTGCTAACTCTCGATCTCTTTCCCGAGCTTGTTCCTCATCCAACATTCTGGCTGTAGCTTGGTCCACTATCTCTTGCTCATGTACGTTGGCCATTCTCCTAAGATTTCGTAGTGTTTGTTCAAGTTCGTGATCGATTTGAACCAAGTATTTTCCTTGGCTCCTAGCACTAGGCATGCATGAAACTAAGACCTTTTAATAACAAAAACAACAAAAGAAAAATAAAAAGGAAATAAGAACCAACAGTAAAGCAAACACAATTAATAAAAGCCTTAGCCTTATTCCCCGGCAACAGTGCCAAAATTTGATGTCGCTCAAATTACACCTCAGAAATGAGATATATGAAAAGAGATTAGCTATTACTATCGGCTGACTTATTTCCTAGTGGGGGGAGAATAGAAAAATAAAATAATAAGCAAGCGTAAAGACTAGTAGATGTTTAAATCAATTTCGGGTGGATTCAATCAATAAATTGACTAGGATTGTGTTCCCCATGACTTCATAACCACAAGGCTTTTACACTAGCAATCTATTCTGGTGTTTAGCATGCAATATTAGTAAGTTAGGTTCACCTAAATGGTTGGTCCCCTATTATCACCGCGCAACTTGGTCCGTATACGGGTGTATGCTTAATTAACACTTACCTTTAATATCAGATTATATATTCCCAGACAAGTTCAAGATATTAGATGAGGGTTGATAGCCTCAAATCTCCGTTGTTAATCCCTTTTCCCATTCACTACCCCTTTGATCCGGTAAGTAAGAATAAGGCGAATTCCAATGTTTGCAACCGTTAAGGAATAATTAAAATGAAGGAAAAAACAATGCATGCATAAAACCCCATTCAAGAATCACTAAATATTTTACCTATGTGTGTTAATTCATCATGGTTCCCACAACCCTAGTTATGGGTTTAGCTACTCATGCTTGTAAAATCACAATCACAAAATATAGAAGAAATCATAATTGTAACTTACAAAAATTCGTAGAAGAAAACTACGTGAATTGAATAAAACTCCAAAATCGATAAAAAAAACTTCAATGTCGTTTGATTCTCAAAATCAAGAACAAAATTACAAACTCTGTTTTATTAAACCAAAAATGATTGTTAACAACACCAAAATTTATGTGAAAGATGGTAGAATAAACTGTACTCAAAAAATAAACCAAAATATTATATTTATAGTTACAAAAAGATCTTATCCTAACTAAACTTGGACTCCAGGTGCGCAAGGGGTAATGGGCCATGTAACGACTCGTTGGGTCTCCCAACGAGTCATGGCCGATGATTTTGACTCTTTCTCAACAATTTTCCCAGTCTTGGTGATGGATCATCTAGTGACTCATTAGGCCTAGGCATGAGTCATTAGGTCTCTCATAGCCCTGGCTCACCAAATATTCCAGTGCACTTGACGGATGCCCACAGTGTCTAATGACGAGTCATCACTTCACCCAATGACTCGTTATGTCTCTCGTTGTATTCACTGGGCACTTCTTTAGAATTTCTCCTCCCAGTCTCCACGACTTTCATAACAACCCATTACCAGATGTAACGAGTCGTGCCTTCAATTCATGAGGTGCACTAGTTCCTTTTCATAAACTTTGATTTCTTCCCACGACTCCAGGCACGAGTCGTCATTGGGGCGATGACTCGTGGCCTGGGTATCAGCTTACAGATTTGTCCATTTTTGCTTTACTTTGACCATTTCCCGTTCGGGACCTATTTTCCTACAGCATTTAATAGAA
Organism: Datura wrightii; assembly: GCA_035772735.1. Taxonomy (NCBI): domain Eukaryota; kingdom Viridiplantae; phylum Streptophyta; class Magnoliopsida; order Solanales; family Solanaceae; genus Datura; species Datura wrightii. The sequence continues at coordinate 170,120,130 of JASDFA010000001.1, read as the reverse complement.
ACGCATCATATCTACATAAACATACCCGGAATGTGCATAGTTTCTTGGTTTAAAGCATCGAAAGTGCCGTAAGAATCATGGCACATCAACCAGCAGCATTTCACGGAGGCAGTTTGGGCACGATACCATATTTTTCAATATTACTTACTATAAATTAAACACTTGGCTTATTTTATAATATTATCACGGTATTATTTGGAGAACAGATGAGGAGCAAGGGGAGCGACATTACGGACTCCTTTTTAGGGTTCTTTTTATTTTCTTCTTTTATTCATTCTTGTTGTAACATTACAATGAATTCTTGTCTTAGCATGAGTGGCTAAAATTCTTCTTCTAGGGTTGAGGCCACTAACATAAATGTAATTGTTTAAATTCGATATTTGGTTCAAGTTTCATGGTTGTTTGTCTTGCATTTTTGTTTTTACCAATTTAATGCTTGATCACCATCAGAATGCATGTGTTAATCTTAGGCAAAAACTAAAAAGATTAAAACCTAGGTTAGAACTTGAAATGCAGGAAGTAAGTTCAAATCTTCAAGACTTGACTCGCGGTTAGGATAGAAATATACATAATTCGCGTTGCTTGGTTAATAAATGGGATGATTGCTAGACATTTAGGATTAAATTGTCACATCACTGCTCACTGAAGTAGTTGTGAAGTTAATTCTGGTTAAATGGTTAGAGGTTCAAAAGTCCATAACTAAGGGCATAAACCCCCTAAGCCACTCTATATAGATAATTGCTTATGAACTAGGTTGTCACATCCCCGCTCAACGATGTAGTTTTAGGCTAGTTCGTCTGTGTTTAGAGGCTCGAAAGACTGTAAACATGGCAATTAACTTTGTGAGACAATAAATGAAAGCGTAGACTTGAACCAAGTTGAATGTAGCATTGTATGATTGTTAGGTCTTAACTCTAGATGCTTTTTATCATTGTTTTTCTCTAATTAGATTTGCGATCACCTGTAGATTGTAGTAACAAACAAACCAAAATTTCTTGGTTATATTAACACTTTTGAAGTTTGAAGTAATACTTGACCTGTAATTCACTACAAATACTAGTCCTTGTGGTTCGACATCCAGCTCTTTAGAGTCACTTTACTACTTATACGATCGCGTGCACTTGCGTGTGCCGGAGTGAGAACACCTCGCTAGGTAGTACATGTCCCAAAATACTAATAAGTTCAATCAAAACTCACACTTGCTGAATTTAGCAAACAACTGGTGATCCTTGAGAGTCTGCAACACGATCCTCAAATGAGCGGTGTGCTCCTTCTCGCTTTGAGAGTATATGAGGATATCATCTATGAAGAAAATCACAAACATATACAAATACAGTGTCTCTGATCCTCTATTATGTAGTGTTTCTCATCATAGGCAAAGGAGTACACTGGGTATAAGCACTTACATATAGTACCAATTGATTGTCTCAGCACTGATATCAACCAATACCCCTCAAAATATGACTAGATCCAACAAGTACTACTGAGCCTTTAGCCTTTCTGGTAGTATCCATAATGTCCCCAAAGTCTACAAAGAACTCTCTAACCAAAATGGGCAGTACTTTCCCGGAGGTCGGGTGAGGAATTTCAACTTTTGATATTTAAGCTGGTCCAAGATGTCTGGGTAGTTATCCAGCCCATTTGTGCTAATCTCCTTTTACTCAGTTATACTTCTTTGAGATTTTTCTTAATGATTTTCTACCCCTCCAGGTATTTTTCTTTGGCCCCCACAACTGACCACCTGCCCAGGCTAGTTCCTCGGTTCTCTTCCTTTACACTTCAGCCTCTCCACGCACATCGATGTTGTTTATGCTCTGTGGATTGCCCAAACGCTCACCGGATAGTCACTTCTGATGGCTTTTGATTAGGATTCTACTGGTAAAGACCCATCAGGCTTCCCTCTGTTGTGTATGGGTTTCCTCTGCTGTGACTGAGAGGCTAAAGGGCTAACATGGGCAGGTCCGCTATTCTCTAAGTTATTTGTTGGTGTTGTAGTGGACCTCACTTTTTCAAAGTTTAAGGATAACAAGGTGACCTACTTTAGAGTATTTATTTCCCTCTCTACTCTTCTGTTTGGTGCATGTCATTTCTCATCGAAATCCATAAATAAAAAGTACAATCGACATTTCACTTTGCAGTTCAGTTTTTAAGCACTTACAGGAGAGAGGAAGTGTAGTTATGGAATCTGGATTGATTCCATGGTTCATAAATGGTGTTGTAAGTCTTAAACAGAACATCATCCCAGATGAGGTCAACTTACAGTCACCACTTGCGATTCATACTCTGATTTTTCAACCCGTAAGTTAATTCCCAAAGGATTACTATAGTGTAGATTCCATTTACGAATTGTATATTCTATATATAGGTTGTATGTTAAATCTTAAGTCTTAAATAGAGACCTCAAAATTTTGGGGTCGACTTATTATCACACATACGATCTGTATATGTATTAAAAAATGTATTTTTCATGTATGATGGGGTTTTCATACTTAGTCTATTTTTAAAATTTTTATATTTATATTAGATTTATAGTGTCACCTACAGACTGTGGATACAAACTATAGTCCATATTCCACATCATTTAAATCCAATCCTTAAAAAAAATATGTGAAGCCCTAAGATCCTACCCCTATGTTTGTTCATTCTTGATGTTAAGCTGCCCAGTGTTTAAATAATTACACAATGATGATGAATTTTACCTAGGATTTCAGTTGATGACTCCGTGCTCTATGTGTGCAAAAGCATGAAGTTGATCCTTTCTCTTTTGAGCTTAGTGACAACCACTAGTGCTTTAGCAGGTGATAATGCATGTATGAGCATGTACAATTTGAGATGTGAGTGATGCGATGTATTTATATGAGTGCTAGCAGTTGCCCTTGCTTGTTTGATAGTGGAGGAAGTTAGTTTTGTGATTAAGAAGGGAGAAGAAGACAAGCAACCTTGGTTTTGATTTACAATTTTAATGGGTTTTCGATGGATATCGAGTTAAAATCCCCCATTTGCAGTCGTAAGTGGATTTTACGATTCAACTTATAAACTGCAAATAGGTTCATAAGTCTACCCATAATAGTCATATACGGTCCATATACGAGACCGTAAAATCAAGTTATGGATCGTGTTTGACTTACATTTCAAACATGGCCATTTTTATTAATGTGCACTTACAAACTCTTATACACCTCGTACTCTGAAAGTACGATTCATATAAGATTCGTGAGTGGTAATAATGAATGCTCAGATTTTTCCTCCACTTACGACTCAATTTGCGGTCTGGTTGTTGAGCCATAAGTAAACTTCAGAGATTGCTTTTTTCCCTTCACTTACGTCTCACTTCACAGTTTGTAAAATGTAAGTACGATCTGTCTGTTGAGCTATAAGTGAACTTCAGAGTATGCTCATTAATGTTCTTCATTTATTCCTCATTTTACGATCCGAAAAATGTAATTGCAAGTCGGCTGTTGAGCCATAAGTGAACTTCATTGAAGTACTTACCTGACCTTCAACTTACGGTTCCATTTACGAGCCCCAACTGAGTTTCGTAATACATAAGTGGGCTTGTAAGTTGAAGGTTGTTGTTTTCCCTTTCTTCGGTGATTTTCTCCTCTATGTATGGTCCGCAAGTAAATTTTGTAGTACATACCTAGAATTTCCTACACCATTTCTCACCATTTTTTGAGTTTCAATCTTGCACTCACAACATCCATTATTTACAACATGGGTTGCCTCCCAAGAAGCACTTGATTTGATATTGTGACACAACGCAGATACTACACCAAGTATATATCTCATGGGTTGCCTCTCAAGTAGCACTTAATTTAACATCGTTCCATAATATAGATACTAGACATAGTGTAGCTCTCATGGGTTGTCGCCCAAAGAAGCGTCTGATTTAACATCGTGGCACCATGAAAATACGTAGTGCTTAAGTTAAGCATTAGCTGAGTAGTCCCTGAGACGGAACATCTCTACCAGCTTGTCCTCTTTGATGTTATGAAGGTAGTGCTTAACCGTTTATTAACTTTGAATGTTCGAGTCCCGTCTTCTAACTCTAGTTCAATAGCACCATATAGAGAGATGCTCACCAATTTGAATGGCCCTGACCATTTTCTCTTTAGCTTTCTTGGAAAAAGTTTCAGTCTAGAGTTGAAGAGTAATACCTAATCACCTGGATTGAAGTATTACCACTAAATCCTCTTATCATACATCTGGTTCAGCTTTTCTTTTGTACATGACTACTCTCTCATAGGCTTGAAAATAAAATTCCTCTATCTCATTCAATTGGTTCAGCCTCAAGCTTGCAGCCTCACTCCATTCCATGTTTTGCTTCTCCAAGGCCCACATAGCCTTGTGCTCAAGTTCCACCAAAAGGTGGCAGGCCTTGCCAAAAATCAAGCAATATGGAGAGACTCCAATTGGAGTCTTGTAAGCAGTCCAGTATGCCCACAGAGCGTCATCTAACTTTCTATACCAGTCGATCCAGTCTATATTCATAGTTTTGGCTAGTATGTCATGACAATAACTTTGTGAGCAAAGCAATACTAGTTGTGATGGTTATCATCCGGTCTCTCTTGTAGTTCTCCTTGATAAGATGGCTCATAGATGAGGCACCAATAGTGACACCCCACCATTATCACCAGCATGCCAAGCCTGATTATTCTTGGCTATCTCATCAAGAATGGTGGTGATGTAGGAGTAAGTCTTATCCATGAAACAGCCACCTGTTGCATTACTTGTCGTCGATTGGGTTAGAGGGTCCAATGTAATGTAGAACTTCTCCAGAAGAATGTTCTCAAGGAACCCATGAGTGGGATCTCTGAGAACATATATGTATGTTTGCTTACTTCTGTATTTTATGTTTGTATTTTTAATTGCTTTAATATGTGTTATTCAAGCCTACGATTTTTCGAAAACAACCTCTTTACCTCTCAAGAAGTAGGGTAAGGTGTGTGTATACTCTACCTTCCCTGAACCCCATATATGAAATTATACTACGTATGTGTTGTTGCACTTGTTTATGATTTTGAACTATATATGATTTAATTAACCTTAGATAGGCACAAATTTATATCTTAGTGTCATTTTTGGTCTTTTTCTTTAGTTTGTTTTCCAAGACAGGGAAGAGATCACATGTTAGAAAATTGAATAAATATTTTAAAAGAAGTAGGCCTAAACTAACTATTTTGCTTATTATTTCAAAATATGACAGTATAACTCTTCATATTTTTTAGGTTTTATTTTAAAAAGGGTCTAGGTAAATTTATCTTTATTGCTTCTTTTGGTCATCTGACGCATTTTCTTTGATATATATGGCAGTAAAGAATGTCGGTTTTTTTATTTGCTTGGTCTATCTAAAAGTCAAAGTTGAGACCAGTGTTTCAAAAGGCATGGGTGCAAGGCGAGGTATTTATCTGATAGGGAGTGAGGCGTAAGCCTCAAGGGCATAAGCTCCGTAGATCTTTAATTTTTAATATTTTGTAAATCAATATAATCTTAAAATATTAATCAAAATCAATAATTGATTAAAAAAATCAGAACAATTCATCTTAAAAAGACTAAGTAAATATTTTTTTTAAAAATAAGTAGAAATTTATAAATTAACTTGTAAAAGAAGAAATGCGAAAAAGAAATGTACAATCAGAAAAATCAAACCAGAGCAAATGATGAAGAATGATGCATTTTGTTCTTTGTAGTTTTCACATTGATCATCTTTTTTTTTTCACCCGGTGAAAGATAAAGAGAAAGAATAAAAATTAGGATTAAAAATAAAAATATTTAGATTTTAGATTTTTTTTAACTTCTTAAAATTTAATAAAAGTTGAATTTTATTCTTTTCTTTTGGTATTAATTTAAGGACATGTTAGTAATTTTAATTTTAATTTTAATTTTAATTAGGAGACATTTTCTGATCTTACGCTTCCAAAATAAAAAAATCTCCCAACGCCTAAGCGTACATGCATACTGATGAGGCTTACACTCACAATAATTTTACCCCTACAGATCGCGTCAATGCATTTTTACTCTACCCCGCTCCGAGGATCTCCCTAGAAACGCCTTTTAAAATACTGGTTGAGACCTTGTGAATACTTTTTTTCTTCTGAATTCTCAGATAGTGAAGACTGACATTGTAATGTAGTTCATTAAGGCCTCTAAGCTGATGACCATTTGAATACTGATGTGTGATTGTGCCTTTTTCCTCGCTTTGATAATTTATTTTAAATAATACTTTGTGTTTCTAAATGATAGAATCTTTGCTCATATTGTATTTATTGGGATTTTTAAAGATGTGAATGAGAAATGAGAAAGGCGCCTTTTGGATTGCACCAAAAAGGTACCTTTTGAATTGCACCTCTCCATCTCACCCTTTCATTCTCTATAAATTCAGAGATCTTGCCTCAGATTTTATACATTGAGAAACAAAAAGTACTCTTCTTCTTTCCCTCATTTTTGCATTGTTTTAAAAAGAAGTGTCGTGTGATCTGCTCTGTTTGTTGAGTTCACCGCAGTTCTATAATTTATGTTGCCGCTATTACATAAATGTTTATTCCATTCTATCCTTGGAGGAAGTAATTCAAATTCTTGGCAACGGTGAGAGTGTTATAATTCCTTAAGGACACAAAAGCAACTTATAGGCTCGAAATAATTTTCTACTTCTTCTACATTTCTGTTTAATTATTTTTTCCTGTTTTTTAGTTATACAACAGAAACTAGTATATACAAATGTTGTCTGAAACACAGATAACAACAATCGTAAGGAATTATAATTTTGTTCCCAGCTGCTAGACACTGAGTCTTCATCGCAAAAGAGAATTGGCATTGGACTTAAAAGTGATACAGGTTTTCACAACTGAAATAGTTTTTTTCTTTAATGATAAAACTATTTTATAAAAGAAGAAACTATTATTTAATACGATTTGGTTTATCCCAAAACTTGTGGGGGAAGCTATCCTTACAACTAGGCAAATACTCAATTGAGTGCCCCATTGAAAAAAGAAAACATAATCTACTCCATATGAGAAATGGAAAGGAAGAAAGTCCAACTTGAATTTCTTCAAAGTGTGGGGTTTTTGGCTAAAGTGCAAATCCCTAAACCTAAAAAGGTAAAAATAAGACCAAAAATTCTTGATTGTGTTTTCAAAAGACATGTCTCAATAGTAAAGGATATCATTTTTACTTGAATAAAAAAAATGCAAATTTATTGATATTATATATTATGTCAACCCCACTATATATGTAATTGTGAAATTTTCACATAAATTGTTCCGTTTTGGTGAGAAACTAGTTGATCGAACTACTCATTTGATTGTTGATCATATGTCCTTCCATTAAAGGTCGTGTTACTTAATTTCGTGAAGTTAAGGGATGTCACTTGAAATATTATGTTATGTTCTTTCATTGAAGGATGTCACTTGAAAAGTTGTGACTTTTCATGATAAGTTGTGTTTGTTGAAAGACAACCCTTTTGAAAAGATAAGATGATTTATTGAACGTATAAGTTCATCGATCAATAAAGTGAACCAACTAATGATAACAATAAAAATTCTCAATTGTTGGATTTTCACATTGGTAAATATGTTATTAGTTGGGTGTTAAAGAAATAAACTTACAAGAAGTGGAAATATATATATATATATTAAAAGGTTGTGGCCACAATTGATGCCATTTATCCACAAGTATTGGTATAATGATATCACTTTAAGTGTAGTTATTAGTCTACGATATATCTTATTTTTTAAGTTGTGATCTGCACTAAAATAAATACCCCACAATTAATTGAGGGATATAATGATGCAAATTAAATCACCGGATTAATTGATAGCTTTAACAAGGCCGGTGATAAAGTTAAATGACTCCAGATTTGCCCAAAACAGTGACACTGATATGTATATATTGCGATAGTCAAGCGGCAATGGAAAGGGCTGGGAACATTATGCATAACGAAAAATCCTGACACATACGATGAAGACATAATGTCATTAGACAACTACTCTCTAGTGAAATTATCACGATTGACTATGTAAAGTCAAAGGATAATAAGTCGGATCCACTTATAAAAGGCCTATCTAGAGAAGGGGTTGAGACATCATCAAAGGGAATGGGACTAGGGCCGAGGACAAGTCATCATGGCGGTAACTCTACCTAGAAGACTGGAGATCCCAAGATCTAGGTTCAAGGAGAAAAACAAAGTTATGCTTGATGGTTCAACATTGTCAAAATAACATTGTTGGTCCATTCTCGTAATGAGACAATGTTCAATAATAAGGATAAAGTATTAAGACTGTTTAATGATTTTTAAGTTTGATACAAGGTATATCAAATAGTGTATCTAAAGGAACACGCTTAGGAATCACCTATGTGAGTGTGAAGTGTAAACCGCTTCGAGGAAAATTATGTAAGGCCAATTCATTACACACTTATGAATCAAGCGGTGTTCATGAATGAAACGAACCAAACAATGAGAATCAAGATGGTTTAATGGTTAATTGTGTGACATTTTTTATCTAAAAGCTCGACGGTTCAAAGATATCAAATCTACCGATTGACCGAGTATATCCAATATATGTTCACTATGAAAAGTTCAAAGGGAAACCTACTTATCCAAATGCGATTAGTCCTTATTTGCAAATCACATAGTTTTTTCATGCATATTTCTTCATATAGTCATTCCCTATTCATGTGGGAGATTGTTGGATTTTTTAAAGATGTGAATGAGAAATAAGAAAAGGCACCCTTTGAATTGCACATCTCCATCTCACCCTTTCATTCTGTATAAATTTAGAGGTCTTGCCTCAGATTTTACAAATTGAGAAATAGAAAATACTCTTCTCATTTTTCTCATTTTGCATTGTTTTAAAAAATAATAATAAGTGTCATGTGAGCTGCTCCATTTATTGAGTTCTTTGGAGTTCTGTAATTTGCATTGCCGCTATTACAGAAATATTTTTCTATTCTATCCTAGGAGGAAGTAACCCAAATCCTTAGCAATGGTGAGAGGGTTATAATTCCTTAAGGACACAAATAATTTATGGGCTCGAAATAATTTTCTACTTCTTCTACATTTCTGTTTGATTATTTTTTCTATTTTTCTGATTATAAAATAAAAACTGATTTATACAACTGCAGTTTGGAACACAAATAACAACAGTATCTTTGTAGTTACTTTAAGAGCTCGAAATAACACAATCAGGATTCATCAAGGAAAATAAATGATGAATTCTTGTGAAAAGCTTCTGTTGATTACTTTTTTCTTTTTTCAGTTTCTCATGCATTTTATAGGTAGTATTGATCATTTTCCCAGGAAAGGAACGACCCTAATTGCCTCATAAATTATTATACTCTGCATTTCATATCCAATCGTAACTGCATACAGAGCACTTTCATATTTTTCTTTTCATGCATCTTTTACGGTACTTATTACATTAAGAATTTTCCTGTACTCTAAACAACACATTTCACTTGGTAACCAGTTGAGATGAACTGCCCTTTGGGTATCACTCACTATATTTTTAGATATATTGCTTTGTTCACTATTAGTTTAAGGGAGATGTCTACATTTATTTGGTCTTTTAGATTCTTAGCTTAGCAAATTATTTGATTTTCTTGCGTCTCTTGAGTAGCTACATCAACATTCACATATGATGTATGTGAGTTATGGACAAAACAGATTGTTACGGTCGTTTTTTGAACCTAACTCCCAAAATTTTTTGTAACTTGGTCTCTTTTTGTTTTGAGAACAAAGTCCCCATCTAATTTTTGAAAAATTAAGAAACATGTTTTCACGATTCAATTTGATAAATTATGCGGGTACCTACTCGACTTTAGTCCGATAGGACAACCCCTTTTCAAAACACAATTTCATGAGAGAATATCTCCTTAAATAACAGTTATCAATTACTCATAACAAATTGATTTATAATTAATATTTCAAAATCTCATATAAAATTCCAAAAAACAATTCTCAAGGATCTATCGGTGAGTATCATCTGTTGACTCAAATTAGTTTGCATAACACAGTATAGAATTAACAACAACAGACAAGTAATTATCATTCAACAACTTATGACACTAATTGTATTCTATCAGGTTCCTTCATTAAGCTCATAACAGGCCAACATTATTCTTGCCGCCTTTAATAAGTCTCTAGTTATAAGTCCTAGACATTCAATCCTGCCAACTCTTGCTACGACGACACTCCAACTGTAAAATAGTCTCGCTGCAATGGAAATTTCACCGCTGCAATAGTGTCACATGAGCCAGTAGCTCGGTGAAAACTAGGCATTCTTCCATTTCAACATAAGTTTTTCACTAATAAATTACAATTACATTTCAAATGCATGCCAACAACAACACAAAACACCTATACCATCGTAATTACACGTATCTATTTCCAGTTACAATAATTTATTATTATCATGCCTTGTTATTTTAGATAATTTTCAGAAGTCAAACACCATTGCTACTCAACAAGCATCATTATCGTTATACATAACCTTTCTCAGTTATCAATCATATAACAATTTGCTCATATCCAGCATCTTAACCCTATCCTTTCGATAGATCCATCCCCACATTCGGGACTAACCCATGAGTAGGGTTTAATAACACATACACAAAATCTCTATGGATTAATAATCAATAGTACTTAGATAATTAAATCATAATCAGACAGTTCATGTAAATCTATCATAGGAAGTATAAATCTTTAAAATAGATATCAGAAAATATCACAAGTATTTTGCAACCATAAGGAAATTCAAACCAATCAATGGAATCATGTCCACACTGAAGTACAGTTGTATAGTCTTTGTATCTTATCAGTCTCACTTTGTATCAAATTTGATCACACATCTGTCACCCATTTGTACATACATGTCAAAGGGTCTTATGTTTGTTCATCCAGTCATGACCTGCAGGGGACTCTAGAAATTCATGTACAGTACTAGTGTGGTACCCACTCCCACTTAATTAATATTGCTCATCTGGATTCTCCTCTCGACTCGAGCCACTCATATCAGAATAATGGTATATTATTCGATCATTATAACACATATCAGTATTACTCCAATCATCATACAACCGGCTCGTCCAGATGATCACCTCAGACATGGGCCTCTCATATCAGAATAATGATGTATTATTCAATCATCATCATAACACTTTAGTATGCTCTCTATTAAGTCATCACGCAAGACAATAATAATAGATATACATTGATTATCACAAGTGTACACCAAAATCATGAATTATATTCATAGACTTCAAAAATTTCATAGCTTATTCAACAACATCGTCAAGTCACAAATCTCAATCATAAATAAATATATACAACAACATAATTTCAATCATTTATCAGTTCAATCATTCCAACACGGCCATATAAGAACTTACAATTTAACAATTATATTCATCATGAATTCTCACACTAAAATAACAAATTCTGTTTTAAGGTGAGCTTATTCATAGGCACATATTCGTCCCTATCACAATTATTATCACTATAGTAGTTCCCCCAAACCACACAATAATTATTCTCTCCTAAACTCGGCTTTGATTTCATAGTTAATTAACTACAGGTCTATACTAGTACCCGTTCTTCCTTCCTCTGAGTCTCTTTTTTAAGAACATATATCTTTACCACCGGTCATCTTTTCATTAAGACTATAATAGAGAACTTATTGTCAAGAATATACAACATCAGTATCACCCACAAAATAGGTCTTACCACCTCCCCTCTCCTTCAAAACCTTGGTATAATTTATTCAAGTTTTATAGTTAAGTTACCACATGGCAATTTGCCATTTTTACATTAATCTCATTCAAATTATGATCCTATTAATTGTATATGCATATACGATTCACTAATCAAAGTCTAACTTAGGGTACACCATAGCCTACCCGAGTGCCAAGCTACTGTCATGGATTTGATGGGATTTTGTTTCTTGCACCCAATCCAAAATTCTTGATGGAGGTTAGCGGGAAAGATGGTTGAATCTTGTTTCTTGAGAGCCACCCTCTTTAATTCTTGCATAGAATGTCTTAACTTTACACTAGGGTGTTTTTAAGAAGGAATCCTTTTTAGAATAGGAGTTGGATCCTAAAACAAACTGAAATATGAAATTCTGATTTGCGTCTCTCGCTACAACGGTCCTTTCTTCGCTGCAGCTGTCTCGTGAACTGCTCGCAACAATGATTCACCTGCTTGGGCCCACTTTATTTTTAACTTTGTTCTACTCAATATGTACTTATCTTTATACTTTTTATTCCAAAAATTAACATCCAACCCAATAAAAAAATTTAATTCTTACGCTCGTGTTGCCAAGTTCCTATAATGATCGGACGGGTCATTACACCTTTTTAAGTGGTAATTTTGTGGGGTTGGGGGGTGGGGGGGGGGACCTTTTAATTTAGAATGAGAGTTTGGGCAAGAGTTAAAGTTAATTTCTAGAGTTCAAAATAATGCTAGCTTTCAAATATTATCCGAGTTAAGCTTTGAGTTAAATAGCTAATCCAATTACTAAACGTGGATTTCAAGTCTCATTTAATAACTATGAAAGGATATGGAGAATTTTTAAGTTATTCTTTACGAACTTAGATTATCTCAAATTCTATTTATAACTATGAAAGAATATGAATAGTTCTCAAGTTATTCTGGAAACTAAAGATGTTTGCCTAAAATTAAAAAGTAAATTAATGCAATTTGGAAATCCAATACTTTAAATAGTGAAATGAAATATATACGAGGAAAAGACTTAAATAGTCCCAGTGAAGGAATATTTTTATCCCTTATATATAAAGTGGAACATAAAATATCCCTTAAGTATTTAAAATTGGATAGATTTAATCTTTGTATCTACCAGAAACTCCATATTAACGTAAATATAGACAAAGTGAACAGCAACATACTTACATGAGTAATGCATAGAAGAAGGAGGTTTCTCTTAAACTTGTTTATCATCATATGAGTAGAACAAAGAACAAAAACATTCCCTAGTTTCTTCTCTCTTTTGGCAACCAAAAATTCTTTTTCTTCATCATTTTAGTGGAGATGTCAAGAACATAATTCGTTTGGATATTTGAGATTGGAAAAGGAAAAAGTTGAACACGTTATTCTTTCACCTATATTGCAGAAGCTATTGTACTAGCTGGAGATTGATCCTTTTGATTTCAGGAGAACAAAAGTTTCTCTGCTGTTGCTAATAATTGATATAAGGGATACCCCATGACTCCACTACTTAATCGGTGGACTTTTGAGGTATGGATAGTCTATTAGTTTTATGCATTAGCTTTGTTGTTTCTAATAAATTGTGCCCCTTTTGTACCTTTGTTAGTTCCATAAAATTGTGTCTCTTTTCTCTAGGAGATTGAGAAAGAAAAGAGAAAAATCACAGATGAAGCCATTGCTAAAACAATAATGCAGAATTGTAATGTTCAGTCTAATTGGTACTTGTTGCTCATGTTAGCAAGTGTGAGAAGAAAGGATTTTCTGAGCAAATTAAAAGGGATAAAGATTTTAGATATAACAAGAGCCACGTGAGTTATATGAGACTTCATTAACAAAATTATATTAATTTTTAACACAGTTAAATTTCTAGGTTAGTGTAAAGTTTTCTATTCAATATAAAGACTAAATCTATCTATTTTTGAACACCTAAGAATATATATAAGAGAAAAAAATATTCCGTCAACCACAGTTGAGAGACAATTCTAAGTCTTTTCCTCTAATGGGTAATGACAAAAGTAGCAAGGACTAGGGCAAATAAGTACTCTTTCTTTAGTTTTTCCTATTAACCAGGTTCTATAACGGATCTCAATGAGGGAGTAATTCTCTTTTCATATGCAAATTTTTCAGAAAGGGGAGGACATTTCAATAATTTTAAATTTAAACGGATTCGATCCTCTGCAGATGAACCCGTAGCCATAGTCCAATCAAAACGCAACGCTTTATCCGTGGCTTGTTCCCTCGCTTGCAGGTAGCAGCAATGGCGGAAATAGAAGAAGACGATTACATGGGAGACCTCTCTCAGTTTCTTCCTCCAGAAGCTTCTTCTCTTCCCCCAAAACCCTCCTCTAAAATGGTCAGTTCCCCTCACCCATAGAAACCCTAGATCTTATTTATTCAATTATTTTGTGTATTGACAAAATTTCCTGAAATCTCAACTATATTTATTTGAAAGTTGAATACATCAAAATTTTGTGCTTTTTTTTTTTTAATGTCTTAGTATTCGACAATCTAAGTTCTAGGTTGTCATAGACCAAATAAACTAGGCAATGTTAAATTTCTGATGTTTCAATAAAATCTTGGCTACCTTTGTCTTTCTTTTCGATTTCCTCTGTAGACTGTCATGTAAGTTTACTTTCAACGTTCACGCACTAATCAACATTTTCTATGCTTGGAATCACTATATTATTATCACTTCTTGCTTTTCATTTGTTTAAAAATGTTTACTTGCATATTTTCTTCAAGTGCTGCTGAGATGGAAATTAGTCACCATATAATATTAACAAGCAGAACCTTTGTGTCCATAGCTTTCCAATGGCCTGAGTTACTTGTTATAAATTTTTTAGACTGACTGTCAAATTCTTTATTTAGATTTTCTTAGCTTGTCATTGCGAGATCGAGTCTAAATTCCATGGATAAATTATAAAAATAAGACGATGATGTCAAAATAGATCATATGGCATATGGTCCTAATCTGTTTGTCTTGGGTTGCTAGGCATCATATAAGCCTATAGTTCCGAACAAGAAACGTAAGGGGTTAAACTGGCAAGAAAGGAAAAAGCTCAAAAGAGAGCAGAAGCAAATTGAAGAAGACCACAAAACTCTAGTTAACTTAGAGTCAGCAATTCCTGAGAGCAACATTGGATTCAAAATGTTGAAACAAATGGGTTATACTCCGGGATCAGCATTAGGCAAGGAAGGCTCTGGTAGGTCTGAACCTGTGGGACTGGAAATCCGGAGGGGCCGTGCTGGCATTGGGAAAGAAGATGATAAGGTAGAGAAGATGAGGAGGGAAATGGAGAAGGCTAACAGGGATAGAAGGAGAGAAGAAGAGCTAATGGAAACTTTTGGATCTCACCTGAAGGAGCGATGGAAGGAAAAGAGGATTGTCAGCAATTTTCACAAGGCTGAGGCAGTACTGGCTCAGTTAGAGAACAGAGAGGTCGTAGAGGAAAAAAAGGAAGAAGAAGATGTAGAAAAGGATGAGGATGAGGAAGAGGAAGAGGAAGAACCAATAGCAGAACAGGTACTTTTATCATTTTTGTATGACTAAGCTAAATGCTATATCGGAAGCTAACATTTGGTTCACATTTCCTTTTAACCCATTTTTTGCAAAAATTGAGTTGGCTTAGTTTTTGTACAGTATATAATTCTAGGGTAGTTAGTGACTAACAATACCAGATGTGTAGATTCTTGCTAGCTTGCTTTTATGTATGGCCTATAAATGTCAAATCTCTTGCAAATAATTTATTTTTTGTTTTTATTTTGTACTTATAACCCAACTTTGTCTTGAGTGTGGTTGCTCTTTTCTGTAAGCAAACATAAAACTGCACTACTCTTGATTTTCCAATTCTATGACGGAGCCAAAATCCTAGTAAGAATAGCGGGAGGTGACTTAGAACACTTTTCGATCGTGATGGGATTGCACTAGGGATCAACCCTTAGTCCGTTCCTATTTTCCTTAATAATGGACGAATTGACACTATATATTCAAGGGGAGGTTTCGTGGTGTATGTTATTCGCGGATGACATAATATTGATTGACGAGACACGCAGTGAAGTTAACGATAGGCTGAAACTTTGGAGAAAGAACCTAGATTCTAATGGTTTTAGGTTAAGTAGGACTAAAATGGAATACCTGAAGTGCAAGTTCAGCGACACAACGCATGAGCGGAGGCGGAAGTGAAGATTGATGCAATAGTCATACCTAAGAAAGAAAACTTCAACTATCTTGGGTCCATAATTCGAGGAGACAAGAAGATTGATGATGATGTTGCACATTGTATTGGAGGGGGATGGGTGAAATGGGGGCTTGCCCCTGGAGTACTGTGCAACAAGAGTGTATCGCTAAGACTTAAAGGTAATTTCTACAAAGTTGTAGTTAGAACAACATTGTTGTATGAGGTAAAATGTTGGCCAATCAAAAATATCCACCTCCAGAGGATGAAGGTAGCGGAGTAGAGGATGCTCAAAAAGATGTGTGGGCATATTAGGAGATATATTATAATTAGGAACGAAGTTATACGAGGCAAGGTGGGAGTAGCCTCCGTGGCCAAAAAACTGAGGCGGAGGTGATTAGACAAAATATGACACAGTTTCAACTAACTGAGGACATGACATTAGATAGGAAGGTATGTTGAGAATTAGGGTAGAAGGTTAGTAGATAGCATAGTGTTGTCATATTTTGTGTTGGAGAGGCAGAGGGCTAGCATCCTCCTCTCCTATTCTTCTTCTTTTGTAGTATATTTTAGTTATTGCGTAGTTTCTTATTCTTCAATATGTATTATTATTTGTTGCTACACTTGTTTTGTATCTTACTTTTTTGCTGTTTTATTTTTCTCACAATCGTATGTCAAATACTTTTCTTTTGAGCCGAGAGTCTATTGAAGACATTCTCTCTACCCCACAAAAAGTAGGGGTAAGGTCTGTGTACATCCCACTCTTCAGACTCCAGTTGTTGGATTACACCGGGTGTGTTGCCATTTGCTGTTATGTTTTCTATTTTTTGACTTCCCAATAAGTCCATTCTTTCAAATGGTGCTTTTTCACAGCCTTCTTTGAGTATATGCCACACATTTTCATCTGCTTTCTTTGGTTGTGCACAAGAGAAAAACTTTCTTCCCTCATTTTCTGGTGTCCAGGAATGTTTGATCATTTGAGTATGTGCAAATTGTGTTCTTTGAATTAAAACTTTAGCAAATAACAAGATTCTCCCTACTCCTTTTTGTTCATTAAAAAGAGTTTCTCCCTACTCTTCTCTGTAGATCCCAAGAGACTGCATGGAGGAAAACAGAAGAAATAAGGGTGCTGAATTTAGGTTAATGGGATATTTCTTGAGATTTTAAAAAACCAGAGTTTTTCTCCATGAACATTGCCCCTCCTTTCCCTATTTATAACTCTGGGCCATCCAAAAAATTGTTATCTTCCTCAACTTGGAGCGTGTTTGCAGTGCTATTGTTGATGATGGCTACTTTTTTATATAGCTTGCTGGTTGAAATGCTTTTCCTCTCTGATTTAACCTGCTACTTATTTTGGGTACTGCTTCGCTGCTTTCAATGCAGGATTTGCTCAATATATTGATAAAACTGAGAGATGAGCATCATTACTGTCTTTTCTGTGGATGTCAGGTAAGTAGGGATATCTTAGACAAATTATACTCTTTGTTTCATTTTATGTATTTAGTTTGACTTGGCACGAAGTTTAAGACGGAAAAAAAAGACATTCGAATCTTATGGTCTTAAATTAAAGGTGTGTATAATATATCAAAAATACCTTAAAATCTTGTGAAAAACATGTCATTTTGTTCCTATAAGAGAGTGTGATTAAGGGTAAATTGAGAATGTTGGAAAAAGAACATACTAAATATAGAAATAGAGATTCTTTTTGAAACAAACTAAGAAGGAAAGTAAGACATATTTAAATGGAGGAAGTAGCACGGTATTTTCCCGTATCTAGTTATGGTTGAAAACCCAAATTTAGTCTTGAACTTGTGTGGTGAGATTGATATGGAAGATATGAATTGTGTTGTTACCAACAACTTAGCCCTTTATGTCTCTAACCATCAGAAGTCTTGATCTTCAGATATGTGAGATCGTGCAGTCGAAAGTTAACACTCCTTTGACTTTGGGGAAAGGGTTTGGGATCTGTTGAGAACATTAGGTGGTGAAATTGAGTTTAGCAGTGTAAACCCAAGGAGAGGTAAAGAAGAAATGCTTGGTTACCATAATTACTAATTCTCCACCTAAAGGATAAATCTTTGTCTATCTGTTAGAAAGTGTGTTGTTGGAGACTCTGGGATTTCTAGTTTCTACTTAGAGGTATAACTAGTTCTCAATACGTGTTGCACGTGTATTCGATGCTAATCAATACAAATTAAAAGAAAATTCATAAAAAAATGGAAGTTTTGGAGGGTGAGAAACTCCACTATTGTAGGTTTTCATTTATGGTACAAGAGCGATATGATTATCAAGGAAAAAACAAAATGGAAACTATTTCATTCTAAATAACACTAGATGCTGATGCTTAATAAAATCTGCGCAAATAATACTCCAATATACAATTTCATAAACACTCATGGAAAGTATCAAAAAGAAGAAAATGAACTATTTGTTAAATCAGCAATTTTAATGCTTTCCTCTACTATTCTGTTTTGGTTATGCATGTGTAACTTTTCAGTGTCGTTTATAAAAGATCAGAAAAAATAAATACTATTGCTAGTGATCACCTCCTTATATATATATACGTGTGTGTGTGTGTGTGTGTGTGTGTGTCTTGAATCAATAAAATATCAAGCCATTACGTTCTGTACGCAACTGCTTAAAATCTAACTTGCCATCCTAACCAATAGAAATCAAAATTATAAGCCTAAACTGCAGTTGAATCCCCACGAAAGTCCAGAAAAAATAGATCACACAGAACGATTTTTCTAATAAAAAGAAGTTACATTGGTCTAATTAAGAGAAAGGTCCAAGCTATATTGATGTGCCAATAGCTTTGACAGCTACTAATTTCTAAAATCTAAAATACTAAGCTCTCTATTCAATTCTTTTTTTCTTTTGATACTCTTTGCAAGGTTGAGAAACTTATGGTGAAATTTTACAATTTTTAACACCAAAGTGAAGGTCTCAATAAATCAATTGCTGGTTCTTCCCCTATTTATACATTGGTAGCAAGAAATTTGTATGCAAAGAAAAAGAGAGGGCGTGAATCTAACATTATTATACTAAACAATGAGAATAAAAACTTCTTACCACTATGCTACATTAAATCGTATACATCAAATAGTATTTAGACAAGGAAAGAAAGAATACTTTTACCAATGGAACTGGCACATCAACTTCTCACAAAATCTAAATATGAAATCCAAGTAATATCCATTACAATAATGATGGAACTGTCGCGTGAACTTCTCACAAAATTTAAATATGAAATCCAAGTAATATCCATTACAATTATACAACTCAAGTCATTTTGAATCAGCTTAAACTCATTGAACTTCAAGAAGCAGAAACTTTGAGAATTTACGATTTCAAATTTCTTCTTTTTCTTCTTTGTTATTCTTGTCACCATTTCTCAAAGTGAAAGAGAATACTCCAAAAAAAAAAAGAACGTTTTAATAGTAAAGAAATAGAAAAATGTTTTGTCTTCTACTAAAGGCTTATCTCCTGTAATATGAAAGGTTAATACACTGACAACCATTCTTGTAACCTCTAATTTTTTTTCCATTAATGTGTACTTTATTGGGCATTTAACTGCATTAAGTAGGCACTTTATGTTACCGTCGTTTCATGTTGGCTTCTATATTTCATAGCTGTTAATATTATAAATAAAAGATTTCATTTCTTTTTTTTATTGTTGGGGAAGGGAAACTATATAGTATCTAATATTTATTTTGGTGAAACTTCTATTTATTAGTATTTATTATAATGCGTATTTATGTTTTTGTCCTTAAATATTATAACAGTGTTTTATCAAAGGACAATTATGTTATTCTACTTTAAAAGAGTATTTTAGTATTTCAACTTTTCACGCTTTGATGTTCCGGCTTTTAATATAGTATGATGATGATGATGATGTAAGGGGAGTGGAAAGGGACAGGCAGCCGCCCCCATATTTTTCCTTGAAGAGAGAGGGTCTAATCAACTAAATTTAAAAAATTCATTTCTTGGCTACTATAACTAATTAATTATTAATTCTCCATCTCATGGATAAATGTTTGTCTATCTGTTAGAGATTGGAGAGAATATGTGTTAAGACTTTCGGATTTCCAGTTTCTAGTTAAGGGGAATGGATAGGAAATAAGAAAGGCTCTCGTCAGTCTGTATCTGCAATCTTCTTGTTACTTTCTTTCATTTTGCAGTATGAGTCAACCGAGGCACTACTGTCTAACTGCCCTGGGATAACTGAGGAGGATCACTAGATGCCATCTTCCAGTAGGCCTCAACAGCAACACCTTGAAAAGGATTTAGATACCTCATATAACAGATGGAGATGATGGGAGCAGAGATTCATCATGCATCTTGGCAGCAAACCAAGAGCTCAGAATGAACAATTCCTTTCAGGTGAATGTGGCTTCTCGATAGATTATTGAAAGCAGAATCCAGTGATAAGATTATATTGGTGCATCCTCCCATAGCTTTGGATTGCATTTCTTGAGCCAGGAGCCTTGATAGTGTGAATTGGATGGTGGCTGGATATCAAGATTGGTGATTCCCTCTGCTATAGCTGTTGATTGAAGTTGTAGCTATTCTTAAATATGTTGATAGTCTTTGTAATGTTAGCATTGTCATATTCGATTGATCAAGGAGGGTACACACCATGAGCACTATCTTGTCTTTCCTCAGCAGCTGGGGTGATCCTGAACTCATTCCAGGAGGGGGGCTATTAAAAAGATTTACCAGCGATACATGAAAAGAAAATGAAGAGAGTATGCTTTTCCTGTTATTCTTTCTGAATTTGAGCAACTTTAGTAGGAAAACTGTATGAGTTAAAAGTCCCTAAGCTTACCCCCGCTTTTTGGTAATTGACTCATATAAACAATACTAGATGAAGGAATACTTAGTGGTGTACGCGGACGTTTTCGTCAGCGGTGTCATCTTTACAAAGAGAAATAAAAAAAAGAAGTTGTGGAGATTAGAACTCACAACCTCATCTAAAAACGTGGAACACCTAATCAACTAAGCTACACTACCATTTATGTCTAGGAGTGTCACTTTATACAATATAGTCTCTATATTTGCTTTTACCTTTTAATTATACATATTTAGTAAAAAATTTCGATAAACTAGTGTCACATGACACCTCTCGAACCTTGCTAAATCCGCTCCAGGGAATACCCGTGTGTAACACGGGTGTACAGTTATAGTCAGGGGCTCAGCGAGCCCAAGTGCATACCTATGGGATCGGCAGGATGCTTATAGTTATTATAGGAGATGGGATGATCGGGGTAGGGGTATAGATTGCGTGTTGATTGTACCTCCCGGCTTATGGAGACCGGGTAAGGTTTGTGTGTGTGCTATATTATGTCATGTTATGTTATGTTATGCCACGTTACGCTAGATATGAGTAGATCGACAGTAAAGCGTTACATTTCCAGGTATGACTCCTACTCTTTCCAGCATAGTTGAGAACAGGCTTAGCTTTACATTTTCAGTCAGTTCCAGTTATTTCTTTCTGTTTCAATTCCATCAGTTGTATTGTTGTTTTCAGATATTTTTCAGTTGTTGCTTTACATACTCAGTACCAGCGGTACTGACGCCCGTTTGGGGTGCTGCATTACTTGCCTACAGGTACTCATAGACGAGGAGTCGATACCTCGTGATTCCATCCAGCTCACAGGGTCATCAGCTCCAGTCATCCGGAGCTAGATAGCTAGAGGTTTATCCCTTTCTTTTGTTGTACAGTATGGGTAGGCCGGGGCCCTGTCCTGACCATCTTATCGGTATTCTTAGAGGCTTGCAATCTGTATATATTTCTCTATGGTTAGTTATGCCGGTCGTGTGGGGCCGTGCGATTATTTAGTTGTTTATATTGGCCGTGTGAGGCCTTATTCAGTTAGTAGTGGTGACCTTGTTGGTCACGTAGCTGTTTAGCATCTGTTATATTGATTAAGAAGTAACTAGTCAACATGGTGGCCTTGTCGGCCTGCTTAGGTTCCCCTATATATATGTGATTTTGGTTAGCTGATGTTATAGTACAGGTGGTTATAGGCCTAGTCGGCTGGAGGCTGTATTTACAGCCGTTATATAGCCCGTCATTTACTTGAATCCAGAGTTAGAGCCAGCCAGACACCAGAAGTGCTTAGGCTCAGCAGTCTAGCAGTTCAGGCCCCAGCAGGGCACCAGGTGCCAGTCATAACCCCCAAGGCGGGGGGTGACAAACTTGGTACAGAGCAGGTCGTGTCCCAGGGAGTCTGAAAGTTGTGCTAAGTAGAGTCTTGTCTATGGATGTGTTGTGCACCACATACTATAGGCAGGAGGCTGCAAGGCATGATAGGATGGTTGCTTTTTATTCTTATTCAGTCGTGCTGTAGAGCAGTACAGTATAGGGTTGAGTCCCTAGAGCTTACTATATTCTTTGGTTACAGATAATGTCAGACCAACGACATCTTATCACAGGCCGGAGCTTGGATATTGCAGCAGGGGAAGGCACCAGTAGGATGCCTCACCCTCGTTTAGAAACAGCCCTATCAGAGGGCAATACAGAGGCATCGTCCCAACCTTCTCAGTAGTCTCCACCCCATCAGGAGCCACTTGGTGCGACACCACCTCTAGCAGTCCCTATACCGGTACCTTCCGACCAAGAGATCAGGAGTGCGGTAGTCATGTTGGCACAGATGATGGCTGCTCAGCGTCAGCCGATGCCGTCTACAGTTGTGGAGTTGTCAGGAGGGCCCAGTAGTTCAAGGGTCCAAGAGTTCTTGGCTCTGAGTCCCCCGTAGTTTACAGGTACGGACCGGACAGAGGACCCTCAGGATTTCCTAGATCAGATGTAGAGAATTTTCAGGGTTATGCATGCCACGCCTACAGAATCGGTTGAGTTGGCGGCATTCCGGTTACGGGACATCGACGTGTTGTGGTATGAAAGCTGGGAAAGGTACGAGGGAGAGAAGTTTCCCCTCTGACCTGGTCCAGCTTCTCAGGAGCTTTTTTGGATCATTATTTTCCATGGGAGATTCGACAGGCCCGGGTGGACCAGTTTTTACATTTAGAGCAGGGGGCCATGAGTGTTCGGGAATACGTCTTGCGGTTTGATTCTTTGGCCCAGTACGCACCGACCTTTGTTGATACCATGGCATCTAGAGTACACCGCTTCATCATGGGGTTGAATCCAAAATATGTGGAGACTTGTATTACGGCTACACTGCGAGAAGACATGGATATTGCCCGAGTTCGGGCATTTGTCCAGAATATTGAGGGCATCAGGCAGCGGCATCGGGAGATCAGGAAGACTAGTTAGGAGCAGTGCTGCAGGGATAGGCTATTTGAGTTACAGAAGGAGGCTCGGGGAGGACCTAGGCCACGATCGTCAGATAGGCCGCCAAGACCCCCGCCTCCACCACAACCGCAGAGGGGCAGATTTAGCTGCAAGGGGCAGTCAGAGACTGGCAGAGGTTCGCAGACTGCAGATTCACCATTACAGAGGAGGGAGGAGCAGAGTAGGTAAACCCTACCACTTTGCCCTATATGCAGTCGACGTCATTCTAGAGCATGCAGGTATGGCTCCACCGGATGTTATATTTGTAGCCAAGAGGGCCATATGATGAGAGATTGCCTAGCCATAGGTCAGGAGGATCGGTATAGACAGGACAGGGCATCCGCAGGGTCACGAGCTTCAGCATCCTCGGCAGGGCGTAGGCCCTCAGTTTCAGCAGGCAGGGGTCGGGGCAGATCAGGGGCCTCCAGTGTAGGTGCGGGTCCAAGCCGCACATATGCTTTACCAGGGAGGCAAGATTCAGAAGTGTCACCTGATGTTGTGACAGGTATGATGACTATCTTCTCACACCCTGCTTATGTATTGATTGATCCAGGGTCTACTTTGTCCTACATTACTCCATTTGTGGCTCGAAAGTTTAGTGCTGCACCAGAGTTGCTTCAGCAACCCTTTTCAGTATCCACCCCCGTTGGTGACTCCATTGTAGCTAGAAGGGTCTATCGCGGGTGTATAGTAGAGATTGCTGATCGTCATACCACAGTAGATCTGGTAGAATTAGAAATGGTCGATTTCGACGCCGTTATGGGTATGGATTGGTTGGCTCCGTGCTATGCAAATGTAGAATGCTAGACCAAGATAGTCCGATTCCTCTTTCCAAGAGAGGCAGTACGAGAGTGGAAGGGTAGCACAGCTACGCCAAAAGGTAGGTTTATTTCCTACCTTCAGGCAAGGAAGTTGATAGCCAAGGGATGTATTTACCATCTAGTCAGAGTTCAGGATGTTCGGGTAGAGCCTCCGACTCTCCAGTCTGTTCCAGTGGTGAACGAATTCCCTGATGTATTTCCAGATGAACTACCTGGTATTCCTCCAGAAAGGGAAATAGATTTTGCAATTGATTTATTACCAGGAACTCAGCCCATATCAATTCCTCCGTATCGTATGGCTTCTGCTGAACTCAGAGAGTTAAAGGAGCAGTTGAAAGATCTGTTAGAAAAGGGCTTATCAGGCCGAGTACTTCACCGTGGGGTGCGCCAATTCTATTTGTGAGAAAGAAGGATGGCTCGCTCCGCATGTGTATAGATTACCAGCAGTTGAATAAGGTTACAATTAAGAATAAGTATTCGCTTCCCAGAATAGATGATTTGTTTGATGAGTTATAGGGGGCCAGATATTTCTCCAAGATTGATTTATGGTCCGGATACCATCAGGTTCGAGTCCGTGAAAGAGACATTCCCAAGACAACCTTCAGGACTAGATACGGCCACTTTGAATTTCTAGTTATGTCCTTTGGGCCGACGAATGCCCCAACAGTATTTATGGACCTGATGAACAGTATCTTCAGACCATACCTGGACCTATTCGTGATAGTGTTTATCGACGACATTCTGGTGTATTCTCGCTCAGAGACAGACCACCAGAATCATTTACGGACAGTGCTCCAGATTCTCTGGGACCGTCAGTTGTACGCCAAGTTCTCCAAATGTGAATTCTGGCTGAACTCAGTAGCATTCTTGGGGAATATTGTGTCGGATGCTGGTATACAGGTAGATACGCAGAAAATAGAAGCAGTCAAAACATGGCCCAGACCTACCACTCCGACTGAAGTCCGCAGTTTTCTGGGATTTGCAGGATACTATAGAAGGTTTGTTGAGGGATTCTCCACCATAGCGGCACCTCTGACTAAGCTAACGCAGAAAGCAGTAAAGTTTCAGTGGACAGAGGCATCTGAGTAGAGTTTCCAAGAATTGAAAGACAGGTTGACCTCCGCCCCAGTATTAGCATTGCCAGAAGGTACAGAGGGTTATTCAGTGTATTGTGACGCATCAGGTATTGGGTTGGGATGTGTGTTGATGCAGCACGGTAAAGTGATTGCTTATGCTTCCAGACAGCTGAGGAAACACGAAAAGAATTATCCTACCCATGACCTGAAACTAGCCGCAGTGATCCACGCCTTAAAGATATGGAGACATTACCTGTATGGCATCCATGTGGATATTTTCACTGACCATAAGAGCCTACAGTATATCTTCACTCAGAGGAAGTTGAATTTGCGGCAGCGTCGCTGGTTGGAGTTATTGAAAGATTATGATGTGAACATTCTGTATCATCTGGGAAAGGCCAATATAGTGGAAGATGCTCTCAGCCGCAAATCTATGGGGAGTTTGGCGTACTTGCAACCCGAGCAATGGGAGTTGGCCAGAGAAATACACCAATTAGCCAGTTTAGCCGTTCATGTAGCAGAAACAGAGGACAATAGAGCGTTAATTCAGAACACCGCAGTGTCATCATTAGTTATGGAGGTAAAGGAACGACAGTATGAAGATCCTGACTTGGTTCAGCTTAAAGATAGAATTCAACAAGGAAAACCGCCAGATTTTCAGGTAACGAAGGATGAAGTGTTGCGATGTAAGGGCCGCCTTTGTGTTCCGGACATTTTAGGGCTTCGCCAGCAGATCATGAGTGAGGCGCATGACGCCCGCTATTCTCTCCACCCAGGTGCGACGAAAATGTACCATGATATCAAAGAAATTTACTGGTGGCCAGGTATGAAGAGGGAAATAGCAGAATTTGTAGCCCAGTGTCCTAACTGTCAGCAAGTAAAAGCGGAACACCAGAAACCAGGTGGGTTGACTCAGGACATAGTTGTGCCTCTTTAGAAGTGGGAAGCAGTAAACATGGACTTTGTAGCAGGACTACCCCATACCAGGCATATACATGATTCAATTTGGGTAATTGTTGACAGACTAACGAAATCAGCCCATTTCCTGCCAGTAAAAGCCACTTTCTCTGCCGAAGATTATGCCGAATTGTATATCAGAAAAATAGTTAGATTACACTGTGTTCCAGTATCTATTATCTCAGACAGAGGAGCACAATTTACAGCTAGATTTTGGCAGTCATTTCAGAGAGGTTTGGGAACGCAAATTAATTTGAGCACAACATTCCATCCGCAGACGGATGGACAAGCGGAACGCACTATTCAGACACTTGAGGATATGCTACGGGCGTGTGTGCTGGACTTCAGAGGTAGCTGGGATGAGCATTTACCGCTGATTGAGTTTGTTTATAACAATAGTTACCACTCAGCTACCTTGATGGCGCCCTTCGAGGCATTGTATGGGTGAAAATGTAGATAGCCAGTTGGCTGGTTTGAAGTAGGAGAGTCAGCGCTGATTGGGCTAGATATTATTCATCAGTCAGAGGAGAAGGTAAAGCTTATCAGAGAGCGCCTACGGACTGGTCAGAGCCGCCAGAAATCGTATGCTGATGTGCGGCGTAGAAACCAAGAATTTAGTGTGAATGACTGGGTATTTTTGAAAGTATCTCCAATGAAAGGGGTGATGAGATTCGTCAAGAAGGGTAAGATCAGTCCGAGGTTCGTTGGGCCTTATCAGATTCGGCAGAGAATAGGCCAAGTGGCATACGAGTTGAATTTGCCTCCAGAATTAGAGTCCGTTCATCCAGTTTTCCACGTGTCTATGTTGAGAAAGTATATAGGGGACCCCTCCAGAGTTGTCCCAGTCCAGGATGTCCAGGTTACGGAAGAGTTTGCCTATGAAGAGGTCCTAGTAGCCATACTAGACAAGCAGATTCGCAGGTTGAGGACTAAAGACGTTGCTTCTGTCAAGGTACTGTGGCGTAACAAGAACCGAGAGGAGATGACTTGGGAAGCAGAGGAAGACATGAAAGTCAGATATCCTCACTTATTCCAAGCCTAATCAGTCAAGAGGTATGTTAGTATTGTTATCATATGAGATGCCTTATATTACATGTATAATGAGATAGCCGACTCTAGATTTTTATATGATGATTTCTACAGTATTGTGTGGAGTACCTGTATTGGACTTTTCTGCATTTCAGGTTTTTGAGATAGTCCATATTACAGGGGAGACTCTGCCAAAATTTTCCTAGAATAAGTCAAGTAAGCTGAACCCCTTGCAAGTAGAAGTTTACATTCGAGGACGAATGTTCTTAAGGGGGGAGAATGTTACACCCCGTAAATTCACGACATGTAGATGGCCTATTCGCACGTTGGTTAAGAGTTTTTGAATGCCATACATGCTAGGAAAAGGCCCAGGGAAATACCAGATAAGCAACACGTCGAACCATCGCAAGAGGAGGCTGGCAGACCTCCTCCGCGATGGTCAGAGTGTCACGGAGGCTAACCTCCGCGATACACAGCGTGACACGGAGGTGGGGTGCAGCCCCAAGTATAAAAGCCTCCAAAATTCGGTTTTTGTTTCATTTAACTTAAAATTTCCAGAAAATAACAGAGAGCATAGTTAAGAACAGAGGGCACGAAGGATTCTTTGAAATTTCCTTCTGATTACGCCATTATACGTGGTCCAAACTCAAATTAACTCCAGATACCGAGGTATTAAGCAGCAAGAAGCATTCCGACGGAGTTAGTTTCTTGAAATTTGGCCGGCAAATCATCGTGCTACCGAGCTAAGGTAAGTGGAATTGCTCAAAATTAGTGTCAATATAATCCTAGCCCTAAAGTAAGTACTTCTCCCTTTTGGACTTCCGAGAAATAGCGAGTTTTCAACCGTCTTTCAATAAGCCAAAGTTTGGGCTATATATATATCAAAAGTGTTATCTTTTTCCAGGATATTAATGTATTTAGCCCTAATTGATATATATATGAATAAAGTTGGAAGGAATAGTTGAATATTGGTCGAGCTACGCCAGTTAGCCGGAAGCCGACAATTGAGATATGTAAAGCTAGTTTCCTCGGCAAGTTAGTAGTCTCGGTATAGTAAAATAGTTCAAAGGCCAGTAGAATATTTCAGAAGTTATGTGTTATGTTTAGTATGAATATTAGTACGATATTGGAAGCATCATGTTATGTATAGCGTGAAACTTGCTAGCACAATATAAATTCTAATACAAAGTGTTAGGAACTGTACAGCATGCCCAGTATGTGATTTAGTAAAGTATGTTAGGATATTATCGTGTTCAGTTGAAACTTAGTAAAGCAATATAAGTCTCTGTAAGGTATTTCAGAAATAGAATGGTAGCCTAAAATGAAGTTTAGAAATCATGTTAGAAATAGTAAATCATGTTACTATGAAACTCAGTTATACAGCATGATTCCTAGCAGAAAAACTATATCTTATTCAACATTAGACTCCGCACAGTATGACGGAAGATTATATATATACCACTATCAGTATTAGCATGTATTAAATACATACATATCACTATCATTAGTTCAGCATATAGTATGTACAGATACATTATCATCACTAGCTTCAGCATGTGGTATACGCAGTTAGTATTACTAGTTGAGACCACTGTATTGTCTTGGGGTTAGATTATCTAACATTCATGACCGCCCCAAGGTTAATAGCTATATCGACTCATCTGCCAGAGGGCGAGGATACGTCACTCTACGGAGTGGCATGCCGTCCCACAGGGGACGAAGATGGGATGCCGGTTTTCCCCATATTTTGCCTTGGTCGGCTTTTATACACCCCCGTCGAGCTGGTATGCCCGGGGTGTTGATTCAGGAGTCCTCCGGACTCAGGTACAGTTATAGTCAGGGGCTCAGCGAGCCCAAGTGCATACCCAGGGGATCGGCAGGATGCTTATAATTATTATAGGAGATGGGATGACCGAGGTAGGGGTATAGATTGCGTGTTGATTGTACCTCCCGGCTTATGGAGGTCGGGTAAGGCTTGTGTGTGTGCTATGCTATGTCATGTTATGTTATGTTATGCAACGTTACGCTAGATATGAGTAGATCGACAGTAAAGCGTTACATTTCCAGGTATAACTCCTACTCTTTCCAGCATAGTTGAGAATAGACTTAGCTTTACATTTTCAGTCAGTTCCAGTCTATTTCTTTCTGTTTCAATTCCATCAGTTGTATTGTTGTTTTCAGATATTTTTCAATTGTTGCTTTACATACTCAGTACCAGCGGTACTGACGCCCATTTGGGGCGCTGCATTACTTGCCTGCAGGTACTCATAGACGAGGAGTCGATACCTCGTGATTCCATCCAGCTCACAGGGTCATCAGCTCCAGTCATCCGGAGCTAGATAGCTAGAGGTTTATCACGCCCTTCATCGGCTACACTTTAAGGAAAATCCAATCATCAACCTCGAATTCCAAATCTCTATGTCGTTACATTGGAATAGGACTTCTGGTGATTCTGGGTTGTTAACAAGCGTTTTCTGATGAGTTTTACTTTCTCTTCTAGCTAGTGGATCATTTTAGGTCAATTAACCCTGATTCCCCTATTTCGAACCATCCGATGGGGGACCTGCTATTGACACCCAATTTTGACCGACCTGCGCCTTAATATGCTGCTTATATATGTATATATTTATTTATTTATTTTACATAAAAATTTGACTTACTTTTGTATTTATAAAATAATTTATTATCATAATATTGTGAAAATTATTTCAAGTTATATATATATATAAGACTTATAAATTTTGATATTAAATAATTACGTCGTATATAATATATTTCGTATCAATATGCGCCCTTATTTTTAAATATATCATTTACTTAATGAATTATTTACCTAATTTTGCTAAACTTTACAAAATTATTTGACTAATATTATTACTCGAATTTTTAAATTATTTATGTTAATAATATGATTTTATAATATTTGATAACTTGATTTTATATTTTAGTCATTAAATTATTCGTAAATATAATAATTTAATTATATGATATTTACATAAGTATACTCAAATTTAGAATTTATTTATAATAATATTTATATGATTTTCCTATAATTTAAACTATTTTATTATCTATTTATTAAATTATTTATAAAATGTAGTATATTTATTAATTTAATAGCAGCTAAAATTCACTTTCCTCCAATTTATTTAAGTTCTAGCCACTTGCCACTCAATTCATTCAATTTATTTCAAATTTGATCAATATTGGCTATTATTTAAATTCAATTTTACCAATTCAATTTCAGTTTAAATCCTAACCCATAACCAGTCCGGACGACCCAATTAACCGACCCATTAACTAAAACTTAATCTTAACCGTTCATTTAATTTGATCCTACGGTTGAGATTAAAACCCTACCCACTTCCCATATTTATCTCTCTACCCCTAAAACCTAATCTCACTTTTCATCTTTCCTCTCCACAAAAGACCCTAGCTGCCCTATCTCCTCTCTCCTTCTCCTCCCATTTCCGGCCACATCTGCTAGGCCACCAGCCGACACACCCTCTCCTCTCTTCCTCTCGCCGGAAACGGCATTACAACTGAACCATCACCCATCACTCTTCCTCCCTTCTCTTACCCGAACAACTGCCAGCCGCCGACCTCACCTCCCTCTCTTCCTCTCGTCGCCCCATCTCCCTCTCTTCGCCGGAGACAGCCCCACCAACAATACCACTAAACGACCACCACCGTTTCTCCTCTCCTCTTTCCCTCACCGTCGCCGCACCACTCTTCCTCCCTTCCGATTTCTCTGCTCCAACCGACGAGCAAAACCACCACTTCTCCCTCGTTGCCGACTCCAGTCGGCCGGAAAACCATCAGCCCCGCCGTCGCACACCACACCCATTCCCTTCGCCGTGAAACCACCAACCACCACACCCCGTCGCTCCGGTTACCTCCCAACCGTTAGATCAGACAGATCTACGATCTGTCCGTAAATTATTTATTATTTAATTATTTATTTTTATTTTTGTTATTTATTGTTATGTATATAATAAATATATAATTTTATAATAATACATATATATATATATAATATATATATGTTGTCTTTATTTCTCTGTTTCATTTTTATATATAATAAATATATATATAGATATAATAATACATATGATAAATAATAATATATAATAGATAAATACATATAATATGTATTGTTTCTTTATTTTTCTGTTTCATTTTTATATATATATGGATATAATGATTCTGTATTCGTAATAATATTGATATGCATGTATAGTATATATATATAAATAATATTATTATTCTGCCTTTTGTTTCATTTACATATGTATAATGAACATCTGTTAATTATTTAATCACATGCGGTTGATTAATATGCCTGTTCATGAATTTTGTTCTTGTCATCCCTTAAACCGGTTGAATGTTCTCATGAAAATCATTGACTTATTTGATTCTACATGTTTCTGGGTATTTATCATCTTTGTTTGTTAAAGATTCTTTAAAATCAGGTTGTTTGCCCGACGTTAATCAGTACGTACATGCCTGGATACATCTATATATATATATATATATATATATATATATGTAAGTACCTACATATAATCACTGTTTGGTTGAATCCATATTGCCCTCTGTTTAACATTTCATACGGAACACATTTATCTTACTATGAATCTCATAAAACTTGTTTTAATTTTGGATTCCTACTTAATCTTATATCTCCTTAAACTCAATTAGATATAATATTTTAATATATGAAAACTTGAATGTTTGAATATTTTGGCATTGATCTCGTCCATAATTGACTTCATTTATTGCCCAAGGAAAGTAAATTTGTCCTGATTGATCATCTTAAATAATTACTTCTCTTTTTACCTTTACCAGTTGAAATTATATTTGGTATATATATTTTCTTACCTTTCTCTAATTATTTAGACAGCTTTAATATATATTTATGGTAAATTTAGATGGGGCATATTTAATTGATTCATTTATGATTAATGAAAGAAAATTTGCTTTAATTGATTATTCTTTCCTTCCAGATTGCGACTATTGTGGCATATAAGTATAGCCCTCTCGTCCCTTTAGAAAGGGGCGAACAGTGAAAAAGGACTGCCAGACTTGGTTTCAAAATATTATTCTATTTTTTATATACTTTTCTCCCATTTCGACACGAGCACTGCTCAGGATCCAAGAGATCCTCGTGATCTTGACGTGTCGAATTTGGGTTTCGATCCTTGAAAACCCTTCTTTCAAAGCTGCTGACTGTTGCTTTACTTCTTGCATTAATTAACCGGTTAGTCCAACTTTTATTTTACTTTAGATTTTTTGTTGTGCGAATTAACAGTGTTATGTTAAAATAGATGTTTGTTTATAAATTGCAATCTGTTATAGAGTATGGTATACAACCTTGTCGTATAGTTCTGTTGAACAGGTGAAGCGAAGAGTCTGCCGGGATTGGAGGGTTTATAATTCAACTGATTTATTTTTATCGTGATGTATTTATTTATCTTATTTATTTTATTTCTGTCAATATGTAATAATGTAAAAAATAATAATAAATAGTAAAAAAGGGGTATGGGGGCGGGGATTGTATGTGTCTCCTTTATTATTATTTTTTTTATCTTTTATTTTTGCTATATCGTTTAGAAATCATGTCCATAGGGAATCCAAATAATATACGTGACCGTAGAAATCATGTCTATAGGGTTTTTGTCTTTCCAATGCCTATATGCAAGCACATGTTTATCTTAATATGCAAAATCCGTTAGAAGTCTGCCTGTTAATATCCCAGTCGCAAATGTATGTTAGTTACGCTCCCTTAAAAATTGCTCGTAGAACTAAAACATATGAATTTGCATTCATTTCATATCATGACTGAGGTATTTAACCATTTGCTTGATTCGCACATTTCTTAACGGACAGCCTAACTTCCAAACGATAATTAAATGGACAGCTTAGCTGCATTTAGATAACATGCCCATATGTAAATATTAGTTAATATTGTTAGTAGAATATTGTTACTGTCCGATGTGTCTGTATAATCACTTGCTGAACGGAATACGTTAGTTGTGTAAGCTATGAACCAGTTTGTAGGTATATTTATCGAAAGTTAAATCACCTATTTTATCCGAAATCATCGTAAGGGCTGTAATGTCTAGAATAATACCTACTAATCAGAAGTCATGTTTTTTTTATGTTAACACAATTGGTTAATCTTCTAACAAGTTTTTTTTTAAAAGCTATATTTTGTGTATGAACGCCTGCATTTCTTTAGCATTAATGCCTATAGGATTTATCCTCTTAATAAAAATCATACTTATAGGACCAAAAAATAAATTTGTTTAAATCACAAGTCTTGTCTTGTAAAATTACATCATATGATGCATGCATAAATTTTTACTTTTTCTATTAAATACCATGTTATAGGAGATGTCATAATGGATGTCATGCCTATATAGTCACTTCCGCTTATTTTAATGTAGAGGCGTTATGTGAGACCTTTTATGCTATGTGTTTTGTTAATTGCTCGCTTGTTTAATCACCTTTATTAAAGCCTTAGGAATTTTGCACCCAAAAATCCAAAATAGTAGTCCAATCGCCTCTTGGATGTTAGGATTGGTGCGGGTAGGCAAATAGTAGGACGTTAGTTTCATCACCTAGGGCGTTTTAAGTTAATTAATCAACTAGGCGGGTAGTCGAGAAATGATAGTTCGTGCTCGCTGAATAATACGAGCAATCTAAACGACTGCGAAGTATTATTTAAGTTGCATGAGATGATCCCATTAGGTCAAACAAGTTGTAGAACTACGTTTGGCCTGATTCCCTTAAGGGATACGTAGGCGCCTTATCGAGGCTCGGCCCCATAATTAAATAAGTTATTTATTTTATTCTAATTTTTGTATTATTTGCCATAATCTTTGTGTAAAATATGATAAGTTAAAATTCTTTTGAAATCCATTATTTTCTTTTCTCACTCATCTAAATAGAGTTAATCCTGCACTATCGACTTATTTTATCAAAAATTGTTTTTTTCTTATGCAAATAAAATTGGTTTAAAACAAACTTATTTGATTGCTTAGTTAAAATTCCCCATTTAATGAGTACGGTTGGGAACCACCTTTGTGGACCTCGAAAGGTGCCTAACACCTTCCTTTCAAGGTAATTAAAGCCCTTACCCGAACTCTGGTAACTTAGGAAATAAAAGCTTAGAACGGTGCCCTAACGCACCTTAAATTCGTTAGTGGTGACTCTTCAATTTTCCACCCTTAAGAGTTGTCACATGTTGAATCCCGCTTTTTCGCGAGGAAAAAATGGGGCGCGACAGAATGGCGAATCTGCTGGGGAATTTCACACTATCACACACAATAACGGTTGCGTGGTTTCACGGCCGTTCACCAGTTTAAAACACCTTGAGGATTGTTTGTGATTTGGTCGATCAGCGGTGCGTCGACGGTCATAAGCTTCCTCACTCTCGAGTTGTCCGCTCGAGGGAACTGTGTCATACCCACTCTTATTCTTAAAACGTGATCGTGTACGTCTTTAATAAGGCATGCATATCATTTCAAACTTAGAAAAATCGCGACGTCCATGGTACGTCAAGATTAAATAGAAAAATTCGCCCAAAGTCCAAAGAGATTTACAATCTCAAAAAGGACATCCCCATATTTATTTGCATTTTTTGTTAGGGAAATCAATATGTCTAAAATGTAGACCATTTGCTCTTTGGCTGGGTTGGGTAAAACTAATCTTTTATGCAGGTCATTGAGCACTCATCCATGTTGTATAACAAAAGAAGAGGCGGACGATGGAAGAGCATTTCCATTTAGGCTGTAGCTTTATTTTCTTACAATGTCTTATTATGTAAATGAGGCAATAATTTATTTTATGTATTTGACATTTTAATGGAGCAAATGGAATGACACATTACGACATATTGGATTTTCAAAATGCGCTAGGCGTACCTCTGGCACAAAAGAGGCCCCCAAATTAGGACAACATATTAATGTGTTTAATGTTTTATTTTACAAGGTGAAGTGTATTAATGTGCTTCTTTTATCTACAACATGTCATGCTTGATTTTCTTAACTAATTTCTATGTTGTTTATTGTTTAACTTGATTATTCCCTTTCCTAAGGTTGATTTGTGCATAACCGTCCGCCATACCTTTCTCGCTGCCGATTCACCAAAGCAAGAGGGAAATGAACGACAGTGATAGTTCAACAGTTAGAATTGACACGGCTGCTGCAAAAGATTCCGCAGAAAGTTCGGAAAGAAGATATTCACCCGAATGTAACGACCTGATTATAAGGATGGAGAAAAAGATTTTAGAGCTCCAAGGAGAATTATCTCGAGCTCGTGATACAACCAATTTAGCGGTCCCCCTGGAAACTTCGTTAGAACAGCAGGCCGAGATTCATGCTGTTACCAAGCCTCACGTCACTTTCACATATCTTCCTCCAGCACCCCTTCTAACCTCATATCCTCAAAACAATTTTAGTTATGCCTACTCCCTTCCTCAAAATCAACATTCGCATAATTCTTATGCAACCCCTTCAAATCAAGCGATACCACAAAAACCGCCCACCATGTTTCATCATTTACCTCCTACAGTTACATCCAGCATGTCTTACGCTCCAAGAGATCATACCCTAAACCCAATTTATATTGAGACTACTCCGGTCACCCATCACTTAGGAGAATCTGGACTCTCGGAGAAAGACAACTTGATACAATTTATGGCCGAGGGACTCAAAAAGATGAACAACCGATTACAAAATATTGAAGGGGCCAACAGGATAGAAGGCCTAAGTTATGAAGATTTGTGCATACATCTCGACGTCGAGCTACCGACAGGATACAAACCTCCGAAATTCAAAATGTTCAACGGCACCGGTGATCCGAAAGCCCACTTAAGGTTGTATTGTGACAATTTGATTGGGGTAGGAAGAGATGAAAAATTCGAATGCAGTTGTTCATGAGAAGTTTGTCTGGAGATGCCCTCAATTGGTACGTAGAGCAAAATCCAAGGAAATGGATTAATTGGACTGATATGGCTGCAGCTTTCGTAGAGCGGTTTAGTTTTAATACAGAGAATGCACCGGATTTGCACTACATTCAGAACTTGAAAAGAAAGCCTGCAGAGACATTTAGGGAGTATGCAACCCGTTGGAGGTCCGAGGCCGCCAGAGTGCGACCTCCAATGGAGGAATTTCAAATGAAGGATATCTTTATGCGGAGCCTGGACCCGCAAGTGCATGATAGATTGATGCTGGTTAGTGAGAAGAGTTTTGCCGAGCTCATCAAGTTAGGCGAAAAGATTGAGGACGGTATCAAGAACGGTACCATTATCGATTGGAGAGCATTACAAGCAGTCAACAAAATTGTGCTATCTGGTAGGGCCACTGAGAACAAGAATGTGAACGAGGTGAATATCGTAGCACCTATAGAAGGACTGAAAACTCCGTGGGGATACCAAGCACCTCCACTTCAATACCAATTGCCTCCATGCCATCAGTCGATGCTGTTTTATAACTCTGCTACCTATCATTTTCGGCCTCCTCCACCTACACTCCAAAGGCCGCCAATTTTTCAAAATCCACCGATTCAACAATCTCGCAAGCTCGCGAGATCCCGAGCAAGTTCATCTAAGCGGTATACTCCTTTGGGTGAGCCTATAACCCAATTGTATGAGCGATTAAAGGTTGCTGGCTATATTAGTCCTATTCCCACAATAGTGATGGATACCCGCGCAAAATGGCTCGATTATAATAAGGTTTGCGACTATCATTCAGGCATGAGAGGACATACCGCAGAAGAGTGTCGAGCTTTGAAAGACAAGATTCAAGCATTGATTGATGCCAAGGTGATACACCCGAGGTGAAAGTTGATGCCCATTTAAGATGAAGTCAAAAGCTATCTTCAACTTGATTTATTTCTTCGAAAATCTTTCATTTCTTGTATTCTGAACTACGTTGGACCTGATTCCCGTTTAAGAGGGATACGTAGGCGCCCTTATGGGGTTCGGTCTATATCTTAATAAAATTTCCTTTCTTTTTTCCTTTACTGACTGGGGCAGAATTTTTGAGAGGATCTCAAAAATTCACAACTTTACGTCATTTGCAACAAAAGTCTGCACTGGGGCAGAATTTTTGAGAGGACCTCAAAAATTCAATAGATCGAGCGTTTCTACCTAACTGGGCCAGAAATTTTGAGAAGGATCTCAAAATTTCATCAAGGCTTAGTCAAGCCAAGGAGTTGATTCCCAAAAAGGATGTGACATCCGGTCTGATCATTAAGCTTATGAGATCGGGATAGCAATGGACAAACAAATCAGCCTTCCCCATTTTAATCTTATGATTTTTTTTTCTTTGAGCACAGGATGCAACAGGTACCAAATTTGCAAGTATGCTACAACTGGACTCATTATCAACTGCAACGTTAAACTACTTGAAGTTGTCCACTAACGGGATTAAGCACTACCCTCTTAGTAAGTTACTCAAAGCTGAACGCTTTTATTTGAAACTAAGTATTAATATGTTGATTACAAAGGGTTAAGCACAACCCTAAAATTTTCTTTCAGGGGCCAAGCACTGTCCTATGGGTTAAGCACTACCCTAAATTTTATTTTTCAAGGGCTAAGCATTGTCCTAGGGTTAAGCACTACCCTAAATTTTTCTTTCAAGGGTTAAGCATTGTCCTAGGGTTAAGCACTACCCTAAAATTTATTTTCAAGGGCTAAGCATTGTCCTAGGGTTAAGCACTACCCTAAAATTTTCTTTCAAGGGCTAAGCATTGTCCTAGGGTTAAGCATTACCCTAAATTTTTATTCCAAGGGCTAAGCATTGTCCTAGGGTTAAGCACTACCCTAAATTTGTTCTTTCAAGGGCTAAGCATTGTCCTTGGGTTAAGCACTACCCTAAAATTTATTTTCAAGGGCTAAGCGTTGTCCTAGGGTTAAGCACTACCCTAAATTTTTCTTTTAAGAGGGCTAAGCATTGTCCTAGGGTTAAGCACTACCCTAAATTTTATTTTCAAGGGCTAAGCACTCTCCTAGGGTTAAGCACTACCCTAAAAATTTATTTTAAGGACTAATCAATGTCCTACGGGTCAAGCACTACCCTCTGATTTTAAAGGCTAAGTATCGTCTTCTAAATTTTGACCTGATTAAACGCTTATGTTTCAAATTTAGTTGAGCTAATTATTAGTTACATCATGCTTATTGACTAATCAATTTTATCCAGTTTTTGAAGCTTGCAGGTTACTATTTCGTTCTTCTCATGTTATTTGATCGAATGACTATCATGTCATTTTCAGGCTCTCATGCTCTTTGTTATCCTTATGTTACTTTTAACCTATTATCATTGTGCTACTCTCAGTCTTGTGATTTTAGATAGGTCAAGCTTTACCCTCAAGCTTTTAAGGGCTAAGCATAGTTCTACCGTTTTACGTCGTTTGGGCAAAGCACTGCCTTGCCAAATTATCTGAGCCACGATTTGTTCTCGAAGTTTATACCTTATGTTAATTATCTCTGCCCATCACTACTTATTTATTTAGTTTTCTACTTTTGAGCCTATATTCGCATTTTAAGCCCGTGATATACATTTCATGTATATTTGAGCCTTTGATATATTTCATATATGCATTTCAGCCCTTAATATACAGTTATATATGCATCTGAGCCCTTGATACATATTTATATTTACATTTGAGCCCTTGATACGCATTTATATATGCATTTGAGCCCTGATATACATTCGAGCCCGTGATATACATATATTTGAGTCCGTGATATACATTCATATCTGCATTTGAGCCCGGATATACATTTTGCATATGTATTTGAGCCCGTATTTACTTTTACGTATGCATTTGAGCCCGGATATACATTGTGCATATGCATTTGAGCCCTGATATACATTCATATATGCATCCGAGCCCGTGGTATACATTTTGACGTATGCATCTTAGCCCGATATTTGCATTTTAAGCCCGTTTATGCATTTGAGCCCATTATTTGCATTTCAAGCCCGCTTATGCATGTTGAGCCTGTTATTTGCATTTGAGCCCGAATAAACCGGAAGCTCTCAATTGAATTATTGAGGCTTTCGAATAATTTACTTTCCTTGAATTAGCATTTCTTCCAATCATCCGAAGGCGTCATAGTCCAAAGGCGTCATTTTTCATGGCCTGCAGACATCATGTCATGGCCTAAGGAATTTTACTTTCCAGTTTATCATACCCTGAGGCGTCATAGTCTAAAGGCGTCATTTTTCATGGCCTGCAGACACCATTTCATGGCCTAGGGAATTTTTATCTTCTGTCTATCATGCTCCTAAGGCGTCATAGTCTAAAGGCGTCATTTTTTCATGGCCTCCAGACATCATTTCATGGCCTAAGGAATTTATTTTGCATATCATGGCCCGAGACATCATGGTTTAGAGACATCATCCATTATCTCTAAACAAACTTTCATTGTCTAAAGGGAACTTGCATCATGTTTAAATTTTCAGCATTTATGTTTTTTACGAAGTATTCAATGCACATGCTTTAGTTATTCACGCGAACAACGAAGGACTATCAAGTTACGAATGATAGCGCTTACCTACCTTTTTCTTTTGAACTATATTCTCACCTGGTTATTATCATAACGCATTCTAAATCGTGTCAATTCGTGCTACCCCATCCTTATCCAAGCCCCGTGTTGACAATTGTTAGGGATCTCGTTCGTCCCTAAATCCAGAACTACACGCGACCTGATTCTCGTGACACCCGAGATATGTAGGCGACTTGAAACTGAAGTCTCGGTCGTGATATCTTCACGACTTCATTTCCCTTTATTTAGCCCCGCCGAAATTTTTGCTTCGGTCGGACAAAATTGGCTACTAAGTCAACGTTCTTTGCTCAACAATTCATTCTTCCTTCCCGAGCAAAGAAGGGGCAGCTGTTGACACCCAATTTTGACCGACCTGCGCCTTAATATGCTGCTTATATATGTATATATTTATTTATTTATTTTACGTAAAAATTTGACTTACTTTTGTATTTATAAAATAATTTATTATCATAATATTGTGAAAATTATTTCAAGTTATATATATATATAAGACTTATAAATTTTGATATTAAATAATTACGTCGTATATAATATATTTCGTATCAATATGCGCCCTTATTTTTAAATATATCCTTTACTTAATGAATTATTTACCTAATTTTGCTAAACTTTACAAAATTATTTGACTAATATTATTACTCGAATTTTTAAATTATTTATGTTAATAATATGATTTTTATAATATTTGATAACTTGATTTTATATTTTAGTCATTAAATTATTCGTAAATATAATAATTTAATTATATGATATTTACATAAGTATACTCAAATTTAGAATTTATTTATAATAATATTTATATGATTTTCCTATAATTTAAACTATTTTATTATCTATTTATTAAATTATTTATAAAATGTAGTATATTTATTAATTTAATAGCAGCTAAAATTCACTTTCCTCCAATTTATTTAAGTTCTAGCCACTTGCCACTCAATTCATTCAATTTATTTCAAATTTGATCAATATTGGCTATTATTTAAATTCAATTTTACCAATTCAATTTCAGTTTAAATCCTAACCCATAACCAGTCCGGACGACCCAATTAACCGACCCATTAACTAAAACTTAATCTTAACCGTTCATTTAATTTGATCCTAAGGTTGAGATTAAAACCCTACCCACTTCCCATATTTATCTCTCTACCCCTAAAACCTAATCTCACTTTTCATCTTTCCTCTCCACAAAAGACCCTAGCCGCCTATCTCCTCTCTCCTTCTCCTCCCATTTCCGGCCACATCTGTTAGGCCACCAGCCGACACACCCTCTCCTCTCTTCCTCTCGCCGGAAACGGCATTACAACTGAACCATCACCCATCACTCTTCCTCCCGTCTCTTACCCGAACAACTGCCAGCCGCCGACCTCACCTCCCTCTCTCCCTCTCGTCGCCCCATCTCCCTCTCTTCGCCGGAGACAGCCCCACCAACAACACCACTAAACGACCACCACCGTCTCTCCTCTCCTCTTTCCCTCACCGTCGCCGCACCACTCTTCCTCCCCTCCAATTTCTCTGCTCCAACCGACGAGCAAAACCACCACTTCTCCCTCGCTGCCGACTCAAGTCGGCCGGAAAACCATCAGCCCCGCCGTCGCACACTACACCCATTCCCTTCGCCGTGAAACCACCAACCACCACACCCCGTC
Organism: Datura wrightii; assembly: GCA_035772735.1. Classification (NCBI taxonomy): domain Eukaryota; kingdom Viridiplantae; phylum Streptophyta; class Magnoliopsida; order Solanales; family Solanaceae; genus Datura; species Datura wrightii. The sequence continues at coordinate 170,078,830 of JASDFA010000001.1, read as the reverse complement.
GCTCCGGTTACCTCCAGACCGTTAGATCAGACAGATCTACGATCTGTCCGTAAATTATTTATTATTTAATTATTTATTTTTATTTTTGTTATTTATTGTTATGTATATAATAAATATATAATTTTATAATAATACATATATATATATAAAATATATATATGTTGTCTTTATTTCTCTGTTTCATTTTTATATATAATAAATATATATATAGATATAACAATACATATGATAAATAATAATATATAATAGATAAATACATATAATATGTATTGTTTCTTTATTTTTCTGTTTCATTTTTATATATATATGGATATAATGATTCTGTATTCGTAATAATATTGATATGCATGTATAGTGTATATATATAAATAATATTATTATTCTGCCTTTTGTTTCATTTACATATGTATAATGAACATCTGTTAATTATTTAATCACATGCGGTTGATTAATATGCCTGTTCATGAATTTTGTTCTTGTCATCCCTTAAACCGGTTGAATGTTCTCATGAAAATCATTGACTTATTTGATTCTACATGTTTCTGGGTATTTATCATCTTTGTTTGTTAAAGATTCTTTAAAATCAGGTTGTTTGCCCGACGTTAATCAGTACGTACATGCCTGGATACATCTATCTATCTATATATATATATATATATGTAAGTACCTACATATAATCACTGTTTGGTTGAATCCATATTGCCCTCTGTTTAACATTTCATACGGAACACATTTATCTTACTATGAATCTCATAAAACTTGTTTTAATTTTGGATTCCTACTTAATCTTATATCTCCTTACACTCAATTAGATATAATATTTTAATATATGAAAACTTGAATGTTTGAATATTTTGGCATTGATCTCGTCCATAATTGACTCCATTTATTGCCCAAGGAAAGTAAATTTGTCCTGATTGATCATCTTAAATAATTACTTCTCTTTTTACCTTTACCAGTTGAAATTATATTTGGTATATATATTTTCTTACCTTTCTCTAATTATTTAGACAGCTTTAATATATATTTATGGTAAATTTAGATGGGGCATATTTAATTGATTCATTTATGATTAATGAAAGAAAATTTGCTTTAATTGATTATTCTTTCCTTCCAGATTGCGACTATTGTGGCATATAAGTATAGCCCTCTCGTCCCTTTAGAAAGGGGCGAACAGTGAAAAAGGACTGCCAGACTTGGTTTCAAAATATTATTCTATTTTTTATATACTTTTCTCCCATTTCGACACGAGCACTGCTCGGGATCCAAGAGATCCTCGTGATCTTGACGTGTCGATTTTGGGTTTCGATCCTTGAAAACCCTTCTTTCAAAGCTGCTGACTGTTGCTTTACTTCTTGCAATAATTAACCGGTTAGTCCACCTTTTATTTTACTTTAGATTTTTTGTTATGCGAATTAACAGTGTTATGTTAAAATAGATGTTTGTTTATAAATTGCAATCTGTTATAGAGTATGGTATACAACCTTGTCATGTAGTTCTATTGAACAGGTGAAGCGAAGAGTCTGCCGGGATTGGAGGGTTTATAATTCAACTGATTTATTTTTATCGTGATGTATTTATTTATCTTATTTATTTTATTTCTGTCAATATGTAATAATGTAAAAAATAATAATAAATAGTAAAAAAGGGGTATGGGGGAGGGGATTGTATGTGTCTCCTTTATTATTATTTTTTTTATCTTTTATTTTTGCTATATCGTTTAGAAATCATGTCCATAGGGAATCCAAATAATATACGTGACCGTAGAAATCATGTCTATAGGGTTTTTGTCTTTCCAATGCCTATATGCAAGCACATGTTTATCTTAATATGCAAAATCCGTTAGAAGTCTGCCTGTTAATATCCCAGTCGCAAATGTATGTTAGTTACGCTCCCTTAAAAATTGCTCGTAGAACTAAAACATATGAATTTGCATTCATTTCATATCATGCCTGAGGTATTTAACCATTTGCTTGATTCGCACATTTCTTAACGGACAGCCTAACTTCCAAACGATAATTAAATGGACAGCTTAGCTGCATTTAGATAACATGCCCATATGTAAATATTAGTTAATATTGTTAGTAGAATATTGTTACTGTCCGATGTGTCTGTATAATCACTTGCTGAACGGAATACGTTAGTTGTGTAAGCTATGAACCAGTTTGTAGGTATATTTATCGAAAGTTAAATCACCTATTTTATCCGAAATCATCGTAAGGGCTGTAATGTCTAGAATAATACCTACTAATCAGAAGTCATGTTTTTTTTATGTTAACACAATTGGTTAATCTTCTAACAATTTTTTTTAAAAGCTATATTTTGTGTATGAACGCCTGCATTTCTTTAGCATTAATGCCTATAGGATTTATCCTCTTAATAAAAATCATACTTATAGGACCAAAAAATAAATTTGTTTAAATCACAAGTCTTGTCTTGTAAAATTACATCATATGATGCATGCATAAATTTTTACTTTTTCTATTAAATACCATGTTATAGGAGATGTCATAATGGATGTCATGCCTATATAGTCACTTCCGCTTATTTTAATGTAGAGGCGTTATGTGAGACCTTTTATGCTATGTGTTTTGTTAATTGCTCGCTTGTTTAATCACCTTTATTAAAGCCTTAGGAATTTTGCACCCAAAAATCCAAAATAGTAGTCCAATCGCCTCTTGGACGTTAGGATTGGTGTGGGTAGGCAAATAGTAGGACGTTAGTTTCATCACCTAGGGCGTTTTAAGTTAATTAATCAACTAGGTGGGTAGTCGAGAAATGATAGTTCGTGCTCGCTGAATAATACGAGCAATCTAAACGATTGCGAAGTATTATTTAAGTTGCATGAGATGATCCCATTAGGTCAAACAAGTTGTAGAACTACGTTTGGCCTGATTCCCTTAAGGGATATGTAGGCGCCTTATCGAGGCTCGGCCCCATAATTGAATAAGTTATTTATTTTATTCTAATTTTTGTATTATTTGCCATAATCTTTGTGTAAAATATGATAAGTTAAAATTCTTTTGAAATCCATTATTTTCTTTTCTCACTCATCTAAATAGAGTTAATCCTGCACTATCGACTTATTTTATCAAAAATTGTTTTTTTTATGCAAATAAAATTGGTTTAAAACAAACTTATTTGACTGCTTAGTTAAAATCCCCCATTTAATGAGTACGGCCGGGAACCACATTTGTGGACCTCGAAAGGTGCCTAACACCTTCCTTTCGAGGTAATTAAATCCCTTACCCGAACTCTGGTAACTTAGGAAATAAAAGCTTAGAATGGTGCCCTAACGCACCTTAAATTCGTTAGGTGGCGACTCTTCAATTTTCCACCCTTAAGAGTTGTCACATGTTGAATCCCGCTTTTCTGCGAGGAAAAAATGGGGCGCGACACCTACATCTCCGCCCATACAAGGATAAGGCGCCATCTAAATTACAGAGTGATAACTGTTATTATATGCAAATTCGATAAGGGGTAAATGCTCGTCCCAACTTCCTTCAAAATCTAGTACACATGCCAATAACATATCCTCGAGCGTCTGAATTGTGTGCTCTGCCTGGCCGTCCATCTGAGGATGGAATGCTATACTCAAATTAACTTGTTTCCCCAAGCCCTTCTAAAATGAATTCCAGAATCTAACTATAAATTGTGCCCCTCTGTCAGAGATAATAAATACGGGGACACTTATGTATTCGGACTATTCTTTAATATAAAACTCAACATAGTCTTTGGCGGAGAAGGTACTCCTAACTGGCAAGAAATGAGCTAACTTCATAATTTATCGACAATGACCCAAATAGAATCGAATCTACGCCTGATACGGTGTAATCCTATCACAAAGTCCATGTCGTTTGCTTCCCATTTTCACATAGGCACCACTACATTCTGCGTTAATCTGCCATATTTTTGATGCTCGGCCTTTACTGCTGGCAGTTAGGACACTATGCTACAAATTCCGCTACACCCTTTTTCATTCCAAGCCACCAGTATATCTCTTTTATATCATAGTACATCTTTGTCGAACCTAGATGAAGAGAGTAATGAGAATAATGTACCTCTGCCATGATCTTCTAGCGAAGTCATGCCACATCTGGAACGTAGAGCTGACCCCTAAATCTCAAAACCCCATCTTTTGTCAATTCGAAGGTCGTTAATTCGCCTTGCTGAACCTTACTTCTAAGTTGTACTAGGTTAGGATCCTCATACTGCTGTTCTTTTACCTCCACAACCAGGGATGATACTACGGTATTCCGAATCACAGCCCCATTATCCTCTAAGTCTACTATCCGGACGGCTAATCTGGCTAACTGGTGCAGTTCTCAAGCCATTTCTCGTTATTCTATCCTTAAATGTTCCAAGCTTCCCATAGATCTGCGGCTAAGTGTATCTGCTACAATATTAGCCTTCCCTGGATGATAAAAAATATTTACGTCATAATCCTTCAACAATTCTAACCAACAACGCTGCCGCAAATTCAATTCCTTCTGCGTGAAAATGTACTGGAGGCTCTTATGGTCAGTGAAAATATCTGCATGCACACCATACAAGTAATGTCTCTATATTTTTAAGGCATGAACTACTGTAGCTAACTCCAGATTGTGGGTGGGATAGCTCTTTTCATGCTTATTGAGTTGCCTCGAAGCATAAGCAATTACCTTACTGTGCTGCATCAGGATGCACCCTAACCCAATGCTTGAAGAATCATAATATACAACATAACCCTTTGAACCTTCTGGCAAGGCTAGCACTAGTGCCGATGTCAATCTATTTTTCAATTCTTGGAAACTCTGCTCACAGGCCTCGGTCCAATGAAATTTGGCTGCTTTCTGTGTCAATTTAGTCAAAGGCGCCGACAAGGTAGAAAATCCTTCCACAAACCTTTTGTAATACCAGGCTAATCCCAAGAAACTGCTAACTTCCATTGGAGTTTTAGGCCTAGGCCAGGTCCTTACTGCCTCAATTTTCTGTGAATCAACTTGAATACCAGCCTCTAACACAATATGGCCCAGGAAAGCCACGGAATTCAGCCAAAACTCACATTTAGAAAATTTTGCATATAACTGGCAATCTTTGAGAATATGAAGTATTGTTCGCAAATGATCTCTATGTTCTGCTTCTGAATGGGAAAACACCAGGATATCATTGATAAATACTATCACAAACAGATCTAATATGGTCTGAAGATGTTGTTCATCAAATCCATGAACACTGCTGGGGCATTTGTCAACTCAAAGGACATAACTAAAAATTCGAAATGACCGTACCTGGTCCTGAAAGTTGTCTTCGTGATATCTTTCTCCCGAACCCACACCTGATGATATTCTGACCTTAAGTCAATCTTGGAAAAATATTTTGCCCCTTACAACTGATCAAACAAGTCATCTATCCTGGAAAGTGGGTATTTATTCTTAATAGTAACCTTGTTCAACTGCCAATAATCTATGCACATGCGGAGGGAGCCATCTTTCTTTCTCACAAACAAAAATGGCGCACCCTAGGGTGACATACTCGGCTTGATAAAGCCCTTATCTAGCAGATCTTTTAATTGTTCCTTCAATTCTCTCAATTCAGGAAGATCCATTCGGTACGAAGGAATGGATATAGGCTGAGTACCTGGTAGCAAGTCGACAGAGGAATCGATTTTCCATTCTGGGGGAATACCAGGAAGTTCGTTCGGAAACACATCTGGAAACTCATTAATCACTGGCATAGACTGAAGAGTCGAGGATTCTGCCTGCACATCCTGGACCCTGACAATATGATAAATACAGCCCTTTGCTATCAACTTTTTTGCCCGAAGATAGGATATGAACCTACCATTTGGCGTAGCTGCACTGCCCTTCCACCTCGCACTACCTCCCCTGGAAAGTGGAATCGAACAGTCATGGTCAAACACTCTGCATTGGCATAACATGGCATTAGCCAATCCATACCCATAATTGCATCAAAATCAATCATTTCTAGCTCAACTAAATCCACTAAAGTCTAGCGATCGAAAACCTCTACTGTTCAACCCCGGTAAATTCTTTTAGCTATAATGGAATCACCGATGGGTGTAGACATCGAGAAGGGTCACTAAAGCAATTCCGGCATTATACCAAACTTTCGGGCCACTAGTGGAGTAACATAGGACAAATTGGAACCTAGTCTATCAAAATATAAACTGAGTGAGAGAAAATGTCCAGCATACTTATCACAACATCCGTCGATGACTTTGACTCATGTCTCCCCGGTAAAGCATAAGTGTGATCCAGACCGCTGCCTGAATTGGATGCCCCTGATCTGCCTCGGCCTCTACCGGCTGGAGTTGAGGGCCTGCACCCTGCTGAAGGTGCTGGGGCATATGACCCTGCTGAAGATCTATCCTGTCGGTCCCGATCACCCTGACCCCTAGTTGGACAATCCCTCATAATATGACCCTCTTGTCCACAGGCATAACAAGTAGTAGAACCATATCTGCACACCCCAAAATGACATCGACTATAAATAACACAATGTGGCATAGTGGACCTGCTCTGATTTGACCCCCTCTGCTGCTGAGAGCCTGATGCCCGCACTGCTATTGGTTTGTTCTTTCTATTCCCCACTGTCACTGCCTAATCCCCTCAATATTCTAAGCGAAGGCCTGAACGCGGGCGATGTCCATGTCCTCCTGTAAAGTGGATGTAACACAAGTTTCCACATACTCCAGGAGCAGCCCCATAATAGACCGATGTATATTGGCTGGCATGGTATCTACAAAAGTTGGCGCATACCTAGCCAAGTAATCAAACCTCATTGCATATTCTCGTACACTCATCGACCCCTGCTCTAGGTGCAAAAAATGATCGACCCGGGCCTAACGAATTTTTTGCGACAAGTAGTAATTCAAAAAGGACTCTGAGAAGCTATACCAAGTCAGAGGGGAAGCGTCTCTACCTCGGGACCTCTCCCAGCTCTCGTACCATAACACTGCTATGTCCCATAATTGAAATACCGCTAACTCAACTGACTCTGCGTCCGTAGCATGCATTACCCTGAAAATCTATTGTAACTGGTCCAGGAAGTCCTGAGGGTCCTCTTCCCAGTCCGTCCCTATGAATTGGGGGGGACTCAGGGCAAGGAACTCTTGACCCCTCGAACTTCTAGGTCCTCCCAAAGATTCAGCAACCACTAGTACCATGGGCTGATGCTGAGCGGCCATCATCTGAGCTAACATATAGATAGTGCTCCTAACCTCCTGATCTGATGATATAGGTATAGGAACTACTGGAGGTGGTGCCGACATGTCTGCTTCCCTAGAGGGCTCTTGGCGTGGCAGAGACTGTTGGGGAGACCGGGATGAAGTCTCCCTATTGCCCTCAGATCAGGTTGGTTCTGATTGGGGCACCCTGCTAGTGCCCTCTCTTGCCGCAACATTTAACTTTCTATCCGACGTAGTCTATCATGTGTCCAACATTTCTCTGTAGATAAGCAGAGTAAGGTAAGCTTAGCGACTCAACCCTATAAAACATAGATCTATAGCACGACTGGAGAAGAAGGAAGGGTAACCACACTATTATGCCCCGTAGCCTCTTGCCTATGGAATATGGTGCACAACACACCCATAAACAAGACTACTAGAAACAACTTGCAGACTCCCTAGGATGCGACCTACTCTGCTACCAAGTTTGTCACGCCCCACCTTGGGAGGCATGACTGGCACCTGGTGCCATACTGGGATTTGAACTGACCTGACTGGGTTTATGCACTTCTGGTGCATTCCTTCTCTTCAAATCAAGAAAAGAATGATCTATATCTCGACTGTAAACGTAGCCTCTAACTAATAAGGCCACATAGCCACCTGTAAATAGAAAGCAGCTAGCCAACAACACGTAATAAAGGGATCCTATATGGGCCGACAAGACCACCATGTTGTCTAGTTATAGCAAAATGAAAACATGTAGTCATAACTATGTTATAGCCGACAAGGATGTTAATTAGAAACTAAACTAGGATCCACATGGACATTACACAAAATAAACATACATAGGCCCTACACGGCCAACAACAAAAACAACAATTGGGAATCCGTAGCCTACAAGCCTCTAAGAGTGGAATAATGGCCGGGATAGGGCCCCGACCTACCCATAAATTGTACAATAAAAGAATAAACCTTCTAACTAACAACCCCAGAGTAAAGGATTTGATTAGATCGCTGACTCTGGCTGATGACTAGGGAGGTCCTGAACTGTGTCTATCTGTACCTACAGGCAAGTAATGCAGCGTCCCAAAGATGGGTGTCAATATAATATGTACCGAATATGTAAGGCAGTAAATGAAAACGACTGAATGATATTGATAATGAAACTGAAAATAATTCAATATGAGGGATAGAGATACAACCTAAATAGCCTTACAATCTGCTGTATAACTAACAATAAATAATGGAAACAAGAACCTTACCTGGCCTCCATAAGCCCGGAAGGTACAACCAGCATAGAATAACCCTCCCGGGGCCCCCATAAGCCTTGGCGAGCACACTTCAATCTAAATATCCCTAACAAGATCAAAATAAGTCAACAGGTAACTATAGGCAACCTGCCTATCCCCTGGGTCCGCAACTAAGCCCGCTCGGCTCATGTAGCTGTGTCTGAGCCTAGTGGACTCCCGTAACTGCACCCTGTGCACATAGGCTCGATGAGTGTCAGTGATGCCAATACGGTATAAAAACAATAGTCCAGCCATGGATGGACTTTAATATGGCCGTTGGTCCTGAGTATCATCCCTTGGGACAACATATAGCTCCTTGGAGTGATCCATATAGCCCTGTAGGCGATGACACAACTAGTAACCCTGAGGTTGGACAACGGAAGGCTATATAGGGTGCGGTCAGTCCCAATCTAAATAGAGAATGCTAATTTCAAACTAATGGTAGTAGCTAATCACAACATACATGCTTCTGGATTACTTACAAGGACGTAAGTCGTATTACCTTACGACAGGAATAACTTGCCGAAGAAATTCACCTTAACATACCTCGAATGTTGACTTTTGTTTAACTAGTGAGTTTTAACTTGCAACTGGCGGTTCTACCCAATTGCAGCCCTTATACTGAGAGAATAGGGCTAATTTTAATACTAAATTTGGCAAATAACAATAACTTTTGATAATAATATCAACTATAATTCAACTCCAAATAACTCGGCCGAAATCGTACAATTTCCCGAGAATTCATAAGGGAGAAATGCTTACCTAATGCCTGTGGCCGTTTAGGATTCAATTTGGAGTAATTCTGACAACTTTTATTCTGCGGATTTCCAGTAAGCCGAGCGAATTTTCGATAAATAACTCCGTAAAAATGCTTCTCGTAGGCTTAGGACTTGTTACCCAAAGTTAATTTGTGTTTGCATGGCGTTTGATAGCATAATTTCACGGAAAATGAAAGTTGTGTCTCCTATTGTTTCTGGCCAAGAGAGATACGATAAAATGAATTAAATTGAACAAGGGTGCCTTATATATAATAATGGCAGGGGCACCCCACGCTGCCCATCGCGCCAAGGGGTTGGCGCCCCACGCTACCCCGTGCGCTGATGGTGCTGGCGTGCAGTGCTGCCCCTTGCGCAGGCCGGCTGGCATGTCACGCTGGCCCTTTGCACCTTGGCCTTGCCCGACCCTACTTCTGAGGTTTTTCCCACACGTGTCAAGCTCTCTTTACTCATCACAACCCACGTGTATGCCTACTAAAAGTTAATATTTTACGGAGTGTAACACCAGAAATCCTTCAGGTCAAGGCAGTGGTGACGATGGGCAGTTACCACGACTCATGGGTTCTACCAATGAGTCGTGGTGTCGTCTGTTAGAGGGGGTCCAATGTTTTGCTCAAAATCCCTGCTAGTGGCCATGAGAGGTACCAACGGCTGTTGGTTCATCCAACGAGTCGTGTTTCCCTTTTGTTGCCAAGTTCCAATGAGCTTAAATCTCAGGCCCAAGACCAATGATTAGTCCCAATGAGTCGTGGCGTCAACCAACGACTCGTTGTGTGACCCGTTGGATCCCGACGGGCAGTTTTTAGACTTTTATCTCAGGGATATTTTTGTAACTTCCCATCTTTTTAACTTCTATATTACATCATTTAGGATGTTTTCAGGAGGGATTTAGCGGTATAGTCGACCCTCTCGCTCATTCCTTCCAAAGAACCAGATAGCAGAAATACGATCTACTCAAGCAGTTCTCTTAGAATAAGCTAGGGCTTTCAAGTTTTCTTCTCAGATTCTCTGACTTTTTCCCAGGGAATTCGACTCCGGGTATGTGGGAATTCAACAAGGGGATTGCCTTTCCCTTGTGCTCCAAAACCCTTCTATAATTTTTGATCAGTCTTAGCTCTGAATATTGGAAATAGGGTTGACTTCAGTCGGATTATGAATATTCTTGTGGAATGAAATTCTTGTGAATTCTTGTAATGTTCTCACTATTTATTAAGCATGTTCTTACTCTTTTCATGAAATATTGTTTTAGCCCTAGTTCCATGAAATGTAGTAAATTTGGGGCTTGCATAGTTGATTGGATACTAGTGTTGCTTGACTTTGTTATTTCTTGAATTCCCATATTATTACTATCATGTGAGTTCACAGTCAGTTTGCATGTTAGTCAAGTCTCAATCAGAAATTAGTATTTTCAATACTTTTCAGTAAGTCAGCTAATCAGTTTGACAATAGTCAGATCTTAAGGAGTTTAGTTCAGTAATACTCCCTAGTTTCAGTTATCAGTTAGTTCTCTAGACGGTTATGACGGTTTCAGATAAGCAGCTCTGACCATTCTTAGAACCATCAGTATCAGTTATCAGCTAGTTCTCTAGACGGTTACGACGCTTTCAGATAAGCAACTCTGGCCAGTCTTAGAACACCAGTTTACAGTTATCCGGTCCTACAGACTCTCAGGTTACTTCCAGATAAGTATTCCTGACTTGGACCAAGACCCCAGCTTCGAGCTATCAGCTTAGTAGTCAAATTAGGACTATCAAGTGGGAGTAGTACTTAGCACCAAGCGGACCGGGGTTCTAGTGCACCCAGGTTCCCAGAACTATGTTGCCACCGTAGGTCATTAGCTCAAATGGGCCCCAGACTTATGATCACCTAGCTCAGCCACTATACCCTAGTAAGGTACTGTGGCCTTTCTTTGATGGTATGTATACATCGGACTCCATGTTTACCTTACATGGTTATATATTGGTTATAGACTCTCCCACTTGTCAGTACAGTTCAGTCTCAATTTAGCTCAATTCAGTCACTCAATTTGGGGACATGTTTATGATGACTGTCAGTTAGGGTCATTATCGACCATAATACAGTTATAGCTCAGCTTTTATCAGTATTCAGTATCAGTTGGTCATTTCATGTTATTTCAGTTTAGTGCTTATTTTTTCATGCTTTATATATATCTCACTTACTTAGTACACTCAAAGTACTGATGCATACTTTCCATGTTGTATTGTATTATGATACAGGCACAGGTTCTCGATCTCAACGTCGTCAGTAGTTCCCTCCGACGATTTCAGCAGCAGCATTATTTGGTGAGTCCTCATCTTCCGAGGACGATGTTTGCTTTTCAGCTAGTTCTTTATAGTAGATTTTAAGGTTAGCTGAGAGCTTGTCCCAGCAACTCACCGATTAGTAGTTTTCTTTCAGGCACAGTTGTTCAGTATTCTTTTCAGTTATGTTTACTATTTTCCCAAAATAGTTTTATTTCGATAATTATTTTTACACAACTTCCGCTTATACTTACTTAATTTACCAGTGTGATGTTAGACCATGGGTTAGCTTGAGGCCACTTGTGGCACCAAGTATGTGTCCCGTCCAGGGTGCATACTTGGATCGTGACAAAAATCAAATCAAATATTATCGATTTTTAAAATTTAAAACCAAACCAAAACAAATGTCAGTTTTTTTAATCGGTTTGGTTTGGACTACAGTTTGGTTTGGTGATGTGAACATCTCTAATGGTGATATCAATGTGCAACAGATTCATTCAAGTGATAATGTGGCGAATTATTCACCAAATCTCTACCAACTTCAACTTTTAAGAAAATGGTAGAAAAGATTGGGATGCAAAAATTCAAGTATGTTCTCATTATAGGGAGTTAATATGCAGTGTACTTTTTTTTATCCATGCAAGGTTTTATCCCACTGAGTTTTCTTTGTAAGGTTTTTAATGAGGCAGCCAAAATGCATATCATTAGAAATATGTACTCTTTTTCCTTCAACAGATTTTTTCCCACTGAATTTTTTCTAGTAAATTTTTAACAAGGCACATTATCTATCAAATAGACATTCAAGGAGGAGTGTTATAAATGTATTTATATTATAGTGAATGTCTATAAAGGTATTTGTATTGTAGTGAATGTTTATCTTGTTTCTTGGAGAAAGTTAGGATTAATTTTCCCCAATAAATAAAGGGGTTCTCCTTCATTATATTTAATCTTCCAAGAGAAATAAGAATTATTTTTTCTTCTCTCTTTCTCTACAATATTCTTCTCCTTGCTTTATTATTTTAACATTTCAGATATTTTTCTATGAGATCGTAAAATAAAAATTTCATGAAATCATGTTAAGTATTTGGATGTAATTTTTAATCTTTAATCTATATTTTTTATCCTCAAAACTAAATCAAAAAGTACTGCAAGCAAGGTAAAGCAACGTGTAAAATAAAGAGTCAGATGGGACCTAGTTATTCAAAAAAGTTTTTCAATTATGTGGTAATTTATGATGAGATAAGCACAAATAATTTGGTCAAGTCACTCTAATATTTGTATTGCAGCTACAGTCAAATACTTTTTCATCCAACCAAATTATTTTAATTTCACATAAATTTATTTAAATGCCCTCGAGGTGCCAAACAGGCATGTGACCTCCTACCTGGTTGTTGCCACTTCTTAGACAATAGAATATAATATAAAGATTAGTCAAGGTTCACCGATACCATACTTAAGCCAATGGCTCTCATAGACGATATGTAAATAATATAATTGACCTTGAGAGGTTTCGACCATTTGTTGAGTTTGAGACTCCACAGCATAATTGAGATGTGACATCTTTAACTTCTTGATAAAAATGAAGAAGATAGAAATAATCAAGTGGCTCACGAGAAATGAAAAATGTATCACTTTTGATATACAGGTTCTTCAAATTCATACATAAAAAGAATGCAGCAGCAAGAAATGATATGCCCACACGACCAATAGAAGGATGCCACTATTGGCAAAGACTGTCTAGTAGGAGAAAAGGAATGGTGGAGGAGTCTTAAGAAACCTCCTTATTAGGTCCACCTACTAGCACCTAAAAAGTGGAGGATGGATGTTGTCCTAAATGTGTATTTCAAGAAAAGAAACATGAAAGAAACCAAGACACCGCATTAAAAGGAAATGCTAAGTAAATAGTAGCAACAAGACGTTAACCACACATACAATTCTTAAGGAAACACATGAAGTCATGTTTTAGCAAGCTTAGGAGGAGAATCACACAACAGCAGCGTCATAAAAGTGCTATTAGTTTACAGAGAGCCTTAAAAATGATGAGAGTAGCATTTTATTAAACTGAAGTCTTCCAACAACCATGATAGTAGATATGATGGAGATGACTTCTCAAAGCGTTCAGTGCACATACTGAACAGAAGTGTCACACCCCACCTTGGGGGGTATGACGGGCACCTGGTGCCTGCTAGACTCTAGACTACTAAATGGTCCAGCCTGAGCACATCTGGTGCTTTGGCTGGCTTTGGCTCTATTTCAAGAAACAAACCGGCTATATAACGGCTGTAAATACAGCCTCCGGCCAACTGGCCTGTAGCCATATGTACCTGTAACAACAGCTAACCAGAAACAGACTTGTAACAAGGAACCTATGCGGGCCGACAAGGCCACCATGCTGTCTAGTTATCTGTAACTTAACACAAGACTGCTGTAAGACTACGTGACCGGCAAGGTCACCACTACTGTCAAACTAAGTCCCCACACGGCCAACATAAACTGAGATACTAAACAGCTACAGCAAACTGCACGGCCCCACATGACCGGCTCAAGTAACCACAGGAAATACATATATCGACTGCAAGCCTCTACGAATACTGTAAAAAATTAATAGAAATGATCGGGACAGGGCCCCGACCTACCCATACTGCACAACAAAAGAAAAGGAGCTACACCTCTGGGAATCAGACTCCGGATGACAGGAGCTGATGACTCACTGGCTGGCTGGAATCACGAGGGATCGGCTCCTCGTCCGTGAGTACCTGTAGGCAAGCAATACAGCGCCCCATTGGGCGTCAGTACCACAGGTACTGAGCATATAAAGCAAACTGAAATATGCAACTGAAACGAATAGCGCAATAACATGACATTTAAGCAAGAAGTAGCTGAGTCTATCTAGCTGAGGATAACTGGGGAGAGTTTATACATTCTGTAACTAACTGAGCGTACCTGAAGATGTGTCGTCCTTCTGTCTATCAGTATCTACTAGCACATATCAATATATATAATAATACACACAATACCTGACCGACCCCCATAAGCCGGAAGGTGCCAACCAAGCAAGCAATCTATTTACCCCTACCCGAGTCTAAACCAACCAAAAACAAGTCACTCCACTCATCTGATAACTGTGAGCTCCTCCTACCGGCCCCCATGGGTACGTAGCTCAGGCCTTGGCCTCTGACAATAAACTGTGTCTGAGTCCGAAGACTCCTGCCTCTGGGCACAGGTGTGCACACAGAGTGGTCTGCCCCTGTAAACAGGGTGTGCTAGCTCTGCGCAGAGTAAACTGAACTACCCCTGCAAGCAGGGTGGTCTGGACCGTATTATCATGGTGGTCGGCCATCATCGTCCTTTAGTCGGACGGCATCGCCCAGCTGGTGGCGGTATCTGAATCTGGTATCGACACAGCTATAACCCAGGGGCGGTGGGGATGCTAAAGGGTGCCCACATGCCACAACAAGTCTCAACATACAAAACACATACACAGCAAGCACGCTTAAATGAAAAATACTAATCATATTCTCTTCTTGTATCTCAAGGCCAGTTTGTATTAAATAACTGATACTATATTCTATTTTACACTATTTCTGATTGCTGGACTAACTGCTACCTGGCCTTTATCTGTCTATCTGATTATATCTGGATATAGCTCAATAACATAAAATGCACCACCTACTACTGGATACAATCTCAACAGATGTAATACGTATTGCCTGAATATTTACTATTCTGATTATCGCATGATACGTAATTAATATACTAGCATGCTTGCTGGAAATTGTGCTAAAATCGTTCCTGTACGCTGGGTATCGGTTAATAGCGTTTATTCTATTTATTTTCTACCCTGTACTTCCTGGCTTGCCGAAGGAATAACTTTACATACCTGGTTTCTGAGTACCCGACTGACCGATGTGATTTCCGTCGGTACTTCTGCTGTTTCTCCCAACTACATTCATATACACATAAATTAGAACTAAATACATTAATATTCGGGAGAAATTATCACTTTTGATATATACATTTATCCCAACTTCAACCTTTCGGAAAACGATCAAAAACTCATTATATCTCTATAGTCCAGAAGGGATAAATGCTCACTGCAACGCTAGGAACACATTGGTACTAATTTAAAGTAATTCTATTTACTTTACCTCGGTAGCACGATGTTTCGTCGCAAATTTCACGAAACCAACTCTGTAGGATTGCTCTCTGCAACTTTATACACCTGTACCTAAGCCGTAACGGAGTTTAGACCGCGTTTTATCGCGTAATTGGAAGGAAATTCATATATGTTATCATGGGTTTTCTTAGTACTTGTTTTCCCCTGTTTCTTGCTGGAAATATGCTAATTGGAATGAAGAAGCCGACTTTTATTTTGTTTATTAATTTTTTTTTTTTGCTTTCTAAATCCCTTAACCAACATGACATTAGGCTATTTATTTATTTAAAAATTTACGGGGTGTAACATCCTCCCCCCCTTAAGAACATTCGTCCTCGAATGATATTCTGTCTAGAGGACTGCTCAACTTACTCAACTTGTTTCTAAAAAAAAAATTTGGCAGAGTTTCCCTTGTATTATGAACTATCTCATAATTCCTGAAAAGCAGAAAAGCCCAAGACAGGTACTCTACACGATATAGTAACATCCATGTTTAAAATTGTCTATAATCAACCGCCTGCTTTCATATATGAAGTATAAGCATTAATAAGGAAAAATAGTTCTAACATACCTCCCGTTTGCCTATGCCTGGAATAAGTGGGGATATCTGGCTTTCATGTCCTCCTCAGCTTCCCAGGTCATTTCTTCTCGGTTCCTGTTACGCCACAATACTTTGACAGACGCAATATCTTTAGTTCTCAATCTATGAATCTGTCTGTCTAAGATAGCTATTGGAACCTCTTCGTATGCTAACTCTTCGGTGACCTGGACATCCTGAACTGGAACAACTGTGGAAGGGTCTCCTACAAATTTCCTCAACATAGATACATGGAATACTGGGTGAACAGATGCTTACTCCGGAGGCAAGTTCAATTCGTATGCAACTCGGCCTATTCTCCGCCGAATTTGATATGGCCCAATGAATCTCGGGCTAAGCTTGCCTTTCTTACCAAATCTCATCACCCCTTTCATCGGAGATACCTTCAGGTATACCCAGTCATTTACCGCAAATTCTAGATTTCTACGCCGCATATCTGCATACGACTTCTGGCGGCTCTGAGCAGTCAGCAGGCGTTCTCTGATAAGCTTTACCTTCTCCTCTGACTGTTGAATGATGTCTGGCCCAATCAACGCTGATTCTCCCACTTCAAACCAGCCCACCGGCGATCTACATTTTTGCCCGTATAATGCTTCAAAGGGCGCCATCTGGATAGCTGAATGATAACTGTTATTATAGGCAAATTCAATCAACGACAGATGTTCATCCCAGCTACCCCCAAAATCTAGTACACACGCTCGTAGCATATCTTCGAGCGTTTGGATAGTCCGCTCAGCCTGTCCATCTGTCTGAGGGTGGAATGCTGTGCTCAAATTAATCTGCGTTCCCAAACCCCTCTAGAACGACTGCCAGAATCTAGCTGTAAACTGTGCTCCCCTATCGGAAATAATGGATACCGGCACTCCATGTAGCCTAACTATTTCTCGGATATATAACTCGGCATAATCCTCGGCTGAGAAGGTAACTTTCACGGGCAGGAAATGAGCTGATTTTGTCAGCCTGTCAACTATTACCCAAATGGAATCATTTCTGCGTCTGGTACGGGGTAATCCTGTTACAAAATCCATATTTATCGCTTCCCATTTCCACATAGGCACAGCTATATCCTGCGTCAGACCGCCCGGTTTCTGGTGCTCCGCTTTCACCTGCTAGTTAGGACATCTAGATATAAATTCAGCTATTTCAGATTTCATACCTGGCCACCAGTAAATGTCTCTGATATCGTGGTACATTTTCGTTGCCCCTGGATGGAGGGAATAACGAGCGTAATGTACCTCATGCATGATCTGCTGGCGAAGCCCTGGTACGTTCGGGACACACAGACGGCCCTTACAACGTAGCACTTCATTTTCAGTCACTTGGAAATCTGACTCCGTACCTTTCTGAATTCTATCTCTGAGCTGGACTAAGTCAGGGTCCTCGTACTGCCGTTCTTTTACCTCTGTAACTAGTGATGACTCGGCAGAATTTTGAATTACCGCTCTGTTATTTTCTGTCTCCACTACTCGAACGGCTAAACCAGCTAGTTGATGAATTTCCTTGGCTAATTCCCGCTTCTCGGGCCGCAAATACGCCAACTCCCCATTGACTTACGGCTCAGGGCATCTGCTACTACATTAGCTTTTCCTGGGTGATAGAGAATATTTACATCATAGTCTTTCAACAATTCTAGCCAGCGGCGCTGCCGCAGATTTAACTCCCTCTGTGTGAAAATGTATTGCAGACTTTTATGATCTGTAAAAATGTCTACATAGACGCCATACAGATAATGCCTCCAAATTTTCAGAGCGTGGATCACTGCAGCCAGTTCCAGGTCATGGGTTGGATAGTTCTTTTCGTGTTTCCTCAGTTGTCTGGAAGCATAAGCAATCACCTTACCATGTTGCATTAACACACAACCCAGTCCCAAACCTGAAGCGTCGCAATACACCGCATACCCATCTGTTCCCTCTGGCAATGCTAGTATTGGGGCGGAGGTCAATCTGTCTTTCAATTCTTGAAAACTCTGCTCGCAGGCCTCCGTCCACTGAAATTTTGCTGCTTTCTGTGTTAGCTTTGTCAGAGGTGCTGCTATAGTGGAGAATCCTTCAACAAATCTCTGATAATATCCTGCTAAACCCAAGAAACTACGGACCTCGGTCGGAGTGGTAGGTCTGGGCCATGTCTTGACCGCCTCTATTTTCTGTGTGTCTACCTGTATTCCAGCATCCGACACGATATGCCCCAAAAAGGCAACTGAGTTCAGCCAGAACTCACACTTAGAAAACTTGGCGTACAGCTGACGGTCTCTAAGGATCTGGAGTACTGTTCGTAAATGGTTCTGGTGATCTGTCTCTGAACGAGAATATACCAGAATATCATCGATAAATACTATCACGAACAGATCCAAGTACGGTCTGAATATGCTATTCATCAGGTCCATAAACACTGCGGGAGCATTCGTCAGTCCAAAAGACATAACTAGAAATTCAAAGTGACCATACCTGGTCCTGAAAGCAGTCTTTGGAATGTCCCTCTCCCGAACCCGGACCTGGTGGTATCCGGACCTCAGATCTATCTTAGAGAAACATTTGGCCCCCTGCAACTGGTCAAACAAATCATCTATTCTCGGGAGCGGGTATTTATTTTTAACTGTTACCTTATTCAGGTGCCGGTAGTCCACACACATACGGAGTGAGCCATCTTTCTTTCTTACAAACAGAACTGGCGCACCCCACGGGGAAGTACTAGGCCTAATAAAACGTTTGTCAAGCAAATCTTTTAACTGTTCTTTCAACTCTCTAAGCTCAGCTGGTGCCATGCGATACGGTGGAATGGATATAGGTTGAGTCCCTGGCAACAAGTCGATTGCAAAATCTATCTCCCTTTCGGGAGGGATGCCAGGCAACTCATCTGGAAATACGTCAGGGAATTCATTGACTACTGGAACAGACTGAAGAGTCGGAGGTTCCACCCGAACGTCCTGGACTCTAACTAGGTGGCAAATACATCCCTTTGCTATTAATTTTCTTGCCTTAAGGTAGGAAATAAACCTACCTTTCGGCGTAGGTGTACTCCCTTTCCACTCTCGCACTGCTTCCCCCGGAAAGTGAAATCGGACCGTCTTGGTCCAGCATTCTAAGTTGGCATAGCATGGCACTAACCAGTCCATACCCATAATGGCATCGAAGTCGACCATCTCAAGTTCTATAAAGTCTACCGTGGTCTGGCGATCAGCAACCTCTACCGAACACCCTCGGTAAACTCTTTTAGCTGTAATCGAGTCACCGACCGGTGTAAGCACTGAAAAGGGCTGCTGAAGCAATTCTGGTTCGATACCCAACTTTCGGGCCACAAATGGTGTGATATATGACAATGTAGACCCTGGATCAATCAATACATAAACAGGATATGAACAGATAATCAGTGTACCTGTGACCACGTCGGGAGATGCCTCTGAACCCTGCCTCCCCGGTAATGCATAGGTACGGCTGGGGCCTGCACCTGAGCCAGAGGCTCCTGGTCTACCTCGGCCCCTATTCCCTGAACCTGAGGGCCTGCGCCCCGCTGAGGGTGCTGGAACTCGTGGCCCTGCTGACGCTCTATCCAGATCATCCTGACTACCCTGTCCCCTGGCTGGACAATCTCTCATTAAATGCCCTTCCTGTCTGCAGTAATAACACCCTGGGAAGCCCTGCCTGCAGGCTCCAGAATGTAGTCGGTGACATATAGGACAAGGGGTGGATGTAACTCTACTCTGTTCTACCCTCCGCTGCTGAGGTGAGGCTACTGTCTGTGAACTGCTACCGGACTCCGACTGACTCCGGCGAATAAACCTGCCCCTCTGCTGCTGTACCGGTGGTAGAGATCTGGGTGGCCTATCTGAAAACCGTGGTCTCGGCCCCCTAGGAATTTCCTTCTGAATCTCAGCGGGTCTGCTCCTACGGCGCTGCTCTGAAGTCGCCTGTCTATCACCCCACTATCGCTGCCTCAGGCCCTCAATTGTCTGTGCAAAGGCCTGTACCCTGGCTATGTCCATGTCCTCTCTCAAAGTAGTTGTCATGCACGTCTCTATGTACTCTGGATTCAGGCCCATAATAAAGCGGTGGACTCTGGACGACATGGTGTCCACAAATGCAGGAGCATAGCGGGCTAAGGAGTCGAATTGTAAGGAATATTCACGGACGCTCCTAGCCCCCTGCTCTAAATGTAAGAACTGGTCCATCCGGGCCTGTCTGACCTCTCGGGGTAAGTAGTGGTCCAGGAAGGCCTCTGAAAAGCTGGACCATGTAGGAGGGGCTGCATCTCTTCCCCGAGACCTCTCCCAACTTTCGTACCACAAAACAGCAATATCCCTTAATCGGAACACTGCTAGCTCAACTGATTCTGCTGGGGTTACGTGCATGACTCTAAAGATCCTCTGCATCTGGTCCAAAAAGTCCTGAGGATCCTCCGCTGAATCCGATCCAGTAAACTGAGGGGGTCCCAACGCCAAGAATTCTCTAACCCTGGAACTACCTGGCCCCCCTAGGGATTCTGCTGCTGTAGGTGGTGCTGGCTGATGCTGAGCAGCTAGCATCTGAGTCAACATAACCACCGCACTACGTATCTCTTGATCAGATGAAGTGGGTGCAGGAGCTGTGGAAGGCGGTGCTGCCTCGAATGGTGTCTGGCGAGGCAGAGACTGCTGGGAGGGCCGAGATGACGCCTCCGTATTGCTCTCAGACTGGGCGGAATCTGGCAGTAACTGAGGCATCCTACTGGTGCCTTCGCCCGCTGCTGTATCCAATCTCCTACCTGTAGCTGGGTGCCACTGGTCTGCCATAATATCTGTAAAGCAAAGAGGGTGGTGAGTTTCAAAAGTCAACTCTATACTGTACCGCTCTATAGCACGATTGAATAAGAAAGAAAAGTGACAATCCTAACATGCCTCGCAGCCTCCTGCCTATAGTATGTGGTGCACAACACATCCATAGACAAGACTCTACTTAGCACGGCTTGCAGACTCCCTGGGATACGAACTGCTCTGATACCAAGTTTGTCAAACCCCACCTTGGGGGGTATGACAGGCACCTGGTGCCTGCTAGACTCTAGACTACTAAATGGTCCAGCCTGAGCACATCTGGTGCTTTGGCTGGCTTTGGCTCTATTTCAAGAAACAAACCGGCTATATAACGGCTGTAAATACAGCCTCCGGCCAACTGGCCTGTAGCCATCTGTACCTGTAACAACAGCTAACCAGAAACAGACTTGTAACAAGGAACCTATGCGGGCCGACAAGGCCACCATGCTGTCTAGTTATCTGTAACTTAACACAAGACTATTGTAAGACTACGTGACCGGCAAGGTCACCACTACTGTCAAACTAAGGCCCCACACGGCCAACATAAACTGAGATACTAAACAGCTACAGCAAACTGCACGGCCCCACACGACCGGCTCAAGTAACCACAGGGAATACATATACCGACTGCAAGCCTCTACGAATACTGTAAGAAATTAATAGAAATGATCGGGACAGGGCCCCGACCTACCCATACTGCACAACAAAAGAAAAGGAGCTACACCTCTGGGAATCAGACTCCGGATGACAGGAGCTGATGACTCACTGGCTGGCTGGAATCACGAGGGATCGGCTCCTCGTCCGTGAGTACCTGTAGGCAAGCAATACAGCGCCCCGCTGGGCGTCAGTACCACAGGTACTGAGCGTGTAAAGCAAACTAAAATATGCAACTGAAACGAATAGCGCAATAACATGACATTTAAGCAAGAAGTAGCTGAGTCTATCTAGCTGAGGATAACTGGGGAGAGTTTATACATTCTGTAACTAACTGAGCGTACCTGAAGACGTGTCGTCCTTCTGTCTATCAGTATCTACTAGCACATATCAATATATATAATAATACACACAATACCTGACCGACCCCCATAAGCCGGAAGGTGCCAACCAAGCAAGCAATCTATTTACCCCTACCCGGGTCTAAACCAACCAAAAACAAGTCACTCCACTCATCTGATAATTGTGAGCTCCTCCTACCGGCCCCCTTGGGTACGTAGCTCAGGCCTTGGCCTCTGACAATAAACTGTGTCTGAGTCCGAAGACTCCTGCCTCTGGGCACAGGTGTGCACACAGAGTGGTCTGCCCCTGTAAACAGGGTGTGCTAGCTCTGCGCAGAGTAAACTGAACTACCCCTGCAAGCAGGGTGGTCTGGACCGTATTATCATGGTGGTCGGCCATCATCGTCCTTTAGTCGGACGGCATTGCCCAGCTGGTGGCGGTATCTGAATTTGGTATCGACACAGCTATAACCCAGGGGCGGTGGGGATGCTAAAGGGTGCCCACATGCCACAACAAGTCTCAACATACAAAACACATACACAGCAAGCACGCTTAAATGAAAAATACTAATCATATTCTCTTCTTGTATCTCAAGGCCAGTTTGTATTAAATAACTGATACTATATTCTGTTTTACACTATTTCTGATTGCTGGACTAACTACTACCTGGCCTTTATCTGTCTATCTGATTATATCTGGATATAGCTCAATAACATAAAATGCACCACCTACTACTGGATACAATCTCAACAGATGTAATACGTATTGCCTGAATATTTACTATTCTGATTATCGCATGATACGTAATTAATATACTAGCATGCTTGCTGGAAATTGTGCTAAAATCGTTCCTGTACGCTGGGTATCGGTTAATAGCGTTTATTCTATTTATTTTCTACCCTGTACTTCCTGGCTTGCCGAAGGAATAACTTTACATACCTGGTTTCTGAGTACCCGACTGACCGATGTGATTTCCGTCGGTACTTCTGCTGTTTCTCCCAACTACATTCATATACACATAAATTAGAACTAAATACATTAATATTCGGGAGAAATTATCACTTTTGATATATACATTTATCCCAACTTCAACCTTTCGGAAAACGATCAAAAACTCGTTATTTCTCGATAGTCCAGAAGGGATAAATGCTCACTGCAACGCTAGGAACACATTGGTACTAATTTAAAGTAATTCTATTTACTTTACCTCGGTAGCACGACGTAATAGCTTGAGAAAGCATTACCTAGGTCAGGACATGAGAATGTAAGGAGCATGTTTGTATCTCGGGAGATATATTGTGTCAGGATAGAAATATACCTCACACCTTGCTTGGTTGACACACGGGGGTTATGAAAGACCAACTTGGGATGTCACATCACCACTCGAAGAAGTAGTTGTGAGGCTAAGTTGAGTTAAATGGTTAGACGTACGAAAGTCCCTAATCGTTTCCCCGTAAACCACAACATAATTGATTGCCCGCGACTAGAAAATTAAACTCCTCGCTCACAATGATGCAGTGAGGCTAGATTGCCGTGTTTAGAGGCTCGAAAGACCATAAACATGCAATTCTAATTATGTGAAATAACAATTGATAGTTCCATGCTTAACCCATTGCAAATCGTAGGATCGCATGATTAATTGGTTTTAACTCTATGTTGCTCCTAGAGTGATTTCAGAATATTTCGTTGACCCAAACTTAGACTTAATTAATCTCAATCGAAAATGTCTAAAACCAACACTTGAGGTATTTAAGATCACAATAGAAATAGATAGTTAGAGGAATGGGTCCAGTCCCTATGGGTTCGACAATCCGGTTCTTAAAAAGAGCCACTATATTACTTGCACGACCCGTACACTTGCGGACGCGCGAATCGGGCACGTCAAGTTTATGGCGCCGTTGCCGGGGACTAGGCGAGATTTTGATAATTTATCTATTTTTGTGTGATTTTTGAATTTCCTAAAGTGTTGAAAAACTTGGTCTTAGTCTGTTTATTTGCAGGTGACAGGTTGTCCTACCGAGCTGGCTAGAAATAGAGAGCTTGTGGAACCGTTGCTTGATCCTGAACGTCAAATCCATTTGCGAAGGAGAATAGCTCTAGAGCATAAGCTGAAGAGACTTCAAGAAAAGGTACAACAACAACCACCCGCAGGACAAGTACAATTCTCGTCCGAAGCAATGGCAGCAAGACCAGTTCGCGAAGTGGCAATCCCACTAGCGACAAATGTGACCTCAAGCATTCGTAAACCGGAGCCTGGAGGGCACTTTGAGCTTAAACGGAACATGGTGCAGCTGTTACATTCTAGTGGTCAATTCACTGGGATGGCACATGAGGACCCGCAGCAGCACCTACAGAGCTTTTTAGAGATTAGTGACACATTTGTCCCCACCGGCGTGTCCACAGATTATGTCCGAATGACCCTCTTCCCATTTTCACTGTTGGGAGAAGCGAAAAAGTGGCTGAAGGCTGAGCCACCGAACTCCATAACTTCATGGAATGACTTGGCTAAGAAGTTCCTTATCAGATTCTTCCCTTCAGGCAAAACTGCAAGGTTGAGAAGTGAAATACTCAATTTCAAGCAGAGGCCTGATGAGAACTTATATATGGCTTGGGAAAGATTCAAGTCATTGTTGAGAGACTGCCCCCATCACCAGCAATCAAATAAAGTGCTGGCCCATACCTTTGTAGAAAGTCTAGACCCACACACAAAAATATTACTAGACTCTGCATCGGGTGGGCAAGCCTTGGATAAGACATATGATGAGTTGTACACTTTGTTGAACAGAATTGCACAAGGAAATCCAGAGTGGCACAGCGAGTCATCGAGAGGGGCAGGAAAGAGATCGGGGTTGATAGAAGTAGATGGTTTGAATGACTTGGCAGCACAGTTAGCTTCGTTCCAACATCAAATGATGACTCAGTTCAATAAACTGAGTATGAACCAACGCCAGGGCCAGGTTAATGCAGTTCAGCAAGCTCCGAGTTGGTGTGAAATTTGTGGTAATAATGGGCACCATGCAGAATCTTGTGGAGCCAATCCGGAGTCAGTCAATTTTGTTAGTAATGTGCAGCGCAACAATCAGAATTTTGAAACCCGTTACAACAGAAATTGGCAGAGCCACCCGAATTGTTTTTGGGGTGGTAACCAAAAGCAGAATTATATGCTACCTCAACAGCAGCAGTATCAGCAGAATAGGCAGAATGATGGGCAATTGAGTAGCAACATTGAGGAAACATTGCAGAAAATCATGGAGACCCAGACTCAGTTAGTGGAAAATCAGGCGAGGATGGCAACAGACTTAATGAATCAGCAAGTAGCCACCCTAAATCTTAAAAAACAAGTGGGTCAGATAGCAGCTGCTCAAAACATGAGATCGCAGGGGGGATTACCAAGCGACACAGATCCTAACCCCCGGCAGATCAATGCCATTAGTCTGAGAAGTGGTAAGCAATTAGCTGATGCAGTGTCAAAAGAGCTGAGCAAGGAGGTGCAGCCGGAGTTGGTTAGACCAGGACCATCCATCAACATGGGAGATAATCAGAGTGCTGGGCAACAAAATGCACAATTTCCATTGCAGCCAGCACAAAGACCACCACCACCATTCCCTCAGAAATTCAGAAAGAGCAAGGAGGAGGAATGCTTCAAAAAGTTCTTTGAGAGCTTCAAAGAACTTCACATAAATTTGCCTCTTCTTGATGTTTTGCAGGGAATGCCCAAGTATGCTAAATACTTGAAGGACGTGATGGCGAACAAAGTGAGATTGGTGGACGTCCAGACTGTAGCACTGACTGAGGAGTGCAGTCACAGGGTATTGAGCAAAATGCCAAAGAAGCTCAAAGACCCAGGGAGTTTTACCCTCCCCATACAAATTGGTAAAGCTGAGGTGCTACGAGCTTTGTCTGACTTAGGGGCAGCAGTCAATCTAATGCCCCTATCCTTATTCAACACCTTGGGGTTGGGACAATCGAGGCCAACAAGGTTGATGCTGCAGCTGGCTGACAAGTCGCGAGTGACACCTGATGGAATAATAGAGGACCTTCTCATCAAAGTAGGTAAGTTCATTATACCTGCTGATTTTATCATCTTGGATTTTCAGGTTGATGACCAGGTACCCCTGATCTTGGGACGACCATTCTTGGCCACTGGAGGAGCGGTGATTGATTTAAAAGCAGGGACCCTGAAAATGAGGGTCGAGGATGAAGAAGAAATCTTCCGCGTTTACCAAGAAATGAACCCATCTGCACACTATAGAAACCTTTGTCAGGTTAGTGTGTTGGCAGAGGATAAGTGTGGGGTGGAGGATTCCATAGGTGCAGGGCCAAAGGAAATTACAAGTGGTCAGCCCGAGTCTGATAAAGGGCTTCAAATTGAGAGGAAGTTGGAGAAAGAGAGGAACAGAGTGGAGGCTGTTTCCTCTAAACAGCAAAAGAAAAGGAGATGGTTCTCGAAAGAGAACCCAGGTATGAGGATGTCCTGAAGAGGATAGTCCACGTCGGGCCACGACGTAAAATAAGGCGCTACTTGGGAGGCAACCCAAGGGTACCACAGGTACCATTTTAATTTCTTGCATTTGTGTTGATTTTATTTATTTTTCATCTTGTGTTATTTTTGGTGGAAAGTTAAGCACAGATGGAGGGGAAGTCTGAGTACCCGTGGAGGAGGAAGCTAAAAAGCATGGACGATAAAAAGTGTGGGGTCGACACACACTTGTGCAAAGTGAAGCAAATCATGCTATCAGCTAGGCCTAAAGGCCTCAGGGAGTATTTCTCACCCTTTCTAAATTTTTATTATGCTATGAGGACATAGCATTATTTAAGTGTGGGGTGCGGGAAATTTCAAGGAAATTTCAAAAAATTTTGTGCTTAACAAGTTTGTGGTGAATGTAATGCTAATGCTTGAGAAATTTGAAAAATCAGAAAAATTTGAAAATTTTTCTGAATTAAGCATGACTTCATCACCCGTTGGTTTTTCTTTTCGGTTCTTTTCCGACGGGGGGTCTTTGAACCGAAGAATAAAAATTTTATTTTTTTCTTTCCTTTGTCTGTATATAGTGTTTCTAGTCATAGTTAGGGACTGTTTCCGACGATGGATGGATGACGACCGTCTTGAGGAAAATTAGTCTGTAGGTGTTGGGTTGTTGAAACCATAACTAAGTGGTGCTTGATGTTCTTGTATGTGCTATACGTGAGTGTAAGATGCAAGTATGTTTAGTGTGAGCATGCAAATGTATAACTTTGTTTGAGACACTTAAGCTCTGGAATTTGACTCAATATGATTGAAGCTTAATTCTGAATTCTTGTGATTAGCTGAGTAAGAGTCTGATGAATGCGTCTTGAATTGAGCATGTGCCATGAGTGTAAGGTTTTTGAGTATTCTGTGCTATTGTGGAATGTCTAGAACTTGCCTGGTGTGTATATAAAACGAAATGAAGGATGCGAATTGTAGGAGATGATTTATGCATTTCTTTGAATGAACCAAATTTTTATCCCTCATTTTACCTACCTTGAAAAATTAATCCTAGTTAGCCCCATTGAGCCTTGAGCCTATTCTTTGACAGCTGCAACATAAGCTTAATCCGTTTTCTTTCATTAGCCTTGAACTTGATCCAAAACTCCTAAGCGCTTGAGTGAAAAAAAATCCGAAGGAGTAAAGGAGTGAGAAGAATGAAAAGAAAGGAAAAGTAGCAAGTTGTAGAAGTGAGAAAAGGACAAAGGTGCACATGCGTGAAAATGGTTGAGTATTAGTAAGGAGCAAGAAAACAAATTAATGAAACATTATTTATAGAGCTCCTTACTAATAAGTTAAAAGTGCCTAAAGAAATGGGGGAACATAAGAGGAACAAGAAAGATGAAAGGAGAAAAAGGTAAAGTAAGGGAAGGGAAGTTCGTAAGGAGGGCGTAATGTATTAAAAGCGCTTAGGAAAGATAGTCACTATTACTGGCCATAATAATACCTACCTGTCTCTTAGCCTACATTACAACCCATTAAGTCCTACTTGATCTTACATTTACACATCCTTAAATTAGTGGAATAAAACACTAAGGGCAAGCTTATGGGTCATTACATGATGCATGTGAATTCTTTGTGAGAGTGAGGGAAATTCTATTTATTCACCCACACATGTTATGATGTACAAATGATTTTTGCGTGTGATTGGGTAACTCTATTTCTGTGAGGGGCACATGTTGAATGAAGGATATAATTCAGGTTGGATTTCTTAATTAGTTGATTTGCACGAGTTTGCTAAGATTGAGAGTCGATTCTTGAGGTTAAGAAGTCTTAGCATCGTTGTATTTCATCTCGGTGATTAAATCGTGTATGCTCTATCTTTAGCTTGTTATCTTACGGAATCATTATAGCCGTAGCTTGAATTATCTGGCCACATTAGTTATGTGGGAGTCTCTATATGTATGATATGTAAAAGGTTGTTCGAGGAAGAACAAGGCTTTAAAGTGTGGGGTTGTGATCACGGGCAAAATAGCATGCCCGAGATACGCTTTATACCTTAATGTAGTCTTGTTTATCTAAGTTATTTTACATACTTTCGTGTGATTTTATATAAATGTGAATATAGGTGCTAACCGACATGATTAGTCCTTGTTTTGTAGGCTAATAATGCATTTGAGGAACTAATTCACAAGTTGATGAATAGCAAGGAATGGAGTGGAAGCAAGTGGCGAAAGTCGGCAAGGAGCATGCCTTGGCAAGGCTAGCCGCGCCAGGCAGCGTGCCACGCTGTGCGTGTGCCGCGCCCAGCGCCGTGCCACGCCTTTGCCAAGTGCACGAGAGAAGGCAGCAAACGGCAGCAGCAGGCAGGAAACTAGCGCGCCAGCGCCGTGCCATGCTAGGCCAGCTACGCGACAGTAGCTTGCCAACGCGCTGCATGAGCAGCGTGCCACGTTGGCCAGCGCGGTGACCCTCGGCAGCTTGGTTTCTGGAGGCACTTTCCAGAGAGCTTTCGCGTTGCCTCCGTGTCTCGGAGGCAGTGCTCCGCGATACACTCCGTGACACGGAGCCATTCCATTTCAGGCTAAATTATGCACGT
Source organism: Datura wrightii (assembly GCA_035772735.1). Taxonomy (NCBI): domain Eukaryota; kingdom Viridiplantae; phylum Streptophyta; class Magnoliopsida; order Solanales; family Solanaceae; genus Datura; species Datura wrightii. The sequence continues at coordinate 170,049,757 of JASDFA010000001.1, read as the reverse complement.
TTTCCATTTACTATAAATAGGACCCTTAGCTCCTAAAATCATTTGGTCACGATTTTACTCTGAAAAACCACCTAGGAGTGAAGGGAGAAGTGGGAGAACTCATCTAGGGTTTATCAAATTCCCTTCTCATCTACCAAATTCATGTAAGTATGTTAGTTTAGTATTAGTTAATTGTAGTTTTACGAACATGAATGGCAAGAACCCTTCCTCAAGGGTTGAAGCCATGAATTATGATTGTGCTTTTATGAAATTGTTTTGGAATTAAGTTATTGATTGTTGTTTTCGTCTTGCATTCTGGATTGTTGGTTGTTTTTATGATTGACCACCATGAAAGCATATTTGTTAGCTTGAGTAATAGCTTGAGAAAGCATTACCTAGGTCAGGACATAAGAATGTAAGGAGCATGTTTGTATCTCGGGAGATATATTGTGTCAGGATAGAAATATACCTCACACCTTGCTTGGTTGACACACGGGGGTTATGAAAGACCAACTTGGGATGTCACATCACCACTCGAAGAAGTAGTTGTGAGGCTAAGTTGAGTTAAATGGTTAGACGTACGAAAGTCCCTAATCGTTTCCCCGTAAACCACAACATAATTGATTGCCCGCGACTAGAAAATTAAACTCCTCGCTCACAATGATGCAGTGAGGCTAGATTGCCGTGTTTAGAGGCTCGAAAGACCATAAACATGCAATTCTAATTATGTGAAATAACAATTGATAGTTCCATGCTTAACCCATTGCAAATCGTAGGATCGCATGATTAATTGGTTTTAACTCTATGTTGCTCCTAGAGTGATTTCAGAATATTTCGTTGACCCAAACTTAGACTTAATTAATCTCAATCGAAAATGTCTATAACCAACACTTGAGGTATTTAAGATCACAATAGAAATAGATAGTTAGAGGAATGGGTCCAGTCCCTGTGGGTTCGACAATCCGGTTCTTAAAAAGAGCCACTATATTACTTGCACAACCCGTACACTTGCGGACGCGCGAATCGGGCACGTCACCCAAACCCAAATTAGTAGGTATGTTATGTGAACTACCTTCATTTCCTTTAAATCCTTATTGAGAGCTTGAGTAGTGATGATTTGAGCAGCATGGGATCATTATGTCCGTCATCGGTGTTAACCCCAAGGCTAGAGAGTCAGTTCCTTGAGCCACAGGACTCATTTGATAGAAGAGAGGGAGCACCGCTTGAATCTGAGACTCTAGGAAAGCAGTTTTCTGAAGGAACATCTAGACCAGAATAACCAATTGAACCTTGCAAAATAAGGTTAGATGTAGAATTTTCAAAACTGTTCAACCAAGGAGGATGTAGAAACTTCTACGAAATAATGGTTTGATTATCCCATCCTCACTTAGATGTTCTAAGACTCTATGGAAGCAGTTTCCTGAAGGAATATTTGGCCATGCACCTTCACTGAGATTCGGGTACACAATGAAGTCTACCAGATTTGCTATTGTTTTCTACCAGTGCACCCCAGTCAGCATAAGGTAGCAAAGCAAAATAAATGCCTAAGCTTTATTAAGTGTTGGTGCATATCACGATTTGCTTGAAGTGGAGTCAAAGTCTTTGGCAGAGTTTTAGGAGATCACTTTTTTAAGTCGCTCTCTAGATAGCTTATTATAGTTGTTTCCATTTTCTAGGCATATTAGCAAATTTTAAGTTTTTCTATTTTCTATTTTAATTGTGTTGCTCCTATTTTTATTTGAGAGATTGAAGTTTAATAAAATAGTTCTTCTAACTTAATTTTCTCACTTTTGCAATTTTAACAACATTGGTATCAAACCCCCTTTTTCATAAGGGATCTGTGAGAGATCCGTGAGGTTATTTGACTAAGAATTTTCCCAAAATATCAACCAAATCTATTACTGCAAAAGACTATTAAAACAATGAAAGATGAGAGTTCTTTCACTGCTATGACATCTCCAGTGTTTGATTGAGAAAACTATCAAATTTGGACAATCAGAATGAAAATATATTTAGATGCTTATAATTTATGGGAGGCTATAGAGGAAGACTGCAAAATACCTCCTAAATCCAACCCTGACTCAGATTAAAATCTCATGGAGAAGAAGACAAGAAAATTGACAGCTAAAGCTATCTCTTTATTGTTGTTCCTCCAACCATTTTCTGTAGAATCATGACGTGTAACTCAGCTAAATAGATCTGAGATTTTCTCAATAGTAAACACAAAGAAGGTGAAGAATTAAATTAAGGGAAGTGTTGAATTTAGTAAGGAAAATTGAAATACAACATATAAAAGACTTAGAATCTATAAAGGATTACCCAGTAGGCTAATTTATATTGCAAATATTGTACGGATTCTTGAAGCTAAACTTCCAAATAGTAAAATAATTTAAAAAATATTTGTATCCCTACCTGAGAGATATGAGGCAACTATTGCTTATTTGAAGAATACTACAAAGCTTAGTTGGCAGAGTTATTGAGTTTATTGTGGGCATATTACAAACAAAGATGATGAGGCAAGAAGGACCAATCGAGGGAGCTTTGCAAGCCAAGTTGCAATATGATTCAGGTGGCAATGGGAAGAAAGGAAAAGAAAAGAAAGAAAATTTTGAAAATTGTGAAGCTACAACAATGAGAAATAATGCTACTACAATTAGTAATAGAAAAGAAGGCAAATATCCTCCTTATCAATATTGCGACAGGAAAAACCATCTTCACTATAAGTGTTGGAGAAAATCGGACATGAAATGTAGTAAATGTCAGAAACTTGGGAATGAAAAAGTCAGTTGCAAGGAAAAAGGACCACAAGAACCCGAAGAAGCTCAAGTTGCAACATGTTTTGCATCCACGATTTCAAGTGACAGTTCGCTTATTAATAGTGCTTGTAGAAATCACATGACTAGTGATGATAAGCTTTTTAGAGAGCTTGATAGATCAACCACATCAAGAGTTGGGATTGAAAATGGATAATACATCCAAATAAAAAGAAAGAGTACTCAAAACTTATTTCTAAAGTTTTATTTGTTCTTGAAACTGATCATAATTTATTAAGTATTGAACAATTACTAGAAAATGAATTCAAATTATTTTTTTTTAAATAAGGTACATCTAATAATTGATCCAAGTGGCTAGAAATTATTTCAAATTAAGATGCAGGGAAAATTATTTTCTTTAAACCCATTAGAAGAGGAACAAATGACATGTCCAAGATGACTCAACATTGAGGAAACTCGGCACAAGAAGTTAGGACATTTTCACCACAAATACATGTAGTTTATACAAAGGAGTAAAATGGTAAATGGTTAACCAAACTTGGAGGAGCATCTCTCAAACAGTTAGACTTGTTTACTTGGAAAGAAGACTAGAGTTCCATTCAAAACTTTCACATGGAGAGCTACCAAAAAATTACAACTTATTCATACCGATCTCTGTGGTCCTTAAAGAACTCCATCACTCAATGAGAACAAGTATTATGTTATCTTCATTGGATCTAACAAGAATATGTTGGATTTATTTAAAGAAGTTTAAGTCTGAAGTTGCTGGAGTTTTCATGAAGTTCAGAGCTTGGATAGAAAATCAGAGTGACTGCAAAATTTAAATCATTAGATCGGATAATGGAACTGAATATACACAAGATAGGTTCAACACTTTTTGTGAAGAAGCTGAAATTGAGTACATGCTCACTATCTCTTATTCTTCACAAAAAAAATGGAGTGAGTGAGAGGAAGAATATTATTATCATGAAGATGACTAGATGCTTGTTGCATGAGAAGAATCTACCAAAGCAATTTGGGATAGAAGCAACAAGCACATCTACTTTCTTACTAAATATAGTACCTACAAGGGCAGTGAAAAAGAAGATACCTTTTGAGGCTTGGAATGATGTTAAACCTACTCTAAAAAATCCCAATATATTTAGATGAATGTGTATTTTTTTATGTTGCATGGGTAAAATTGATAATCTTGATGAGAAGGCTGAATTAGGGGTTTTCATTAGCTATAGTTCCATATCTAAAGCTTATAGAATTTTTTATGTGCTGTGAGTTTACAGCATTTCCAACGCTCAAAACTAAGAAAATAGCATGAACTTAGGTGTGTTTATATGGATATAAGGCACTTTTCTTTGATTTCAGAAAAAATAAGTGTTAGAGCAAGAATGTACAAAAGAAGCCTGAAAGTGCAGAAAATGAGCTAAAGTGTCAGTCTCAGTATGAGTCATACTGATAACCGTGATAAGTTTTAGATGGATAAACTGGGAAGAATGCAACCTACGACTCTCAGTACGAGCTGTAATTGGAGTCGTGGAAATATTTAGAAGAAATTGCACAAAGATAGACTCCTGATACGGATGGATTCATGAATCGTGGTAATAATGTATGAATCATACTAGGAGCAGTGGTGAACTTCAGAGGATTTTCAGTGCTAAGCACAACTTTAGACAATTCGAGTCGTGGTTGGGAGGGACAAGTCGTACCGCAACACTCGTGAATAATTTCAGAAGATATCAGAGTTCTCAGAGCCAGGCCACAGAAGAAAAGCACGACTCGTAGGAAGCATGTACGAGTCGTACCAGTGCCCAACACTTATCCGAAATTTCAGCAAGCCAAGGACTTACAGACAGCAGGTATGACCCGTACAATCCTACTACGGGTCGTATGATCAGTCGTTTCTCAGGCGGCGCCAGTTATAGAAAATCACCCTGTTAGCTTAGGAAAAGGATTCTTATGTATGTATAAATACCTTTTATATTTTATTTTTTTTAAAGAAAAGAGAGAAGTTAGAGAAGCGAAATCAATAGCGATTCGAGAGAAAAACATAGAATTGAGTTGATTAGCTTGTGATCAACCTTTTCTTGGATTCTTTCTTGATCTTAATCAATTGTTATTGAGATTTTTCTTACGTATTCAAAGAAGTTTTTCTCTCATCTATTACTGTAAGTATTGAATTATGTGTTTAATTATGAATGCATATCACAACCATACAACTGTGAGAGGCTAAAACCTCCATAGCTAGGGTTGTGGGAACCATAGTAGATTAACGAGCTAGGGATACACAAAAGTGATTCAAAACTAATGCAAAACGCTTGTATTATATTCTCTTCATCTTCAAACATTTCTTAATAGTGTACAACATTAGAACTTGCCCGAATTCTTTACTTGCTTGAGCCTAGAGAGGTAGAGATTAAGAAAAGAGAATTACAACAAAACTTTGATCTCGATTATTATTGTATTAACTTGAGTTGTGGTCGCAGGATAGTAAAATTTGGAACATATTGATAATGGTTAGTTAGAAAGCGCTCATGAGATCTGACCCGATGATTGAGTATAGTCATCCAATAGGGACAAACCAGTTATTTGGATGAACCCAAGTTATCAGTTTTACAAGTAACCATTGGTATTGATCACGCGTGTATACTTGAAGTAGTTATGAATCCATGGGGAACACTAACCCTAGTTATTCTTAAATCTTGATTTAAATCATAATTTCAATCTTTGTTTTAATCATTGTTTTCTTAAAACCCCCAAATTGGAGTAACTAACCAACAAGTTTACATACCAGCATTAGTCTAGATCTTCCATATTCCCTGTGGGTTAGACCCCAACCTCTTTATTGGGTTCTTTATTGACAAAGTCTGCTTCATACTTCAGTAGAAGGTGTGAGTTTGAGCATTATCAAAAAATGGTGTTGTTGTTGGGGAATATGGCTAAGACTAGATTAATTGCTTGTATTTGACTTTTGGTAGTTATTTTCTTAATTACGTTTTCTTTTTGTTTGTGATATCCACATGTTGTTGCTCGGTGAATGCCAAGCACTCGGAGTAGTGGAAATCCCTTGATTTTGTTGAATCCCGAACTTGAACAAACACTGCGTAGAATGGACAAACCAGGAGCAATGAGATGCCCGTATAGCTGAAGAAGCTAGGCAAGTCGAGCTAGCTTGGCAAGCTGCACTTTAGGATGCGGAGGATGCTAGAGACGAAGTTGTTAATGTTGGTCGACATGGGAGGGACAACAGAGGTCATATATTTGCCCCTCAGTTCCTCTATGTTGAGGACCCAGAAATTGATGAAGTTCGGTCAGTCAACTAGAGCAATTGTACCACCACCACTGCTCGTTGGGGCCAAATTTGACATCACGAGCACCATGATTCAACTGTTAAACATGAAAGGGGTGTTTAGTGGTCATGCAACGGATGACACCAACCTACACCTGATGAACTTTATGGGTATATGCAAGGCGTACAGGTTGCCTGGAGTTAGCCAAAATGCCATTAGACTCAGACTTTTCCCCTTTTCTCTTTTGGGGGAAGCCACTTTATGGTTATACGGAGTTGCACAATGACTCCATAACCAACTGGAGGAAACTCCAAGCAAGCTTTCTTAGAGAGATTCTCCCCCCCCTCCCCCTCCCCCTCCAAAATGCTGCAACTCAAGGATGAAATTTATAATTTCCGACAACTCAAAATTGAGACATTTCTGAAACCAGGCTGAGGTTCAAGAAAAAATTGACAAAGTGCCCAAACCATAAAATTCTAGACGACAGTTTGTTGGAAATTTTTTACAGGTCTTTGAACAATAGTACCAAAGCTGTTACTATTCTTGACAGGGTGACAAAAACAAACAGGGCATGGCATACTCGGGAGGCAGACGCAGCAGCCAATACATCTGTTGTTGGTTTGACTGCGGACCAACATAGGAAAGAAGAAGAACGTGACCAAGAGTTAGCTCATATATGCACATTGTTGGATTTGCTTACTAAGCACATTATGAGAGCTGGAGCCAAAAAGGTGAATGTAGTGTGGACACAAAGACAGGAGTCGGGGGTAGACCACTCTAATTCCGATGAGGAGGCAAACTTCCTGGACAGCCAGGTGGCGGGTTTCCAAGCCAACGGTCAAGCGTCTGTACAAGACACTTGGCACCAAGGTTTTGGAAACCAAGGTCGGAACCAATATAGAGATAACTACAACCTAAATTGGTACAGAGATAGAAGCCGAGGTCATGAGCGTGAAGGAGACTAGAGAAGGAATGACGGATACCGCAATAATGAACTGGAGTCTATGTGCCTCCCAATGCATGAGAGGGGGAGGCTAGACAGTCAAAGATAGAGAACATGATGGCTGAGATGATGAAAAAGGTAAGGACCACTAATGATCAGTTGAAGGAAATCTGTGGTGATATATCGAGCATAGGCCAGAGAGTGGAGTCCCACACGACAGCTATCAAGCAAATTGAACAGCAGCTAGGGCAACTGTCAGCATCACTGAACCCTAGAAAAACGGGTACACTATCTAGCAACACAGTCTAGATCCAAAGAATGATGGCCACTGCATGGATGTGATGACTAGGAGTGGTAAGACCACAATTGACCCCCCTCTACTAGTTGTAGTTGAAATAAAGAAAGAGAGCATGATTGAAGATGATGACAAAAGTGTTGAGACGGAATGTGCTGAAAATGCTGAGTTGCCTTAAGACCCCAATGGTGAAAGAGTTTGAAGATGAACAAGGCACAACGCAAATTTACAAGGCTATCCCATGACCACCACCACCATTCCCCCAAAGAATGAAGAAGAAGGCGGAGAATGGTAAGTTCCAGAAATCCTGTCAATGCTCAAACAATTATCTGCGAACATACCATTGGTTGAGGCATTAGAACAAATGCCGGGATATGTTAAGTTCATAAAGTACCTTGTGACAAAGAAGAGGTCCATGAGTTATGAGCCTGTAAATAATGTACATCATTGTAGTTCCATAGCTACATGGGTCCTAGCCTAGAAAAAAGAAAGATCCAGGTGCTTTCACAATCCCTTGCACAATTGGCGATGTTGAGTTTGCAAGGGCACTCTGTGATCTGGGAGCAAGCATAAATCTGATGCCATTGGCCGTGTTTAAGCAGTTGGGCTTGGGAGCCCCCACACCGACTACCATGAGGCTACTGATGGCCAACAAAACTGTGAAGAAGCCAATCGGGATCCTGTTTAATGTGCTTGTTAGAGTATACTGATTCATATTCCCAGCAGACTTTATGATCTTGGATTGCGAGGTTGATTATGTGGTCCCCATCATTTTGGAGAAACCATTCCTTGCTACTAGGAGGGCATTAGTAGATGTGGAGGCTGGACAACTGAAGTTCATACTGAATAAAGAAGAGGTCACCTTCAACATTTGCTGATCAATGCAGCAACCAAAGGAATATAGTATAGTCTCAGTGATAGAGGATGAATCTGAGTTCCTTGACGAAGTCTGAGTAGTCAAGAGACTTAAATCGTGCCACGACTTTAAATCATGCGCTTCTTGGGAGGCAACCCAAGTGGTGTCTTGGTTAATTTTGAGTAACCGGGCCACCTTCATCGTGCCACGACGTTAAATCAAGTGCTTTTTGGGAGGCAACTTAAGTGACTTAACTAATGTGTGTTTAGTGGAAGGGACCCTTTGAATGAGCCATATTCAGCCCAGAACTTCACAGAGGCCATAGAGATGGCCAAGCCTACTAAGGGGGAACCACTCCCCCTGTTGACACACTATTGAGTGCGTCAGCCACCGCTAGTGCCACGATTTCAGCGGACATACCTCCTCCGCAGGATGACAGGTGCACTTAGAGCGCCACAGGTATGTTCCCTTTCCTCTGTTCTTGTAATTCATGCTTTAGGGATGAAGCACAATTTTCAAAAGAGAAAGGGATGTACTTGTATTTTTTTTTTTGGATTTTTGAATTCGTCCGAGGGTTTTTCTTGTTGTGTTTCTTTTCCCTCGGGCATGCTATCTAGTAGAATCAGCATGTTTAGAATTTTGTTTTTTTATGATTTTTGTTTAATTATAAAGTAGCTTAGAAATACTCAGCCAATAAAATTGCACTAGTTTTGGATTTTTGTAAAACAATTAACCCTATCTAAAAATATTTGATGAATTAGCTATGTACTTGTGACTGAATGCATGATTTCTATGAATCTTTTGATGTCATTTAGTGCATTAGCATGAGTAGTTTTGTTAATTTATGCATAAACCAGACATGTAGAGTGAATATAAGTCATGTGCCATGAGTAAATGAGGTTTGATACTTAGTTTAGTACTGTGTTGAAGATCTAGAACTTGCCTGGTTGGTCTTTGCATAGGTTAAGGATGGTTGGTTAGGACAGGATCATAGGCCATTTTTGTTGAGCCCACTTTTAGCCTAAATGACCCTACAAAAATCATATGATTCCCTTGATCCCAATTTTGAGCCTTTAATAAACCATTTTTCTTTGATTAACCGATGAACCGTACACATTTTTTATAATGAATCTGTTTTGGTCCTGGTCCCTCCTTGGACATTGTGAACCTCAACATAGGCAAAATGTCTAAGCTGAGGGTGGCTAGAGCAGGGGTGCATAAATAGTGGGAAGCAGAAAAAAAGAGAGAAAAGAGAAAAGGTGAAAAATGAGGTGTGGTGTGACAAACAAAAAAAAAGAAGAAAATTTGAAAAAAGGAAATTCAAAAAGAAAATAATGCTTGCAAAAGGTTGAAAACACACCATACTCGCACAAAGCATAAAAAGGGGTGAAAGGAGAGGAAAAAGAAGGAAAAGCAAAAAAAGGTGAAATAGGTGAAAGATGAAGCCAATGTATGTATTGCCAAGGAAGGGTTAGTCACTTAAAAAGATCCCATATTTATCATGTATAGCCCTAAAACCTAAATTACAAGCTAAATCAAGTCCTATAGTGATCCTAATCTAACCATTTGACAGACCAAAGTAGAGAAAATAAGGGCAAGTCTATGGTATCTGATACACAGTATTTGGAACTTCTTTGTAAGTGTAAGAATTCTTGCTTATTCAGTCCCATGCCATATTTGTTACTATATTTGTGAATGGGGACTTCGTTTGGGTGAAGGTACATGGTTTATGATTAATCTTACCAGTGATCTATGTGAAAAGCATCTGTGATGACTTGATTGCCTGTTCTATCTAGATGAAATGTCTTGATCCTTGTTTATCATGTTTTACGGTTTCTTGTAGTACAGGTGCTGATATTGGTTCACGGAAGAAGGGTTAAAAGTTGTTGGATTTATAATGCAAATTTTGTTTGGTATTGGTTATAGTATCCTAGGTTTATTTTCTAGTTGAGCGTCGTATTTAGTTTTTTTCTTTGCCTGAAAACATGCAAAAGTCTTAAGTTAAGGGTGTTGATGTGCTGTGAGTTTACAACACTTCCAACGCTCAAAACTAAGAAAATAACATGAACTGAGGTGTGTTTATATGGATATAAGGCACTTTTTCTTTGATTTCAGAAAAACAAGTGTTGGAGCAAGAATGTGCAAAAGAAGCCTGAAAGTGTAGAAAATGAGCTAAAGTATTAGTCTTAGTATGAGCCGTATTGAGAAACGTGACAAGTTTTAGATGGTTGAACTGGGAAGAATGCAACCTATGACTCTCAGTATGAGTCGTAACTGGAGTCGTGGAAATATTCAGAAGGAATTGCACAAAGGTAGACTCCTGATATGGATGGATTCATGAATCGTGGTAACAATGTATGAATCATACCAGGAGCAGTGGTGAACTTCAGAGGATTTTCAATGCTAAGCAGAACTTCAGACAGTATGAGTTGTGGTTGGGAGGTACGAGTCGTACCACTACACTCATGAATAATTTCAAAAGATGTCATAGTTCTCAGAGCCAGACCACGGAAGAAAAACATGACTCATAGGAAGCATGTACAAGTTGTGCCAGTACCCAACACTTAGCCAAAATTTCAATAAGCCAAGGACTTACCGACAGCAGGTATGACCTATACAATCCTACTACGAGTCGTATGATCAGTCATCGCTCGGGCGAAAAAATGTTATAGAAAATCATCTTGTTAGCTTAGGAAAAGGATTCTTATGTCTATATAAATACCTTTTTTTAAAAAAAATAGAGAGAAGTTAGAGAAGCGCGAAATCAATAGGTATTCGAGAGAAAAACATAGAATTTAGTTGATTAACTTGTGATCAACCTTTTCTTGGATTCTTTCTTGATCTTTATCAATTGTTTTTGAGATTTTTCTTACGTATTCAAAGAAGTTTTTCTCTCATTTATTACTGTAAGTATTGAATTATGTGTTTAATTATGAATGCATATCATAACCTTGCAACCATGAGCGACTAAAACCTCCATAGCTAGGGTTGTGGGAATCATGGTGGATTAACGAGGTAGGGATACACAAAAGTGATTCAAAACCAACGCAAAACGCTTGTATTGTATTCTTTTCATCTTCAAATGTTTCTTAATGGTGTATAACGTTAGGACTTGCCCGAATTCTTTACTTGCTTGAGCCTAGAGAGGTAAAGATTAGGAAAAGAGAATTACAACAAAGCCTTGATCTTGATGACCATTGTATTAACTTGAGTTGTTTCGTAGGATATTTAAATTTGGAACATATTAATAACGATTAGTTTGAAAGCGCTCATGAGACCTAACCAGGTGATTGAGTATAATCATCCAATAGGGACAAACCAGTCATTTGGATGAACCCTAGTTATTAGTTTTACAAGTAAGCATTGGTATTGATCACGTATGTATACCCGAAGTAGTTATGAATCCATGGGGAACACAAACCTTAGTTATTCCTAAATCGTGATTTAAATCATAATTTCAATCATTGTTTTAATCATTATTTTCTTAACACCCCCCAAATTGGAGTAACTAACCAACAAGTTCACTTACCGCATTAGTCTAGATCTTCCATGTTCCCTGCGGGTTCGAACCCAACCTCTCTGTTGGGTTCTTTATTGACAATGTCCACTTTATACTTTAGCAGGAGGTGTGAGTTTGAGCGTTATCAATTTTTCAACCTCAATCAGGTAAGATTTCAATATTTAAAGACGTCCAATTCCTTGAAGATGAGCAATGGGACTGGAATGAGGAGTCTAGAGTTAAGAACAATAATTCACAACTTGATTATGATAAATTGGTAGATGATCAACCTATTAGGGGAACACGATCACTCTATGATATTTATTAGAGATGTAATGTTTTTATTTTTGAACCTGAAGGATATGAAGAAAAAAATTAATCAAAATGGACAGATGCAATGATGGAGGAGCTATCCATAATGGAAAAACTAAACTTGAAAGCTAGTTCAAAGGCCCCAAAGTGATTGGAGTTAAATGAGTTTTTAGAACAAGTTTAATCAAGATGGCTCGGGAAACAAGCACAAAGCTTGATTAATGGTGAAAGTCTATGCACAAGTTTGGGGAGTAGATCTTTTTGATACTTTTTCCCGAGTATCCAGATTGAATACAATACGAATTCTTTTGGCTATAACAACTCACAAAAGTGGGAAGATTTTTCAAATTGACACGAAGTCTGTATTTTTGAATGGTCTACTACAAGAAGAAATTTATGTTAAGAAATTAGAAGGTTTCAGTGTACCAGGATATGAAGATAATATTTTTTATTAAAAAAAGCTCTATAGGGACTAAAGCAAACTTTTGGAGCTTGGTACAGCTAAATGGATAACTATTTGCTGGACTTGGGTACTAACGACGCATATGATATGTAGAATATTGTGGCATGCATGTACAATCCAGTACTTGTTGTGTGAGTTACTTGTAATATCCCAACAACCTTAAGATCAGACCAAGGAGTTGTAATGGAGAAAATAGGATTTTTTGCACCAGGTCACAGGATGAGTCATCTAGTGACCCGTCGGGTGTACCACGAGTTATTGAGTGACTCGTGGGGAGGATCTTAGATTGGGTTGGAATTTTGAGTTTTAAGGTGACCACTGGTCGTGGTTAGCACCATGATTCGTGGAGTGGTCTGTGGCAAAGACTTGATTGAAGAACGAATAATTTTGGCAGTGTCCCTAACAGGTTGTCACCATGGGTCGTCGGGCACCCCACGAATCATGGTGTCCCTCCTGGTGACCACTGAAGATGAAATTCCGATTCTAGCCTCCGGAGGTGGCCACGAGTTGACCAGTCCCTCATGGGGACTGGCAGTGTGTTTTTTCCTGTAAATTTGTTAAGGGTTTTTCATAATTCCTAAGTTCCTAAGACCTAAACTCATTGTTTAAGCTCAGAATAGAGTGTTTAAAGAGGGGTAAGTTCATTTCAGGCCTACTCACTTCCATGCATGCAAGTCTAGAAGCTCCTAAGGGTGATCAAGCCTAAATTCCTCAAGTTCTTCCCTAAATTTCCATTGGGCAATCAAGGGAGTTGAGAAATCACATTTTTACAGGTATGTAAGGCTATGAATAATGTATCCATCCACACCCATTCTCAATCCTTCTTCAGTTCATGAAATTCTAGTTGATGAATCTATAGGGTTTTAACCCAACATGTGAATTTCCTAAATATCAATCATGGGTATGATCAAAGCATGTTTCAAATATTGAATTATGATTTATGGGCATATTTTACAATATTTTCAATTATAAATTATATTTTCAAGCTTTATAAATTATGATGCCCATCCATGAAAGTTCATGAAAGTTGAGATCTATGATATATGTATTCAAGCATGATGAGATGTATATGAAGAAAATATGATTTTTAATTACCCATGTCTATGTTCATGTTTTCAAATGATCAAGTCTATGTCAAGCATGTTTAAGTATTGGGCAAGCCCATAAGATCAAGTATGTTTCATGAATTTATCTATACTTCATGTATTAGCTTACCACATGAATTTTGGAGTCTAGACTCCCACTATTTTCAGCTTGTGGTATGGTTTGATCCCAAGGCTCCTCATGTTATGATTTCAGATTTATGCGCATATGTTATGAGTCAGCTTCGTCATTAGAAGATGGTTCAACTTTGTTGAAAACTGATGGCGAGCATATACATGTTTTTGGGAGTAGTGTCTAGCACCGAGTAGGCTAAGGTTAGTCAACCCTAGGCCTCAAAACTACGCGCCAATGTAGGTATGTTCAAATTATTTGGGACCTCCCTTCTAAGCTTCCCTTACCCTCAAGGAGCCTTCAGCTTGATATCAATATCATGGTAGTGTCCTGAACCCAAGCAAGGCTTTGGACGGCTCTGCCCACTTGAGTGTGATAATCAGGACCACATAAGCTCTACCATGGTAATGTCGGATATATGACGAGTCTCCCATTGTTCCTCATGAGTTTAGTTATGCATATTCATTAGTCATGATATTATGTTTTCAGCAGGTTTGAGCCAATGTTCAGTTTTACTTATGATTATCAGTTTTCAGCTTGGGGTCATTCGATTCAGTTATGTTCAGATCATGATTTTAGGAAATAGCATGCAATACCTACTCTCAGCATCTTATCTTGATTATGTTTTAATAATATGCATGACTTATGATTTTACTTATTTAGCGGTTTTACTTACCTTGCATACTCGGTACATTTCACGTACTGACCGCATACTCTATGTTGTATCATTTCATGATACAAGCTCAGCTATTCAGGTTCAGTTTCATTTAGCCATCCCTGCAACATTAGCACTTATCAGCCAGAGTTGGCCAGTCCTCATCTTTTGAGGGCCCTTTTTTTAGTCATATTTGTATTTTCATTTTCAGACTATAGTGAGTTAGTTGGGGTCTTTTCCCATCAACTACTCAATAGTAGAGGCTTTTCAGACATAGAATGTAATCAGCTTCGGACTTGAGTTATGCTTTTCGATGTTATGAGATTATCAGACTTCCGTTAAATTAATTATGTTAATCTTTCACTTTATTATGATTGAGTTAGATGATATGTTCATGTCATGGGTTGACTTGGAGCCTCTTGGGGTCCTTTGTCTCGTGTCTTGATCTGGACCTATATTTGGGTCGTGACATTACTGATAAGGCATATGAGACGCATGCCCTTGTGGTGTACCTATATAATCTATTGATCCATTGTCATATGACTATACAGTGCTTCTTGTAGTTTATTAATGATGTGTATTGCATATAGGCCCTTGTGACATCTTATCCAATGGCCTTGGTGAGTTCCTGGAATATTTTATCCCAAGGACTAAAAGAATATACCAAGTGCATAACGATCCAAGTATGATAATATATAATGCACCAAGTGTTATGACGAACGATCCAAAAGAGATTCAGATAATGATCTAAGAATGGTAAGGCATAATGTTCCATAACATGTGTTCCTAGCTTTCGGATGCTTCTAGTATATTACATATTCATATCTCTCTACTATAAAGTTCATGATTTAGTACATGTTATTCTGTTTGTCTTACATACGAGTACTATTCCATATGTACTCACGTCCCTTTTCAGGGGCCCTCGTTGACACTGTAGGTACATGCCCATAAAGCAATAGACTACCTTACTAGGCATCTGCAGGTACTTACACCATTGTTAGTGAGCTCTATTTCTATCTAAGGCTGAGTCTAGTACTCTTCTAATGTATATACTAATTTTTATGAGAAGGTTGGGGTCATGTCCCAACAGTACTATAATTCTCAAACCTTTATAGAGTCTTTATCGATTTATGATGATATGTCCATGTATGTACTCAGGTTATTTTATGACGTATTTTCAGTCAAGATTTACACCAGTATGTATGTTTCAAGCCCAGATGCCCCTTTTAGTATAAAAGAAAGAGTATATTCTCTTGTTAGTTGAGGTTTAAGACATTGTTTCATATCAATTGCATGTATGCCTTCTATGTATGTTCAGGTAGAGTTGTCTTGCTCAGTCAGGCTATTATATAAAGAGAACTGAGTGTCGATACCAAGATTTGTGGGTGATAGTTTGTCTCCCTTGAGTAAGGAGTTTTCTACGTTAAAATACTTGTGTCAGTTTTACTGATTCTGCAATTTATCTTATTGCATAGTTACTCAAAGAACCTGATTCATTAAGTGTTTAGGTTGCAGTTAAACTAAAAATTGGTATCAAAGCTAGATCTTTCAATAAAGGCTAACACTTTAAAAGATTAAAAATGGTTGCAGGTCTTAGAACACAAAAAGGATTATCAGTCACAAGGCCAACATATCTCAATGGAGAAAACCTCTGGTGGTGGATATCAAGAATGCAAGTTTTCATAATGGTTGAAGACTTGGAAGTCTAGGATTCAATTATGGATAGTCCTAGATATCCATAGTCCAAATAAAATAGGAGAGGAAACTCCTTCCAAGATAAAGGACCAACTCATGTAGGAGGACATTAAGGAAATATAGGTGGATGCCCAAGCCAAGAAGATTCTTTTTGGGGGTATTGGACCTAGTATACAAGATCAAATCCTTTTATTTGTTCGGGATACTTTTCAAACCTATTATAAAGAGACTCCAAAAACCCTAGTTGAAAAGGGAAAAATGGGGAGTCCATACTAAATAAGGAAGAATCTGATGGAGAATATACCAGAATAGCGATGACAAAATCAAACTCTAATCCAAGAACATATGAGGATAGTGAAAAAGTAAACTATTCAGAGCTCGAATTCTTGATTCACATATGCTTAGAATTCATGGCTCATATTATCCTCAAGGCCTTCCAAGAGGTTCATACATATAGGGACAAATTAATGAAAAATAACACTTCTCCTCAATTTTAAAACATAAGAACCTGACAAAGAAATTTGATGATCTAAAGAGACATTCTTATATTGAAGAGAAAGAAGGTAAGGGTCATACATAGAAGGTTCCCAACCTCTCTCACTAAAAGAAGAATCTACAGTGATGAATCCAAACACAATTGGAAGCTCGCAAAGAAGTTAAAAAAAAGTGAAGGATTAGCTGAAAGGGCTTTTAAATGGTTCAGGCTCTCAAGCATTACAAATTCTCCATAGGAAAGGCATAACAATACTAGATGCAAGTCTTAATTGAAAGGAGAATTAAACAGCCTGACTCATAATAAAAACCAAGACAAAGGCATCTCTCTCTTCACCTAAAGGAACCCAAACATACAGGGGCTCCAATAAATCCTCTCTAAAGTAAGAGGAAATGACCAAGGTAGGAGGAATCAAGAGCATTGGAAGAAGTCTCAGCTAATGACATAGAAAAGAGTATTCTTTTCTCTTTCTAAAAGCCCATAAAGAGGGAGTGTGGGATAAAGTTGGCAAATCCCACTCCCAAGAGATAAAGAAAGTAGAAACGTAAGTACAAAGGTGTCAGAGGAAAAAATAAGAAGTTGAATAGCATAAAAAAAAGCTATGATATTTCATTTCAAGAGTTATTATTGGGAACCTAGTTTTTTAGAAGAAAAGAAGCATGAGAAGGTTGATATGGATAAGATTGTTCCGCTCTAAAAAGAGTTCAAGAAGGTCTAGAAAACTTAAATTTAGACTTACCAATTCCTTTTTTAAGATTGAAAAATAAAAAATCTAGTTCTTAAATTAAAAAAAAGATGAAGAAGAAAAGCCCCTTAAACCAAAGAAAGGCTACAGATAGAACACATAATGATCACACAAAGGAAGAAAATTTCAGCAAATGAAGAGGACCAAAAGAATTCAATGGAAGAAGTACATTCTAAGTTAATATAAAACTACAAAACTTAGTTTTCTAATCAATTAGGGCACTAACTACAAGATACAGAAGGAATATTAGCTCCTCTAAAGAAGTTAAAGTCTGGAGTCCTTTGAGACGACAAAAATGAATTGAAATTGTGGATCAACCGACAAAATCATAAAGTCTCACATCCAATTCAAATTCTTGATATTCTATGAAGGAAATAAAAAAATACTAATTTGCAAGGAATTAGAGATAATAAAAGAAAGAACGAACTGAAAAAAATCCATAGATTCAGAATACAAAAGAAAGAAGAGTTAGATAAAGACAAATAGCCATAATTTATTAATGTTGATGGCTAAATTTGAAGGATAAATTTTTTGAGAGACCCTATAGAGAAATTGATTCTTTAAGAAAAGGATAAAGACATGAGCAAAACAAAGAGAAGAAGCAGCAAGAATCTAGTACCTTATGTAAGAGATTATGAGCCCGATTAAGGTACAATTTAAAGAGAAGAGCATGACACATGTGATAAAGAAGAAAAAACAAATGAGAAGCAGTTCTAAGTAGAGATTCAGAGATCATGGTGCTTTAACAAAAGGTTTTAAGTGAGAGGAAGCGAGAACATGTATGGACACATGGCAAGATAAAATTGAGACAATTCCAATCACTGAAAGCCTAGTATGATATCAATGTTAAATAAAATAAATCTCACTCCCATGGAGTAGAGAATGATAAATCTTGATAGAGATATATCATAGGAGTATAATAAAAGAGATTGGATCTATTATGTCAGATACTATTACTAAGAAGGAAAGAGGCACATAATGATTGACAAGATTAATATCACGTAGCCTATGAAGAATAAGTAGAAGAGTCCTAAAGCTCACAGAAAATTAGAACATGCAAGTATTTCTGAGTTGAAGAAAGTGACAATAAGATCCTGGTTCTTAAACTATCAAGATCGAGGTGAATTGAATATAAGAAGAATTGATGGGCTGAAGATAATGACCATGTGACCATCTAGAATTGTAAAAATAAAGGAGAACTTATATAAGACAATGACCAAGACCTACATTGTCACGATCCGATTTAGAACCGTGACCGGTGCTAAGGGATAAAATCCAAAAGCAATCCTTACCCGAATTCTACAGAAAATCGGGCAGAGTTTTTCCTATTTTTGGGCCTATTGAAAAATTTACCTGTCTCAGAAATCACAAACACAACAACCCAAATCGCCAAACAAGCCATACTATTCATCAATAGTCTAATCAAAATGCAATAAATACGAAATTCATCTCCAAATACAGAAATAAGTCTAACACTAGTCTCGAGTTTATAATAACGAAAGAATACTCATGAATCTAAGGATATGACTATCGGAGTGACTCTAAGAGTTTTAAGAAAAGAGACTATAAAAAATAAGTAAACTTTTTGCCCACGCGAAGCAATACAGAACTCACCAGAAATTGTCAACTCGTACACTCTAGTTAATGAAATTCTCTCCAACGTCACCTGCGGTCTCTGGAAAAAATAGCAGGGGGTGAGTCGCTAGCTCAGTGAGTAATAAAACTTAACCACAACCGCTTTTAATAGAGACAAGTCAGAAAATATGCTAGTAGAATAATCAAAATATCATGAAATAGTTGGCCTTTTAGAAACAATAACAATGATCAGTTTGTTTGGTTTATGTAAGAAGAAATTAATTAACAATTCGATAATAGACTCAGTAAAATACTCTCATATCAAATCTTATGTTTAGAGAGGTTTTCAAGTAAAAGACTTGTCCCATATACAATTTTAAAGCATTCGGTAACACATTACTTGTAAAAATCATTATAAATCATTGCAAATTGTGAAATACAAACTGTGGTAAGGTCACTACTCACAGTATTCTTATCGAAATACCCAAACTCGTCGCCTCGAGCAATTTGTATCATTTTCTTCGATCAATCTATAACCATGTTATATCGATTTTGACTTGATTTCTTTATCTAGAATAACTCATAACTAAATTAGAATACCCACCTATTGAGATTCACTTTTTCACTCTCGATTAGCCAAAAATATATTTATTCTCATTATGAATGACCTAACCACTCTATAGTTTTCTAAAGTAGAAGGACATTCATATAGTTTATTCCCTGAATTATTCATAATACTTTTCTTGTACACGTGAATAACCCAACTTACTAGCATTGTTGCTCGAACATTTTCACTAGTAATAGATTTTTAATGCCTAAAGGAAATCTATGAACGCAAAAAATAATTCATACCAAAATATTCAAAGTCTAAGTTCAAATAATACCTGAAATATTCGATAAGTGCTTAAGATTTCTTATCATTAAGAGATTCCAGAGTACTGCATAGAGTTTGTTTTTTTTCCTCTCTATTCTTCTTCTTCGGTCTTCTCTACTTCTTTCCTTCTTTATTTTTTTTGTTGTTGGCTGCTGTCGATGGTGACTCCCCCTCCCTTCCCCTTTGTTTCTTTTCCTTTTGTTTGCAGGTTTCTGCCAATTCTAACACTTTTCTTTTCTTTTTTTTCTTAAATTTCCTTAATAGATTCTTTGTGGGCTTCAGCCCACTATCTTTTCTTTTCTTTTTATTTTCTTTTTTTAAAATTTTATAACTATATAATTACTTTATATATAAATATATGTATACATGCATATATTTTTTTCTATCTAAATCTCCTTTGTTAATAGCGGGGTTCTATACGCATAGACATATGACTATATAATTGAATCAAGAACTTCTTGAGAACCTAGTTAAGAAAGTGTCCATGAGACAAAGGATTGGTTCTCGAAGAAGATGAAGAATATGTGCAAACAACAAGAAGAAAAAAACAATAGTAAATCTGGTGCATCAACAAAATTAAGGAGAAAATTATGTTTAATAAAATGATTGAGGACAAGTTCACTAGAAAGAATGATAGGACAAAAAAGGAAAAGGTATTAATGATAAGGAAGTAGAGTAGGATTAGATCTTTCACAACTATGAGCATATGATCATATGAGAAGCAACTTGAGGGGTTGAATTGAGGAAGATGAACTGATCAAAACAAACTTATTCATAATTTTGACTATGATTAATGAGTATATAAGGTATATCAAAGTGGAATATTGTTTAACTCAGTCAAATACCTTAACTAGTACGCCCTCATGGCATGGTCAAGTGAGCTTAAGTGGAAATAATGATATTCTTGAAGGGAACTCAATTATAGGGAGGAAATTAGTTAAAGAATTTGATCATTATGATAATTAGGTATGCATCTCCTTCCAATAGTAAGTTGCATAAGTGTTTCTATACTACTATATCTTTTGAGCCAAACATCATATATAATAATCTCTTGATAGAACTAAATTGAGTCAGACCACTATGTAATTAGTCTTGAACCAAATGCTTGACCTTATAAATATCCTTCCAGTTCACAAATTGATTTGAAAATACCTTTACAAACTTTAGAAGATTACCAAAACGAGTCTCTCATTGTAATAAACCTACTCAGGAGCAAGAAAATTGAAGATTTGTTGATAAAGAATATTTAAAGTAAAAAAGGAACACAAAATAGTGATTTAGGGGGAAAGATACATTGAAAATTTGGAAAAGAAGAGGAAGAAGTCAATTAGGAATTAACATATGAGGGATTTGTAACAAAGGAACCTAAGCTTGATAAGAAATCTAATTTCTTAGTTGCTGATGTCTAAAGGAGTTGGCAAGAAAGAAGTTGTCACGCCCCGAGTCTAGACCCTGGACGTGACACGGTACTTGAAGCCACAAGTGACCCCAAGTCAACCCCTGGTCTATCATTCACTAGCATTCTAAGTAAGCATGCACAGCAGAACTTAAAATAATAGCATAAAATATTTAAGAAAGACAAATCTGAAAGTAAAAGTTCAAATCTTTAAATAACACTGAATAAACTGAAAGTCATGTCTGTTTGAAAGCCATCTATCTGAGGAGTTACTGGGACAAACTCCCAGCTAACTATAAATTTAAATGAAGCTAATAAGTGATTGAAAGAAAGAAATAATGCCCTTGGATGATGAGAACTCACACTTCAACTGTTGAGGTGGGATACTCTAAAATGTGGCAGCTATCTATACTGAGTCTGAGAACCTATGGCTGTATCATGAAACGATACAGCATAAAAGTATGTGTCAATACTTTGAATGTACTCAGTATGTGAGAGAAACATAACACGAGATAAGTACTACTAATACTGAATTGAGAAAACATGCAAGAATCAACTAAAACTGTTGAACTGAATAACTGATATAACTGGGAAGGTCTGAAAGACCCTATCTGGTGGTCTAGCTTGTTTTAAGTCTGATTCTGATCTGAACTGAGATAAATTGAATGGATACGACATGAAATGACCAACTGCAATACTGAAAAATGATACAACTGGTGGAGAACTGATATGGTCAAAAATGACCCTGACTGATGGTCATAAACATGCTCTAAGTCTGAGATACTGAGTCTGGACTACTGCATTGTACTGATCTGGATTGAAGGATCTGAGAGTAACTGCACTGACTAGTGGGAGAGGCTATAACCGACATATAACCACGTGAGCTAGACGTGGAGTCTGATGTACACACCCCATTGGTAGGACCCAATATACCTTGCCAGGGTATAAAGGCATGGACTGTGAAAATCATAGTCAAAAGGTGGTCGTTAGGCCAAGTAAGTAAAACTTACGGTGGCAATGTAGTTCTGAAACCTGGGTGCGCTGGAACCCCGGCCCTTTCGGTGCTAAGTCCTACTCCCATTGAAATAACCCTATTACTACTACTACTGACAAGCGGATACCTCGATACTGGGGTCCAAGACACTGACCCAGGGATACTGTCAGAGAGTTCCCTGAGCATCTTATAGGACCAGATTTGAAAACTAAGTTCTAAGACTGGTCAGAGCTGCTTATCTAGAAGCATCGTAACCGTCTACAGAACAACTAATAACTGAACTGGCATCCTGGGGCTCGTCAGAGCTATGACTAAATATCATGACCGCCTAATGGACCAAATATCTGAAATCTGAATCTGATTCTGGAAACTGGGAGGCACCACTGACACCTCAAAAATAAACTAGAGTCACACTGATCAGTTGACATTTCCTAGACAACACTGAGGTTGCCAAAATCTGACTGAAGCTAGACTGATATGATTCTGACTGAGACTAAACTGATAGAGTTCTGTGTTCTAACTGATCAAATTACTAGCAGCTAATAAAGAGCTCATTTGTGCCAACAACACGGACAATTTCATAATATAAGAAAATTTCAAGAATTTTGGGGATTTCATTCAACAGTGCAAAAAGTCATTTTTGCTTATGGAACATTTTCTCATCATAAGTATATATGCAGGAAATTCTAGAAAATTTCAACTCAAGCATCCTTCATTCACTAGAGAGAACTGAGCAAATAAAATCATTACTTGAAAATTAGGGTTTAAATTCACCTTTGTGATAACACTGACAATTTGATAAGGAACTGATGAAGATTATAGTAGTAGTAAATATAAACAACGTTTTGAGTGAATTCAACGAAAATAACATGAATGCTTCTCATAGTCGAAAGCTCAGGGCTTAGAATTACTAAAATAAATTGAGGAGGAATTTGGGGATGCAAGGGAAGGACAATCCCTTTGCTGAAACCCCACATACCTGGTGAAGAATTTCCTGGAGAAGTGGATGTGGACTGCTGTGATGAAAGAGTGACCCTAAGCCTGCTAGAGGGTTTCTTGAGAGAACTGTCGATGAAATTCTGAGAGTAAACGTTAGAATGAGGGGAGAAAACCATTTAAACTCTCTAAAACATCTAAAACTGAGGCTAAAACGACAGGGTCTAGGGTCCAAAACCATAGGAAAGTCGAATTTGCCCTTAATGAAATTTCCCTGAAAAACATATTTGTCCCCGACCATGAGTTGTACCACGGAGTCACGACTCGTGGCCACATCTCGTGGTCACCTCACCATTTTCTTCAATATTCTGAAACTGGCCACGACTCGCATCCTATGACTCGTAGTGCCATCCTACGGGTCGTACTATCTATCGTGGTATCATCCACCCATATCAACTATGACCTACCCATAACTCCTCCTCACGACTCGTTGCTACATCCTATGAGTCGTACCATGACCTGTGATGACTCACTCTGGCGCTATTAAGAATTTCACCATGACTACTAACCACGAGTTGTACCTATGAGTTGTGATTTGTAGGACCACTCGTGATATGACCTCAGGCTCCTGAACTTCATCACGACTCGAGTCACGAGTCGTAGGTCCTCATCATAACTCGTACGTCGAGTCTTTCTGGTGCAAAATTCCAGGTTTTTCTACAGCTTCTAATTTCAACTCCCGGGTCTATTCTTAGGCCTTTTCTGGGGTATTACAATATCTCCCTCTTGGAAACATTCGTTCTCGGATGTTAGAGAACTCATAGCAACAAGAAAAATATCAATCAAAACATTCAAATACTGCTCATTCAACAACTGGACTGAATTTTTGCTTTTCATAAACACAACCAAAGTCAGGAAGAAAATTTAGTCACATGAATTGAATTCAACAACTAGCTCAGGTCTTAAAGCAAAATTCACATATCAAACTGCAATAGAGTCGGTAGAGAACAAGTGTGGGTATTTGGCCCTCATATCTGCTTCGGCCTCCCACGTAGTCCTTCAACTTGTTGATTCCTCAACAAAATCTTGACTGACGCTATTTCCTTATTCCTCAATCTACGCACCTGCCGGTCTAGGATTTGGACCGGTACCTCTTCATAGGTGAGGCTATCCTTGACTGCCACATTATTCAATGGCACCATAGAGGTTGGATCTCCTATGCACTTTTTCAAAAGTGATACATGGAAAACTAGATGTACAACTGCTAGTTCTGAAGGTAACTCTAGCTCATAGGCTACATTGTTGATACGCCTCATAATTCTATAAGGTTCCACATAACTAGACTAAGCTTCCCCTTCTTTCTAAACCTCATCACCCCTTTTATGAGTGAAATTTTTAGGTACACCCAATCATCAACTCCAAACTCCAACTCTCTTCTCCGCACATCGGCATATGATTTCTGGCAGCTCTGAGCTGTTTTTAACCTTTCTCGGATAAGCTGAACTTTTTGCATCGCCTCATGAATCGAGTCTGGCCCTATCAAAGTAGTTTCACCGACTTCAAACCATCCTATAGGAGATCTACACCTCCTACCATACAATTCCTCAAATGGGGCCATCAAAATGCTGGAATGGTAGTTGTTGTTGTACACTAATTTGATAAGGGGCAGATGGTCATCCCAAAGCTGTTATGTTTGGAGCCCTTCTACTAGAACACTTAGGGCTTGACTTGGCCTTTTTAACTTATCATCTCCCCCTTAGCTTTAAGTCATCATTCTCAAGCTCTTAGATCCTTTCTTAAGGCTAGGATAACATCACTAACTCTTTAGTTCTCATTCGCCACGAAAGCTATCACTATAGGTTTCATACTTATAACCATTTCCTACCAGTCATGGGATAATTCTCATACTAGCATGCTAAAAGGCATCTCATACCTTACACTATGGCTCTTAGGATTACAACATGCAAGGATCAAAATGAGAAGCTCATGACATACCTGCAACTATATCTGGAGTTGTCTGCCACCTGTACCTGATGTTATGCCCTGCTGAGATGGGCGAGTTGCTGGAATGGTGGATTGAGTCTTCCCATGTCCCACTAGAGGGAAATTCTTTATTCTATGACCCGATTGACCACATCCAAAACATCCTTCCCTACCGAGCAAACAATTACCATGGTGGCTCCCTCCATATTTCTCACAAACTGGGCGACTTGACAAGGCTGCAGAAGAGTTAGCCGGAGCTCTACCTTCACCCCATTTGGCTATTGGGCACTCTCGGAGTTTATGGTCTGTCTTGCCCCACCAAAAGCAACAGCTTGAGCCAGCCCTACATTCTCCCAAATGTTTCTTCCCACAGTTCTCGCAAGCTAGGTATGTAATCTCCCTTACTCTGGTTTTGCTAGGACTCTAGTCTACCGATGGTGCTAGGGCTGATGACCTCTTATGAGACTGGAAATGAGGTCTGCCACTCATCCTCTGTTGGGAATATCTTATATCCCTTATCCTTGCTCTCTTGCTTCCCTTTTCTTCTCCTTTGATCCTTCCATCTTCTTTCGGACCATAAAGCTCAAATGGATCCCTTTTTAAGAAGTTTCGACCCCTGGTAGCTATTATCTCTTCGGTAGGATTTGTAGGTGTGACTGCCTACTGGTTAACCTAAGTGGTCGCAGCCCGTATTAACACTCTAAGGGCAGCCCCGATCTCCGCATCCGTCACTTGCCCATTGAGAGGGTCCACTAGGGTTGGTGGGACTGATGGATTGCCGCTATTCTTTCCTCTATTAACACCCCTTCTGGGAGACATTATCTGCAAACACGTTATGCACGAATTAGAAGAGAGACCTTAAAGTTTTCACCCTATTGCACGATGTGAATATAAACAAAAGAGGGATTTTCCTAATAACATCTCATAGCCTCCACTTCATAAGTGTGGCGTGTTTCACACCCATGTAAAGGACTCTACTCGATGCGGCTTTCAGACATCCCGAGGATACTCTAAACCTAGTGCTCTGATACCAAGTTTGTCACGTCCCGAGTCTATACCATGGACGTGACACAATATTTGAAGCCACAAGTGACCCCAAGTCAACCCCTGGCCTATCATTCACTAGCATTCTGAGTAAACATGAACAGCGGAACTTAAAATAATAACATAAAATATTTAAGAAAGACAAATCTGAAAGTAAAAGTTCAAATCTTTAAATAACACTGAATAAAATGAAAGTCATGTCTGTCTAAAAGCCATCTATCTGAGGAGTTACTGGGACAAACCCCCAGCTAACTCTAAATTTAAATGAAGCTAATAAGTGACCGAAAGAAAGAAATTATGCCCTCGAATGATGAGGACTCACACTTCAACTGCTGAGGTGGGATACTCTGAAATGTGGCAGCTATCTGTACTGATCTGAGAACTTAAGGCTATATGAAATGATACAGCATAAAAGTATGCGTCAGTACTTTAAATGTACTGAGTATGTGAGAGAAACATAACACGAGATAACTACTAATAATACTAAATTGAGAAAACATGAAAGAATCAACTAAAACTGCTAAACTGAATAACTGATATAACTGGGAAGGTTTGAAAGACCATGTCTGGTGGTATAGCTTGTTTTAAGTGATTCTAATCTGAACTGAGCTAAACTGAACGGATACGACATGAAATGACCAACTGTAATACTGAAAAATGATACAACTGGTGGAGAACTGATATGGTCAAAAATGACCCTGACTGATGGTCATAAACATATTCTAAGTCTGAGATACTGAGTCTAGACTACTGCACTATACTAATCTGGACTAAAGGATTTGAGAGTAACTGCACTGACTAGTGGGAGAGGCTATAACCGACATATAACCACGTGAGCTAGATGCGGAGTCCAATGTACATACCCTGTCGGTAGGACCCAATATACCTTTCCAGGGTATAAAGGCATGGACTGTGAAAATCACAGTCAAAAGGGGGTTGTTAGGCCATGTAAGTAAAACCTAAGGTGGCAACGTAGTTCTGGAACCTGGGTGCGCTGGAACCCCAGCCCTTTCGGTGCCAAGTCCTACTCCCACTGAAATAACCTTATTACTACTAATACTGACAAATGGATAGCTCGATGCTGGGGTCCAAGACTATACTAACCCAGGGATACTGTTAGAGAGTTCCCTAAACATCTTATAACACCATATTTGGAAACTAAGTTCTAAGACTGGTTAGAGTTGCTTATCTAGAAGCGTCGTAACCGTCTACAGAACAACTAACAACTAAATTGGGGTCCTGAGGCTTGTCAGAGCTATGACTGAATATCATGACCGCCTAATGGACCTAATATCTGAAATCTGAATCTGATTCTGGAAACTGGGAGGCACCACTGACACCTCGAAAATAAACTAGCGTCAAACTGATCAGTTGACATTTCCTGGACGACACTGAGGTTGCTAAAATATGATTGAAGCTAGACTGATATGATTCTGACTGAGACTAAACTGATAGAGTTTTGTGTTCTAACTGATTAAATTACTAGCAGCTAATAGAGAGCTCATTTGTGCCGACAACACGGACAATTTTATAATATAAGAAAATTTCAAGAATTTTGGGGATTTCATTCAACAGTGCAAAAGCCATTTTTGTTTATGGAACATTTTCTCATCATAAGTATATATGTAGGAAATTCTAGAAAATTTCAACTCAAGCATCCTTCATTCACTAGAGAGAAGTGAGCAAATAAAATCATTACTTGAAAATTAGGGTTTAAATTCACCTTTGTGATAACACTGACAATTTGATAAGGAACTGATGAAGATTATAGTAGTAGTAAATATAAACAACGTTTTGAGTGAATTCAATGAAAATAACATGAACGCTTCTCATACTCGAAAGCTTAGGGCTTAGAATTACTAGAAGAAATTGAGGAGGAATTTGGGGACGCAAGGGAAGGACAATCCCCTTGCTGAAACCTCACATACCTGGTGAAGAATTCCCTGGAGAAGAGGATCTGGACTACTGTGATAAATGAGTGACCCTAAGCCTGCTAGAGGGTTTCTTGAGAGAACTGTCAATGAAATTCTGAGAGTAAACGTGAGAATGAGGGGAGAAAACCGTTTAAACTCTCTAAAATGTCTAAAACTGAGGCTAAAACGACAGGGTCTAGGGTCTAAAAGCATAGGAAATTTGAATTTTCCCTTAATGAAATTTTCCTAAAAAACAGATCTGTCCCCGACCACGACTCATACCACGAGTCGTATCACGGAGTCACGACTCGTGGCAACCTCTCGTGGTCACCTCACCATTTTCTTCAATCTTCTGAAACTGGCCACGACTCGCATCTTACGACTCGTAGTGCCATTCTACGGGTCGTACTGTCAGTTGTGGTATCATCCACCCATACCATGTACGACCTACCCACGACTCCTCCTCATGACTCATTGCTACATCCTACGACTCGTACCATGACCCGTGAAGACTCACTCTGGCGCTACTGAGAATTTCACCATGACTACTAACCACAAGTCGTACCTAAGCGTCATGATTTTGTAGGACCACTCGTGATATGACCTTAGGCTCCTGAACTTCATCACGACTTGAGTCACGAGTCATAGGTCCTCATCACGAATCGTACCTCGAGTTGTTCTGGTGCAAAATACCAGGTTTTTCTGCAGCTTCTAACTTCAAATCCCAGGTCTATTCTTAGGCCCTTTTCGGGGTATTACAGAAGCTTTCAATCAATTGAGTAACTATAAGAACCTAATAGTAAAGCAATATGATCCATATTTTCTAAAGTGGTGATGTTTGAAAAATCAGATTTAATGAACAACAAGATTGGCTTATACCAAAATAAATGATTTCAAGAAAGAAGCAGATGACGGTGGCTGAAAAGAAAAATAGATGTTGTTTAAGGTTAAGAATATGTTATTTGAAGAGTTTAGAATGATACCACTACGTATTCTAACAAGACTATGAGAATTCATACAAACCACTTATTTTGATATAGAGAATATGATCCCTATCTCTTCCTAGCGAAAATAAAAACTTATTCCTTCTATATTCTATCTTGATTCTATTGGATTATTCTGATGGCGGTATTATAAAGTTGTGTACCTATTTATTTGAATTAGGTCACATGACTTGATCTAATGCACGTCAAATTTTCTTAAGATTTTATCTTGATAAAATTATTTTAGCACTTGTGTTATGTTCATGATAGTGTAGCCCAATGATCATGAATTTGATATTGATAAATCATGACTTGATATGGTTAGTATACTTACTTTCTGATAATTCCAAAAGGGGGGAAAATTAGAATAGTTCATACAATCCATCTGCTATTAATGGTATGTAGAAGACATATACTATTGAGATTGAAGTTAGTTGGTATTGAAGAGAAGAAGATGGTCGGAAGATGCGACCAGGAAAATACATTGAAAGGAAAAAGATGATCATTATAAAGAAATTGGTGCTAAAGAATAAAGTTACACACAATTAAAATTGAAAGATTGTCCAAGAAGATAAAACCTGATCCTTGCACTTACAATGAAGAAATATTTTGAAGAAGACATATGGATATGATAAGGTTCTAAACCTAGACATCTATAGAGTTGCAAAGAATAGAAGGTAAGAACCTACCACTGATTAAGTGAGATCAAAACTCTTCCTTCTCTTCATTAGTCAAACAACCTAGTCGTCTAGAGGGTTACCATTAATGAAAGGTAAGTCACTATATAGACTTAAGTGACATCATATCTTTCCAAGTTACCTAGATCAACATGGAGCTAGTTTTTAAGGGGAAGATTGTCAACATCGAAGTTGTTCCTAAGGGGGAAGATGCGCATGAAAAGCACAGAAAGAATAATGAAGTTGATATAGTGCATATGAAGAAGTATGAAATTGTTATGGGTTTGTCAGTATCAAAAAGGATGAATTTGTTGAGCCACTTAGATCTAAATCTTAATTCAAGATCTTAGGAAAATTTGATGATTGAAAAATAATATACCAGTGTCAATCTGTGTTCAAGAAGAATGAGAAAATATGTACAAGAACCATATCCTTAATAGATCTTAAAAAGGTACTTGGCTGACACGTGATTCTAGACCAAGTCAAATAAGGATTGATTTCTTGAATTTTTGAACCAAGTCTTGATTAGATTTGGAGAATTGCAAAATGACATTTCTACTATATAATGCATTATATTAATGCTTTATAAGTCACCACCAAAACGAGAGAAGACTGTTGAAATAGAGCGAGAACTATATGAGTATCTTGGAGAAGAAGAATCAACTATAATAACAAAGAAGAACGCATTCCTATCAAGATTTACATAAAAGTGTTCTAGAGTTGTAATAGTTATATTCTTGTGGTCCTTAACTATACAGTTCTTACATTCATAATGATTTCTATTAGGTGTTGATTTTATAATGTAACGGGCTTCATAAACTGGGTGAAGTCTTTGAAGGAGATAAAGTAGGTACCAACAATTAGAGAAGAATTGGAGTAGGTGTTGTTGGAGTCAATTTTTCAGGTGTACATACAAAGAGTTAAAACCTTAAAATTGCTCAAGTTATAGTGGAGAGTTTGGGAAAATCCTACTGGAGATAGGTTATGATTTTTGCCTCACTTGAGTAATGAGTTTTTCATATAAAAATTCTCATGTTGATCTATTATTCTACAATTTCCTTCATGTGTAGTTACTGAAAAAAACCCGATTCTTTCATATAATAGGCGCCAACAAATTAACATGCTATATTTTATCCATATTCTACTGAAGTGCATGCAAAAATGCTTTATATGATCTTATTTCTGAAATAATTTATAGCTTGAAATGCAAATTGCTACTTCAAACCTGCATGCTGATGTTGTCTCAAAAGTAGGCAAATTTATATTTTTTGGTGCATTGGCACTTATGCACTTATTTTGTGCTGGTCTTTAACTTATGCCTCTCATAATTTAAAAAAAAATCGCGGGGTATAAGTACATATTTTGGTATCATAATATTCCTAACTTATGCTCCACATGACTTTAGTTTTTAAAGAGCTTATGTCCTCTAGGTAGCACTTTGATTACTAAAGAGAAAAAATGCAAAACACAAAATATGAGGGGCAAAAATTAAAAACCATCCCATTTGAAGAACAATTTGTGTAATTTTTTTATAATTATTAGAACTGGTGTATATCGAGGTTTTAAAAGGCGCGGAAGCGAGGCAAGATATTTTACCTGCTAGAGGATGAGGTGTAAGCTTTGAGGTGCTGGGATATAAACCCCGTAGATCTTTATTTTTTAAATATTTTATAAATTAATATAATAAAAATAAATAATAAAAAAATAAAATTACATAGAAATTATAGAAAATTCAAAAAAAATATAAAATAAGTGAAAATGTACATAGAACTGCTTCATCTTAAAACATTAATCAAAATCAACAATTGGCTAAGAAAATAACTAGAACTGATCATCTCGAAAGAGTAAGTAGACTCTTTTTTATAAAATTGAGTAAAAATTTATAAACTAACTTGTAAGAAACACAATTTAAAAAAGGAACCTACAATAAGAAGTACCAAACCAGAGAAAGTGATGAAGGTATTAGGATATACTATTAACCATGCGATTTAGTATAGTATTATGTTTCAATTTTATGTAAGACTTTTATTTTATTTATTCGGATTAATAAAGTTTTATTTTCAAATAGATCTTTTTTTTTGCATGTGTGTCCTTTACTTATATAGTAAATGATTTACTTTGTAGAGTTTACCTTATACATGGAAGATTAAATCATCGGTTCTTATAACTATAAAGTTTATATATGTTCACAATCTAAGATAAAAATTGAACAAATTCATCAGTACGATTGTAGCACAAGATTAAATATAATCTATCTTGATTATGGGAATGATATAATTTCAACTTCTTGTGGTAGTATATTTTGTATGTATTGAACAGATCAAGTAGAGATAAGTATTTTATCTGACTTAATAAAATAAATTCTCTAGATTATTAAATGTACTTATACTCTTAATCTTGATATAATTATTATGATCAATGTAATTTGTTTGTTGTTTTGATCTATCAAAAGGTAAAACTCTTTGGCGAGTTAAAATATTTCTGATAGGTTGGATGATGGACATTTGTGAAATAATATTTAGTTGATGAATCTATTTCTCAACCTTGAGATTAATGATACCCCTTTATAGTTGCTTATAAGTTTTTATGTGAAACCCTACAAGTGAATTTTTGTATCCGTCACATGAAATAAGTTAAGCGTATGAATAAAGGATTAAATTGACTAATGAATTAAGTAGTCAGAAATTTAATTCGATTGGTTGGTATCTATAATCTTAACATGGAAAGTTAAATAAGATTTAATGACCAATTTTGAAATTATACGAAGGAGTGCAATTACGGATTTTTAGTGGAATAGTCTGTAATTTATCATGGTAGGTTAATTCATTCATTTTGCAAATTAATATCATAATTGAAAGCCTCACTAATTAAATTTGTGGTCCCTGCTATGCCTGATTAATCATCAACTTGGAAAAGAAGAAATCAGTTTTCTATAAGTAGTAAAATTCTATAAGATTTCGGATAACTTCAAGAAAGGAAAGTTGTATACATTTTGGATTTGTGATAGCCCAAACACTTGTAGATAAGGAATTCTATACATTTTGGGATTAGGGTTTTACACCCCAAAAACATGGGTATAAATAGGACCTCTTCCTCTGTGAGAAAAATACATTTATGAGAAGCAATACTTACTCACACAAGTATTCCCTACTTGGAGATTTTTGAGGCTATAGCAGAAGATCGCAGACCTGGAGAGCGAGTTGGACATTTTGTGCAAAAGCTTCAAGAGGTTAGTAATACGTAACCTAATTTATTGTTATTATCTAGTTATTCATGTAAGTCGATTGATCCTTTTTGCTTGCTTTTATTATACATGTTATAACACTTGGCATCAATAGCCATCTTACATCTAACTAAATAATGTAAAAAATTCATGTTGTCGTTTTGCATGTGTGCGAATCATACCATAGATCAAAACCGAGTGATTTTAATTTTTTCTTGAATTCTGAAAAATTGATCTGTCGTTTATAATATGTTAAAAACCCTAAAACAAGAGAAAGAGTGAGGATTTCCAGCCCGCACACATGACATTACCGAGCCGCACAAATGGCACTGTCGGGCCTCACGCATGGCACTATCGAGCTGCGTGCATGGCTTGCCAATGCTTGCTAGTTTGATCGGTATTGGAGTTTTTCAAATTTTGATGAACTCCGGTTGACCTGAAATTTGGTAGGTTCATTGAAAATGGCCCATTGAGAAATACTCACTATTTTGCTATGTGTAACATCGTTTTTTGGCCATTCGAAATCATTTTTTTAATGTGTTTTTGGGCATTTTTATTTTCTGAAAAATTAAAAATTTAAGAAAAAATTATTTTCTTTCAACCAGTGGTGGTAGGGTTCAATCCTTATAGTCTCCATTGGTATATAATAGTCATATAATGATTTTACATATTAACATTGGTCTTCTTTCCCCATCGGATAGATTCATTATGGTCGATTATTGTGCTTTCTTATCTCTTGTTGTATTAACTCTCCAACTGAGTTACATGTTGGTTCAATGGGACAGAGATTTATAATACTAGATACTTATTTGTTTTAAATAAGCAGTTTACTCTTCATCTGAGTTGGTCCTATTTTAATTTATGGGGTAAACATCTGGCATAACTCATATAGTTTGCATGAATGGTTGAGTTTTTCTATCAAATCTAGTTGTTCAATATGCATGGTTGTGTTATATGTTTACATGAATTTAAATATTTTTGTTGCATGCTTAATGATCTATTTGATGTTTCTATCTCCTAGATTAATAATGTCTGCATTCAATCCGTTCACCTGCATTTTCAAAGAAAATAAATTAGAGGGCCCGAATTATGTTGACTCGAAAAGAAATCTAGATATTGTCTTGACTACTGAAGGGTATAGTTTTGTATTGGTTGAAGAATGCCTTGAAAATTTAGAGAATTCCATCAAAGACCAAATCAAAGCCTATGAAAAATAGGTTAAGGTTGATGAGATGGCACGATGTTACATTCTTCCCTCAATATTGAAAGTTTTGCAGCATCAGCATCAGTCTGTGGAGTCTGCTTACAACATGTTTGAAAGTCTCAAAGAGATATCTGATGAGCATAATCGTGCTGCAAAATAGACATTCATGAAAAACCTTTTGAATACGAAAATGACTGAAGGTTCATCCGTGAGGGATCATGTTCTTAGGATGATTGATCTTCTTAATGAACTAGAAATCCTTAGAGCTAAGATTGATAAGGAATATCAAGTTGAGATGATCCTGTAGACTTTTCCGGACAGTTTTCAATAATTTTGCTTAAACTATAACGCGAACAAAATGGATTTGTCTTTAGCGAAATTGTTGAATAAGATGAAAGCAGTCGAGACCATTATCAAGTAGAAATCTCATGTTGTGGCACTAAATATTGAGAGAGCTTCTTTTAGGCCGAAAGGCGGACAGAAAAAAGAGACCTCGCAAGGCATCTGGAATTGCGAATGGTGGTGTGGCTAAATCTAAAGGCAAGTTCTATCATTGCAAATAGCGTGAGCATCACAAGAAGCAATGTCCTGGCTACTTGGATAAATTGAACAATCAAGGTAATTCTTCTTATTTTTTGTTGAAACTTGTTTAGTAGCTGGTTCTATGATGCTATGGTTTGTAGATTCGAGAGCCACTAATCATATTTGCACTTCTTTGCAAGGGTTTCAAAAAACGCGACGGCTAAGTGAGAATAAAGTTTGCATTTTTCAAGTCAATGGCAAACCAGCACCAACTTTAGCTTTAGGAGATATTCGTATTTCTTTCAGTAGTTCTAGAGTTTTAGATTTACAAGATGTTCTCTATGTACCTTTTATTAGAAGGAATTTTCTTTCAGTTTCAAAATTGATGGATGCTAGTTATAGTATATATTTTGATCATAACTATGTAGCTATTAAATTTAATAAGCATTTTATCTACATTGTTGCTAGAGTATAGACTTATTTGTACTTGAAACATCTCCAAATTTGCTACAATCAAAGGAAATAAATAACATCAATTTGTCCAATAAAAAAATGTGTTTCTGAATTGAGTCAGACTTATTTGTGGTACTTGCATCTAGGTCATATAAATCTAAATAGGATTGCAAGGTTGGTTCTAGTGGATTTTTGAGTTCATTGAAAGTGGAGGTTACCAACCTGTGAATCCTATTTAGAAGGAAAAATGACTAAGAGACCTTTTCCTTCTAAAGGAAATAGAACTAAAGATAAGTTAGAATTAATTCACTCTGATTTGTGTGGTCCTATGAATATACAAGCAAGAGGTGGTTTCGAGTATTGTGTGACATTCACAGATGACTACTCTAAATATGAATATGTTTACATGTTGCACCCCTAAGTCTGAATGCTTTGACAAGTTCAAAGAGTTTAAGGCTAAAACGGAGAAGCGACATGATAAACATATTAAATCATTGCGATCTGATCATAGTGGTGAATACCTTTCTGCTGAATTCATTAAATACTTATCATATTTTGGGATTACGTCTCAATTGTCTGCCCCAGAAACACCACAACAAAATAGTGTGGCGGAAAGACAAAATGGAACTCTTTTGAAAATGGTAAGATCAATATTGAGTTATTCTGATTTGTCTTTTTCCTTTTGGGGATATGCATTAGATACAATAAACTGTCTATTGAACTTGATTCCTTTCAAATCAGTACCTTTAACTCCAATAGAATTGTGGACGGGGCAACAGCCTAGTCTCAAATATATTGGATATAGGGTTATCCAGCACATGTGCTAAAGGAAAAAACTGATAAGTTGAAATTAAGGACAGAAGTATATGTTTTTATGGATATCCAAAAATAGCGAAAGGTGATTTGTTTTATTGTCCTAAAGAAAAGAAAGTGATTACTACAACTTATGCAAAGTTTCTAGAAGAGAACTATTTAATGAACCATGTTCCAAGAAGTAAACTCTTTTTACAGGAATTGAGCAATGGAATAACTAATGATGTATCCCAAGAACAAATCCACAAGTAAGTATTGACATACCACTCCATTATCGTGGTGGGAGTGATGTTAATAGGCAAAGAGAGGCGCAAGTGTATAGGTTTGACATCTCACCAGCTCAAAATAGTGGGAATAATGTTGACCAGTCTGCACCTGTCGAGCATCCTGTGTTTGAAGAAGAAGTTTATGATAATCAGGATTTAGTTCCCGAAGGTCATATTGTTGTTCAACCACAAGATCAGATAAATGTGGTTGATAACGTAGTGAGTCATCATAGTGGGAGAGTTATTAGAAAATCCATTCAATTTGCGCACTTGGGAGAATCTTATGATAGAATTCTTTAAGAGCCTAATACAGAACCCCTTAATTACACTGAAACACTACAAAATATAGATGCTAAAAAATAGATTATCACTATGAAATCTGAAATGGAGTCTATGTACTCCAATTAAGTCTGGAATCTTGTAGAACCACCTGCGGAAGTCAAACCCATTAGTTGTAGATGGATCTACAAGAAAAAGAGTGGAGTGGATGGAAAAGTGCAAACTTTTAAATCTAGGCTTGTTGCAAAAGAGTTTACTCAAAAAGAAGGAATTGACTATGAGAAAACTTTTTTACCGGTAGTCATGCCTAAATTCATTAGAATTCCCTTATCCATTGCTGCTCATTATAATAATAAGATTTGACAGATGGATGTCAATATGGAATTCCATAATGAAAGTCTTGATGAGTGCATATATATAGCACAACCAGAGGGTTTCATGGAAAAGCAATGAATATATGTTGTGTAAGCTCAAAAGATCCATTGGGTTGAAACAAGCATCTAGGGCATGGAACACTTGTTTTGACAATTCGATTAAGAGTTTTAGTTTTGATCAATGTAATAACGAGTCATGCATCTATAAAAAGCGAAAGGGAGATAAAGTAACATTTTTGATTCTATACGTAGATGACATCTTGCTCAAAGGAAATAATATGAGCATGTTGAAATT
This sequence comes from Datura wrightii, assembly GCA_035772735.1. Taxonomy (NCBI): domain Eukaryota; kingdom Viridiplantae; phylum Streptophyta; class Magnoliopsida; order Solanales; family Solanaceae; genus Datura; species Datura wrightii. The sequence goes on along the minus strand of JASDFA010000001.1, from coordinate 170,012,748 downwards.
GGTCAAGGAATGGCTGTCCTCGCGTTTTGATATGAAAGACTTGGGTGAAACGACTGATATCCTTGGGATCAAGCTCATGCGAGATCGCAATCAAACAGTATTAGGATTGTACCAAGCACTTTACATTGATACTATTCTTACCAAGTTTAGCATGCAAGATTCCAAAAAGGGATTTCTTCCTTTTAGGCATGGAATTTCTCTATCGAAGGATCAGTCTCCAAAACGACTGACGAAATAGAGAGGATGAGAGTGATTCCTTATGCTTCTACTGTAGGGAGTCTCATGTATGCTATATTATGCACTAGACCTGACATCTGCTTTGTTGTTGGCATGGTTAGTAGATTTCAGTCTGATCCTGAAAATGAACATTGAACTACGGTTAAGCATATAATCAAGTATCTGAAAAGGACTGAGATTATATGCTGGTTTTCTACTCGGGTGATCTAATGCCCTTTGGGTATGTATATTCAGATTTTCAGTCAGATAGAGATTCTAGAAAATCTACCTCAGGATATGTGTTTACCTTAGAAGATGGAGCCACAAGTTGGAGGAGTATCAAGCAATCATGTGTTGCTGATTCTACCATGGAAGCTGAATATTTAGCTACCTCTGAGGCGACTAAGGAGGCTGTTTGGTTTCAGAACTTCCTAAAAGAGCTTGGAGTGATTCCTTCTGTTCAAGCACCAATTACACTTTATTGTGATAACAGTGGTGCGGTTGCAAACTCAAGGAACCACGAAGTCATAAAAGAAGCAAAACATTGAGAGAAAATATCACTTGACATAACTCAGAGGGGAGATGTGAAGGTTTTGAAGTTAGCATCAGAGAACAATTTGACGGACCTGTTTACAAAGAGATTGTCACAGAAGCCTTTTAATAAGCATGTAGAAGGACTGGGCATTAAAGTTGTAGCTGCATGGTTATAAGTCTAAGTGGAAGATTGTTAGGATATACTACTAATCATGTGGTTTAGTATAGTATTATGTTTCAATTTTATGTAAGACTTTTATTTTATTTATTCGGATTAATAAAGTCTTATTTTAAATAGATCATTTTTTTTCATGTGTGTCCTTTACCTATATAGTGGATGATTTAGTGTTTAGCATTTACTTTATACACGGAAAATTAAATCGAAGGTTCTTATAAGTATAAAATTTATATATGTTCACAATCTAAGATGAAAATTAGACAAATTCATCAGTACGATTGTAGCACAAGATTAAATATAGTTTATCTTGATTATGGAAATGGTATAATTCCAACTTCTTGTGCTAGTACATTTTGTATGTATTGAACGGATCAAGCAGAGATAAGTATTTTACCTGACTTAATAAAATAAATTCTCTAGATCATTAAATGCACTTATACTTTTAATCTTGATATAATTATTATGATCAATGTAATTTATTTATTATTTTGATCTATCAAAGAGTGAAACTCTTTCGCGAGTAGAAATGTTTCCAATAGGTTGGATGATGACAAATGATATTTGTGAAATAATAATTAGTTGATGGAATCCATGTCTCGACCTTGAGATTGATGAAATCCCTTTATGGTTTCTTATAAGTTTTTATGTGATAATCCTGCATGTAAATTTTTGTATCCGTCACATGAAATAAGTTAAGCTTATGAATAAAGAATTAAATTAATCAATGAATTAAATAGTCAAAAATTTAATTCGATTGGTTGGTATCTGTAATCTTAACATGAGGAGTTAAATAAGATTTAATGAACGATTTTAAAATTATATCGAGGAGTGCAATTACGAATTTTTAGTGGAATAATCTGTAACTTATTATAGTAGGTTAATTCATTCATTTTGCAAATTAATATCATAACTGAAAGTCTCACTAATTAAATCTGTGGTCCCTGTTATGCATGATTAATTCATGAACTTGGAAAAGAAAAAAATAATTTTCTAGAAGTAGTAAAATCCTACAAGATTTTTTGGACAACTTATAAAAAGTAAAGCTGTACACGTTTTGGGTTTGTGATAGTCCAAACACTTGGAGAGAAGGAATGTTATACGTTTTGAGATTAGGGTTTTACACCCCAAAAACGTGGCTATAAATATGACCTCTTCCTTCATGCATTTCTAAAAAGCAATACTTGCCCGCACAAGTATTCCCCACTCGGAGATTTTTGAGGCTATAGTAGAAGACCGCAGACTTGAAGAGCGAGTTGGACATTTTGTGTTAAAGCTTCAAGAGGTTAGTAATACGTAACCTAATTATTATTATTAACTAGTTAGTCATGTAAGTCGATTGATCCTTTTGCTTGCTTTCACTATATATGTTCTACAAGAAGGATGAGGTATTTTTCCTTTGTAGTTTGCACATTGATTATTTTCCTTCTTTTCATAGTGAAAGACGAAGACAAATAATAAAAATTATAATAAAAAATATTTGGATTTTAAAAAATTTTAACTTCTTCAAATTTAATTACAAGTTGAACTTTTTTCTTTCTGGTATTAATTTAAGGACTTGTTTAGCAATTTTGATTTTAATTAGAAGAGGTTTTCCAGTCTTACGCTTAAAATATGAATTCGCCGAATTCCTAAGCGTACGCCAGACTGATGGAACTTACACCTCATGATACTTTTGCCTCGATGCATTTTTACTAAACCTCGTCCCAAAGCTCGCTCCAGAAATACCTTTTAAAACACTAGTGTATATATATGTCGATGTTTCTTATTAGTAGATCATGCTCAGAAATAGCTCTAAGATGGGATAATCTTGATATTTTCTCTCCCTAAAAAAAGTCTAACAAAAATGGCCTTCATAAAAGGTGGTCTTGAATTTTTAGCCCCGTTTAACAATTTTTTTTTGTTGTAAAAATAGCTTTTGCTTTAGAAAATTTTAACTTTTTCCTAAGACAATGAATGTACTCAATTGACTAAAAGTTCTGCCATATAGGCAAAAGTTAAAACTTACATATTTCGCCCATCAGACATAAGTTCTAACTTTCACCAATAAGACAAATATTCAGAACATTTTAAGACAGTGACTCTGTTCAATTGACCAGTAGTTCTGTCTTATAGAAAAAATTTAAAATTTAGGTTGATCGTCCATCAAATATAAGTTCTAACTTTTATTCATAAGACAGACATTCAAGATATATCAAAACAGTAAGCATGTTCAATTGACCACAAGTTCTGACTTACAAGTATAGGTTAGAATTTATGCCTGATGAACAACATAAATTTTTTTAAATAAATTTTTTCAAATCAAGATTATTTTTTAAATATTTTATTAAATGGATATAAAAATTCAAAATGAACATTCTGAGAACACGTAATTTCGTACTTATTATTCTTCTTTCAAACGTCTATTTGTGTTTGGGCTATAAAGAGATCCACAAGAAACTCTCCACTATGGGCCAAATTTCCCCTCTATTTAAAGCCCATCCGCATTCCGCCCCCTTACTCTCAAATCCTAACAATGGAGAATCTCATGGCCACTTACCAAGACGAGGAAGAAGAGGAAAATACCGCCGACCCCGCTCCGTCTTCAGCCGCTGAGGCTCCGCCTACCACTGATGAAGCTCTACCGTTAGTCGCAGAAAATGGCAGTGTGGATACTCCAGAAGCCGAATGCGATTTACCATCTGCCGACCCAAAAAGTCCCCTGAAATCCACCAAAGTTGAAGAAGTAGACGAGGAAGAAAATGATGACGAGGAGGAGGAGGAAGAAGAAGGAGAAGCAGAAGAGCCACCACCGAAGAAGCAGAAGCCACTATCCTGTCTAACCCTAACGCCACCAAAAATAGAAGAAGAAGAAGATGAGGAGGAGCTGGAAAAACAAAGTGATATGACTAAATTGCCCTTGTCGACACCTACAACAGCAACTAAGGGAACGACGTCGTCCAGCAGCAAGAAGGCAAAATCCAAGAAGAAAAACAACAACAACCTTTGGACGAAATCCAGTTCGAGAAAAGGCAAAAAGAAGAACAAGAACAACAACAGCAACCAAAAAACCAACGGCAAGAAAAAGGGCATCGTTCCAGCTCAAGAAGCAGAAGATAAAGTTTACATCACACCAATTCCAAGGTTTCCCGACAAAAATGATGATAGCCCAGACATGAAAATCTGTCTTTCAAAGGTTTACAAAGCTGAAAAAGTTGATGTAAGTGAAGATAGATTAACTGCAGGAAGTACAAAAGGTTACAGGATGGTGAGAGCAACAAGAGGGGTGTTAGAAGGAACATGGTATTTTGAGATTAAGGTAGTGAAGTTAGGTGACACAGGGCATACAAGACTTGGGTGGTCTACAGATAAAGGGGATTTGCAAGCACCTGTTGGATATGATGCAAATAGTTTTGGATATAGAGATATCGATGGTAGCAAGATTAATAAAGCTTTAAGGGAGAAATACGGGGAAGAAGGGTATGGAGAAGGTGATGTTATTGGATTTTATATTAATTTGCCTGAAGGTGGTCAATATGCCCCAAAACCACCTAGGCTTGTTTGGTATAAGGGACAGAGATATATGTGTGCATCTGATCCTAAAGAAGATCCTCCTAAAATAATTCCTGGTATGTCACTGACAACTAGCTCAAGTGCTCCACTTTATTCAAATTTTATTGCTGTTGTTTTTATGAAGATTCAATTTTTATGCAAAGTGCTACTTGAAATGCTCTTTAAACTTTTAGATGGTCTAAATAACAATTAATTTGGATAACTTAGGTATACATGAGGATCCGATGCCTTGGTGCTATTAGATTGCTGTTGTTTCAAAAGCTGATCGCTAATGAATAAGAAAAGGTTAACGTGTTTTGGAAATGGTTTTACTTTTATGCAGGTTGCTACCAGAACTAATGCTTTAAACTTGAAAGACATCTAACTAAGAATTACATTAGGCTAACATGTATAATATAAGAGGAGGAATACTGAAAAACTTGAATGACAGCAAATCTCTGTGTAAGAGTTCAAATTTCTTTTCTTATTCTTTGATCTGGCTTGATTTGTGGATAAGCTGTTTAGGGAGGAAGAGTTATAGTGACCAACTTTATATTGTCTAACCATTTACTTAAGACCTTAGTTTCAGTATGCGTCAAGTGTAGATTGGTTTAAATCAGAGAACAACAGTTGTAAGTCTTGAATGCCCAAGAGATTTAGGGAAGAACTAAGGGGATTCTCAAGCTTGATCTCTAATGGAGCACACTAATATTGCATGCATGGAATAGAATGGCTGAGGATAGGTTAAGCACTCCTAAAATCCTCCTAACAGAGCTTAAAACAATATAGTTTAGGACCTAGAGGCTTAGGAATTAAAAAAACACCCTTACTAAAACACAAGAAAATCATACACTGCCAGTTACCACGAGTGACATCACGACTCATGGTGAAAATAATGAGTCGTTAGGTTCAAGTCGTGAATTCTTTTGCCAAAAAATTCCAAACTCCAATCCAGCTCTTGATCACGATCGACTCAACGAGTCATGCAGTTACGTCATGACTCGTGGCTGCCTTCCATGGTCACCCCCAGCATTGCCAACTCTCCCTTACTTCACGAGTCATTTAAAGGCAAATACAGGGTAGAAGTATCCTTTGAATGATGATACAACAACAACAACAACAACCCAGTATAGTCCTATCAAGTGGAGTCTGGGGAAGGTAGAATGTATGCAGACCTTACCACTAACACAGAGGTAGAGAGACTGTTTTCGGAAGACCCTCGGTTCTGAATGATGATATGAATTGCTATAATCAATTACATCTTGAACATGATTGATCTTCAGCTAGAAGTTGCTATATCTTGAGGATTTATAACACAACTGTACAAGGAAGTTTTTTGGAAAGTTTACCTTTGGAGCATAAGCTAAGAGTTCTAGTATTTGAAATCGATCAACTTTGATTACTTAATGGACTCTTGATGGGTTTTTCTTTGCTTCCATAAGCCCTACAAGGTCCATAGGGCTTGAAGTGAAATGTGTGAAGTGAAGTGCACACTTGTCTAAAGTAAAGCACAAAAGTTATTAGAAACTACCTACACTTGGGAATTAGTACTATAATAATCAAATTGCAATAAAAAAATAACAAATTTAGCACCCAATATGCAATAATGCTGATATTAATCCAGCTCCAAAAAGTTGAGTTTTGAAGAACCAAGCTCTTTTGGACCCTAGGGTGTGACCTAGTGGTCAATGAAGTGGGTTGAAAATCATGAGGAGGTAGGCTCAAATCCCAGTGGAAGCAAAAACACTAGGTATGATTTCTTCTCATTTATTAAAGCTTGACGGATAAAGTTATCTAGTACCTGTGCTGGTGGGTTGACTTGGACGCCACAATTATAAAAAGACAAGCTCTTTTTGGAGTATTTTGTGCATCACTATTTGAAGCACATTCTTCACTAGATATATGGCTTCACACACGAACACTTCACCCCTCGCTTTGCGTTAATTCGTTGCTTAATTGCTTTTTAATAACGTTGCATAAGACAAACTTTTTGTCCATGCTTTGAGTGGTTGGTGGAGTATCCCTTGGTGTCAAAACCCTTAATGGTAATTGGAACATTCAATACATTAGGAGAGATAAAAGATGACAACGAATATTGCTTTGTGTTTGGTGGGGTCAATATAGAATGAAAGAACAAGGCGGGCTTTTGATGGTGTGTATAGTGCGATTTCAAAGATAAAGAGCTCTCATTACCTTTTCTATTTTTCTTCTTTTGTATGTCTCTTGCGTAAAAAGATGCTTACTGAGATTTTCAGGGGCAATCAACCTCTCATAACGTTGTAATTATTCCCTTCTTGGCACTCCCCTTACCATTTATGTGTTGCATTTTGATATTAGATGGAAAAAGTAAGAAAAAGCAAATTACATGTTTGATATGAACTTTGTCTTTGTAACGGTGAAACATGAGATTTTGCTTTTTTTTGATAAGATTGATATAAAAGTCTTATTACCTTGTGTCTCAGTCCAATCACCGCCAGATCTTCTTTTAATTGGTTGTCTTCTTCGTGTATCTACTAGTTTTAATGGGGTTTCTAGAGGAGTCTGGTCAAAGGATTAACTTGTTGAAAGTGAATTTGAATCACCATGTTCTCAGTCCAAATTTGCTAGTGTTAACGGTTAATATAATATTGAAAAGACTCCACTAGACTTATTAACTTAGAATTTGAGAAGAACCACACCATTATCCCACATAAGTGATGAAGGGGGTCTCATGACTCTCATCTCCTTCGTATCAGCATCAAAGAGTAAATAGTTGGTGTTTTTGATGATGGTGGTATTGGCAGCAATATCTCAATAACATTTTTGAATGTTACCAATAAAAAAGAACATTTGTGAATGTTACCAATAAAAAAGAACATTTTTGAATGTTGTAGCTTAGTTCTTAGATAGTATGCTTACTTGCTTCATTAGTGAACTATTATGAGCAAGGATTATGAGCCTGTTTGTATTGACTTATTTTAGGTACTTTTAAGCACTTAAGTTCTTTTCTTTCACTTATCAATAAAAAATATGAAGTTCTAGTTAGTGTTATCAAAGCGAAAAGCGCAAAAAAGCTCTATGGTCTATTGGAGCTTTAAGCGCAAAGTGTAAATAAAGCGTGGGCTTTAATGAGAAAAGGCGCAAATGGAGAAAACATACAAATATATATATGTTTAGTCCAAGACTAATAATTACAAGCATGAATAACAAATATATGGACAAAGAGATTGAATTCTTTTTTAGGATAAAATGAAATATCAATTGTTTAATGTCGTCTTCTCAGGAAACGCTCATTTACAAGGAAAGTTTGTCTTAGAGTCTTGATAATGACACTAAAGCACACATTAAGCGAGGCGAAGCGCTCAAGGTGTTTTGAGCCTCGCTTCAGGGCTTAAGCGCGCCTTTGACAACACTGGTTCTAGTCCTCATGCTGGATTTGATGTAGCAAGTTTATATTACATGTATTGTATTACTGTGCTGTGTCCTTCTATGTATATGCATGTGCTGACCATCTCAATGAGTAAGATCTCCATTAGTGCAATTCAAACTCTACTTCACTACATATTCTCGATACCAAAATGCTGAGAAACAAAATTGACTTTCCAAAGATGTCTGTAAAGGAATCTCTGGGGAAATCATTTTTGAGAAATTCAGGAATCCTGTTTCCTTGTGTACCAAATTCTTTTTCTTGTATTCTGAAATTGTCATGTATATTAAGCAATGTACAAAATCTGTCTTTTGTTTGAGCAGGGAGTGAGATATCTTTCTTCAAAAATGGAGTTTGTCAAGGTGTTGCTTTCAAGGATCTTTACGGTGGCCGTTACTATCCTGCTGCTTCAATGTATACACTTCCCGACCAACCTAATTGCATCGTGAAGTTCAATTTCGGCCCGGACTTTGAATGCTTTCCTGAAGATTTTGCTGGGCGCTCTGTTCCAAGACCGATGGTTGAAGTTCCTTATCATGGATTTGATGGAAGAGTTGAGAATGGTGTGTCCAATGAGCAAAAGAGTTAGCTATTTATCTTTTACCTTGTTGACCAATACACAGAATAGTGGTTGTTTGACTCTGATTTTCACTGTAATTTTACTGATTTACTGATTTAGGCTGCTAATGTGACAGTCAAAACCTTGTAAAAGATTCTTCCTAAAAATTGGAAATTGAATTTATTTATTTAATTTTGACACGCAATGATTAATTTCACAGCTATCAACTTCAGTTATTACTCATTGCAGCTGAATCTCTCTCTTTTAGCCTAAAGCAAGATAATGTTTTTCCAGAGAGAAAAAAGTATAAGATGATTTTTTTTTGGTTTTGTTTTGCTTGCAAGATTTACTCTATTCTACTATTCTATATCAAAGGTGGTTAGGAAGAGAAAAACAACCAACTTAAGTAGCAGTTGCATCTGCCTAACACCATCTCGTCTAACGGTTGGTTCTGATATGAGATGGATGGTTCTATGTCGGTCGATTGAATATGATGCAGGCTATCTTGGCAGATTGAACATGATTTGAACTTTCTGATTACAGGTAATTCATGGCATTCAACTAGGATGTGCCCCATGCTCAAAGTGGTAAAAGAGCACGTAAATAAAATTGGAGAAGCTGCTGAAATGGTCAGCTAAGCTTGAGCAATGCACTCAGGTTGGTTATGTTCCAGCTTTTGTAAATAGAATGTAGAGTGCTACTTGGTGTGGTATCCTAGTTGTTCCAACTTTTGTAAGTGGTAAGCTACTGAATGCTGGAGGCGTGATCGAATTCATTTGCATAGCCTGCTGTACAGTTTTACTTTGTTGTTGACTTCTTTTAGTTGGGTGTGACCCTTGATCTAGTCTTTATTAACTGTTTCTGGTAGAGAAATGTGCTCTCTGATGGAAAGTTTTCAGTTGCTGTATTTAGTGTTAGTGCGGTAATCTGTTACTTAACCCTCATGTTCGTGCTCCTTTTGTTTTGAGTTAGGAAGCACAAACATAGTTGGACATGGTTCATGTGGATATATTTGTTATTGTTGTTGTTGTTGACGCACGAACATGTGGTTGCCTCAGTTTTGATAGTTGGTTATTTAAAGAGGCACAATGCGTTTAATTTTGAGGCTACATAAAGAAATTAAAAAGAGAAGTGCAAATAAAGGTATGGCATACTTAGAGTCTACTTGTAATGAAAAGAAGTTAGAAATCATTAAAGATCCAAGGGGTGACCTCTAGAATATAATGTTGATGAACTCTAAATATGCCATTTTGCGATAATTGGATGTAGTTCACATTCAAATTTAGTTGCTACATTAAATTTGGTATTGTTCATTGTTTGTGATTAGTTTGTAAATTGGCAACTTTTGTATCTATTCCCTTTACCTTTTGTAAGTATGGTTTTCTAATAGTACCTAAGTACTGGTTTATAATACAAAATGTTACCTCTTGAAAAAATATTAGTTCCTAAATTGAAGTAGAATATGCTTTTGCATTTTCTTGTTTGTGATTTATGGATGCTTCTTGCAGTATGGTCTCATAATTCTTGCGGTAGTATTTATTGGCCTTTATGTTATTAAAAAAAGTACATTTGACCCTTTATCTAATACAAACTCTATGTTGTCATTAGATGTAGGGATCTTTAGGTGCTTTGATATTGTAAATTTGTAAACATAAATGAAGACCTGCATTAAAGATGGTGTTTACTTTTCTGATGAATGATTTGTTGAGAAAATAGTGCAAGGTACGGAATGGCTGAAGTTTTGATAGGGAGAGTTTGGGGAGGAGGGAGCTGTTGGGAAGGAAAAGTTGTAGCAAGGCGCAACTTGGGTTGATGACGCATTTGATATTACAACAAGGGGGTGGGGATGGGAAGAGAAGCTGTTTTCTAGTGGAAATATGAGGCACTGCAACAAAGTGGCGGGAGTGAATGATAAAAACGATCATGAAGGAGAGCATACGAGGGTGCGACGTAGCACTTGGAATAGAGCGTACCCAAAAAAAGACAGATGCATGTACGAAGGTTATTATAGATTTCAGAGAAGAGAAAAGATTCGTCAGTAGTGTATATTATTTCTAGATGACATAGTTCTGATTGATGCGACTCGCGACAGGGTTAACGCTAAGCTGGAGGGTTGGAGGCAAACCTAGGAGTCTAAACGGCTCAGGTGAATTGGATCAAGACAAAATATTTGGAGTGCAAGTTCAGTGACAAAACGCATGAGGCTGGTGTGGAAGTGATGTTTGATGTCCGAACCATCCAAAACAGAGGAAATTTCAAGTATCTTGGGACTTGAAGTTGTGGGAGATTGATGACGATGTCACACATCATATATTGGGGTATCAGGTGGATGAAATGGGGGCTTGCATTCGGAGTTTAGTTTTATAAGAAGTTGCCATCAAAACTTAAAAGACAAGTTTTACAGAGTGGTGGTTAGACCAACAGTGTTATATGGGCATAGTGTTGACCAGTGGAGAACTGTTATGTTTAAAAGATGAAAGTTGCGGAAATGAGGATGTTGAAATGGATGTGTGGGCTTATTAGGAGAGATAGAATTAGAAATGAAGATATTCGGGATAAAGTGGGAGTGGCGTTGGTGGAAGACAAGATGCGTGAAGCGAGACTGAGATGGTTCAGACATATGAAGAGGAGATGCACAGATGCCCCAGTATTGAGGTGTGAGAGGTTGGCTGTGGATGACTTCAAGAGGAGTAGAAGTAGGCCGACAAAGTATTCAGGAGAGGTAATTAGACGGGATATGACAAAATTTCAGCTTACCGAGACATGACCTTAGGTAGGAGCTATGGAGGACTCGAACTAGGGTAGAGGATTAGTAGATAGTTTAACGTTGTCTTACTTATCCTTCCATACAAGGTAGTCATAGTAGTTTCTTGGTCTTCGATTTCTCTTATTATCTATTGTTTTCCTCTACTTCGATTAAACTATTATTTCATTGTAGTTAATGTTCTCTTTTCAAAATGCTTTGTCGTGCTATTTTTAGTATTTTGTTGTGGCTTCTTCACTTCTATATTTTTTTCTCGAACTGCTTTCTATGTTTTTCCTTGAGTTGAGGGTCTATATGAAACAACCACTCTACCGTCCGAGGTAGGGGTAAGGTCTACGTATTCACTACCCACCCCAGACCCTAGTTGTGGAATTACACTGTGCATGTTATTGTAGTGTAGGAAGGCCAATCAAGCGGAGCTCTTTCTTTTTTTCTTTTTTTGGTTGTACCTTGAAATGAAATTGTTATATATTAGTTAGAGAGGTTATGAACTACTATGATATATAGATTTCCCATCCAAGTAATAATTTGAACTTCTACTCCATATTTATACTATAATATTGAGCTCTTGATTTCGTGAATGCGAAGACAAACTTGGACTCACTGAAGAAAGCACTTGTAGTGAAGGCTAATGAGTTGCTATAGTTACAAACCTTAACTTATCTTATCGAGCCTCTCTCCTATCATTCGATAACATGAATGTTGTAACTCTTGTTCTTAGCTCCTAGACAAGGAGCTGGGGAGAGATAATAGATTCTCTCCCTCTAGTATGGTGGCTTCTAAATAGCACCAATCACAAAAATACATGTAAGCCAAAAACAGAAGAAGAAAGAGATGTGTGAAAATGAAGACAAGATTTGTCAAAAGAAAAAAAGTACAAAAAGAGAGCAATGGTCAAACTTGAGGAGGAGGAGGAGGTAGTGACCTCTAAGAAGAATAAGGAGGAAGAGGAGGGAAGGGAGTTGGATAGTTTTGTGGTGGTGGTGGTCGAGTTAGTGGTGGCGACCGGATCTGTACAATGGAGTACCAACACTGTCGTTAAAAGGCGAGTCTAGATACTAAAGGGTTAAGCTTTCATCAGAAGTGATAGAGACTGCATGATCCCTGCAATTGCATCGGAAATTGCACATTTTTCGAGTGGATCTGAGTGGGAGGGGAGGATTGAAGGTTGTCAGATTTTCTATATATGGGCCATTTAGAACACGAGAACAAGTTCTTGTTGGAAATGTACACAATTCGATACCATTTTATTCAAGAAATTTTGCCATTGTTTTTCTTTGGAAATGCATAGTTCTGAGGAGAGTAGAAATGATTTGTTATCTTGAAATATTGCAAAGGCAATTATGTTACACTTGGAGAGCCAATTGGAGTTGGTTTTTCTTATTCGATTAATGCTTTTTAGATTTGGAGAGCTCAACTTTTGGTTCATCTCCAAAAGCTCTGTTTGGGTGGTTTGCATGTTGGAGGGGAAGGATGGTGCCAGTAGAGGTGGTGAAGCAACGACTACAGTGGTGTAGATGGTGGCAATAGATAGGAGGAAAGGAGATTACACAACAACATACTCAATGTAATTCACAAGTAAAGTTTGAGGAGGATAGGATGTATATGGACATTACATTTACCTTTGTGAGATAAAGAGGAAGGAGATTGAAGATTAAAAAATAAAATAATTTTCTCGCTCGTCAGAAGGTGCTGTATAACACATTGTGCCATGTCAGCATTGTGTCTAGTTGACACAATTTGTCTTTCATTTCAACTGCTCAATAGATACTAACCATAGTTTAGATGTCAAAATGATTTTTTTTTTTTTTTTGCCAATGTTCAAGGGGCAGCCTATGTATTCTGCTGCTATATCCATTCAGTTCCATAGTTTGATACTAAGTCTTTCATTCCAATACTTGATACTCCTCTCGTCTCGATTTTATATGGTAGTATTTAATTAGACACAGTTCAAGAAACAAGAATATTTAACCCGAATCAGGAGTCCTTTAATATTTAGGTTCCCTAGACATCAAACTTTGTAGTTACACTGACATACAAAACTCTAAACAAACTAGAAAAGCTTTTGTCAAACATCATGGACCTAATGCAAGTATCTCAACATTGCTAAATCTTAATTCCAACTGGTTGGTAATGGCAATATGGATCTGTTCGCTAAGGTTGCATGATTCTGAGACATTTTATATCCCGTGTGAGAAAATTTCGGTAAAAATATGGATTTTGCAATTAACTAATCTTAAGAATTAGCTCATGATGGAAAGATTGTTTAAGATTATTCAAGGAGTTAACGATTCAATTATTTAACCAATGTTACGAGAATTTAACACCCCTTCCCTTCCACATTTGGAGCATCGATACCATAACATGGTGGCACGACATTTAGTAAACTAGTTCGTATATGATGTTGAATTGTGTGATCATATCTCTAAAAAGCTTTAACTTTTCAGAGTGTATTGTTTTTGCTTTTATTTACTCGCATCTTCAACAATTTTAAGTCCTTTTTTAAAAATGTAGTAGATAATTTTAGGTAATTATTCCCTCTTTAACGTTTTCAATTGCCATAATATCAAATGGCGATCATTTCCTATGGTGCCTATACTACTTTAGACACTATACGGTCTTATTTAATCTTATTTCTTTATTTTTCCCAGTGGAGTTTTAACTTGTAATGCATATATGTTTGTGTTCTATTAGTCCTTGAATGCTTATTTGATTTCGGCTGTTTTGTGATTTCTGTTGGGTTCTTAAGGAGAACAAACAGTAGAAAATACTTTCTCCCTCCACTTTTTTGTTCTACTTTTGAAAAATTAAGAGATAATTTACCTTTATTATTATTTATGTTATTTTTCAATGCATTTCTCAAAATATTGAATTTATTACTATATTCAAAGGGTGATATAGTAAAATTGTCAAGGGATGTGCTAAATTAATACTAGACAAATAAAAATGAACGGAAGGAGTGATAAAAAAATAGCAAAGAAAAGTACTACTTTATTAACGACTTGAAGCTTACATTTATAATTCTGCTACTATCTTTTTGAATTACCAAATTACAAAATTGTAAAATAAATTCATTTCTCCACTTAGATTGCAACTCTTGACTTCTAAAACTTTCTGGCATGTCTTCCTACTCCGTTTGCATTCTGACTTTAAGCTTATTGATTTTATTTTCCTGAAACATTGACAACTCCATTTTTTTTTTTTTTTTGGGGGAACATTGGAAGCTTCTTTAAGCCTAGAAGGTTCACATTTTGCTTTTGCTTTTAAAATTGGAGGATTATCTTCCATTCTCATCGTAATGTTTAAAACTTCTTTTCCAGCAACACCATTGGTGAAGGAATATTCATCCTCAAAGGATACTTTGAATCTTTTTTTAACTCGTGAATACATACTCAACAAGTCTCGATCAATATTGGGTACATAAAGAACATCTAATATTTCTCTTATTAGCTGAACTTCTTTTGACGAGGACAGTAATTTTTCCTTTGGTCACCATTTTAAATTCTAACTTTGGATATTTCAGCAAATTTTAACTCTTTGAACAAATTCTTGTCATAAGTCATGTCGCAACAGAAAGATGGTTTTCTTCTTCTTCATCGGCAACACGTGTATCTGCTTCATGGTTCTGAGATTTGTTTTTGCAAATCACTGTTTCATGACTGAACTGATTGCACTTTGCGTCAGGCCTCTTTCAACATCTGAATGATGGATGATCCATTCTGTCACAATGCTGACAAAGTGGGTAATTTTTTAAAATTTTACCCTTGCATTGAATTTTATGGTTGACTGCAAAGACTCCTTTAACCATACCATCTTGCCTTCTTTGCTCATGTGCTGAGAAAGAATTTAACAACTCTATCAAGCTAATCTTAAACAGATCGTGTGTGTTTTTCAAGGTAGTTATACATGCTTCATATCATTCAGGAACTATTTCAACAATTCTTGAATCTATAAATTCAATGCCTAGCAATCTTAACTTGTTAACAATGCCAAACATTTTGTTTGAGTATTCTTTGGTTGTCTCAGGCTCTATTTGTAATTCGAATTTCGTTATTAAATTTAATACCTGCATCCCTCATATTCTTTCATCTCCCCCATATTCTTCAACTAATCCCAAGTTTTTTTGGTGACATGAGAGACGTAATTCACATAAAAGTAAAAATAGTTGTTGAAATAGCAGGAGACTTGGACTTCTTGGTTTTCTTTTCCTTGTGACTCTTGATTTGGGCCATGGTGAGATTATTTGATAGCAGATTAATTTCATAATCGTCTTCCACGACTTCTCGAAGATCAAGGGCCTTCAAGTAATTTTCCATTCTCACAACCCATAGTTGGTAATTTTCACCATAAAAATGGGAGGAGCTATTCGTGAAAAACTATTTTCGAGATCCATTTCTTCACTTACAGGTCCTCTTGAAAATGACTGACGTCAATTATTGATTTTTTATGGAGAACAAACAATAGGAATTAATAAAGAAAGAAAAAGATTAAAAGGAGAAATATAACAGGAAGAAGTATGTATTAGAAAATAGCAGAGATTAGAGCTATTTTATAAATGATTTGATACTTGTAACTTCAAATTACCAACTAAAATGGGAAAAAAATTGTCTATCATCTTTTTGAATTACCAAATCAAAAAATAAGTGGAAACTAACTCTTTAACAATAATAATATATTCAAAGTAATTTCACAAGTGAAGTTTGAGGAGGGTAATGTGTACACAATCTTACCCTTACTTTTGTGAAGATAGAGATGGAAACTAACTCCTAAATACTAGAAAATATGAACAACAACATACGGAGAGTAATCTCACACATGAGATGTGGGAAGGATCTTGTGAAGGTAGAGAGACTCTTTAAAGACTAGAAAATACTATTATTCAAATTTAAATATTAAACTGAAAGCTAAATTCTAGTGTAATTCTGAAAGCAACTTTTAACACTCCTCCTTGCTATAAGAAGTGCAGAATTTTGGTCTTCTATCTTGGAATCTTTAACACTTGATAACCGAAAGTGACCGTGTGAATAAATGTACAGATTCATATTTGGACTTGTATTGAACTAAATTCACTTCCCCAGTTGATTGCAATTCTTGGCTGGTATGTCTTGCTCTCTATGCATCTTGAGTTTAAACTTGTTAATTTTATTTTTCTGAAACATTGACAACTCCTCCATTTTTTTTTTTGGAACATTGAAAGCTTCTTTAAGCCTAGCAGGTTCACATTTTGCTTCTGTGTTTTTAATTGGAGGATCGTCTTCTAATATTTTGCCTGTTCCACGGAAAGATCTTTCATTTGATCAAATGAAAAGTCTTTACCTCTCCTCTTAATTTTTAGAATTTTTTTTTTCAACATCATTGATGAAATAAATTTTTATCCTCAAATGATACTTTGAAGTCCTTTTTACTGATAGATATTCCACAAGTTCTGATCAGTATTTAGTAAATAAGGAACATATGAAATTTTCTTATTATCTGAACTTGTTTTGATGATGACAACGACTTCTTTTTCCTCAACTAGAATTTTGGTCCCCATTTTTCCTAACTTCAAATATTTCAGTAGGCTTCAACTCTTTGAACAAACTTCTTGTAACTATTTTCTATATTCTGCACTATTCTTTTGGGCACTGTTGCAAGAATTTTTTCAACAATTCTTGAATTTATAAATTCAATGTGCAGCAATCTTACCTTGTTAATTATGCCAAACAACTTGCAAGTATTCTTGACTATCTCGGACTCTTTCAACAACAACCTAGTGTAATCCCACAAAGTGGGGCGTGGGGAGGGTAGAATATATGCAGACTTTACCACTATATCTCAAAGGTAGAGAGGCCATTTCCGGTAGACCCTCAGCTTCTAGAAAAACAGACCCAAAAAATTAACAGTAGTACAAAAAACAACATATAATAACAAAACAACTAGTAACCGAACAAAACTACACAACAACAATATACAATCCAGATACAAGTAACAACAGCTGATAACAGATATCAAAGCGCAAGGAACTACAAGAGCAATACTAGGCCTACAACGGAGAACAAAAAGCAGTGCAACATATTGCTATCCACTATCATGCTACCTAATATGTGTGCTCCACACCTTTCTATCCAAGGTCAGATCCTCAATAAGTTCAACTGTCCCGTATCCTTTCTAATCACCTCTCCCCATTGCTTTTTCAGTCTACCTCCTCTCCTAAAATCATTCATGGCCAACCTCTCACACTTTTACACTGGGCACTCTGACACCTCCTCTTCACATGTCCAAACCACCTCAGTATCGCCTTACACATCTTTTCCTCCACCATAGTCACTCCCACCTTGGCCCGGATATCATCATTTCTAATCCTATCTCTCATAGTATGCCCACACATCCACTGTAACATCCTCTTTCATTTTGAACAATTCGAATTCCATTATTAAATTCAATATCTATATGCCTAATATTCTTTCATCTCCAACATAATCTTTCTTCAAATAATTTCAAATTTCTTTTGTTGATATGAGAGACATAATTTTCGTGAAAATAGTTGTTGATACAACAATAAATAGAGTTGCTTCTGCCTTGGACTTTCTGATTTTCTTTTCCTTGTGACTCTTGATTTGGGTCATGGTTAGATTATTTGGCATCAAATTGATTTCATAATTCTCTTCCACAACTTCCCAAAGATTGAGGGCCTCTAAGTAAGTCCCCATTTTTACAGTTCATAGTTGGAAATTTTGACACTCGACCAGGAGAAGCCATTCGCGAAAAATTGTTTTCAGAATTCATCTCTTTATGTAAAGGTCCCTCAAGAAAATAACTCTGATATCAATGTTGGTTTTTTAAGGAGAACAAACACTAGGAAGTAATAAAGAAAGAAAAAGATTGAAAGGAGAAAGGCATGATACATAAATAGGTATTCAAACTTGGCCTTAATTAACAATTAAGCACTCAAATTTTGAGAGTGCACATCTAGGCACCTTAACTTGGTCTCAACTGACAATCAAACACCCAAACTAGTCCCCATTGTGTCTAATAGACACCCGATGCTGACGTGACACGTAAATTTTGAAAGTATCTAGATGATCATTTTGTAAGTTGGAGTGCTCAACTGAAACAACAAATATGAGTTAAGGTGTCTAGTTATACACTCTCAAAGTTTGAATGCTTAATTGTCAGTTTAGACTAAGTTCGGATACTTATTTATGTATTATGCCAAAGGAGAAATATAGCATGAAGAAGTATATATTAGTAAACAGGTGAGAAGAAAATTATTTTATTAATGACTTGAAACTTACATTTATAACTTTAAATTACTAACTAAAATGAGAAAAATTTGCTACTATCTTTTTGAATAATCAAATCATAAAATAAGTGGAAACTAACTCTTAAAACTGAAAAAATACTATTTATTCAAAATCAGATATTAAACTGAAAGCTAAATTCTAGTGCAGTCCTAAAAGTAATTTTAAACAATTTCCCAGCATTCTGTTTTTGACAATTTAGATCTTTTCGCAGTAAGAGCCCATTTAGATTAGCTTATTTTTAAGTGCTTTTAGGAAAATTATTTTATTAATGGCTCTAAGTTTTGCATGTAAGAAGACGGTTTTGACTTTTTATGGTATTAAGTAACTAAGTAGTTAATCATCCTTAATTATTTTGATTTCACCCTATTTGCTTTTGCATCCCAAGTGGCACTTTAGTAGGCGGAATAGCAAAAGCTTCATCAACTGGGGTGTACTACAGAGACAATGTTTTCATTGTTTATTGTTGATCTATGGTGAAAATAGTAATTTTTTACATCTAAATTTATAATTTATCCCTCAATTCTTATTCCATCTTTCCATGTAAACACAGCTTTTTGAGCTCCAAAATAAGGTGGCTGTCTATTTGCGCTGAGTCGCGCTTCTTTGGTGTCATGAGGTCCATGAGTCCTCCCTTCCCTCGTCTTTCTATAATGTTATGAGACAACCTTATACATGTTGTTAGCTTTGAGTAAAATCACATATTAATGTTGATTGGGGTCGTTTGGTATAAGGGATAAATAGTCTCGGAATAACTTATTCCGGAATCATAGTGTTATTTTTATCCCATACTACCGAAATAACTATGTCACTTCTCAAAGTACCCCCTAGATGTGACTGACACCCCGCTAACATCACCTGCCGAGTGAACCATTTTATCCATTCACTTGCTCATCTAGTCTCTAAATCAAGCTATGTCAGATGCTACTACCTCAATGTTGGCAGTTGTAACTTAGTAGATCCGTAGCTAATGTCTTAATACAAACATCACTAAATCTCCTAGTTGGATGATGGTGCTGGTTCTTAATCCCCGAGTTTTAACGCACTATTTCAAAAGTTGGAACATATATTAAAAATAGAATTATGGATTCGCTAGTGCGACAGGAAGGATATTATTGGAATTTTAAGATGGTGTTTATTAGATGTTTGTCTAGATTGGGACTTGGGAAGAAGGAAAATATTGGTTTTACTACTTCAGAATGGCATATAAAGGCTCTTTGAGAAAAATAGTTCCAATCTGTATCAAATTTTCGTATTTTAATTATCAAATACTAAAAGTACGATATCAAGTCACAATCTTACAAGTTCAATACGTAAGTGAAAACTTGAGATTAAAATTTAAGGGGTGAAATTTCCGGACTTACGAAACAAATTGTATTACTCAACTTGTCTTTTAAATTAGCTGATTATTTTTGTAATATTTGTTTATATCGGCAGTGCATAAAACTTATAACGTCTTAAAAGTTAGAATATTAGATCTGGCATTAAGGAGCAAACTATTTCTAGTATGAAAATGGGGCCAAATACCTTAATATATATTCCATAACGGGTAAAAATACATGCCTTGTAAGTCATCCTACAGTAGAAACCAAGGAAAAATATATCTAAGCTTTCCTATAAATTAAGCATATTGGAACTTTCTTTTTTCTTACATAACCATTGATGAATCACCCAGTAAATAGAAGTTTGTTTTACACTGACCACTTTTCAGAATATGTGTGTTGGGAGAGGGAGAAAGAGGTTTTTATGGATCAAGTCTCCCATTATGCTTTCTCGAAACACTAATTGCATACGGACATTCAAATCCGAGTTTGCCCCTTACACTTTAGATAGCCGCCCCTAAAAGGTACTGGTAGTTTTTCACCGACACAACGGTACTTCGGATTAACCCTAATGAAATGGAGAATTAAGGCCTTCTTGAGAAGACAATGAGTGGATATGATCATGATGGTGTCTTTTTGATGGAAAAGGTGGTGTTTTCCTAAAAGAAGGTCTTTTACTAAGATGTTGGAGAGTTTTTTGTGTGTATAATGTGTGCAAAACTGGTAAAGCTCTTTCCTTTAGCTTGAGAATTGTGTAGAAAAGCAATCTGTATGATATGAGAATAGCTATTACAACACCCAAATCCCACCATTTAGAGTGCTTCACTGAAAATCCAAGAACTGAGCTGATAATCACTTCACCCTTCATCTTCATTTGATCACCTGGCATTACAGGGTCAAACTCTAGTCCTATTAAGTCATTCTTGTATGCACCCTGGCATTTTGCAAATATATAGAGAAAAAATGTTAAACAGGAAATAGGAGAAGAAGTAAGGATTTCTTAGCGTACATATTTCGGATTGGTTCAGGTTTTTTAAAGATTAAATCAAACCAATTGTTATTGCTTTTTTAAATCTATAAACCAAACAAAAATAATAAAGTTGAGTTTTTCAATTTTGGATTTTTTTCCTAGAGTTTTTCGATTCTTCTTTTTTGATAAGGTCTTCATACCAAATATATAACATGTACTTGAGATATTTCTTTAATCCCAGTAACATACAATTATCTAAGGTGTTTGTTATTTAAGAAAATAACACAAAATATGAAATGAGTGATGACATTAAACTAAAATATTCAACAAAAAAGATAATGAAATTGCATAAAACAAATATTGCTAATTAATAAATCATAATGAATTGACTTTTTTTAATTAAAAATTAAAAATCAAATCAAATCAAATCAATTATGATTGGGTTTTTTTTTTCCAAACACCAAACCATTAGTTAGATCAAATCAGTAGTCAAATTTTTTTCTCAATTACACGTACGCCTAATGCCACTTACCACCAAAAAGTACTTACATACTGATTGCAGTATAGGATATTTGTCATATTTAAAATGTTGCACCAAAATAAAATGTTAGCTGTTGTGTAAAAAGAAAAAAGGAAAAGACTATACTGGTGCATGAAAGTTGAACTCGTTGTAGAATTATGCCACATTTTTCTTCTCTTTGTATAATCATTAATCGATAGTTCGGAGCTTTTTGAAGCTAATTACTTTCTCTATTTGGAGGAGATATTGGATAACCAAGTAAAAGTTAATTTGGGCATAGAAACATTACCTGTAAGCCCCATGCCATGTAATTAACATATGAAATAGGGTATTTCCAAAAGACCTTTGGAAGTTCTGGCATTAACCTGAAAAAACCTGCTGAGGCCATCATAATTCCCTGCATACACAAATAATTACACCCAAAAAAAATCAAATCAAATCAAATCAAAATCGTTAATCCAATATGTTTGTCGTTGAAGGCTACACGATTTGTTCCTTCTGGTATATTGACCTTTTTAGGTTTTTGACTTAAAAAAAGTGACCTTTTAGGCTCCGGACTCTCGCGCGAGTATCAAGTAAGGATTGGAACAAGGAACTCATTCATTCATTATATTATTGATCAAGTAAAATAATAAAGGGGATGGTTGATATACTTACAAGAAGTCCAGCACCAAGAACAAGTCCCATGGTGAAATTGGGAACAAAGCAAGCTACAACCATCATGCAACTTTCAACAACAGCTATGGAGCTCAAGAGAACAATGGCAGCATACAAAAAATGGAAGAAGCCAGGGTGGAACTTCACCAGGTTGTATGTAATGGCTGCTGAGCTCAAACACATGACTACTAGGAATGGGAATGATGAAATGAAATTTGAAAGAATGAATACACCAACACCATAATGTCCACTCTTCCTTTCTTTCTCAAATATCTGCAAAATAAAAACATATTGTAGTAAGTTACTTCTCCTTTATCTTTTTGAGTGAAAACCGCAAAAAAAGGCACAGTTTTTGAGTTTCCTACCCGAACTATCACCAAATGTTTATCGAAACACACCTCAACTATCAGTTGTTTCATTTTCCTACCTGAACCAACAGTGATATTTCATACAGGAAAAGCGAGCAACGAAATAGTTAAAGGGTATTTGTATAAACATTTGATGATAGTCCAGATAGGAAAAATAATTACCTCATAGTTCGGGTAGAAAACTCAAAATACATAGATATCATAGGTGTCTTCTTGACACTTCATCATATATTTATTCAGAAATAAATTGAGTTTGCCAAAACGATTGATGTGTTTTGATGATTTTACCTTCATTTCTTCAATGAAAGATGGGAAACCTCCAATGGACATGAAAGTCATGAAGCCAGAAATGAATCCAGCACAAGCTCCCCTTGCAATTACAGCATTATGTCCAGTTCCAACATCATAGAAAACAGTACCAACACAAACAGACAATATTATGTACACAATAATCCTCAACCAATAATAACCAAAATCTCTACTCATGTTCTTCAATGATCTCTTTATCAATGTACACAATTGCTTCAACCATCTTGCTTGGCTCCCTCCACTTTCTTTAAATACAATATCTTTCTGAAACATAAATAAAAGAGAAATCAATTTTATTAATCGATATAATTTCATAGCTAATTTGGATAGTACGATCGAGCATGGCATTCTTTGATTTAAATATAATAGTAATTGATTTAGTGTATTGCTGGAATACGTGTTTGGTGTGGGTATTAGTTGTTGTTAGATATTATGTGTTGTCTTCTGCGCTGCTATTATGTTATTAGGTCTGTCTTTCTTAAAGTCGAGGCTCTACCGAAAACATTCTCTCTACCTCTGAGGTAGTAGTGAGGTCTCCCTCGCTTGGTGGGACTGCAGTGAGCTATTGTTGTTGTTGTAGTAATTGATTGTTGAGTTTGAATACTACTTTGACTAACTAATTGATTAAATTAATAAAGTTATAATCTAGAGCGGAGATCAGTGTAATAAGTAGTATGGGCCTTTCTTTTGGTTCAAGAAATTTAACTCCATATGTATTACTCTCTTTGTCGCAATTTATGTGTCGTCATTTTGAATTTTGAGAGTCACCTTTTTCTTTTAAAAAAAATTATTTTAACTGTGACTTTGGACATGAAATATTTTAAGTTTTTTTGTTAAAAAAATTTAAATTTCTATATATGAAAACTACGTAAAAAGTACTATAAGTCAAAATAATTGACAATTCAAAATACTTAAAAGATATGAAGAAACTATGATCGAGAAAAACTTGTTTGAATTTTAAACTTTAGAAAATATCACATAACATAAATTGGGACGGACGGAGTATTAGAAAGAAAGAAAAGCTTTTGAAAACTTACAATATTTGCGAGTTGGCGAATTCTAGATATTGTGCTCAATCTATGGTTTGAATATTTGTAATTTTGAATAAGCCTTACTCTACACTCTGCTGTTGGCAGATAAACAAGTGAACCTGAGGACTCCTTGATATCCTGCATTACAACAATTAGAAACAATAACATATTTCAACAATTATCGTTTTCAAGACTACATTTTCTTTGAAAAATGATTTAAAATCTTTAATATACGATATTATCATTAAAAAAGTTAATTAAAATGTAAAACTTAAGCTTTTACAGGATAGGGGAATTTTGGAATAACTGGTAAAGTTATTGTCATATAATCAGGAGGTTACGGGTTTAAGCCGCAGCCTCTTGCATAAATGTAAAGTAAGAGTACATACAATAAACTCTTACAGTCCGATCTTTCTCCGAATTTTACGCATAACGAAAATTTTAGTGCATCAAATTGTCCTTAAGCTTTTACGGGATGTGATAGATCATAATGTATTGAACAACTTATACAATACGTACATTTATTCTCCGGGATCCTATTAAAGCGGCAGTTATATGGTCAAAGTCAGAATTAATGCAGCGAAGAAAATGGTCAGCAGGATTTCTTCTAGTTGGACAGGCAAACCCTGAATCACCAAAGAACTGCAAACACATAATCAAACATATTAAAATCACAACTTTCACCTACCTATATATGGAGTTTAATATAGTGCTCAACCCCATTTACTTTTTTTTTTTTAATTACATTAAATACTAATTTAAAAAATAGTGGTGGAGTTAAAAATTTAATTTTAAAAATTTAAAATATAAAGAAGTAAATATACGAAGAAGATAATAAGATTCAAATTTATTATATATATATAATAAATAATTTTGACCTCTATATACGGTGTAACTTTTGCCGACAAACGAG
Organism: Datura wrightii; assembly: GCA_035772735.1. NCBI lineage: Eukaryota > Viridiplantae > Streptophyta > Magnoliopsida > Solanales > Solanaceae > Datura > Datura wrightii. The sequence continues at coordinate 169,988,193 of JASDFA010000001.1, read as the reverse complement.
GTTGAATAAAGCCCCCTAGTTCGGCCCATGATAGCATGTTATTCTCTCCGTCTATTTTTATTTTTTCAGTATTTTGATTTGGCACACTCCTTAAGAAACAGTAGAATAGTTTTATTTTACCACCGTTTGAATATACTCCCTCCGTTTCAAAATAAGTGATATTTTAGCCTTTTAATTTTATTTTAAAATAAGTGGTATTTTACATAATCAAGAAGACATTAATGATATTCTTCCAATTTTACCCTTATTTAAATGAAGAGAGTTTTACATAATCAAGAAAATATTAAAGAGTTAAATCTTTTTAAAGATATTTATTAAGGGTAAGTGGGTAAAAATACATTTTACTTTCTAGAAATGAGTAATTTTTTAAGGGGTGTGCATAAGCTAAAAACAAGACTTATTTTGATACGGAGGGAGTAACAAATTCAATGCTTTGAAAAATGACTATATTTAATATAAGAGTAACTTAGAAATTAAGTGACTAATTAACTCTTCATTTTTTAAACTGGATTAGAAAAACTATTTTTGATATATTGGACGAATGAAAATAAACAGAGAGAATATCATAGTTTTTTAAAGTGATAATTATTTTAAATCATTTATTTTTAGCAAGGACGACAAGTTTTGTCTTACCTCAACGGCGAGTTTAGCTTCTCCAAAATAAATAGTTTCACCAGAAGATAACAAGAAAAGGTCATCAAATAGGGCAAAAACTTCACTACTTGGCTGATGAATGGAGCATATTATAGTCCTTGCATTTCCACCACCACCACTGCATGCAATGTTTTTAAGAACTTGAACAACAAAATAGGCAGAAGCACTGTCAAGTCCAGTTGTAGGCTCATCAAGAAACAATAGTTGAGGTTGTGTTATTATCTCAAGTGCAATGCTCAGTCTCTTCTTTTCACCACCACTTATTCCTCTCAAATGCCAATTCCCAATCAAATTTTCTGCACAATCCTCCAAACCCATCTCTGATATTACATTGCCTACCATCTCCTTTACTTCCTCTCTAGTCATGTTGCTTGGCAGCCTCAATTGAGCTGAGTATTCTATTGTTTCTCTCACTGTTAGAGTTCCCATTAGTACATCTTCTTGTGTCACATAAGCCTGCAAACATATAATATTACCTTAATTAAGGATGAAGGAAGAAATGTTGATAATTATGAATGTAATTTAGCACTTACAACATAACCATGATGATCAAGTCTTCTCTTCTTTCCATTGAGAAGAATATTTCCAGTCATAACAAGATTTCCCGACAGTCTTCCTGTTAATTAATTCAGTGAAACGAATTAGGCTCATCAATATTCATATTTCTCAATAAATTAATTCAGTATTACACCGCACATAATTATCAATTAACCCATCTTAATTAATATTATTATTCAATTCATGCTAATTCCTCTTAATCAAGTCTTATCTTCGGCCTTGCACCCTTATCCTGACTCAGCTTTGTTAATTAAAATACAATTTCAACATTTTACTTTCACTTTTTATATCGCTACATGTGGATCCGTAAGAGCGTGTTCAACGGATAAAAGTTACTCTAGAGATAACAAGTTGATCTTTCTCAAAAGCTAACATCGACGTACGGAAAGGTTTTGACACCTCAATATCCGCTGAAGTATCCATTTCGGTACTTAGAATCGGTTGATAACCCACAGCAAAAGGCATTCTACCCAAAAATAGGAATAATAATCCTAAATATCTTATCAATCCAATTGAGTTTTTTTCTAAACAAAGCCTAAATACTTCATTTTTTAGTCCAACCAAACTACTATCAAATTCTCCAAAAGTAATATACTTTTTAAAAGTTTGATCAACACGAGTGCTATAACAATTCCGGAACACAAAATAGATCCTCCATAAGAGTTGCTATTATATGAGCCCGTTTAGTTTAGGTGAAAAAAAATGGCTTTTAAATATAAGTGCTTAAAATACTTTTTAAGTGTCAAAACTTATTTTATAAATAAGCAGTTATGTGTTTGGATAAAAATATTGAAGCTGAAAAAAAATTATTGATTTGTTTGGTACATAAGAGTTGTTAAGCACTTATTTTGTGTCAAATAACTGAAATGCTCTTAAAGCTGTTAACACTGTAAAAAATGAATTACTACGATATTTTTATTTTAAAAATAATTAAAATGTAAATTAATTTATATTTTTATTTATTTTTAATATAAACTAATTATTTAAGTTATTTCTAATTTTTAAAATATATAATTTGAATAAAATTAGGCAAATCTTCCCTTTAGTTTTTGTTAGGAGTATAGTTCTATTTTTTATTTGTAAAATCAAATATAATAAATTAAATGAATTAATACTACTCGATTTTTTTCTCTTTTTTTTTCTTTTCAGATTTTTATTTTTTTTCTAATATGCACAAAAAAATTAAATTTTGTCAAATGAGTGAAGGTATTATTGAAATTAGAAAAATATTATGAGATAAAAAGATAAAATAATTTGATCAAACTTAAATAAATTATAACAAAAAAATAAAAAATTAATAGCTACCAATTTTTAAATTTTGACGTTTTAAAACAATTTTAAATATTTTTTAAACACTTTTTAATAAATTTAGGTGGAGGTGAGCAAGTGCATCAATGCCTTATTTATCACTTTATATCTACCTCCTGCCCAATAATATACTACTAGTCAGAAGAAACAGTAAAACTCACTGGCATTATTAATGCACTACTAGCTAGAGATTTTTTTAAACATTGAACAGAATAAATGACACACACACACACACACACACACAACCGTTGTGCTAATTCATTAATTTCCAACAACAGGAGAGGGCCCCATGTCATCATCTCTTCTTGCACTTGTTACTATAAAGAGTATGTATCCAGAAAATTCATTCCATCCCAAAATAATTGTCTTTTTTAAAATTAAATTAATTTAATATTTTAAAATTTAAATTTAAATAATATTTCTTTCATTTTAAAATAAATGGTATTTTAATATTTTTATTTTATTTTAAAATAAATAGTGTTTTAACAATATCAAAAAGACATTAATGATGTTCTTTTAATTTTACTCTTATTTAAATGAGAAGAGATTTATAAACTACTAAAGAGCTAATGCATCTTTTTAAAGGTATTTATTAAGGATAAGTTAGTAAAAATACATTTTTCTTCCTAGAAATGAGTAGATTCTTAAGGGAAGTGTCCAAGTTAAGAACACCACTTATTTTGAAACAGAGAGAGTAAAAAGTTATACAAAAAATAATAAAAGTTATATCTTTTTTATATTAATAAAAAATATATAATTTAAAATATTGGTCAAAATTTATATAATTTAACTCTTGAAAAACGAAATATAAGAAAAAAATAGTGTACAATTTGTTATACGATCAAACTAATTAAGTTGACCAATAAAATATACAACTATTTGTAACAAGCTACTTCCTCCGCCCAATTTTATGTAATATATTTTGACCGAATATAGAGTTTAAGAATATGGATAAAATTTGTGATCTAAAACAAGTTACAGACGTTTGTGTGGCTATAAATTATCTTATGAAAGGTGAAATGAGTATTTTAAAGTAAAATTGTTACTAAATATCGAAAAATGACATTCTTTTTGGGATTGACTAAAAAAAAAAGTGTGTCACACAAATTGAGTATACGTGATAATCTGGAAATTAAAGTAATAACATGCAATGTCCGATTTAAAATACATTAATAATATAATTTTCTTTACACTATAAATAAATATTATCATCACTTTAATGCTACCATGTATAAATCACAGCTGTTATTATTAGTTATATATATTCTCGTACCAACAGCTGTCGCTTTGGCCGAGTGGTTAAGGCGTGTGCCTGCTAAGTACATGGGGTTTCCCCGCGAGAGTTCGAATCTCTCAGGCGACGCTCTATTTTTATTTTAAGAAAAAAAGAAAATTTCTCACATCCATTTATATATCAACATCAGTAGCGAGTCCAAATTTAAAAAGAAGTCTTATTTAAATAAATGTTGCACAAAAAATGAATCCATAGTTTTTTGTAAGATATGGGTTCCACCTACTTGTAAGACAAAAAACAATATCATACAATTATTGTCACTTATAATGAGGCACAAAATAATAATTTTCATCATTTACTTAATTAAATGAAACTACATAAATAGTTGAAACTCATGACTGCAAATAATGAGCTTGGAGGGTCCGACTCCTATATTATCCTAAAGCTGATGATTAAATAATAAATTGCCTTGAACCTACCTCTTTTTTTTTTTTTTTTTTTTTTTGTATAATGACAGTAAAATGTACTTAAGGGGATACAATAATGTAATGTATATAAACAAAATATCCTCAATTAATTAAGCCGAAAAAAAAAGCAGCAAAATGATGTCAATGAAATCTGGTCGGCAACGTATATGACAATGAAATATGCTCATACTTTTGGATAAGCATCCATCCCTCTGTTATGTCTGAAGAAGGACAGCAATAGTGATTTTCTATTGGAAAAACTTCCTTTTTTAAAATGGAAAAGAAGCTGGAAAAAGGTGGCTTCTGCTTCTTCAAAGTACAAACTGTTAATAAAATCGAGATAATACGTGAAACTCTTTCAGACTGTCACGCATTTAGAAGAAAGCATAATTAACCTATCTGACTCTAAAATTGGCAGTTTTAGCAATGTTTGGATAGAAAGGGAGACACATTCAGGCCAAAGAATGATTATATTAAAATTTTAATTTATTGAAAATGCACAAATATGAAATGCGCGCACACAGAGAGAAAGAGAGAGAGAAAGAGACCTGCTAATGTATCAAGAAGTGTGGATTTGCCAGAGCCAGAAGGACCCATAATAGCCATAATTCTACCAGGTTCAGCATAACCAGTAAGGCCATTGAGTAATCTCTTTGTTGGTCCTCCTCCAAATTTTGGTAACACAACTGTTACATCTTCCCAAATCAAATATGCTGCTCTACTCTGTATTCCTGATGTCACCCCCTTTTCAATATCAGCTGCTACTGCTGCCTCTATCTCCATATGTATATTTGAATTATCCGCAGCACTTACACGACGGTGGAAGTTGAGTGGCTCGGAGCTCCTCTCCTTACGGTCAGTCAAGTGACTTTCACTCCTTCAAATTCAATTATATTGGGAGGCCGACCTAATGAGTGACAATAGTTCCACTCTTCAATGAATCTATAAGGAAAAGAGGAGGAGTCCTTAATTAGTAGAGAAGCCAAGATAGAATTTGTTGACTCTTTGTATCTATAGAAGACGATAAAGTTGATACAAGGACTGAAGCTATCTTGGCCAAATATATACAACAGACTCCATGTGCTAATTTGATACAAAAAAGTATTGACTCTAAAAATAACAATATTTTTTTGTACATATATATCAAAATGGTTCACTTTCATCGATTATTTGGAAAAATTTATATATTTATCATATCAATTTTGGGTTACACTGCTATATATAACTAAAGTAAACCTTTTTGAAACCGTTTCAATAATCATCTCGATTTCTCTCGGGTATCAGTACGATTTGAAATATTTTAGATATTTTTTAAAGATCACCTGATGAAATAGAAGAAAAAAAAAATCAGTAAGAGTTACGAGTTAAGAAAATTGTGATACTATTGGACGTAATAAACTGAAAATGCAACATTATTGATGAACTCCACTAATGCAATAAGATGTACTTGTAAGGAACACAATGCACTATGGAATAAATACTTGTAAAAAATGAGCAACCATATTTATCATTTTTCCTATTTCATTGGCCTTTTAACTCAATTTTTTTTGTCATTTTATGTGGTTAAGAGAAGTGAAATGAATTAGAAAGTTTGTAACTTCCGTCACGTCTCTTCACTTAACGGCTGTTTTTATTTCTTACCTTTGTTTCTCTCTGTTGGATATCTTCCTTTCTTTATAACATCTTAATTTGTGGTTCTATCCTTCCTCTTTTTCTTTATAACTATGTCTTACTATTTTCCTCTTCTTTTTCCCATTCCACAGGTAAAAGTCTTCAATATTTTTGTTTGTTGTGGTACTCAAGTTTCAATCTTTTGATTGTTTGTTTATTGACTTACCGAATTAAACCACTTTTATTTGATATTTGTGTTATTAATTTTCCTAGAAGCCATCAAAAACATCCGATAAGGTGTTAAATTAATTGTATTTATGTATTATGTTCTTTTTTTGAAGTTGAGTGATTGATTTTCATAGAGAATTTATATTTGATGTAACGTGTTATGATTTTCCTTGTGTAAGCTTGTGAAACTATATACAGAGTCTTTTTATTGTTTACTTTCATTCATGTTTGTGAAATTATGTTTTCATCTTGTGCACTTTCTTTATCCCCTTAAATATATGATTGATAATCTTATTTGTTTTATTGTCTATGACAGAGTCTTACCTATGGGGAAGCTATGGCTCTCTGGCGTCGATCTTACTCCATTCATACACTCAATATATATGATGCAAACAATTAAGTAATTAGGCGCTACACTTATGACGATAAATATCAATATGTTTCTTTCTCTAATCGGCCTATACAACCACACTTATTCTATCTCTTCTCCAGCATGTTTTTGCGATGTTCGATCTTTTCATTTATTCTAAAGGTTAGATGTGACAAAAGCAAAGACTCACATAAAGTTGTATCTTAAAGACCAAAATGCAGAAAAGTATCAAGGAAAATGAGTTACAACAATAACATATCCACTAATCTCACAAATCATATCTTACCTTTTCTCATAGAATTACATGATATTAATATAAAAAAGTTACATAATTATTAGTATACGTCGTGAAATTAGAGATTTTGTGTTTGACATGTACATAAAAATTGGAAAAAAATGATTTTGAATATTTTAGTACAAAGGCAATTATAAATGAAGTGTTTTATATTTGTGATTCAATTGATTTATAAATTTAATTTTATATGCATATACATGATTCTTTTTTTTCTTTTATCTTGACTGAACTTACAAAAAGGACACATTTTATATATTATGATTTCACGCGGACATTTTCATTAGTACTAAATTTTCAAATTAAATATTTAGATACATAAAAGGAGCTTAGGGGCATGATGATATCGCATGCTTTTATGGTTTCCGTTTTTTTGTTCCCCGTATTTTTTTGATGTTTTTTTTATTTTAAAATTATTTTTTTACGGATTTATTTAATTAATGTCATTTAGTGTTATCATCAATGTCATTAAACAAGCTCCATTAAATAAAATAAATAAATAACAATAAAAATAAATTAAAATGTAATAAAAGTGGAAAGCTCCTGACTTTAAAGTTGCATTACCATTTTACCCCTCCACTAAATAAATCTATCTATCTATACACACACGCACACACACATATATATAAAAGGAGCTTAGGGGCATGCTGATGTGACATGCTTCTACGACCTCCATTCTTATTTTTTCGAGTATTTTTTTTATTTTAAAATTATTTTTTAACTCATTTATTTAATTAATGTCATTTAATGTTATCATCAGTGTCATTAAACAAGCTCCACTAAATAAAATAAATAAATAACAATAAAAAATAAATTAAAATGTAATAACAGTGGAAAGCTTCTAACTTCAAAGTTGCAGTACCATTTTATCGCTCCACTAAAGAAAATAAATAAACAAAATAAAAATAAATACAATATAAAAATCATATTATTATATAAGTGGAAAGCCCCTAAGTTGAAAGTTAGATTACCATTTTGCCTCTCCACTAAATTAAAATTTAATTAATACATAATTAAATATTAATATTTTAACATATTATATCATATTTATATATTTATTACTATATAAGTGGGAAGATAAAAAGCAAAAAGTTAAAATAAAAAAAAATAATGATAGTAAATAAAAATAAATAAATAAATAGATAATAATGATAATAAAATAAATAATAATAATAATAATAATAATTAATAACTGAATAAATAAATAAATAAAAATAATAATAATCTAGATTTTTATAAACTACAATCTCAATTTCAGAATGATTTTGAAATCGAACCTATTACTTCTGATAATATTTTAGAATTATTAAAAGAAGTTACTGATAACGATTTAAGAGAAAAAATTATCAGTATGACTTCTATTTCAAAACCGGCTGATAAGCCTGTTCAAAAGAAAGACATTTTAGAGGAAACTCCATATTTTATGACAGAAGTTCAAAAAAGACTTTTGCAGAAGAACTCGCCACAAAATATGAGTTTTCCCAGTTATTCTTCTTCAATGGATGATTTAAAATCTGAAGTTGAAAAATTAAAAAATGAGATTAAATCTCTTAAACAAAATCAAATGATTTTCGACCATCGTATGAGCCAAATGGAACGTACTATGGGTCATGATAAAGGAAAAGAAGTTTTAAATGAGTCAAATGATTCAAAAGAAATTTCTGATTTTGCAAAAAAGGCTATTTCCTCCCCAAATGATGATTTATTCATAGGGATGATGCAAATAGTAACTTCTCATAGATGGTATGTTAAGTGTACTATTTTAATTGACGATAATTTTTCTATTACTGAAACTGCTCTTATTGATAGTGGAGCAGATATGAGTTGCATTCAAGAAGGGATAATCCCTACCAGATATTATCAAAAGACTTCTCATAAGATTAGCTCTGTATCTGGTGATAAAATGAAAATTGATTATAAATTGCCTAAGGCCTATATTTGCAAAGATAAAGTTTGCATTCCTCATTTTTTTATTCTTGTTAAAGATAAAACGTTCCCTCCTATTATACTTGGAACTCCTTTTATTCAAGCTATTTATCCTCTTACCTATGTTGATAACACAGGTTTTCATGCTACTTATAATGGTAGAAAAATTTCTTTTCAGTTTATAACTGAACCTCTTACTAGAAATATAAATTCTTTGATTGATAAAAGGATTTTTCATATGAAATCTTTACAACATGAAATTTATAGCATGTCTATTGATACTGTGTTACAATCCTCTAAAGTTCAGGAAAAGATTAACTTGATTTCTGAACAATTTGCTGTTTCTATATGTGCTGATCATCCCAGCGCCTTTTGGAATCGAAAAAGGCATGTAGTTTCTCTTCCATATGAAGATTCTTTCTCTGAGGAAGATATTCCTACTAAATCTCGGCCCTGCCAGATGAATTTAGAATTGCTTGAAATCTGCAAAAAATAGATTGATAATCTTTTGCAAAAAGATCTTATAAAACCATCAAAGTCACCATGGTCTTGTACAGCTTTTTATGTCAATAATGCTGCTGAAAAGGAACGTGGTGTACCTAGATTGGTAATTAATTATAAACCTTTGAATAAAGTTTTAAAATGGATCAGATATCCGATCCCTAATAAAAGAGATCTTTTATCAAGACTATATGATGCCAATATATTTTCAAAATTTGATTTAAAATCCGGATATTGGCAAATTCAGCTTTTTAAAGAGCACACTTATAGGACGGCATTCAATGTCCCATTCGGGCAATACGAATGGAATGTTATGCCTTTTGGTTTAAAAAATGCTCCTTCTGAATTTCAGAAAATTATGAATGATATTTTTAATCCATATATGGATTTCATCATTGTCTATATCGATGATATTTTAGTATTTTCGAAAACTTTGGAAATGCATTATAAACATTTGGATATTTTCAAAAAGATAATTATTCAAAACGGGTTAGTAATTTCAAAACCCAAAATGAGTCTTTTTCAGACAAATGTCAGATTTCTTGGTCACTATATTTGTCAGGGAAAAATAGTTCCCATTCAGAGATCTATTGATTTTGCTGCAAAATTTCCTGATATTATTAATGATAGGACGCAGTTGCAGAGGTTTCTTGGGAGTCTAAATTATATTTCTCCCTTTATCAAAAATTTATCTACAGATCTGGCCCCTTTGTTTGAAAGGCTTAAAAAGGGTTATAATTTGCCATGGTCTGATTTACATACTAATATTGTTAAAAAGGTAAAAGAGAAGGTAAGCTCTTTACCATGTTTAACCCTTGCCAATCCTAACTGGCAAAAAATTATTGAAACCGATGCCTCTAATATAGGTTTCGGTGGGATTCTGAAGCAGTTTAACCCCCATGATAAAAGGGAGTATTTAATTCGTTATCATTCGGGTAAATGGACTGAGACCCAGCAAAAATATGCTACGGTGGCCCATGAAATGCTTTGTATTGTTAAATGCGTCTTTTAGAAGATATTTTATCAAAAAAGCCATAATCATAAATCTTATGAATAGGGACTTGTGGAATAGTCCATTTGTTTAACAAATCAAGATCTTGAGGTAAAAATCTAGATTATTACAAGAACAATTACCTGCACCTGTATCACAATTATCACAAGTATTATCATCAGGTAAATCAAATAATTTAATAGAGGCTTCAGATTCAGAAGAAGAAGTATAATCACTCTCACTGACTGAAGTTTCATCCATGATCTTCATAATCTGTTCTTTGGACTTATCATCTAAATCCATAGCTAGAGCCTTGATCCGCTCTTTCTTACAATTTGGGGCAATATGACCGAACTGACCGCACCTATAACACTTAACATCTTTCAGATCTCTTCCAGATCTGTCTTTTACAAATCTTTTCTCTTTGCGGTGTTTTCTTCGGAAATATCTTTCCTCTTTTGATCGACGATGTCGTCTTTTACCTTTCCTTTGGTAATAATCATCCTGGTTACCCTTTTTGTTCTTTCCTTTTGATGAAGATGCTACAGTTCTTTCCATTCCGAACTGCTGACAGAAATCACCCAACTAGTTTCTTTCAGTTAGATTCTGCCTTTTAAGCTGTGCATTCAGCTTTAACTCGTTACATAGGTTTAATCCTTCTTGGGTACAAACTCCAATAAGTCTCCCATATGTATAATTGTTATACATAATCTGGATGTTATTCCCTCTAAGAGCTTTCCTAACTCTTTCTGCAAATAGGTGAGGTAAACCATCTATAAATTTACCTTTCCAATGGTCACTGTTACTTTCGGGCAAATCCATTACCCGACTAAGGAAGGTGTCCTTATACCATCTGAATTCACCTAAATGTTTACATCTAAGCCCATTTAACAAAGTACGAATATTTTCGTACATGTTGGTGAATCTACCACTAAAATGTTCAATAATGGTAAGTACCAAAGTGTAGACACAATCTTGTCTTCCTGCCACTAAAGCTCTTCCTAGGTTATCAACTCCAGGTTCTTTCCTAACTCTTTCTGCAAATAGGTGAGGTAAACCATCTATAAATTTACCTTTCCAATGGTCACTGTTACTTTCGGGCAAATCCATTACCCGACTAAGGAAGGTGTCCTTATACCATCTGAATTCACCTAAATGTTTACATCTAAGCCCATTTAACAAAGTACAAATATTTTCGTACATGTTGGTGAATCTACCACTAAAATGTTCAATAATGGTAAGTACCAAAGTGTAGACACAATCTTGTCTTCCTGCCACTAAAGCTCTTCCTAGGTTATCAACTCCAGGTTCTGACTTAACAGCATTATAGATTGCTGCTCTATCTTCAGCAGTCATAAAATTATCCCACCAACCTCTTAATTGGCCGGTGAAACCTGCAACTATCATTCTGCAAATTACTGTCTCCGTATTTTTATCTGAGGTAGCTTTGCAGATTGTTGAGTACATCAATATTCGATGTACCAGAATACTTTTATTATTATTATTATTATTATTGAACAGGATCTACGTCGGCGGTAGTCCGCCGGCGGTGATAGACCTTATTCGGATAATATTCTTGTCTTCGAACAAGAATCAAAACAAGGAGGAATTATTATATGAACTGTATAAAGCCTTGGTATACAGATATCTAGCTGTATGGTAAACTTTTACCGGAGCACGGGGCCTGTCTGGACAAAATACTGTCGGATCTTGAGACCATGTGTACAGGATACCTTTTTAGGGGCTCCCCGGGATAACAACGGCCCTTAACAACTCCAAATAACGGGCCTTTTCACCAGGCAACTGTACGTAGCCACAAAGGCAAATCCAAGATCTACAGTATTCGCCGACTGTACCACCATCTCCGAACCAAGCTAATCAATCTTTATACTAAGTCTTTTCAGTTCTTATAATAAAATCTACCGATTTTAATAAAGTCTAGTTCATCTTTTATGAGGATTCAAGTAGAACGGAGATTCAACATAGATAGATTTTTAGCCGGCTATAAGCACGGTCATCGGAGAAGATGTATAAAAACAAGAACTTAAAAATAAATACCTTGACACCGGAAGTTGTGCCCAAACTTGGACGATTTATGATTTTCTCTATACAAAAGAAAAGATTACAACTTTACAAAAGCTTTGCTTTCTTAGAGAGAAGGCAGAGCGAAAATCTAGAGAGAGAGAGAAAAACTAAAATTTTTGATCATTTACAAATGAGGCGAAGGCCTCTTTAAATAGAAAATTTCCTATCTACAGTGACTTTGTACAGTAGTGCTCTATTATTGCACTTCAGACAGCTATATCTGTCGGTGGGGTCCTCAGGGGCCTACAAGGGCTCAGATTTTCTTTTTCCCTTGTGCATTCAACATCCTTTGCACGAATTCTTCTGTGCTATCTCCTTCCTCAAGCTTATCTTCTTGTAGAAGCTTTTCTGCTTCTCGTAGAACATCTTCAGTGTCTACTTCTTCATCCATTTGTGAATCCTCGTAATTTGAGAGACTCTTCATTGATGTATCTGATTTACTTGAAATTTAATCAAAAGATTCCATTAAATTCTTTTTAACCAAATTTAGATAATCTTCAATCTGACGGGTCTTATCTCCCGGTTGGTAAGCAATCTTCCTAGCGATATGCCTTAAAGGACTGTTTTTAATTACATCCTTTTCTTCTTTTTCTTTATAAATTTTTAAGGCTTTATGAATGTCATCAATTGTTTCTTGCCCAAAAATCTTTTGGGTATTTGGGTCTATTTTCATCATCTTGTCCCAAAAATTGTTGTAGTAGGTCCGATAAATACACGGAATCTGGTCTTCGGTATAACCGAATTCAGGGATCCATTTATGAATCCAAGGGATGGAAAACTCTATGAAGAACATGATCTGGCTGATATTTTCAGGAGAACTTATATGTTCTTCTTTGTATAATTTGTCCAAATCTGGAGATAATTGCATCCATGAGTCATATAACTCTTTTAATTTTTCAGGTAATATCCTGATGGATGGGCCGTGGAATGTCCACCATTGAATAAACCAATTTGGTATTGTTCTTTGGAATACCTTTGAACATACCTTGATAAACCAAGTATGCTTGTGTTTATCATTATTATAATATAATACATATGAAAACGCCTGGATATAATCCCAATAAGTGAAATTCATTCTGTCGTTTCCAAGTATCACTTGTCTTTCTTTTAGGGTGGATATTCCCCATTCTCCATAGATATAATTCTCTTTATAATCAATTTTGAGAAGTTATAAACTGTCTCATCTCTGCTATCCTTGAAGTGAGATATCTCTACACTTCCTGTACTCAGAAGAATACTTTCATAGTAATTTCGGGTTTTGTATGACTCACCCGGAAAATATAATTTTTCTATCAAATATTTTTGGGTTATCTCCCAAATATCTTCTTTCAACAATATATCTTTGTTTTCAAGCAGAAGTATCACTTCTTTCTTTGGAACCTTTTCACTATTCTTAGGTTCTTCCATTGGTTCCATAGTAGCAGAGGCATATGTATCATTTTGCACTCTTCTACTGGCTATATGTTGTTGCAGAGCCTCGTATAACGGGCTGTCTCTTGGAATATCTTCCAAGTTAATAGAAGAAGGATTTTCATTTTCTCTTCTTTGAGAAATATTCTCATTTGTTAGAGTCAGATTTCCTCTCCTAATAACTGTGTTCCTGGAAGTATTACTTCCTGAATTTGATGTTGCAGAAGTATAACTTCTGTTACTTGAACTTGAACTCCCTCGGCTATATCCTCCAGGAGTACCTCTTCCTCGACCTCTCACATGGGGGAAGGGCCATTGCGGCCTCATCCTACAACAAAAACAGATTTTGTTAGTTTTCATTTAAAAATTCTCTTGTTAGGAAATCTGGTAGTGAATTATCACTTCCTTTTTTATATTCTATATCGAAATCAAATGGCGCTAATTGGGCCTGCCATCTTGCAAATATAATTTTCGAGGCATCATGTTTAAAATCCTTATTAAACATAAACTTGACTGCATTATTATCAGTCCTAATTAAAAATTTTTTGTTATAAAGATCGTCTTGAAATTTTAAGACACATTTAACAATACAAAGCATTTCATGGGCCACCGTAGCATATTTTTGCTGGGCCTCAGTCCATTTACCCGAATGATAACGAACTAAATACTCCCTTTTATCATGGGGGTTAAACTGCTTCAGAATCCCACCGAAACCTATATTAGAGGCATCGGTTTCAATAATTTTTTGCCAGTTAGGATTGGCAAGGGTTAAACATGGTAAAGAGCTTACCTTCTCTTTTACCTTTTTAACAATATTAGTATGTAAATCAGACCATGGCAAATTATAATCCTTTTTAAGCCTTTCAAACAAAGGGGCCAGATCTGTAGATAAATCTTTGATAAAGGGAGAAATATAATTTAGACTCCCAAGAAATCTCTACAATTGCGTCCTATCATTAATAATATCAGGAAATTTTGCAGCAAAATCAATAGATCTCTGAATGGGAACTATTTTTCCCTGACAAATATAGTGACCAAGAAATCTGACATTTGTCTGAAAAAGACTCATTTTGGGTTTTGAAATTACTAACCCGTTTTGAATAATTATCTTTTTGAAGATGTCTAGATGTTTATAATGTATTTCCAAAGTTTTTGAAAATACCAAAATATCATCGATATAGACAATGATGAAATCCATATATGGATTAAAAATATCATTCATAATTTTCTGAAATTCAGAAGGAGCATTTTTCAAATCAAAAGGCATAACATTCCATTCGTATTGTCCGAATGGGACATTGAATGTCGTCCTATAAGTGTGCTCTTTAAAAAAGCTGAATTTGCCAATATCCGGATTTTAAATCAAATTTTGAAAATATATTGGCATCATATAATCTTGATAAAAGATCTCTTTTATTAGGGATCGGATATCTGATCCATTTTAAAACTTTATTCAAAGGTTTATAATTAATTACCAATCTTGGTACACCACGTTCTTTTTCAGCAGCATTGTTGACATAAAAGGCTGTACAAGACCATGGTGACTTTGAAGGTTTTATAAGATCCTTTTGCAAGAGATTATCAATCTCCTTTTTGCAGATTTCAAGCAATTCTAAATTCATCTGGCAGGGCCGAGATTTAGTAGGAATATTTTCCTTAGAGAAAGAATCTTCATATGGAAGAGAAACTACATGCCTTTTTCGATTCCAAAAGGCGCTGGGATGATCAGCACATATAGAAATAGCAAATTGTTCAGAAATCAATTTAATCTTTTTCTGAACTTTAGAGGATTGTAAAACAGTATCAATAGACATGCTATAAATTTCATGTTGTAAAGATTTCATATGAAAATTTTTTTTATCATTCAAAGAATTTATATTTCTAGTAAGAGGTTCAGTTATAAACTGAAAAGAAATTTTTCTACCATTATAAGTAGCATGAAAACCTGTTTTATCAACATAGGTAAGAGGATAAATAGCTTGAATAAAAGGGGTTCCAAGTATAATAGGAGGGAACATTTTATCTTTAACAAGAATAAAAAAATGAGGAATGCAAATTTTATCTTTGCAAATATAGGCCTTAGGCAATTTATAATCAATTTTCATTTTATCACCAGATGCAGAGCTAATCTTATGAGAAGTCTTTTGATAATATCTGGTAGGGATTATCCCTTCTTGAATGCAACTCATATCTGCTCCACTATCAATAAGAGCAGTTTCAGTAATAGAAAAATTATCGTCAATTAAAATAGTACACTTAACATACCATCTATGAGAAGTTACTATTTGCATCATCCCTATGAATAAATCATCATTTGGGGAGGAAATAGCCTTTTTTGCAAAATCAGAAATTTCTTTTGAATCATTTGACTCATTTAAAACTTCTTTTCCTTTATCATGACCCATAGTACGTTCCATTTGGCTCATACGATGGTCGAAAATCATTTGATTTTGTTTAAGAGATTTAATCTCTTTTTTTAATTTTTCAACTTCAGATTTTAAATCATCCATTGAAGAAGAATAACTGGGAAAACTCATATTTTGTGGCGAGTTCCTTTGCAAAAGTCTTTTTTGAACTTCTGCCATAGAATATGGAGTTTCCTCTAAAATGTCTTTCTTTTGAACAGGCTTATCTGCCGATTTTGAAATAGAAGCCATACTGATAATTTTTTCTCTTAAATCGTTATCAGTGACTTCTTTTAATAATTCTAAAATATTATCAGAAGTAATTGGTTTAAGTTCAAAATTATTTTGAAACTGGGATTGTAATTTATAAAAATCCAAATTATCACAAGAACAATTACCTGCACCTGTATCACAATTATCACAAGTATTATCATCAGGTAAATCAAATAATTTAATAGAGGCTTCAGATTCAGAAGAAGAAGTATAATCACTCTCACTGACTGAAGTTTCATCCATGATCTTCATAATCTGTTCTTTGGACTTATCATCTAAATCCATAGCTAGAGTCTTGATCCGCTCTTTCTTACAGTTTGGGGCAATATGACCGAACTGACCGCACCTATAACACTTAACATCTTTCAAATCTCTTCCAGATCTGTCTTTTACAAATATTTTCTCTTTGCGGTGTTTTCTTCGGAAATATCTTTCCTCTTTTGATCGACGATGTCGTCTTTTACCTTTCCTTTGATAGTAATCATCCTGATTACCTTTTCTATTCTTCCCTTTAGATGAAGATGCTACAGTTCTTTCCATTCTGAACTGTTGACAGAAATCACCCAACTGGTTTCTTTCAGTTAGATTCTGCCTTTTAAGCTGTGCATTCAGCTTTAACTCGTTACATAGGTTTAATCCTTCTTGGGTACAAACTCCAATAAGTCTCCCATAAGTATAATTGTTATACATAATCTGGATGTTATTCCCTCTAAGAGCTTTCCTAACTCTTTCTGCAAATAGGTGAGGTAAACCATCTATAAATTTACCTTTCCAATGGTCACTGTTACTTTCGGGCAAATCCATTACCCGACTAAGGAAGGTGTCCTTATACCATCTGAATTCACCTAAATGTTTACATCTAAGCCCATTTAACAAAGTACGAATATTTTCGTACATGTTGGTAAATCTACCACTAAAATGTTCAATAATGGTAAGTACCAAAGTGTAGACACAATCTTGTGTTCCTGCTACTAGGGCTCTTCCTAGGTTATCCACTCCAGGTTCTGTCTTGACAGCATTATAGATTGCTGCTCTATCTTCAGCAGTCACAAAATTATCCCACCAACCTCTTAATTGGCCGGTGAAACCTGCAACTATCATTCTGCAAATTACTGTTTCCGTATTTTTATCCGAAGTAGCTTTGCAGATTGTCGAGTACATCAACATCCTATGTACCAAAATACTTATCTGTCTGTCTGTTAAACCATCTAAATTCCATTCATAGATGGCGTCACCGTTATAACTGGTGTTGGTTTGGTTCCAATCCCTTTCTTCCACCAAAACATCTTGGGGAGTCGGTCTAGGATAGTAATATGTATCCATTCTTGGCATATCACCATTTCTTTTTCCCAACTTTCTGAGTTTATTAAGTTCAGATCGGGTCTCTTCCTTATAATCTTTGGATGGATTGAGAATATTTTCTGCAAATTCAGAGGCTAGCTCCAAAGGCTTAAGATTTAACTCTGCTAGTTTGTCATTAACTAGCTTTTCCAAATCTTCCCTAGATTTGATCTTAAATCCAGTAATCTCTGGAGGTCTCTGTATAGAAGGTTCTAGCCTTGTAGAAGTTTCAGGCTTGCTGTGTATAACATGAGCCGAGTGAACAACCATAGACATGTCAGAAGAAGGAATACCAATCTTCTTCACCAACTCAGTTAAATAATCAAGTTTAGAATCGAGTGAACTAATATGTTCTCCCAAAACTTTAACATATAAAGACAAATAATTATTTTGAGAAATCAAATTATTAATTTCTTTTATACCGTTGCTGGCTACATCATCTTCAATAAATTTTTGAAAAGCAGCAAAAGTAATACCCGTATTATTTGGTAAAACAAAAGGATTTTGAGGAGGATAAATACTTGTAATGGTATTACCATTACTTTCTTGATAAATTCTTTCAAGAACTTTGATATATAAGGGCATGTAAGTGGTTATAAACCAAGGAGCAAAATATATAATTTGGTTATGCAAAGCACAAGTTTCATAAAACTCTTGAGAAATATTTCTCTTATCATCACTGTTATAAAACTCAGTGTACCAGTTTTTAAAACTTTTCCATTTATCCTGACAAAATTCTTTTAAAATATGTTGTCTTGCCGGTGAACCCGGACTAAAATCAATTTGGAACTTAATCATTTAAGTTTTATTAAAATCAAAATCCATATCGGATGCAGTAGGAATATCCTTATCAGAATTATCATCTTTAACAATATTATTAGAAACCTTTATACGGTCAACACGCCTATTACCATCGGTCGTGTCAATCGTATGAAGAGAAGCTGCACGATTTAATCTGGCCGGACCATAGATCGGTTCAATAGGGTCAATATATGAATGACCTGCAGAAGTAGATAATCTTCTATTACCAGTATGAGAATGCCTATAAGGCACTAAGGATTTATTATCCTCAAATTGAATGCAAATTCTGCCTTCAGGGGTTTGGCTTATATGCGAATAATCATGATTAGTAATTTCCTCAGATTGTTGACTCGAAGATATAACAGAGTCTAAAATCCAAGTAGAGGGAAAATTAATCTCATCCCATCCAATAAGTCTCCTAGTGGTGACTTTGGATTTAGCAAAATTTGTTTCAAATATCATAGTCTCGTTTGACATATCTGTCAATTTGCATCGAGGAGTAAGAGTGGATAAGAATTTATAATAAATTCTATAAGATAAACATATAAGTTCAGATCCAGGAGCATAATTATAACCATGAGTTTTAACATTTAATGTTAATGCATCAAGAATATTGACGTCAGATAAAGATAACTGTAAATTAGGTTGAGTATTGAAATATACGGGACCATACGCCACCGTAGATTCAATAGAACCCATAAGAGATTATCTAAAATTAAGATTTCTAGCATCTCTTAAAGCAGCCATAAAAGATTCAGGTAACCCTTTAAGGGTTAAAGGCTTAAAAGCAATTTGAACTAAGCCTATATGCATGAAGCTATACTTCTTTTTATAAAGCATAATATCTCGTTCATTCAATAAACGAACAGTCTGTTCTGAAGAATTTAAAGCAAGAGACTGCTCAGTTGTTTTTATCAATTGTTTAGAAGATATTTTATCAAAAAATCCATAATCATAAATCTTATGAATAGGGACTTGTGGAATAGTCCATTTGTTTAACAAATCAAGATCTTGAGGTATATCTACCTCTTCCAGTCTAGAGTTTTTAACACTGCTTTCTCCAATATTCATATCAATCAAACATCTATGTTGAATCCCATCTTACTTTAGATCTCATAAAACAATTCCTAGGCTCTGATACCATCGTGAGCAGGATCTACGTCGGCGGTAGTCCGCCGACGGTGATAGACCTTATTCGGATAATATCCTTGTCTTCGAACAAGAATCAAAACAAGGAGGAATTATTATATGAACTGTATAAAGCCTTGGTATACAGATTACTAGCTGTATGGTAAACTTTTACCGGAGCACGGGGCCTGTCTGGACAAAATACTGCCGGATCTTGAGACCATGTGTACAGGATACCTTTTTAGGGGCTCCCCGGGATAACAACGGCCCTTAACAACTCCAAATAACGGGCCTTTTCACCGGGCAACTGTACGTAGCCACAAAGGCAAATCCAAGATCTACAGTATTCGCTGACTGTACCACCATCTCCGAACCAAGCTAATCAATCTTTATACTAAGTCTTTTCAGTTCTTATAATAAAATCTACCGATTTTAATAAAGTCTAGTTCATCTTTTATGAGGATTCAAGTAGAACGGAGATTCAACATAGATAGATTTTTAGCCGGCTATAAACACGGCCATCGGAGAAGATGTATAAAAACAAGAACTTAAAAATAAATACCTTGACACCGGAAGTTGTGCCCAAACTTGGACAATTTATGATTTTCTCTATACAAAAGAAAAGATTACAACTTTACAAAAGCTTTGCTTTCTTAGAGAGAAGGCAGAGCGAAAATCTAGAGAGAGAGAGAAAAACTAAAATTTCTGATGATTTACAAATGAGGCGAAGGCCTCTTTAAATAGAAAATTTCCTATCTACAGTGACTTTGTACAGTAGTGCTCTATTATTGCACTTCAGACAGCTATATCTGTCGGTGGGGTCCTCAGGGGCCTACAAGGGCTCAGATTTTCTTTTTCCCTTGTGCATTCAACATCCTTTGCACGAATTCTTCTGTGCTATCTCCTTCCTCAAGCTTATCTTCTTGTAGAAGCTTTTCTGCTTCTCGTAGAACATCTTCAGTGTCTACTTCTTCATCCATTTGTGAATCCTCGTAATTTGAGAGACTCTTCATTGATGTATCTGATTTACTTGAAATTTGATCAAAAGATTCCATTAAATTCTTTTTAACCAAATTTAGATAATCTTCAATCTGACGGGTCTTATCTCCCGGTTGGTAAGCAATCTTCCTAGCGATATGCCTTAAAGGACTGTTTTTAATTACATCCTTTTCTTCTTTTTCTTTATAAATTTTTAAGGCTTTATGAATGTCATCAATTGTTTCTTGCCCAAAAATCTTTTGGGTATTTGGGTCTATTTTCATCATCTTGTCCCAAAAATTGTTGTAGTAGGTCCGATAAATACACGGAATCTGGTCTTCGGTATAACCGAATTCAGGGATCCATTTATGAATCCAAGGGATGGAAAACTCTATGAAGAACATGATCTGGATGATATTTTCAGGAGAACTTATATGTTCTTCTTTGTATAATTTGTCCAAATCTGGAGATAATTGCATCCATGAGTCATATAACTCATTTAATTTTTCAGGTAATATCCTGATGGATGGGCCGTGGAATGTCCACCATTGAATAAACCAATTTGGTATTGTTCTTTGGAATACCTTTGAACATACCTTGATAAACCAAGTATGCTTGTGTTTATCATTATTATAATATAATACATATGAAAACGCCTGGATATAATCCCAATAAGTGAAATTCATTCTGCCGTTTCCAAGTATCACTTGTCTTTCTTTTAGGGTGGATAATCCCCATTCTTCCATAGATATAATTTTATTTATAATCAATTTTGAGAAGTTATAAACTGTCTCATCTCTGCTATCCTTGAAGTGAGATATCTCTACACTTCCTGTACTCAGAAGAATACTTTCATAGTAATTTCGGGTTTTGTATGACTCACCCGGAAAATATAATTTTTCTATCAAATATTTTTGGGTTATCTCCCAAATATCTTCTTTCAACAATATATCTTTGTTTTCAAGCAGAAGTATCACTTCTTTCTTTGGAACCTTTTCACTATTCTTAGGTTCTTCCATTGGTTCCATAGTAGCAGAGGCATATGTATCATTTTGCACTCTTCTACTGGCTATATGTTGTTGAAGAGCCTAGTATAACGGGCTGTCTCTTGGAATATCTTCCAAGTTAATAGAAGAAGGATTTTCATTTTCTCTTCTTTGAGAAATATTCTCATTTGTTAGAGTCAGATTTCCTCTCCTAATAACTGTGTTCCTGGAAGTATTACTTCCTGAATTTGATGTTGCAGAAGTATAACTTCTGTTACTTGAACTTGAACTCCCTCGGCTATATCCTCCAGGAGTACCTCTTCCTCAACCTCCCCCATGGGGGAAGGGCCATTGCGGCCTCATCCTACAACAAAAACAGATTTTGTTAGTTTTCATTTAAAAATTCTCTTGTTAGGAAATCTGGTAGTGAATTATCACTTCCTTTTTTATATTCTATATCGAAATCAAACGGCGCTAATTGGGCCTGCCATCTTGCAAATATAATTTTCGAGGCATCATGTTTAAAATCCTTATTAAACATAAACTTGACTGCATTATTATCAGTCCTAATTAAAAAAAATTTGTTATAAAGATCGTCTTGAAATTTTAAGACACATTTAACAATACAAAGCATTTCATGGGCCACCGTAGCATATTTTTGCTGGGCCTCAGTCCATTTACCCGAATGATAACGAACTAAATACTCCCTTTTATCATGGGGGTTAAACTGCTTCAGAATCCCACCGAAACCTATATTAGAGGCATCGGTTTCAATAATTCTTTGCCAGTTAGGATTGGCAAGGGTTAAACATGGTAAAGAGCTTACCTTCTCTTTTACCTTTTTAACAATATTAGTATGTAAATCAGACCATGGCAAATTATAACCCTTTTTAAGCCTTTCAAACAAAGGGGCCAGATCTGTAGATAAATCTCTGATAAAGGGAGAAATATAATTTAGACTCCCAAGAAATCTCTGCAATTGCGTCCTATCATTAATAATATCAGGAAATTTTGCAGCAAAATCAATAGATCTCTGAATGGGAACTATTTTTCCCTGACAAATATAGTGACCAAGAAATCTGACATTTGTCTGAAAAAGACTCATTTTGGGTTTTGAAATTACTAACCCGTTTTGAATAATTATCTTTTTGAAGATGTCTAGATGTTTATAATGTATTTTCAAAGTTTTTGAAAATACCAAAATATCATCGATATAGACAATGATGAAATCCATATATGGATTAAAAATATCATTCATAATTTTCTGAAATTCAGAAGGAGCATTTTTCAAACCAAAAGGCATAACATTCCATTCATATTGTCCGAATGGGACATTGAATGCCGTCCTATAAGTGTGCTCTTTAAAAAGCTGAATTTGCCAATATCCGGATTTTAAATCAAATTTTGAAAATATATTGGCATCATATAATCTTGATAAAAGATCTCTTTTATTAGGGATCGGATATCTGATCCATTTTAAAACTTTATTCAAAGGTTTATAATTAATTACCAATCTTGGTACACCACGTTCTTTTTCAGCAGCATTGTTGACATAAAAGGCTGTACAAGACCATGGTGACTTTGAAGGTTTTATAAGATCCTTTTGCAAGAGATTATCAATCTCCTTTTTGCAGATTTCAAGCAATTCTAAATTCATCTGGCAGGGCCGAGATTTAGTAGGAATATTTTCCTCAGAGAAAGAATCTTCATATGGAAGAGAAACTACATGCCTTTTTCGATTCCAAAAGGCGCTGGGATGATCAGCACATATAGAAACAGCAAATTGTTCAGAAATCAATTTAATCTTTTTCTGAACTTTAGAGGATTGTAAAACAGTATCAATAGACATGCTATAAATTTCATGTTGTAAAGATTTCATATGAAAAATCTTTTTATCAATCAAAGAATTTACATTTCTAGTAAGAGGTTCAGTTATAAACTGAAAAGAAATTTTTCTACCATTATAAGTAGCATGAAAACCTGTTTTATCAACATAGGTAAGAGGATAAATAGCTTGAATAAAAGGGGTTCCAAGTATAATAGGAGGGAACATTTTATCTTTAACAAGAATAAAAAAATGAGGAATGCAAATTTTATCTTTGCAAATATAGGCCTTAGGCAATTTATAATCAATTTTCATTTTATCACCAGATGCAGAGCTAATCTTATGAGAAGTCTTTTGATAATATCTGGTAGGGATTATCCCTTCTTGAATGCAACTCATATCTGCTCCACTATCAATAAGAGCAGTTTCAGTAATAGAAAAATTATCGTCAATTAAAATAGTACACTTAACATACCATCTATGAGAAGTTACTATTTGCATCATCCCTATGAATAAATCATCATTTGGGGAGGAAATAGCCTTTTTTGCAAAATCAGAAATTTCTTTTGAATCATTTGACTCATTTAAAACTTCTTTTCCTTTATCATGACCCATAGTACGTTCCATTTGGCTCATACGATGGTCGAAAATCATTTGATTTTGTTTAAGAGATTTAATCTAATTTTTTAATTTTTCAACTTCAGATTTTAAATCATCCATTGAAGAAGAATAACTGGGAAAACTCATATTTTGTGGCGAGTTCCTTTGCAAAAGTCTTTTTTGAACTTCTGCCATATAATATGGAGTTTCCTCTAAAATGTCTTTCTTTTGAACAGGCTTATCTGCCGATTTTGAAATAGAAGCCATACTGATAATTTTTTCTCTTAAATCGTTATCAGTGACTTCTTTTAATAATTCTAAAATATTATCAGAAGTAATTGGTTTAAGTTCAAAATTATTTTGAAACTGGGATTGTAATTTATAAAAATCCAAATTATCACAAGAACAATTACCTGCACCTGTATCACAATTATCACAAGTATTATCATCAGGTAAATCAAATAATTTAATAGAGACTTCAGATTCAGAAGAAGAAGTGTAATCACTCTCACTGACTGAAGTTTCATCCATGATCTTCATAATCTGTTCTTTGGACTTATCATCTAAATCCATAGCTAGAGTCTTGATCCGCTCTTTCTTACAGTTTGGGGCAATATGACCGAACTGACCGCACCTATAACACTTAACATCTTTCAGATCTCTTCCAGATCTATCTTTTACAAATCTTTTCTCTTTGCGGTGTTTTCTTCGGAAATATCTTTCCTCTTTTGATCGACGATGTCGTCTTTTACCTTTCCTTTGATAGTAATCATCCTGATTACCTTTTCTATTCTTCCCTTTAGATGAAGATGCTACAGTTCTTTCCATTCTGAACTGTTGACAGAAATCACCCAACTGGTTTCTTTCAGTTAGATTTTGCCTTTTAAGCTGTGCATTCAGCTTTAACTCGTTACATAGGTTTAATCCTTCTTGGGTACAAACTCCAATAAGTCTCCCATAAGTATAATTGTTATACATAATCTGGATGTTATTCCCTCTAAGAGCTTTCCTAACTCTTTCTGCAAATAGGTGAGGTAAACCATCTATAAATTTACCTTTCCAATGGTCACTGTTACTTTCGGGCAAATCCATTACCCGACTAAGGAAGGTGTCCTTATACCACCTGAATTCACCTAAATGTTTACATCTAAGCCCATTTAACAAAGTACGAATATTTTCGTACATGTTGGTAAATCTACCACTAAAATGTTCAATAATGGTAAGTACCAAAGTGTAGACACAATCTTGTCTTCCTGCTACTAGGGCTCTTCCTAGGTTATCCACTCCAGGTTCTGTCTTGACAGCATTATAGATTGCTGCTCTATCTTCAGCAGTCATAAAATTATCCCACCAACCTCTTAATTGGCCGGTGAAACCTGCAACTATCATTCTGCAAATTACTGTTTCCGTATTTTTATCCGAAGTAGCTTTGCAAATTGTCGAGTACATCAACATCCTATGTACCAAAATACTTATCTGTCTGTCTGTTAAACCATCTAAATTCCATTCATAGATGGCGTCACCGTTATAACTGGTGTTGGTTTGGTTCCAATCCCTTTCTTCCACCAAAACATCTTGGGGAGTCGGTCTAGGATAGTAATATGTATCCATTCTTGGCATATCACCATATCTTTTTCCCAACTTTCTGAGTTTATTAAGTTCAGATCGGGTTTCTTCCTTATAATCTTTGGATGGATTGAGAATATTTTCTGCAAATTCAGAGGCTAGCTCCAAAGGCTTAAGATTTAACTCTGCTAGTTTGTCATTAACTAGCTTTTCCAAATCTTCCCTAGATTTGATCTTAAATCCAGTAATCTCTGGAGGTCTCTGTATAGAAGGTTCTAGCCTTGTAGAAGTTTCAGGCTTGCTGTGTATAACATGAGCCGAGTGAACAACCATAGACATGTCAGAAGAAGGAATACCAATCTTCTTCACCAACTCAGTTAAATAATCAAGTTTAGAATCGAGTGAACTAATATGTTCTCCCAAAACTTTAACATATAAAGACAAATAATTATTTTGAGAAATCAAATTATTAATTTCTTTTATACCGTTGCTGGCTACATCATCTTCAATAAATTTTTGAAAAGCAGCAAAAGTAATACCCGTATTATTTGGTAAAACAAAAGGATTTTGAGGAGGATAAATACTTGTAATGGTATTACCATTACTTTCTTGATAAATTCTTTCAAGAACTTTGATATATAAGGGCATGTAAGTGGTTATAAACCAAGGAGCAAAATATATAATTTGGTTATGCAAAGCACAAGTTTCATAAAACTCTTGAGAAATATTTCTCTTATCATCACTGTTATAAAACTCAGTGTACCAGTTTTTAAAACTTTTCCATTTATCCTGACAAAATTCTTTTAAAATATGTTGTCTTGCCGGTGAACCCGGACTAAAATCAATTTGGAACTTAATCATTTAAGTTTTATTAAAATCAAAATCCATATCGGATGCAGTAGGAATATCCTTATCAGAATTATCATCTTTAACAATATTATTAGAAACCTTTATACGGTCAACACGCCTATTACCATCGGTCGTGCCAATCGTATGAAGAGAAGCTGCACGATTTAATCTGGCCGGACCATAGATCGGTTCAATAGGGTCAATATATGAATGACCTGCAGAAGTAGATAATCTTCTACTACCAGTATGAGAATGCCTATAAGGCACTAAGGATTTATTATCCTCAAATTGAATGCAAATTCTGCCTTCAGGGGTTTGGCTTATATGCGAATAATCATGATTAGTAATTTCCTCAGATTGTTGACTCGAAGATATAACAGAGTCTAAAATCCAAGTAGAGGGAAAATTAATCTCATCCCATCCAATAAGTCTCCTAGTGGTGACTTTGGATTTAGCAAAATTTGTTTCAAATATCATAGTCTCGTTTGACATATCTGTCAATTTGCATCGAGGAGTAAGAGTGGATAAGAATTTATAATAAATTCTATAAGATAAACATATAAGTTCAGATCCAGGAGCATAATTATAACCATGAGTTTTAACATTTAATGTTAATGCATCAAGAATATTGACGTCAGATAAAGATAACTGTAAATTAGGTTGAGTATTGAAATATACGGGACCATACGCCACCGTAGATTCAATAGAACCCATAAGAGATTGTCTAAAATTAAGATTTCTAGCATCTCTTAAAGCAGCCATAAAAGATTCAGGTAACCCTTTAAGGGTTAAAGGCTTAAAAGCAATTTGAACTAAGCCTATATGCATGAAGCTATACTTCTTTTTATAAAGCATAATATCTCGTTCATTCAATAAACGAACAGTCTGTTCTGAAGAATTTAAAGCAAGAGACTGCTCAGTTGTTTTTATCAATTGTTTAGAAGATATTTTATCAAAAAAGCCATAATCATAAATCTTATGAATAGGGACTTGTGGAATAGTCCATTTGTTTAACAAATAAAGATCTTGAGGTATATCTACCTCTTCCAGTCTAGAGTTTTTAACACTGCTTTCTCCAATATTCATATCAATCAAACATCTATGTTGAATCCCATCTTACTTTAGATCTCATAAAACAATTCCTAGGCTCTGGTACCATCGTGAACAGGATCTACGTCGGCGGTAGTCCGCCGGCGGTGATAGACCTTATTCGGATAATATCCTTGTCTTCGAACAAGAATCAAAACAAGGAGGAATTATTATATGAACTGTATAAAGCCTTGGTATACAGATTACTAGCTGTATGGTAAACTTTTACCGGAGCACGGGGCCTGTCTAGACAAAATACTGCCGGATCTTGAGACCATGTGTACAGGATACCTTTTTAGGGGCTCCCCGGGATAACAACGGCCCTTAACAACTCCAAATAACGGGTCTTTTCACCGGGCAACTGTACGTAGCCACAAAGGCAAATCCAAGATCTACAGTATTCGCCGACTGTACCACCATCTCCGAACCAAGCTAATCAATCTTTATACTAAGTCTTTTCAGTTCTTATAATAAAATCTCCCGATTTTAATAAAGTCTAGTTCATCTTTTATGAGGATTCAAGTAGAACGGAGATTTAACATAGATAGATTTTTAGCCGGCTATAAGCACGGCCATCGGAGAAGATGTATAAAAACAAGAACTTAAAAATAAATACCTTGACACCGGAAGTTGTGCCCAAACTTGGAAGATTTATGATTTTCTCTATACAAAAGAAAAGATTACAACTTTACAAAAGCTTTGCTTTCTTAGAGAGAAGGCAGAGCGAAAATCTAGAGAGAGAGAGAAAAACTAAAATTTCTGTTCCGAATACCCAAAAGATTTATATCCTGTTCCGAATAAGGTCTCTTGGAATATCTTCCAAGTTAATAGAAGAAGGATTTTCATTTTCTCTTCTTTGAGAAATATTCTCATTTGTTAGAGTCAGATTTCCTCTCCTAATAACTGTGTTCCTGGAAGTATTACTTCCTGAATTTGATGTTGCAGAAGTATAACTTCTGTTACTTGAACTTGAACTCCCTCGGCTATATCCTCCAGGAGTACCTCTTCCTCGACCTCCCCCATGGGGGAAGGGCCATTGCGGCCTCATCCTACAACAAAAACAGATTTTGTTAGTTTTCATTTAAAAATTCTCTTGTTAGGAAATCTGGTAGTGAATTATCACTTCCTTTTTTATATTCTATATCGAAATCAAACGGCGCTAATTGGGCCTGCCATCTTGCAAATATAATTTTCGAGGCATCATGTTTAAAATCCTTATTAAACATAAACTTGACTGCATTATTATCAGTCCTAATTAAAAAAATTTTGTTATAAAGATCGTCTTGAAATTTTAAGACACATTTAACAATACAAAGTATTTCATGGGCCACCGTAGCATATTTTTGCTGGGCCTCAGTCCATTTACCCGAATGATAACGAACTAAATACTCCCTTTTATCATGGGGGTTAAACTGCTTCAGAATCCCACCGAAACCTATATTAGAGGCATCGGTTTCAATAATTTTTTGCCAGTTAGGATTGGCAAGGGTTAAACATGGTAAAGAGCTTACCTTCTCTTTTACCTTTTTAACAATATTAGTATGTAAATCAGACCATGGCAAATTATAACCCTTTTTAAGCCTTTCAAACAAAGGGGCCAGATCTGTAGATAAATCTTTGATAAAGGGAGAAATATAATTTAGACTCCCAAGAAATCTCTGCAATTGCGTCCTATCATTAATAATATCAGGAAATTTTGCAGCAAAATCAATAGATCTCTGAATGGGAACTATTTTTCCCTGACAAATATAGTGACCAAGAAATCTGACATTTGTCTGAAAAAGACTCATTTTGGGTTTTGACATTACTAACCCGTTTTGAATAATTATCTTTTTGAAGATGTCTAGATGTTTATAATGTATTTCCAAAGTTTTTGAAAATACCAAAATATCATCGATATAGACAATGATGAAATCCATATATGGATTAAAATTATCATTCATAATTTTCTGAAATTCAGAAGGAGCATTTTTCAAACCAAAAGGCATAACATTCCATTCGTATTGTCCGAATGGGACATTGAATGCCGTCCTATAAGTGTGCTCTTTAAAAAGCTGAATTTGCCAATATCCGGATTTTAAATCAAATTTTGAAAATATATTGGCATCATATAATCTTGATAAAAGATCTCTGATACCATTAAATAGGATCTTGGAGACACCTGAATAAGGGGGTGCGTCGCAACAAACACCCACTTGCAGATCTTGAGTGGTTATGCCACTGTGACTCCACAAGCTACCTCAGAAACCGCCTTTTACGCGAGGCCTCTCGACGCTCGCAACCCATGCCGGCCATTCCATATTTAAACCGGGGTAGGATCTTCTAGGGGTAAGAGCCTATGCTTCGTCACTGATCACACAGTGAGAACCCCCTATGAAGTGCAACACCGTATAAAGGGCGGAATTACATGCTTTACGCGGCTCTGATACCATTATGAACAGGATCTACGTCGGCGGTAGTCCGCCGGCGGTGATAGACCTTATTCGGATAATATCCTTGTCTTCGAACAAGAATCAAAACAAGGAGGAATTATTATATGAACTGTATAAAGCCTTGGTATACAGATTACTAGCTGTATGGTAAACTTTTACCGGAGCACGGGGCCTGTCTAGACAAAATACTGCCGGATCTTGAGACCATGTGTACAGGATACCTTTTTAGGGGCTCCCCGGGATAACAACGGCCCTTAACAACTCCAAATAACGGGCCTTTTCACCGGGCAACTGTACGTAGCCACAAAGGCAAATCCAAGATCTACAGTATTCGCCGACTGTACCACCATCTCCGAACCAAGCTAATCAATCTTTATACTAAGTCTTTTCAGTTCTTATAATAAAATCTCCCGATTTTAATAAAGTCTAGTTCATCTTTTATGAGGATTCAAGTAGAACGGAGATTTAACATAGATAGATTTTTAGCCGGCTATAAGCACGGCCATCGGAGAAGATGTATAAAAACAAGAACTTAAAAATAAATACCTTGACACCGGAAGTTGTGCCCAAACTTGGAAGATTTATGATTTTCTCTATACAAAAGAAAAGATTACAACTTTACAAAAGCTTTGCTTTCTTAGAGAGAAGGCAGAGCGAAAATCTAGAGAGAGAGAGAAAAACTAAAATTTCTGATGCTTTACAAATGAGGCGAAGGCCTCTTTAAATAGAAAATTTCCTATCTACAGTGACTTTGTACAGTAGTGCTCTATTATTGCACTTCAGATAGCTATATCTGTCGGTGGGGTCCTCAGGGGCCTACAAGGGCTCAGATTTTCTTTTTCCCTTGTGCATTCAACATCCTTTGCACGAATTCTTCTGTGCTATCTCCTTCTTCAAGCTTATCTTCTTGTAGAAGCTTTTCTGCTTCTCGTAGAACATCTTCAGTGTCTACTTCTTCATCCATTTGTGAATCCTCGTAATTTGAGAGACTCTTCATTGATGTATCTGATTTACTTGAAATTTGATCAAAAGATTCCATTAAATTCTTTTTAACCAAATTTAGATAATCTTCAATCTGACGGGTCTTATCTCCCGGTTGGTAAGCAATCTTCCTAGCGATATGCCTTAAAGGACTGTTTTTAATTACATCCTTTTCTTCTTTTTCTTTATAAATTTTTAAGGCTTTATGAATGTCATCAATTGTTTCTTGCCCAAAAATCTTTTGGGTATTTGGGTCTATTTTCATCATCTTGTCCCAAAAATTGTTGTAGTAGGTCCGATAAATACACGGAATCTGGTCTTCGGTATAACCGAATTCAGGGATCCATTTATGAATCCAAGGGATGGAAAACTCTATGAAGAACATGATCTGGCTGATATTTTCAGGAGAACTTATATGTTCTTCTTTGTATAATTTGTCCAAATCTGGAGATAATTGCATCCATGAGTCATATAACTCTTTTAATTTTTCAGGTAATATCCTGATGGATGGGCCGTGGAATATCCACCATTGAATAAACCAATTCGGTATTGTTCTTTGGAATACCTTTGAACATACCTTGATAAACCAAGTATGCTTGTGTTTATCATTATTTATAATATAATACATATGAAAACGCCTGGATATAATCCCAATAAGTGAAATTCATTCTGCCGTTTCCAAGTATCACTTGTCTTTCTTTTAGGGTGGATATTCCCCATTCTTCCATAGATATAATTCTCTTTATAATCAATTTTGAGAAGTTATAAACTGTCTCATCTCTGCTATCCTTGAAGTGAGATATCTCTACACTTCCTGTACTCAGAAGAATACTTTCATAGTAATTTCGGGTTTTGTATGACTCACCCGGAAAATATAATTTTTCTATCAAATATTTTTGGGTTATCTCCCAAATATCTTCTTTCAACAATATATCTTTGTTTTCAAGCAGAAGTATCACTTCTTTCTTTGGAACCTTTTCATTATTCTTAGGTTCTTCCATTGGTTCCATAGTAGCAGAGGCATATGTATCATTTTGCACTCTTCTACTGGCTATATGTTGTTGCAGAGCCTCGTATAACGGGCTGTCTCTTGGAATATCTTCCAAGTTAATAGAAGAAGGATTTTCATTTTCTCTTCTTTGAGAAATATTCTCATTTGTTAGAGTCAGATTTCCTCTCCTAATAACTGTGTTCCTGGAAGTATTACTTCCTGAATTTGATGTTGCAGAAGTATAACTTCTGTTACTTGAACTTGAACTCCCTCGGCTATATCCTCCAGGTATATGTAAATCAGACCATGGCAAATTATAACCCTTTTTAAGCCTTTCAAACAAAGGGGCCAGATCTGTAGATAAATCTCTGATAAAGGGAGAAATATAATTTAGACTCCCAAGAAATCTCTGCAATTGCGTCCTATCATTAATAATATCAGGAAATTTTGCAGCAAAATCAATAGATCTCTGAATGGGAACTATTTTTCCCTGACAAATATAGTGACCAAGAAATCTGACATTTGTCTGAAAAAGACTCATTTTGGGTTTTGAAATTACTAACCCGTTTTGAATAATTATCTTTTTGAAGATGTCTAGATGTTTATAATGTATTTCCAAAGTTTTTGAAAATACCAAAATATCATCGATATAGACAATGATGAAATCCATATATGGATTAAAAATATCATTCATAATTTTCTGAAATTCAGAAGGAGCATTTTTCAAACCAAAAGGCATAACATTCCATTCGTATTGTCCGAATGGGACATTGAATGCCGTCCTATAAGTGTGCTCTTTAAAAAGCTGAATTTGTCAATATCCGGATTTTAAATCAAATTTTGAAAATATATTGGCATCATATAATCTTGATAAAAGATCTCTTTTATTAGGGATCGGATATCTGATCCATTTTAAAACTTTATTCAAAGGTTTATAATTAATTATCCATTATTATTATTATTATTATTATTATTATTATTATTATTATTATTATTATTATTAACTGAATAAATAAATAAATAAAAATAAAAATAATAATAATAATAATAATAATAGTAATAATAATAATAATAATAATAATAATTATTATTATTACTATTATTATTATTATATACTAAAAGTGAAAAACTATTATCTTAAAAGTTGGATTACCATTTTACCCTTGTTGTAAATTAAAATATAATAAAATATCTAACTAAATATAATATTTTACCATCAAATATCTAATATATTTATTATAATATGTGTGTGTGTGTGTGTGTCATATTATTATATAAGTGGGAAGTCCCTAAGTTGTAAGTTAAATTACAATTTTTCCCCTCTACTAAATTAAAATTTAATTAATACATAATTAAATATTAATATTTTATCATATCATATCATAAATTTAGTTAGATTATCATTTTTCCCTCCACTAAATTAAAATTTAATTAATATATAATTATTAAATAATAATATAAATGGGAAGCCCCTAAGTTGAAAGTTAGATTATCATTTTGCCCCTCTACTAAATTAAAATTTAATTAGCACATAATTAGATATTAATATTTTATCATATCATATCATATTTATATATTTATTACTATATAAGTGGGACGCCAAAAAGTGAAAAATTAAAATAAGTAAATAATAATAAATAAATAAAAATAATAATAATGATAATAAATAAATAAATACAAATAAATAATAATAAGTAAATATAAATAATAATAATAATTAATAACTAACTAACTAAATAAATAATTATAATAATTATAATTATAATACTAATTAAAAGTGAAAAGCCCTTATCTTAAAAGTTAGATTGCCATTTTTTTCCGATAGTAAGTTAAAATATAATAAAATATCTAATTAAATAGAAATATTTTATCATTAAATATCTAATATCAATATATATATATATATATATATATATATATATATATAAATAAAGTCATTCATTGAACTGAGTAAATGAGGAGGAGGATTGTTTCACCTGCCAGTAGTTATTTTCTGTTATACTTTTATATTTTTTTAATTATTATTTCATATACAACCTTTTCAACTTTCAATTATTTCATCTTCTAAGCTTCTATCGGTTACAATAGTATTTATACATAATCCTCTAATGAAAATATGTATAATTAAGCAGATTCAATATGAAAAATATATGTCTTTGTGTCATGATCATACTCTACACATTTTAATAGGTAATACGAAGTTGTTGCATTCTTTCTTCTTCTTTTTGATAGTTTTTCAAATTTTTTCTGATTTACCTTCTTATTTTGTTGGTGTTGACATTTTGGGTTTATATGAAATGTCCGTAAACTTGATAGAAGCAGCCTTAAACCTGCAGATCAATTTTACTCGTGTCTTGTGGCTTATATTTATGTCCGTCATAGTAACTTGTATTTTTTGTAAGTCTTGCACTTCTCTGCATAAATGTTGAAAATCCTTTTATTTTCATCTTATTTAGGTGATCTTGTCACGCTTTATACTTAATCATCATCAAAGCATAATAAGCAAGCTAAGGTAATCAAAACACCAGTTTAATCATTTAAAATTTACACTTATCGTCACTCTATACTTCGCACGTGTCCAGAAACTAGTATATAATATATATATATATATATATATATATATATATATAAAGAAATGAATAGAGTCATTCATTGAACCGAGTAAATGAGGAGGATTGTTTCACCTGCCAGTAATTATTGTAGGTTACACTTTTATATTTTTTTAATTATTATTTCATACTACCTTTTCACTTTCCAATTGTTTCATCTTCTAAGCTTCTACCGATTACAATAGTATTTATACACAATCCTCTAATGAAGATCTGTACCGTTAAACAAACTAATATGAAAAATATACGTCTTTGTGTCATGATCATACTATACATCTTTTAATAGGTAATATGAAGTTGTTGCACTCTTTCTTCTTCTTTTTGATAGTTTTTGAAAATATTTTCTAATTTACCTTCTTGTTCTATTGTTGTTGACATTTTGGGTTTGTATGAAATGTCCATAAACTTGATAGAAACAACATCAAACCTGCAGATTAAATTTATTCTTGGCGCATGACTTATATTTATACCCGTCATGATAACTTATATTTTATGCAATTCTTGCACTTTTCTGCATAAATGTTGAAAAAAAAATCATTTTCATTTTATTTAGGTGATATTGTCACACTTTATACTTAATCATCATCAAAGCATGATTAGTAAACTAAGGTAACCAAAACGCCAGTTCAATTATTTTGAATTTACCCTTATCGCAACTCTATATTTAATTATTTAATGTGGATATACACGTGCGTAAACTAGTGTAATAAAAGTGGAAGCTCCTAACTTCAAAGTTGGATTACAACTTTGCCCCTCCACTAAATAAAATAAATAAATAAAAATAAAAATATATCTATCTATACTATTCTAAAAGTAGAAAGCCCCAAAGTTAATAGTTGAAAAAATAATTTGCACATCAAATATTGAACGACGATTTTGTCCTTCAATCTAAAACTATTCGTATGATATTTTATGTACTAAAAAGTAAACTTAAATTACAATAAATATTATTAGATCATTAAATATTTTACGATGAAAAGTTAACGAATACTTGGCCCTTCCAAAACTCAAATTAATTGTTCTATGTTAATGTAAAAAGTGTTCTCCTATTTATGTGTTATAATGATTTTTAAAAATAACACAAAAATTAATTATTTAACTTTCTTAATTATATAAAATGTACTATATAAAAAAAACAAAAATGAAAAGTCATTTTTTAATTTTCTTAATCTCCTTTATTTATCTTTATCCTCTCTTTTTTTTTATTTACAATATGGCATTATTATCTTAAGAAACCCAAGTGTCATCGTTAAAACATCAATTTTTTGTATTTCAAAGTTAAGTAAATGGAATATTTTATTTGAAATAAAACACTTTTTGTATTCCAAGTTAAGTAAATGGAATGTTTTATTTGAAATACGAATTAGCTCTTTCAGTTATGAAATTTTTAATTGACAGATGTTATTCGTAGGTTTTCTGGCCAAGAACAAATTAAATAATTAGGAAATCATATTAGTATCAACAAAAATATAATAGAATGGACATGATAGGTACGTTTGAATTCAAAGAAAGGCTGCATCAAAAATTTAGCAAGCGTTTGGAGTTGTTGGGGATGCAATGAAGGTAAACTAAAATGGATGAATTACATTCTTAGTTTAATTTTTTTTCTTTCATTGTAATTACCACAATTATTTTTTCTCTTACATTCAATAAAGCTCCATAACATGATACCGACTTAGGGGAATGTAAGTATTAGTATGTGAAGCTATATATATCTTTAAACATATACAGGTTCGATTCTAAAACCTTAAATGTTAGAAACTATGCACAAAGCTTAAATTCTGAATCTACGTCTAGATACTGACATCTATAAATTATGTTAAGGTGATATATGTCGCTATTCATGTGATTATTATTGGTGTTATTGTTAGAATATTTTCTATCTTGCAAGATTAAAAGTTGTGATGGATTGATCAACCAAGAGGAATTCACTACTAAAAAATGTGTAAAAAGAGACATCAAAAATAAGTCTCTCAAAGGAGACCCCATGAGGTTGCTTCTTTGCTTAAATTTTTTATAATTTTTTTTAAAAGAAGGAGATCTCAGGAGGTCTCATAATGATAAAAATAATTTGTCACAAATTTCGAAAATCTTAGAGACCTCGTGCAGTCTCTAAGATCTAAAAAATTTAAAAAGTAATTACAAAATGAGATCTCATGAGGTCTCTTTCTTTAAAAAATCTATTGTCTGAATTTGACTATAAAAGAGATTTCACCAGATCTCTTATATTTGGAATAAATAAACTAGTAATTTCTATTATCTATTATATAAAACTGTCAAGCGTGGAATGACCAAGTGTAAAATTGTTATTTTGCTCAATCACAAAAGATTCTTTTTTCAATATAATCTAGAAGTATTATTTCTCTCATCTCTTTTGCTTTGCACACAAATTTACTCTCATTATGTTTCTCTCAACTTCACTGTCACGCCCCACCTTGGGAGGCATGACTGACACCTAGTGCCCTACTAGGACCTGAACTGCTGAACTGACTGAGCCTAAGCACTTCTTGTGCAGAGCTGACTCTAACTCTAGAATCAAGAAAACAACGGGCTATATAGCGGCTGTAAATACAACCCCCGGCCGAAAAGGCCTATAGCCACATGTGAAAATAAACAGCTAACCCGAGACAAACAATCATAGGGAGTCCTATGCGGGCCGACAAGGCCACCATGATATCTAATTATAAGTGGAAAGTAAAATCAGATGCTAAACTAAACTATGACTGACAAGGCCGCCAACCAACAACTAAACAGGACCCCACACGGCCAACACACATAATCTAAAACACATATGGGCCCCACAAGGCTGATATCATCTAACCACAGGGAAGTAACACAATCTGCAAGCCTCTAGGAGTAATAAGATAGTCTGGACAGGTCCCCAACCTACCCATACTGTACAAACAGAAGAAGTAAACCTCTATCACACAAGCTCCGGAAGAAGGGAGCTGACGGCTCTGTACGGCTAACTGGAACTACAAGGGACATGCTCCTCGTCTATCTACACTTGTAGGCAAGTAATGCAGCGCCCTAGAAAGGGCGTCAGTATCATAGATACTGAATATGTAAGGCAGTAACTTTAAATGATTGAAAATAAGAAATAGAACTGACAATGACTGAAGTAAGGAAAACGGGCTGAAGATGACTGAAGTAGTGAAATTAGGGCTAAACATAACTGTAATAAGAAAGGTAGGGGTCACACCCGACAAACGAGGCGTCTTACTATCTAACTATCAGTAACTAAAGCAAACATAAACCTTACCTGGCCTCCATAAGCCATAAGGTACAATCAACACAGAATAACCCACCTGGGCCCCCATTAGCCCTAGTGAGTACACCTCAATCTATATACCCCTATCCAGGTCATACTGAGTCAACTACCAGCTTTAAGAGTCCTGTCAATCCCCTGGGTCTGCAACTGGGCCCGCTCGACCCCTGACTGTAGTTGTGTTTGAGTCTAGAGGACTCCTGATATCTACACCCCGGGCGTAAACGCTCAGCGGGGGTGTGTATAAGGCCAACCACGACATATGAAGATCTGGATCCCCATCTTCGTCCCTTGCGGACGGCATGCCGCTCTGTAGAGCGACGTATGCTCGCCCCTGGCGGGCGGCGACACAGCTATTAACCCTGGGGTGGTCACTAAAGCTATACAGGTGCAATCCAGCCTAAAACAATACAAATTACGAGCCTCAACTGACAACATCAACTGGACATGATAACATACTCCTAACATGATTTACTGGGATTCATATTGGACTACTATGCTGAAGAAACTAACTTGGCGAAAGAAAATGCCTTAACATACCTCGTTCGCTGTTTACCGATTAACTGGCGAGTTTCGGCTCGTGTTCAACTACCCTTCTCAACTGTAATCATATTAACGGAAGAATAGGGCTACTTTATTACTATATTCGAAAAAATAATAACTTATATATATATATATATATACTGACTATACTTCAACTTGCCGAAAGACGATCAAAAACTTGTAATTTCTCGGGAATCTAGAAGGGAGAAATACTTACTTTAGGCACGTGATCGTATTGACACTAGTTTGAAATAATTCCACCAACTTCGGCTCGGCAGGACGATGATTCGCCGGGCGTATTTAATGAAAATAACTCCGCAGCGATGCTCTCTGCAGCCTTATACTTCACTACCCGGAGTTAATTTAGATTTGGACGGCGTTTAGCAGCGTAATCAGATGATTTTCAATAGTTTTCCTTCGTTCCTACCTGTTCTATCCGAGAATACATGAGAAATGAAATAACATCTAAGTGTGAGGCTTTTATATACTTGAGGCGGCAGACAAGGCAACGTGACCCTCTACCGGTCGCGCCAATTTACAGGCGTGCCACGCCAGGCAACGCGGAGGGGGCTGCTCCGTGCCACTTTGGGTAATGCGGAGGGGGCTTCTCCGTGCCACTTTGCCACTTTGGGCAACTTGGTTCGGCCTCCTCTTGTGAAATCCCGACTTTGCACTAGTTCGGCCTTTCCCCGGGCCCTTTCCTCGTACGTATGACACTCTAAAACTCTCAACCAACATACGAATAGGCTGACTAAACGTTAGAAACTTAGGGGGTGTAACATTCACGCCCTCTTTTCCCGGCTTAACTTCAGCGATTCATCTAGGTTGCACATCTAATTATCATCCACGAAACAACGTCGGTACATTTCGAATGGAGTCAACATCCGTTTCTCCTTACGACGATTTCAAAATACGACCTCTTTCATCGTTATTACTGTCGACGTCAATACAACCACATTCAAAAATTATTATTCTAATTTTAAAATATAATTTTATTTTTTTACCATTATTTTTATTTTAATAAATATAAAAATAAATTAGTGTGGTAAAAAGAATAGTATATTAAAGTGAGATCAAAGAATTAACAAGAATTATTTAATTAAATTATTATTTTTAACATTAAAGCGGAAAAATAACATGATAAATAGAATTTTTCGGATAGAATACTTAAATTTAAAGTAAACCAGAAGCGTTCACTATATTTTAAAATAATAGTTCTCCGTTTAACCAGAGGATCAAGTTAATATTTTATTTCATTTTGAATATTTGAAATTGATTTAAAATTTGAAATAATGTAAGTTTGATTTAATTTTAAAGTTATATCAAATTTTGATTAAAAAAATAAGTTATATCAGTTTATGTATATTGACAATAGAATGTCTTTGTACTTTTAAATTAATTAAATTTAATTTAATTAATTTTAATAGATTAATTACTTTATTTTTTAAGTTATCAATTAATGTTAAATATTGATGTTATTTTTGTCTAAATAAAAATAGGAAAATAATTTATTTTGAAGCAAGTTATCTCTTTTTAAAAATATTAATAAATTCCATAAAAATATTATATTTGATGAATTTGATTTTTCACAACCTTTATATTTGTTGCAAAAATTAATAAAATAAAATTTTAAATATAGAATACGAACTATTACATCAATCATATTTGAACATATTACTTATTAGCAATAGAGAAGTAGATGAATTTTATTTTACTTGTAAATACTTGTTTCCTTGATAAATAAAATTATAGAATTATCAAAAGAAAAAAATTAAGCAAATTACTATTTAGAAACGATGGCAAAAATAACAATTGCATAATTATAATATGAAAAATTAGATGACCAATTAACATTGATAAGAACAAATTTTAAAATAAAGGCTCATGATTGTTATAATTCTATTCAATCTAAAAAAATTATCTTCGAATTCTAATAAATTTATTTTATTATGCAATAATAAATGCAAATTAAATATTAAATCCTGAGTGTTTCACAATTTAAAAAATGAATGTTCTCATAATTGATAGCAATAAGTCTTGAAAATATTTTTGAGTTAAATCATTTTATTATAGTATTTTATTTATACTAAAGTTTTGGTTTGAACAAATTAATTATCGATCAAAATACATATATAAATATTTTTGGGAATAACTTTTTAATTTTTGTAAAATGATACAAAATAATATTGAAAATATAATTTTTTTAGTCAAATTCAATTAATAAAATTTCTAAAGAAAGATACCTCATGAGATCTCTCTTTTTAATAAAGGTATACAAAACTCTTATTTTTCTCCCGTTAGTAGTTTTTTTTCTCCTTTATCTCAAAACCCTTGAACTTCTCACAAAACCTCCATCTCTTCAATGCGCCGGCTCTCTCGCTGTTGTTGTCACCGTTGGTACCACCTTCAGCCCCAGTGACCAATTTAATTTCCAGATCTGTGAGGTAAGTTTTTTTTTTAATTTTATATGTGATGAATTTCTTCATTCATTTATAGATTGACTTGTGCGGCCTCGAATATTTTAGTGTGTTATTTTCAGTTTCTGTTGGTCTGGCTGCTTTTTTGGTGCCTCACGCCACACTATTATTTTAATTAAAAAGAGAAATACTTGTCAAACATCTAACAAACACAACGTAGAGCAATAGATAATACACAAACTGAAGTACCAATGTTGTCCTCCACTTTGATTTCAATGACGACAAACAAAAATATGCAACCTGCTTGTTTTCTCTTGTACATTAGTAGCAATTTAGGTTTACTAAGTTGAGGGACCTGCAATCCAACAGTAGAATTCTTCCTAATTGGATTCTCTTTGATCACAGTAGATCAGATTTTCCAGTTCAGTGAATTAGGGGAAAACTTAATAGCACCACATATAACTTTGAATCATATTTGCTCTGCTTTCTAATATTGGAAGTCAATAATGTTAAGAAAATCTAATATAGTGTTTAACAAATTCAAATTTTATTTTCCTTTTGTGTAGATGGATCATAGTTAGATGTGTAATAGGACTAATTTTGATCGAGTAGGTATGAGACCTGAATTTATAGAAGGGATTGATAGTTTTGTGGACTATGCAATGACACTAGAACCTTTTAAACTTGATGGTTTGATAAGTGTCTTTGTATGAAATCTAAATGTAGGAATTATGAAAAATCATATATATATATATATATATATTTAATTATTCTTGATTAATATTTAATTTAATTTTGTTTGCAGGAAAAGAAACCTGGGAGACTGTTAGCTCAAGATGAGTTATTCAAGGCCACACACACGAGCAAGAAGAAAAATTCTGAAGATTCAGACGTTTGGGTGAGCCACGAGCTGAGTTGACCTACCTAAGCATCTAATTTAAAATAATTTTTACTTCATAGTTGGTGTACTCTAGCTGTAGAATAGTTTTTTCCGGAAGCACAATACAATACATATACTTGATTTCATGATCCATTCCTTTTTTCTTTTGTATGGTATTGAAATATGAATTAAAGTACTCCTAAAGAGGAAAATAACCATTAATTTTTGTCTCCCGGCCGGCTTGTTGCAACCTTCGCATTTCCTGCTGAGATCCCAAGTCTCCAAGTGGGCCCTCTTGGCCACCCACGACCTTGGCTTTTTAGAGAATCCCGCTCCTGTGTCGTAGGACTTGTAGCTCAGAAAATTCCCTTAAAAGTGAAAGATTAGATGCATGAAGAAAGCTTCCATGTTATTTGGCTTCTTTCTCTTTTTTTTCCATGCTATTAGTAAATTATAACTTATTTGGCTAAGTTTTAGAAAGTTAAAAATGTCTTATTAAAAGAATTATTTATTTTAAAAGGTTATAATGTTTGACTAAAATTTTAGAAGGTTTCAATTTTCACTGTCTTTTTTCTTTCTTTTTACTCTGTTTGGTTTACATTAAGTATTGTTTTTATTTGTTTAAATTTATATTCTAATATTATTACTATGGAAGTCAGAATAAATATCAATAATCCATGGAGAATTTTCATCAGACACGGCCAATTGATAGTCGAGGCATGCTACTTAGCCAAGAGCAGGTTGAGAGAATGTGGCTAGACTCAGTTGGTGGCTCGAGTAGGTATGAAATTGCTTGCGGCATGCCTTAGCAAACATTTCGTGAGTTTCATTCTGGGCTAGAAGGTCTAGATAGTTTCCATGATGATGGATCGATGCATCAGGAGACAATATTGGCTATGGAGAAAAAGATCGCTGAGCTATCTAGTCAAACTGAAGCCTCACAGGCTAGGGAAAGGTGGAAGGACATAGAGTATGCAGGTATGAAGGCACAATTAGATGTCTTACTAGCTTCGAAGGAAATTTCACCCTGTCCCACTGATGCAGTTCTTCCTCCTTGACCTCTCTAGTCTTGACCTATTCATCATCAGGATGAGGATAATGACGAGGATGATCATGTGGAAAACACACCTCATTATTGAATTTTAATGTTACGTTGGATAAACTAAATTTTGTACTATTTGATTGTGGTTTGTAGGATACAAAGTGTTTTACATATTTATAAGACTTAGTTTAACTGATGACTTATGTCTTTTAAACTACTTTAAGGTTGATTTAGATAGTGTGTGATTAGAGAATATCTAGTATATTTGTTTGTTATAGTTTGATTGGTTAGTGGAAGCTCTTTGAGCTTGATTTAGCTGATTATATTGTATATATTATTGAATTGAATTGAAATAGTAGGCGGGCAGCTGCAGAAGTAGCAATATGCTACCAGTTCTTTTGCAGAAAAGAGGCCTTATGTGGTCTCTTATCTACAATTTTATTTTCAGAAAAATGCATGAAAGAGACTTCATGAGGTCTCTTTTATTCAAATATATTTTTCATAAAATGCATAAAAGAGACCTCATGCAATTTCTTCTTTGTAATTCATTTTTTTAAAAATGCAATAAAGAGACCTTACGGAGATCTCCTTTCAGAAAATTAAATAAATATTAAATCCTCCATGAAAATAAATTGGAAACCTTATGAAGTCGCCTATTGTGAAAATAAAAGAAAAATAAAAGAGAGATGTCATGAGGCATCGTTTTGCATAAATTCGAAAAATAACTCGAAGACCGCATTTGGAGTTCCCATGAGTTCTCTAGCAAAAAGTGACCGTTTTTTAGACCTACTATTGAGGTCTCCTTTTAGGTCTCTTTTTCAGGAAAAGAGAACTCGCGAGGTCTCTTTTTTACATCTCTTTTAACAGTGAGTTTTTTTTTCAGGTTTGAGTTGAGATACTCTTTTTCTGTTTTGGATGAATTCTCAAGGAAGTTTGTCCCTCTTCCTCTCTCCTTTGGTTTGATATCTATATTAAATTTGATGATATTTTACCCCTTGTGTCATTTATAGAGGTGATATCTCCTAAGTGTCTTTCGGATAATTCCCAACTAAATGCATATAACGTAACGTCGATAATTCATATTCTATCATGAGATATAATTGAATTATAACTGTCGTCTTGCAATAGAAATTTCGTGAGTGCAGACATGGAGGAGTTGATAACATTTTTTCCGGGAACTGCAAAAAGATAGATAATTATACTGCATATTATATTATGCTGTGTAATAGTATCTATATTATTAGTGATTATTGAGTTGGGTTCTATAGAGCTGCTCATTCTAAAATTTAGTAGCAGTAGAATGTAAAACA
The DNA here is from genome assembly GCA_035772735.1 of Datura wrightii. Classification (NCBI taxonomy): domain Eukaryota; kingdom Viridiplantae; phylum Streptophyta; class Magnoliopsida; order Solanales; family Solanaceae; genus Datura; species Datura wrightii. Next base: position 169,944,244 of record JASDFA010000001.1, on the reverse strand, counting down.
CAACATCTGCTGACCTAATATCAAAATTATATTTCCAAAATAGTCATAAGTTTTTATATTTTGTGTTTAAGTAAATAATTCTTTTATGAGCAAATTCTTTTAACGTTTTTATTTTTTTTATCATCTTGAATTCAAGTGATCATTGAAGTTACATCAATGAAAATCATAAACTTCACATACAGTATGATAGATATAATCAAGTTTCTTTTTTCATACCTACTGTGATCATATTGGATCAATTAACTTATCGTTTAATTTTCACATTACTTCCTCATCCATACCCAAATGTGAAACTACTACAGGAGGGAGTGATCCTGTAAAAGGGTTCACTTTTTAGTTTTCTTTTAGTAAAGTACTAAAAAATAAAATAAAAACTATAAGCCTATTATTACCAAAATTAAATATAGAATAATTTTTTTACATAAGAATTACGTACTTAAAGTTAAGATTGGAAGGAAATTAAAAAAAGCTTTGTGATAATAATAAATATCGATTAATAGGCTTAATATTTATCATTTACTTACCATTTATGTAGCTAGTAGTACTACATTAAAAATAAAAAGACGATAGTATTAATTTACTCTAACCGTATCATCACTATTTTCAAAAACTATGTTGCAAATTTCCTTCGTTTTAATTTATTTATTTTATTCTGTTTATGAAAAAAATGTCTTTGGCAACTCGTTAATTTTAACTTTCCATGTGGTATTCTTAAGAGCAAAAAATTAAACGACATTTTGATACATTTTAAATATATTTAATTTAATATCAAAAGATTCAAAAAATCTCTTTACTTTCTTAAACTTCATACTAAATCAGATAAATAAATTAAAACGGAGGGATTAAATAGGTGATCTTCATTGTTCATTCCAAAAAGTTAGCTTGAAATAGATGAACTATACCTTTGTGATAATATAATTTATCATGAACCAGTAAAACCCTGGGGAAACAGTAACTGTACCAACTTTTGAGCTAAAGAATTTGCAAGATAAAAGTTTATATAAAGGTGCAGTCATTGCTAATTGTCGTGCAAGTAAACAAACCTTCTATAGTTGTTGAATATTGTCGTACAGAGTTAAGTGTGAGGATGCGAATAACATGTTTTCTTTATATTCCATTGGTCAAAAAAAGGATATCTTTTTTAGAAAATTAAATTTTTTAAAAGTAAAAAAAATAATCTTTTTTAGTGAAAATAAAGAAAACAAGTTTCACAAGTGATATTCTATACGAATTATGTCCTCCCCTCGATCCATGCAAGCCAAGTTGTACCAAGACCATTCACTAGGAGTCAAGCTCGAAATCTCCAAACACTACAAGAATTATTCATGAAGATGGAAGTGCTTGAACGACAAAATGCAAGAAAGAGGAATTCTGACTCAATATGCAGAGAAGAGTACAATCCGCGTAATCGATATATGGGTCATACCTTGTGTTAGAACATGTGCAGCGGAAGCAAGCATAAAGGATCAACAGACTTACATGAATCACTAGCTAACAACAATATGTTAGATTACATAATACTAATCTCTTGAAACTTTCACACAAAACGTCCAACTCGCTCTCCAGGTCTACGGTCTTCTGTTATAACATCAATAATCTCCGAGTAGGGAATACTTGTGTGGGCAAGTACTGCTTTTCAAAAAACCTGAATTTTTTAAGGAGGAAAAAACCTTATTTATAATCACATTTTTAGGGTATAAAATTCTAATCCCAAAACGTATAGAATTCCCTCTTTCCAAGTATTTTCACATGTTTTTGGGCTATCAAAAATCCAAAATGTGTCCAACTCACCTTCCTAGAAGTTGTTCAGAATTTTGTAGGATTTTACTACTTCTAAAAAACAGGTTTCTTCCTTTTTCAAAATTTTTAATTAATCAGGCATAGTAGAGACCACATATTTAATTAGTGAGACTTTTAATTATGGTATTAATTTGCAAAATGAATGAATTAATCTACCATAATAAATTATAGATTATTCCACTAAAAATCAGTAATTTCACTCCTTGTGATAATTTCAAAATTGTTCATTAAATCTTATTTAACTCCCCATTTTAAGATTATAAATACCAACTAATCGAATTAAATTTTTTAATATTTAATTCAATGATTAATTTAATCCTTAATTCAAAAGTTTAACTTATTTCATGTGACGGATATAGAATCCACCTGCAGGATTTTCACATGAAAACTTATAAGCAATCATTAAGGGGTATCATCGATCTCAAGGTCGAGACACGGATTCCATTAACTAACTATTATTTCTCAAATGTCATTTGTCATCATCCAATCTATCGTGAACATTTTAACTTGCGAAAGAGTTTCATCCTTTGATAAATTAAAACAACAAGCAAATTGCATTGATCATAATAATTATATCAAGATTAAGAATATACGTACATTTAATGATCTAGAGAATTTATTTTACTAAGTCAGAGAAAAGACTTTTCTCTACTTGGTTTGTTCAATACATACAAAATGTACTAGCACAAGAAATTTAAATAATATCATTTCCATAATCAAGATAAATTATATTTAATCTTGTGGGACAATTGTACCGATGAATTTGTCCAAATTTCATCATAGATTGTGAACGTATATAAATTTTATACTTATAAGAATCGATGATTCAATCTTCCATGTATAAGTTAAACTCTATACACCAAATCATCTAGTATATAAGTAAAGGACACACATGCAAGAATGATCTATTTAAAATAAGACTTTATTAATTCGAATAAACGAAATAAAAGTCTTACATAAAAATGAAACATAATATTATATTAAACCGCATGCTTAATAGTATATTCTAACACCTTGGACCATATACTGATATGGTTGGAGCAGACGCGACATACGGGCTGCATAGTCAACATACGAACCTGTACATCACACCGTATGTCCAACTCTAGACATTGCCAGATTCAGTCCTCAAGGTACTACAACCTATGGAGCCACATACTAGCCGCAAAATTCACATATGACCTGTACCTCATACTGTCTATCAAAAATTGAGAACTGAATCTCAACCTACGGAGTGACATGCAAACCGCATATGATCACATACGGTCGCATGTCCACCACTTGTCATGCATGGTAGTGCGTTTTGGCTATTTTTGCAATTTTTAGGATGTCATTTTTGGACATTTATATAATAGCTAGCCTAGACTATGATTCCGTTTGATTTAACTGAAAAACGTGGCTTTTAAATATAAGTGTTTAAAACACTTTTTAAAGTGTTAAAACTTATTTTATAAATAAACAGTTATGTGTTGAGGTAAAAGTGCTGAAACTGAAAAAAAGTTATTAATGTGTTTGATACATAACAACACTTATTATTGGTCAAATGACTGAAATGCCTTAAAGTTGCTAATACTATAAAAAGTGAATTAATGTGATATTTTTATTTCTAAAATAATTAAAATTTAAATTAATTTATAATTTTTTTATTTATGTTTAATAAAAACTAATTACTTATGTTATTTTTACTTTTTAAAATATATAATTTGAATAAAATTGGGTAAATCTCCCTTTACTTTTTATTAGGAGTATAATTCTATTTTTTATTTGTAAAATCAAATATAATAATTTAAATGAATTAATACTATCTCAATTTTTTTCTTTTTAGATTTTTAATTATTTTTTCTAATATGAAAAAAAAATTGTCAAAGATTTGAGTGCCTCTTCTTTGCTTAAAAAATTAACAAATTAATTGTATATTTTTATTTTTAAACTATGAACGAGTGACGTTATAGATAGAGTTCGACATCAAATGATCAGCCTAAAAGATATGTACCAAAAGCCTTATTTGGATGGTCAGTGCTATCAGATATACTAGCGGCCGAAAAATTTTCATTAAAATTTAGGTGCGAATATCATATAAGAGAATAAGAATACAATCTCAAGTCCAATAAATAAAATGGAGATTCAACGGAAAAATAAAATCACAGATTCACTGGAAAAAAAATTACAGATTTATTAAAAAAAATTACAGATTTGCTGAAAAAATAAAATTACAAATTTGTCGAAAAAAATTACAGATTCATTGAGAAAAAATTACAGATTCACTGGAGAAAAAAATACAAATTCACTGAAAAAATAAAATTACAGATTCAATTAAAGATATATATTACCTATTTAATTTACAATTTAAAAGTTCAGCACCGTCTCCTTACTTTGCTGGAAAAATAAAACTAAAGATGGATATATATATATTGATTTGATGAATCTACCATTTTTGAGTTGAAGAACTTGAAGAACACGATGATGCATTTTGAAGATTGAGATGATTTTGAGCTTCAAAGCTATTAAAATTTATTTTCTTAGTAATAGGGATCAAGAATATGAAGTTTGAGAGAATTCCAAGAAGTTTTGAAAGATTTGAAAATTTGAATGTTCACGGTGTCCTTCGAAGATTTTTGTTGAAGAAGTAAAATGCTACACCCTAAAAAAAATTTAATGTTTGAAAGCGTCGTAAGTACGTTGATGTTAATTGGTTAAGGTTGTTGAATATTTATATTGAAAAAAGTAAAGCATATGAAGCGTAAACGATAGGAAGTGTCAAGGGTCGAATGTATAGACAACTTGACGGATGAGGTCGGCAAGGCGTGGGCTGGCCAAGAAAGGCATTGGCCATCATGGCACACTGCTAGAATGGCACATTGGCTAGCATGCCACACTGCCTACTCCACCGCCTCAAGTCCTATATATATCTCTTTGGTCTTATCTGGATTCATTCTACAAATTTTTAAGAGTGAGCTGCTTGCTTATATACTTATCTTCTCTCTACTTTCCAGCATATATACCAAGAGGAAAGCAAGGAAAATCATCAGCCAAAATTCAACCAAATCACAAGCTAAGGGAAAAAGATCATTTGCAAGTTGTGTGCAGTGTGTTGGTGGCTGTTTTGCTGTATTTTGGGCAGGTTGGTTATTGTGTTTTGGAGAAGAAATCAAGATATATATCTCTCCATCTTAGTAGGAGTTGAGAACAATCAAAAGGTAAGAGTTTCTAGTTATTATACTTGCTTAAAACTAGAAATCGGAAGCTAAGCTAGGTTGCCATTTTGGTGCATTTTTGTTGAATATTACTGCCCGTTTTTGGAGGTTGGAACAACTGTATTTTGTTGGAAATATACTCTTTTTATGGTGGGAATTAATCACAAGAATATATAGGTCTCCTTTTTATTTTCCCTCAAAAGTTTTGAAAACTAGCTAGAACAAAATTTTGAAATATTGCCTTGTTTGATTGTGTTGTGGCTGCCATTGGTGTGACATTTTGGCTGGGGAACTTACCTTAAGACAACCTTATCTTATGGTTGTAATCTCAAGAAATTGAATAGCGCCGAATTCTAATTTTTGGAGAATAAATCGGCTAAAGAAGCATGTCGGAACAAGGTATGTAAAGGCGTTTCTATCCCTTATTTTTTTCAAGCATGACTTTTTATCATTGACAGGACAAATATTTCTACATTTTTGAACTCCTATTGAGGAATGTATGATTATATATAAAGGGTTAGAAATACCTAGTGTTAAGCTTGAAAGTCTAGAAGATGGTTGAAGCAATCAAATATGAAGCGAAAGGCCCATTGCTTTCAATTATTATTGTATTATAAATCGAGTGCGAAGTCCCCTTATCGTGGACATCGCGATCTGGTCCTCTATAGTATGTTATATTGTTATCTATATATGATGTTAAATTTTTTTAAAGGTTTGGTTGCTAAACGAAATTGGTAAAAGAGTTGAGACAATGACGCGTAAACGAGCCTTAGCTAAGGAAGCGATGTCAAAGTCTTGTAAGGAAAAATGAGGTTATTGAAACAGAAATGCCTTAGAAGGGTTGTCTACCTCTTGTGTATATGTTATGAGGTACGCAAGACCAAGAAGTAATTTCGTAATTCTTCTCCCTTAAGCCGAGCGATAAGTTATCGAGTTTTCAAGCACTAATACTCTTAGAATGTGGTCTATGAATCTTATTGAAACTCTTATGTCATCTGCATTCTTTTTTGTGAATTCTATAAATCTTTGAATACGTTTATCTAAGTGCTACTTGAAAGCTTTATATGTTATTTATTCCTACTTGCAGACGTGTTTTACAAAAGAGGCCTATCCAGGCCACAAACTCAAAATTTATCGTTATTATATTATATGTGCTAGAAAGATTCAGTATAAGCCCTATTGGCTTCATTTATGATTTATGATTGAGACTATTGGCCTACCCCTTGATGCTCTTTCCCATGGGGTTTTTACCCTATGGATGATGTCCTGTTATGGTACACCGGCTGGACGGACTTTACGTAGACTCGATGCCCCCGGTGTGGTACACCAGATGGACGAACTGTAAATGGATTCTATGACCGGTTGGCTGTCGGTATTATAGTTATAGTGTTTCTTGTGCATTACTTGACTAGATTTGCACTTCTATATAGAATTATTGTCCCTTGTCGGTTTTAGAGTTTCAGGTTGTTATTACTTCTTATTTCTGGATTAGTTATCATTGTTATCTTATATGTTTATAGTTTTCAGCTTTACATACCAGTATATTTCATTCATATTGATGTCCCTTCGTTTGGGGACACCTTTCTGCAATCATGCTGCAGATACAAGCAGATGCTTAGATCAACAGATGTCATAGGAGCCAAATTTCAGCGGAGTAGTGATATGCTCCTCTCTTTCAAGAGTCATGTCCTAGTTTTGATTATTTTGAGTTTTGTGCTCAATATGGGTTGGTCGGCACCCTGTCCCTTGCGTTTGAGTTGGTTTACTCTTTAAAGGATTATGTGGACTAGTTTGTATAGTTAGTACTGTTGTGTGCCCTTATCGGCTTTCCGTTGCTCAATTTAGTTTTATTGTAGCCTTATTGGTGTTCTAACTATTTATTCATAATTTTTGAGACCTTATGGGTATAGTATTTATCTTAGTCGACTATGACAAGTGGACTGGACGGCCTCAGTGCTACAGTCACAGATACTACATAGCCGGTTTCTCGATCGATCTAGAATCGAGTGCCAGTTGCGCCATATCCCAGTTTTGGGACATGACAAACTTGGTATCAGAGTGAAATCGTGTCAAATGAAGTCCACAAAGTCATGTCTAGTAGAGTTTTGCTTATGGGTATGTTGTGCATCATACATATAATTAGGAGGCTACATGACATTTAGGAGTCGTTTCCCCTCTTTTATTACTAGTTCATGCTATAGATCAAAGTCATAAGTATTATGATCTCTAAATTGTGTTATTGTTTCAGAGAATGCCTGTGACGAGGAAGATGATTACACAGTTGATCGAAACAACAGCAGGAAAGGGTACTAGTCGCCCTTCAAAGGATCAGGGAGACACTCAGAAATTTTGAGCCCAAGTCCTTTGTTTTCTTTTCCATGAACGCACAAAAAATAAGCTTTCTTGATTCAAAATTATCATGACAATTACTTAAACAAGAAACGAAAGAAGAAACGAGAGGATTACCAAGAAAGCTAGAGTGTGTGTATATATGTGTGTGTGAAGGTCGATGAATTGAAAAAAAATATCTGTAGCAATGGTTTTGATAAATAAAATTTTTAGTATTGTTGGGCTAGATCAATTGAAATATACTCTTAACATGGTGTGATATTGTTTACTTTGGATCAAATTTGCACGATTTTTCTCAAAAGACCTCCCAATTTTTTCAGTTACCAACGTGAAATCTTGTTTGCACATCCAACAATCTCTCTCTCGAACTAAGTTCCACGTGGCCCTTTATTATGATCTAAGGGTCAATTTATGAGATTCACAGTGTGCTACCCACATCATTAGAATATTTATGAAAACTAAAGTACGAAACTAGCTTCTTCTTGTGTGCACATCTCCAAGCTTATGAGGATAAACAAACCAAGCCCCACACCCCATGACTCCGCCATTTTCATACTCATCTATCTGAATTTTAAATTTGATATCAGTTATTGGGATAAATCAGTCTAAATAACAAATATACTCTTAACATGGTGCGATATTGTCTACTTTAAGTCAAGCCTACACGATTTTTTCTCAAAAGGCCTCATACCATTAAGAGATTCTACACCTTATATGTAGCTTCTCAATCTTTTAAGCTATCAATATAAAATTTTATTTCCGCACCTAAAATATTATTTTTATTAATAAGATAAAGTTTAGATAAATTATGAAAGACTCAAACAGAGAATGTTTTTTAAATCACATTTGCTTCATATATGCACAACAGATCAAATTAGAGCAACATAATATAAGTAACTTCACTATTTTGAGGATAATAGAAAGTTGTGATAATTTCAATTCTAAATAAAAGATAGTCAAAACTTAATCCAAACAATTAATGAGAGAAGTAAATACCTACTAGCTACTCATGTATAGTTACTTTATTCTTAAAAAAAAACTCTTTTCTTTTTTAAATTTTTGGGGATAAAAGTGCAGTCCAATTAATAATAAATATTATCAGAGTAAAATGAAAGAGAACATATTTTGGCAAGTAGAATAACTTCTTTTTTTAAAATATGCCCCGTTAATTAAGTTTGTAAGAAAGTAGAATCAATTTTGTATAAAAAGGATTTTACATATTATTATGCATTTATGCTTGTGGTATTTATGTTAACAGAAGAAGTTAGTTACAAATTTAAAATGAACACAACCTTTAGAAATAGACTGTTTCTTATTAATTAGTAATTGTTATTATTAAATAATTAGGTAATTTAATTTTTATCTTAAAAAATTTTCACTTTTAATATAATTAGTTTCTCAACACATGCATTGCACGTGTATAACAAAACATATAAAAGACAATTTAATCTCACATTCTTACGTTAAACAATATATTTTTCCAATAATACATTTACATATAACAAATTTTATACGTGGAGAGACCAGGCCGAAAATTCCAGGCAACAATTAACCAAAATTCATTTCAACCAACAATTCCTTTGCATCAAATACAATTATATACTTCAATTGTTGGAAATAGCTATCAGACATTCAGCCATGCCATCAATGTTATCTGCCTGTGTTCAAACCAGAAATAAAAGTAATGATAAAGAATAAATATCCAAGACCAAAAAAATTAACTATGTGTTCTTAAGGAATTTAATCTCCTCACTGTACTTGAGCTTTAGGATTACTTCCTCCCAAGATAAAATTGATATACATATTAACAACGTAACAGTACCTCAAATGCCAAAAATTTCGTCGAATTCTAAGAACAACAACAAATCACACAAAAAACTCAATTTTATTCGTTTGAAAATAGTGCAAAATGTTAGAAAATCAATATCAGATATGCAGGCAGAAAGTCTTTATTTATAGCCGGAAAAATCAAAGTAGTGTGAGTGAAAATAATGTCAGAAAATGAAAATAAAAATAAATAAATTTTATCCAAAAAATTTATCAATCAATCAAATTATTTAATCAAATTCAAATCCAAAATTTAAACAAACACTTAACTCATTAACTCCAACAACCAGAAATAAGGTCAATCAATCTTTGTGGAAAACTTTCTTTGTTTCGAAAGAATATTAACGTCCTCTTTGACTTCTTGGGTTGCAGATAGGAAATATATGAAAGTTTCACAATCAATCAGCTTTTAGCAGGATTGCACTGAAATCTTGACATGTCCAATACCCGTTGGTCCATTAATGCTACATCTCCGAAAAAAATGTAATAGGTTATAATGGTACAATAAAAATGAGATTTTTATTATGACTGTGAATTAAAATATTTCATCAAACAGACTTGTGAGAATACTATTACATGGCCAAGATTGGCACCCACATTAAAGTTGGTCCGTTTTAATGCAATGAAATCAACGAATTTAGAGCTCTGCTACCAACTTTGTCATGATCCAAATAGTCGTGATTGACACCTACACTAACCCCCGGTGGCGAACCAACGATTCCCAATAGCTTAACCCGACACGGAACATTCATAAGAAATAAAAGGTTATAATAAAATGAAAAAAATTATCAAGAACGGAACCAATCATCTTACAACCAAAATAAAACATAACATTTATTTCAAGACCTGATTGTTATTGCACAAGACGTCTGCTTACACTCTAAAAATGATTAAGTCTAAAATACAACTGAAATAAATGTCCAAAAAGGACTGACATCTTCAACAGAGGAGTGGTGCTACTGTCTCGGTCTACTCACCTTCCAAAAACGGTTGTTGCTCTAAAGGTAAGGACGTGAGGAACTTTCGGGTTTGAACTCTGCACTTAGAAAAAAAATGTAGGAATAAGGTCAGTACATAACACGATATTGGTAGGTATCATTGGCCAACCTTACATAATAACGTGTAATATATTAATAATGATATAAAATAAGTGTCCAACATTTTACAGAAGTATAGAAGCCATTTCAATTACACTTGTTCTACTCAGGTGACAACCGGCCCGCTCACTAGATTGGGCCTTTCGCTGCAGCGGTCTCGCCATAGAGGAAGAAGCCCCGTTGCAGCAGTATTGCCTAAGCAGTAGCTCGACTTAGTTGTATCATCATCAGTTCATCAGTTCATCCGTTCAACAATTCACATATTCTACAAATTCATTCAATTATCGCACGAATCTGAACAATCAATGAATACACATTTGCATCACTTACAAATGCAACAGGCAATTACAAGCAAAATCCACTCAACAGTTACTAGCATCATGATTGTGTCACACTTAGAATCGGATTCATGTCTTTCATTTCAAATAACATAAACAAACCCAGTAACTCCACAACCACTTAGCACATTTTCATTCAGTTTTATATATGATTACCACCGTACCATAAACAAGATAAATAAATGGTGACCTGATGGGCACACGCTTCCGTCATTTCACCATAACTCAATCCATAAAATAGTATGCGCACATGCTAGAGGGTTTTATTTTTACCCTTCCATTCATGACATGCAGGTGACTCTGGAAATTCATGTACTATACCAGCACGGTACCCGCTCCCACTCATACGCTCGTCTGGATGCTCCCCTCGAACACGAGCCACTCATCTCCGAATTTTTTTACTCTTCAAATCATTTTTTATCACGGAATGTAACGAGTTACAACCCCCCACCCTCCATATATATATATATATATATATATATATATATATATATATATATATATCAACACTTAGGAGTCTACATTCCACTCCACTACTTGAACAAGTTCATATCATCGATTCACATTGAAGCATCTTAAAAGAATTTCACTTCACAGTTCCACAAGATTTTCACGATAGTTCATAATCATCTCATATTAACATAATCTCCACCATTTATTCAAATAAACAATTTCGTAGCAGATAATGTCCGAAGATCAATCACATACCATTATCACAAATGCGTACAAGTCATTATACAAGGTCTAATCCTCTAACCATAACCTACCTCGATATTCGAAGATAGCAATTCAGCTACTCTACGAGAGCCTTGCCTTTCCTCAAATCTTTGGAAGGCTCAAAATCTACACGATACAGAGTAATACATTACTTACTCTTTAATTATGGGTCTAAATAGATCAAATCCTCCCCTTTTAGGGCATTTTAACTGTAAAACCCTTCCATTTAACCTAATTGTAGGTCTTCATCTTCGTCTAACCCATAATTCTAGCAAGAAAGTCCTTGGGAAGCGATGATCACCCATAAACCTTTAATCTAATCATCCTAATACTCCCCGTGATCTAATCCTAGTTCATCAACAAGGGACTAAGAAATTCACCTTAGGGTATCAATTCTCTGCTCTGAAGAAGAAATCACCTTCAAACCTTGCTCTCTCACGTAAATAACCCTAGAATTTTCACTTAAAACCCACTTTTGATTCCCGTCGTCTGCTGCAACGGTCACAATTCTGCTGCGACGGACCTGCTACAGCGGCCAAAGTGTCATTGCGGCGGTTCCAGTGGTTATTTCACAAATCGTCACAGCGGGACTCCGACCGCTACCATGGTCTCGCTGCAGCGGGAATTCCACCGTTGCCGGTCCCCCAAACCAATGGCTACCCAAATTCAATCAATTTTACACTTAAAATATTTTACAGCACATTCTATTCTTCTGTTAGTCTGTTTCTAGTGTTCTAAGTCTCTAATCATCCTGTAATGATGTCCAGATCGTTACAAAATATTGATTAAAATCTTTCATAAATAAATTATATTAAAAATAACTAATAAATAAAAAAATTATATAAATAAATTGAATAGAAAATTTTAAATTTTGTCCAATTATCATATAGTATATACAACTTCCTATATGTATTTGTGTAAAGACACAAATACTAATAAAAAAACTTTCATAGATAAATTATATTAGAAAATAACTAATAAATTAAAATTTTTCATAAATAAATTGATTAGGAAATTTTAAATTTTTTCCAATTCTCATGTATGGAGAAAGTTACCATGCATTGGGATGAATTATTAATTTATCGTTTAAAAGTTAATATACCATTATCCTTTAAAAAGTTGTTTTCTTATTAATATAGCAAATTAAGAAAACAAATACGGGATTCACATAGTAATTACTACGACAATTAAAAGTTAATGCAACTTTCATCGAAGAAAATCAAGAGGTATACATTAAATCAATAACTAGTAAATTTGTCGCACTTCGCGCAGTAATAAAAGATAAAAAATAAATTTTAAATTTTTTATTAACTCTATAAATTAAATAAATTAATGATATATTTTAATACTATTTTGGATTAGTTTCATCACTTTTTATATAATCAATTTTATAAAAAATATTTTTTTTAAAAATAATGATATTAGAACTATAATAATATATACATAATAAACTACTACTAATGTATTTGATGGAGTTGCTCTTCCCTTAATTAAAGGTTTCAATTTTTAATTCTGTATATGAAAAGATCCTTGTTAAGGAGCGCTATACCCCGAATCTTATGCGCCACAAATCTGAATTAATCGAACTCCAATACGAATACCAAATAATATAGAAAATTAAAAATATATATATATAATAATCTTATATATACAACCATTTGGGAACACTAACTATTTTTTTGGTGAAAATAATAATTATGTTATGAAATAATAAAGAAAGAACAAGAATATTGTAGAGAAAGAGAGAAGGAGAGAAGTTCTTATTTCTCTTTGATTGGATTAAATACAATGAAGGAGAACCCCTCTATTTATAGGGATAATTTCTCCTAACTTTTCTCCAAAAGATAGACTTTCACAATGATATAAACACATATATCTAGTACAATACAAATACCTTTATAGACATTCACTACAACACAAATATGTTTATAACACTCCCCCTTGAATGTCTATTTGATAGATAATGTGTCTCGTTAAAACCTTACTAGAAAAAACCCAGTGGGAAAAAATCTAGTGAAGGAAAAAGAATACACATATCTAATAATACGCATTTTGGCTGCCTCGTTAAAAACCTTACAAGGAAAACCCAGTGGGACAAAACCTCGCAAGGGAAAAAGAGTACAGCGCGTATTAACTCCCCCTAATGAGAACATCCTTGAATCTTTGCATCCCGATCTTGTGCACCATCTTCTTGAAAGTTGCAGTTGGTAGAGATTTGGTGAATAAATCAGCCACATTATCACTTGAACGAATCTGTTGCACATTGATATCACCATTCTTTTGGAGCTCATGTGTGTAGAAAAACTTTGGCGAGATGTGCTTCGTTCTATCTCCTTTTATGAATCCTCCCTTTAGTTGTGCTATGCATGCAGCATTATCTTCATACAAAATTGTGGGTACTTTGTCACAGTTCAAACCACATTTTTCTCTAATGAGATGTATCATGGACCTCAACCACACACATTCTCGGCTTGCTTCATGAATATCTATTATATCAGCATGATTTGATGAAGCAGCTACCAGAGACTGCTTTATAGATCTCCAAGATATGGCAGTACCTCCACATATGAACACGTAGCCAGTTTGAGATAGAGCTTTGTGTAGGTCAGATAGATACCCTGCATTAGCATAATCAACAAGATCCAGACTTGCTAACAAATTAACCGAATGTTATGCCTTATAGTATTAGCAAGATATATTAGTGCAACAATCACAGTAAGATATGGTACTTCAGGACCAAGGATTTCCTCATATAAGAATTATGAACAAGTTTAAAAAAACTTGTAAATGCTTCAGGCATTTTGAATCCTTCATGATTTTCATATAAATTTTATCAAGTGATAGCATTCATTAGTATTTAAATGCGTGACATCTTCTAGTGTCTGGACTACAGGTCCAATAAGCTTTATGCTTACCAATACGCATCATTTCACTTGATAATTATTCCTACATCAGCATGCTTTAATAGATGTAGTATTCAGATCCTCACAATCTTTTACAATATTGCGCACTATATTGTATCAAAAATATCGTAGACGATCAGTTCCAATGCGACATAACTTATTGAGATCTCTTCATTTTTCATCATTTTCAGGTACCTGAACCTTTGCCAAGGTTTTATGAAGTGTTATGTCGTGGTGCTTTCTCAAAGCACTTGCCTCATCATTATGACCATCTTAATCACTTGCTCCTCTACTTCTTCAAGAAGTTCTATATTTGGAACTGTTTGGTCTATCACGCTTCAGGCGTCTCATAGACTCTATCCTTTAAGGACTTTCCATTGGAGCATTTGCAACTGAATTATAAAACAGAGTCAGCAAATACATCTGACAATTGATGTGCAATATTTTGCAAGTGAATTATCTCTTGAACTTTAAGTTCACTTTTTCTTTTTTCCGAGGATCTAGATAATTCATCCCACACTCAATTTTCAGTTGCTAATCACTTCTCCCCCTAATGTTAGAAAAACTAACATTTACTCCCCAGGTTCATTTGGGTACCCATCTTTGTGCGTTATGGTGGGGCAATTGAATCATATATCGCACATTCAAATTTTAGATGGAATTATTTGGTCCCTGACCCTGAACCAATTATGATAGGGGAACCTTGTTGGCTTGATGCATTCAAGTGTTGCTATATGTTAAATAAACATATCTCATACCAAATTTTATTTGGGAGTTTTATTCTCATAACCAATGATTTAGCTTTAATTGGAGGCATACAATTTTCGCTAAACCAACATAGATATGAATCAGCATTATCAACATGATTTTATAATTTGAAACTATGCTCTTAATTTAATAATTCGAGCAACAACCTTACAAAAATCAATTGTAAGTTGATATCAAAACACATGTGACCATACCATGGATGCATCTATTAGCAAACGGTTCACATGGTAGGTGAATGGGCCCATATTCACCCTTTTATAAGTTCCAAAATTTCAGGGAATATAATTCCAATCTTAGCTGATCAAGATCATTCTATGATGAGAACAAGCAACACAAGAGAATTCTTGAAGAATCTTTTATTTCTTCAACATATAGCCACGTGAATTCTCAATTATTTTTGTATCACATTTGAACCGGGATGGCCAACCGGTATGCCAACTTATTTCAGTAAACTTCTGATTTACTTTCGTATGTGATTTCATCATCATACCCATATTTATGTACTACAAATAAAAAAACCATCGGGTAATCTTTTACATAAATATTTATAACCCGCTTCAATTGTAGTAGCATGAAGATATTAGATCTTCCCATAATTTATAGTCTCATTTTTTTTTCAATGTCATTGAAACTTATAAGTTTCCTTTTGAGACTTAATACAACAATTTCATTCCTTCAGGTAGTAATACATTAGCTCTTCCGGAGCTCTCAATTAATTTTGTATACTACCACATATTCAATCATATCAAAAAAGTTTCTCCATATAGTTTCAATTTTGAATGTTGATGAGCTATACTCATGAACAGACGTATAGTCTTGATGAATCCAATCATATCGTGCCTTTGGGTGGATGACCATCTTCAGGTGGTCATATCTTTCTTTTAGGCTATTCCACAAAACAAGTGGATCCTTGATCATGAGATATTCAATTTTAAGAATTTCATCAAGATGATGACGCAAGAATATCATAGCCTTAGCACGATCTTGATTTGATGCTTTGTTTTCACTTTTAATGGTGTCTCCAAGACCCATTGCATCCATATGCATTTTTGATGCTTTGTTTTCACTTTTAATGGTGTCTCCAAGACCCATTGCATCCATATGGATTTTTGATGCTTTGATTTCCCTTCAGGGACTAGATCTGTATTAGATCTATATTTGTAACATTTATCAAAGTTCTCAATTTCTCATTCTTCAGGAATGGAACATGATCATCTAAATATGCCTTAACCACATAAGGTATGATAGCTTAAAACCTCTTTTAAGATATTGCTACTTCGGGAGCAAATCGAGGTATGCATAGATGATTTCTCTTACATATTTTCACAATATTGTTCTGCTGGAACAAATATATTTTCACAATATTGTTCTTCTGGAACAAATATATTTTTCACAATATTGTTCTTCTGGAACAAATATATTTTTCACAATATTGTTCTTCTGGAACAATTATATTTTTCACTATATTGTTCTTCTGGAACAAATATATTTTTCACAATATTGTTCTTCTGGACAATTATATTTTTCACTATATTGTTCTTCTGGAACAAATATATTTTTCACAATATTGTTCTTCTGGAACAATTATGAGGCATGAATTGCCAAGTGAATCAATAAGTCGTCCTCAAGTTCATATACAAAATCGATATTGTTATTAGTAAATACATAAATATCAAGAAATACTAACCTTCATCTTTCTAAGAAAACTTTGATTTTTCTTACCTCAAATCTTTCAAAGTGAGTGCTCAAGGCAGAGACTCGTGCTGATAACGTGTTATGAAATAATAAAGAAAGAACAAGAATATTGTAGAGAAAGAGAGAAGGAGAGAAGTTCTTATTTCTCTTTGATTGGATTAAATACAATGAAGGAGAACCCCTCTATTTATAGGGATAATTTCTCCTAACGTTTCTCCAAAAGATAGACTTTCACAATGATATAAACACATATATCTAGTACAATACAAATACCTTTATACACATTCACTACAACACAAATATGTTTATAACAAATTACTAATAATAACCCACTTAATGCATTTAACTTTTTTCTTTTACAAAAAATAAAAACATAACATATATGAAGTCTTTTTTTCCTTCTGTTAATTAATCATCATACAAGTTTATATTCACCAGTGTCATTCTACTTCTTTAGTGAAACATCATCAATAGTTTTTACCATTAATGAATGTGGTACGGTGGATGGGGTTGATCCTTAATCAGATGTTTCGATTTTGAGTTCTGAATATGAAAAAAATATTTTATAGGAAGTGCTACCTCCAAATGGACCCTATTAAGCATGAAACTGCTTAGTTGGACTCCAACACAGATACCGAACACAAAAAGATCTAAAAAATAAATTAATCTTTTACTTTTTCATTACTAAAAGCAGAGAGAGAGAGAGAAGGAGCCAACTTCATTTTTTGAAAGTTCATGTGTGTGGAAGGAAACAAATTGAGAAGAAGGGAAACGAAACCAAATTAAAAAGATAAGGAAATGAAACATTTCAGGAAAAAAACGTTCTAATTATAAATGATACCTATTAATGAGGAGGTTGAAGAATTCTAACGAAAGATGTATTAAGTAAAATTTAAAAATTTAATGTAAAAATCTAAAAAATTAAACAAATAACAAATATAACTTAGGAGAGTATTATATCACTGAACTGAGTTCCTTTTTTTATATAAACTAGTATATGTATGCGTGTCTTGCATATTAATAAAAATAAATTTATAAAAATAGCATAAATAATATTTAAAAGATGTGTTTGTATAATAATATAAGAATTTAGAAAGAAAATTATGAATTTTAAATTGATAAATGATATTATGTTTAAGAGTTTGATCCAGTCTAGTAGTTCTTTCTTCAGTTTGTTTTAATACTCATTTCAATGAACAAAAACCTAATAGAAATAGCATTTGATTGAAAGGTAAAAACAATTATTCGCTTTTACTTGAACACTTAAATGCATGCATCATATGTATATATAAATATTAATATTTTCTATATATTTCAAATAAGAAAAAATTTAATACATAAAATTTAGTTAATTTTAAAATTTTAAATATTAGAAAAATAATTAAATAACTATTTTGTCAAGTGTGGACTCTAACTTTAAAAGGGTAAAAAGATAAATCATATTTTGCTATGAGACTTCGTACTTCAAATATTCAATTATAACTTAATTTTAAATTTTTCTTTGATTTAACTAAAGAGAGTGAATAACAAGATTACTTGATTAATTGAAACAACTTAAAGTATATAATGTTTGTACAAAAAAAAAATTTGAAGAAAAAGAAAAAGAATGAGGAATTCATGTATTAATACATAACAAAACTATGCTCTTTAATTTTTTTTCGTATTGAAATATTATGATGGATAATTAATTTGTTTAAAAAAATAATGGATTGATAAATAAGTTAACAAAATTGTAATCAAAAGTCTTAGATGTCAGAACTTTTAACATAGTTCAAATAGGGAAAGATTTAAAAAGTAAAATTTTAATCAATTTTAAAATACTAAATATTAAGTTTTACCTTTTACAAATCAGTAAAGATCTAATAATTAAATAACAACTAATTGCGAAAAATAGTAAATGGCAATTTTATCTATTGTCAAATCTTTTAATGAAGAGCAAAAAGTTCAATCAATATTTATAAGGACCTTTGTGCTTATATATACAAAGAATATTTTACTAAGTAAATAGGAGTAGAATATTATGCATATACTGAATATTAGATTAATTGATGAAATCTAAAGAAATTGCTAAAGATTGTTCCATTGAAAGATTTGTATTGCATCTTCAAAACGAAATAAAATTATTTGAAAAAGTAATAGTAAAAAAGTGACTATTGCATTCCGAACTATAGTGTTGTCATTGAATCCAACATCAATCTCCTTACTTAGTGATACAAAATTAAGATTAACATTATTAATGCATCTGTTTATGAAGTAACAGATCTTGTTTAATTGTAAATATTCTTTTTACTTTTCAATATATAATTATTGGGTATAGCATGAACTTTTCTGCCCAGCAAAAATTAAAATTTAATGTTAAAAAAAAAATATATATATATATATATACATATAAATATAAAATATATAAAATATAATTAAAAATAAATAAGAACTCAAACATATATATTAAAGTATAACATATAAATATAGAATATAATACGAAAAAGAATTATTACCTCTTCATCAACTAATGTTAGTCATTCGTGTGTCTTTCTATGTTCCCCTTTTATACTCTTTTACTAATTCATCTCCAATTACCAAGACTTCTATTATCCAATGAGAATCATATCACGTTAAGTTATTAATTAGCATAATTTTGTTCACGAAATCCTTTTCAAATTTCATTGTAATATTATCTAAATTAAATTGTGCATAAGAGTTATCATTATAATAATTTATAATTTTATAAAAATTTTATGAGATGAAAAGATTAATTTAGCTGAATAGACAAAACTTGTGAATAAATAACACAAAATTAAAGTCACATAATATCAATATAAGACTCCATTAAATTAGAGAACATAGTATCAATATTAGACTCAATTAAAGGAGACAATCTAAGTTAAATTACTTTTGAATACAAACAACTTGAGCTGGCGTAGCAATTACTATTGTGTTTTACAAATCCACAACATAAAAAGAAATTAATAATATGAAAAATGAAGAAGATATATTAACACAAAAACATACAAGGTTGGAGATTGAATCAAAGGTGTTAATGTAGTAGATTTGATAATTAAATTATGCAACTGTAAATTCTTTTATATAAGTGAAAGAATTTATAAATCAAAAAGAATTTAAAAATATAAAAATATTAGAATATACTATTAAAAAGGTAAAAAAAATTTCGTGACTATGAAATAAAATTTCCTACAGTCAAAAAGAAAAAAGAAGAAGAAAACAATCCAAATCAAAAAGGGGGGAAGACAATAGTGTATTATCATTATTATTTTATTTTATTTTACTTAAAGATTTACACTATAAATAGAGTTATTCCATAAGTAAAAAATCTAATATGATAAAATAAGGTTAAAAAAATTCTTGACTATCAAAAAGGAAAAAAAAACTAAATATATTTTTTAATTTTTTAGATTTACATCACAAATAAATTATGTCATAAATAAAAAATCTAATATAATAAAATAAAGTAATGAAAATAATTAAAAATAATAATTATATAAAAATAATAAATAATAATTTTATCTATTAAAATATTTTTTAATTAAAAAAATTCAATTAATATTTATAAGGATTTTCACACGTTTAATAGTCCCCAATGCCCTAGTTTTAAGCAGCAGTCAAATCGTTGTGCAAGGAAAAATGCACTATTTTTTGTGGTTATATAACTGATGATAACTGATGGCACTTCCACCGCTCTAAGCTCATTGTCTAATCATTTAATCAGATAAAATTAAATGGTAATAGCAATTAAATATATAAATTAATAAATAATTTTAAAAAGAATAAAATAGTCAAAAGAATTAAAAAAAATGACATATCAGCACGTCTTTACCTTCCTTTTATATATAAATATTGATTCTTTATTAAAATTTTAAAAGAAAATTTTTGAAGAGTTACATTAAATAATTTAATAAATAACTCATTTAAACCCGTATATAAATCAAACTCACATTATTAATCAATTCTCTTTTTTGCTGTAAAAATTAGGAAAATTTGAAGAGTTCATTAAATAACTCTAATATAAACTAAAATCATTGAACTAATTTAACACAGATCCTTTTTTTCTACTAAAGGCCCATCCTACTTCTATAAAATGCCTTAAAAAATGAAATTTTTCCTTCAATTATCGTCCATAAATTATTGTTTCGTAGTGATTCTTGTTTTTAGTTTGAATAACCATCAGACCCACCACCGAAACCGCTCGATCCACTTTCGATTATTCTATCCTTAAATACTTCTTCCTCTTTCATTTGATTATTCTGTCTCAGATATGAAATAATTTTCAACAGATTCCATATTTATTACAACATACTCACTATCTATTGAAAATCAAGCAGATGGTAAATATGTTGTAACAAATTATATTGGGAAATAAATAATAAATAAAAAATATAAATTAATTAATTAAAAAAATTTAAATTTTATCCAATTATCATGTATGTTTATAGAACTTTCTATACATATTTGTGTTAACAAATACTAATTAAAAACTTTCATAAATGATTATATTGAAAAATAGCAAATAAATAAAAACATTTCATACATAAATTGATTATAAAATTTTAAATTTTATCTAATTACCATGTATGTATATACAACATTCTGTACATATTTGTGTAAATAAATACTGATTAAAAACTTTTATAAATAAATATATTTGAAATAACTTATAAATATAAAATTTTCATAAATAAATTCATTAGAAAATTTTAAATTTTATCTAATTACCATATATTGTATGAACTAATTTAATGCAAATCAATTTTATCTACTAAAGGTCCATCCTACTGTTAAAAATTTCCTAACAAATTGAAACTTTTTTTGCGATTATCACCCAAAAATTATTGTTTGTCTTGATTATTATTTTTAATTTGAATAACCACCAGATTCACCACCCAAATCGCCCGACCCATTTTCGATTATTCTACCCCTAAATTTTTCTTCCTCCCTTATTTGATTATTCCTTTTCAGATATAAAATAATTTTAAACAAATAATACATCTGTTGCAACAAATTTCACATTTGTTGCAATAGATTCCACATAGGTTGCAACATATACTCACTATCTTTTGCAACAGATTCTATATTTGTTGCAACATACTCACTACCTGTTGAACGGTGAATATGTTGCAACAGATTATATTGAAAAATAAATTATAAATAAAAAAGTTAATAATGAATTGATTAGAAAATTTTAAATTTTGTCCAATTACCATGTATGTCTATACAACTTTCTATACATATTTGTGTAAATAAATACTAATTAAAAACTTTCATAAATAAATTATATTGAAAAATAACTAATAAATTAAAAATTCATATATAAATTGATTATAAAATTTTAAATTTTGTCCAATTACCATGAATGTATATACAATTTTCTAAACTATTTGGAAAAATAATACTAATTAAAAGCTTTTTATAAAAAAATTATACAGGGAAATAACTAATAAATAAAAAAATTTCGTAAATAAATTAATTGTGAAATTTTAAATTTTATTCAATTACCATGTATGTATATATTAATTTAATGCAAATCAATTTTATCTACTAAAGGTCAATTCTACTGCTATAAAATGCCTAAGAAAATGAAATGTTTCCTTCAATTATCACCTAAAAATTATTATTTCTTCTTGATTATAATTTTTAGTTTGAATAATCACCAGATCCACCGTTGAAATCACCCGGCCCATTTCGATTATTCTACCCCTATACTCTTCTTCGTCCCTCATTTGATTATTCCGTCTCAGATATGAAATAATTTCCAACAGATTCACTATCTGTTACAATAGATTACACATCTGTTACAACATACTCACTGTCTGTTGAAAATCAAGCATATGGTGAACATGTTGCAACAAATTATATCAGGAGATAACTAATAAAAAATAATTCTAAGTAAATTAATTAAAAAAAATTATATTTTATCCAATTACTATATATGTATATACAACTTTCTATATGTATTTATATTAACAAATACTAATTAAAAATTTTCATTAATAAATTATATTGAAACATAACTAATGACATCTGCCACCACATATATTTCACATTCTCAATCAGTTTTCTCTAATTAACATTTGTATTCATAACCAACTATTTTTATAATCCCTAATTACAGTTATATTTAATATGTATTAATCTCATTATTTAATTCTTATGCTTTTTAATATTCTTTTATATTCACTATGTTAAATTTTAATTAAATATTTAATTTAATAATTATATTTAATTAAATATCTAATTTGAGAAGCACCACGGTGAAAATTTAAAAAAATTAATTTGCCTATTAAATATTGAATAATGAATTTACTTTTTAATCTAAATTATTTTTATAATATTTTATTTTAGATACTAAAAAATAAATGTATATTGCAATAAATATTATGAGACCGCTAAATTAAATAATATCATCATGCATAAACCACAGGAAAACAAATCAAATACTTTTTTGCTTTTTACATTAAACTCAAACTTCAACAGAGAAAAACCGTCCATTGCTCCTCTTTTTTTCTCTTCAAATTGCTCAATTTCTACAGCCTTAACCTCCAGAACTCAACCTCTATTAACTCCAAATTTGCGTCATCTCTAATCTCGGGTACCATTGTTTTCTCTATTTCTTTTTTTGTTTCAAAAAGTTAAGTTTTTCAAAATAATTTTTGGTTAAAGAAGAGCAAGAAGAAGAATTGAGCAACAACTTAGACTTCCCTTCTTCAAAATTGTTCAAAGTTAGGGTTATCTGCTTGTTGCTTCATTCTTTATAAAGAGATTCAAGAAACCCCAAATTTGTGATATTTGTTAACACTTGATAGTGTTCCCCAGTGTTGTTTTTGCTGTCGTTCATCGGTGCTTGTTGTTGTTTATGGTTGTTGTTGTCCTCTATGATATAATAGTGTATATGGCTGTAACTTTTCGAGAAGAAATGAGTTGTTATAGTAACATGTTGGAAAAAATCAAAATAACTATGTGATATGTTGAAAAAAAATAAAATCATTTACACAGATTTATTTAGTATTTGATACTTATATATTTTGGAGCAAAATATAAGTGAGTTATGTAAGCACGGACCAACCTAATAATACATAGAAAGAGAAAAAGATAATAAAATTGAATAAGAAAAGACAATTAGTAAAAACAAAGATATGCCAAAAGATAAATATCATACTTATTTAAAACAAGTGAAAACCATAATTAAACAAATTTAGAGTAACTGTGTTAGCTTTTTCGGAACCTCTACACTACTATTGTTAACATGGCTATATTATTTAGTGCAATTTATATTAATAGGATTTAATTCAAGATAATAAGATGTTAGTCATGTGTTTGAAATATATACATTGGATCTTATTATTAAAAAATATTTTATAATATAAAAATTTAAATAGTTTAATTCAAAGTTTTATAATATTTTTACTATGAAAAAGTAGACAGTCTTTCTCTTTTTCTTTCTTTATAAAAATTTTGTATCTTTTCCTTCCTTTCTACAAATCTTAATATTTTTTAAGAAAAAATAAAATTATAAAATTCACTATTAAATACGAGGCTTCAGTTTTCATTGAACAACTATAAAATAAAATTGTACTTTCTCCGTTCATTTTTACTTGTCCATTACAATAAAAATATATGTCTACTTTTGTCACGACCTCAAAGGTGAATCGCGCGGGCACCTACATCGATTTTAGCTCGATAGGAGAATACCTTTATTAATCCAACCACAAGTAAATTAATTACTCATTAACTCGCAGAAAACAAATGTTTCTATGCTAAAAATAAATCCTTTTATTCAAACCATAATTCCCCAAAATCTAGTCTAGATAGGTACAAGAGCTCTAACAGAATGATTGAAAAATAAAATGACACAGCTTCATCTGCGAAGAAGAATTCGAAAGCTGATGCTGAGTACTCCACGTCAATTAAAAGACTTCAAACCTGCCACAACCTACACCAAAAAGGTGTAGTAAGGTAGTATCAGTACACCATGCATACTAGTAGGCATCATCGACCGACTAAGATTAGTTACATAACAACATATAATTTAACATGCAATCGGCTTAATAAATGTAACAACTATTCCGAATTATATTATAATTTATTAGGTTTACTAGCTACATTATCGATGCTTATAACCCATCAATTTTCATGCAAGCACCCTACCACTTTAGCCTTTGTTTTAACCTTCAATCTGCCTTTCTCATCCCACTTCGATGAGTAATTTTTTTATCACTGCAGCGGCAACTAGACCGTTGCAGTGATACCTGATCTTGGGTGTATTTATACGACCAAACTCCATATTTTCAACCCGTTGTGAGTCTGGATAGGGAGAATATTGATGTATTCACGCATGTTTGAGTTAATTAAGGTTGTTTTCTTTTTCGGATTAATAATTGCGTGGTGACTATTTGCAGGTGGAGAAGACAGAGATGTCAGCTGGAGGAGCAAGTTAAACCCCGAGGGGGAATAGGCTAATATTTGGAGGGCGTAAAGAGAGAGTTGAAAGTTTCCCACCGTGTCACGCTAAGGATGGTCTGCGTTGAACAACGTGCCACATTACATGTGTGGAGGAAGAAAATTATGAAAAATTGGAAGGCGCAAAACAGTGAAGGAGCACGATGGCTCCATGGCACGGAGCTTGACCTCCGCGATGGCCTCCGTGTCACGTTGAGGGAAATTCCTACCTTGCCCAGATTCCAGTGAACCCTCACGATGGCTCCGTGGCACGGCGCTTGAGCTCCGCGATAGGCTCCGTGCCGCGTTGCTAGTTTATTTCTGGGAAATTTTTCACCTATATAAATAGAACACTTAAACTTTTATTTGGATATATCTGACATTTTGCATGAACGTGGGAGGAAGGTAGTTGCTGAAGAAAATTCTAGGGTTATTTCTCTTCTCTTTTCTTCAAAATTTCAATTGTTGGTGTAATTACAACTTGTTTGAAGATGTTTAATCAACAAATGAGTGGCTAAATTACCTCATTCCGAGGTTGAGGGTAATTGCAGGATTGTGTAATTGTATATCAATTCAGTTTAATTCTCTTCTTTCATGAAAGGTTGTTCTGCTATTCTTTCTTTTCATTGCTTTAATGTTTGGTCAGCATTAAGGTAAAATTATAATCCTAAATTGATTCTGAGAGGAAAATTATTAGGGTAAACTTGGAATAGGGGAATATGTTCTTATCTTTGTTGTGAATTAAAGGTAAGATTCGCGTGTAGGATAGAAATATACATGCAACGTCATATTCGGTCATCTAGGGAAACTATTTTGATTCGCCAGAAGATGAGTTATTGCATTACAGAAATGTGCAGTGTAAGGCTCATAATTCAGTAATTGGCTAGAGGTTCGAAAGACCCGAGCCATATTTTACTCTTTCCCGACCATCAACCTAAGAGAGAGGTTAGCTGAAAAATAATATAAATTATACATGCCTGCATGTTACGCCTTAACTTTAGATTGTTCGTGCTATTGTTTAACTCACATTTCTTATTTTAATTAGTGTTACATTAAATAGTACTCTTTGACAACTTTTAACTTCGGTGTGGTATTCATATACTTGCATAAAGAAATTGTGACTACTAAAGTAAAAGGTTTGCCTCTAAGTTACAGTCCTTGTGGGTTCGATACCTGGCTTGAAAGAGCCACTATATTACTTGTACGACCACGTGCACTTGCGTGCATTGGGGCGTGAACAAGTTTTTGGCGCCGTTGCCGGGGACTGGTATAATTGGTGGATTAAATTTTTTTGTGTTAGTTTGCAAGTTTATGCAAGTATTGACAACTTGATCTTAGCAGTTACTCTTGCAGGTACTAAGTCTTTTCTGAATGCTGGCAAGAAATAAGGAATTGGTGGATCCATTTTTGGAGCCGGAGAGAGTTTCATTTACACAAAAGGAAATCTCTAGAAAGGAAGTTGCAGTTGTTACAGAGGGAAATTCTGGAACAACAATAGCATCCACCAGTTGGACGGGCAGAGTTAGTGCCTGAAGTGATGGCAGCAAGACCAGCACGCGAGGTGGCAATCCCACACGCAAATAATGTGACATCCAGCATCCGCAGGCCGGAGCCAAGAGGTAGATTTGAGCTGAAACAGAACATGGTGCAGTTATTGCATACTAGCGGACAATTCACAGGTCTTCCTCATGAAGACCCACAGCAACATCTACAAAATTTTTTGGAGATTAGTGACACGTACATACCCGCTGGAGTATCATCAGATTATGTGAGGCTTACACTGTTTCCATTTTCATTATTGGGGGAAGCTAAGAGGTGGTTAAAGGCTGAACCGCCTAATTCTATTACCACATGGGATGATCTGGAAAAGAAGTTTTTAATTAGATTCTTTCCGTCAGGGAAGACAACCAGACTTAGAAGTCAGATTCTAAGTTTCAAGCAGAGAGATGGTGAGAACTTGTATCAGGACCGGGAGAGGTTCAAGTCGATGTTGAGAGATTGTCCCCACCATCATCCGTCAAATGATGTGTTGGTGCATACTTTTATAGAAGGCTTGGAACCTCATACAAAAATTCTGTTAGATTCTGCAGCTGGGGGACAAGCGTTGGAAAAAACATATGAAGAGCTGTATACATTATTGAACCGTATTTCACAAGGTAATCCGAATGAAATGCTGACACAACCCAAGATGTGGTGAAGAAAGCGGTAGGGGTCTTGGAGGTAGATGGACTCATAGCTATTGCTGCACAGATAGCTGCATTGCAGAATTAGATCAACACTCATTTTAGTAGCATGTGTTTGGGGCAGTGAAAAGCTCCGGTTAATGCAGTCCAGTAGTATGGGTGAAGTTTGTGGTAGCAGTGAGCACTCAGCTGATTTATGTGGTGCTAATCCAGACTCAGTTTATTTTGTTGGGAATGCGCAAAGGGGCAACAGTCAGCAGTACGACAACAATTACAACCCGAATTGGAGGAACCATCCAAATTTTTCCTGGGGTAGTAATAGTCATCAGGGGAAAAGTTCAAATCAGGGCTTGCACAGGAACCAAGGGGCTCATCAGAATTTCCAGCCTCAATTCAGAGGGAATAATGCACCTCCTCAGTCTAGCAACATCGAGGACATGCTAAAGACCATTATAGCTAACCAAGCTCAGATGCAGATTGACCAAAACTAGCAGTTGGCCACAAAGGCTTTGGAGATTCAGTTGGGACAGTTAGTTGGAGCGCACTAGACCGCGGGGCGGATTACCAAGTGATACAGACACAAATCCCAAGCAGGTGAATGTTGTCACCACTAGAAGTGGAAAGCAAATGAAGGAGTTGGAACCTGAAAAGCCACCACAACAAGCTGAAACAGCAGAGCAGGCTGAAGATAATGATAATGTGAGGGAGAATGGAAAGGCAACAGATAATGAAAGACCATCGCCCCCTTTCCCACAGAGATTGCGGAAGTATAAGGAGGAAGCATGTTTCAAGAAGTTTATGGAAGTGTTGAAGCAAGTGCATATAAATCTTCCTTTGGTAGATGTTTTGCAAGGAGTTCCAAAGTATGCAAAGTACATAAAGGATATCGTGGCAAACAAGAGTAGACTGACGGAATATGCTACAGTTTCACTTACTGAAGAGTGCACCTCTCGAATACAGAATAGATTGCCTACAAAGCTCAAGGATCCGGGAAGTTTTACTATCCAGATTACTATTGGGCAGTCTATTTGAGCTCGTGGTTTGTGTGATCTGGGAGAGAGTATTAACTTAATGCCTACATCTATATTCAAGAAGTTAGGGTTGGGTAGTCCCAGACCCACTACAGTAATCTTACAGCTAGCCGATCGTTCATTAGCAAGGCCAGATGGAATTGTGGAGGATGTGCTAGTGCAAGTGGGCTCCCTTGTTTTCCTTGTGGATTTCATAATTCTTGATTTTGAGCCAGATTCGGAAGTTCCATTTATTTTGGGACGTCCCTTTTTGGCAACTGGGTGAGCTCTAATCGATGTAGCTGCTGGGCAGCTAACCATGAGAGCTCATGATAAGGTAGAAGTATTTGATGTCTACAAGGCTATAAAGCTACCGACTATTTATGAAGAGTTGTCAGACATCACTATTATGGACCAAGGGTCCGCACTTCAGCTTATTGGCCCAAAGGATCCCTTGGAGAGAGCATTGGTGGGACATGGTCAGTCAGGGGATGGTGCAACATATGAAATGGTTCAAGATATGAATGAGGCAAAAATGTTCTTCCGAAAGCAGGAGTTTGAGCCCTTGTAGTGGTCCTTAGAACCATCACCAAAGCCATTAATAGAGGAGGCACCCAAATTGGAGCTAAAAGCATTGCCTCCACACCTGCAGTATGTATTTTTGAGAGAAGATGACACATTGTCGGTCATTATTTCAGCAGAACTGACAGATTCACAGGTGCAAGAAGCGTTAGTGGTCTTGAGGAGGCGGAAAAGAGCTATGGGATGGAAGATGTCAGACATCTGGGGAATCAGTCCAGCTTTCTGCATGCACAAGATATTGATGGAGGAAGTGTTGACACCCAATTTTGACCTACCTGCGCCTTAATATGCTGCTTATATATGTATATATATATTTATTTATTTAACGCAAAATTCGACTTATTTTTGTATTTATAAAATAATTTATCATCATAATATTGCAAAAATCATTTCAAGTTATATATATATGACCTATTTTAATTTTAAGTTTTGATATTAAATAATTACGATATATACAATATATTTCGTATCAATATGCGCCCTTATTCTAAAATATATCCTTTACTTAATAAATTATTTACCTAGTTTTGCTAATTTTATAAATTTATTTGAATAATAAAATTACTTGAATTTATAAATTATTTACGTTAATAATATGATTTTTATAATATTTGATGACTTGACTTTATATTCTAGTCATTAATTTATTCGTAAATATAATAATTTAATTATATAATATTTACATAAGTATATTTAATTTAGAATTTATTTATTAATAATAATATTTATATGTTTTCTTATAATTTAAACTACTTTATTATCTATTTTATTTAAAAGTGTAGTATAGTTATTAATTTAATAGCAGCAAAATTCATTTCTCTTCAATTTATTTAAATTATAGCCATTTCTATTCAATTCATTCAATTTATTTCAAATCTGGCCACTTTCTATTCAATTTATGTCAATTTTAGCCACTTTTGATCAATTTGGCTATTATTTAAATTCAATTTTAGCCAATTCAATTTCAATTTAAACCTACCCACTGACCGACCCGCGACCCATCCGGTGACCCAATTAACCCGACCCAATTATTCTAGAATCAATCCTAGCCGTCCATTATATTTTAATCCTACGATCTAGATTAAACCCACATTTTTTCCTTTTATATTCCCCCTACACCCCAAACCCTAAAAATATTTTTCATTTTTTCTTCCCCTCTCACCTAACCAGCCGCCCCATCCATTCTCTTCCCCTTCTCCCACCTCCGGCAACCCGCCGAAGAAACTCCATAATCTCCGGCGGCACTTCCTCTTTCCCCTTTTCTTCTCTCCCTTCCTCCCTCATCTCGCCGGCCACCACCAAACGAGCAGCAGCAGCCTCCCTCCCTGCCATCACCGTCTCTCCTCTTCCTTTCCCTCACCGTCGCACAACCTCCATTTTTTCCGAAACAACACCATGAAACCCGACAGCCGCCGGCCACCCTCCTCTCTCCCCATCTCCATTTCCTCTCCCTTTTCACCACTAGCCATCGCCGGAAAAATCCCCACCATACCCCGTCGCTCCGGTCACTTTCCGACCGATAGATCTGTCCGTATATTTTTTACTTTATTTGTCATTTTTTTTATTTTATTTTTCTTTATTTTATTTATGTATATAATAAATATATATCTATATATAATATATATAATATATATAATATATATATATATATATAAATAAATATATGAATAATATATATAAATAGTATAAATATATAATAATTTATAGCTAATATGTATAATGCTGTTCGTTTTTTTATATATATAATATAATATGTATAATATATGTATATAAATATATATGATATAATATATATATATTAGGTGATATAATAATATATATATAGGCACATGTATGATTATATTTATTGTTCTTATTATTTTTCTTCTGTCCGTTCATATAATAAATACATATATATTATATGTAATATGTAATAGACGTAATATATATATATATGTGTGTGTGTGTGTATTTATTATCGTTTTCTCGTTTCTGCCCATTTGTATATAATAATATATAATATATATTATATATATAATATAATATATGTATCTATGATAGATGTATGAATATTCAATATATACTATATATATATATATATATACTCTTGTCCCTTTCTGTTTATTTATATATAATAGATGTATATAATGTATCTGTATATATATATAAGTGACGTATATTGTTTTGCTCTCTGTTTCATTGGTGTGTTTATTTAATGAATGTCTCTTAATTACTTAATCCATGTAAAAAAAATTATATTAGTTGATAATACTTTTCGGTGGTTAGATTAATTCGCATGACAATTTAGCATTGATTAAATTATAAAATTGTTCCTGTTTGATTCTAGTATTGTTTGAAATGTTTCCTACCTTTGACCACTCTAGTTAAAGAATTCTTTGGTAAGTATCTTTTGGCATATGCATTATGAATTTAGTATCAATTTTTCTTAAATTGCTAAATGATAATTTGTTATATTTCATTTAAATCTGGCTAAGTTTTAAATAAATTTTTCAAGATTCGATTTTCTTTTCTTTCATTAATTAGTGTGAATGAAGCTTTATCAGTGCATCTTTTATCTATAATTTTCTGTCAATTAAAATATATATATATATATATATATATATATATATATATATATATATTCCTGACTTATCTAGATATTTCTATGCTAATTTAGAAAATCTTCTGATTTAATTTTCCCATTTAGTATTATTGGTTAATAATAGATATCTCTTGTAGTTTAATTCCTGATTATTTTAAAATATTTAGAGTATCGACTAATTTGATTTGCCATATCTGATTTATTTATTTATGGTAAATATTTCATGTGTTTCAATATATTATTTAGGAATTATGAATAATTTATTTTATTGTTCCTATTTAAGGAATTATGTATGACAGCTTTTATTCCTTTCCTTTTGCAATGATTTATTTGTCTTTTATTATGAAAAAATACGTTTAGATCCTTAAACATGATCTGATTTTGTTAATTATGGAACAATTGTTCCTTTAATTGATTTTCCCATTTTTGTATCTTTCCTTTAATTTTTCTTACTTTATGACTATAAAAGCAACCCTTTGCCCTTTATTATATTCATGGGAATTTGGAGAATTTTCTAGGAATTAGTTCTAACAATTTTTCTTCCGAAAAAAAAAAAAGAGAAAACAACATCCCTTCTAGCAATTAATTTAACGGATATCTATTTTCAAGAAATCACTTCCGTTTCTTCAACTGGTTAGTACATTCTTTTATGTTATACTTCTGTGATAATATGCCTTTAAATTACTATGTGTATTGTTGAGTGATTTGTTCCTTTTGAATTTATTTAATTTGCTTAAAACAGGGTCAAAATGTAATCTGTGTTAGAATTACATTGTATATATGCTCGTAGTTGTTTGTTCTACCATTTAACAAGTTATGTCGAAGAGTCGCTTCGGATTGGAGTAAAAACAGTCAGAAATGACTGTTTGGAGTAGTTTAAATTTCTATGTGTATTTTGTATATTTCATTTATTTAATTCATTATTGTAATGTGTAAATGAATGGTGATAAATAGTGGAAATGGGGTCAAAAGGGGGGGCGGGGATTTTATTCTTCTTTACTATTTTTTTATATGTCGATACCGTTAGAAAACATGCATATAGGAACGACGCACAAGAGAATCATGCTCGTAGCAGTTTTGATTTACACTTTGCTAGAAAACATGCCTATAGGAATTTAATGCGATAATACAAACTTAGAAATCATGCCTATAAAGTTTAATGCAATTAGATTTGAATCGTATGTCGTGTTATTTACTGTGACGTTTTAGCTGGCAAAGATAAATATGATTATATATTCCTATTTGGTCAGGCGTCGTATCTATAGAAGTTAATTCTCGGTATAGTATGTCTAAACACGCAGTATTAGAAATCATATCTTTCATAATTTGTGCAAGTACTTGTAGGCAGATGTGATGAAGTTGGTATGCGAATGTTTACTTAAATACAATGTTTACTTCATAAAATTGCATATATAACAATGAATCTATGACTTTGTAATTGTTAGACATAATGTATTTAGGATTAAATCATTTATTCGCTTTACATAACCTGATCACTAGAGAACTTCTATCAAGCCAATTAGATATCACGTCTATAAGTTTTCTTGCATTTTAAAATTGCTCGTCATCATTTAGATTCCATGCTCATAATGGCTCCGCTCATGTTCGAATGTTCAATAGTATTTTTTAAAGCTGTTTAGGTCCTCAATTCTTACTTAAAAGGAGTAATATTTCCTCATGAAAAATTTCCCATACTTAACTAATATTTGAATCGGTAAATTTCTTTCGGTAGAAACTATTGCTAGAAGTGCTAAACAAATATCGTATAGGGTCTTTCGTTGTATAAATGTGATATTTGTGCATCAAAATATGCATATAGGACTTATTCTCATAATAAGACGTCATATAGGACCTAATATGTATTTATCCAAAATCATAGACTTTGTCTGTTGAATGTTACTCTATATGTTGCATGCCCAAAATCTGACCTCTCGCATTAGATACGGTTGTTGTAAAAAATTGTCATGATAGATGCCTTGCTCATACACTCTGTCGTCTGATTTTTTTTTTAAAAATAAAAGAGGCTTATTTGAAACCTTTACATGTTTATTGTGAAAATGATTGTTTTTGGTTTGTCGTTTTCTTTTAAAGCCATAGGATTTTTAGATCCAAAAAGCCAAAGTAGATTGTCCAACGCCTCTTGGACCTTAAGAATGGTACGGGTAGGCAAATAGTAGGACGTTAGTTTCATCACCTAGAGCGTTTTAGGCTAATTAATTAACTAGGCGGGTAGTCGGGAAATGATATTTGTGCTCACTGAATAATACGAGCAATTCAAAAGATTGCGAAGTATTATTTAAGTTGCACAAGTGATCCCATTAGGTCAAACTTTTCTAAAGTTAGAACTACGTTTGGCCTGATTCCCTTAAGGGATACGTAGACGCCTTATCGAGGCTCGGCCCCATAATTAAATAAAATTTTCATTCGTTGTTTGATTATTTCTAATTTCCGTATGTATTGTTATGAATTTTGCATGTAATAAGTTAGAATCCCTTCAAAATTTATTTCGGCCCCAATTCCTCTTATTACTCGTCCAAACAGAATTTAATGTTTTATTATTGACTTCTTTCACCAAATCATATCTAGTGTAAATATTATCGGTTAAAAAATAAACTTTATTTGATCGCTTAGCTAAAATTTCCCATTTAATGAGTACGGTCGGGAACCACATTTGTGGACCTCGAAAGGTGCCTAACACCTTCCTTTCGAGGTAATTAAAGCCCTTACCCGAACTCTGGTAACTTAGGCAACAATTTAGTTTAGAATGGTGCCCTAACGCACCTTTAATTCGTTAGGTGGCGACTCTTCATTTTCACCCCTAAGAGTTGTCACATGTCGAATCC
The DNA here is from genome assembly GCA_035772735.1 of Datura wrightii. Classification (NCBI taxonomy): domain Eukaryota; kingdom Viridiplantae; phylum Streptophyta; class Magnoliopsida; order Solanales; family Solanaceae; genus Datura; species Datura wrightii. The sequence continues at coordinate 169,909,909 of JASDFA010000001.1, read as the reverse complement.
CGCTTTTCCGTGAGGAAAAAATGGGGTGCGACAGAATGGCGACTCTGCTGGGGATTTTAGGCTTTTACCATCACGTATTCATCTATGTGGGATTTAGCTGAGTTTTATTTTTCTAATTGTTCAATTTAATTTTTTTACTTTGCCATGAAGTTACTAACCGTTTTCTTTGTTTCTTATTGTTTATGATGATTTTAACATGTAATTATTGATATATAAATGTTGTAATTTTCTTTATATAATTGGCATATCGTTCATACTCTCCCATTTGGGAATTTCACACTTCACACACAATGACGGTTGCGTGGTTTCACGGCCGTTCACCAGTTTAAAACACCTCGAGGATTGTTTATGATTTGGTCGATCAGCGGTGCATCGACGGTCATAAGCTTCCTCACTCTCGAGTTGTCCGCTCGAGGGAACCATGTCATACCCACTCCTACTCTTAGATCGTGACCGTGTACTCCTTTAGCAAGGCTTGCACTTCTTCTAAAACTTAGAAAAATTGCGACGTCCATGGTAAGTCAAGATTAAGTAGGAACTTGCCCTAAGTCTTAAGGGATCATTTTTAATCCCGATAAAAGACGATTCATGAATTATGTGCATTTTAAGAGAAATTTTATTTAAAATATCGTCATTGTGCTCCCGGGGGTAGGATAGCCTAACATTTCTTTTAATGCAGGCACAATGAGTCTCCCAACTTCCTATCCCAGATTCGGCATGGTTTGGTGCATGCCTGTGGGTATGAGAGCTTGGTGGTTGAACTTAGGAGAATACGGACAGAATGAAGTAAGGAAAGTGTTGGGACATCTACCTTCATTAATGCAAATTACTCCCTGCCGAGAATTAATAGAAGCAGCCACGGCTTTTTGGGACGAGAAGAGAGTGGTATTCAGGTTCGGTGAGATTGAAATGACCCCGTTATTAGAAGAAATTGGGGGTTATGTGGAGAACGTAAGTTTATTATGGAGAAACAGAAAGTGGGAAAAAGCAGAAATGATCATACCCAAACGCGTCACCCTAGAAGATGCGCGTAACAAATTGGGGTTACAAGGTAGCGAAATGGTGTCCTTTGTAACGAAAGGGAGGATGCCGGGAAAATATCTGCTAACCCGATTCGGTCACACTTCTTCTCGGGATATTTACAAAGAAGACAATACCGATCTAGACTCATGGATGAGCAGACGAATTTTCGCATTCATGGTCTATTTCTTAGGGACCGTGGTTTTCCCACGAGGAGCTGAGGAGGACATCGATATTCGTCTCATTTCTGTTGTTCATGCTTTGATGAACGGCGTAGACAAAGGACCTTGCACTATCATCCCAATGATTGTAGCAGACATTTATCGATCTTTGGGGAAGTGCAAAAATGGGTTTAAGCACTTCGAGGGTTGTAATTTATTGTTGCAGCTTTGGCTGATTGAACATCTTCAAAAGGTGCGTCGCAATCCAACCATGCCTCGGCCTACAGAAACCGATCATATTGCCGCTCACCATTATAGAGTCACCATGGGAGTTAAGCCGATTAAACGACCCGAAGAAGTGGAGAAATGGGGTCAAATGTTGGGCAATTTAACCGAAGACTCTGTTCAATGGATGTTCGACTGGTTTTCGAGGACACAATTTGTTGTATATACAAAAGCCCGATACTACCTGGTTTTGATAGGATTACGAGGTCTCCAACCGTACTCCCCAATGCGAACTATGCGGCAGGCTGGAAGAATGCAAATAATACCCCGGGTTGCTGACATGGACGCATATCAAGTGGATTACAAGGATGATTTCATTCCACATGCTTTAGACATTGTAAAAGCCTGGAGCAAAAAGGTCTATCTCGATGAAAAGAGCATAGAGGTCGACCGATATCAAGCAGGTTACTTAACTGGATATATTGAGTGGTTACATGATGATTGGGCTGGTACTGCAATAGCAAGTGTCAAACGAGGCAAGCACGTAGAAGATAAGGAAGCTCAAGCGCAAACCCTCTATCGTCGTTTAAAAAGAAAAGTCCAAGATTCTGAGGCTTGTCATCGGCAGCTACACGATGACAATGCCAAAGAAATTGCTGAGATGGGAAAGGAATTGGAATATTGGAAAGATCGCGCTTTAGGTTTGGATTTGAGGATACAAGATTTGCGTGATGAGTTCAGCAAACAAGGAGAGGAATGTTTGAACAAAGGAGTTATGGGGAAAGATTTGGCATTGGCCTACCTTCTGTCCAGTTGCCACAGTTTCGACAAAGTACTAGAAGATCCGAGGAAACTGGATGCAGACGAAGATGTTTTTAAGATTTAATGTTTTATTGTAATTCTTGTAATTTTATATAATAATAATAAAGTTTATTTTTGGGGTTTATTTTGGGAGCAAAATGACGATATTTAATAACAAGTTCTCTTAAACTCGTTAGGCCTACCTCTGGCATAAAAGAGGTCCCAAAATTAGGAAATACGTCATTATTGTTATTTGATCTTTCTTTTAATCAAGTATTATTTCTAACTTCTATTACTAATTGTGACTTATTTGTTGTTTGTTTTATTTTTCCCGTTCCCAAAGGTTGATCTGTGTCAAGCTGGCTTCCTACACAAGATCGAAAGGGGCTCCTCCTTCTCCTTCTCCTCCTCCCGCCTCTAACCGCAAGGATAGAATGGATGAGCATAATAGCAGCGGTAGCGACACACCCAAAAATGATCGAGGCAATTTTGAAGGGGCCGGCCCTCCAGGTTACAATGAAATTATTATGAGGTTGGAACAGAAAATCTTTGAGTTACAAGAAGAGCTGGCACAAGTTCAAAACGCAAACACTCAGGCGGCATTATTTGGGACACAAACTGATGCCTCGAATTCAAAAGCACCGGCCAGTCTTCCCATGTCCTCACAACCCGCAGCTCCACCACAAGAAGCTCCACCTCCACATTACCAATACCCTCCTTATACTTATCCACATCCACCTGCTCCAGCTACTGCCCACTACCCATCACCACCTCAAGAAATACCTCCTCCAAATCATATAAACACGGCCTACGCCCACACTCATACCAACCCAATCTATGTGGAAACTGCGCCTGTAACACACCATTGTGAGGAGTCTGAGTCTTCTGAAAAGGATAGATTAATTCAGACTCTGGCAGAAGAGTTGAAGAAGATGAATGCTAGGTTGCAAAATGTTGAGGGCAACAAGGGAATCACGGGTCTGGATTATGAGGATTTGTGTATACATCCAGATGTTGAATTACCGGAGGGGTACAAACCTCCTAAGTTCGAACTCTTCAACGGAACCGGTGATCCAAGAGCACACCTGAGGTTGTATTGCGACAAGTTGGTAGGAGTAGGGCGAAATGAGAAGATAAGGATGAAATTATTTATGAGAAGTTTGACCAGAGAAGCTCTTAGCTGGTATGTAGAGCAAGATCCGAGGAAATGGTTTACCTGGGCAGAAATGGCGTCAGCCTTTGTAGAACGTTTTGGATTCAACACGAAAAATGCACCTGACTTGCATTACATCCAAAACATGAAGAGGAAGCCCACCGAGACTTTCAGGGAATTCGCAACTCGATGGAGGACTGAAGCCGCAAGAGTGCGACCCCCGATGGAGTTGTCTCAAATGAAAGATATTTTCATGCGGACCTTAGACCCGCAGGTTTATGACAGATTGATGCTGGTAAGCGAGAAAAGCTTTGCAGAGATCATTAAACTTAGAGAAAGGATTGAGGATGGTATCAAGGATGGTACCATTATCAACTTGAATGCTTTGCAGGCGGCCAACAAAGCGTTGCAATCCGGAACTGCTTCGGAAAGCCGCAAGAAAAAAGAAGTTGGAACAGTTATGATGGCCCAAGGGCCGAAAAATTATGTGTTGAACTGTATTCCCACTTGCTTATTTCATAATACGCTCTAAATCATGTCGAGTCGTGCTACCCCATCCTTATTCAAGCCTCGTGTTATCAATTTTTAGGGATCTCGTTCGTCCCTAAAATCCAGAACTACACGCGGCCTGATTCTCGTGACACCCGAGATATGTAGGCGACTTGAAACTAAAGTCTCGGTCGCAATATCTTCATGACTTTCTTTCCTTTATTTTACCGCCCCAAAATTTTTTCTTCGGTCGGACAAAATTGGCTACTAAGTCAACGTTCTTTGCTCGACTAATTTCCTTAATATGCTGCTTATATATGTATATATTTATTTATTTATTTAACGCAAAATTCGACTTATTTTTGTATTTATAAAATAATTTATCATCATAATATTGCAAAAATCATTTCAAGTTATATATATATGACCTATTTTAATTTTAAGTTTTGATATTAAATAATTACGATATATACAATATATTTCGTATCAATATGCGCCCTTATTCTAAAATATATCCTTTACTTAATAAATTATTTACCTAGTTTTGCTAATTTTATAAATTTATTTGAATAATAAAATTACTTGAATTTATAAATTATTTACGTTAATAATATGATTTTTATAATATTTGATGACTTGACTTTATATTCTAGTCATTAATTTATTCGTAAATATAATAATTTAATTATATAATATTTACATAAGTATATATTTAATTTAGAATTTATTTATTAATAATAATATTTATATGTTTTCTTATAATTTAAACTACTTTATTATCTATTTTATTTAAAAGTGTAGTATAGTTATTAATTTAATAGCAGCAAAATTCATTTCTCTTCAATTTATTTAAATTATAGCCATTTCTATTCAATTCATTCAATTTATTTCAAATCTGGCCACTTTCTATTCAATTTATGTCAATTTTAGCCACTTTTGATCAATCTGGCTATTATTTAAATTCAATTTTAGCCAATTCAATTTCAATTTAAACCTACCCACTGACCGACCCGCGACCCGTCCGGTGACCCAATTAACCCGACCCAATTATTCTAGAATCAATCCTAGCCGTCCATTATATTTTAATCCTACGATCTAGATTAAACCCACATTTTTTCCTTTTATATTCCCCCTACACCCCAAACCCTAAAAATATTTTTCATTTTTTCTTCCCCTCTCACCTAACCAGCCGCCCCATCCATTCTCTTCCCCTTCTCCCACCTCCGGCAACCCGCCGAAGAAACTCCATAATCTCCGGCGGCACTTCCTCTTTCCCCTTTTCTTCTCTCCCTTCCTCCCTCATCTCACCCGTCGTTTTTTTTTATTTTATTTTTTTTTATTTTATTTATGTATATAATAAATATATATCTATATATAATATATAATATATATATATAAATAAATATATGAATAATATATATAAATAGTATAAATATATAATAATTTATAGCTAATATGTATAATGTTGTTCGTTTTTTTATATATATAATATAATATGTATAATATATGTATATAAATATATATGATATAATATATATATATTAGGTGATATAATAATATATATATAGGCACATGTATGATTATATTTATTGTTCTTATTATTTTTCTTCTGTCCGTTCATATAATAAATACATATATATTATATGTAATATGTAATAGACGTAATATATATATATATATATATATATGTCTGTGTGTGTGTATTTATTATCGTTTTCTCGTTTCTGCCCATTTGTATATAATAATATATAATATATATTATATATATAATATAATATATGTATCTATGATAGATGTATGAATATTCAATATATACTATATATATATATATATATATATACTCTTGTCCCTTTCTGTTTATTTATATATAATAGATGTATATAATGTATCTGTATATATATATAAGTGACGTATATTGTTTTGCTCTCTGTTTCATTGGTGTATTTATTTAATGAATGTCTCTTAATTACTTAATCCATGTAAAAAAAATTATATTAGTTGATAATACTTTTCGGTGGTTAGATTAATTCGCATGACAATTTAGCATTGATTAAATTATAAAACTGTTCCTGTTTGATTTAATTTAACGGATATCTATTTTCAAGAAATCACTTCCGTTTCTATGACTGGTAAGTACATTCTTTTATGTTATACTTCTGTGATAATATGCCTTTAAATTACTATGTGTATTGTTGAGTGATTTGTTCCTTTTGAATTTATTTAATTTGCTTAAAACAGGGTCAAAATGTAATATGTGTTAGAATTACATTGTATATATGCTCGTAGTTGTTTGTTCTACCATTTAACAGGTTATGTCGAAGAGTCGCTTCGGATTGGAGTAAAAACAGTCAGAAATGACTGTTTGGAGTAGTTTAAATTTCTATGTGTATTTTGTATATTTCATTTATTTAATTCATTATTGTAATGTGTAAATGAATGGTGATAAATAGTGGAAATGGGGTCAAAAGGGGGCGGGAATTTTATTCTTCTTTACTGTTTTTTTATATGTCGATACCGTTAGAAAACATGCATATAGGAACGACGCACAAGAGAATCATGCTCGTAGCAGTTTTGATTTACACTTTGCAAGAAAACATGCCTATAGGAATTTAATGCGATAATACAAACTTAGAAATCATGCCTATAAAGTTTAATGCAATTAGATTTGAATCGTATGTCGTGTTATTTACTGTGACGTTTTAGCTGGCAAAGATAAATATGATTATATATTCCTATTTGGTCAGGCGTCGTATCTATAGAAGTTAATTCTCGGTATAGTATGTCTAAACACGCAGTATTAGAAATCATATCTTTCATAATTTGTGCAAGTACTTGTAGGCAGATGTGATGAAGTTGGTATGCGAATGTTTACTTAAATACAATGTTTACTTCATAAAATTGCATATATAACAATGAATCTATGACTTTGTAATTGTTAGACATAATGTATTTAGGATTAAATCATTTATTCGCTTTACATAACCTGATCACTAGAGAACTTCTATCAAGCCAATTAGATATCACGTCTATAAGTTTTCTTGCATTTTAAAATTGCTCGTCATCATTTAGATTCCATGCTCATAATGGTTCCGCTCATGTTCGAATGTTCAATAGTATTTTTTAAAGCTGTTTAGGTCCTCAATTCTTACTTAAAAGGAGTAATATTTCCTCATGAAAAATTTCCCATACTTAACTAATATTTGAATCGGTAAATTTCTTTCGGTAGAAACTATTGCTAGAAGTGCTAAACAAATATCGTATAGGGTCTTTCGTTGTATAAATGTGATATTTGTGCATCAAAATATGCATATAGGACTTATTCTCATAATAAGACGTCATATAGGACCTAATATGTATTTATCCAAAATCATAGACTTTGTCTGTTGAATGTTACTCTATATGTTGCATGCCCAAAATCTGACCTCTCGCATTAGATACGGTTGTTGTAAAAAATTGTCATGATAGATGCCTTGCTCATACACTCTGTCGTCTGATTTTTTTTTTAAAATAAAAGAGGCTTATTTGAAACCTTTACATGTTTATTGTGAAAATGATTGTTTTTGGTTTGTCGTTTTCTTTTAAAGCCATAGGATTTTTAGATCCAAAAAGCCAAAGTAGATTGTCCAACGCCTCTTGGACCTTAAGAATGGTACGGGTAGGCAAATAGTAGGACGTTAGTTTCATCACCTAGAGCGTTTTAGGCTAATTAATTAACTAGGCGGGTAGTCGGGAAATGATATTTGTGCTCACTGAATAATACGAGCAATTCAAAAGATTGCGAAGTATTATTTAAGTTGCACAAGTGATCCCATTAGGTCAAACTTTTCTAAAGTTAGAACTACGTTTGGCCTGATTCCCTTAAGGGATACGTAGACGCCTTATCGAGGCTCGGCCCCATAATTAAATAAAATTTTCATTCGTTGTTTGATTATTTCTAATTTCCGTATGTATTGTTATGAATTTTGCATGTAATAAGTTAGAATCCCTTCAAAATTTATTTCGGCCCCAATTCCTCTTATTACTCGTCCAAACAGAATTTAATGTTTTATTATTGACTTCTTTCACCAAATCATATCTAGTGTAAATATTATCGGTTAAAAAATAAACTTTATTTGATCGCTTAGCTAAAATTTCCCATTTAATGAGTACGGTCGGGAACCACATTTGTGGACCTCGAAAGGTGCCTAACACCTTCCTTTCGAGGTAATTAAAGCCCTTACCCGAACTCTGGTAACTTAGGCAACAATTTAGTTTAGAATGGTGCCCTAACGCACCTTTAATTCGTTAGGTGGTGACTCTTCATTTTCACCCCTAAGAGTTGTCACATGTCGAATCCCGCTTTTCCGCGAGGAAAAAATGGGGTGCGACAGGAAGGATCTAAGCCAACTGTACAACATCAAAGGAGGCTGAACCCGGTGATGAAAGATGTAGTCAGGAAGGAGGTGATTAAGTGGCTAGATGCAGGAGTGGTGTATCCCATCTCAGACAGCGAGTGGGTCAACCGGGTTCAATGTGTCCCAAAGAATGGGGGAACGACAGTTGTCACTAACGAGAAGAACGAGTTAATTCCCACGTGAAAAGTCACAGGTTGGAGTATTTGCATGGATTATAGGAAACTAAATGAGGTCACTCGTAAAGATCACTATCCCATACCATTTATCGATCAAATGTTGGATAGATTGGTAGGGCAGGAGTATTATTGCTTTTTGGACGGTTATTCTGGCTATAATCAAATAGCTATAGCCCCAGAAGATCAGGAGAAGACCACATTCACATGTCCCTATGGGACATACGCCTTCAAGCGTATGCCCTTTGGATTAAGCAATGCACCAGCCACCTTCCAGCGATGCATGATGAAAATATTTCATGACATGGTGGAAGACTATGTTGAGGTATTTATGGATGATTTTTCTATTCTTGGTAACTCGTTTGCTGTGTGTTTTCAAAATTTAGACGGGGTTTTAGCAAGGTGTGAAGACTCAAACCTAGTGCTCAATTAGGAGAAGTGTCACTTTTTAGTCAAGGAGGGCATTGTTCGTGGCCATAAGGTGTCGCACAGAGGTTTGGAGGTTGATCGCGCAAAGGTTGAGGTGATTGAGAAGCTACCACCACCAGTATCGGTTAAGGGTGTCTGTTGTTCCTTAGGACATGCTGGCTTTTATAGACGGTTCATTCAAGATTTCTCAAAGATTTCCAGACCAATGTGCCAACTGTTAGAAAAAGATGTGAAGTTTGAGTTTGGCACAGAATGTGTGAAAGCATTTGAGGAGCTGAAGAAGAAGCTGGTGGAAGCTCCCATTCTCATTGCTCCTGACTGGGAACACCCCTTCGAGCTGATGTGTTATGCTAGTGATGTTGTTGTGGGGGCGGTATTGGGGCAGGGAAGGAAAAAGATTTTTCACTCCATCTACTATGCAAGCAAAACGCTAGATTCCGCGCAGGTGAACTACACAGTCACCAAGAAGGAGATGCTTGCACTTGTTTATGCATTTGACAAGTTCAGGTCCTATCTGGTTGGGACAAAAGTGGTGGTACACACGGATCATGCTGTAATTCGGTACTTATTTGGAAAGAAAGATGCAAAGCCCAAGTTAATCAGGTAGATATTATTGCTGCAAGAGTTTGACTTGGAAATCCGAGACAGGAAGGGAAGTGAAAATTAGGTCGCAGATCACCTGTCACGACTAGAGGACCGGTCACATGTGAAGGAGGGTGAGCGCATCCAAGAAGAGTTCCCTGATAAACAACTCTTGGCACTGAAGGAGGTGGAACTCCCTTGGTATGCAGATATAGTAAAACTGATAGTAAGAGGAGTATACCCACCAGAGGCAACTGCTCAACAAAGAAAGAAGCTGAAGCATGAGTCCCGGTACTATATGTGGGATGAGCCTTATTATTCAAGCAAGGACCAGATCAAATAATGAGACGGTGCATTCCAGAGAGTTAGATAGGTGAGGTGTTGAGAAGCTGTCATTCATCACTGTATGGCGGTCATCTTGGAGGAGAGCGTACCTCTCATAAAGTGCTCCAATCCGGTTTCTTTTTGCCAACATTATTCAAGGATGCAGCAGCATATGTCAAGTCCAATGACCAATGTCAAAGAACGGGGACAATCAGCAGGAAACATGAGATGCTATTGCATACATCTTGGAAGTTGAGGTATTTGATGTGTGGGGGATAGATTTTATGGGGCCTTTCCCACCATCATTTGGTAATCAATATATTCTGGTAGCCGTAGATTACGTGTCTAAATGGGTTGAGGCAGTAGCTTGTCCCACGAATGATACCAAGGTCGTGGCTAAATTTGTAAAAAAGTAGATTTTTACCATATTTGGAACTCCACGAGCAATTATCAGTGATGGAGGTTCACACTTTGTTAATGCCTGGTTCCGAAATTTGTTTGCTAAATACGGAGTGCGGCATAAAGTGGCTACAACATATCATCCCCAAACTAGCGGGCAGGTAGAAGTGTCCAACCGGGAAGTCAAGCAGATTTTGCAGAAAACTATGAATGCTCAACGTAAGGATTGGGCAAGAAAATTAGATGATGTTTTGTGGGCATATAGAACTGCTTATAAGACGCCAATTGGGACTTCATTGTATCAGTTACTTTAAGGGAAGGCATGTCATCTACCCGTAGAGCTTGAACATTAGGCTTATTGGGCTATGCGGAAGTTGAATATGGATCCCGAGTTAGCTGGAAAAAAGCGGTTGCTGCAATTGTGAGAGTTGGATGAGTTTCGATGGCACGCATATAAGAGTGCTAAATTGTACAAGGAAAACACGAAGAGGTGGCATGACAAGCATATAGTGCATCGAATATTTGAGCCTGACCAGATGGTGTTGCTATTCAACTCCAGGTTGAAGTTATTCCCGGGAAAATTGAGATCTAAGTGGTCTGGACCATTTGAAGTGGTTAGGATGACCCCGTACGGGGCTGTTGAATTTTGGCAAGAAGATAAAAGTGCCACATTCTTAGTAAATGATCAGAGGTGTAAGCACTACTGGGGTGAGGGCGTGAATCGAGAGAAGACGTCTATCACCTTAGCGGATGAATGAATATGAGAGGCGTCGTGCCGCGATGATAAATTAAGCGCTGCACGGGAAGCAACCCGTGAATGTAATGTAATGTAATAGTTAGACATTACTGTAATGAATAAAAAAGTCATGCCATGACTAAAACTACAGCTCTAGGTGGGAGGCAACCCACTATTTTCTAATTAATTGGTGTTTTTGGATGATTTTCAGGAGGTATGGAGGCCAAACAAAATTTGCGGAAGTGTGAGCTAAGGTAAAGTTCTAGAAGAATAAGGACAAGGGATAGAGGGCCTCCGCGATGGCTCCGTGGCACGGAGCTTGGCCTTCGTGATGGCCTCCGTGCCACATTGAGGTTATATGCAGGTATGCTCAAATTCCAGTAAGCCTTCGCGATGGGTTCGTGGCACGGAGCCTGAGCTCCGCGATGGCCTCCGTGCCACATTGACGTTATAAGGTTGACGGGTTCACTTAAAAAACCGGGTCGACCCAGCCAAAACCCCTCTCTTTTAACCCCAAAATCTGCACATTGCCCTCATTTTTCTCCAATCCTCCGCGACAAAACCCCCATTCCCCCTTCCCCCTTGAGCATGCCACGCCGGAGCATCAAATCCTTCTCTCTTCTTCACAACTAAGAGTAACAGGTATGTTTGAGTGTTCTTCTTCCATTTTTATGCAAATTTCTTAGCATGAACATATGGTAAGTCAAAATTCCACCCTAAGTCGTGGGAACTTGATTGAATCAAGTTTTTATGGGGAAATAATGCAGTTAGGATAGTAATTGCTCTGTACACTCAATAATGACATGATTATTTTTGCACTTCATAAGTTATCTACATGTTGGGACTGCTTGAGGAGTTGAAAGAAGAGGAAAAAGATAGGAAAAATCATAAATTGGGCCATTAATTCTTGTATTCTTAGAATTGGCAATAGAAATTGAGTAAGAAGTGTTTGAAATGATGGTCTCTATAAATGTGGGCATGTAAAATCCAAAAAGGCTAGTGTTCATCAGTGTAAGTTTTCAACTGCTTTAAGGCTGAGTCAAGCAATATTAACTTCATGAAATTGCTAGACAAATGAACATGAGAATTTAATTGTACGAAGGCTGAGTAGTACAAGAAAATTGCTCCATCTAATGTTTCTGATGTAATGAGCCCTATTGGAAGATATTGTATAATATTGTGTTTGCTTTATCTTGTCAAAGTAGTGATTCAGATCAATTTTGGGAGTAGCGAGTCATGAAAGTGTAAAGAAGGGGAAGTCTGAGTACCCGACTGACTATGACTCGTGAAACCACGCTAGCAACTAAGTATGGGGTGACCAACTGAAGCCCGGCCTTAGTATTGGCTAGCCATGTTTGTTACTGACAATGTGAATGTATGCTTTTGGCTGAACAGAAAAGATGTCGGCTCAACAAGATAAGGGAAAAGGTGTCTCAACTTCTGGCACGGGCAGAAAAAGGCATAGAATGGGCTCAACTACTCCAGCAGCCCCACCAGTTCCCAGGGGCCATAGAAGACAGTTCGGCACTAGATGGCTGGTGGAGGAAGGTAAAAAGTGGTATGGAAAGCATAAGGAGTCGAAATACTTCCCTGAAGAGCAAATTGAGCGGGTCCATTTGACACAAGAATTCCCCTAGATACTGCACAGGATACACGCCTTGGGTATGGACTTCATCTTTAATGCACCCAAGGAGTGTAATTTACACATGGTGCGAGCATTCTACGCGAATTGGGACCCTACTCTACGCAGCCACACAATCAAGATCCGGGGGCAGGTGGTTACCTTGGAAGCACATCATCTAAATGCCATATTAGGGACACCTGACACAGATCCACATCCTCTCCGCCAGCTGAACATCACACCACCATATGCTGATATACAACACACATTATGTGGACAAAAATCAGCAGCCAGGTGGAGGCGTCATAAGAAGAAAGGGTACCACCAAACATCGCCATATTCACAAATGAACAGGGAAGCCAGAGTATGGTTGAAGATTGTTTGCACTTGCCTCATTCTTGGGGTGCATATGACTGATGTCACCCACGACAGAGTTTGTCTGGTATACGCCTTGATGAAAGGCATGGAGATTAATGTTGGGGCAGTGATCATATCAGCCATGAAAAAGGCCAGACTGCATCAGGGGCACATGTATGGGTTTGGTGGTCTACTCACCACTTACCTCAGAAGCCATGACATTGAATAAGAGGCTCCAAACTACAGACCGCGGTTCAACCGTCGTGCTTCGGACCTGACTAAGACTAAGGCACCAGACACCACATATGGCCCTGTACTCACATTAGCAGAGCGACACGCTCGTGATGATTGCTATGCCGCCAGGATGTTTGGCCTGCAGATGCTACAACTGCGTATAGGTGGACGGCCCGCAACAGAGGATGAGTTGTGGCAGGTGGACATGGATTGCCCAATGAATGAGCATGCTCGAGCCATGTGCGGGATTGGCCCAGCATTTGTAGAGCCGGTGGACGATGATGTACCCGCCGATGAGGAGAGACGCCGTGATGACTCAGACATTGAGTCAGATGAAGATGAAGGAGATGACTCAGACCTCGGTGACGAGGCATTGGCACCAGATGAAGAAATTAAACCAACTATTGATCAGGGAGTTTTTACCACCCTAACTTTGTTCTTCAATTGATATGTGCGAACACTGAGGATAATGTTCAGACTAAGTGTGGGGTGAAGGTTATCTTATGTTTGTTTATATGTGTGGGTAATTACTGTGGCATGTGTAATCTTATTGGTAGTACTATGTTTGTGTTTACTTGTGTGGTTTGATGACTATGACATGAAAAACTGGTTTGTAATAGCTAGTAAGCTCTGTACCAGGGTGCTTTGTTGTGTTTGTGAAGATGTTATTTTTATTTTTATTATTTTTTATTTTTATTCTTAATTTTTATTGTTTTGGGTTTCTCGGTTTTTCTTTTCAGTGCTTTTCCAGAGGATAGTCCCTTTGAACCGAAGTCATAGGTAGAGATTGTTCCCTATGATGGATGGATGACGACCGTCTTAAGGGAAGTTAGTCGTGTTTGGAAATAGACAATAAACCCATCATTATTGGGCTAAAGCATTTCACTCGGTTAGATGCAAGACTTCATGGAACATGCATTTGGATAAGCAAATGGTTAACTCTAAGCGGATCACATAGGTAGTGATCTTGAACTCTAAATTGCTGAATTTTAGGCTTAATTGTGCTTGTCACTCAATATGGATGAAATCATAAAAGGAAATAAGCTAACCAAAAGTTACCCTCTGTACCATGTGTGGTGAGAACTAGTTGTATTTCATGCAAACTAACATCTAGAATTTGCCATGTGTGTACAAAATGTCGAAAATGACATTAATCTTAGAGGACATGATTAAGGCACTTCTTTGTGAACCGAAATAATTTACCCATTTCATTCAGTGTTCCTAACCTTAATGATTTCCCCTAGTGAGCCCAGTTTGAGCCTTTGAGCCTAATTTTTTTTTGAAACAACCTCACTAAGAAACCTTACCCCATTTGTTCAAATAGCCTCAATGTCGTTTTGAGCCCAATAGATCCCATTGCACTTTATTAAGGCAACAAGAAAAAGGGGAAAGAAGGAGTGTGGGTGCCCCATTTGTAATCATAAGCTAAATATACGAGTTCTCATGAAAAAATAATATTTATATGATGTATATATGTAGACACTTGTGTATATATAGTCTGTTGATGAAGTTCATTCAAGGGTACAAATTCTGTACATCTAGGAAGACACGGTGAAAGGAGTTGAAGTGAATGGCGAAAGAAGTAAGTTGCCAAAAAGCAAATGTGGAATTGTCCTAAAGTGCAGAGCGATATGAGTCACTACAACCCAAGTGATCCGACCTGTCCCTTAGTCGATATTACAACCTGGAAAAAGTCATGTTGATCCTATAAGTGATGTGATGACCGGTTGAGTAGTACACTAAAGGCAAATTCATGATGCATTAGATTCGCTTGGAATAATCTTTGGAGTGTGAGCAATTTAGTGCATAATATGCTTAAGTATGATTATCTTGGTTTCATGGAAATAGAACCATTGTACATCAGTGAGGGCATATGCTGGGGGAGTTTTGGTTAAGCTAATATTTTGTTATTATGATTCAGACATGTTGGCCAGATTTTCAGTTAAAGAGTTAATCATTAGGCCTGTATGATTCTGCTCATGAGAATAATGAATGAATACCTTGCTTGATGAAGTTAATGTTACTCCATGATTGAAGTGTTTGGCACAACTAGATGTGAGTTACTTTGGTCCCATAATGATGGTAAAATAGTTGCAATCATGTCGAGGATACTAAAAGCTTGTCCGAGGACGGACAAGGGTATAAGTGTAGGGTAGTGATCTTGGGCGTATTTATACGACCAAACTCCATATTTTCAACCCGTTGTGAGTCTGGATAGGGAGAATATTGATGTTTTCACGCATGTTTGAGTTAATTAAGGTTGTTTTTCTTTTTCGGATTAATAATTGCGTGGTGACTATTTGCAGGTGGAGAAGACGGAGATGTCAGCTGGAGGAGCAAGTTAAACCCCGAGGGGGAATAGGCTAATATTTGGAGGGCGTAAAGAGAGAGCTGAAAGTTCCCCACTGTGTCACGCTAAGGATGGTCCGCGTTGAACAACGTGCCACATTACATGTGTGGAGGAAGAAAATTATGAAAAATTGGAAGGCGCAAAACAGTGAAGGAGCGCGATGGCTCCGTGGCACGGAGCTTGACCTCCGCGATGGCCTCCGTGCCACGTTGAGGGAAATTCCTGCCTTGCCCAGATTCCAGTGAGCCCTCACGATGGCTCCGTGCCACGGAGCTTGAGCTCCGCGCCACGGAGCTTGAGCTCCGCGATAGCCTCCGTGCCACGTTGCTAGTTTATTTCTGGAAAATTTTCCACTTATATAAATAGAACACTTAGGCTTTTATTTGGATATATCTGACATTTTGCACGAACGTGGGAGGAAGGCAGTTGAGCTGAAGAAAATTCTAGGGTTATTTCTCTTCTCTTTTCTTCAAAATTTCAATTGTTGGTATGACTACAACTTGTTTGAAGATATTTAATCAACAAATGAGTGGCTAAATTACCTCATTCTGAGGTTGAGGCTAATTGCAGGATTGTGTAATTGTATATCAATTCAGCTTAATTCTCTTCTTTCATGAAAGGTTGTTCTGCTATTCTTTCTTTTCATTGCTTTAATGTTTGGCCAGCATTAAGGTAAAATTATAATCCTAAATTGATTATGAGAGGAAAATTATTAGGGTAGACTTGGAATAGGGGAATATGTTCTTATCTTTGTTGTGAATTAAAGGTAAGATTCGCGTGTAGGATAGAAATATACCTGCAACGTCATATTCGGTCATCTAGGGAAACTATTTTGATTCGCCAGAAGATGAGTTATTGCATTACAGAAATGTGCAGTGTAAGGCTCATAATTAAGTAATTGGCTAGAGGTTCGAAAGACCCGAGCCATATTTTACTCTTTTCCGACCATCAACCTAAGAGAGAGGTTAGCTGAAAAATAATATAAATTATACATTCCTGCATGTTACGCCTTAACCTTAGATTATTCGTGCTATTGTTTAACTCACATTTTCTTATTTTAATTAGTGTTACATTAATTAGTACTCTTTGACAACTTTTAACTTCGGTGTGGTATTCATATACTTGCATAAAGAAATTGTGACTACTAAAGTAAAAGGTTTGCCTCTAAGTTACAATCCTTGTGGGTTCGATACCTGGCTTGAAAGAGCCATTATATTACTTGTACGACCACGTGCACTTGCGTGCATTGGGGCGTGAACACTACCTTACTTAAGCAGTAGCCCGATTTCATTGATCCTTACCTCTTTCATCCTGCCATCTAATATTATTAACACATCCACATCATTTACACTTCCATTATCATTAACCAAGTCCGTTTCTATTATTTATTGGCCAATTCATTTACTTACAAGATTAACAGACTCTTTTTAACTTAGTACACTAACAATAAATTTAAACTCGCGATCTCCTCGTAATTCACTATCATGGTTAAACTCTTCATGTTACCAATTATCACCCATTGTTCAAACATTCAATCATAATACGCATAAGTAGCTAAAGTACACACAAGAAAACTATCAAACCAAACTGATGGAGTTAAGGCATCCACAATTTAAGAACATGCACGAACCTGTATCCACATCATAATCATGTCATATTAGTACCATAACTGTACCATATCATCATGTATCGCATCCCAACTGTGTCTCTCATATCATTCCTGAATCATATCAGTATATCTTGTATCAGACTTGTATTCATGTACATTCTTGTCATTGCAACCGTATGTATATCATTGTAACGACCCGACCAACCATTATAACATTTTGACCGTATAAAAACGGGCAAATTTAATTTTTAAAAATTCTTGATAAATCCCTGAGAGACGAAGGGCATGCAGAAAGTAAATTTTTGAATTGGCTTAGTCGCAATCGGGTGGACCCAAGTGGGTGTCTACCGCGGCGGAACGGTTTCTGCCACAGCGAGAATCGTTGTAGCGGGAAGGGTGTCCGCTGCAGTAGGATGACGGGAGACCAAAAATTTGCAATTCCATTCCGATTAGGATTTTGAAAACTTAGTCTTTAAGGAGGACTTACTAAAAACGTCTAAAAACAGAAAATAAATTTTTGGGAAAAAATAATAAAGTTCAAAAGGTGGAGATTTGTCCTCTATAGCTAGGAACTTTGCAAGAAAAATCAAGGAAACGATGCAGCCCCATAGTTGAGAATGTATGGATGATAGTTGGGTGCCCAGGTAGGCTATGGTTTAATGCAACCCGCACAATAGCTCACAATAGTCCACAACACACCTTATAATCACATGCCTAACAGTAAGGAATAAAGTACCCACGAGGTTGCCTCTTCAAATTAATGGCAAGCAGAATTAAAATCAATGGGGAAAACACGTACAAGTTAATAAGCTCAGCGTTCTAGGCGGATCTAACTTGAATTAAGCTTTCTTATTGATTTGCATCATATATTTATGGATATGTAGAGAAAACGAGCTGCCTCTTGGAGAATTATAGAAAGAATAAGGTTAGAATGATCCAAGTCCTATATATATAGGCTGCCACCACCACCTCCACGATTGGGCACTTCTAGAGAGAAACAAGCTGCCTCTTGGAGAATTGTAGAAAGAATAAGGTTAGAATGATCCAAGTCCTATATATATAGGTTGCCGCCAATACCTCCACGATTGGGCACTTCTAGAGAGAAACGAGCTGCCTCTTGGAGAATTGTAGAAAGAATAAGGTTAGAATGATCCAAGTCCTATATATATAGGCTTCCGCCAACACCTCCACGATTGGACACTTCATGGGTCGCATAGCGTCAAGCATTCTGCCCAATTTTTAGGTGTTTGTCCTGTCATCCGATGTTTACGTACGTGCCTCCAACTTCCGACCTTTCCTCAATGTAAGACGTGTAGTAATAAATCTTATCTCATGCACTTTTATTCAATGGGTTATCGCTTTAAATATACGGTGTATTATATAATTCAATGGAGTATCTCGTTGTGTCATCTATAAATAATATACACCACAACACATCCCCTTGAATAATTGTGTCAATTTGTCTATCACTAAGGCCTCATTTGTTTGCACTTAATAGAGGCTTGAATCTGAATGGTTAGACCTTAGGCTATTAAGTGCATTTATTTTCATTAAGATTTAAACACTTAATTGGTCTAAATAGGTCTTAATCATTAAGATCTTGAACAAAATCTTAATATAATCAAGAGGTATTTTTGTGTGAATACTTTTTATGATCACTCTATCCACAATCACCAGTTACCACCATTAATCAAGTTAGTAAACAAGTCATTAATTCTCAAAAACAGTTATTTATTCTTGATTGTGACCTTGTTTAACTGGTAATAAATGACACACATCTTTAATGACCCATCTTTCTTTCAAAAAAATAAGACTTGTGCGCCCCAAGATGAGACACTTGGTCTAATAAATCTCTTATCAAGAAGATACTTCAACTAATCATTTAATTCTTCTAGCTCTATTAGGGAAATTCTATATGATGGAATAGATATATGCCAATTCCAAATTTGATCTCCTTATTGAGAGGGGCTTGAATGAGTTCATCTGGAAATACTTCTGAATATCCATTCATCACTGACACCGACTATGGAGTTGGTGCGTCAGTATTTGCATCCATAGCTTGGAATACGTGATAAATATATCCCTTAGAAATTAGCTTTCAGGCCTTAAGGTAAGAAATAAACCTGCCCATAAGTGCTATCGTATCATCCTTCTATTTTAGGATTGGGTCAATTAGGGAATCGGAACTTCATAACTTTGGTTTGACAATCAAGAGTAGCGTAACATGAGGACAATCAATCATTGCTCATAATGAGATCAAATTCAATCATCTCTAACTCAACTAGGTCAACTCAGGTATTTCGGTGGCATATGGTACTATACAACCCCTATAGATTCATCTAGTTATGATTGACTCGCCAACTGGAGTAGTTACTGAGAATATGGGTGGGTGTTCGATCGGTTCGATTTCATTGGAGAAATTCGATTCGATTTTTTCAATTTTCGATTTGTAAAATTAATAACCAAACCTGAACTAAAATAATTTCGGTTCGATTCAATTTTTACAATTTCGATTTGATTAATTTATTTTCAGTTTCAATTTGCGGAGCAGCCTGCAGAGCTGAACTCAGCCCTCAACCCTTCCCACTTAAAAAAACAGGTTTGGTTCACTAACCATAATTCGAACTCGTGGCATGTGCCTACCACACATCCGATATTGTATTACTTATCTCTTGAGCCAAAACCCCTAAGATCCAATCAAGCTATGTAGCTTTTTTCCAAGCAAATATATTATCAACTCGAAACAAAAAATGAACTCAGAGTTTATTTTCAATCATTTGCTAATCTCACATTCAGCAATCACCAGTTTAGAATATCCTCAGTACAGTCACATGGAAAATAATCAGAGATGCAAAGTTTACAAGCTCCATGAAGAATGTGTAAATCCTTGCTGCAAACTAATTTCATAGAGATGTCCAATTTCGATCATGTAAATTCTCATAGCAAATATCTGCCAAAGAGCCCCCTACATCATCGACAACTATGAAATGAAGCACAAACAAGATACTGCACCACAACATCAAACAGAGCAAGAAAATGTAAGCAGATAGAGAAGAAAATATATGAGCACCTTGTCATCATCTCTTCCACTTATGTGTCTTCAATTGCTTGAAAATGAAGCTGATTGCTTCTTTGAGCATGGCTTTCCTTTGTTCGTTGAAATTCCACAGCTCAGCACATCACATAAGAGAGTCAGAGACTAGAGAGAATAGAGAGAGTGAGGAACGTGGATTTAGGGTTGTGCCTGTTGCCTATTGGGCTGTTGGGTTGTTGGGTGGGTTCTGGAACAGTAAAAGTGAATAAAAGGGGTCACATAAGAGTGAGTGAATCCAGGAACAGTAAGTGCAAAAGACATTGGTGACGACTTTGAATCTTGATGTCCTGCTAATGCATATAGGAGATTTTGACCTTTCCCTCTAGTTTCACCTTGCCCTGTTGGGGCTTGATAATTTTGAGGAGCCTCTGAATTGATACACTGAGCTACATCACCACTAGCACCTTGCCTCGAAGGGAAATCTCTCTAAAAATGGCCCCGAGACCACAACCACATAACATATATCCATCTACGTACCTGCGACATTCTCCTACGTGTACCTTACCACACTTACTGCAAGGAGGATGCTGTGAGGTCCCTTGGCTCACATTAGTCTATGACAATAAGACAAAAAATTAGAGATGAGGTCAAACTTCTTGAATAAAAAGAATACAATTAAAAAAATAATTGTAATCGTTCCAAAGAGAATGATGCTCTGGAGTTCTTATTGAAACTGATGAAGACATCAAGACAGTCCACGTTATATGAATTCTTTTTCCGCATATACCAACTCGAAGAATAAAATAAAAGTCAAAACCAGTTTGTTTACTTTAATACAAAAATCATGAGTTTGGGGGCATTGATAAAGATTTTCATAATCTGTTCTGGGCATTTTTGAGGCCCAATTATTTATTTTTCAAAGAATTTTTAAAAATTGAGTATTCTTGAGCTCATTGCCTGATCTGGGTTAGTTACTTTCTAAATTTAAATGGTGCATATTTAGGCTGTTTTAAATAAGTTTGAGGCCCAAAGTAACTCAAAATTGATTAGGTGTCCAAGGCTCATTTACTTGTTAAAATAATTTGAGGATTTTCTCATATCTCTCAAATTATAAACAAGAAACTCATGACGTTTAGAAGTTGAATTAATTAATAAAATTCAAAATCTAAAAGATTGCGTGAACAAGTCTTTTAAGATGATTATTTACAATATTAGCCGAAATTAAGTTAATTAAAATCAGAACTGAAAATGATTTCAAAACAAAATTTCTTTAAACTTCCTTTTACAAATAAGTTACACTCTTTTAGTTAAAATGTTTAAATTTATTGGTCAACTGTATTTGCAGATTTCTCGAGGTGTCTGACACTTTTCTTAAGAAATCATTAGAACCTTTACTCTTTCTTTAGTTTTCTAGAAAAAGTTTCTTTTAATACCTTTAAGATGATTTCCTAATTTTTCAAAAAATAATTAGGTGGTGACTCTATCTTTTTATGAATAAGCCAAGTTATGAGACATTTTTAACTAAGTTTAAAAATGGATCATAACAAGGTCCACTAAAATTTTTTTTTTTAATAAAAGAAAAAACACTTCTTGCGAAAAAGTTCTCCATTCATAGTGCTTGAACTTGAAATATCTAATTTATCAATATGAAAATGTAGATGATTAATATTAATTATTCAATAAATTAAGGATGGATGGAAGAACTTCAGCCATCCTACCACACCTCGGCAGTATCAACATAGATGGCATAGTATACTATCTGTTAGCATGTGCTGCAAATGTTGGCTATTGTGCATTGTATTCCACAGCCAACATAGATAAATCTGTGTATCTAAGTGGTACCAAAATTTTGATTTGCTGAAAAATAGTTTCAGAAGATTGAAGACACATTTATATGCATAAAAATTTCCAAATATATAGTCACATATTGCAATACCATAAGCTCAAGCAGGACAGAAGGTTAGAAAAGCAAGAATACAGCTAAAATATCAAGATATTGGTTTGGGGTCACTCAAAGACTTAGTGATGAAGAGAGTCCAGCTTTCTGCTTTAGGCAATGACTGCACATCTCTAGGAAAAATTGCAGCCTTTTGAAGAGTTGCCTGGTTCATATTTGTTCTTCAATATATCAAGACATTTCTACATGCATATCTAAGTTGCTTGAATAAGCAAATAGTAATTTCAATTTAGATAAACAGCAAAAGAAGGGACACTTCTCTTGTATATATATGTATCTGATGATGTGATACATCAATTTGTCTGGCTCTTTAATGGAAGCAAATTTATTGTCATGGTTCAACAAATGAAATCTCAAGGACAATTAAGTTCAATTTTATGAAGTGTATGAGATGGATGACAGCATCTTTGATTTATAGTTTCTATGGGATTGGAGAACTAAGACCCTCTTGAGAAGACAATGACCTGAGAGTATGTTGCCTTTTTGAATAGGATAAAGATGGTTTCCTCTTGAATGACGGACGCCTTTTGAGTTGATGCATAGTTCTCTTGGCATACATTGATCGGAAAAATGGCGTAGCTCGTTCTTTTAGCTTGAGAATAATAAAGAATAGAAGCCTGTACATCACGATGAGGGCGTATAATGCAAGTAAATCCCACCACTTGGAATGATCCAATGACAATTTGAACATATTCGTGATGACATCTTCCCCTTTTAGTTTCTCCCCGCCGGGTATTAGTGGATCAAATACTAGTCCAATCATGTCATTCTTATATGATCCCTGCAATAGTATCAATATGTCATCTTCAATGAACTAGTCACACAGCAAATCTGTCATATAACTAAGATAATTCTTCCACAAGTTGTAAAATAGAACCCATGGTGCTTTCATTGTTACCTGTAAACCCCATGCCCCATAACCAATAAACGAAATTGGATAGCGCCAAATTGGCTTGGGAAGATCTGGCAGCAAACGGAAAAATCCAGCAGTCATCATCATGATTCCCTGTATAAAGCAATGCCACGAGTGTAATTACTTGACAAGTATAGCAGAAAATAAGATGAGAAGAGAAGTGTTTTAAGCAGTTGTAACTTACAAGCACACCAGCTCCTGTTATGATTCCCATTAAGAAGTTTGGAACGAGTGAAGCTACAATCATCATGCAGCTCTCAACAACAGCGATACAACCAAAAAGATTTAGGCAAAAAAATACATAACGGAAGAATCTAGCCCGAAACACCATGTAATAGGTGATGGTCCCAGTGATGAGTGAAACTGCAACTAAGAATGGAAATGATGAGAGGAAGTTTGCCAATACGAAGGCTCCAACACCATAGTGCCCGTTAAGCCTTTCTTTGGTAAAAACCTGTAAAATGAGATACAGTATCAGTCCTAAAATGTTCCAAAACTCAGAATAAAAACACTCAAAAATAGCTGTCCTGTGTTGTACTTGGGAGCCAGATAAAGTTATCTTCAACTGAAAATTAGGAACATCCTTTCCATCATTTTTGGGATAGAAAACCTTGCAGCTTATAGAATTTTCACAACTTCTAAAACTCTAGATTTAATTTTTGAAGAAACAAAGTTAATCGAAGTTCAATTTATTTTTGAGTCATTAACTAACCTTGGCTAAGCAATTTAGGACTATCTCCTTCCATTAGGAGTGCTTTAGTGTTTGTGTTAGGAGGTGTCAGAGGTGTTTAAGTATTTAAGATATTAATAAATGAATGTTTACCTTCATTTCTTCTATGAAGGATGGAAAGCCTCCAATGGACATGAAAGTCATGTAGCCGGTGACAAATCCACCACAAGCTCCCCGAGCCAAGATTGCTGTGTAACTGGTGCCCACATCATAGAAGAGGGTACCAACCGCGAAAGCTACAATGATATAAATTACTATGCGAGACCAATAATATCCCTTGTCTCTTGACATGTTCACAAATGATCTCCGCGTCAATGTCAAAAGTTGCTTTCCCCAACCAGCTTGACTTCCTTTTACTATTTCAATCTCAACTCCTTGCTGCAGACAAAAGGATGCATTACAGAGCCATTAAGTAGAACAATTTACTGCATAAACCTACTAATTATGTATGGCAAAAGCTTTTGTACTTCTTGTAGGAACTCCTCTTTGATAGTAATCAACATTAGACAAATGCTCTTTGTTTAGACAGAACAGACTTAGAAGAACGTTAATGTTTTGACAATTTCAATCTATACTTGATGGAAGATTGCTTGTCGCATTTTTTTATTAGATATTGCAGCATGTCAACAGACAGAGTTGCTTTGCCATTTATGAGCAAGGGTAAATCCAAATGAAACACTCAATATCACCTTGCAAGTTGAGTAGCTTAGATTTTCAGTAGTTTTGAACACAAAGAACACTTATCAGACACGTCTAAGACAATTTTTCAGCTTGTTTTGCACGATGATTTGCATCCTACTGCGTTACCTATATTTGGATCTCTGAACTACCTCAGGGGCTCCTCCAATTGATGTTTATCATCATTAACAGAATGGTCATTGTCTAAAAGTATGTCAATGCTGTTAGAATGATAGAATATGCATCCCTGATGAAAGCATTCTACACGACATCTTTTAATGCATTTTTGTAGTATGTCAACTAAATAGGACTGATATGGGAAGTATCGGCAAATATGAATGTAAATGCCTCTTATAATGTCAGTTTGCAAGTTTAGCAGCCTAGATTTCAATAGCTCCTATAAGAGAAAAACAGTAAAATAAAGAAAAGAGGATCACGATGAAGAGACGGTCACTGGTTTTATAAACTTAAAGCATTGACTATTATCTTTAAAATGTCGGAATATTTGTTGAGACTAACAGTTCCAATTGTTTCCAGCATGGTAAGATCATGAAGATTTCATCCTACTGACTGACACTTGTAATAAACTTTTTGTTCATACAGCCACTGGAACTCTTCCCCTTGATATTTAAGACATTAAAAGAATGGTAATTAACTATTTTTAGAGTCTCAAACTACACACTCTTGCTGGAAGCATCCTACAGTACTGCATGTGATGAGTTTCTCATTGTCTGTCAAAAAAATAAAAATGGCTATGTGCTTTATCATACACGCAAATCAAACTACAGACGCATTCTCACTTTGCAGGTTGTGTAGCCTAAATTTGAGTTATCTCAGTGAAATCATATATGAAGAGTAGGACAGTGAACTAACAGTGGCCAAGAGTTCTCGCATCCGTGACCTGGCCGTTGTTGCGTATTCTGAGTGCTTATATTTGCTGGCAAGCATTTCTTTTATTTCTGCTGTTGCCATGTTCATCAAATAGTCACTTTTATGTGTTTCCTGCACAAAAAAACAAAGGTTGTCACTCTTGAATAAGGTTTTGAGAAAAGTAAACACAACCTATGATTCAATAGATGGAAGATAAATAATTGGTTAGTATGAATTAGAAATTAAAATGGTATCAAAGATGGAAGAAAGAGTAAAACTATTCTGGCAAAAGTTGTATTAAAGCAGCTTTAGTCCTCAATTTTCTGATCGTGACACTCATAAAACTGTATGAGTATTATCTTTAGTTCATTTTATAGATTTTCTGCATTGCCAACAGAAAAACTAGAAATGGATCCACCACTTGAGTCCATAGGTTTTCAACGTATTTGTGTCTGGAATCATAGTTCTCAAGTAACACCTCGAGCACTTTTAACTTAAAAATTGTCTTTGAGAACGCGGTGAACATATGTTGAAGCTTTGTCAGTGCTTCATATCACAAGTTCATTGGTAAATTACCATCAACAAGTCCAAAACCTGACATTTAAAAGGGAATCAACAACCAGCTTCGATTTCGAAGTCAAAGCTGATATAGAAGACTTATATACAAATAATTATATCCATCAGCCACAGGAAAAGACTAAGAGTGGTTTTAACCGGAAACTACGTAGCTATAGTAGCTGTTGTTAAAGTGGCTGTAAGAAGGAGCTTGCAGTCATACCCGGAGTCTTTGTGAGCCTTTCAGTGTGGCTGTGACGACGTCAAAGTCCGAATTAACACAACGTAGGAAATGATCGGATGGATTTCTCCTACTTGGACATGGAAATCCCGATTCAGCAAAGAACTGAAATATCAATAACAACGTGTATAAATGATATTCAATCTCATCAGAAAGATTATAGAATACAGATGCCAAAAAACTTTGTAAGAATAAAAAGTCCCTTGTTAGGTTGAAATTACATGTTGTAGGTATTTGTTGATGTCATACAAATTTTATTATGCGCCATACCTGTACTGCCAATTTTGCTTCTCCAAAATATACAGCCTCTCCACCAGACAAGAGGAAGAGGTCATCAAACAAGGCGAAAACTTCACTACTAGGCTGATGAATGGATGAGATAACCGTTCTTCCATCACGGGAAATATTTTTAAGAGCTTGAACAACAAAAAATGCTGAGGCACTGTCAAGACCGGTGGTAGGTTCATCAAGAAAAAGTATACGCGGTCGTACAAGGATTTCAAGTGCAATACTCAGTCTCTTTTTCTCCCCACCACTTATTCCTCTTACTTGCCAATTTCCTACCAGCCGATCAGCACAGTCTCCTAACCCCATTTCCATTATTGTTCCCTCCACAATATCGTTTACCTCTTCTTTCGTCATGCTAGTTGGAAGCCGCAGATGGGCTGAATAAGTAATTGTTTCTCTTGGTGTTAGAGTTCCCAACAGTGTATCCTCTTGAGTAACATAAGCCTGCAAAATTCAGGCAGTTCATCACCTCTGCTTTCAAATATTTTGGATCCACGTGTAACGTTATGGAAATGTTGTTCAGTTTATCATGAAAAAGTTTCCCATAAGAAAAGAAAATAATTTAATTGTTTTTGGGGGGAAAAGGATCAATGAGAATAGCTTACAACAACGCCATAATCCAACCTCCTCTTCTTCCCGTTGAGAAGGATGTTTCCGGTCATTACCACATTTGTGGACAGCCTACCTGCATGATTTAGCAAATTGTGCACATGTAAATAATTTCTTACTCTTTTTAACTTTCGACCAACAAATTCATTACATAATATTATGAATTATTTACACATATTCCTCGCCGGATCACCAAAGTAAATAATAACTTGCAACCAAATACGATACGTCCTACGCTGTAACAAAATAATTTACGGCCCTAAAAGCTTTCCAGCAATGGAAAATGTGTGGGAGAAAAAAATATAAGATAAAATAAAAGTCTGTCAATATTATTAATTAGAAACCAGAAAAGTCCTTTTCAACCCATTGCAAGTATCGTGACTAGAGATCAACAAAGCTTAATCAACTGCCCCTCTCTTCAACTACTCTACCCGACATTTAATGACATTATTTACATATACATCAAAATATGGAACCAATAATACATAGGTTATATCTACCCTACTCTAACTTTTTTTTTTTTTTTTGAGAAAAACTCTTCTTTCACATTTTATTCTGGAGGTGTGCACATGAACTATTTACTGTTAAAAATAGGAGCACTGGAGTTTGTTCTTCAACTAGAATATACAATTTAAAAAATGACATTGTTGATCAAAACGTGGACGGACAAAGTTCAAGAAGACAGAAACTTCACGGGAAAAGAAAAAACAAAAAAAGACAAACATATTTCAAGAAGCGGGACACAAGGATGTGTCTATCGGAGACTAAATTAGGTGAAAATCACGAGAGATCAGAGTTAAACCTAAGAAATATACAAGATATTAGTTGTTTCAGCAGGTAACATATTCCAGATAAATTAAAACAATTGAAATGCAGACAAACTAATTTATATAAACATTATCACTATAACAAAACACACACACATATATATTCCAAAGAAGTGAGAGTGAGGGTTGGAAATAGAGAAAGAGAGACCTGCTAAAGTATCAAGAAGTGTGGATTTTCCAGAACCAGAAGGACCCATAATAGCCATAATTCTACCAGGTTCAGCATAACCACTTAGTCCATGAAGCAACTTCTTAGTTGGTCCATGCCCAAAATTTGGCAACATTACTGTTAGATCTTCCCATACCAAATATGCAACTCCTTGTTTCTGCATTACCCCTCCTTTCTCAATATCACCACTTGTCCCCTCTATCTCCATTCCATCCATCTCTTCAAAAGAAAAAAAAAATACTATAGAGATTATTGTTTTCTCATGAAATGATGACTCTAATGATCACTACTTTTTCCTTTTTTCTTTTTTTTTTTCCAAAAAGTGTATATATGTATTGGAGTTTCTTGAGTTAGATAATGGGCATTTTGGCAAAGCTTTTATGTCAAAGGGGATAGATAGGTGGGAAGTGAGGGAAATTAATGTGATGGGGTCCAATTTGCTACTACTACAATATAATGTAGTTTACAGTTGCAATAAATAGATTGTTGCCGTCTAGCTACGACTTTATTATTTTATTAATTTTTGTGTGATGACTCGAGAGATAATTTTCTTACTTGCCCATCTTTGGTCTATTATTTTGCCTGGATGTGTGTTTGCAACGACATTTTTAAATGAAAAAAAATAAATGCTGCCAAAACTAATTAATGAAAAAGATGGTACGTCCTTCGGTGGATCTAAGAATAACCTTTTTTTGATTCAGTCCACTAATAAAGCCCTCATTTATTCTTAATTGATAGTGCACGTGGTTGCTAATATGTTTAATGATTTTTATGTAAAATAAATTATTTACAAAAATATCTTCCTCGAATGCAATAAAAAAAAAACATTATATCCAAAATTCAAAGTCTAAGAAACATTTTGAAGAAGTAAAATGAATGTAGAAAGCCATCTATATTCCCAACTTCGACCAATAGCTAAAGGAGCAAGAGGGAAAACGACAAAATAAATTACTGCTTCCGATTTATTTATAGCCTGTTTGGCCAAACTTTTCAAATCAGCTTATTTTGAAAAGTACTTATCAAAAAAAGTACTTTTTGTGAGAAACACAGTCAATCAAAGAGAATAAAAGCAGCACAGAAAGAGCAATGATCTGGGTTTGGGGGATTTTTGTGATTATTCATGACAAATTCATCCAGGCTGTCAAATGTATAAGCAACCACGTGGCTTTAATCCAGAGCATCATTGAGAATTACTGGAGCCTTCATCACTGGAATGAATCCTTTTCTATGTTCTAATATGATATATATATATCTTCTTGATATTGCATTAAAGTTTAATATTTAGAGTAAAACCCATTTAATTTTCATGGGGTTCATTTGACATGGTGTATAAAAATAGTATTGAAAAGAGTGTATTAATAATTGAGATTATTTTTTATGCATTATTTGGTTTGGTGTATTAAAAATAACATGCATTGTATAATTTTAAACAAAATTATTTGTTTACAAAATATCGAGGATGTAAAAAAAGTTTTGAGGGGCAATTGTATCT
Source organism: Datura wrightii (assembly GCA_035772735.1). Lineage (NCBI taxonomy): Eukaryota > Viridiplantae > Streptophyta > Magnoliopsida > Solanales > Solanaceae > Datura > Datura wrightii. Next base: position 169,880,489 of record JASDFA010000001.1, on the reverse strand, counting down.
TTAACCATGCTAATACATGCATTAAAACTTTTGCATTGCTTGCTAATTCCATAGTTTGTCATGTATTAATTATACATATATAGCATAAAATCAAATAGAGTGCATTAGTTATACATAGGTAGAAAAAAAAATATAACGAACATGATATTAATAATACACAAAATTAATGTACGCATTATTTTTTCTAATACATCCTATCAACGACCCCTTAATCTTTTGTGTTTGGAAAACAATACGACCTTCACATTTTAAAAGGGGAAATAAACAACCAAAAATGTAATGGATCGTTGTATATAATAGGAAAAAGTCAAAATGACCTGTTAATTTTATATAGTCTTGCAGGTGCATCCCTTTGTTCTTCAAGTATGTCAGTCTTCAGCTTCTCATATATTCTTAGCTCTCAAAATAACATCCTCCCTTGCTATCTTCGCATTTTCTTCACTAGCCTGTGACAGTTCATTTGATATATAAGCTTGATAGTTATGTTGTAGTATTTAGTACTAAGTTCTGTGGATAGAAGAACACATTCACCGTGCTGAATAGTTCATTCGTAGAATCCTTTTTGTTTGTTCTTAGGGAAACTTTAAAGTGAGTGAACACACATAAAGTAGCGCATGAGTTTGCCTGTTTTATCATCAGGGATCACTTAACAAATTAGAGTCTCCTTCTTAACTATCATACCTCTTCTTCATCCTCACTCAAGGTTACAGTTTCTTCAGTTATCTTGCTTCTCAACCTATAAATACTAGTTTCTTCTTTTTTTCCATTTTTTGCTTGCCTCGGAGCCTTTTCAAGGATAACTTTGAGTTTTGGGCTAAAATTGTCCTCTATCTATGGAAGTAGGTTCATTTTGGTCCTTCAAATATAAGATGAGCATTTTTAATCCCTTTAACTTTGTTAAAGTGGAGCACTTTTGGTCTCCCTAATATAACAGTGTTAAAAACTAACAACAGGGATAATTTTTCATCGGTAGAAATAAGTCACAATATTCTATTACCATACCTCCTGCACAGATGCCAGAAAGTAACCGAATCTCCCTCATAGCCACATTATTTTGCCATGTATTTGAATTGTGAAAAATTCTTCTCCGTGTCGTTAAAATAGTCAATAGAATTTACACGTCCCCCAAGTAATCTATTAGGTTGATGGTTCATCGTACCACCTTGTGTTACTTTTATACTGAAAAGAGAAGCCTTATATGTAGGTTTGCAAAAGAAAATTGAACTTATGTTACACTTTTTCTAATGAAAAATAATACAACCTTTTTTTTTGGCAATAGAACCAATAATAGCCTACAGAGATTGACATTTTGCAGAGTAATCGGACAAAAGTCATGTCAATACCAGTAGACCTAATTCACCAGAAATTAAACAATGATAAACAAAAAAATCCCATGTCAAAGACACTTTTTTTATTGCTCGTCTTTATTTCAAATTTTTATTCAAAAAGATTTTGTTGCATCAAGAATTGCACAAAAGACTAAAGAGATTTAATATTTAGTAATCCTATTATAATATAATGAAGCTAAAATCAACATATAGTGAAAAATCACATTTTCTTAGTTTATGAAAGCCCAAATGACGTTTCTTGCTAAAATCTTACCATCATTGGGTATTTTACTGTTATAGGATCTAATAATCATTACAGTAGAAGAAAAAATCAGCTTATTCACTTGAGTTCTCTTCTTATTCTGGCCAAACAAAGTTTTTTACTGAGAGGCTAGGGCTTTTCTTGGTGAAGTGTTTCTTCACCAATGAAGGCGAATGAGTTTGTTCGATGGGTTTAGTGTTTTACAAATCACGTGGGTATCACATGGGTTTAGTAACATTACTTTTTAAACGGGTTCTATTAGGGAGACCAAAATTATTTCACTTTAGCAAAGTTAAGGGATTAAAAATGTTGATGTTATATTTGAAGGATCAAAATAAACCTAGAGCACAATTTTAGCCCAAAACTCGATAACTGTCCTAGAAATGGAGGGAGGGGTTTCAGCAGCAACATTTCTTTGAGATGAATTTTTTCGTTGTTTCTGTTATTATCGACACCCTTCATCTTCTTAAGCTCAGAACTGTCAGAGACATGTTTCTTAATATTTCAACTTGGCTAGTTGTCAAGGCACTAGGTTTCTCAATAGCAGACTTGCTTTTTGTACCAGTGTTCTTGTCTATAGAATCTGGTTGATTCTTTGTTAAGTGTCGATCCTTCTTCTTCTTCAAATGTCGTCCAATCAACTTTTGGAGAATTTCTGTAGTAGATTGTTGAGGTTCAGAAGGAGTTTCAATAGACTTTTGAACCTCTATCTCATCGGGATTTGTTATGAAAAGGTTGGGAGGAAGATATCTTTAAACCTTCTAATTTGGGAATGAAAGAAGGGGTATAGAGATATAAGAGTAGTTTCTTCGAAGACGGTTTGCAAAGAGGATTTTTCAGAAGAAGTTTCTTTTAGTTTTGAGAGAGAAGAAGACTCGTGCTTTGATCAGAGAGGATTTGATTTGAGGGGATTTTATCTCTTATGACAGGCTTTAATGACTTTATTTTGGGATTAAAAAAATAGTGGTATGAACTTGTTTCTAATGATCCTTTAACTCTTAAAAATGTGAGAACCCTAGTTTTTATGTGTGCTAGTACATAAATATTTAAGTAATTAGTCTAAGCGTACGCGTCTCCCTCGTATTTCTCATATTAATAAGAACAAATTTATAAAAATAACATAAATAATATTAAAAATATATGTTAATAGTATCTTTTAAATATTGTTAAAAGATTTAAACTTAATTTCTTCTTTTGGTCCATTTGCTTACCTAATAAAAAAAGATATCTTCTTCTTTTTGCCTATACTTCTTCCGTAACTTATTCTCTTTAATTTGATATTATATTATAAGAGTCCTTATGTTATACCCCGTAGAATTCCCGGCACCTAAATGACCTATTCGCACATTGGTTAAGCATATTTGAAGGCCATACATGCTGGAGAAAGGCCCGAGAAAAGATCGGACGAGAAACCTGTCGAACCATCGCGGAAGGAGCCGAGGCAGAGCCCATCCGCGATGGCAGCGTGTCACGGAGGAGGGGCCTCCGCGTTGGCTCCGTGACACGTTGGCCTTGTCCAAGCCCAAGTATATAAAGCCCACTTCGGGCTTAAAACATTTAAACACTTAAGAAATTCCAGAAAACAGAGGGCAAACGTAAAGAAGGGAAAAGGATCGAAGAAATAATATAATTTTCGTCCGTTTACGCTGCTAAACATTGTCCAAATTCAAATTAACTCCAGATACTGAGGTATTTAGCAGCAGAGAGCATTCCTACGGATTGAGTATCGTAAAATACGGCCGACGAATCGTCGAGCCACCGAGTTAAGGTAAGTGGAATTGCTCTAAATTAGTGTCTATGTGTTCCTAGCTGTGAAGTGAATATTTCTCCCTTCTGGACCTCTGAAAAATAGCGAGTTTTCGACCGTCTTTCGATAAGCCTAAGTTTAGGCTATAAACTATATCGAAAGTGACATTGTCTTTTAAAGTAAAGCTGTATTTAGTATTAATTGACATATTTATGAATGCAGTTGGGAGAAAATAGTTGAAGTACCGGTCGAGTCTCGTTCGACAGACAAATAGTTCAAGAATAAGGTATGTAAAGCTAGTTTCCTCGGCAAGTTAGTAATCTTGGTACAGTACAGTAATTTAAAGGCCAGTAGAATATTCAGAAGCCATGTATGATGTTTATTACGAATGTTGGTACGATATTAGAAACATCATGTTATGATCAGTGTGGGACTTGCTAGCACGATATAGATTTCAATATAAGTGTTAGGAACTGCACAGCATGCTCAGTATGTGATGTGACACAGAATGTTAGGATATCATTGTATTCAGTTGAAACCCAGTAAAGTAATGTAATATCTATAAGATATCTCAAAAATAGAACGATAAGTTAAAATGAAGCTAGAAAGCATATTAGAACTAGTAAATCATGTTAATATAGAAACTCAGTATATAGCATGGTTTTCAGCAGAAATACTATATCCTGTTTAGTATTAGCCCCAGAACAGTCTGGCAGGAGATTATATTCATATGTATATATTTACCAGCCTCAGCACGTATTAAATACGTACAGATTACTATCACTAGCTCAGCATGTAATATATACGATACTTTACCCCTATTTGCCTCAGCATGTGAGATATGCAGACAGTATTGCTAGTTGAGACCGTTGTATTGTTTGGGGTTGGACTACCTAGCATCCATGACCGCCCCAGGGTTGATAGCTGTATCGACTCATCCGCTAGAGGACGAGGATACGTCGCTCTACGGAGTGGCATGCCGTCCCACAGGGGACGAAGATGGGATGCCAGTTTTCCCCATATTATGCCTTGGTCGGCTTTGATACACCCCTGTCGAGCGAATACGCCCGGGTGTTGATTCATGAGTCCTTCAGACTCAGGTACAGTTATAGTCAGGGGCTCAGCAAGCCCAAGTGCATACCCAGGGGACCGGCAGGATGCTTACAGGGGTTATAGGAGATGGGACGACCGGGGTAGGGGTGTAGATTCTGTGCTGGTTGTACCTCCCGGCTTATGGGGGCCGGGTAAGGTTTGTGTGTGCTATGTTATGTTATGTATGTTATGCCATGTTACGTTAGATGCGAGTAGATCAACAGTAGAACGATACGCCTCCAGGTACGACTCCTACTCCTTCCAGTATATATATGAGAGAAGGTATGACTTACATTATTAGACAGTTAATCTATTTCTTCCTACTTCAGTTTCATCAATTACATTGTTGTTTTCAGATTTCGCTTTCAGTTATTGCTTTATATACTCAGTACCAGCGGTACTGACGCCCGGTGGGGCGCTGCATTACTTGCCTGCAGGTACTCATAGACGAGCAGGCGATACTACGTGATTCCTGTCAGCGATCGAGTATTCAGCTCCTGTCATCCGTAGACTGAATTCCAGAGGTGTATTTCAGTTTCTTTTATTGTATAGTACGGGTAGGTCGGGGCTCTGTCCCGATCATTTCTATTGCTATTCCTAGAGGCTTGGAGTCTGTATATATCTCCCTGTGGTCAGATGAGCCGGTCGTGTGAGGCCGTGCAGTTGTATAGCTGTTAGTACTCTTTCTTTCTTTTATGTTGGCCGTGTGGGGCCATAGTTGCCAGTAGTGGTGACCTTGCCGGTCACGTAGCTTTCTAGTACTTCATGATTGAGTTATAGATAACTAGACAGCATGGTGGCCTTGTCGGCCCGCGTAGGTTTCCCTATATTGACGTGTTTCTGGTCAGCTGTTAGTACAGGTACAGGAGGCTATAGGCCAATGGGCCGGGGGCTGTGTTTACAGCCGTTATATAGCCCTTTGTTTCCAGAAATATGAGTTAGAGCCGGCCAGGCACCAGATGTGCCCAGGCTTAGCAGTCCAGCAGTTCAGGTCCTAGTAGGGCACCAGGTGCCAGTCATAACCCCCAAGGTGGGGTGTGACAAACTTGGTATCAGAGGAGGTCGTATCCTAGGGAGTCTGCAAGCCGTGCTAAGTAGAGTCCTGTCCATGGATGTGTTGTGCACCACATACTATGGGTAGGAGGCTGCAAGGCATGATAGGATGGTTGTCTTTTATTCTTATTCGGTCGTGCTGTAGAGCGGTACAGTATAGGGTTGAGTTCCTAAAAGCTTACCATATTCTTTGGTTACAGATAATGTCAGACCAGCGCCATCCTATCACAGGTCGGAGCTTAGATGTTGCAGCAGGGGAAGGCACCAGCAGGATGCCTCACCCTCGTTTAGAAATAGCCCGATCAGAGGGCACTACAGAGGCATCGTCCCAGCCTCCTCAGCAGTCTCCACCACGTCAGGAGCCACTTGGGGCGACATTACCTTCAGCAGTCCCTGTACCGACACCTTCCGACCAGGAGGTTAGGAGTGTTGTAGTTATGTTAGCACAGATGATGGCTGCTCAGCGTCAGCCAATGCCGTCTACAGTTGCAGAATTATCAGGAGGGCCCGGTAGTTCGAGGGTCCGAGAGTTCTTAGCCCTGAATCCCCCACAGTTTATAGGTACGGATCGAACAGAGGACCCTCAGGATTTTCTGGATCAAATGCAGAGAATCTTCAGGGTTATGCATGCCACGCCTACTGAATCAGTTGAGTTGGCAGCATTCCGGTTACGGGATATCGCTGTGTTATGGTATGAAAGCTGGGAAAGGTCCCGAGGAAGAGATGTGTCCCCTCCCACCTGGTCCAGCTTTTCAGGAGCTTTTGTGGATCACTATTTGCCACGGGAGATTCGACAAGCCTGGGTAGACCAGTTCCTACATCTGGAGCAGGGGGCCATGAGTGTCCGGGAATATTCCTTGTGGTTTGATTCTTTGGCCCGGTATGCACCGGCCTTTGTTGATACCATGGCATCCAGAGTACATCGCTTCATCATGGGGTTGTATCCAGAATATGTTGAGACTTGTATTACAGCCACACTGCGAGAGGACATGGACATTGCTCGAGTTCAGGCATTTGCCCAGAATATTGAGGGCATCAGACAGCGACAACGGGAGATCAGAAGGGTTAATCAGGAACAGCGTCGCCGGGACAGGCCAGTTGAGTTACAGAGGGAGGCCCGGGGAGGACCCAGGCCACGATTGTTGGATAGGCCGCCCAGGCCCCCGCCTCCGCCGCAGTCGCAGGGGGGTAGATTCAGCCGCAGGGGGCAGTCAGAGACTGGTAGAGGCTCGCAGATGGCAGGTTCACCATTATAGAGGAGGGCGGAGCAGAGTAGGTATACTCCACCACTTTGCCCTATATGCAGTCGACGTCATCCTGGAGCATGCAGGTATGGTTCCACCGCATGTTATATTTGTGGCCAAGAAGGCCATTTGATGAAAGATTGCCCAGCCAGAGGTCGAGAGGACCGGGATAGACAGGATAGGGTATCTGCGGGGTCACGATCCACAGCATCCTCGGCAGGGCGCAGGCCCTCAGGTTTAGCAGGCAGGGGTCGGGGCAGATCAGAGACCTCCAGTACAGGTGCGGGTCCAAGCCGCACATATGCCTTACCAGGGAGGCAAGATTCAGAAGCGTCGCCTGATGTTGTGACAGGTATGTTAACTATCTGCTCGCACGCTGCTTATGTGTTGATTGATCCAGGGTCTACTTTGTCCTACATTACTCCATTTGTGGCACGAAAGTTTAGTATTGCACCAGAATTGTTGCAGCAGCCCTTTTTAGTATCCACGCCCGTCGGTGACTCTATTGTGGCTAGTAAAATTTACCGTGGGTGTACAGTAGAGGTTGCTGACCGTCAGACCACAGCAGATCTGGTCGAGTTAGAAATGATAGACTTCGATGCCATAATGGGTATGGATTGGTTAGTGTCGTGCTTTGCCAATGTTGAATGTTGGACCAAGACGGTCCGATTCCACTTCCCAGGAGAAACAGTGCGAGAGTGGAAGGGCAGCACCGCTACGCCAAAAGGTAGGTTTATTTCCTACCTTCAGGCGAGAAAGTTGATATCTAAGGGATGTATTTACCATCTGGTCAGAGTTCAGGATGTCCAAGCAGAATCTTCGACACTCCAGTCTGTTCCAGTGGTAAATGAATTCCCTGACGTGTTCCCAGACGAGTTACCTGGTATTCCCCCAGAAAGGGAAATAGACTTTGCTATTGATTTATTACCAGGCACCCAGACGATATCAATTCCTCCATATCGTATGGCTCCTGCAGAACTCAGAGAATTAAAGGAGCAGTTGAAAGATTTGTTGGATAAAGGTTTCATCAGGCCGAGTACTTCACCGTGGGGTGCGCCAGTTTTATTTGTGAGAAAGAAAGATGGCTCGCTCCGAATGTGCATAGATTATCGGCAACTAAACAAAGTTACAGTAAAGAACAAGTACCCGCTCCCCAGAATTGATGACTTATTTGCTCAGTTGCAGGGATCCAGATACTTTTGTAAGATTGACTTGCGGTTCGGATATCACCAGGTCCGAGTACGTGAGAGAGATATTCCTAAGACAGCGTTCAGGACCCGATACGGACATTTTGAATTTCTAGTCATGTCCTTCGGGTTAACGAATGCCCCGGCAGTCTTCATGGACCTGATGAACAGTATTTTCAGACCTTTCCTGGACTTGTTCGTGATAGTATTCATTGATGACATTCTGGTGTATTCTCGCTCCGAGGCAGATCACTGGACTCACTTGCGGACAGTGCTCCAGATTCTTAGGGACCGTCAGCTGTATGCTAAATTTTCTAAGTGTGAATTTTGGCTTAACTCAGTGGCCTTCTTAGGGCATATCGTCTCAGACGCTGGTATACAGGTAGACAAGCAGAAAATAGAAGCAGTTAAGTCATGGCCTAGGCTTACCACTCCAACTGAAGTTCGTAGCTTTCTGGGGTTGGCAGGATATTACAGGAGGTTCGTTGAAGGGTTCTCGACCATTGCGGCACCTCTAACCAAATTGACACAGAAAGCAACAAAGTTTCAATGGACAGAGGCATGCGAGCAGAGCTTCTAGGAACTGAAAGACAGATTAACCTCCGCCCCCGTACTGGCATTGCCGGAAGGCACCGAAGGTTATTCAGTCTATTGCGACGCGTCAGGTGTCGGGTTAGGTTGTGTGTTGATGCAGCATGGTAGAGTAATTGCATATGCTTCCAGACAACTGAGGAAACACGAAAAGAATTACCCTACCCACGACCTGGAATTGGCCGCAGTAATGCACGCCTTAAAGATGTGGAGGCATTACCTGTACGGCGTCCATGTTGATATTTACACAGATCATAAGAGCTTACAGTACATTTTCACTCAGAGGGAGTTGAATCTACGGCAACGCCGCTGGTTGGAACTGTTAAAAGATTATGATGTGAATATTCTATACCACCCCGGAAAAGCTAATGTTGTAGCAGATGCCCTGAGCCGTAAGTCAATGGGGATTTTGGCGTATTTACGATCTGAGAAGCGGAAGTTAGCCACAGAAATTCATCAGTTAGCTGGTTTAGCCGTTTGAGTAATGGAAACAGAAAATAATAGAGTAGTAATTCAGAATTCTGCTGTGTCATCATTAGTTACAGAGGTAAAAGAACGCCAGTACGAGGATCCTGATTTGGTCCAACTCAGAGATAGAATTCAGAGAGGTAAGGAGTCAGATTTTCAGATAATTGAGGATGATGTGCTACGCTGTAAGGGCCCCCTCTGTGTCCCGAATGTTTCAGGGCTTCGCGGGCGGATCATGCATGAGGTAAATTATGCTCGCTATTCCCTCCATCCAGGAGCAACCAAAATGTACCATGACATCAGAGACATCTATTGGTGGCCAGGTATGAAAGCTGAGATAGCCGAATTTGTATCTAGATGTTCTAATTGTCAGCAGGTGAAAGCAGGGCACTAGAAGCCAGGCGGTTTGACGCAAGATATAACGGTGCCTACGTGGAAATGGGAAACGATAAACATGGATTTTGTAACAGGGTTACCCCGTACCAGACGCAAAAATGATTCCATTTGGGTAATAGTTGACAGGCTAACAAAATCAGCTCATTTCCTGCCAGTGAAGGCTACCTTCTCGGCTGAGGATTATGCCGAATTATATATTAGAGAAATAGTTAGATTACATGGAGTGCCAGTATCCATTATCTCAGATAGGGGAGCACAATTCACAGCTAGATTCTGGCAGTCGTTTCAGAAAGGTTTGGGAACGTAGATTAACTTGAGCACAGCATTCCATCCTCAGACAGATGGGCAGGCTGAACGTACAATTCAGACGCTCAAAGATATGCTGCGAGCGTGTGTGCTAGATTTTGGGGGTAGCTGGGATGAGCATCTTTTGTTGATTGAATTTGCTTATAATAACAATTATCATTCAGCTATTCAGATGGCGCCTTTCGAGGCATTATACAGGCCAAAATGTAGGTCGCCGGTGGGTTGGTTTGAAATGGGGGAATCAGCATTGGTTGGCCCAGACATTGTTTGGCAGTCAGAGGAAAAGATAAAGCTTATTCGAGAACGTTTACTGACTGCTCAGAGCCGCCAGAAGTCTTATGCAGATATGCGGCGCAGAAATCTAGAATTTGCGGTAAATGACTAGGTATATCTGAAAGTATTTCCGATGAAAGGAGTGATGAGATTCGGCAAGAAAGGCAAGCTTAGCCCGAGGTTCATTGGGCCATATCAGATTCGGCGAAGAATAGGCCGAGTTGCATACGAATTGAACTTACCTTCAGAGTTGGCATCTGTTCACCCAGTATTTCATGTCTCTATGTTAAGGAAGTTCGTAGGGGACCCTCTACAGTAGTTCCAGTTCAGGATGTCCAGGTCATAGAAGAGTTAGCATATGAAGAGGTTCCGGTAGCTATCTTAGACAAACAGATTCGCAGGTTGAGGACTAAAGATGTTGCATCTGTCAAAGTATTGTGGCGTAACAGGAACCGTGAGGAAATGACGTGGGAAGCTGAAGAAGATATGAAAGCCAGATACCCTCACCTATTTCAAGCCTAGTCAGACTACAAGTATGTCTGTATTGTTACTTATGCAATACCTTACAGTTGTATGTGTGTGAATGAGAAAGATTGATATTTAGTTATCCAGTGGATCCTAGAATATTACGTGCAGTGCCTGTGTTGGACTTTTCTGCATTTCAGGTTTTTGCTATAGTCCATATTACAGGGGAAACTCTGCCGAAATTTTTCTAGAAAGTAAAGTAAGTAGTCCTCTAGATCACAGAGTACATTCGAGGACGAATGTTCTTAAGGGGGGGAGAATGTTATACCCCGTAGAATTTCCGGCACCTAAATTACCTATTTGCACGTTGGTTAAGCATATTTGAAGGCCATACGTGCTGGAGAAAGGCCCAGGAAAAGATCAGACGAGAAACCTGTCGAACCATCGCGGAAGGAGCCGAGGCAGAGCCCCTCCGTGATGGCAGCGTGTCACGGAGGAGGGGCCTCCGCGTTGGCTCCGTGACACGTTGGCCTTGTCCAGGCCCAAGTATATAAAGCCCACTTCGGGCTTAAAACATTTAAACACTTAAGAAATTCCAGAAAACAGAGGGCAAACGTAAAGAAGGGAAAAGGATCGAAGAAATAATATAATTTTCGTCCGTTTACGCTGCTAAACGTGGTCCAAATTCAAATTAACTCCAGATACTGAGGTATTTAGCAGCAGAGAGCATTCCTACGGATTCAGTTTCGTAAAATACGGCCGACGAATCATCGAGCCACCGAGTTAAGGTAAGTGGAATTGCTCTAAATTAGTGTCTATGTGTTCCTAGCTGTGAAGTGAATATTTCTCCCTTCTGGACCTCTGAAAAATAGCGAGTTTTCGACCGTCTTTCGATAAGCCTAAGTTTAGGCTATAAACTATATCGAAAGTGACATTGTCTTTTAAAGTAAAGCTGTATTTAGTATTAATTGACATATTTATGAATGCAGTTGGGAGAAAATAGTTGAAGTACCGGTCGAGTCTCGTTCGACAGACAAATAGTTCAAGAATAAGGTATGTAAAGCTAGTTTCCTCGGCAAGTTAGTAATCTTGGTACAGTACAGTAATTTAAAGGCCAGTAGAATATTCAGAAGCCATGTATGATGTTTATTACGAATGTTGGTACGATATTAGAAACATCATGTTATGATCAGTGTGGGACTTGCTAGCACGATATAGATTTCAATATAAGTGTTAGGAACTGCACAGCATGCTCAGTATGTGATGTGACACAGAATGTTAGGATATCATTGTATTCAATTGAAACCCAGTAAAGTAATGTAATATCTATAAGATATCTCAGAAATAGAACGATAAGTTAAAATGAAGCTAGAAAGCATATTAGAACTAGTAAATCATGTTACTATAGAAACTCAGTATATAGCATGGTTTTCAGCAGAAATACTATATCCTGTTCAGTATTAGCCCCAGAACAGTCTGGCAGGAGATTATATTCATATGTATATATTTACCAACCTCAGCACGTATTAAATACGTACAGATTACTATCACTAGCTCAGCATGTAATATATACGATACTTTACCCCTATTAGCCTCAGCATGTGAGATATGCAGACAGTATTGCTAGTTGAGACCGTTGTATTGTTTGGGGTTGGACTACCTAGCATCCATGACCGCCCCAGGGTTGATAGCTGTATCGACTGGTCCGCTAGAGGACGAGGATACGTCGCTCTACGGAGTGGCATGCCGTCCCACAGGGGACGAAGATGGGATGCCAGTTTTCCCCATATTATGCCTTGGTCGGCTTTGATACACCCCTGTCGAGCGAATACGCCCGGGTGTTGATTCATGAGTCCTTTGGACTCAGGTACAGTTATAGTCAGGGGCTCAGCGAGCCCAAGTGCATACCCAGGGGACCGGCAGGATGCTTACAGGGGTTATAGGAGATGGGACGACCGGGGTAGGGGTGTAGATTCTGTGTTGGTTGTACCTCCCGGCTTATGGGGGCCGGGTAAGGTTTGTGTGTGCTATGTTATGTTATGTATGTTATGCCATGTTACGTTAGATGCGAGTAGATCAACAGTAGAACGATACGCCTCCAGGTACGACTCCTACTCCTTCCAGTATATATATGAGAGAAGGTATGACTTACATTATTAGATAGTTAATCTATTTCTTCCTACTTTAGTTTCATCAATTACATTGTTGTTTTCAGATTTCGCTTTCAGTTATTGCTTTATATACTCAGTACCAGCGGTACTGACGCCCGATGGGGCGCTGCATTACTTGCCTGTAGGTACTCATAGACGAGCAGGCGATACTACGTGATTCCTGTCAGCGATCGAGTATTCAGCTTCTGGCATTCGGAGACTGAATTCCAGAGGTGTATTTCAGTTTCTTTTGTTGTATAGTACGGGTAGGTCGGGGCTCTGTCCCGATCATTTCTATTGCTATTCCTAGAGGCTTGCAGTCTGTATATATCTCCCTGTGGTCAGATGAGCCGGTCGTGTGAGGCCGTGCAGTTGTATAGCTGTTAGTACTCTTTCTTTCTTTTATGTTGGTCGTGTGGGGTCATAGTTGCCAGTAGTGGTGACCTTGCCGGTCACGTAGCTTTCTAGTACTTCATGATTGAGTTATAGATAACTAGACAGCATGGTGGCCTTGTCGGCCCGCGTAGGTTTCCCTATATTGACATGTTTCTGGTCAACTGTTAGTACAGGTACAGGAGGCTATAGGCCAATGGGTCGGGGGCTGTGTTTACAGCCGTTATATAGCCCTTTGTTTCCAGAAATATGAGTTAGAGCCGGCCAGGCACCAGATGTGCCCAGGTTTAGCAGTCCAGTAGTTCAGGTCCTAGTAGGGCACCAGGTGCCAGTCATACCCCCCAAGGTGGGGTGTGACACCTTAAATGAGAGAATAGGAAAAGACACATAATTATGTTAATATTTGATATTAGGAGGGAGAAAAAATAATGAGAGAATAGGAAAAGTCACATTAATATTAATAAAACATCATTGTATCACCCTAATCCTCACATAGTAATGAATCCAACCGGAATCCACGTTTAGACTTCAAAAGATGCCTAACACATTTCCTTTTGAGATAATTTAAACTCTTACCTGATTTTGGTTGCGTAGATTAATAAACAGAGTTATCTATGAATTAGTAGTAGAATGATTCGCTAACACACCTTAACTTGTTAGGTGGTGATTCTTCTCTTTTATATACTAAAAGAGTTGGCACATGTCGAAACCTTTCTTTCATGAGAAAAATTAGGCGGGACATTAGTCTTTTAAAGTCATTTTAGTATATCTTAAACTTTTTGGGATTAAATCAATTGTGAAACAAATTCAATCAACTTTCAAGATCTTGGACTTTTAGTAAAGAGATGAGACTAAAAAAGGGCGCAATTGAATTTGAGCCCAAAAATATCTTACCTAATTTGAAACTTCAAAAGGTGAAACCTAGAGCTTTGATTTAAGTTTAAACACCAAGTACAATTAAAAAAATTTAAAAAAAAACAGCTAGAAGAATATTTGACTTGTAATTTGAAAACCTTAATACTTAAACACATTCTCCGTTTGAATTGGGGACTTAAATAAATCTAGTATCAATTGATGATACCAAAGTCCATCATCAACCTTTAAAAGAAATACAAGTATTGACTTATATGAAAAATAGTATTTTTGATAACTCATATTCACAACTCTAACTTTGGGTTTCATCCGGGATAAGAGAATCAAAACAAAAGTGCTAGTAATTGACTGTCACATGTTCAAAATTAAATACAAAAATATAAATATGAAAGAAATATTTTGGGCTAAGGCCCGATATCGTTGCTTCCTCAATTCTATATTGTTGCTTATGTCTTCCATTTTGGACTTCAGGCCCAAACTTTTTGCTCTTTTCTATTGGGCTAGGGAGGGGCTAGCTCGAAGAGAATATTATGTTGGGCTGGCAACCCACCATATGATGCAGAAGACAATTACAAATTCGAATGAACTCAACCAAGTTGTCACATGCATACAAAGAAAGAATGAAAATAAGTAACAAAATTTAAATAGCTAAGTAACCTTAGAATAAATATTTGATCATCATACACTTGTTATACTGAAGAACAGATAAATAAGGACATAGATTTTGATAGATTGCACAACCTAAGAATTCGAATTAAACTTAATTGTTTGCCTACGAATGAAACAAGTCGTCAGATGTGTTCCACTTAAGTGGGTAAGAACAGTAAGTAAATAAGACAATGAATTTAGCGTGGAAAATACTCGGCTTAAAAGGTGAAAAACCACGACTTGTACTGCACAGAATTTTCTCCAACTTCACTAACTCCAAGAGCCTCTTCAAAAAATAGATTACAACTCTTATAAACTAAGAAATTATAAACTCTAATTCCTAATTGTTCAATCTCCTACTCAGTAACAAACATCAATGTCTTCCTAGTAACACTACTTGAAGACCAAACCTTCTTAATTCAGTTTATAACTTACTGAATTAAGAATACATCAATTATAACTCAATGACAAACTCCAAGTACACGATTGCTAACTCTAGGTTAACACTGTACTAGAACAAGTTTGTCTAACTCTTCACACTTAGATTGTTACAAGAATCTCACCAAATCGCAATGTCCTATTTTGTCTCTTTGTAGGTGTGTATATTCTTCCGAGAAGCCACATTTCTTTATATACACACGTCTCCAAAGAGTTCTTCTTTCTTCCAATCTCTTTACGGCAACACCTTTGCCCGCCTTTGAGTTCCATCTCATGTAGGAATCTTCTTTCAAGTTAATCTCTTGTATTTGTTTGTATTGCAATCAAACTTCAACTCTCCTAATTTAACCATGTGTTGATTTTGTTGAGTTTGTTGAATATGACTTATCAACTCCTTAATTCACGCTCCTTTATTTCTTGACATTTCCAGCTCCTTAAGTATTATATTCAACACTTCATTGGACCAGCTTTACTCACCTGTTTCATCTACATGTTGTCAATCATCAAAACATCATAGGAACCAACAAATTTCTCCTTTTTGATGATGACAAACACAATGTCATTTGCATACTAACTTTACCTGTAGACAAAAATCTCTTGAATGAAACAGGTTATTCCACTGCGTTATAAACATTACACTGCCAATCATATGTATTTTTCTTCCCCCTTTTGGCATCATCGAAAAGCTGAGTCAATGAATTACAGCCAAACACAATAGTCATACATTCTATTGCTACTAGGGCAATCACCAAGACAATCAGGATAATAGTTATCAAGACAAGAAAATACATTAAAGGTGCAGTAGAGGATAATCAATATATGCAAGCAAAACAAGCAATTCATTCAAAGAAAAAGACAGTTCTTCATCACAACTAACACAATACTGAAAATAAATACAACTAAGCCTGAGAGGGTAAGACATAAAAACTAGGAACAAGTACAAGAGATTCTAGGATGGAGGAACTGAGGGAAGCAATTGGGATAGGCGTCTAATAGCATTGGCATTTGCAGCCCTTTTTGAGTCAAGCGTAGCTTATACCTCAGTGATTTTGGCCTGAAGAGTAGTCTTTTCTTGAGCATGAGCAGCATGAGCAGCATCCTATTTAGCAGTCTTTTCTGCCAAAGCATTGCGCATTTTTTGAAAAAGAGTATCTACTCTCCTCATATAAGCAGGTATATCAATATGTTTCACTTCCCCAAGTACATCCTTTGTTGTCTAAAAAGTCCACACTTGAACAGGGAATAAATAGTCCTCAAATACGTAAGACAACCAAAATGCATAGGGGAGGGCATGTCCTTTGTCATCCTTAGTGAGAACCCGCTGCATATGCTTGACCATGAGGCTAGGTAAATCAATCCTGACTTCAGTATCCAGAAGCTCCATTAAGGTGAGGTCAAGATAATTTGCCTCAATTCTTCTCTCTTTTCTTGGGATGAGAATCTTATGTACAACATAAAAGTATAGCTGATGGAGGGGTGATATTTCTTTCTTTTGAACTCGACGATGCTGGGCAAGAGTTGGTTATCCTAAAAACTTTCTGCAAAAGTCTAGCAGAGAAAAAATTGTCCAGTGGTAGCCACTCAAATTTTGCATAGTGATCTCATCCACCACTGGAAGAAGACAAAGCATAAGTCATAGTGAGAAACTTGGAGGATTCAGTTGAATAATTTTGAATTGGTTGTTGCGAATTCGTCCAAACTACCATTTTACAAAAAAAAAAAGGGGGGAGATGAAACATGTGACATGACTGCTCTTCAATGGGTTTTCAGTGGGAGACGTGATAGATAATGGAGTGGAAGTTGCAGCTTTATAGGAAAGAGAAGGATTAATGACGGTTATAAAGATCTGTGAGGGGGTGCAACACTCAGGCATAGCTATTTCACATTAGCAGTAAAGCATCACTTGAGAAAGAACATACCTGATGACTATGAATTAATGCCCACAAGTGCTTGATATCAACAAAATCACTGCACAATTTAATAACAACTCTGTCAATTTAAATTTTATCCTGGACTTGGGACACACAATTAAATATGTAAAGTTAGAATGAATAACATATTTAGCTATAAAACATTGAAGTCTGCATAATCTAGCCAATCATCGAAGGTGGCCTATGCAATCTTAATCATCCCCAAATGTAACTTATTCTTTTTAAAATGATCCCTGCTTAAAGCTTTGGTAAATATATCAGCAATTTGCTCTTCAGTGGAACAAAACATAATTGAAATATGACCTTTCTCAACATTTTGTTTAAGAAAATGACGCCTTATGTTAATATGTTTAGTTTTCTTATGTTGAACTAGATTTTTGGCAATGTTGATGGCACTAGTATTATCACACAAGATTGGAACACATCCCACATCAACACCAAAGTCCAATAGTTGTTGCTTGATCCACAATAACTATGCACAATATGAAGCAGCTGCTACATATTCAGCCTCAACGGTAGATAAGGCTATTGAGTTTTACTTCTTTGTGGACCAGGAGATCAAACATGGTCCAATGAAGTGTGCCATACCTGTAGTGCTTTTTCCATCCACCAGATATCCTGCATAATTAGCATCTGCATACCCTACCAAGGAAAAGTTGCTCCCTTTAGGATACCATAACCCCAGATCAGTTGTTCTCTTCAAGTATCTCAAAATTCTCTTAACAGCTTTGAGATGTGATTCTTTGAGGTTTGCTTAAAATCTAGCACACAAGACAACACTGAAAATAATATCAGGTCTACTAGTAGTGAGATATAGAAGGGAGCCAATCATACCTCTGTAAAGCTTCTGCTCTATGGATGAACCTTTTTTATGAAGGTCCAATTTTGTGGCAGTGGCAATAGGAGTATCAATCTCTTTTGCAGACTCCATATTGAATCTTTTAAGCAACTCCTTCACATACTTCTGCTGATGGATCAAGATTCCAGTGAGAGTTTGCTTAATTTGTAGTCCAAGGAAGAAATTTAATTCTCCCATCATGCTCATTTTAAATTCTCTATTCATTAGCATTGAAAACTCTTAAGTTATAAGACTATTTGTTGATCCAAATATGCTTTTATCTACATACACTTTCATAATCAGCAGATCCTATCCCTTTGTTTTCAAGAAGAGTGTATTGTCAATTTTTTTTCTTGTGTGCCCATGTTGCAACAGGAATTTTAAAAGTCTTTCATACCAAGCTCTTGGAGCTTGCTTCAACCCATATAAAGCTTTTCTAGTTTGTAGACATGATCAGAAAATTCAGAACTCTCAAATATTGGAGGTTTCTTTACATATACTTCCTCTTTTAAATAACCAATCAAAAACGCACTCTTTACATCCATTTGGTAAAGAGTGAATTCTTCGAAAGCTGCAAAAGTTATGAATAATCTGATTGCTTCAAGTTTTGCAACAGGAGCAAATGTCTTTTCATAGTCAATTCCCTCTTCTTGATTGTATCCTTGGACCACCAGTCTAGCTTTGTTCCTTGTAACTGTTCCATGCTCATCTAACTTATTTTGAAATACCCATTTTGTGCCAATCAACAGTTCTTCCTTCAGGGGGAGGTACCAAGTGCCACACTTTGCTTCTTTCAAACTGATTTAATTCCTCCTGCATAGCCAAAATCTAATCTTCATTAATAAAATCCTCTTTTACCTTTTTAGGTTCAAGTTTAGATAAGAAGGCATTGAAAGCACATAAGTTTTTAAACCATGATCTGGTTGTGATCCCAGACGTGAGATTTGTGAGAACATTTTCAATAGGATGTGAATCCTGATACTTATAGATTTTCAGTTGCAATCCTTGTGAGGTTCCTGCATTTGAGTTGGCCTGCTGCATTAATGATGACTCAGCTTCACTATTTGTTGTTCCCCCGTCAGTGAGCCCACATTCTATTCAACAGATGAAACAGGTGATGCAACTTGTTCCCAAGTATGTTCATCAGTTTCGCTTTCATCCTGCATGTTAGTCTCAAGCATAATATAAGATTCATCAATAACAACATGCACACTTTCCTCAACACCATTTTTTCTTTTATTTAACACCCTATAAGCTTTACTATATTGAGAATAACCAAAGAAGATTCCCTCATCACTTCGGGCATCAAATTTTTCCAGATTATCTTTTCCATTATTATGGATAAAGCATTTACACCCAAAGAGTCTAAGATGAGCAATAAGGCCTCCTGCCTTTGAGTAATTCATAGGAAGTCTTCTATAACAGAGGTTTGTGCATACATCTATTCAATATATAGCATATAGTGCTTATGGCGTCAGCCTAAATATTTTTTGCAAGATTACTTGCAATCATCATTATTCTAGCCATATCCTCTAAAGTCCTGTTTTTTCTTTCAACTACTCCATTTTGTTGTGGTGTTCTTGGAGCAGAGAAATTATGATCTATTTCATTTAGTGAACAGAATTCTAAGAATTTTGCATTTTCAAATTTTGTTCCATGGTCAGATCTTATGGAAATTAGGGAAGTGCCTATTTTATTTTCCATCTTTTTTACAAAAATAAAGAAAGAATCAAAGACATCATCTTTAGAAGCTAAAAATAGGGTCCAGGTGAACCTGGAATAATCATCAACAATAACAAAGATGTACATTTTACCACCTATGCTCCTTACTCTCATGGGTCCACATAGATCCATATGCAACAGGTCTAGACATCTATTTGTGCTCACTTGATTCTTTAATGTGAATGACGATCTCAACTGCTTCCCCCTTACACAAGCACTACGAACTTTGTTATTTTTGAACTTAGTTTTAGGCAAGCCTATTCAACTGTTTATTAACTGTTTTGAAGCAAGTTTATTCAACTGTTTCAAACTAGCATGCCCAAGTCTTTTGTGCCAGAGAAGGGGATCACAATCCATTGCACTAAGGCAAGTCAGATTTGTACCAGGCATTCCCATGATGTCTTCCTTATATACATTTTTGTGTCTGCTTGCACTTAGCACAATTTCCTTTCTATGCAACCTCTTGACCTTGTATCCTTCAGAAGTAAAAATTACCTTGTTGCCTTTGTCACACAACTGAAATATACTCAGTAGATTATGTTTCAATCCATCAACATGGTACATATCTTCTAAAGCCCTTGTTTCTGAACTTTGAATTTTGCCAATTCCTGTAACAGTACCCTTTTCCCATCTCCAAAGGATACATTCCCCCCTTTTAGTGGAGTGAGTGAAAAGAATTTTTGTTTATCTCCAATCATGTGTCTTGAACAAGCACTATCCATGTACCAATGCTTGCTCCCTTTCACTCTCACCTGCAAAACAACTTAGGGGTTAGTTTTAGAAACCCAGACAAGCTTGGTTCTTTTTTTGTGATCAAAATGGTGAATCAAGTTTCTTCTTTCCAGTATGGCAAAAAGTTGTTAGACCTGTTCCTACGAGTAGTTTTGTACTTAATTCCTTTAGCCAGCAAGGTACTCCTGTTTCTGTTTCTAGATGTTGCTGGACATTCAGTTGGTAGGATGACCATTTTTACCACACAAGTAACACATATCTTCAGTGACACTTGATTCTTTATGAAAACTTGTTCCATCCCTTTCATTGTGAACCCTTCCACCTAGATTATTTATAATTCTAGACGACTTGGTCCACCTGTTAGCTTTCTCAAGATCACTTTTTAATCTTGAAACTTCCAAACTCATTTTTTTTACTTTTTCTTTTTCACAAAAATAATTAATTTTACAGTTCTTAAGTTCAGACGAAACCTTTCTTAAATTCTCACTTGCTTCTTCCTTTTGAATTAAAGATTCTTTCAGAAGTGACAGACTCAAGTTCGATAATATGTTTCTTCAAAGCACAATTTTCCTTATCAGTGATATCTTTACCATTTTTAAGATCAATGACTCAAATTTTAAACTATAAAGAACATTGAATAACTGATCTCTATAAGAGGTGATTTCTTGGAGTTTATCCATTGCAACATACATCATAGATATAAGTTTTCTTTTAGACAGAGTATGAATGTTTTCATTTAGGTCAGAGATGCTTACCTCAGAGTTCTTGTCATCTTCTTCAAGATCAGAGTCTCCTAGTGCCATGAATGCAGTTTCATCAACTTCAGTGTCAAACTCGTCAAATTCAGATCCCCAAGCAGGCATTATTGCATAATTTTTCTTCTCCTTCTTTTTTGCCTTTTCTTTATCAGCTTTCTCTTTCTCAACGCTTTTTTTTCTCTATTCAATTTTCCAGAGTGGACAGTCTTTGATCATACGATCAATTTTGTAACATTTGTAGTATCCAGCTGAAGACTTTTCGTTGGAACTCTTTTTTCTACCCGATCCTTTCTTGTCATATACCTTTTCTTTCTTGAGAAATTTTTAGAACTTCTTTGCTAGAAAAGCTATGTGCTCATCATCACCATCAGATTCATCACTATCACAAGCCTTAAGAGACAGTGACTTTTCTTTGTTTGACTCCTCTTTCTTAGAATCATCTATATTTATCTCGTACGTCTTCAGGTTCCCTATCAACTCATTAAGCATCATAGTAGAAGTGTCTTTAGCTTCTCGAATAGCAGTGACCTTGACATCCCATTTTGCTTCAGGGAGAATCCTTAAGACTTTGTCAACTTGTTCTTCAGTTTTGAGCATTTTTTCCAGGGAGGATAGTTCATTTACTAGTGAGGTAAGTCTTGTGATCATTTCTTGCAAAGACTCACTTTCATTCATCTTGAATGTTTCATATTCAGTAAATAGCATAGAAACTCCGAACTTCCTGACCTGACTTGTTCCTCCATGAGCGCTGATCAAGGCATCCCATATCTGTTTTGCTGTTGAAACAATTTGAAATTCGGTTGTACTTATCAGGACCCAAACATACTAGGATTTTTTTCGCTTGGGAATTTTTTCTAAGAGCCATTGTTACACCCCGTAAATTCTTGACATTTAGATGGCCTATTCACATGTTGGTTAAGAGTTTTAGAATGCCATACATGCTAGAAAAGGCCCGGGGGAAGACTGAACAAGTGCCGCGTCAAACCATCACAAGGAAAGGCCGGGCAGGCCCCTCCGCGATGGCCAACGTGCCACGGAAGGCTCACCTCCGCGATGGCCAACGTGTCACGGAGGTGAGATGTAGTCTCAAGTATATAAAGCCCCCACTTCGGTTTTTAATGATAATTATCAAATATTTCCAGTGAATAAACCAGAGAGCAACCAGAAAACAGAGGGCACGAGGGTTCCATTGAAATTTTCTTCCGATTATGCTATTAAACGCAGTCCAAACTCGAAATAACTTCGGGTAGCAAAGTATTGAGCTGCAGGGAGCATTCCTACGGAGTTAGTTTCGTGAAATTCGGCCGGCGAACTGTCGTCCTACCGAGCTAAGGTAAGTGGAGTTGCTCCAAATTAGTGTCATATACTCCTAGCCCTAAAGTGAGTATTCCTTCCTTCTGGACTTTCGAGAAATAGCGAGTTTTCGGCTGTTTTTCGATAAGTCAAAGTTTGGGCTATATATATATTCAAAATAGTATTTTCTTCCAGAATATTGATGAATTTAGTTCTAATTGCTATGAATATGAACGCAGTTGGAACAAATAGTTGTATATGGGCCGAGTTATGCCAGTTAGTCAAGAAATCAGTAACTGAGGTATGTGAAGCCAGTTTCTTCGGCAAGTTAGAAATTTTAGTATAGTAAAATAGAATAAATTCTAGAAGAAAGTTCCAGAAGCCGAGTATTAAGCTCAGCGTGAATTCAGTAAATATGTTTTGTATTATTATGCCGTATTGAGAATAAAAGTCAGTAAATTAGTATTAAACAGCGAGATATTATTTCAGAGCTAGTACCAGATTTAGTTTAATTCAGCCAGAGATTCAGAATAGAATATCAGAACATGAACAGTATTATCAGATTTATTATACATGTTATATGTGATTATTGTTGTTTGTTGAGACCTGATTGTGTTATGTGGGTACCTTAGACCTTCCTTGCCGCCCCAGGGTTAATAGCTGTGTCGACTCGCCCGCTAGAGGGTGAGGATGCGTCACTCCAAGGAGTGGCATGCCATCCGTAGTAGGACGAAGATGGGATGCAGCATTCCCTATAGCAGGCTGATCAGCATTATAGCATACCCTGTCGAGCGCTTGCGCCAAGGCACAGATTACAGATTACAGATACAGATCTCATATTACAGTTACAGGAGTCCTCCGGACTCAGATGCAGTTATAGTCAAGGGCCCAGAGAGCCCAAGATGCATACCTAGGGGGCTGGCGGTGTGCTCGTAGTTATTAGGTGAGTGGAGTGAATTTATTTTTGGATGGCGACCCGTGTAGGGGTATATAGATTGTGTGTTGATTGGCAACCTTCGGCTTATGGGGGTTGGTATTTGCACCTTTTGGCTTATGGGGGCTGGTATAGGTTTTTGTATGCTATATAAATATATATATATATCTGTGTGTGTGTGTGTGTGTGTGTTACTTATTAAATTAATAGATAGCAGGACGTCGCATCGACAGGTATGATTCTTATCTTATTTCCAATATAGTTAAGCTCGGTATAGATTCTGCTATTCCAGAAAGTTTTAGCTATCCTCTGTCATTTCAGTAACTACTAATATACTATTTATCTTCAGTTATGTTCAGTTTTGCTTTGCATACTTGGTACTAGTGGTACTGACGCCCGTTTGGGGGCGCTGCATTACTTGCCTGTAGGTACTCATAGACGAGGAGCCGATCCCTCGTAATTCTAGCCAGCACACAGAGTCATCAGCTCCTGTCATCCGGAGCTAGACAGCTAGAGGTTTATTCCTTTTCTTTTGTTGTACAGTATGGGTAGGCCGGGGCCCTGTCCCGACCATCTTATCAGTATTCTTAGAGGCTTGCAGATCGTATATTCCTTGTGGTTAGCTGTACCAGTGATGTGAGGTCGTGTGTATGTTTTAGTTTGTTATGATGGCCGTGTGGGGCCTTATTCAGTTGGTAGTGGTGATCTTGTTGGTCACGTAGCAGTTTAGCACTTGTCTCTTGATTCAGAAATAACTAGACAGCATGGTGGCCTTGTCGGCCCGCATAGGTTCTCTATTGTTTCAGTTGTTCTGGGTAGCTGTTGTTTTTTTACAGGTGGCTATAGGCCTAGTCGGCCGGAGGCTGTATTTACAGCCGTTATATAGCCCGTCATTTTCTTGAATCCAGAGTTAGAGCCAGCCTGGCACCAGAAGTGCTTACGCTCAGCTAGTCCAGCAGTCCAGCAGTCCAGGTCCTAGTAGGGCACCAGGTGCCAGTCATGCCTCCCAAGGCGGGGCGTGACAGCCATCAAGTTATTAGCATTAAATTCAAACCTTACTTTTAAAACTTCGACTCCATCCATCATCTTCTTTGAGATAACTGGTCCGGTAGTAATCTTATCCCACAACTCATAATCCTCAGCTTAAATAAAAATTTTCATGCCAGCCTTCCACCAGATTGTTACACCCCATAAATTTTTAATGTTTAGTCGGTCTATCCGTATGTTAGTTAAGAGTTTTAGAGTATAATACGTACGAGAAAGGGGCCCGGGAAAAGGTTGAACAAGCACGGAGTTAGGACCGCGCGGGGGAAGGCCGGACCAGCCGCCCAAAGGGGCAATGTGGCACAGCCCCTCCCTGGCGCGTTGGGCTCCGTGGCACTGCCCAGGATTGGCGCGTTGGGATCCATGCCATGGACCCCCCTGTCCACCGCCCAAGGTTATATATATATTAAGTGGCTTCATTTGGTTTCATACATATATATATGTTCTTAGTCCCATACAGTAGAGAACCGCCATTTCCATTTAAATTTCTTCTATTTACGCTACGAAACGCCGCCCGAATTCAAATTAACTTCTGGTATTGAAGTTTAAAGCTGCAGGAAGCATTACTATGAAGTTATTTTCACGAAATTCGCCCGGTAAATCGTAACCCCGCCGAGCTAAAGTTGTCGGAATTGCTCCAAACTAATTTCTATATGATCACAGACTTCAAGTAAGCATTTCTCCAGTTAAGCAGAAATTACCAATCCAGGTATGTTAAGGCGAATCTCTTCGGCAAGTTAGTTTCTTCAGTATCATAACTCAGTTTGAATCCTAGTAAGAATACCATAAGCATATTTGTGAAGATTAGCTGTTGTTATTAGCTGAGATCAGTATTCCATGTTTAGTTTGGGATTGACTATGCCCTGTATAGCCCTCCATAACCAACCCTAAGGTTACTAGATGTGTCGACGCCCGCGAGGGGCTAGATGACGTCGCTCCGAGGAGCGGCATGCCGTCTGTGAGGGATGAAGATGAGGTCCGAGGTCCTCATACAGTCCATTCCATGGCTGGACTACTTTTATGCCATATCGGCACACCCCGTAGAGTTTGGTACTCGAGGTACAGACAGCAGGAGTCCACCGGACTCAGACACAGCTATAGTTCAAGGTCCGAGCGGGCTCAGTTGCAGACCCAGGGGACTGGTAGGATGGTTGTAGTTATTAGATGACTCAATATGACCTTGTTAGGGGTATATAGATTGAAGTGTATCCACCAGGGCTTATGGGGGCCCCGAGTGGGTTATTTTGTGCTGGTTGTACCTTCCGACTCATGGAGACCAGGTAAGGTTCTTGTTTGCACTACTTATTGGTAGATTAGGTAGCAGAAGGGTAAGTATTCAGGTTATATTTCCATCTCTTTCACTCGGTTACTTTCAGCTTATTTTAAGTTTTATTCAGTCAGTTTCAGTTATTGCATTACATATTCGGTACATATTGTACTAACGCCCATCCTTGCGGCGCTGCATTACTTACCTACAGGTGCGGATAGACGAGGAGCTGGTCCCTCTTAGCCTTTAGCCAGGATTGTCAGAAAAGTCAGCTCCTTTCCTTCGGAGCTTGTAGGTAGAAGGTTTACTTCTTTTGATTATACAATTTTGGGTAGGCCGGGGCCCTGTCCCGACCATCATATTACTCATAGAGACTTGCAGAATGTTCTATTTCCCTATGGTTAGCTGTTGATGGCAGTGCGGGGCCCATATGTGTTTTAGTTTATATGTTGGCCGTGTGAGGCCTTGTTTAGTTGTCAGTTAGCGTCCTTGTCGGCCATAGTTTAGTTTAGCACTAGATTTACTTTACAATCATAACTAGACATCATGTGGTCTTGTCGGCCCACATAGGATTCCCTGTTATTGTGTCACACCCACCTTGGGAGGCATGACTGACACCTGGTGCCCTACTGGAAACTAACTGAGCTGACTTAGCCTAAGCACTTCTGGCGCAACGCTAATACTAGCTCTTAAATCAAGAAACAACGGGCTATATTTTGGCTGTAAACACAGCCCCTGGCCGACAAGGCCTTATAGCCACCTGTAAAAGAAAACAGCTAACCAGACACAGATAGTAATGGGGAATCCTATGCGGGCCGACAAGACCACCATGATGTCTAGTTTTCACTGAAAGGTAAATCCGGTACTAGACTAAGCTATGGCCAACAAGGCCGCTAACTGACAGCTAAACATGACCCCACACGACCAACATACAAGGTAAAACATATATGGGCCCCACACGCCCATCAACAACTAACCACAGAAAATCTGAACAATCTGCAAGCCTCTAGGAGTAATATGATGGTCGGTACAGGGCCCCGATCTACCCATAAACTGTACAATCAAAAGAAGTAAACCTTCTATCTACAAGCTCCGGAGGAAAGGAGCCGACTGGTCTGATAATCCTGGATGAAAGCTAAGAGGGACCTGTTCCTCGTCTATTTGTACCTGCAGGCAAGTAATGCAGTGCCCCAGAAAGGGCGTCAGTACAATATGTACCGAATATGTAAGGCAATAATTGTAAACGACTTAATAAAAGAAATAGAACTGAGAATAACTAAAATAGGGGGGGATAAAATCATACCTGAGTAGTTGAACTTCCTATCATCTAATTTATCAGTAACTAAAACAAACAAGAACCTTACCTGACCCCCATAAGCCGGAAGGTACAATCAGCACAGAATAACCCACCTGAGCCCCCCATAAACCTTGGTGAGTACACTTCAACCTACATACCACTAGCAAGGTCACACTGGGTTAACTAATAGTTATAGCTATTCCACCAGTCCCCTGGGTCTGCGACTGAGCCCGCTCAGCCCCTGACTGTAGCTGTGTTTGAGTCTATTGGACTCCTGATATCTGCACCCCAGGCACCAGGCTCGACGGGGGTGTGGTGCCAATACGACATATAATAGTCCATCCATGGAATGGACTGTATGAGGACCTGGGACCCCATCTTCGTCTCTCATGGACAACATACCGCTCTGTGTAGCGACGTCATCTCGCCCCTGGCGGGCGTCGACACAGCTAGTAACCCTGAGGTTGGTCATGGAGGGCTATATAGGCAAGTCAAATCCTAAACTAAATGTAGAATACTGGTCTCAGCTAATAACAACAACTAATCATGATTAACATACTTTTGATGTTTTTACTGGGATTTAAACTGAGTTATAATACTAAGGAAACTAACTTGCCAAAGGAATTTGCCTTAACATACCTTGACTGTAGATTTTTGATTAACCGGTAAGTATCGATTCGTATTCATCTTCTCAACTGAAATCGTATTACTGGGAGAATGAGGCTGGTTTCAGTAGTAAATTCGGCAAAAATGAAAACTTTATATATAAATATTAACTATATTTCAACTTGACGGAACACGGTAGAAAACGTACAATTTCTCGGGATCTCAGAAGGGAGAAATACTTACTTAAATCCTGTGATCTTATAGAAATTAGTTTGGAGTCGTTCCGACAACTTTGGCTCGACGGGGTTACGATTTGCCGGGAGAATTTCGTGAAAATAACTCCGTAGTAATGCTCCCTGCAGCCTTAAACTTTGATACCCAAAGTTAATTTGAATTCGGGCGGCGTTTCACAGCGTAAACTGAGGAAAACCACATGAAAATCGCGTGTGTATTACTTCTGTTCAAGGGTCTGCTTTACTTTGAAATGAACAAGTGAAAAACATTTAATATATATATAATTTGGGCAGTGGACACGGGGTCCGTGGCACGGACCCCAACACACTGATTCTAGGCCGTGCCATGGAGCCCAACGCGCCAGGGAGGGTCCGTGCCACGTTGCCCCTTTGGGCAACTGGTCTGGCCTTCTCCCGCGCGGTCCCGACTCCGTGCTCGTTCGACCTTCCCCCGGGCCCCTTTCTCGCACGTATTGCACTTTAAAACTCTTAACCAACGTATAAATAGGCTGACCAGTCGTTGAAAACTTACTGGGTGTAACATATTGCCTGTTTCTGGTTATCTGTTTTCCTTTACAGGTGGCTATAAGGCCTTGTTGGCCGGAGGTTGTATTTACAGCCGAGATATAGCCCGTTGTTTTTTTAATTTGAGGAGCAAGCCCGCACCAGGAGTGCACAGGCCTAGTTAAGTCAGTTCAGATCCTAGTAGGGCACCATGTGCCAGTCATGCCTCCCAGGGTGGGGTGTGACACAGATGAAGCATAATCCGTTGAAAAGAGGTGTTCGAGTGGTTGACTACCCTTCACAGTGTCCAATAGGTTGTGCAGACTTCATCATGATCTATCTTAGGTGTTAGCATTTTAAGATAAACCTACCGTGATACAAATTGATAGATTGCACAACCTAAGAATTCGTCTTAAGCTTAACTGTTTGCCTACGAATAAAACAAATCGTCAGACGTGTTCCACTTGACTGAGTAAGAACAGTAAGCAAATAAGACAACTAATTTAGCGTGAAAAACACCTGGTTCAAAAGGTGAAAAACCATGACCTATACTCCACAACATTTTCTTCAACTTCACTAACTCTAAGAGCCTCTTTAAACAGCAGATTACAACTCTTGTAATATAAGGAATTATAAACTCTAATTCCTAACTGTTCAATCTCCTACTCAGTAACAAACGTCAATGTCTTCCTAGTAACACTACTTGAAGACCAAACCTTCTTAATTCAGTTTATAACTTACTGAATTAAGAATACATCAATTACAACTTAATGACAAACTCCTAGTACAAGATTGCCATCTCTAGCTTGACACTTTACTAGAACAAGTTTGTCTAACTCTTCACACTCAGATTGTCACAAGAATCTCACCAAATTGCAATGTGCTATTTCTCTCTTTGTAAGTGTGTATATTCTTCTGAGAAGTCACACTTCTTTATATACACACGTCTCCAAAGAGTTCTTCTTCCTTCCAATTTCTTTATGGCAACACCTTTGCCTGCCTTTGAGTTCCATCTCGTGTAGGAGTCTTCTTTCAAGTTAATCTCTTGTATTTGTTCGTATTGCAATCAAATTCCAACTCTCCTGATTTAACCATATGTTGATTTTGTTGAGTTTGTTGAATATGACTTATCAACTCCTTAATTCACGTTCCTTTATTTCTTGACATTTTCAGCTCCTTAAGTATTATATTTGACACTTTATTGGACCAACTTTACTCACCTGTTTCATCAACATGTTGTCAATCATCAAAACTTCATATGACCTAACAAATTTATTTATCCAATCAACTGCTTAAAATTATTCGAGCAATAGCAAATACTTATGTTGATATAGAGGATTTCTATTTGTTTTTGAAAGACCTTTGGTAAAATGCACTAAGAAAAATCATTAAGGCAGAATAACAAATAAACAAAAAGATAATTTAACTCTAACTATACAGTGACATTTTTAAAGAAGAAAACATAACCAAACAAAGGACAAACTTGATCATCAAGGTGAATATATGACTCATTCCATATTGATTATTCTTGAGTCTGTGTCTTGTTCAAAAAAGATTTAAGAGCCAATCGAGATTACTACTGAAGACATTATTGTTTAAAGCAAGGAGTTGACCTTATTACTGTATAGATCTTTAACTAAAGGAAATGAGATCCATTATGAAAAGGGAAGAACAATAACATTATTCGACTACGGTTAACAAATTCAGAGTATGAAAATATCAAGAAGTATTCATTTTCTAATCTACACTCAAGCTAGAGTATTCCTTTACTAATTCTAATCTTTGTTGTCTCCGACAAGTGTTGATATCAACAAGTTGAGCGATATTAGTGTATCTTTGTGAGAAATCATACCCAAACAACTTATAATAATTACCCGAATCGCGGTTTCAGTTTTCAATTTTCACATATCTTAAAAGCAATTGTGGGGGTTTCTTCTTCCAATGATGAATGAAGGAGAAGGAGAGCTTCTGAGAAGAGCTTTCACTGCTCGCCCAAAAATAAAAGAAAAAAGAGAAGAGGCGAGAATTGATAAATTATATAGAATTTATAATAAATCTAAAATATAAATATGTTTGGATAATTTTTTAAACTATCACTATCAAAGGACTTAAATTTGTTTAATTAGGTAATTTTCCTTTTCATCATTTACCAATCGTAATGGTGGCCATATGCATTTCATTATTTCTAAATTTTTTTTTTAAAAAAAGCTTGATAGAGAACAATAGATTCGTGTAAACTTTATTTAAAAAGAAATATTAGCCCTCCTTTATTTATTTGTGTTCGTGAATAATATTTTTTGGTCAATTTTCTTTTCAACTTTTTTTGAAAAAAAAAAAATAACAACAACAACAAACATATTTGTCCGGACAAACAACTACTACCAGCACAAAAGATTATGGAAGTTCGAAATTAATATTTAGCACTAAATATAGTAATTAAAAAAAGAATAATTATCTAAACTCTCAACGGCAGGCACTCGAAGTAAAACCCTAAACCCTCTACACTTGGAAGAACAAAGAATATATTCCTCTGCTTTTCCCCGACTTGTATTATTTAGGAAAATCCAATTGGGGTAAAAGAGAATGGAGCAAAGATTGGCAAATACATGGCGATTGACTGTGAATGAGAAGAAGTTCATAGAATCTGCTTTAGAATCTGAACTGAGAGTAGATGGTCGCCGTCCCTTTGATTATCGAAGGCTCACCATCAAGTTTGGTAGGTAAGAAGCTGTAACTCAATCACCTTTTGACCTTGTCTTTTAGATTTCGATATTGAACTAAAAGTGAGAAATTAGGGTATCTATTCAATGATTTATGGTTATTAAAGCACTCGAATTTAAAAAAAAAATGTGCCTACTCTTACATACACGTATAAATTGCTTTTATTAATCCCCAAATGGAATTTTAGATGAATTCCGGAGATGGTTTAACAGTATAAAGAAATAGAAAATATACAGTGAATGTAGTTTTCAATTTGCTTTGTTGTTTCGACTAACACATTTGAATAGAAGTTTTAATTTTAGTGAAGAAGAATCCTTTCTAGTATGTCTATTATAGTTGTAGGTCGTCTGTTATGGATTGCTTTTGAAACTTTCAACTGCTTCTCGTCATAACTGTTTTGTGTAAATTAAGTATGCACATGGAGTAAAGTTCTTTTCATTGTCCTTAATTTTTGTTTGCTGTATTTCTCAATGTCACACTTCTAGTTTGACATCTATATCACCACAGGTTTGCCATATTAAGGTATAAATGAGAAAATTTTCCCTCTGTTTATATACACCAGTTACTATTTCTTATGATATGTGACATATGCTTGCGCCATTCATATAAGACTTTGCATTATGATTGTTAGAGTTATTGATTTGCAGAGAAGATGGTTCATCAGAAGTTCAACTGGGGCAAACTCATGTTATGAGCTTTGTTACGTCACAACTAGTGCAACCTTATCGAGATCGACCAAACGAAGGAACCCTTTCAGTATTTACTGAGTTTTCCCCAATGGCGGATCCTTCATTTGAGATAGGTCGTCCTTCAGAGTCTGCTGTGGAGTTGGGTCGCATAATTGACAGAGGGTTAAGGTAACATTTCCTTTACTCTTCTCTTCAAAGAAGCCTGTCTCTCTTCAATAAGAGACTGTTATGCATCAAAAAATGTATTAAGCTGTATATTGTCTTTTTTCAAAATATTATAAGATGTATATTGTAGAAGAAGAGGTATTACTATCCTGTGGAGGATAGATTGTATTTATTTTGTCTAGCAGTTGAGAAATGCTTATAATTTTTGAGCACCTGCTCATTCTTTTCCCATTGTAGTAATACTGGTTTGCTTTTTGAGCTTTTGCAGTAGATCTGTTTGAATGTATCATGTATTATTTATCTTTCTGTAGAAAGCAGACAGCAAAGCAATTGTCTAGGTAGTGTTTAGTTATACATCTTGTTATGTTTTGCTGAGATAAATACATTATTTGAAGAAAGAAATTGGTTAAGTCTTCTTTTATTCTGATTTCTAAAAAGGGTAATGCAGGGAAAGCAGAGCTGTGGACACTGAATCACTATGTGTTGTTGCTGGGAAGTGGGTTTGGTCAATTCGTATTGATCTCCATATTTTGGACAATGGGGGGTAAGTTCTAGTGGTGCACATTTGGGTCCAGTTAGGTGCCCATCTACGACTCCATCTGAAGTAATGGAATTAATTGTGTGATTCTTCTATAAGTGCAGTAATCTTGTTGATGCTGCCAATATTGCTGCTTTAGCTGCACTTTTGACATTTCGGAGGCCTGAATGTACACTAGGAGGAGATGATGGGCAGGAAGTGATACTGCATCCACCCGAGGTTTCATTTCTTGATAATTACCCGCTAAATGGAGTTCAAATATGAGGTTGAATTATGAGTAAAATCTCTTTCGACAGAATCATCCATTAAACCCATATTCAGAAGAAAAATGTTTGGTCAAGCAACTACCTTGGACCTACATTTTCCTCTATGTCCTTCCTTTTGTGAAATTTTCCTATCTGAAGGGTTTGCTTTATCATTTCTTAACACATCATTCTGTTCCGTTGTAAATATAATCATGGTGTCTCAATTATACGGAAAAAAAGCCTCTTGTGGTGTCTCCTATTTTTTTCCCTATTAGTTTGTCTTTAAATTTGGAAAACTTTGCTTGGATGAGGTTAAAGTTATTTTGAGCTCAGCTGAATTTGCTCAAGTAGCTTTATATTTTGGAGGAAGTTCTTATATCTCCAACAGAAATATGGAATTAGAAGATTTGTTTTGGAGATACGTTATTCTTGTTGTGGAATAACTGCTTATATTCTTGATTGTGTCTGCTCTTGTTTGTCTCTGACTGTTCATCTTAGACCCTGCAACCTGGGAACTTAGAACAAAAGAGGGGGAAAAGACTGGAGAATTTGGTGCATATTTTGTCTGTAATAAAAAATAAGCGCTGTACTGTCATAATAGGAGCACCTGGCTTGCCTGTTCGCAAAGACTCTATTCGATGTTCAAACATCTTGTTACCCGTAGATGTGGTCATAATCATAGCTACGCGAGAACAAATGAATATGTTCATTGGTTACTCTTTCTATTTGGGTTTTACTTCTTTAAATTCTGTTGCTTGCAGCTAAGCTGCTCGAACTTGGGTGCTGGTATCCGATAGGGGTAAGGATCTAGAAGTGGGATCCTTTATGATCTATATTTAAAGATTTGGGGGTATATAATCAGTTAAGGATGCGGGTGTCGGGATTCGGCTTAAAATAAATCAAATATCTAAAACTAGAGCTATAAAAATCTGCCTAAATTATGAGACATGTGGAAGACTTACATGTAGCCTGTAAAGTGCACTAAGTCAATCTTTTCAAGTTGTAGGTAGCCAAATCTACACTAGCTTTTCCCATGTCTTCAAATCTACCCTAGCTTTTGTCTTGGGAAATCAAATGCCAAATCTTAACTCAAATATCTCCGTAGTTTGTGGTCAAAGTACTCAATGTTGATTGAGTGGATCTGGTACATATCCACACCCATACCCACTATCAAGTGTCGTGTTGATACGTCTGAGGCACCAAAAGTGAAGCGTCCGAGCAACTTAGGCTTGCAGGCCCTTGGGTTAGCAATCTTCATGTTAGTGTCTATCTTGATTAAAATGCATGAACTTGTTACTCCATTTTGATATAATTATTTGTATCTATTTTAACATAAGAAAGAGTAATCTTATACCATCTGTGAGAGCCATAAATTTTTCTGGTGTGTTAGCAAATTACAGGCTACTGTGGGATAATTCATAAAATCATCCATTTTACTCAGAAATAATATGAGCAAAGGAAGTTCTTAGTTTTGATGTACTCTGCAATTTGTTGCTGCTTTTTTGTTTTCATCGTTTTCCATCTTTTGCTTTATGCTTCATCTGTGCCTCCTGCCTTTTAAGTTGCTTCTTCCAGAGTATTTCACAGATGTATACATTATTCCATTATGTGCTTGTTATGGGAAATGTTCATTTCCGTTGCTATTAGTTGATGTGTTTGAAATGTTGGTTAAAATACCTTAAATGTTGACTTATTGAGTATTTCTTGAATTTTGGCAGGTGAGGGAGCCACTTCCCTTGATTATACACCATCTACCAATAGCAGTAACTTTTGCATTTATTGGAGACGAGAATATGGTATGCAACTGGTTAAGTTTCCTCTTTTCATTGTTTTATGCTGTTATAGTTATTTGGTCTTGAAAAATCTAATGCGAACTTTATTCTAATCTAACTTGTATTGGTAGGTTATAGATCCAACACATCATGAAGAAGCTGTTATGAGAGGAAGAATGTCCGTCACCCTGAATGCAAATGGCGATGTCTGTGCAATTCAAAAAGCTGGAGGACATGGTGTCATGCAAAGTGTTGTCATGCAGTGTCTACGCATAGCATCAGTGAAAGCTGGAGATATAACTAGCAAAATTAAAACTGTTGTAAGTATTTGATATCTCAGACTAAATTTCAAGTGCTGTTGGTATCTAAGTTGAGTGGACTCTTCGCTATTGGTGCCGCATCCGTGTGGACACAACATGGGTGTGGGATCCGTACCATATATGGTCAAATAATATTGGGTACTTTGACCAAAATCAATATACAAATTCAAGACAGATACAATGATTTCTGAAATCAAAATAAAAGCTCGGGCGAAATCATAATTTAGGCATATATCTTTTATCATTAAAAGATTTTTGTATTAAAAGTCTAACAATAAGAAGGTGCTTTAAAGATATTTACAGGTTAACATCACTGTTGAATGTGCAATGAATTCAAGAAGTCCATCATAACCTCTATAATTATTTGCAATAATCATGTTACACCCAAAAAAGCAAAGAGATGTATTTATACTTAATAATAATTATAGATCCGAACTTGCTTTAAAAAAACAATAAGAAGGTGCTTTAAAGATATTTACAGGTTAATATCACTATTGAATGTGCAGTGAACTCAAGAAGTCTATCGTAACCTCTATAATCATTTGCAACAGTCATGTTACACCCAAAAAAAGAAAAGAGATGCATTTGTACTTAATAATTATAGATTCGAACTTGCTCTAAAAAATTTGTGTATTCCTTTCCTTCTAAACAATCCACCATGCAACAACAATGACATACCTAGTGTGGTCCCACAAGTGGTTTAAATAGTCCACCATAATTTAGGCATATTTTTATAACTCTATTTTTAAATATTTGAATTATTTTTAACGAATCCACGCACCTGTATCCATACCTAGATTCATACCTCCAAATCTTAAAATTTACATCATGAAGGATCCGACCTCTAGATCCGCACCCGTGTCGAACACCTACTCCCGAGTCCAAACATCTTAGGTTGGTACTATATTCTTGCATTTTGTGCTGAATGATGATTGATGTTTTAAATTAGCAGCCCCTTTCTTTTCCAAATTAGTCTTTATCTAATGATTGCTGTTGTTGGTCATTCTTTTGGGTTTTCCCTTGCCACTACCATGTCCCACTTCATTGCTATGAGAACATCAAAAACTTGCACTAAGATTGGAGAAAAATATGTATTATAATTTTCTATGTTTTGATTTATTCGAAACTGCATAAATGTGGATTTTGAATGGCAATTTTGGATGATACAAGAAGGCAATTTAATCTTGTTCCTTATATGAATGACGGAAGTATGATTTTTTTGGTTACATGTTCGATGCTTTTGTGAATTGGGATAAGTTTGTATTTGTCAACTAGTACAAGTGGTTGTGGTTGGTAGATTGATGCCTGATAGGTTTAATTGTACTCTTTTTGTAGGTTGAATCTTATAAAACAGAGAGAGCTCTCAGAATGGTCAAGCGACATGCTCCTAGTAATGCAGTTGATGTCAATGAACCAGGTCAAAAGGTATGTGGAGGTTGTTTCATAGGTCAAGTGTACATGTAGAGCCATTATATTGAATGACTAGAGTCATGACAGTTAAGACACATTCAATAAGGGTAATGAAAACTAGTTAAAATGGTTTATCTTTTGAAATCAACTTTGTTTCTTACTAAAATGTGGAAAATGGTGAATATCGCTAGGAAGAGAATTCATGTTGCCAATCAAATCTTAAATAAGTGTATCAGCCTCTAAGTTCTTGGAAAGTGTATCTTTTATTACAGTGTTGATCCTTAGCTGAATCAAACTTAAATCTTTTTTTTTTTTTTTGATTTTTTGGATAAAGACTGAAGCAAACTTCATCTTCAGCATTAATAATTTTGACTTGGATTTTTCAGTCAACTCTAAGACTTCAGTGTTCAGTTTTCTTATTTCCATCTCCTTAATGATAAGGCGAAGCACATTTTGGAGGGGCAAAAATTGAAATCAGAAGAGTGCAGTGTTAGTCAGAGCGATGACATGGATGCCGAGCAGGGTAGACTCAACAAGAGGAGTGATAAGAACCGGAGTTTCACAGGCGGGCCGTCCAGTTGGTAGATCTTTGTCCTGTCCTAATCTGAGTTTGTTTAACAGAAAATTATTTATTTGCAATGCAATTTTATATGCTTACTAGTTCCATGAGGCCCGGGCTTAACTCAAAATATAAAAGTAGACAGTTTAACTAAACAAATATAAATTTGTTTACATTTTTTAATTGTATAATAATTAAAATTTCAAATAAGTAAATTTGTACTATATAAAAGTAAAAATCTTTCATTTCACTCTTTTACCATTTTAACTTTAATGTTGATGAAATTATTTAATTCGAAATCAGATGCAGAGTTAAGATTTGAAGTTTAAGGGTTCTGAAGTAATCTTTTAAAGTTATTTGATTCTAAATTAATAATCTATACATATTCAATGAACTTTATAGACAAATGTATAATTTTGAACCAAAGTTACCAGATGCGTCCAAATCTGTAGCCGACACTCTAACTCTGTCATGCTTCAAACTCACTTAAAATTTTTAATAATGTATTTTATTTTCACCCTTAGTAGCATAACTTATGTTTTAATCTTTTGGAATCATCTAATACAACAAATTTTTTCAATAACACCAAATTTATAACCTTAATATCGAGTCTTTATACAAATTAACCTAATAATCTTATAAATATAATAATAAACAATAATTAAAGTACATTAATAGATCAAAAGATTTTTAAACTATACATAAAAATAAGTTTAGGACGGATCTTTATAAGCATATATAAGCTCACTATAAAAGCAAAATATTGGAGGTTTAAGGATAAAAGATATAGTAAGACTTAACAAATGCTCGAGTTGTAAAAGAAAATTTGGTTCCAGAGTTATCTAAATTTTACCAGGATGTACAAGGACAAATAATATACTCTCTCTGTCTCAAAATGTTTATCACATTTCATTTTTCGAAAGATAATTTGACTAATCTTCAGAGCTTTAAGTGAGTTAGACTAATTTAATATTTATTAGTCAGAGCTAAATTGAGTTAGATTAATTTAATATTTTAAAATTAAAATTTAGATATTCAAAAATTATACTAAAAATACTATAAAATTGCAACTCTCCTATCAATATAGTGATCTTTCAAAAAGATATTGGTTAAAATTTATGTAGCTGGATCCACAAAAAGTGAAATCATAACAAATATTTTAGAATGAAAAAATGAAATTTTTTTTTTAATAGGAACACACAGATTCACAAAAGGTTACTGTAGTATATATCAATATAGACCAAAAACAAATCCCATGAAATGTCTTAAGAAAGAGAATGAGTGAAAAATCACATGGAGAAAACAAAAGCAACAACCACGTGTGCAACTCTACACACCAATGAATTAAAGTTCTTGTGGGTTGTGAGGACGACAAAACTTCCTTTATCCTTGGTTATATATAATAGTAATGTAAGTTGTCAAAGTGCCCTGGAATGCTGTCTTTGGGCTAAGATGTTTATTTCTTTTCACATGCATATTAGTATCAGCCATGTAATTTCATCTTAGTATAGAAATCAAAAGCTGTTCTTTGGAGAAGCAGTTCGTATGTTCTTGCTTTGAAAGAACTAACCCATTTAAGAGGAGATGCATTTCTCTGTTACCTTATTAAAACAAAAAAAAACTGATGCATTTCTATCTTAAAGTGCATCCAAAAACTTATTAGGACATGTTAATAGTTGATTTTGCTCTAACTCGCTGCAAAATGTTCCCTTTCTCCTGCTTAGGGATCCATATTCAGAGGCTGTCAACACAGATGATTTGAAAGCTACTCTTGCTTCTCGTGGTGAGTTTTATGATTTTATATGAAGTATAAGCTTGGAGTTCCTTGTCTATGGTTCTCTGACGTTAACATACTGCAAATGGGGCTGAATGTGAATCACCTAAATGAGCTTTACGAATAATGATAACCTGAACTGTGTATGGGTTTTGGAACAGTGAAGTTCATGATAAGCATGGTCTATTTTATGTATATATGTTTGTTAATATAGTCAAAGACTTTGCTAATGTCATAACACACAGAGACTTCATTTTATGTGGGATTTCCACAGAGGCGTATCCAGATTAAGAGGATGAGTGCGCTGTTTTACCATTTGATTAGATTTCACAAAATTTTACCACAACAACTTGACGAACAAGCTATAGTTAATACGATTGACACAACAAAAAAAGTCATTCACTTACAAGCCGTTCTTAACGAGTTTTCAGGCTTTAAAAGCGATCAATATTAACATTCATCATTTGATGAAAATTTTCTTCACATTTTTTTTAAAAGGGAGACAATGATATTGTAAAAGTATTGTATGGAGAGCTTAGGGGTATAAGCTTACCAAGGTGAGAGAGAGGAGAGCTCATGACCTGGACCAAGTGTAGTGCATCAAGGATGAGGATGACGAAGTTTTGGTGGAAGAGGCATGCATTAGAAGGAGATGACAGACATATTTCCATAAGCTCTTGAATGAAGATTTAGAGAACTTTGGGAGTCATAGAGATTTTGGGTATTGTAGGTGCATAAAATCTACGCCTTTGCAGAAGTTGAAGGGGGGTCCATAAGATGATGAGAGGGAAAGCGACCGGGCCTAACAAGATCTTGTGGAATTCTGGAAGAACGCAGGCGAAGCAAGCTTGAAGTGGCTAATTGGGTTGTTCAATGTAATTTTTAGGATGAATAGAATACTGAAAGAGTGAAGGTGGAGTATAATGATTCCGTTGTACAAGAACAATGGCGATATCCAAAATTGTAACTACTTATAGGGGTATTAAGCTTCTAAGTCACACTAAAAAAGGTTTAGGGGAGGGTGATAAATATGAGGATGAGGAGTGTGGTCGTCTCTGAAAACCAATTCGGATTCATACCGGAGCGGTCGACTGTTGAAGTCATTCACCTTGTAAGGAGATTGTTGGAGTAGTACAGGGATACAAAGAGAAACTTGCATCTGATGTTTATTGACCTAGAAAAAAACATACAACAAAGTCCCTAGGGATGTTCTATGGAGGTGTTTGGAATCTAGAGGCGTTCTTGTGGCTTACACTAGGGCAATTGAAGACATGTATAGGGGCGCCAAGACCAGGGTAAAAATAGTGGGAGGAGACTTAGAACACTTTCCAGTTGTGATGGGGTTGCACTAGGGCTCAGCCTTAAGCCCATCTTTGTTTTCTTTTGTGATGGACGAAATTGACGCGGAGGTGTCATGCTGTATGTTATTCGCAGGTGATATCATATTGAATTGACGAGATGCGAGGAGGAGTTAATGACAAGCTGGGAGTTTGGAGACGGACCTTAAATTCTAAATGTTTTAGGTTAAGCAGGACTAAGACTGAGTATGTGAGTGCAATTTCAGTGACATAACGCATGATCTGGGGATGGAAGTAAAGATTGAGTCACGAGACATACTCAAAAGAGGAAGTTTCAAGTATCTCGGGTCTATTGTCACGCCCCGCCTTGGGGGGCATGACTGGCACCTGGTGCCCTACTGGGACCTGGACTGCTGGACTAGCTGAGCCTATGCACTTCTGGTGCCAGGATGGCTCTAACTCTGGATTCAAGAAAACGACGGGCTATATAACGGCTGTAAATACAGCCTCCGGCCGACTAGGCCTATAGCCACCTGTAAGCAGACAACAGCTAACCAGAACAACAGTAGTATGAAGGAACCTATGCGGGCCGACAAGGCCATCATGTTGTCTAGTTACTTCTGAACCAAGAAAACAGGTGCTAAACTGCTACGTGACCGACAAGGTCATCACTACCAATTGAATGAGGCCCCACGCGACCATCATAAACAAACTAAAACATACACACGACCTCACACGACCAGTACAGCTAACCACAGGGAATATACAATCTGCAAGCCTCTAAGAATACTGATAATATGGTCGGGACAGGGCCCCGGCCTACCCATACTGTACAACCAAAAGAAAAGGGATAAACCTCTAGCTATCTAGCTCCGGATGACTGGAGCTGATGACTCTGTGTGCTGGCTGGAATCACGAGGGATCGGTTCCTCGTCTGAGTACCTGCAGGCAAGTAGCAGCGGCCCAAACGGGCGTCAGTACCACTGGTACTGAGTATGCAAAACAACAACTGGAAAATAACTGAAAATAAGCAATATAACTGATAAAACTGGAATAGAAAGAAATAGACTGTAACTGACTGAAAGTATGAGTTTAAGACTGTCCTCAACTATGCTGAAAGGAGTAGGAGTCATACCTGGGAATGTAGCGTTCTACTGTCGATCTATTCATATCTAACGTAACATGACATATTATAACATAACATAGCATAGCACACATAAACCTTACCCGACCCCCATAAGCCGAGAGGTACAACCAACACACAATCTATACCGCTACCCCGGTCATCCCATCTCCCCTAGTAACTATAAGCATCCTGCCGGTCTCCTGGGTATGCATTTGGGCCTGCTGAGCCCCTGACTATAACTTTACCTGAGTCTGGAGGACTCCTGAATCAACACCCTGGGTGTCCCGCTCGACGGGGGTGTATAAAAGCCGACCAAGGCAAAATATGGGGAAACTGGCATCCCATCTTCGTCCCCTAGGGGACGGCATGCCACTCCGTAGAGCGACGTATCCTCGCCCTCTGGCGGACGTGTCGACACAATTATTAACCCTGGGGCGGTCATGAATGCTAGGTAATCCAACCCAAAACAATACAGTCAGGTCTCAACTAGTAATACTAACTGCATATACTACATGCTGAAACTAGTGATAATGATGTGTATGTATATAATACATGCTGAAACTAATGATAGTAATATGTATATATGTATTACATGCTGAAACTAATAATGGTATATATATAATTTCTGTCATACTGTACTGAATCTGATACTGAAATAGGATATAATATTTCTACTGAGAATTATGCTGTATAACTAAGTTTCATGGTAAACAACTTACTATTTCTAACATGCTTTCTAACATTCATTTTAAGCTACTATTCTGCTTCTGAAATACTTTACGGGAACTTATATTGCTTTACTAAGTTTCGGCTAAACATGATAATATCCTGACATATTTTACTAAATTACATACTGGACATGCTGTACTGTTTCTGAAACTTCCTACTGGAATTTTATATCGTGCTAGTAAGTTTCATGCTACACATAACATGATGGTTCTAACATTATACTAAAATTCATACTAAACATAATATGCGGCTTTTGAAACATTCTACTGGCACTTGAACTATTTGACTATACCGGAACTACTAGCTTGCTGAAGAAATTGGCTTTACATACCTTATCCGGTAACTTTCTGAGTATCTGGCGTAACTCGGCTAATTTTCAGCTATTTCTTCCAACTGCATTCATATTCATAACAATTAGAACTAATTTCATCGATATTCTGGAAGAAAATACTACTTAGAGTATATATACAGCCCAAACTTTGACTTATCGAAAAACAGTCGAAAACTCGCTATTTCTCGGAAGTCCAGAAGGGAGAAATACTCACTTTAGGGATATAAGTACATTGACACTAATTTGGAGCAATTCCACTTACCTTGGCTCGGTAGGATGACGATTCACCGGCCGAATTTCGCGAAACTAATTCTGCAGGAATGTTCTCTGCAGCTTTATACTTCGGTATCCGGAGTTAATTTGAGTTTGGACTGCGTTTGACGGCGTAATCGGACGAATATTTATCAAAACCCTTCGTCCCTTACTGTTTTGGTCGTGTTCTGGAAATTAAATTGTGGAGAAGTGAATTTTAAAACAAAGTGGAGCTTTATATAGTTGGGCCTGGACACCTCCCTCCGTGGCACGTTGGCCATCGCGGAGGGGCTTCCTCCGTGGCACGCTGCCATCGCGGAGGGGGTCTGCCCAGCCTCCTCTTGCAATGGTCCGATGCGGCGCTTGTTCGGTCTTCCCCCAGGCCGTTTTCTAGCATGTATGGCATTTTAAAACTCTTAACCAACATGCGAATAGGCCATCTACATGTCAAGAATTTACGGGGTGTAACATCTATCATATAACGTAACGGGGAGATTGACGAGGATCCTGCGCATCGTATTGGAGAGAGGTGGGTGAAATGGAGGCTTGCTTTCACGGTCTTGTGTGAAAAGAATATGTCGCCAAGGCTTAAGGGTAAGTTCTATAGAATGGTGGT
This sequence comes from Datura wrightii, assembly GCA_035772735.1. NCBI lineage: Eukaryota > Viridiplantae > Streptophyta > Magnoliopsida > Solanales > Solanaceae > Datura > Datura wrightii. The sequence goes on along the minus strand of JASDFA010000001.1, from coordinate 169,837,871 downwards.
TAGACCTATATTGTTGTATGGGGTGAGTGCTAGCTGGTCAAGAACACATGTTCAAAAGATGAAGATAGCAGAAATGAAGATACTCAAATGAATGTGTGGACATATTAGGAGAGATATGATTAATAACAAAATTATACAGGGCAAGGTAGGAGTGGCCTTTGTGGAGTACAAAATGAGGGAAGCGAGACTGAGATTGTTCAGGCATGTGAAGTGGAGGTGCCTGAATGCACCAGTGAGGAGGTGTTATAGTGGGTGTTAGGAGAGGTAGAGGTAGGTCGAAGAAGAACTGGAGGAGGTGATTTGACAGGACATGACATACCTTCAACCTACTGAGGACATGACCCTAGAAAATTAAATTTGGAGGTCGAAAATTAAGGTAAAAGGATAATAGGTAGCCGTGTTGTGTAGCACCTTTATGTGGGAGAGTCGGGGCTATTCTCCTATTTTCATTTTTCTCCTTTTAAGTAGTATTATATTACTATTTAGTACTTGTATAGTATTTTCTTACTTTGTTTTATATTGTTACATGTTGCTTCGTTAGCTGTGTTTATCTTGCCACTTTGCTGTCATTACTTTGCTTTCTAGCCTGTTTTGGTTATGCGTTGTTGTGCGGAGGCTTTCACTGGAAACAACTCGTCTTACCCCACAAAGGTAGGGTAAGGTCTAGGTATATCCTATCCTCCCAGACCCCACTTGGGGGGGGGGGGGTGGAAAGAAGAAGAAGAAGGAAAAGGAAACACAAATTAAAGTAATGGAAAAATAAGAAAAGAAAATAGGACAAAAAAAGAGGCAGCAAAACAGGAACCAAAAAAGAAAAGAAAGGGAAGGAAAAATTAAGAAAGAGAAGACAGAACAAAACAGAAAAACGTTGACTTCAAAATAAAATGGTGGTGGTAGGGGATTCAATCCTGTCCTTATTAATAAAGGTGCACGCAGCCATCAGTGCACCAAACTAGCATCTTGTGCATGGGTTCGTACAGATATATATAAATATGCGCACCATACCGTCCATGTAAATTTGCCCCTGATTGTCCAGCTTTACTTGTCAAGTAATTGTCAACAAGTTTGTGAGACTTTTAATCTAAGTGCATACCAATAAAATGTCAGTCTGATGTCTCTTAATTTGTGTATAAAGAATACTATGTGGCATGAAACACTGTGATTTAGAGAAGAAGAAATTGGAACTTTTTATATGTTGTCAGCTATAAAGGCTACATTCCATCAGTTTCATGCATCATACCCGAAGTAATTAAAAAATGCTTATATTAAGCTTTTAAGAAAAAGCACACGTCACTGAACATAAGAAATTTCAAGTAATTTAACATTTGGCTTTAACAAAAAGAACTTCAACATTTGTCTTTTTGAGGGTAGGAGAGAGCTCCTTTTTCTTAGTAGCTAAAGAAAAGTGGTTCCTTCTATCTAGAATTTAAAGAACCCTCCGATCATCTCATCCTCCTGATCAGCTTAACTTTTCTCATGACCCCACATTTTCTTGATTTCCTTGCCCTTTTGATCAACATTGACCTACCCAAAGTTTCCTCCAATATTTCGCTTTGTTTTAGCTGTGTGCTCTACTGGATAAGATCCATCTTTCCACTTGATACAGAGCTCTGGGCTTGTTTACAAGAATAACTTAAGCCTTGTGATACAGTGACATGTGATGTAATTCAAAGCATAATAGCTCGAACTAATTGCTGTTTGGATGCAGAACATTTTATGTAGCAAGTGGAAAATCCTTCTAGTTGAGAAAAAATAGCAGAATTCCATAGTATGGTTTGATTTGATTGAGAGAATAACTTTGCTAACACTGGGTGGTGATATATCTCATTTTGAAGCTGGCCTTAAGATGCTGGATATATATGCACAAGATGGAGAAGAAAGGATTGGCTGTTCATCTATTACATGTTTGAAGAATTCTACAGCCATGTCCACTTCATAAGAATAGAGATGGTGCAGTGGACCGAAGAAGAGTTATGATCATCTAAGGAGATTGTACATCATATTGGATGGGAAGTCTATTACTAAATGTTGAAATTTCAAATTTTGGATAAGAGCAGGTGATTTGTCCTTTACACGAGTTGTTGCTATTGAAGGATGGCCAATAGAGGATGTGAAGCTGGCAAATTCGGAAGAGGTTAGAGGAAGATGTGAAGCTGGCAAACCCGGACGAGGTTGAAGGAAACTCATCAAAATTGAGAACTCTCTTAAATCTGGAGTGGAAGGGAGGGTGGCATTTTCTATTTTGGTGCCTGACATTTGAAGATCAAGGCCTTTGATAGTACAGTTTATGGCGTGTATTTTCTTAAATGCGGTCTTCTAATCTATCTTGTAATTTGTTTCAAAGAAAAGTAGGAGGTTATGTGTCTCTTTCTGACTATTTCTCTTCTTAGCACCTAATGATTGCCTTGAATGTTATTATTTTGAAGGGTACATCTTTTCAATTCTTCGTCGCTGCATAGTTTAGCCAATTTGTAGATTTGTCATTTTATGGTTTGATCTTTGAACATGAAATTGGTTAATACTAAGAAAGTAAGGAACTTGTGAAAACCAGAAAGTTTGTGTTCTGAAGTTTGAACATTTTCACTTGAAACAAGCACAGTAAGATCGGGGATAAGCTGACTCACATTGATTGATTATACATTATGCAGGTTCAGTAGCAGTGCCTATGAAGCTAGACAATTTAGGTGATAATATTAGAGATGAAACAAAATCAGATGAACCACTTTCAGATGTTAATCCTGTATCTTCATCGACTGGCTCAGCTGGAAAGGAAATGGCAATAAGCAGAGAGAAGACTTTACAAGATGCTGTTAAGCCTAAGAACAAACGGAAAAAGAAGAAATCGTCTAATATTGCTGCTGTTTAGAGAATGCATGTGTGATCTGTCTTTTTGAGGTACGTGGTTGATTGTGTTATCTCTTGTATGTAACCTATTCCAGCTTGTAAATAGCATCGGTTCTTGGTAGCTTTTTTCTTCCTTCCTCAGCTTGGGGAAAGAGGTGCGTGGTTGCTTTAATCAGATGCCTAGTACAAGTTTTTCTTTAAGCAATAGTTGTACTCTCCAGTGCAGTAGCACTATTTTTCTTTTCTTATCTGTCTCATTGTGTAGTTGTACACCTTTAGGTTTGATGAGAAATGAAAGTTATGCCCTTCAGGCTTGGAAGAGTATTATATGCACGTTTTGGGTTATGAAAAAGATTATCATTTCACTGGAAATCTGCAAGGAATTCTCAAATATACTACATCTCTAATTTCTTTCCATAATAGGTTACTTATCAGAAAGTAATTTTTTTTCCATAAATGTTTGTGATTGTTTTTGTTTTGTGGCTAGGTCATCTTTCACCCCTCCAAGGCTTCAACTTAAGCGTGTGCTACTATAATGTTATTAAGATCATAATGTAGAGTACATGCCAATTCCATTTCGCCGGATTGAAAGAGCCATTAACCATTATGATCTCTTTCTTAGAAAAGAAATTGCTTAATTCTTCCTTGGATAATTTTTTGACATTCTTAAGTTGTTCTATATATATTTACCCAAAAAGGAATTGATCAGTGTCCCCTTTTGCCTATGTTGCTCGGACTCTCCAAAAATGTTGCTGCACCAGTGTTGGATCCTCCAAAAATACACTACTTTTGGAGGATCCGACACGCACCCCTCCACATTATTAAAGAGTCCAAGCAACATAGTTTTTTGCTAATTTCCAATTATGAACTCCATCTCTTCTGCACAATTTTATGAATCTCAAGTAAATAAGGAGTATATGGTTTTATTAACACTAATTGATAAACATTACACAAGTTTTAGAAAAAACAAAAATACCTTTTTGTTTCAATACAAGTTTTAGGTGGGAGTTCTGAATCAAGCAGGTTATATGAGGGTGTATCATTTAGTGAAGCACCAAGGTACTACAATACAATTAAGAGAATACAAGCACAAAAAGGAGCAAAAGGCAACTACATTAAACATATAAAAGCTCTTCCAATTTCTAAAACAAATTTACCCATCCAATTTGGTGCTACCTATTGAGTTTTTGGCAAAAAACATCCCTAAAGTAATAACTTAAACTATATCCTTAATATATCACTGTGAACAAAAAACATGCTTCAAGTTTTTTGTAATGAGCAGGTTTCATCCTTTTTAATCCCCGTTATAAAATTAACGGGCTTTTACGAAGCTGCATGTTACATTTGCCCAAAACATTGCCTGATTTCCATGCTCGATCATTCACTAAAAGGAAAAACTATGGCACACGCCATATTGTGTATAAAGAAAATAAGTGGTCTTCTCTTTTTGTGCTGACAAAAGTACTGCTCCTACACATGACATGAAGCAGTGTATAGCGTTATTCTCTCATTTCTGTAATTTCTCGGGTTTTCTGGTTTCTAGAACTTTGTATTTCTCCATTTCTGGTTTTCTGGGAAGGGGAGCCTTGGAGCAATGGTAAAGTTGTCTTCGTGTGACCTATAGGTCACGGGTTCAAGCCGTGGAATCAGCCACTGATGCTTGCATCAGGGTAGGCTGCCTACATCACACCCCCTAGGGGTGCGGCCCTTCCGCGAACCCTGCGTGAATGCGGGATGCTTAGTGTACCGAGCTGCCCCATTTCTGGTTTCTGCGCCCTTCCCCCAACCCTGCGGTATGCTTAGTGTACCGAGCTGCCCCATTTCTGGTTTTATGGAGTTTCTGCATTTTTGGTTTCTGAACTTTCTGCTGCAGGTTTTAGCATTTTCTGCATTTCTAGTTCTGCTGTATTTGCATTTGGATTATCAGTTCAGTTCCATCTTTTAGGATCTAATGTGGTGAAAGCTTGTTGCAGAACTTACAAATATATGGTGTTTGTGGTTTTACTGTGAATCTTTTTCTGCTGAAGAATAATGGTGAAATGAGGACTTTGGGTTTTATTACTTTTTTTCTTTAATGACTGATAATGGTGAAAAAGATGGAATCTTTTTTTTTTTTTAGTATGCTGCAATTCTGTTGCATGTTCTTGACTATTCATGTTGCTAGTGATGAAAAGGATGAATTGACTAGTATCTTCATAATAAATTCTAGAACAATAGGAAAGATACAATCCCTTGAAATCTCCTCTAAGCTCGTTTTCAAAGCACGTGTTACAACTACCTATTACAAAAATCTGTGCGTGAACCATGGTGTTTTTGGCGGAGATGACATGTCTTGCATGTGATTTTGAGGATTCCATTATTTTTGTGGCCATGAATAACAGAAGGATGTAATCTGCTCATTTCGTTAAACTTGAAGGATGTTTTGTGCTTACAGTGATATCTTAAGAATGTAGTTTAAGTTAATAAGTATTACTTGAGGGATGTTTTTTTTGCTTTAAGTGTTATTTTAAGGATTTAGTTCAAGTTATGAGTATACTTTTGGGATGTTTTTGGCCAAAAACTCCTACCTATTTGAGTGAAATCGTTCCAATTTTTCATCTCGTCTGAATTTCTTTCTATCAAAAATTTAGACTTCATGCTGCAACTAGTTATTTGGTTATATAACTGTTTTATGAAACACATACATCTAACTACTTTCATTTTCTTATCTCAGATTGAAATTACTCTGCATGAGATTAGTAAATTCTGTGACTAATTGCACTGTTGGGGCAGCACACGAAATTTCCTGACGCAAGCAGTTTAATCATTGTCCTCAATTCGAAGAACATGAATTGAAATCATTGCTATCGATGTTCAGTGTGAATGGAAGACTAAAGAATGCTGCATTTGGTATTGGTATTTGAGTTCCAATCACTTGATCCCGCACCAGAACTAGTGGCATTCTGGAATCTTGATTTGAACTCCTTTCTGGGACTTGAACTCAGAGGGAGACTCAAAATGCTTTGTTCTTGAGAGTTTTCTCTGGCTTCTTGTAAAGAATTTCTATTTATAGTTGTAGAGAAAAAGACAATCACATTGTAGACGTACTCTTCTGCTAGACTTGACTGACCAACTATTTATGTGGCAACCCTATTCGATTGACCTAAGCATGTCTAGTTCAATGCTTGGGAAGTTTTTATTTTACATTTATGTTGACGTGGCACCATATAACTTCATATATGATTTGATATCATTAGTTTTGAATTTTAACTTGGCGCACCACGTCATTTGATTATTCGAAGTATGCATTTGAATGGATCTTAGAGGTTATTCCAAATGTATTTGGACCACACAACAGTTGGGCTTTGACTAATTTATCCAAAGTCTATTGACTAGTACTACTATGTATTTGGACAAATAAGTGTTTGACTAGCTCAATTACTGTAGGGAAAAAAACCTAGATAAATAATATAAGAGACAATATTATAAAATATATCAGTATTTTGAAAAAGTAATAGTTTTTTTTAACAAAACCTAACAACATACAGGAAAAAATAAAAGCAACATAAAATTTTTTACCCCTTAAATTATGTAAGTAGCGTTTTAACTTATTTCTCCTTATATTTCTTTTAAATTATTTTTATCCATGTTTATCATATCAACATATTGTCTCTCAACTTCTATTTTTAAACGTTTCAGAAGTAATTAATTTTCTGCTATTACAAATATAAAAAATCAAATTAAATACTGCTTTCATTCAAAGAAAAACAAACAACCATCACAAATGTAAATAAATCAAATTATATTCTGTTTTCATTCAAAAGAATAACAAACAACCATCACGAATGTATATAAATAAATTATATAGTATTTTCATTCATCAATAAAAACAAACAACTATCACATATCTTATAAACTCAATTTATATAGTGTTTTCATTCATCAATAACCAATTTATAACCTGATCAGATGCAAAATAGATGAATTTTCTAAGAATTTGATGAAAATAGGAATTGATAACCTAATTTTGTGAAGCCAAAAAAGGGTACAATTGTTGATTTGAATTGAGATAAACTTGTATGTTTGCTATGAAGATGTACCAGAGTTTGCCAGCAAAAAAGACGCATTGATGGACTGAGGTGAGAGAGAACAAAGATTGCAAAGACAGCGTATTAGAAAAGGAAAAAAAGGGCATTTATGACGTTTATCTATCTTCCTAAAAAAAGTGCAAAGATAACTCAGCAATTCCCACGAATCCTAAAAATATAAATTTGCCTAATCGGATATCTTTTATAATTAATACTAACTAATGTGAAAATAGTATGTGTATATATATATATATTGTAAATATGGGTCTTATTTATTTATATATTGTGATTTTTCTATTATTATATGACCCAAGAAAATATAACTAATCCCGGATTTAGTTACTCCAGGATTATTATTCCGCCTTCAATTAAGAATAAAGAATAAATATGAGTTTATCCTATATTTGGTTGAGATAAAATTTTGGGATAACTTATCGTGGATTAGTTATCCCGGGATTATAGTGTTATATTTATCCCACCCTCAATAGTGGGATAACTAATCTCGGAATAACTAATTTCGGGATGAGTTATCCCGAGATTTTATCTCAACCAAACATGATATAACTCCATATTTATTCCTTATTCTTTATTAAAGATGGGATAGTGATCTTGGATAACTAAACTCGAGAATAGTTATCCTTGAATAACTTATTTTCCAACCAAACGACCCCTAAGTGTCTTACATGTCATCATCTTTGTTGCGAATTTCATTTATTTAGATTCATGAACAGGGATTAAAATTGTGTAAATAATATATTTTGAGTTTTGGTTATATTGTTCAAATTATTAATAAGAATGAGTTATTCTAATTAATTTTTTTAGTGTGCTTAATTCTTTTATTAGTCCATTATATATGCTTGAAATAATTTTTTGCCTTTTAATTCATATATATATATAAAAGGTAAAAAAGAAAAAGAGATAAATGTTGATGATTTGAAGAATAGAATATATATTTGAAATGGTCAATTATTGATAAAGCGGAGAGAGTCTACCATTCAAAGTTGGAAGAGGTATTTATTTTTTAAAGCAAAGTTAAAGGTCAAAAAAAATTTTCACCCTATATAATTGGAGTATGTTCCTTAAAATAATACAGTCACCTTGCCTTCTAAAGCTATGAGTTTTTCATTTTTTTTTAAATGATGGTGTACGAATTCATTTGTGTATCTTGAGCAATTTATGAAAATATCTATTATCTACTATCAGTACAAATATTAGATAAATTTTAGTGAGTTTCTGTTAGATAATTAGAATTGGAATATGCTCTGAGGATTATGCTCGAGTAATGTCCCTTGTTATTGATGATGTTCCAAATGATGAGCCGATTCGGGATGATGAGATAGGCTCAACCCAGGCGTCACCTGGATTTATTGCTATAATGGTACTCCAGGACATTCTAGTCTGCATGCTGGGATTTCTTGAGGAGATAACACTAACAGCTATTCTACCCGGTACATCAGATGACTCTCAGACTAGATTGAAGGATACACTCCTGATCATATGACTGCTCCAAGATTTCAGACTCCAGGAGCCCAGCCAACTATTGTCGTAGCTCCTAAATTTAAGAGTATGTCTTTGTCAGGCCTTGCTCCACCTCTAGTTGTTAGGCATATCATGTCTATTAATGAGCAGAAGATGTTCGATCAATTTTGAAGGATAGATCCTTCCCAGTATAGTGATTATCAACATGATGATGCTTATGAGTTCCTTAACAATTGCCATGAGAGACTTCATAACCTGGGTTTGGAAGAGTCTCAGGGGGTATACTATGTAGGTTTTCAAATGCTTGGGCTTGCCAAACATTAGTGGAGAGCCTACATTGAGACTAGACCAACTTGTTTTTCTCGAATTGATTAGAATATTAGCAAGCACCTGAACGAAGAAATCACCGAAAATGCTGAATTTTAAATATTCTTGGCCCACTTTACTTAGTATTTATTCCTTTTGGATCCAAAAATACATTTTTTTAAATAACTTTTTTAATAGGGGTTTTGAATCAAATGTACCTTTTTTTGCTCCCTTTCCCCCAAGAATACAAGAAGCTTCTCAAGAACACTTGAATATTCAAAATTCTGACACCCCTCAATTCTTCTTGGAATCACTTCAAATTTTAGGAATAGACTTTCTTCAACCTAGAGAGCAGACCCCCAATAAGTTGCAACCTTGAATTCATCCTCAACAACCAAGATCCGTCTCCAAATTCATCAAGTGCTTCAAGTTTTTAAGGTCTTCGATGGTGGGTTCTTCTTTCCAACTTCAATTGAATCGAATTCTTGGATTTAGACTCAATTAACACTAGAGAATACTAATCTAGTGTCAAAAAGGACATTAAAACAAGAATCAAAGATGGAATTACGAATTTGGGATGAATTTTTAATTTTGTCAATCTAAGACTAGATATGTAGGAACAAATTTAACCATGCTCTGATACCAATTATAAAATATCAAATGCAAAAAAATAGAAACCTTAAGATAAGAACAAGAACAACAAAAACAACAACCCAGTATAATCTCACCAGGTAGGGCCTGGGGAAGGTAGAATGTACGCAGAATTTACCATTATCTCAAGAGTAGAGAGGCTGTTTCCGGTAGACCCTCGGCTTTAAGTAAGCTAAGAACAAGAAGATAAAGATAAAAGTTAGACACAAGCAAGGAAATCAATTGACTATAATGATAAATATATCAAAACATCTAATTGATTAGAATACTAACAAGCACCTAAACTAAGAAATGGACCTCAATGGAATTAAATTCACCTCGCAACCCACTTGTCCAACAAGCACTAATAAAAGCTTCAATCAAGCTCTCAAATCTCTCAAGAGAAGACAATTCAATATTCATCAAAAACTAAGTCTAAAATTAGCAAAGCTCATCTATTTATAATCTAGGCTAATTTATTACAAAAGTATCCCAAAAGCGGTTATTTGTGTAAATTGCAAGGCTGGTCATAGTTTGCAAACTAGACTTTTCTTCCTTCTTCTCAAGCAAATATCAAAGCATGAAACCCCTTGCTTGACATCAACGTATGTTCAAGCACCTCTATTTTCATGAATAGTCCTTTGTAGAGCTTGGAGGTCTTGATCTTGGCTCCCTGTGAATGGTCTTGATGCAACTTCGCTTGCATCATGTTATGAGATACAAATTGTATGTGGTGGTCGTATATGAAATTTTGATATTAACCTATAAATAAGATTTTAAATCAAGATTTTTTATTCCACTTTATTTTAGCTGACTTTTTTTTGAGAGAGAAAATGCTTTACGACTTTTTCAAATCATCTAAGGTGAGTTCCTACTCAATTATATTGGTTATTTCATTGATTTAGCAAGGAATAATATTAGAACCATCATTTTAATCGATAGATTTCACGAATTGATCTCAAGAACAATTGAAGGAATTTTTCGGAGATTCTTAAAGAGGTAAGTCCCTAGCTTATTTATAGAAATTAGGGGTATATTTGGGATTTATGTATCCTATTGAAAAACATATAATTGTTGGTTGATTCTCGTATTCTCTACGAACATGAATTTTGCCTAGAACCCTAGTTTCACATAAAAGTTGGAAATTCATGAAAATCGATTAAAGTTCTAAAGTATTTTTATCGAAGTTGTAGAGGCATTACTGAACATTGTGGAATATCTCTAGATGGTTTTAGTGGAATTTGAGATATGTCTCTTTTGTATATACATTTGACACAAGGTTTAAATAGGATTTTATAAGTGTGCACGACAAGCTTGCGTCGAACCTTCATATTTTGATTTCTTATTACGTTATATATACTATATATGATATTTAAACTTGTTTTTGTCGTATGAATAATATTGTTGAAATTGAAACTTGATAAATTATTTGAACATGATTCCGAATCGAGTTATGACTTTCAACTACCCTTATTATGGGAAGAAAAATTTAAATGATTTTGGTTAGTATGCTATGGCTTATGATTTCAGTTATTATGCCATATTTTTTATTTTGTGCCTAGCATATATGAGTAAGTTGTATTATTCCAGAGGATGAATAGCTGTTATGAATCCTAGCGAAATGCTTTGAGAAGCCTAGTCAGTTGGGAGGAGGATTGATTGTCGTGGGTTGGCACCCCCAGTGCAACTCTTTCGAACAATGGAAACCTATTGCGGCCTTTCAGTTTGGATTACACCCATGAGTTGGCGTAAAACTACCATTTTAATTTGTCCCTGGAGTTGGCATGATAATAAGATGATTTACTTGATTATGACTTTGATTAAATCGACATGAGTTTTCAAACATAATGATTTAAAATTAACTATTTCTTCATTGATGATTTTTATGAGTTTCATGATTTACTTTATCACTGGATTTGAACTATTTTTATTAATTTTTTTATTGTATTTATTATTATAATTATTTTATTATATTAAATCTTGTCCCAAGATACTCAATGAATACCCAATACTCAGACATATCATTGTTATTTTTTTATGATGTGTTAGAGAGCGTGGACGAACAGGTTCCAAAGGATCATAACCCCTAGGAGGGACTTGCTTATCATAAAAAAAATTGTGAACTCACATGCTTGTTTATGGGACACTACTATCGTCTTTATCTATTATAGTAGTTTTGAATTGCGTCCTAAGTTAGTTATTTCTTTGTTCATTCATTGAGGCTTCATATACAGATGATCATATTGTGATTAGTTGTTGCAGTCATTTCTTGACTTGTTGGCACATTTTGCCGTGCTTATTAGATATTGCAGATTATCATTATTCATATCATTGCTTATTTTCATTTAATAATTGTCTTATGTCTAAATCTGCATAATTTAATAATCAAGAATAATGGGGAAATTACGTGAATCTACCATCTTTATAAAGTGATTTTGATGTGGTTCCGCAGCATCAAATGTCTATTATGCCAAGATCAGGTTTGAGGTGTGACAATAATAGATTTCTATTTTGAGTATTTTTTTACTAGCTCAAATCATCATTTAGCCTAAAAATCCCCAGATTCCACTTTTAAATCCATATTTAAGGACTACAATTGAGTAGGTAATCAAGAGATAATCATAAGAGAGTGTTTAGACCGGTTATCCCTCATGTATGACCGAATTTCTTTCTCTAAATAACCTTACACCGTACTGCAAGCATCCAAAATGGTGAAACAATGATTAAGATCCCAAAATATTTCTATATATATTCCAGGAAAAACCTTCATTATGATTGTGATATGGATCCTTACAATCGTGCTTTAGTCCAGTCAAACCTTTCACCACCGCGACCCAAATCCCACTAAACACTAGATAAAAATCTTCCTCATAGAATGCTCTCCTACTTCTTGTTATGAAATATCCTTGCAAAACCCATTCTAACTTTATTTTTAGGGTCCTCAATAATGCACCTTGAGGTCTAGTATTCAGGGCTTTAGAAATTTGACACATTTGCACCTCAATGTTCCGATAGGAAGCTAATTGATCTTTCAAACTTGCATTTTACTCTTATCATTTCCTTGAATATTCCTTCAATGTGATTCATTTCTCTACTTAAAGATGTGATTGATCTTAAGATTTGTGTTAAGGAGGATATTTACTTGGTCGTGGGTACATAGGGATCTTTTAGAAGAGTAACTCACTCCTCTACTACCTTGATTGTTGTTGTTGTTCCAAGTTTGGTTGGGCTGTGATTGAGCATTTTGTATCCAACCTCCTTGGTTTGATCTTGAAAATTGCTTACATATTGATCTTCTTTATTTTGTATTTGGTGGCCCCATATTGGCTAGGTACTTGTTGGTAGTAACCACCATCTTGCCCTTTGAAATTTTTACCCACAGTAACTTGATTGCAATAACCCATTTGAACTCTTTCCACCGCATTAACTTGCTTAAACTCGGGTTTTTCAATAGATTCTTCGCCAAGGGTTTCATGAGTACGAGCCCGATGTGACTCCATTGTACTAGCATAGAAAGCGTGGTATTGATGATTTGAAAGCTAGCCTTCCAAATTGCTGGAGGCAAAATAGGATTATCATATTGTGACACTTGTGGAGCCGCAAAAAGGTTAACCAGTGATGATGGGGGAGCTATGGATACTCTACCTGCTCATACATTTTAACCTATGGTACTGTCACGATCTGAGCTGAGACCCCGGATCGAGACATGGGATCTAGAATCACGAATGGCTCCAAATCGACTCATGGCATGGCATGGCATGAACATAGCAGCTAAAGAGCATAAATTAACAAAAAATGATAAACTGGACATGAACAAGAGGAAGTCTATGCACATAATAATCATAAACCGAGTCAACACTGACAAGTTGAGTTTTTACACATTATCTGAAAGCCCCTAACATAACTGATGAACTGATGAGACAACATCCCCAACTAGCTCGACAAAAGTCTGTAATTGAAATAACAAAATAACAAAATAACAAAATAAACTAAGTGTCCTCAGAAGATGAGGACTAACCAACACTGGCTAGCAAAATGATACGGAAGCAGGACTAATGGCGTGGCTGAGTCTGATCTCTCAAAACCTAAGTCTGATCTCTCAAAACTATATCATGAAAAGATACATCATAGAATATGCGGTCTGTACTTTGAATGTATTGAGTATGTAAGGTAATTAAAAATGGATATTAAAATACATAAAAGTTCATAAGAGTAGGGGATTTCAAACATGAAGTGATAATCATAACATAAACATGAGGGCTCAAGGTTTTCAAAACCACTCATAAACTAGTCATAATCGTAATCATAAGAGAAATTTTGTAAAAATATAACTTGAGCCAAAGTATCATAACCATGATCATGCATAAAACATAAGGAACAGTGGGAGAACTCGTCTTAACCGACACCATCATGATAGAGCTTATATGATGCCCCAACTTATCGCTCTAGTGGGCAGAGCCGTGCTGGCTTGTCAGGCAAGGGACGTATATTGCATGATCTCACTAATGGTACCCACCTAAAGTACAGGGACATACCTAGAGTCCATTAATATAAACCTACATTGGTGCGTAGTTCTGAGACCATGGAGTTTACCTGAACGTCGGGCCTACTCGGTGCTAGACACTGCTACCAAAAATATGCACATGAAGGCTCATATAACAATCGTGAAAATCATACATGAAGTTCATGGCTAGTTAAATCATAACATACTTGCTCATACTTGAAATACATGATTAGCCATGAAAGAAGGGTCCATGAGTTGGCCAAAATCATAAACTCATAAATTATGAAGAATATACATGCTTGAGAAATCATTATACTTGAGATTCATAAATTCATGAAGAGTACTTGTAGAAAATCATATCATAAATCATAAATCATAAGTTAGGCTTAAGAGAATCAACATCATAGTAGAATCATAAACTTGACTTTTCATGAAACTTGCATAATTGGGCATAAGTTTTCTAAAATTTGGAATCATGAATTGATAATCGAAAATAAGTATACAATCTGCCCATAGATCTTAAAATATGATTTGAAACATGAATAGAATTGATCCATAAATAAATCATAGAGAATTTCATGAAAATTGGGGTAAAACCCCATAGGACCATACACTTGAATTCATGAACTTGAGGTGAAATTTGAGCATGAGAGTGAAAGAAAACTCTCATCATGGTCCTACATACCTGGGTAATCTGATTCTTAGCTTGACTTGAAAAGCCCAAGAGATTTGGCGGAGAATTGGAGGATCACTAAGCTTGATCTTCAATAGAACCCTCTAAACTTTCATGCATGAGAGTTGAATGAATTAGAATAGGTTAAACTCCCTTAATAAACTCCTTTTAGGGCTTAAAACGACGTAGTTTAAGGCTTAGGAGCTTAGGATTTATGGAAATACCCTTAATGAATTCGTAGGAAAAACTGATCTGCCAGCTGTCACGAATTGTACCAAGGGTTGTACAATCCTCTTACGACTTGTGGTATCCTCCATACTGACCAGGTCCAAACCCTCCAACCCTCTGAATATTTTCACGAATCTTACTATTATCTGTAACACAGTTCTACGAGTCGTACCATCAATCACTGGATAGCTCCGCAGACTTGCTACAACTCCTGATCACGGGTCGTACCCACATACTACGACTCATAGTGGGGACTCGTGGTCTGAGGAATAAAAATCTCTAACCTGATCCACGGGTCTTCCTACAACATGTACTACCAACCTATGACTCGTAGGTTGAGTCGTATTGAGGCAAAAATGTAGATTTTTTGCTGAACTCATTTCCAATCCTTTCATCTAGTCTTAGGAATCTTCGGAGTTTTACAGGTACTACATACAATTTACATGATAATATACCAAAATAAATTAAAAGAAAAAAAGAATAAATTCTAAAAATACACACAAATACATCTTAACCCTGGCATCCTGTGACATACTTGGGGAATGTAACTCTTATTCCCAACTACATTGTATTCACCTTATTGTATCTGAATCTGATTTTTCAATATTTTAAATCAGTTCTAACATGACATTTGAGTTAACTAAAGCTAAGAAATAATTTGTAAGTTTCTCATATGCTGCACACAACTTAATCATAGTTAAATTCATGTCACGACATTAGAATATGTTATAGTTAAGTCATGCAAAAGGCTAACACTAACAAATGAAGTTCACAATGATTTGCATCTCATATATAGTTTTCTGACATGAAGAACTAAGTTCACGCTTGTCCCCATAAGATTGCCTAAAGATGTAATATGTATAAATTTAGTGAAAATGACACTGAGTAAGATAATCTTAACTTACCTTAGCTATAGCGCAATCTCGCCGTCCCAACATCTTTGTTGTTTCCTTTCAAAAATTAAGATTTTTATAATCATTAGTCATATGTATTTGCTTTAGACCCTGTTCTTTTTTTTTAAAGTATTCTTTTAACATATAGGGTAGGGAAGAAGATTTCAAAGAGAGGAATCGAACCCTCATCAAGAAGGTGAAAAATTAGATGGCCAACTACTGTTGTAGCTACTAAACTTAGGGATATGCCTTTGTTAGGCCTTGCTCCACCTCCCGTTGTTAGGAAGAAGATGTTCAATCAATTTCAAAGGATAGATCCTTCCTAGTATTGTGATGATCAACGTGATGATGCTTATGAGTTCCTTACTAATTGCCATGAGAGACTTTATAATCTAGGTTTGGAAGAGTCTCACGGGGTCGACTATACAGGTTTTCAAATGCTTGGGCTTGCCAAGCAATGGTGGAGAGCGTACATTGAGAGTAGACCAATAGGTTTTTCTCCAATTAATTAGAATTTCAATAAGCACCTAAACTAAGAAATTCCTGAAAATGATGAATTTTAAATATCCTTGGGCCCACTTTACTTGGTATTTACTCCTGTTGGGTCCAACAATACCTTTTTCCACTTTTTGAGTTGGGGTTTTAAATCAAATGTACCTTTTTTGCTCTTTTTCCCCCAAGAACACAAAAAGCTTCTCAAAAACACTTGAACATTCAAAATTTCAACATCCCTCAATTCTTTTTGGAATCACTTTAAATTTTAGAAATGGACTCTCTTCAACCTAGAGAGCAAACCCCACTAAGTTGCAACCTTGAGTTCACCCTCATCCACCAAGATCCATCTCCAAATTCATCAAGTTCTTCAAGTTTTTAAGGTCTTCAATGGTGGATTCTTCTTTCCAACTTCAGTTGACTCGATTTCTTGGATTTAGACTCAACTATCACTAGAAAATACTAATATATTGCCAAAAATGACAATAAAACAAGAATCAAAGATGGATTTTCGAATTTGGGATGAATTTCCATTTTTCTTAATCAACCAAGACTAGATATGTTGGAACAAATCTAAGCATACTCTGATATCAATTGATACAATATCAAATGCGAAAAATAGAAACCCTAAGCTAAGAACAAGAATATAAAGATAAAAGCTAGACACAAGCAAGAAAATCAATTGACAATAACGATAAAGATATCAAAACCTCCAATTAATTAGAATACTAACACGCACCTAAACTAAGAAATGGACTTCAAGGGAATTAAATTCATCTTGCAACCCACTTGTCCAATAAGCACCAACAAGAGCTTCAATCAAGCTATCAAATCTCGCAAGAGATGACAATTCAATATTCATAAAAAAATAAGTCTAAAATTAGCAAAGCTCATCTATTTGTAGTCTAGGCTAATTTATTATAAAATTAGCCCAAAAGTGGCTATTTGTGTAAATTGTAAGGCTAGCCATAGTTTGCAAACTAGACTTTTCTTTCTTCTTCCCAAGCAAACATCAAATCATGAAATGCCTTGCATGGCATCAACGTATGCTCAAGCACCTCCATTTTCATTAATAGCCCTTTGCAGAGCTTGGAGGTCTTGAGCTAGCTCCTTGTGAATGGACTTGATGCAACTTCGCTTGTATCACGTTGTGAAATAAAAATCGCATGTGGTGGTCATATGTGGAATTTTGACATCAACCTATAAATAAGACTTTAAGTCGGGATTTTTCATTCCACTTCATTTAAACCGAATTTTTTTAGAGAGAAAATACCCTATAATTTTTCTAAATCATCTAAGGTGAGTTCTTACTCAATTAATGTGGTTATTTCATTGATTTAGCAAGAATTAATATTAAAATCATCATTTTAATCCATAGATTCCACGAATTGATCTCAAGAGCAAGTAAAAAGATTTTTCGGAGATTCTTAAAGAGGTAAGTCCTAGCTTATTTATAGAAATTAGGGGTATATTTGGAGTTCGTGTGGCCTATTGAAGAGCATATAATTGTTGGTTGATTCTCGTATTCGCTATGAACACGAATTTTTTCTAGAACCCTAGTTTCACATAAAGGTTGGGAATTCATGGGAATCGATTAAAGTTCTAAAGTATTTTTGTCAAAATTGATTGTAGAGTCATTATTAAACATTGTGGAATATGTTTAGGATTTTTTTAATGGGATTTGAGGTATGTCTCTGTTGAACATACTTTTAACACAAGGTTTGAATAGGATTTTATGCTTGTGCGCACAAGCTCGCATCGAACCTTCATATTTGATTTTTTATTACGTTATATGTATGTATACATGATTTTTCCTACGAACAGGATTGATGAACTTGATTTTTAAATAAT
Source organism: Datura wrightii (assembly GCA_035772735.1). NCBI lineage: Eukaryota > Viridiplantae > Streptophyta > Magnoliopsida > Solanales > Solanaceae > Datura > Datura wrightii. Next base: position 169,819,904 of record JASDFA010000001.1, on the reverse strand, counting down.
GATCTATAAACATGTTTTTGTCTTATGAACAATATTATTGAAATTGAAATTTGATTAATTATTTGAACATGATTTCTATAACGATCTATGACTTTGGACTACCCCTATTATGGGAAGACATATTTAAATGATTTTGGTTATTATGTCATGACTTATGATTTTAGTTATTATGCCATAATTTTTATTTTATGTCTGGCATGTATGAGTAAGTTGTGTAATCCAAAGGACAAGTACCTATTGTTCCTCCGAATTCTGCCTCTGAAGTACCCATGCTAGAAGGATATGGAACCGGGTCTCTGGAACCTTTCCGCTGGTTGTTGGAGCATTCTGGGCCCCAACACTGGATCCTTAGACCGATGTATGTGGCCATTTCGCATCTATATCCTCATCCGTAGAGGCATGTTCCTCTGACTGGCAGTACATTTAGGAGGCATGATCTGAAACATGTGAATACGCGAGTTAGGAGAAATCACTTTTATAGAGTTACACTCTATAACATGAACTAAAGTATGAAAGAACGGAAGTATTTCCTAACGCTTCATAGTCTCATTATTATAGATTGCACGCTTTTCACCGATAAGAAGGACACTACTAGACGCGGCTTTATATACCACCTAGGACTCTTGAAAACCTAAAGATATGATATCAAGTTTATCATTTCCCGAATTTAGACTCAGGCATAGATCGGCACCTAGACCACTTTCGTGATCGAAGAAAACCCTTGGCCTAGATTACTACAGTTTAGATCTCAATAAACAATGCGGAAGCTTAATACATAAGTGATCTTAATATAATAAAAGAGAGTTTATCATATAAATGTTAAAAAGTAACATTATTGACTCAATAGCTACTCTATCAATAAAGCCTCTAAAATTGAAGATAGATGTAAGGATATAGCTCCTATGGCTACATCAAGACTCGATCAAAACTGCGACACTCCAGATGTAGGAGATCTCACCAAATGGCTGGATGAAGTGAAGTCCTAGCGAAGCATCCCTTGATCTGCTTGTCTACCTGAGTCTGCATCATAATACGATGCAGTGCCAAAAAGGGTATTAGTACATGAAATATACGGTATGTAAAATAGCTGAATTAAGCAAAGTTAGCAAGAGTATCTCAATAGGACATAAATTGAATCAATAAACTTGACATGAAACAATGAAGTGGAACTATACTCTGAACTCAATATGATGCATAGGACACAGTATGACCATGTGTAAAATAGTTAATGCGGTGAAACTCATATATCAAAATATCTTTGTAACTACTTATGAAAGTGAAGTATATCAATAGTAGGTTGGGAGATTCTCATAACCGACACCATATGAATGAGCACATGATGCCCAACTATCTCGCTTAAGTTGGCAGAGCCATCCAAAACTTTGCCAGAGTAGAGGACGATCACAATCTGGGATCCCTAACAATCAAAGTCCTTACCAAGGACTATTTGTGGAGTCTCCCGAATCAACGGTATGATTAATACCTATGCAACATAGTTTTGGGGCTTAGATGTTGTCTGAACCCAGTCAGCCACTCGGTGCTAAATACTCCTCCCAAAACAATCTTGCTCATGTCCAATCAAATGTCTTTCTTAGGCATCATAAAAAAATCATTATAAAGCACTTTAACTATAATATATAATGAATGTTTAAAATTATCCGTGGAGCCTTTCACTCAAAAATTCTCTTTAAACTTATTTACGAGCCTCTCGCTCAAAATATAGTTTAAAACATCATGAAGAGCCTTTCGCTCAAAATAATCTTTAAACATCAATATGGAGCATTTTGCCCTAAACATCTATGACTTTCAAAATAAGACTTTACTTATGCTTTTGAAAATCATGCTAAAAATCATATCTTTATGCTTGAAACTTCATCGTGCATACTCTCTTGAAAATATGCTCAACCTTTATGAAAATAATGCATTTCCTTCAAAAAAAAGTACATGCTTTCAAAAGAACTCTCCGAAATTATGCTTTCACGTAATTAGGATTCATGGGATAAGAACATAACCCAACTCAATCAATCAATCAATAACAATAATCAAGAGAAGATGACCAATAACTCAATATGATAACATGAAAATCAATGGACATCAATAAACTCAATATGAATGATCCAAAGAAGGCAATTCAACATATATGAACTAGGGTAAAAGATCATGAATTCATAATAAACCCTAGCTTTGAATTCAACAATCAATTCATGGATTAAGAATATGAGGAATATTAGAATTCCTTATTTAGGTTAGCCTTACATACCTGGAAATTAAAGCCCTAAAATCAAGCTTGAAGAACCCTAACTTTGGAGAAGAAAACTTTATAGTTTCTTGAAGAACTTGAAAGCTTAATTCTTGAATTCACATTGAAACTGGAAGAATAGGAGTTTAGGCTACTAGGAATAATTAAATAATACCTTTAGGAATCTTAAATCATCTGAACTTAGACAATTAAAACGTGAGAATTCACTAAAATAGCCTTAAAATTGTTTATGTGAACTCTCCCCGTCAGTGATCATGACTCTTCTCACAAGTTGTGGCTTGATGTAATGGATTGTGAGATCCTTTTGTTATGTCTGGAACAATTTTTTCCCGCCTTCTGACCTTCAAGTAACGGTTCACCAGGACAACTTTTATCATAAAGTAACAAGTCATATCTTGGCTCGTCGTCACTGGAGACTTCCTTTAGGTTTCTGATCTTCCTTACTATGTATGGTCAATACGACTCGTATAATGTCATCACGAATCATGGTATCCTTCCGTGGTGATTGGGACAATTTTGTTCATTCTCTGATTCCTTCCAATGATTGGTCAGAACGACTTGTTACTTGCCATGATGAGTCGTTAAATGCCTCATTAATTTCCTCCCTTGCACACTGCCTCCTCTCATGAGTCATTTCACAACTCATTGGTTCTCACCATGGGTCGTTACATGACTCGTATTGTGTCATTTTGACATTTTTTCTGTTGGTTTTCATTTTAAGTTCGGGATCAATTTTTAGGATCTTTTTGAGGTTGTTACAATTTTAATATAATCTTTTACTTTTACTTATCCATATTTAGAATTTACTATGTGCACAATATTTAATAATAATTATTATAAATATTTTAATATTTATTTTTATACATAATATATTTTTTATAAATGACTATTGTAGAGGCATAATTTTAGAAAAAGTGTACCGCTAAATTGATAGATACTGTTATTATAGGTAGAATGTGTTTATAGAAAAATAAAATATAACATAAAAAATTGATTCTAAAAAAAATACACTATTCTAATAAAATATTATTATAATAAATGGTTATAATAACGAGGTTCGACAGTAATCGAATAACAAAATACAATCCAATGGTTAGAGAAGTAAACTTCTCTCAATAATTTCATAGTTGCTTTTGTCTATTTTGTGCTTTTCCTTTTTACAAAGGATTGATGATGCAAAATTTGTTCCTGGCTCTTTTTTGAATCCCTCGGGAAAAGTAGACAAACTACGTATATCTGGTGGTAAGAATAGCATTTGATGTGGATAAAGCAGTGCTTCAAATTTTCACCCAAACTTAATTCTATTATTTTCATAATGAAAAGATAGAAACAAAAATAAAAGGCATAATCATATAATGCGGAAAGCTTTTTAATTAAAAATTAAATGATAAAAAAATTTTTTTAAAATTAAATAATTATTTTATCCTATCCTTCAAAAATTTAACAACCAATTAATCTTTAGTAGGAGTAAAATATATCTCTTATTAAATAATTTATAATTTATAATTTATTTCTATTAATTAATTGTAGTCATTTCTCCTCTTTAAATATGCATGTTTTAACCATTCATTTTAATTTCAATAAATAATTCTAGAAGAGGACATATTAGCTGAGAGAGTTGTAGTGAAGGTTACGTGGGTAATGAAGAGTCTCTTGTTATCCCATTATCTATCATTATTATATCATTTAAACCACTTAAATATAGAGACACTCAATCAACATATAAATATACAATTAATAATTATTTGATTGCGAGACATGAACATGAGAGCAGTTGAAGAGACTAATTTATTTGCATTAATGAGTGTGGAATTAATATTATTCTTATAAATAATTTTGGATGTTGTTTCTGACATATAAATAAATTAGTTTATTTGTGAGAATACATATATCTTTATAATTTGAAAATATTTGTGGAAACCTTTATTGTTATGATGATATCTTTTGTATTTCCGATCAAATTCATGAAATCTTGAATTGGTTGAGATGATTTACGAAGTTTTTATATTTGGGCTTGAAAAATAAGTTGATCAAGTGTTGTTCAAGCTTATTTCTTTTCCCATTTTCATAAATGTTGGTAGATTTGATTAAGAATATAAAGACTTGCATCTCATACTTCTCTTATGAAAGTCGATTTGAGACCATATGTATCATTGCATTGCAGTTACTTTTTTTCTCTATTTCAATAATATTAATAAATAATTTTTGTAATTCTGTTGGAGTAAATAAGTACTCTTTCTTTATTCCGCTCTACTCCCTTGCCCTTTCATTTAATAACCTCCATTCACCATGCTTAAGGTATTTTTTTAAATTGTGGCGATAAACACTCGATTTGGTAAGTATTATAAGCAACATCTAAAACAGAAATGGAATATCATAGTCGAGCATAAATAAATAAGGTGCTTGTAACTTTAATTTACCTATGAGTTAACACTATATGGTCATTTAGTGGACAGAAGGTATATTAATCATGTACCAATCACGACGGTTAAACATGTATTACCATGTCCAATTAAAAAAAGAAAGACTTGTAGTTGTCCAACTGCTATTGTTGATAGAAAAGATGAGGTAAAAGTGATTTTCACGTGGGAGAAGTTATTGTAAATAACTAAGAGATAAACGTATTTATCTTTGTTTATTTTTATTTGTTGGTGTGTGTGTGTGTGTGTAGCAATAACTATTGAAAACTGAACCGTTGGAGGATGGAAAACATGTAAATGTGATCGGCTTTCAAATGATCAGTGATACACACATATTATCATATGTTTTTGGTAGAAATTCATTATTTAGATATTCACGTGCAACACACTTGTTTAGAAACTAATACATAGATAGATATTTAAATTTGATCGTAACTGATATTTAAATACTTTAACTTTGAGAATGTATATCTAGACATCTCAACTCGTCCCCATTATGTCTCATGGATACTCATCACTAATGTGACACATAAATTTTAAAGATGCCTAAATGATCATTTTATAAATTAGCGCGATCAACTGATACAAAAGAATGAAATAAGATATATAGATATATCTCCTCAAAATTAGATATGTTATCCGCTGAGACCAAATTAAAATATGTATCCCCATATTATGCCAAAATAAAGTTACGAGTACAACCGATATTCCCATAAAGGAATAATAATTTATTCATAAAAATGACTAAAAATGCAAAAAAAGTGGTCCCATGGTTCTTAATACACTGCTAAAAGTTATATTGAACTAGTCAAATTATCCGCGCTTCGCGCGATCATATAACAAAATAAATTTATGATATAGATCTTGTCACAAATTTATTCAAATATTATTGAATTTATATAATGTCTTTGTAGTTTTGGAATATTAAATTTTTGCGAGAAATCAATCAAAGAGTTACTTCGTAGTAAAACTAAATTAAGACATCACCTATATTTCTGTTCAAGATAGAAGTAAAGTTAATTAAAAGAAATAATAGCGATAGTATCACAACAAAAAGCCTTGTTATTCCGTTACGGTATTACTGGGCTATTGAATTAAAGAGCTTTAATATAAATTTTGAAAGGCGAATTTCATATACTTCTTAATAGAAACATGATGTTTCGAGGTATTCTATGTATTAGAAGCCAAAATAACTCTCTAATTAAAACACAATATTTCAAGATATTTCAAATATCGGAAGCAGAAATAATGTGCAATCTCTATACAAAATAAAATTGTACACCGTGTCAAAGTATGTGCTTTATAGAGTATATAAAGATATAGAAAATATCAAAACAAATAAATTAGTTGTGCAAATTATTTAGTGTTTTTACTTTCTTGGATTTGAACTAAATAACCAACATATTAAGTACACGCTATGTGATAAAAATAACAATTTGTGTTAAAATTTCTAAAAATTTTAACATTTAAATTGAATATACTCCCAAATAAGTTCTTCAAATGCAAAAAAATCATTTTCTATTTTCTCTATTTATTTTTCTTGCTTTACTGGTTTTTCTATTGAAAAATTAAGATGGTTTAAAAATAAAAGAACTGCGGCTCAATGTGAATTAATCTCATAATCACAAATAATTCCATTTTAAAAATCTTTTGTATATGTAAATTTTTTTAATATTTTTAATATGTAAGAAGTATAACTTCCGAATCAATGCTTTTAGGGACAACTCAAGCATATTAGTAACCTAAAGCCAAAATCGAACAGAGATTTAAACTTTTAAGAAAAATTAATTGGTCACTATTGCTGGTAATTGGTGGCATAATATTTTATGCATATTAGTGCTAATGTTATATGCACTATTGTTGGTAGTTTATTACTAAATTTAATTGATGGACATGAAATCACATAATTTAGAAATAAAAATTAAAAAGAAAAAAGAAGTAAGAAAAAGAGAATACATAACATAGCTAAGTGAGTCATTTAAAAACATTCAACCTTAACAGAACAAATGAAAAATATTATTAGATTTAGGTGAGTTCTATTGAAACCTGCTCAACTTTAAGTATGTGATATTATAATGTAAATATAAAAAAATATTTTAGATAACGAAACAAACAAAGTAATTTAATAGATTTCAAAAGTAGAAGTCAGAGAAAATGAGTGTTACTCGGCTAAAGAATAAAAAATTTATCAAAATTGAGAAACACTAATTTTGGTCTCTTTCGCAAATATAAAAACGCTACAACAATATCCGTATTGTACAATAGCAGTGGATATTGAATGCGCACATAGATTACTATAACAACCACAACAAACATACAATCTAATCAACTAAATAAATAATTATACTTAAATACAATCACATATTAATTTGATAAATAAAATTCATATCTAAGCATTAGACAATGATCGAAAAGTTGAAATAGTTGCATTCCTAGAAAAAGCTGATACACATGTATCTTCTTGAATTTCAATAAGTGATGGGCTTCTACGGATAGCTCAATGGAGTACAAATTCCATAGTTGAACCTCATGACTTTGGCACAAAGGTGGCCCTCCTGTAAATCTGTGAGCTAACTAAAATTAATTGGACCAACAATAACTCAAGCGTACTTACAAAAAGAGTAAAACGTAGAGATCCAATTAGCATACCATGCGTGATGCTTCATTACAACTTACAACATCAAACCAATGCATTACTTTCAATAGTGCAACAGATTAACTAATATCTCAACTTGATGGAGGTACAAACAACAATCAAAACAAACACTACAAAAATTAAGATTAGTAGAGAAAGAAAGCTATGTGTCAAGCCCCATCTTAGGGGGCATGACCGACACCTAGTGCCATACTGGGATCTGGGCTAACCTGACTGGGCATAGGCACCTCTGGTACTTGCCAGTAACTTAAAATCAAGAAAATAATGGGTTATATCTCGGTTGTAAACACAACCTCGGTTCAACAAGGCCACGCAGCACCTGTAAAGAAAAATAGCTAACCCAACAACAAGGCGATAAAAGGGATCCTATGCGGGCCGACAAGACCACCATGCTGTCTAGTTATAGCAGAATGAAAAACAGGTAATCATACTCATACTATAGCCGACAAGGTCGCTAACTAACCAGCTACACTAGGCTCCATACTGCCACCACGAAAAATATAATATACATAGGCCCTCCATGGCCAACAATAACTAACAACTGAGAAACTGTAGCCTGCAAGCCTCTAGAAGTGGAATAATAGTCGGGACAGGGCCCCGACCTACCCAAAAGTTATACAACAAAAGAACAAATCTTCTCTAACTATCAACTCCGGAGAAAAGGAGCTGACTGAACTGTGGACTCTGACTGGCAACTAGGAAGGTCCTGGACCACGTCTATCCACACATGCAGGCAAGTAATGCAGCGCCCCAAATATGGGCGTCAGTACAATATGTATCGAATATGTAAGACAGTAATGAAAGCTGAGTAAAGCTAATAGAAGGACTGAAAGTAATCAATAAGGAGGATAGGAATTTAACCTGAATAACCTCACAATATGAAATATAACTAGCAAGTATATGTACAAACAAGAACCTAACCGGGCTCCCATAAGCCTGGAAGGTACAATCGACATAGAATAACCTACCTGGGCCCCCATAAGCCCCGCAAGTACAAGCAATACACATTCCTCCTATCCGAACTACTATAGGCCCATAGGCATACTGTGACTAAAGTATACTCGATCTCTGAAGCATTATTCGGGCCTGGTAGGCTCCTGCAATTGGGTCTGAGCCATCTGGGCTCCTATAATTATGTCTGAGCTGTCTGGGCTTCTGTAGTTGTACTTGAGTCGTCTGGGCTCCTGTAACTGTATCTGAGCCGTCTAGGCTCCTGTAATTTTATCCGAGCCATCTGGGCTCTTGTAACTTTGCCTGAGCCGTCTGGATTCCTGTAACTGTATCTGGACCGTCTGGGCTCCTGTAACTGTGTTTGAGCCGTCTGGGCTACTGTAGCTATATCTAAGCCATCTGGCTCCTGTAGCTGTATCTGAGCCAAATTATATATTGTGTCGTCAATTATAACTACGCCTTGCACTGCTTAATTTAGTAATATAGGCTAGCAGTCACCCTCAGGACTCTATAGCCTCGAGGTGGTAACAAGATGCCTACTAATCCTTCTAATCGGTAAACAACTGAACAGGAAGCTCCTATGCCGCCTCTGGCGACATTGGAAACTGGATTTAAACCTTTCACCGAGGAATACTATACTATACCCTCGTTTCGTTCTGCGACAGCTAACCACAATACTTGTCGCGCCCACATTTTGAACTGGTCAAAATATTTTTTGCGACTCTGGCTCTTCTACCTGGTTTTAATAGGTTTAGAGTCGTCACCTATGTTTTGGAAAAAACATTAGGAAAATCAATTGTAAAAATGTAAACCTCTGTTTTAGTCTGCGAAAACCGTTGAAAATTTGGGTAAGAGTTTTATTTACTCCAAGGGGAAGGTGTTAGGCACCCCTCGAAGCCTACCCGAAGATAGTCCTTAAATCTAGTCTAAGATACACCCAGAGAGATATTTTTTTTATTATTACCTGCTAAAATGTTTAAAAAGTGATAAAAGAAAATATTAAAAGATTTAAAAGTAATTTTTTTTAAAGAAAATGTATGAGGTATACAAACTATACAAATGATACACATGTGATATACAAAAATGATATACAGGATGTATGTATATTGATAAGTAGTAATTTGAATAAATTGAAGGAAATGTGATAAAATAATTTAAAATCCTTTTTTTAAGTGAAAAATTGTATGTGGGTGAGTAGAAAATATGCATATAATATACCCATGTATGCGAAATGTATGTAGTATAAAAACGTATGTAAAACAAAATAGTGCACATGTAATTATATAAAGTTGACAAAATGATGTGTATATGGTGAATTATATATGCATAACTAGATGTGTATTATAATGTCTTATATGTATTTTATGCATTTATGTATATAATATATGTGGTATATATGTATGTGGAGATGAGTTATACATACATGAAAAAAATAGTTTATGATGTGCACATAATTAAAATGATTATATACAATATGTGATTCCATAATTTAAGTAAGTATAATAATAATTATTATGATAATTAAAAGTATGTATGTAGATATGAGCAAAATTATATATGTAGTATGGAAGAATAAATATTAATGTATAAATAGTAGTATGTGGGGATAAATTACGAGGGAAATTAGTCCATGACGCGTAGATAATAAAATAATTATGTATAATGTGTGACATGAGAAAAATAAGTATGTATAAATAAATGATAATATTTGAGTAAAAAAATAATAATAATTTGAAAGCATGCACATATGGATGGGTAAAATAGTAAATATATAGTGTAAAATAAATATGCCTGTATAAATAGTATATCAAAGGAGAGAAAAAAAATAAAAAAATAATGATATAATAATATGCAAAATGTATTTGTCAAATAATATATGTATATACCTCATATTTAAGTTTTTTTTAAAAGGATTTCTTACACAAATACCATTTTTAAAAATCATAATTACAAAAATTACAACTTCTTTAGTAAAATTATATAAATATAAACTATTTAAAATTTTTATTTTTTAATTACATTTTGTACAACTTTTACTTTCCTAAAATATCTATTCTAATTAAATATAATAAAAAAAATTATATGCCCAATATAACAATTTAAATACACAAAATAATGTAAAATACTCTCTTTTCCTTTTTTTTTGCTGAAATTTTAAAAATCCTCCAAAAAAATCCAAGAATCTGTCTATCTATTTCATATTTATTTTTTTCAAAAATTACTATAAATTCCTCTCTCTTCTCCATTTTTGTTTTCCCAAAAATTCCTCTATCTTCTCCATATTTATTGTTTCAAAAAATTCAAATATCCCCTTTCTTCTTCATTTTTATTTCCCAAAAATCTCTCTCTTCTCAGTTTTTTATAAATCATTTGTGATTTATTAAAATTTACTTTTATTTTATTGAAATATCTTAATATCCTTGAATAAAGGGTTAATTCACCCAAAGGTTCATCAAATGTATTTTTGTATTAATAAAAATTATGCATAATATAAAAAATGGATGCACATATACGTTTCAATTATATACTATAATATATTGATACACATATGCATAATATAATATATAGTATATGGTGTCTAATATCTATTTTATATTCATAATTTTTATATGTGAAAGACTAAAGTAAAAGAAAAATTTATGGCTGATGAATATGAGGATAATATGAACAATTATATATATATATATATATATATATATATAAATACATACTTAGTATATGTATAGTGTTAAATTTTTAGTACAAAAATTTATTAATAAAAATTGTACATAATATAAAAAATAATTAGATGCACATATATATTTCAATTATATAATATAATATATTGATACACATATGCATAATATAATATATAATATATGGTGTCTAATTTATATATTATATTCATAATTTTTATATGTGAAAGACTAAAGTAAAAAAAAATTTATATGGATGATGAATATGAGGATAATATGAATAATTTTTTAAAAATAAATATAGTAATAATATTTAGCATATGTATGATGTAAAATATAATAATATATATTAAATTTTTACCATATTTAACCTATTTAAATTAAGAAAGAATTTATTACTTATGTCATTTATAAAAGTTTACCATATTTATAATATTTATTAATTTAATTATGTATAAAGTATATATTGTATATTATGTAATTGAGAAAATAGTTATAACTTTTATAATTATAATTTTAAAAAATTGTATTTATGTAACCTCTCATTTTTTAAATGCTGGGATGGGCCAGGAAATTGGGCTGAAAATCTGCAAAACTTATTTATACTTATTTTCTAAAAGAGAGTTGGGCCAGCAGCTCATTTCGTCCATGGTAACAGATTTTTTTATTTTTTTTATTTTTCGCCTAGTATTTGAATTAGATCATTTAGACTTCAAATAATTTTTTAGCTTAATTGTTTGCCGAAAAACAGTGATTAACATTAAAGAAAAGATAAAATAAAATAAAATTACTAGCCCATCCTTTTTTAGATTTGAAAAAGAAAGTTCATCTATCTTTTGAAAAATTAAGAAAAGTCATATAAATGAAATCTTACACTTTAAAAGGGGATGGGTGGATTATTCACTACACGATTATAAGTTTGTACATATTTACGTAAAACACATATAAGGTTAGTGAATAAAACACATGAAAAGAAGAAGTCATGCAAGGTGGAAACTAAAAAGAACATGATTCCTAAGAATTCAATTCTATATATTTGACTCCAAGTATTGCGAAGGCCCTAATAGTTGTTGGCCTGTGGGCCAAAATCGAGTTCCAAAGAGAGAACTCCAGCTCCGTTTGATGCCACGAAAAGAAAAATAGTAAAGGATTAGAGACCATTTAACTGATTCAAGATAATGCATAACGAAAAGAGTTAGCTCAACAATAGCCTTAAAATCAGAGGTTGTTAATAATTCTTAGGTGAACAAAATCTCTTTAGTTACTCCTATTTTCCCCAAAGTCAATCAAAATAGCATGCATATTATAAGATAAGTTAGAAAATTCAAGGCTCAACCTAATAAAATAGGCATACTATAAGACAGGTCATAAAACTCAGGCCCAAACAAACAAAATAACCTTTCATTTTATGTTGAATAAATAACATTTGTTTCAAGGGAGGGGAAGACTCGCAACTAGGAAAACTAAGTTAATTTGCAGGCATACTTATTGAAACCCAAAGCTTGCAACAAAACTAAAGTAGAGAGAACATCCTAAAAATTAACCAATATTCCTTAGTCCTAGTTGATATCTTATTCATTAATTATTTTAGCCAAAGCTTTCGAACATATGAACATTTAATGAATAATAGAGAAAATAATAGAGACCAAGAGAGAACAAGCTAACAAAAATTGTGCTCATATTAACATTCGTTTACTTTAACTCATAACTACTAGTTACAAGCAGGAACTCATATGAATACTTAATAAGAAAATTGAATTTAAATGGGTAGCACTTTGGACAAGTAAAGAGTAAATCATGTTTGTTGAACTTAGTTCAAATACACACCATATAATATATATTTTCTAAATAGAAAAATATTTTATTTTTCTAGAGAAGAGAATGAACGATCATTTTCATAAAGTGATTCAAGCATATGCTTGTCTTAAACATATTTGGGGCTTAACTTGTTACTTCTGTATCCATATTATAAGACAAACAACAAATCAATCTACAATCACATTTCAAAGTAAAAAAGATTGTAAGGCATTTTACATGTTGAGTTAGGAGTTGGAAACTCTATTCTAATGCACAACTAATTAGAGATATGTCAAATAGTTGCTGCCACGTTCAAACATAAAAGTCAATGTCACAATAATCTTAATACAAAAACAGCTAAACAAGATTAAAATTTAGAATCTCAATCTGACATAGAAAATGGCTCAACTGCTGCTAAGATGTTCAAACCTCTAAATTAACATTATAGTAATCTCAAGCAGACAGTTACACGCACTTAGACGTTGAACTCTATAAAAATTTTGAAAGCTAATTCAAAGTCGTAAGCATTCCATAAACACATGGTCTAATACACATAACAAAACAAATTTTCACACCCAATTTGCAACAATCAGCTAACCTCCAAACATGATGAAAAGAGTAAAAAATCTGAAAGTGATGCAATAAATAAGGATGGAATATTACCTTATGTAGCGCAGCGATTGAAGCTGAAATTTGTCGAGTCTTTGCTAGCTTTTCAACTCCAAGTACGAGTGAAAAAAGGAAAACAGTGAGACGCTTAAATACTTAGAAAAGACTACATCACAGAGAGAAAAGCCTAGAATCAGTGTGTGGCTGTGTTTGAACTTCTCAGTGATTTTTTTTTTCTTTCGGATGATTTTAGGATGCTCTTTTTTTTTTGATGACTCTCAAATTTTGGCTGGTGTTTTTCCGAGTTACATACTTTGGATGATATCCGAAATTTTTTTTTTCAATGTTTTCTGCAGATCTCTTTTTTTAATGTTTTCCAGAAATTCTTTTTTCAGCAACTCAGTGGTTTTTTGATTTTTTTTTCGGATGATCTTCCCCTTCAATATCTTCTCCTTTTATAAGAGAGATTCAAGGTTCTTTTCATAAATTTTTAAAACTTTTCAGTCTTTAAAAAAAACTGATATGGAACATGATGAACAAATTGAAGAGGAGGGAGGAAGTACCGTACCTTGTGCACTGTTGATGACTATTTTGTGCCTACAGTAGACGAAGGACGAACTTCAGAGATTTGGGAGCAGATTTTTCGGAAAGGGAAAGACCAATCTTTCAAAGGAGGGAGGGGGTTCACGGGTTGCTGGGGGGAGGAGGATCGCGGGTCGCTGGGGGGAAGGGAGGGGAGGTCGCGGGGTGCTGGGCTGGACGGCGGAGAGTCGATGGTCTGTCGGTGTACAGAGGAGGAGCGAGAGAGAAACGATGTGAGGAGGGGGTCTGTTCGCAGGGGTGGGCTGAGGGATTTTGGGTGTATTTTTTAGGTGGGGCGGGTTAGTTTGGTAGATTTAGAGCGAGTCAACGAATTTGGACCGTTTGATAAAAAGATCAGACAGTTAGGAATAAAAGAGGGTAAAAAGTAAACAATAATAATAATAATAATAATAATAATAATAATAATAATAATTAAAAAAAATCTGAAAATTAATTTTATAGATATATGTAATAGATTAAAAGGAGGAAAGAATGTGACCCTTTGGATTAAAATGGATGGCTAGGATTGGAGGAGAAGAAGCATAATCCATATATTATCTACGTGGCATGCATGGATTGGCTCAAATGAAATGGCAAGGGTTGAGAAATTTGATTGATTTTTGTGTTGAATTTGTGGCTACAATTGCAATTTAAAACAAAGCCCTTTCATTTCACTTTTAGCCACTTTCTTAATAAAATATCATTAATTTATAAAATTTGAAATTAATTAAATTATAAAATTATTTCACTCTTGTTAAAGTAAATATAAATCAAGATGAATTATTACTTGATTAATTGATTAAGCTTCTGAACTTAAACGAATAAAATATTTATTTGCAAACATAGATCGTTTTAGTATTTAAATTATAATTGCCCTCAAATTAATAATTTAAATACGTACTTAAATAAAGATATTTATTTTGACACAAAACATGAAAACATATATGAATATATATGCGTGTGTGGGTGTGGGTGTAAAATTGATTTGATTTGATTTTTTATTATTATTTTATTTTATTTTTTAAAGATTTTTTTAAAATATATATATATATATATTTTAAAAAATATATAAGAAAATAATATATATATTTTGTCATTTTCCTCAAAACAAAAATGGCAAACCACTATCAAAATAGTAAAAAAGAAATTTATTTTCATTCAAATATTTATTTTATTTCATTTAAAATTTCAGAAGCTTTAAAATAATTAATCAAAAAATGTAGAGAGCCAAAATTGAATGTCAACAATACTGATAGGCACAGGCTATTACAAGGTATTGACTGTATCAGCTAAACAACATGAGTAACTTGCTGAGAGGAATAGCCTTAACATACCTTAATCGATGAATCCTATGCACTCGGAAAATTCCCACACGAAATTAATAATTCCACCAATTTGCAGCCACCGTGCTGACAAAATAAGGTTGTTTCAGTACTAACAATCGGCAAATAGCAATATCTTTCAATAGAATCAACTATAATTTTAACTTAGATTAATTCAGCCGAAAACTCGTCAATTCTCAAGAATTTAGAAGATAAAACTACTTACCTATTGCCTGTAGTCGCTCAAGACTCAATTTAAAGTAAATTCGGCAATCTTACTCAACGGGGTTCTGGTACACCAAGCGAATTTTCAAGAAATTACTCCACAACGATGCTCCTCGTAGGTCTAGAACTCGTTATCCAAGGTGAATTTGTGTTTAGACGGAGCTTGACGGCGTAATTCGAAGAAAATTGGTGAAAAGTTTAGAGAATCCCTTCGTATGGCCGAACTCCTCTTTCTTGAAATGTTTTTAAATGAATTGGGACCTAGGGCTAAATATATATATATATATATATATATATATATACTTGAGGGCACTGGTAGGGGGGTGTGCAGCGCGTCCCCCATCACGCCGTATCCAGAGCGCAATGTGCCAGTCCATGCATCGGGGCAGGCTGCGCGACGCGGCGCCCCAGCGCACCCGGCCTCCCTTCCGTTCAACGACGCGCTCGTGTATTCATCCCCTGATCCTTCTCCCGAGTGGGTTATATGCTAAAATTCTCAATATACACGTGCACACGACGGTCGTACTATGAAAATTTGTGGGGTGTAACACTATGGTCATGTGCATCTTTTTCTATTTCATTCTTATTTATATCACTATACTCGGGATTGAGAGGGGAACATTTCTTTAATACTAATGACCTTTGAATTACTTTGAATTACTTTTAGTATTCTAGCATTAATACTCATTTACATCGGAGTTAAAGATGGTGGAAAACGTTATAAATTTTTTGATTTCTTTTGTCAGTACTTTTTATTTGTTGTTAGAGATGTAGATTTAACTTTATTCAAGTAATAAATGAAAGGTTTTTCAAGTTAAAATCCTTCGAGCTCTTTTTTTCCCACCAAAAAGTCATCGTGTTCTTTATTTTTTTTGATTTAATAAGGTGTCAGTATTAGCCTGAATTGATAATATCATCCATTATTATTCATATATTATGAGCATTTGTTGAGATTTTTTTATCATAATAATAAAGAACATAATGTGCAATTAGGTAGATAATTAATGAGGTAATTATCACATAAATTGAAATTAGTTGATCATCATGTTTTGAATAGGATGGTTATGAGAATTATTTTTAAAATGAGAAGGAAATTTGAATATTCTGATTAGTTCTAAAAATCCAAAAAACTTTGTTCATTATAAATAGGTCATAAGATCAACAACTACTAGTTGCGAAAATTCAGTTCTTAGTAAGAAATACAAAAAAAATCAAGAGGATTGAAATAAAAGAAAAAAATCAAGAGATTTGAAATAAAGAAAAAATATTTATGTTCTCTTTATCGATATATGCCATATAATCCAAGTGAATTGAATGAGAATTAGAAAAGTTAGTGAGAAAAGCCGAAAAGAGAAATTCCTAGCCAAAGAACTATGTCACATCATCTTTCTATTGAATATATATATCTAGAAGATAGATACTACATAGCAAGAGAGTGTGTGTGTGTGCGCATTCTTTTAATGTAGTATATTTAACATACTTAAGAGAGTTAAAAGTGACTTTTGAGTTTTTTAACATGACACATAAATTTAAAAAAATAGTTCTAAAGGTAATTGATAGATATATAGATTTAAATGAATTTATATATAGAGGTGTCACATCACCTTGTCTATACTTTCATTTATATATATATATATATATATATATATATATATATATATATATATATAGATAGATAGATAGATAGATAGATAGATAGATTTAAATGAATTTAAGTGGGTTGAGTTAATAAATGGACGAGTTATTGATCCGCTCAAAAGTTATATGAGTTTAAATGAGTTTGGCTGAAATAGGCTGAAAAATGAGTTAAAACCCAACTTGCTCAATTATTACTAAGTTTTAATTGTTTATTTATTCTTTCATAATTTTTTAATATGTAATATAATTAGAATTTTTTACAAAAATATACAATTTATATAAAATATCACTTTCACATAACTCATATTTTTATATTACACTTGCATAGCCTTTTTTTCGCAACAATACTTATACAACATTATACACTTATTGTACATAATGTATAAACCTTATATAAAAGTATATAATAGTGTATAAGAAGCGCTTATACATACTTTTACACTGCTATACAAAATTATATAACTTATACAAAAAATCGTGTTTGATATCTTATGAACTTCAACTACAAAACTCCACTAGAAATGGGTCAACTCTTTTTTAAATAGCTTCAATCACAATTATCAATTTGTTAAAATTTTTAATAATTCAAGCTTTTAAGAATTCAAACAATGGAGTTTTAAAATTTCAATTTAATTCACCTAATAATTAATATTTAAATTTGTAATGATAAATAAGAGTATCACTCTTAATCAGTTTTTAAATATCAAAATATGAAATTTATAATCACATAAATATATTAGATATCAACAATGTAATATCAATGTTACACGAATATATTTTTATATTGACGTATCTATAAAAATCTACTCATATTCTTAAAAAAAAATTACACATATGTCACGCCCCGCCTTAGGAGGCATGACTGGCACCTGGTGCTCTACTAAGATCTGGACTGCTGGACTATTGAGCCTAAGCACTTCTGGTGTCAGGCTGGCTCTAACTCTGGGTTCATGGAACCAACGGGCTATATAACGACTGTAAATACAGCCTCCGGCCAACTAGGCCTATAGCCACCTGTAAGACAACAATAGCTAACCAGAACAACAATAGTGTAGAGAAACCTATGCGGGCCGACAAGGCCACCATGCTGACTAGTTTCACTGAAATACTGAATCAAATGCTAGACTACTCTGTGACCGGTAAGGTCACCAACTATTAACTGAATAAGGCCCCACATTGCCATCATAAACAAACTAAAACATAGACACGACCTCATACGACCGGTACAACTAACCACAGGGAATATACAATCTGGAAGCCTCTAAGAATACTGATAAGATGGTCAGGACAGGGCCCCGGCCTACCCATACTGTACAACAAAAGAAAAGGAATAAACCTCTAGCTGTCTAGCTCCGGATGACAGGAGCTGATGACTCTGTGTGCTGGCTGGAATTACGAGGGATCGGCTCTTCATCTATGAAACCTGCCGGCAAGTAATGCAGCGCCCCTAAACGGGCGTCAGTACCACTGGTATCAAGTATGCAAAGCAAAACTGAACATAACTGAAGATAAACAGTATACTGGTAATTACTGAAATGACAGAGGATAGCTAAAACTGTCTGGAATAGCAGAATTTGTACCGAGCTTAACTGTACTGGGAAGAAGATAAAAATCATACCTGTCGATGCGGCGTCCTGCTATCTATCAATTTAATAAGTGACATATATATATATATATATATATATATATATATATATATATATATATATATATATAGCATACAAGAACCTATACCAGCCCCCATAAGCCAGAAGGTGCCAATCAACACGCAATTTATATACCCCTACCCGGGTCGCCATCCAAAAATAAATTCACTCCACTCATCTAATAACTACGAGCACCCCGCCGGCCCCCTGAGTATGCAGCTTGGGCTCTCTGGGCCCCTGACTATAACTGTATCTGAGTCCGGAGGACTCTTGTAACTGTAATCTGAGATCTGTATCTGTAATCTGTGCCCTGGGCGCAAGCGCTCGACAGAGTATGCTATAATGCTGATCAGCCTGCTATGGGGAATGCTGCATCCCATCTTCGTCCTACTGCGAACGGCATGCCACTCCTTGGAGTGACATATCCTCACCCTCTGGCGGGCGAGTCGACACATCTATTAACTCTAGGGCGGCAAGGAAGCTCTAAGGGTGCCCACATAACACAATTAGGTCTCAACAAACAACAATAATCAGATATAACATGTATAATAAATCTGATAATACTGTTCATGTTCTGATATTCTATTCTGATTCTCTAGTTGAATTAAACTGAATCTGGTACTAGGTCTGAAATAATATCTCGCTGTTTAATACTAATTTACTGACTTTGATTCTGAATACGGCATAATAATACAAAACATATTTACTGAATTCACACTGAGCTTAATACTCGGCTTCTGAAACTTTCTTCTAGAATTTATTCTATTTTACTATACTAGAATTACTAACTTGCCGAAGAAACTGGCTTCTCACATACCTCAGTTACTGACTTCTTGGGTAACTGGTGTATCTCAGTCAATATCCATCTATTTCTTCTAACTGCGTTCATATTTATAGCAATTAGAACTAAATTCATCAATATTCCGGAAGAAAACACTACTTTGAATATATATGTATATAGAGCCCAAACTTTGACTTATCGAAAAACAGTCGAAACTCGCTATTTCTCGGAAGTCCAGAAGGGAGATATACTCACTGTAGGGCTAGGAGTATATTGACACTATTTTGGAGCAATTCCACTTACCTTAGCTCGGTAAGACGACGATTCTCTGGCCGAATTTCACGAAACTAACTCCGCAGGAATGTTCTCTGCAGCTTTATACTTCGGTACCCGAAGTTATTTTGAGTTTGGAGGGCGTTTAGCGGCGTAATCGGAAGGAATTTTAATGAAAACCTTCACTCCTCTCTGTTCTCTGTTCGTTCTGGAAATGAAAATGAAAAGAAATGAAATTAAAATGAAGTGGGGGCTTATATACTTGTGCCTGAACCCCACCTCCGTGACACGCCGGCCAACGCGGAGGTAAGCCCTCCGTGACACGTTGGCCATCGCAGAGGGGGTCCGCCGACCTCCTCTTGCGATGTTTCAACGTGGCGCTTGTCCGGTCTTCCTCCGGGCCTTTTTATAGATGTATGGCATTCTAAAACTCTTAATCAACATGCGAATAGGCCAATTAAAAATCAAGAATTTACGGGGTATAACAACATAATATCTACGGAATTAATTATAAAAATTATAAAAGAAGAAGAGAAAAAAAAAGTTGTAGCAGAAAAAAAAAAAGAAGCACAAGATGTAAAAAGAAGACCAAATGAAGAAGCAGAAAAAGTTAAAAATTAAAAAAAAATGAAGATGCAGCAAAGAAAAAAGAAAGAAGAAGAAGAATGAAGAAGCAGAATACAGAGAAAAAAAAAAGCAGAAGAAGAAAAAAAGCAGAAAAAGAAGAGAAAAGAATGAAAAAGAAGAAGAAATAAATATAATTGTTTAAAAAATTATGAAAAAGAAATTAGAGATATCAAAGAGGTAATAAACTGAATAGGTAATTATTTTGCCCTAACTGTCATAAAATGAAATTTTCTCATATAATTATTTTTTTTATTATGGCTATATATAATTTATCAAATTTAAAAATATATATATCTTTTTAAAAATATTTTAACAAAATTTTTCATGAATCAATTTGAGTCAGATATTAATCTAAATTTTATTAGACTAAGTTAATAAATATGCGGATCAATAATTAGCCCAAAATTATGAATAAAGCGGATTATAGTTTCGCTAATTTTTCCACCTATACCTAATAATACTAGGACTAAAAGAGTATGAATTTTATTCTGTCTGTTGGTGCCAAGTGCCAACTCTACACAGCCTTTACAGAACAACAAATTATATATGAAATATTACTGGTTTTAGGGTGGGCTTGAGGGGGGGGGGGGGATTAGAGATAGTGGGGGCAAAAGTGATCCTCCATTATTAAATCTTGAAAGATTCCACATAATCAGGTCCACAAGAATCAAAATTGTTACTATCTTAATCACAAATGGTGATTTATGAAAATATGGGATAAAATCTTGGATAGTTTTGTTTATGAGTGGCTATTTTTGTTAGACTTTTTTAATAATAATTATCTTTTGGTTAATTTATACGCATTTCAACTATTTCTTCAAATATCTATTATTATTCATCAGCACAACAAATAATTTTATTTACTAATATTTAGTCAAATGAGAGGGAAACAAATCATCTAACTCTTTTTTGTCTTGATTGGTATTAAAAACTCTAATATCTCATGATTTTTACACATTTTATTGGTTATTGAATCACACCCTTAAATGTTGGCAATTCCAATTAGATTAACATCACAATCTAAAGACTGTGGAAAGTCATGAATTTTAGGTATGAAAAGCATTAAAGCACCTCATAAAGTTAGGAAGCAAAACAAAGCTATTTAAGAGAAAAACTTAAAGAAGTTAAACAACTACCCCATCAAAGACTATTTTACCTTAGTCTTGATTACCATTTTTATTGACAAGAAAACCCATTGGTTGAAGTAAACAGGTAGTTAGAATTTAAAAACCTATCGGCTATATATATACCAGTTTCAAACTAACCCCATCATAATTGGAAAAAGCTACCTGATGTTTTTTATATGTATAAACACATAACCCCTTCCCCTACTTAACCCCACACCAACTCCCCTGGCATACCCCTCTTGAAGAATATTGGGGTAGAAGTATATATTAGTTCCGAAAATGGTAGCTGTTGTCCTTAGAATGGTTCAACTGATGTCTATTCTACTATGGGTGGGTCACCAAGATACAGTAAACTAGATGACAGTCCATGGAAGTATCTGCATATCTTGTTCATGATGTTATGTCTCCGAGAACCATGTTGTTCAAGTTCTATTGTTTCTATCTCATGTTCTTCAAGATTTTCATTATCTTGTCATCATTTGGTTGTGTTGCTGTTTCAGAATCAGAATCAGACCAATGGTTTGTGCACCAATATATAAGGCAAGCTCAGAGGAAATTTGAGCAGAAAACCAACAGGTTTTGGGAGTATGATGAGCAATCCAACAGTTGGGTGCAAGTGGATTTGCCTTATGACTTAGTTTCTTGTTTCAATGATAACTGTACAAAAGTCAATAGAATTGATCAGATTATAAAGAATATTTATCAAGAACCTGAACAAAGGGAGATACTTACAGAAGTTAAGGATAAGGAAAATACTTATTCATATCTCCCTTCGAGAAGAAGACTTTCCTTGACAAAGATTTCTGAAACATCCATTTGGATCACTGGTGTAAGTGGATCAATCTATGAAAGGTTTTGGAATGGATTGCAGTGGGTGATAGCACCTCATGATTTGCCAATATCAGAAGGTTATGCACTTTCTGTTTTCATTGTCAATCAGACAATTCTTGCTCTATCAGAATCAGGATATCTCTATCAGGTAACCTTTGAACATTCAAATAAACATATAAGGTAATCATTCAACTATCTGACAAATTTTAGTGAATATCGGATCTCTTTTATAATATTGGAGTGCGATGGGCTTAACATGGACAGTGAGGATTCATATAGCGGACACCAACCTACTTGGGATTGAAGTGCATTTTGTTGTTGTTGTCGTATCAGATTATGATTCTCAATAAAAGTTGTTTATTTACCTTTGGTATTGAAAAGGGTAATCTATGTTCTTCCCACAGTTGCAGCTAAGTGATGATCAGCCAGTTTGGACAGATATTACACCAGCAAGTGATCATCAAACAAGTAAAGAAACAGAACAAAGTTCTATAATTCAAATTGTATCAGGAGTTGTCTCCAATGATAGGAAGTGAGTATAGTATATTCACTGAACTATTTCAGTATTGAGGATTTTCTTGAGGGAAAACAAAGTTAAATTATGTTACTGCAGATAGTTGTGAATTGTGTGAGCTCCAGGCTAAGCTAATAAAACCTTGAATTTGTCCTTCAATATCAGGAGAATATATTTCTGCACACAGAATGGAACTTTATTAGAACTCACTGAGGTTGATCCCATAAGGTGAGAACTACTCATATATATGACTCACTATGGTGGTCTTTTAATTTCTATCTTTGAAGTGTGTGATCATCTCATCTAAAAGCTTAAACCATTAGAAAGAACACACTTTTATTTACTTAATTATATCTTTTAACACCCCAACCATGTGTGAGTCTACCTAAATGTCTGTTTACAAATGCAATTAGGTGGACCAATCATGGAAAACCTCCCGGAGCAAATGTTGCAGCAATCACAGACGCATCTACATTTAGATCAGAAGTAGTCTTTACAATTAGGTGAAACAGCCAAAAGGATCCTAGTTCTTTTGGTTCAATCGTTCAAATAACCCTTGTATTTTGCCTAATGGATTTATTGTTTTTGCTACAGTACTGCAGGAGATCTTTATGAATATGATCAGAGCTCAAGGCCATCATGGAAGAAGCATATAAGAAAAGAGTCTTCTGCTCAAGATACTTCTCTGAAACCATCGCTAGGATGCAGTTTAAGAGGAGTGAATGGAGCTATTTCAAAATCTTTGTTTCTCTTGACTAAGGTGCAAGTTCTTTTTTGTCCATCACCTATACTTACGAATATAGTTTTACAAAAAGAAAACTGTACTAAGAAAAGGAAGGAAACTTCATGGACCAACCACATCATCTCTACCCCGTAGGAACTACAAGATCACCACAAGAACGCCTTCAGCATCCAGGGGTCACAGACCAGCCATAGAACCTTGCTCAATAAGTGGAACGCGTTGATCATTCACAACTACTGATGGAAGATTCACCGAAAAGTTCCAGCACTGGGAAGACGTCAACACTCATAAGTTAAGGAAACGAGGCCTTCGTCAGATGATAATGAAAGGACTTCACTTTCTCAAAAGATTTTCCTCTTGCTGGAAGGACAGATAGGAAACTGTGCATAGAGTGCTAAAATGAGATCTTTGCAATTTTATAGTAATTTGCTTGACGTAAAATACATGATCCTCCAATTTTTTTCTGAACCTATCAATGTATGGTGTGAATTATTAACATACCTAAGTCAAGAATCCATTGAACAAATCCATTTCGATCAAGCAAAGTGGTTTTATTGCTCCTTTTATCCCTACATTGCCCCTCTCTTAGCATCAATATCTATTTTGATGCAACACATATCGTGTTTTGACTTCCTTTCTTATGAATTTTTGAACATATGAAGGGAGGATATTTAATAGAGAGACGGTCACAACAACGGAAATGGAAATGGATCAATCATGGAACTCCAAAAGATCATATTCTGTCTTCTATTACATGCCTTTCTGAAGAAAACTTGGCTGAAAATGCAAACTCATTGTTTCTTACAACTGCAGCTGGTTACATTTTCGAATATCGAATTCCAGAACATTCAGGTACGTCTTTGACATTATTTTCTTCTCCTTCCAAATGTTAATTCATTAGTTAGCAGAAAATACAGTATTCAACCATTAAGGAAACATTCAATTTATTGAGAATGAGGATTTGACGGTGATTCTGTGGTAAAGTGAGAAGCTGTTAACCAAATCCTTTCCCAAGTTTTTCCTGATAGTTTGGCAACTACTTTTCATATAATAAGCAGAGAGCGACCATATGTTAACTGTTCAATATTAGAAGAACAAGTAATAACAAGTTGAGGAAAGCATCAAGAGACATCCTAAATAAAAGTGATATAAGATCAATGACAAGTTAACAAGCAAAATGTTGCATTGTACTCATTTTAGTCATTTCTCCAAAAACTAGAATTCGGGTGGCATCATAATGCTAATATTCTGGATCTTTCTTCTTCCCTTCACAAAGTTATCCACACAGTCTTCAGCTGCACCTTTAGAGTAGTTTGATGCTGGTTCACTGCAGCTTCTTATATATGCTACTATAAAAAGTAAAAAAATTTTAAAAATTATTTAGTTGTAGTGACTCTAGTAAATCTGCCTCGAAAATTGAATTTTTGACATGAATACAGGAATTGACCAACAGGATGATATTACAGAAAGTTGGATCAATCACGTCTATCCCCCTCATGCCAAGGCTGCTAGAGGAATTCCAGGAGTACAATTGCAACCCGGCAGAATTATTTTTCCACTTGATGATGGTAGGCTTGGAGAGCTTCACCTATCTGGCCTCTTTGGTGAAAATTCAGGACCGAATTATCAAATGAATTCCAGAAGAAGATCATCCCAGAAGTACGTCTGGTCTCTAATAGATGCCCCAGAAACCGAAGGATGGAATGCAGAGTATTGCACTGAAGAACATGGACCATTGAACTGCATTGCAGGCATCAAAGATGAAACCACTGAACCAGATCTCACAACATCGACAGCAAGAAGGAGGAGGAGTAGCAAAGAACACCAAAGTTACATATCAATTGATATGTCAGTTAGGAAAGCTGCTGAACCCGAGGGAGACTACAATATCCCGGATAACTGGATCAACAAAAATTTCCATCTGAGGGTGATGCATGAAGGAAAGTCATTCTTTCTAATAACGGAGGGTGGTCTGATTTTCGAGTATCTAAATTCTGAAAATGTCTGGTTCTGGCTTAGGCATGATCATTCAACAGCTATGAGAGGTGCCCTTGGGAACTACAATGGAAGTTTGTTTTTGGTTGATGAGCAAAGGAGTTTGCTCATCAGAGAAAGAGATAGTGCTGAACTAGCATGGATTAATTGCACTGCTATGAAGAAAGGGAGGCAAGTTATTGGAGGTCCTCCGTGGGATGATCTACCAGGGAAATCTCGAAAAGCTAGAAAAGAAGATGCACTTTTCTTTGTAAGCAAAAGTGGGAGATTGCTACAATTCGCAGTAAGTAGCATATACTATATCCACTTTTCTAGTTTAGAGGTCCAAAAGGTGAGTATAAAAAGAAAATGAGTGGCACTAGGCATATGTTAGATTCAAAATCTTCAAATTTCAAAGCTTTCAGTCTAATAAAATGAAGGCTAAATTGAGTGGCACTATGCATACTGCATATACTAGATTGGACAACTTGAAATTTCTAAGCTTCCAGTCTAAATGGTGATAAAATGAAGTCTAAAATGAGTGGTTCTCAGCATATATTAGATTCAAAATCTTGAAATTTCAAAGCTTCCAGTATAAATAGTGATAAAATGAAGGCTAAAGAGTCGTAACCTGTTTCTTAGGTTGCTCTGAGAAAGTTCAAATGGAAAGATTGTCGGTATCCAGCCAATACGAAAATTGCAAGCATTGCTGACCAGGAACTGCTCCGAGAGAACGTGGTGTTTGTCATCGGAAGAAATGGACGCTTATACCAGTATAACAAAGTCACTGAACTATGGCACGAGCATTACCAATCCCAATATTTGGTTCTATCAAGATCTCCTGGAACTGCAATGAGGTTATCTTCACTGTCAATGCAAGGTTCTCTTTTCATGCTTTCGGCAGATGGTGGACTAGTTGAGTATAATTTGACTCCGTCCAATGGGTGGAATTGGATAGAACATGGAACACCTGATCCAAGTGTCATCCTTGTTGGTTCACCGGGACCATGCTTCACAGGTGCTCATTTGTTCTTAGTAGGTTCAGATGGAAAAGTGTATCTGAGGTTCTTGGACAATGGGACATGGAAATGGAGAGTCTGTGGCTTCCCATATATGGAAAATGAACAACATGTCTCTGACAATCATAAAGAAACTTGTACTTACGAAGATCCTGCAGCCCGCTTAGAGAAAATTGAAGAAAACCTGCAAGCCTTAAACAAAAACTGTGACTCCAAGGTTAGTGTTTATTGCCTACTCCTCTCCATGTTACATGGACTCTCCACCCCTTTGCAAAATTTTGATTCCAAACATTTATGATCTAGATGTAAATGAGTCTGAATGACTTATAATCCAATTGGTAAACATTGCTATGGGCACACCTTTTGAATCCTAAACAGTATACTGAAATCACTTGTATAGATAGGGCTATGTTACATGAACTATCCATCTTGCCTAGTGCTTCTGGTATAGATAGAGTTAAGTCTATATTTCAGAACCCACAACGTCTGCATTCTAGATTTGCCACCGCCTAGACGCAATTACATAGGTATAGCACATCTTTATGAATCCTAAGATAACAGTAGTGGATTCACTTGATTCAAATTAGTTTAATCTGAGTCCATGCAACAAAGTCTGTATTGTGACAGTCTTACATTGGTTTATAAACAGGTGGCACTTACACGACCAATTCCTTTTTCTGAAGATTCAGTCTTATTTGAGCTCAGAGACGGCAGAGTAAGTAAACTTAGAACTCTACTTGATTATAAATAAAGTCATTCACTTAGAAAAGCCTTTAGATTACCAAGTAGACTAATATCTGTTTATATGCCTAGTGAAAGACTAAACATTTAGAGGTCTGAAAACTCTTATACCATTTCATAAACTCCCCAGAATTGCTCTCAATACTTTCCACATATAATACTATTTTCCCTTTTAACAGATAGAATTTATATATAATCTAGGCAAATATTATGGGAGGGGGGAGGGGGGTAAGGGGTGTCGGCGTGCTGGTGAGGTTGGGGGCAATGGGGTGGGGTGAAGATGAGATGTGTTGAAGGGTGGGGAGGATACAATGAATGTCAATGCCACTTTGGAACTTGTTTTCTCTACTTCCACCAGAGAAGACATTTTTCTAATCTCTAAGGAGTTTGTTTTTCTAGAAAAAATGTTTTTCAAAAATTTTACCCACTCGAACATGAGAAAATCAAAAAACTCCAACCATTGTGCATCGAGATTTATTTTATAAATAATTGTGTTGTTTGGGCTAGTTTATGCTCAACGCAATAACTAATTTCACGTATAGTCATTGAACTTTATCCGCTACAATAGTCAAGTCACAAAATTATTGTTCGTCAACTAAAGCACGCACCTTTACTTTACCCACTATAACAACAAAGTTACTATACAACAGGTGAAGTCGAGCGACCTTATGTTAAAGTTAACCTTGCATCATACTATTTCACCACGTACTTGTTACTTTTTTACGAGCACAAGTACCGGATAACTCTGTCTTTCAAGATTTGAGCAGATTAGAAGAAATCACCTAACGTTATTTTGTACTTGAAACTCTGGTCTCCCATGACATTTAGTTGGCAGAAATTCGACGGACAGGAGATACAGATTGGACATGGTCACGTACCATTGGAACTCCTACTAGCCTCTGCATATCAAGTTTCTGGGCAACTTTAGCATCATAAGAATGAAAAATGCATTGTCAACATTAGCTTCATGCAGGATAGGGCAAAAGATCCAGCAGCCAACAACTTACAACTATACATGTAAATATATATGTTGTATATATATAGAATAAGAAATTAGAAAATAAACAAACTTGTACAGTTTTCAAACATGTTTGTACATAAAACTGTATTAGACCAAAATGCTTCCAAGTCTACAACTTTTTATCATAGTAAGATGCATTTGAAAAATTCTATGTTATTTAGGCTATAGCTCATTTTTTACGAGAAAATAAGATCTCTTGCTTTTTTATAATTTGAAAAAAAAAAATTAACGTTTTAGATATTTTATGTGTAAAAATAAAATCTCTTATAAAAATTAAAAAAAAAATTATAAAGGGCTAAAAATCAATTCTCCGCTCGTTAACAAGTATTTTTCTGATAGCAAATATGTAAGTATTAAATAAATTTTCTAATCCTAAAATCACTTAACTTCACTCATTTTTTATAAATTAAAAAAAAAAAAAAAAGGTCATTTTGGCTATTTTGGCCGGGTGGGATGAAGAGTTATTTATTTAAATTGGGTGTAAGCTTTTTAAAGTTTTGAAGTATTTTAAAATTAGAAACAGAACTTTTTGGCTAATTTTTGTCAGAAAATAAGTGAAAGGTGAGTGATTTTATGGTTAGAAAACTTTAGTTGGATGAGTTTCTTATAATAATATTATAAGTTCAGTGATCTTCTATGTAATTGACCCTCTTAACAAAGAATGCATAAAGAAAATGGAAGATCTATGTAACCTTTATAGATATTTATGGATAGGCCATTACTGTAAAATAGAATCTGGTAAATGTTTTAAGACTTCAGTATTAATGGCCATTATTAGGTAAAATTCAAATACTCAACAAAAAAAAATAATGTTACGACTTTGTTGTTACAGTAGTTAATATTCAATTCATTCAATGTAGCAAAATATATAAGTTTGTGATTTTATTATTAAAAGTATGTTTAAGTCGAGTGATCATATATAAAATTAACTTAGTATATTTTGATTTAATAATTAACAACCTAAAATGAAAGATTTTGGATTCAAATCCTTATTTTTAAAAAAAAAAATCTATAAAATCACAGATGTGTACCACTTCATTTATTAATATTATCTTTGCTAACTGCAAATATTATTGATTTTAAAAGACGAACTGTTTATGAAAAGTTTAAAGATAATAGTATTAATTATTATTAAATATGTATCGGTAGGTATCACACCCGTGGGGTGCTAGTTTTTCTTTTAGATGCTACATTTAATTTGGAAATATAGTTCTAATTAATTTCCACTTCACCAAATTTGGCAAAGGAAACTCATGACAAATCTCTTGAAAAATTGTACCATTTATTGGATATTATATAGAGGTTCAATGTGATTGATTGCCCAATTATGTGGGGCTCACTCCATTCAAAATTAAATTATATTTACTTATGTTTGGATATTAAATAATTTAATTTTAGCAATTACTTCCTTCGTTTCTTTTTTATTGTTAGGTATATCAAAAATAGTTGTTTCAAAATACTTGCTAGGTTCAAAATTTAAGAAATAATTATCACTTTTTTCTCAATTTTATCTTTACTACTTAAGTCACTTTAAAATATGAAAAGAATTATTATTGTACGTCTGCAAAAAGTACCTACTCTTTCCCTTTCAAAATAAGTGGTGTTTTAGTCTTTTCATTTTGCTTCAAAATAAATGGTGTTTCACATTATCAAGAAGGCATTGACGATGTTATTTCAATTTACCCTTTTTAAAATGAAGAGAGATTTATAAACTATTAAAGGGCTATATCTTTTTCAAGATATTTATTAAGGGTAAATTAGTAAAAATACATTTTACTTTCTAGAAGTGAGTATTCCTTAAGGGGTGTGTCCAAGCTAAAAATACCACTTATTTTGAAACCGAGAGAGTATCAGTTAATAGAGTTATATTAGTCAAATTGCAATCCCTATTAATTTTTTCTAATGCACATGCAAATCTTATTCTAACAAATACTCTCTCCATTTCAGAATAAATGGTATTTTTAGTTTGAACATACCCCTTAAGAAACTACTCACTTTTAGAAAGTAAAATAAATTTTCACTAACTTACCCTTATAAAATATCTTGAGAAAATGACTGTTTAGTAATTATTTTTGGATGAAATATTAATGGTTGAATTATTTTTGAGTTACAAAAAAAAAATTACACAATTCACTATCTTTAATAGAGTGAGCATACGAGAAACTAACTCAACAAATTATTAATACATATACAAATTATACAATGAAGATATATATCAAAATAATAAATTTTAAATTTGATAAATCAAACAAGCTATGTATAAAAAGTGAGAATTCCTATCTATAAAAATTCAAACTCCAGAATTATACCTATATCTAACATGATTTAAGTACTCATTAATTTGGCATAAACGTGCGTAAATTTGCTTTGTCCAGCAACAATAATGGTATCCTCTCGAAGACATGTTATAATTAAAAAAAAAAAAAAAAAAAAACTCTGAATAGACCCATGTCCCAATCCCACTTGTTTCATGTCAGGGATATACTCTTACTCTTTCAAATTATTTCGATTTTTTTTTAATTAGTATTCGAATAGTGTTTATTGATATTACAAAATAGAGGTAAAATCAAAAGAAATCTTTATAAATTTTATTTAATTTTTATAATTTTTTATAAGTTATTATTATTTTTATACAATATGAAAAAATTATTTTTTTTATTTAAATTATAAAAAATTTAGAGATCTTATTTTCTTGATAAGGTCTGCATACATTTTATTTTCTCCAGATTCACTTGTGAGAATAAAGTGGGTATATTAATGTTATTATTGATGTTTGAATCATTATAATATCACTCTATAAATGAGATATTTATTAGAATAATTACTATTAAAAATAATAATTTTTTATTTTAAAATTATAAATAATTTAAAATAATGATTCGCAAATTGAGAGAGAGAGAGAGAGAGTGTGTGTGTTAATTAATACGCAAAAATCAAAAAAAAAAAAAAAAACATTAATGTTTGGTGGTCTCTTGGAGAAGACATTAAAACAATGTAGAAAATACAAATTCCAAAAATGTTTTTCTTGGCCCAAGGAATTCATCATATTTGCAGTTTAACCCGCTCTCATGCATTAATTATGCCTCTGATATGAAAGGCATAATGACATGGAAGGTGAAGTTGTTGGAAATGCCCTTTGACCAAAATAACTTCAAACTTCTACTGAAACTTTGCTAGCCCAGTTGTAAATGAATAATATTTATTCAAACTCAGGTCTGCTGGAAGAAATTATTCAACTTTAATAAATGTATAGAGTTTTAGTTATATATATCATCAGTATATAAAACTTATATTATCAGATTACAGGAAGGTAATGTATAAATAAAAATAATTTGAAGTATGAGTGTATATATTTTATTAATTAATTTGATATAAATGTTGGGATTCTTTAACAATTAAGTTTTAAAGATAAGGTGATGTGAATTGGAAAATAGTAGGAAATAAAGTAGAGGAAAGTGAAAGTTGAAAAGTTGATTTTATAAGTGAACTTTATCCCTCATTGGTACGGAAGAGGATACTCCCTCTATTTCAAAATAAATGGTGTTTTGACCTTTTGATTTGTTTCAAAATAAGTAGTATTTTGCATAATCAAAGACATTAGTGATGTTCTTCCAATTTCACCTTAATTTAAATGGAGAGAGTTTTATATAACCAAGAGAATACCAAAGAGTTACATCTTTTTCAAGATATTTATTAAGGGTAAGTTCGAAAAAATATATTTTACTTTCTAGGAATGAATAATTTTCTAGTGTGTCCAAACTAAAAACACTACCTATTTTAAAATGGAGGGAGTAAGTCTTATGCTTATATTAAAAAGCATATCCTCTAACTCATAAAGGCTTGAGAATAGAGACTCCCTTCGCGTCGTCGTCATTGCTCGCTCGGCTTCAGATTTGGATTTGGACCAAATTTATTTATTCTATTTTCATTAATTACTTTTCTTTTCTAAATTTTCTGATTTTAATTTGTTTGTGAATTTAAATTAAATTCGTGATCAGTCGCATTTCCCTTTCCAACAGGCACATCATTGGCTATAAATTTCAGAGGTTTCGCCTCATTTCCATATCTCGAGAAACACTGAAAAGCAAACAGACTCCAGATTTTATAATCTTCTTCTTCCCCTCTCAAAATTTGCATTATTTTTCAAAGCAAAAGTAAGTGTCTTGTGGTTTACTCCGTTTGTTGAGTTTGCTGAAGTTCTACAATTTTCATTGCCGATATTGTAGAACAGTGTTTTGTTCTATCCTGGGAGAAATTAATTCATAACCTTAGGAAATTGTGAGGCGATTAAATTTCTTAAAAAAACACAGTTTTTTGTTGGGCTTGGAATTTTTATTTTTAACGTTCTTCTATTTCTTCTACGTTCTGCTTACTGTTTAGAATACATGGATAACAAACTTAAGAAATTTAATGTTATTTTTTCCCCTATATTCTGCTTAAGTGGAGAATAAAATCATCAGATTTTCTACTCTGTTATTATATTTAGTTTGAAGATATCAAAACTTCACTGAGTATATATATTGAATCTTATTCAGTTTGAAGATATAAAAACTTCATTGAGAATGCACTTTTGTTTTTTTTGTTCAGTTTAAAAATATAAAAATTTCACCGATTTAATATTTCTATTTGTGATTTTGAACAGAAATGGCAGAGCCAACAATTGTTAACATTTCAATTCCTTTGGCCTCAATAAGCCGTGCAATGCACTGATAATAGTGCGGGCAGAAAAGCCAAGAAAATTTTTGGGCATAGACTTCAAAAGATAGCAATACAAGATATTCTTCTACTTGACCACCCTCAGTCTATAAAGGTTTATCACTGAGGATGCCCTAGTTCTGTCCAAGGAAACTCCTGAAACTGAATGCTTTATAGTAAAGGAGTCTTAGACACATTCTGATTTCTTGTGTAAGAATTACATTCTTAACGGGTTAGAAGATGACCTGTATAATGTTTGTAACGTCTGCAAATCTTCTAAAGAACTATGAAATGCCCTCGATAAAAAGTACAAAACTGAGGATGCTGGAGTGAAAAAATTTATCGTCACCAAATTTCTGAAATTTAAGATGATTGACAGTAAATCTGTCATATCCCAAGTTCAAGAAATGCAAATAATAATTCATGATCTTCTTGCGGAATGTATGATCTGTATCAATATTTTTTCTAAAAATACTGACTGTTTTACTAATAATAGTTTTGTTACTATTGAAGGAATGATTATCAAGAAGTATCTCAAGTAACTGCATTTATTGAGAAGTTACACCCTTTATGGAAGGACTTCAAAAACTACTTGAAGTACAAATGCAAGGAAATAAAGTTGGAAGATCTGATTATTCATCTGAGGATTGAACAGGACAACAATCTACAGAAAAGAGGGCAAGTGGAAAGTCAGTAACAGCAGGAGCAAATATTGTTCAACTGCTCCGACAAGTTCAAAGAAAAGGAAGAGACCTGCTAGACCAAAAAATCTTCCTAATGAAAAAAAGTTCAAAGGAAATTGCTACAACTGTGGCAAGTTTGTGTCACATGTCGTCTGTATGTCGTACTCCAAAGAAGGATAAAAAGAAGGATCAAGCAAACATGGCAAAAATGAATGAAGTTGTGGACAACCTGTATGTCATGCTTTCAGAATGCAACTTGGCGGGTAATCTCAAAAAATGAGGGATAGATCCTGGTGCAATTGCCCATGTTTGTGCAAATAAGAAACTGTTTAGTTCCTACACTATGGTTGGACCCAACGAAATAATCTTCATGACAAATTTTGCTACTGTCAAGATTAAAAGAACAAGAAAGATAGGCTTGAAAATGACATCGGGTAAAATTGTGCCTCTGAGCAATATCCTTCATGTTCCTGAGATGCGGAATAATTTGGTCTAAACATCGCTTCTGGTCAAGAATGGCTTCAAGTTTGTTTTTATTTTCAATAAAATTATAATTAGCAAAAATGACATGTATGCAGGAAAAAACTATCTCACTGAAAGTCTTTTCAAACTCAATGTAATAACTATTGAAATGAATGAAAGTTCTGCTTCTTCTTACTTACCTGAGTCAAATAATTTATGGCATGCACGTTGGGACATGGTTAATTACAAAACCTTATGAAAAATGATTAACTTGGAAGTATTACCTAAATATGAATGTGATAATTCAAATGTCAAATATTTGTGGAGTCTTAGTATGTTATGCATCTTTATAAGTCAATTTAAAAAGCATTCAAATCCTTTAAAATACCTTTTATTGGCTATTGTACTCGACTTTGCTATGTTTATTTACTTAATAGCAAAGATAAAGCAATTAAGGCATTCAAGCAATACAAAAATGAAGTTGAAACACAACTTGACAAGAAAATCAAAATGATTTGAAGTGATACGGGTGGCGAATATGAATCTCCTTTTGAAGAAATATGTTTGGAATATGGCATTATTCATCAAACAACAATCCTTTAGACGCCACAATCAAATGAAATTGCGAAAAGAAAAAAGGATATTAAAGGAGATGATGAATGCATTATTGATAAGTTCTGATTTAACACAAAACTTTTGTGGGGGGGGGGGGGAGCGGGGGAGGGGGGGAGGGGGGAGCGGGGAGGGGGGGAGTTATCCTTACTGCTAGTCGAATACTCAACCGAGTATCCCATTGTAAAACAAAGTCTATTCTATATGAGCAATAAAAAGGAAAAAAACCTAACTTGAAATATTTCAAAGTGTGGGGGTGTTTAGCTAAAGTATAAGTTTCTAAACCTAAAAGAGTTAAAATAGGATCGAAAATTGTAGATTGTGTTTTCATAGGATATGAAACTAATAGTAAAGCGTATCATTTTCTGGTTCACAAATCAAAACATTCCGATATTCATATTAATATGGTAAATGAATCAGATAATGTTGAATTCTTTGAAAATATTTATCCGTATGAAAAAAATTGTGAATCACGTAGTGAAAGAACTAAACAACGTCGGGAAAAGAAACAAATGAAAGTAGGCCTAACAAAGAGACATTGTTGCTAAAACTCAATCCATTATCATGATAAGGCAATGCTCAGAAACAAGGATAAAGTGTTATGATCTTTTAATGGTTTCTAAGTTTGACATGAAATAATGAAATAGTGTATCTACGAGTTACACGTTTAGAATCACCTATGTGAGTGTGAAGTGTAAGTCGTTTCAAGGAGAATTAGTGTAAGACCAGCTCTCTACGCACTCATGAAATCAGGTGGTGTTCATGGCTAAAACGAACACAACAATGAGAACCAAAAATGGTTAAGGATTAATTGTGTAACATATGTGGTCTAGGTATATATCAATGTTTGACGGTTCAAGGATATCACATTCACTAATTGACCAAGTATACCTGATGAATGTTCACTACGGGAAGTTCAAAGGAAAACCTACTTGCCCATATGCTACTAATTTTTATTTATAAATCACACAGTTTTTCATGCATATTTTCATAATATAGTCATTCCCCATACATATGGGGGATTGTTGGGATTCTTCAAAGATTAAATCTTGAAGATAAGGTGATGTGAATTAAAAATTCATAGAAAATAAAGTGGAGGAAAGTGAAAGTCGAAAAGTTGTTTTTATAAGTGAACTTTGTTCCTCATTGGAAAGGAAGAGGAAAAGTCTTATGCTTATGCATATCCTTCAACTCATAAAGAGTTGAGAAAAGAGACTCTCCTCATGTCGTCGTAGTAGCTCAGCTCGGCTTTGACTTTTGAATTTTAATTTATTTATTCCATTTTCATTAATTACTTTCCTTTCCTAAATTTTCTGATATTAATTCCTTTGCCAATTTAAATTAAATTTGCGATCAGTCACCTTTTCCATCCCAATAGACACCTCGTTGGCTATAAATTTCAGAGGCTTCGCCTCATTTTCATATCTCGAAAAACATTGAAAAGCAAATAGATTCCAGACTTTCTAATCTTCCTCTTCCCCTCTCAAAATCTGTATTCCTTTCTCAAAGCAAAAATGAGTGTCGTTTGATTTACTTCTTTTGTTGAGTTCGTTGAAGTTCTACAATTTCCATTGCCGGTATTGTAGGATAGTGTTCCATTCTATCCTAGGAGAAATTAATCCATAACCTTTGGTAATTGAGAGGGGATTAAATTTCTTAAGAAAACATAATTTTTTATTGGATTCGAACTTTTATTTTTAACGTTCTTTCTATTTCTTGTGTTTTCTGCTTACTTTTTAAAAATACAGGAATAACAACAAATAATAAGTATAATATGTATTTTTCAAGTTAATAAATATTATACATCAGTACTAGCAGGGGTGGACCTACGTAGAGCCTTCCGGGTGCTCGAGCACCCATTACCCTTTATTTGGATGGTGGTTAACCATGGTATAGTATGGTATAGTTACTAAGAATACCATGTTTGTTTTGATGGTTATTTAAAATATATGGTATAGTATAGTTTGATTTCATGGTTAGGTAACCATGAAAAACCTCACTTTATTAAACCACCAATTTGATGTAATCCCATTGTTACCTAATTTTTCTTTTCAATTATGCCCTTACTTAATATTACATGATCCTATTTACCCTTTTATCTTATATTCCCTCCGTTTTAAAATAAGTGATGTTTCAGCTTGGACACACCCCTTAAGAAAACTACTCATTTTTTAAAAGAAAAATTTACTTTTACCCATTTACCCCTAATAAATATCTTGAAGAAGATGTAATTCTTTAATATTTTCTTGATTATGTAAAACTCTCTCCATTTAAATAAGGGTAAAATTGAAAGAACATCATTAATGTCTTTTTGATTATGTAAAACACTACTTATTTTGAAACAAAATCAAAAGGCTAAAACACCACTTATTTTGAAACGGAGGGAGTATTATTTAACTCCACCCAAAAATCCTAGTCTTCTGGGTTCAGTTCTCTTCTACGTTTATTCTTCTCTTTTTCTAGGTTTGATTTCTTAAACTTCTTACAGGTCTGCTTGTTTTTTTGTTGAAATCCATGTATATTTACTTTGACATATTTTCTTTTTTTTTTATTAATTTTATTAAAATTTGTATGAATTTAACAACATCTTATATTTATAAGGCATAATTTGTGATAAATTGGCAGAAAAAAATCATCTTAAATTATTTTACTAGTAATATTGATAAATTTAACATATTAATTTAGGACATTTTAGTAAAATTACCAGTTATGATACAATATGATACAGTCAAACCAAACAATAAAAATGTTATTTAACAGCAGCAAACAATACAGTCTATCCAAATATTGTATTTACATTACAATATAATACAATATCATACAATATAGTATTATAAGTTATAAAACCATGAGTAACCACAATCCAAACAAAGTGTTAGTCTCGTATCGAGGTGTATGTTATTATATAGAAATTTAAAAAAAATGATATAAAATTAGACTGTGAGCACCCAACTAACAAACAGTTTAGTTGGTGTGGTGGTTTGTATGCAGGAGCGTAAGTTGGTTGATGGCATCTGTTCTATGCCAGAGTTTGATCTTCACTCAATATACTTAATTTGTTTTTAAAATCAACTCTTCTCTTCTTACTAATTTATAATTCACTTAGATTTTCTTTTATTTTTTTGCCTATGTTGATTTATTTTTTTTCTCTTTCACTAGCTACCCCTTTGCTAACTTTTCCTTTTTTCTTTATTCAAGATAATATTTATTGTAGTTTTTTTTTGATCTATTTTGCTGTTGAGTTTAAATATGATTTGTCTTTTTTATAACGTGTTAAATTTGTGCACTTATATTTGATAGCAAAAAAAACACTCACAATTTAAAATTCTAAATTCGCGACTAACTACTAGTACTAAATTAATTAAGATTGGTTATATTAGCATTGTATATGAGGATTCATAATATTTCAACAGCACGTTCCAAAAATCTGTACTATAAAAATTCATCATAAAGTGACAAAATTTTTATGATTGATTATAGATCTACCATAACCTTCTCTTTATTCAAATTTGGAGTTCAAAATGTGAACAAGTTCTCACACTCCGTCACTTTTATTTATTTATTATATTTAAAACTAAATTTTAATTCAGTTTAAATCATTAAAAGAAAATTATAATATTTTTAATATATTTTTTAAAGCATTAAATTTATTATATCCAAAGAGTAATATAATAAAATTATCATTCTATTTAATATTTCTAAAAAAATTATTTATTTATAAAAATACACACCATTTTATTTAGTAAAAAAATAATTTCAGGGATCTCCGGGTTATTATTGTCATTTTATATTTTATATTATAATAACTAATTCTCGTATTATTATTCATCCTTTGATAGTGGCAACTTATTCTGATATTAATTACTAATTCTAATATAATTTATTTCAAAATTAATTATCAAACAAGAGATAAGACAATGCTACAAATATTTTATTCCAGAATTATTTATATTTGTTCTCTACACCAAACAATCTCTAAGATTTTGTTGGAAAGCTACTTGAAAATTAGATTTGAGTATAATTACACAGTTTAACCTGTTTATTTGCTCAAATATTACTTGATTAGTAAGAAATTTGGAGTTGTTTGAAAAGTCACTCGATAATTGAATTTGAGTGTAATTGTGTGAATTATACAGTTTGACTTGTTTGTTTGATTAGATAATTACATGGTTAGCAGAGAATTATGTGTAATTGAGAGAGAGTAATTACACTCTTCTATTCTCACGGGGGAGGTGAAAATTGCATGTAATTATGTGGTGTAATTACAAGATTACTTTTAAACTTCTTCATTTATTTATTTTAATTTATTTTTTTTATTTCTACCATTTTCATTTCTTCTTTTATTTTTATCATTTTAATTTTTTAAATTCTAAAATATTTTTATTTTTACATTATTTATCTTTCATTTTCTTTGTTTTCATTTTTTAACTTTTACTTCTTATAATTTCATATAATTGCTCATACTTTTTATTTTTTTCTTCATTTAACATAAATACATTGATACTATATAGTTTTTGAATTAAAGTAGAATTTCATTGTTGAATGATGTTAAAAACTTATATTTTCCTTTTCTTTTGAATTATATCTACTTAAGTTATATTGAAACTTATTTTAAGTTAAGTTGAAATTTGACATAAGAGCAATATGTTAACTTTTTTTCTTTATTTTGAATTTAAATTTATGTTATACTTTTGGTTCTAATTTATTTGCTTTAGTAGGATTAGCTTGTTATTTCACATTGAATATCATTCATTTATTAGTTAGAATTGATAGATTTTTTTTTATCAAATCTAAATAATTTATGGTATTATATTTATAATATTAATATTTTTGTTAAACATGCTCCATGAGGTTCATAAAAAGTATGACTTTTAGTTTTTTTAATTAATTAAATTAAAATATTATTGATTTAAAATTATATATCAATTATTTTTATAATATTAGTTCAAAATGTATACTTATTAATTAATATTTTTTGAGAGACGATATATATCTTAAATTTCTAATTTAACATCATTTATAAAGACACATATTTGTCAAATATTAATTTTTGATAATTAACTTTTATTTTAAAACTTTAATCTATATGTGTAATTATATTTGTACAATCAAACAATAAATTTGTAATTACATTGTGATAAATATACAATTATTATGTTGTATAATTAATATGCTATACAATTATTATACTAATAATTACATCAACTTCAAGTATCAGGTGACTTTCTAAATACACCCTTCGTAATTAGTACTTGATTACTCCCTTTGTTCCTTTTTACTTGTTAGGATAAGGTTTATACAACCTTTAAGAAAGAAAAAACAGGTGTTGCTATTTGACTAATATAACTCAATTAATTGATAGGTAATTTTTGAAAATATACAATAATCATTCTTTTCATATTTTAAAATGACTTAAGTACTAAGGGTAGAATTGAAAATAAATAGTCAATTATTTTTTAAATTTTGAAACAACTATTTTAATATACCTAACAACTAAAAAGAAACGAAAGAAGTAATAATTACACCAATTTTAATTTTGTCAAATAAAACCTAAGTAGGTGTTTGGACATGCAATTTCATCTCGTGATTTGAGATCATGAGATGAAATTAGCATTTGGACATGTGATGAAATCAACATTTGGACATGTGATTTCATATTATGATTCAAATCATGAGATGAAATCTCAAACCCTCAGAAAACCTTGATTTGGAATTTTAAATCATGAAATTAACTTTTTTAGATACAAAATTTGATCCATAAATTTATATTTTGTAAAAAATAATAATAATCTACCATTTTATATATATCACCAAACGACTCAAAGTAACAATGTTGGTTCATCTTCTCGATTATCTAATCGAGAAATGCATGCTTAATGTGAGGAGATTGTCCGTACTATATGGGAGGATATATAATTATGTTTTATTAAACAAGTTTGAACGATAAATATTGTATTTTTCTTTCAGAAAGCCTTTGTGATAGTGTATTATACTTTGTTATGAGTTTTTACTTATTTGGTAAGATTGTATAAGAATTGAAAAAATTTAGGGTATTTATGTTCATGAGAAAAAAATATATAATTTAAGAATTTCAAATTACATATCCAGATAAAATTTTAACTTTATCTCATATGAGTTCATTATGATTTCGAATCATAATTTCATATGGCATGATCAAAACGAGTTCTCCCGTTTGGTCATGCGAGATGAAATCATGATGTGAAATCATATGAGATAAAGTTTGAAGTTTTGTTTGGACATACAGTTTGAGATTTTAAAGTTATATTTTTTTCTCATTAACATAAGAACCCCATAAGTTGTAAAAACTATTCAAATTGCACAAATTCTTATAGAATCTTATCAAATAAGTAAAAGTTCATAATAAAATATAATACACTATCACAAAGTCATTCTAAAAAAAAATACAACTTGAGAATCGAACTTCAGTTCAATAAAAAGGAAAATTAAACATGAGTTATAGTGTACTACTCTTTGATATAATCCTCCCACATAGTGCGGACAAAGGTTGACAAACTATTTATGTCCAATATAATAATTGCCAAGGTTGTTTAAATTTATCAAATAAATGGTTGGTAAATATAGTTGGTATATTTAAATTGGTGGACGTTTTTTTTTTTTTTGTAAAACATAAACTTGTGGGTTAAATTTTGCATTTGGAAATTTTCATCTCATGATTTGGAATTTCAAATCAAGCTTTTCGCAGAATTTGAGATTTCATCTCATGTTTTGAATTTATGAGATGAAATCGCATATTCAAACACTGATTTCATCTCATAATTTCAAATCGCGACATGAAATCGCATATCCAAACGCCTACTAAAAGTGAAGGATCTCATCCATTCGAGCGTATTCTTGGGGTACAAAATAACGTGTAATCATGTTTAAATCAAACGGATGATGTGGGAAAGGTGTAATTAGGAGTGGGCATTCGATTTTTTAAAATCTCAGTTCGGGTTTCAATTTTCAGTCATGAAGAAGGGGCATCGAATACCGAACTAAATTAGTTCAGTTTGGTTCAGTTTTTTTGTTATTCGATTTGATTTATTTAATTTTTTTTTATTTTTGGGCTTGACTTGTGGGTTTTTCTCTGTTTGTAAAATGTGCTACTTTTTAAATAAAATATGAATTATTTTATACTTTTTAATTCAAAATGATCTATTTTTTAATATCGCTGATGCTGAAACTCAATTGTAGCCTACAGTCTATAGCAAACCAGTTCAAGAAACTAAAATTGATCAATTTACAAGTAAGTAACTAAAAATTGAAGAAGCAACGTGTCAAATGGACAGATTATATCTGACAACCTAAGGGCTAAGTCAATGATAGAAAAGTCAAAAATAAATAACAAATAAATATCTTCAACAAATTCTGCATTTCTTGTTCATAAATGATTTTTAGAGTTTGTTGTTGTTCATAGTGACTTATATATTATCCTTTGTTTTACCTTTACAAGTACCATGATACATATATTTTTACATCACCGAAACTATATCATATTATCACTAAAGATTCTAATCATACAATAATTTTTATACTTCCCAATCAATCACCATTCACCAAACACAATACTAACAAATAGTAGCAACTAGAAACACATATTAAGCCTTAAATCACCAAAATACCAAATTAAATCATATTGTGTCAATTATATAAATAATTCTCTAAATGGACTTTGAAATTGAATTGCATATAGTGTTTTTATTTTTTAAAATTAAGTTATAATTTTTTTTATTTTTTTTAAAAAAAATATATAAAAAAATTTGATTAAAGCGAAAAATAAAAATACCAAAATTTAAAAATTAAAAATCAAACTGAATACAAAAATTATGAAAAAATAAAAATGAAACCAAACCAAATAATTTAATTTAATTGACTTTTTTAATTTTTCTGATATTTATGTTTACCCGAATCCTTGAAAAAGCTGCAAAAAATTTACTCCTTTTTTTTTAAATGAAAAGAAAGAGAATCTAATTTAAAATTAGTAATGTGAATTGGGAAAAGGTACGGAGAAGGAAGAAGTTTGTCAGTATAATTTGTATTTTAAAGTGAACGTGCACTATTCCAACGCACCATCCAGTGTTAGAGTTAATCACACTCTCGGTCCCAGCGCGTTTGTCATACGCAGCGCAAAATCTTGACTAGATTTTTGGGGATGTGAAAATGGATAACGACACTTCTGTTCTGTTCTGTTCTGTGTATAGGTTTCGGGTTGCCCTTTTGACCCGGACTTCTCTTAATAAAATATACTCCCTCTATTATTCTATTCTCTCTCTTTTTAATTTTAGTTTTTTATCATACTCGAAATTTTTTCAAAAAATAAAAAAAATAAAAAATAAATTGAAAGTAAACGGTGTAATACTCTACTATTCTTTTGGGGAATGGATGAAGAAAATGAAAGTGAAAAGGAGGATTAATGCTAATGGAGCTTTGGATTAAACCAAAAAGTTTTATGAATGAATTATTCATGAAAATAATTTTGTATAATTATTTATAAATTAAATAAAAATAATTATTATAAATCTGTTTGAATCTTTTTATAAATGGTTATCATAATATCACTGAGAGTGTCTCAATACCATCACTGCAGTATAATTTATTATTTCATTTATTTTAATTTTACTTAACATGAAAGGTAAAAAAGTAAAATAAAAAATTAAATTTTGTGATCTTAAATTAAATATATATTAAAATTCATAATTTTAAAATATATCATATAGAATTTTATGTGTAAAAAATAAGTATTAAATATATTTAAAAAATAATAACATAAACAAAATAAAAATGTGAAAGTGGGGGAGGGAACATTGTTTTGTCCATTTTCCATAAATAAAAGAGGGAGGCAGCCCCACAAAATATAAAGACTAGACTTGAGAGATAAAAGCTCATTTACTCTCTCCCTCTATGCTAAAAAGGTGTGGTTCTTATTATCTATGCTGCATCATCATCATCAACCCAATTTGTTTTTCCTATTCTACTTCTACCCCCAACCCCCCTTCAAACACAACAAAGTAGTTCTTCTTTTATTTAAAAGTTTAATCATCAAATATCTCATATATACTAATTTAAATTTATATCACATGAGATTTATTTTTTAAAAAAACTCTTTCTGTTATAAATTACACCATTTAAGGAAATAGAACTCGAAAAGAAATAATAATATCATATTTAGTATAATTTGAGAAGGATAGACAATAGAGTGAACGCAAATCTTATCCTTAGTGTAGAGACAGACAGAGTCTGTTCTTAATACCTCCTTGACTCAAGAAAATTAAAATTCAAAAAAATAATTTTTTTTAAATCATCTCACTATATTTTTTGATGGTTAATTCCAACAAAACTCAATTTTAAATATTATTTGTTTCATCAAATTTAATTTATTTTAAGATATTTGAGGTTTACTATCATAATAAGTCAACTATTACTTTTTTCAGGTGTACCCTTACTAATTCAATTAGTGAAATATTAATTAAATAAAATGTTTAAAGAATAATTAAATTTAAATAAATATTTCTATGATTAACATCAATAAACGTCTTTCTTAAAGAGTAAATCCCGCAAATGGCAAAACACCTTAAATACATTTTAAAGTTGTATGTCATCATTAAGTTGTGATGACATCCAATAATATTAAATCGGGCAAATTGAGATATTTGATAAATATATTTCATATAACTGGTGAAATCTTTAAGTTTAAATGATATAATTAACATAGATAATGATAATAATATTATACATAGTGAAAGATAATAATCTGTTTGGTCAAACTTCTCAAATTAGTTTATTTTG
Source organism: Datura wrightii (assembly GCA_035772735.1). NCBI lineage: Eukaryota > Viridiplantae > Streptophyta > Magnoliopsida > Solanales > Solanaceae > Datura > Datura wrightii. Next base: position 169,775,214 of record JASDFA010000001.1, on the reverse strand, counting down.
AGAAGTGTTTTTTTCAAAAGTGTATATTAAAAAAGTACTTTTTTTGTGAGAAACACTTTGTGTTTGACCAATAAATTTAAAAAGTACTTTTGAGCAGCAATTAATGTTTGTCCAAACTTTTGCAAAGTGCTTCTAAGTAGGCATTTGGACATGCGATTTCATGTCGCGATTTGAAATTTTGAGATGAAATCAGCGCTTGGACATGCGATTTCATCTCAAAATTTCATATCATGAGATGAAATCTCAAATTCTCCAAAAAACTTGATTTTGGATTTCAAATCATGAGATGAGATTTTTCAAATGTAAAATTTAACCCACAAGTTTATATTTTGTAAAAAAAGAGTCCATCATTTTATATATACCAACTATATTTCCATTTATTTAATAAATGTAAGCAACCTTTGCCAACTATTATATTGTCCGTACTATGTGGGATGATTATATCAAAGAGTAGTACACTATAACTCATGTTTAATTTTACTTTTTATTGAACTAAAGTTCGATTCTCAAGTTGTATTGACTTTGTGATAGTGTATTACATTTTATTATGAATTTTACTTATTTGGTAAGATTGTATAAGAATTTGGGCAATTTGAATAGTTTTTACAACTTATGGGGTTCTTATATTCATGAAGAAAAAATACAACTTAAAAATTCCAAATTGCATGTCCAAACAAAATTTCAAACTTCGTCTCATATGATTTTATATCGCATGGCCAAACGAGCCCTAAGTGTATTTTTCACAAAAGTGCTCTCCAAATAAGTATTTTTGGGGAGAAACTACTTTGTTTTAGCTTTTGTTACTCCCTAAAAATATTTATTTTCTCCCAAAAGTTTGATCAAACACCTTTTTTTTTAAAAAAAATAAGCATTTTTGACCTCTCGAAAATTTGGTCAAACGGGCTATAAATTATTTTGTACTTCAAGAATTAGTGATGCTAATTATGACAAACTAAAATAAAAGTATAATTATATTTGAGTAATAAAATGTCTGATAAAAAAAAAATAAAAAAAAAATGAGATAGAAGAGACTCTCTGACCATTACAAGACGAAGGTTACATAAAATAACCATTTCATTCAATCTGTGTGTAATATATCAAGGGAGAGAGAAGTTTTTTTTTAGAGTAAACAACATCACTAAGCTACTGATACAAAGAAATCATCAAAGATAAATATGCTCAACTCAAATAATCCACCAAAGAGAAATTATCAATCAACAAAGTACTATGAAAATTCAATCTTTATAAAATTTTGGCACTTCATACATTAGGTGCGCAAATCACGATAATCATGCTATTATTTAATTAGAAAAATTTTATTACATCATCTATAATAAATTCGATTCAATATAATCAATTCACAATAAAATAGCTCATGATAATATCAGCTTAGCATAGTCAACTTATATCAAATATGTATACACACTGCAAGAGGGGTGATAAGTCGATGATCATGAAGGATAATCTATATCCAAACACACACACGATTATGTCAATGATCTATCAGACTTAATAATACGTAGATCACATACTATAATTCGACTCTCAATAGCCCCTTATCTTTACATAAAAATTTACATGATTCCCCAATCTCAATAATAATATTATATTAAGAATAAATAACATAACCTAAATAACACTATGCATATCATATTAAAGTTAAATTATGAATTTTCAATAAATACAAAAATAAATGGTGCTTTTATAGCATGTAAACAAGCAAAAAATCATCATCAAGGATAATTAATATGCTCAAATCTTATGGAAAGTAAAATTCATACTAATATCTCATTTATGCCCATTTAGCTACTTGATAAGCGCATATATGCTTGTCATACCATATGTTACCCCCATTATACAAAGCATATCGATACATAAAGTTTGATTTTTTTTTTCTATTCATATTAAAGTTTTAACTCCATCTAATTAGGTGAACTTTAATTTTTTAAGATTACCTTTTTATGTTCAGACGCGTCCAAATGACTTAACTCTAAATGTTAAAGAGGAGTAAATAATTCAATCTCATAGTTAAATACAGTCAACTAGAAAAATCAATTCCGAGGCCATAATTACGACATCATAAAAGTAGATAATTATCCGAAATTGCAACATGACCACCTTCGCAATTGCGATAGCTAAACCACTAGTATGATCTCATAATAGCGGCATCTAGCCTACAAATGCAATCTCACATTGTGGCGGCTCATCTGCAATTGCGACACACTACCAACAACAAGAATAAAAAAACCCCGCAATAATTGCGATGTGATTTTTTTAATCTAAAACTTATCTCAAATCCAAACTTGAACCATATCAACAAATTCCAAAACATAAAATAATTGATCCAAGGTCTCAAAACATCAAACAAACACTAAAACTCAAAACGAGGAATTAGATTTGTCATATTGTTTGAGCTTAGATTCAAAACGGATAATATCACTAGTGAGTTAAGTTGTTGCATATGTTATTATTGTTATTCCCATGCAATCTTTAGCAATAATGAGACAAACATCAATGTTCGATCATATTTAGACAAATATCGTATCTTCAAAATGATGATGGAGCAGATATCAACGAGAGCACTAAGAGGTCGTTTGATAGCTGGTTAAAATTATGAGGATATTAGTAATACATAAATTAGTTATGAGGAAATCTATGCATTATTTATTTAGGGATTAATTATGAAGGATTTAGTTATTCATGTATAAATTATTTCACCTTCTATCTTGCATAACATAATACATAGGTTTCCTTATAACTTATACATATATTAGTTATGCGAATTTTTAAATTGCAAATCAAATACCATATTAATTTTATATATGAATAACTTACCTTCTAACTAACTACTATCAAATGTGGTATTATTTATACAAATTGATACCTGCATAATTCAATTTCAAACTAACTGTCAAAGTACCGTTAAATTTATACGAAGGCGTATGTAACATTGTAAGCAAATCACAACTATTTATTTTTGCATGTATCATTGCTGCAAATTCAATTCTAAATAAAGCATCACAAGCATTTTGATGATGAAACTTATAAAAGTTTTAACATAATATCTCAATTACAATAATAATTCTTTATTAGAATCGCTATTGAAAATCTACTAGTACAAGTAATATCTTAAAAAAAAATTTAAATTCATTTCATTTTTTTAAAATTTAGGATCAAAATCCCATAACAGAACATAGTAAAGAAAATATGTATAATTAAAAAATTTGTAATATATTTAAGTGATTAAATTATTTACACAATAAGCATTAGCAAACATACGTAACTTATTTATAAAAAAAATGAAATAAAATTTATCGAATAAAAATAATTTATCATATATTTAAATGTTTAATTATAATAAATTATAATTAAAATATTAACAAAATACAAAAATATATCTATGTATTAAGCCATTATAATAAGTCTTAACACAAAAATATCTATAGTCACCTCTATATTTCAAAATAGTCAAATAGTAACACCTCATATTACATAATATGCTACTGATTATTGAAATATAATCTTTTATCTACATTTACTCTAAAATTACCAGACATATTATCAGACAAAAATATCAGACACTTCACGTTTATCAAGCATGTTGAATCATCATTATCTAATTCGTTTGAAAATAGGCATTACGTTTCTTAATCGAGCTCTATATATGTGACTATTTTGATCATTTATCTATTTCATTAATCCCATGGTAAATCTAATTAATTATTTAACTTAGTACTTTTAGGTGTCATCTAGATTTCATTATAATAAAAATGATAAATATCTTTTTATCTCAATTCATGTTATATATATAAATTAAAACGGAAAAAATATTTATTAATAAAATAGAGGTACTAGTAATTTGTTAGCAAGAGTGTATTATATCCTTCTCAAGTGTCACGTTGAATAAGGTATGTAATGATTGCACAAATATAACATCAAAACCCCTATCATTACCTTTTTATAAACATTGTTTATGTCTTGGCCACCTCTTCCTAATAATTCCCCAAAATACACCCACCATTCTAATAACTCACCAAATCATACAAAGGTTTTTAAAATCTTTTTACTCACTAGTATTTAAAAGTCCACTATCCTCTATCATTGTCCTTTCTTTCTCTCTCTCTCTCTCTCTCTCTCTCTTGTTTCTCTTTCTAAAAAGGTTCCAACTTTGGGTAAAGCAAAACCAAAGGTTGGGGGATTGTTGTGAACTAGTGTAGTTGTAGTAGCAGTAGTAGTACTAGTAGTAGTAGTAGTGAATGTTCAAGAAATTGCCATGGATGCATATGAAGCAACAAAGATAGTTTTGTCAAGGATCCAAAGTTTGGATCCAGAAAATGCTTCTAAAATCATGGGGTATATTTTGATACAAGACCAAGGGGAGAAGGAGATGATAAGACTAGCTTTTGGTCCGGAAACCCTTTTGCTTTCTCTAATCAATCAAGCCAAAGCTTGTTTAGGACTTTCTCCGAACACTTCATCTGCAGCTTCAACTCCTTCCTCTCCTTCACCTTTTAACCCCATGATGTCAAATGCTGCAAAGTTGAACCCATTTCATCAGTCTTCTCCCAGAATCATGATTCCCAACAATGGGTTCCCTTCTTCACCTTCTTCTCCTTGGTCTACTAGTGGGTCACCAGTGTTCTCTAGAAGCCCTAGACCAATGGCTGCACCAGCCTCTAGTTCACTCTCTTATGCTGCTGTTGTGAATGGTTCTACTAATTCTGTTTCTGGGTCTTCAACTACTTCACTGTCACTCCCTTTTTACAACACTAACGACCCCAATGATGAGTATGGTAGTGTTCAAGTTCAAGATCACTTGTCATTTCTTGATGAATCATTGGATCCAATTATGAGTCCCAGTGGAAGAAGTGATTCTCTAGTTTTCCCCTACGGGAATTGTGAGGAAACCCCTCATCTTCACCGTCGGAGTTGTTCAGTGAATGATGTTTTTCTTGGTGGGTCAGATGATGGCGGTAGTGGCAATAATAGTGGGTTTGGTTGGAGGCCTTGCATGTATTATGCTAGAGGGTTTTGCAAGAATGGGAATAGTTGCAAGTTTATGCATAGTGGGTTTCCTGATTCTTCTTCCCCGGACGGGTCTAGTGCTATTGTTGGTTCTCCTAGTAAAGTTGACTCTTTTGATGATTTTCTGAGGATGAAGGCCCTACAACAGCAGCAGCAGAGGTTTGCTGCTGCCTCTCTCATGGCTTCTGGTGCTCATCATCATCCAATTGCTTACAACAAGTGCATGAACATCTTGAATGATAACCAAAGGTATTTTGAGGTACCTTTAGCTGATATTTCCTCGTGTTTCTTTCTTGAAGGAAAGTTGTTGACTTTAGAACTTTCTCGAATCTGGGGTAATATTTCTTTTACTCTACCTTGTTATGAACTTGTAATTGTTTGTCTTGCTAGTAATTTTCCTCAAATTGACTTTTATTTTTGGGTAACCAATTTCTGGTGTTCTGAGTCTATTTATGCTTCTCTTTCTAGTCTAATCTTAAGCTTGATTTGGCATGTACTTGTGTTAATTAACATTTCAATAGCAACTCATTGTTTAAGAGTTAGGTACTTATGCTCTAGTACATACTGCTTAGGCTTTTGATTGGGACATCATTTGGAGGTTGATATTTAGAATATGGGTTGGACATTTAAGGTATCTTCATGTATAGTCTGAACTGCAGATCGGCTGCCGCAGCATTTATGATGGGAGAAGAATTCCACAAATTTGGTAGGTGCCGGCCTGATAGAAATGATTTTTCAGCAATGGCGCTGAGTGGTATCTCAAGTTCAAGTTCGCGACAAATTTACCTGACATTTCCTGCTGATAGCACATTTAAGGAGGAGGATGTGTCTAATTACTTTAGGTACGTGCTTATTGTGGAATGGATTCTTGAAATCTTTAAATGGAATTAAAAGTGATGGTAAATCGTCGTGTGTGTAATTTGTTTTGAAGTATGTATGGGCCAGTCCAAGATGTTAGAATTCCATATCAGCAGAAGCGAATGTTTGGATTCGTTACATTTGTCTACCCAGAAACTGTTAAGCTGATCTTGGCTAAAGGAAACCCTCATTTTGTGTGTGATTCTCGGGTACTTGTAAAGCCCTACAAGGAAAAGGGAAAAGTAGCAGACAAGTATGTAAAGATGATCACCCTGTTATGTTATTTCGAGTTATTGCATCTCCTTTACTCATGGCTAATGTTTGTCGATTGAAATATAAAGGAAGCAACTTCAGCAACAACAACATCCAATTGATAGAGGAGAGCTGTCGACATGTTTAAGCCCATCGGGGCTTGAATCTAGGGAGCCATATGACCTTCCCTTTGGTAAGATAGATAATCTAAATTTCTGTTTTTCTTGTCAATAGTAGGATGGATTGTTTGACACTTTAGAAGTGTCTTTTTGTATATAGGAGCAAGAATGTTCTATAATTCGCATGAGATGATGTTGAGAAGAAAAATGGAGCAGGAGGCTGAATTACAGCAAGCCATTGAACTTCAAGGCAGAAGGTTAATGAATTTGCAACTGCTGGACCTGAAGAATCAACATCGCAATGATCACTTCCCACCCAGCCTCTCCCCTGGTCTTCCAACTGCTTCCCAGATGCAGTTTCACTCGCAAAACAATCACAGTCTTGTTCCTGTGTCGAATGATATTGATCAAGAAGTCCCTGCAGGTTAACTTTTAAGACATCTTTTAGTTTTCTTCTTTAGCTTAATAGATCTAGTCTTACTGATTTTATTTCTTTTAACAGAAAGTAGTGATACCCATGAAGCTACCAAGTCCCCCCCTAATGCAGCTGATGAGAAGGTGCCTCAAGAAATGCTGCCTAATGATATTGGGAATGGAAGTGGCTACAAGGAGCAGACCACCAGTACTGACAACTCTAATCTTCAAGAAAGGTACTGGACAACAGTTTCTTTAATGGAATTTCAAGATTATTAGCAGCATAAATTCCAAGTTCAAGATGGCAGTTGAAAGTCTTTTATTTGTTTTCCCATTTGATGATGTCAAATTTTGCTGGGATTGGTTCTAACCTATTGCTAATTAGTGTTTTTGGGTTCTAGCTAATGTTATTGACTTTGTTTTGGTACTGAGCAGCTTGGAGCACATCCTTCCTGATAACCTTTTTGCTTCTCCTACAAAATCAGCTGCAGAACACCAGGCTGCATTCTCCAATGTTTCAGCTGAAGCTGGTGTTAGTTCCCCAATAACTACTGCTACTTCTAACAATATCCCTATGCTTACCACAACTTCTACCCTCAACATGGCTTCTCTTAAATCATGTTACTTCCACATGCCAAGGTACTTAATCTCATCTTTTCTTCTTCCACTATATTTGTTTTTTAAAAGAGAGTGAAAGAGCTTAATTTGAGGTGGTCATTGACCAGGTTTACTTCTGGGCAAGAAGCCATTGAAATGTAGGTGTTAGAGTTGTGCATGGCTAGCTAGGAGGGATTAACTTAGGTTGGTGAAAATTTCTGTTGTTACTTTTGGTTTCAACTTTCTTGCCCGTGCAAAATTTTATCAGCCATTTTTGTTCTAAATTAGATTCTCTTATGTTGTTTGGCTTTTTTGTGTTTGTTTATGCAGAAACGTTTGAGTAGTAGCATATACAAGAAGTAAAAGTCCTCTAGCTGTATAGCCAAACAATACCCACAACAGAAGAAAAGATCGGTAAGGAAGATCTCCTCAAGATTGTTGTCATCATCAATACCATACTACTTACAACAAATACATAATGTATACGTAAAGGACAGATGAACTGATTAATGGGAGTGGGGTCTCTCTCTCTCTATTTTGTACCCTCTTTGTAGTTGTGTGCTGGACCACACTGAACAATAGCAAAAATTAAAGGCAGGCTAGTAGTAACCCTTAGTTATGATAGTAGTTTTCTCCCCCTCCCCCTCTTTTCTCTGCTTTTACTGTTGTAACTTGCTATGATGTAAAAATTAAAGTTGAAAAATGAAAATGCCTTTTAGATTCATCACTTTCTGCCAAATGGGGTTCCAGATTTAGCTTCCTGGATTTTCAAGAATGAGGTGATCCTGAGTACCATCTAGTTGGTTGATCTAGGAACTCAAATAGGGAAATAAAAGGTGAACATTTAAATGTAGAGATAAATGTTAGCTGATTTCTTATCATCTGCCTAGCTGTTGGTGAGCAGAGGTTTTCCTTGGTAAAAAGTGGTAGGTAGCTGGTGTTTGTTTATCAAAAGCAGAAGGGGTTTTGTGGGGGATGGTGGGGTTAAAGAAAAGTGTGTTCTCTTGTGCCTATCAAAGGCCTACTTTAAGGGGGACTCTTTTGTCTCATTTTGTGGTTTCTTTTAGGTGGACATGAGGGTTGAAGGGCCATACTATCACATGGCTACTGACACCATTTGAATGGTATCAGGGGTACCTACCCTCCACTCCACTACTTTCACTTTCAGTCCCATAGCCTTATTCATACTTAGATGTGTCATTGGCGTTTTGTTTTTATGGGTACTGCTGCCCCCTTCTGTTTTGGCATGCTTTCCTTTTAATCTATTATGTACATGTGCAGCCAAATTTTGATCCTTATGCCTTGATAACTGCTAAAATAATTGTCTTCTCACCAGCATTAATAGTCTTAAGCAGGATTTTGGTTTATAAAAATGATAAAACATAAAGTGATTGATGTGTGCATTTTTTTGTTCTTTCTTTTGGGACCAGATATTCATGTTTCTCTGTCTCTTGATTTTGTATAGTGTTCAAGTCCAAGATATAATCGTAGAAATGTGAGCTTCCACGAAAGCACATACTAGTTTGAAGTTCATTTTTGGCTATAACATGAGAAGGAAGGAAATTGTTAGATGGATCAAATTGTTCATGCTTTATTACTCTTCTTATTGACTTTCCACTTATCCGTATTTATTTGATAAATGAAAGGAAGGGTACGAATCCTTGAAAAACCTACACTTCCAGTAATTCGTTCAACACACATGGGACTACAAAATTATTTTGAACCTATTAGTCGCCGTGTTAAATTTGACATTTTTTTTTTTAACTGGACTTTCATAGACATTTTATTTTGGAACAAGGGGAATATTCGGTTTTCTATTTGTGGGGCATCTGAAATTGAATATATAGATGTGATCAAGTGAGTTGCACATCAACAGGTTTACACCAAAATTAATAATAATGACCAAGAAAATGGATGCAGTGTTGTGATTAATTGGATTAAACAAATAGGATAGTTTTGTGACATTGTGCTGCTTGGATTTAGACAACACATCTTTAAAGCTAGGAAATTACAGACACTGACGTGGTCTCGAACTTTGAAGTTTTATTTTATATATGGGGCAAGCTCAAAGTCATTTTCGTAAATCACTTGCATAATAATTATATATTCATGCTATTCTAAAGAAGTCTAATACCAAATATTGATTGATCTTTTTATATATAAAACATAAATTTACATATTATTTTTACTATTTAATATTTAAGATTTTGAGAGTAATTAGAGTTTTAGATATAAACACCTTTTTCATGTAGTAGTAGTAACTATGCAGAAATACTTAAAATCGAATAAAATTTTATTTATATAAATTCCTTTTTTTAAGAACTTAAGCAACGATGCCGAAGAGTTTGAAACATCTCATTAATAAAGATGTAAATAATAATACTTGAGAAAGTTACTCCTTTCCAAGTTTTTGTATTAACAAGTATCTGTGTGACCATTTTGTTTGTTTTCCTGTGCTTTTATAAATTTTTTGTTTTTTTTTTGAACTATATAGAAATTTAAAGTTAAGATCGATCTTGCTTATACAACTTCTTTCTTTTACGATTTCAGGACTTCAAAAAATTAAGCAGCACTTAGTTAACTAATTAATCGACATGTAGCTAGCAGCTAATTATCAAAATATCTTCTAACAAATCACTAACAAACTCTAACTACACAACTAACTAATGCCAGCTTAGCTAACCACTACCAACTCACCTGTGCTAAACACCAGTAGTCTGAATAGAATACTCCCCTCAAGCTAAGTGGTATGAAGATGTTCTTCAAACCTAACCTGGACACGAGGTAGGCATGTTGAATACTACTAAGAACCTTTGTAAGTATATCATCTGCTTGCTCTTCAGTAGGCAAAATAATGGATGGCCACCAGGCCAGTCAGGATCTTTTCTCGGATAAAATGACAATCAATTTCTATGTGCTTGGTACGTTCATGAAAGATTTACATATTTGAATAGCTGCTTTACTGTCATAGCCTAAGGGAATAGGCAAAGGAACAACCATGTCTAGTTCATGAAGCAGTCCAGCAAGCCTGAGTAGTTTAGCCACAGTAAATGCCAAACTTTTATATTATGCCTCAGCAGAGCTTCTGGATACAGTAGATTACTTCTTAGATTTTCAGGAAATCATAGAATCACCAAGTTTAATCAAGTAACCAGTGACTAAATTTCTGATATTGACATAAGAACCCCAGTATGTATCACAGAAAGCCTAGAGAAAACCATGTGACTTAGCTGCCAACAATATCTCCAAACCTGGAGCATGCTTGATGTACTTCACTATCCTTACAGCTGCCTCCATGTGGAACGTCTTAGGAGCTTGCATAAACTGGCTTAAGGATTGGACTGCCAAGGAAATGTCAGACCTAGTAAGTGTAAGATATACTAGTCTTCTAATCAATCTTTGCTATTCACCAGGATCAATAGGACTGAATATGAGGAATCTCCTGTAAGTTGATTAAACTCAGTAGTTGTCAACTTTTGGTGTAGCTCAACTGGTGTAGAGACAGGTTTAGAACTACCCAATCCCAAGTAAGAGATTGACTCTAAGGCATACTTTCTCTAATGCATCAGTATCCTTCCTGACTTCTGGCAAATTCAATTCCCAAAAAATATCTGAGATCCCCTAGGTCTTTGATTTTGAAACTGTCTTTTAGAACTTGCTTAACATCTTCTATTAGTTGCAGGCTGCTCCTAGTGATCAAGAGGTCATCTACATAGATGAGCATCACAATTATACCATCAGCAGACTTTTTGGTCATTAAAGAATAATCAAGATGACTCTGCTGGAACCCTGCTCCCAACAATGCATTAGTCAACTTGATATTCCATTGTCCAGATGTATGTTTAAGTCCATATAAGGACTTAATCAGCTTGCAGGCTTGACCACTTCTCTTGGCATCATGTGTAAAACCTTGTGGCAGATCCATATAGACTTCTTCAATCAACTCTCCTTGCAGGAAGGCTTTGTAGACATCCATTTGCTGAATATGCCATCCTCTCATTGCTGCTAAGGACAGAACTGTCCTTATAATAACCATCTTAACTATAGGGAAAAAGTGTCTTGGTAGTCCAAACCTTCCCTTTGATTATACCCCTTGGCCACTAATCTTGCTTTAAATCTCACCAATGTTCCATCAACTTTATACTTGATTTTGTATACCTATCTGCACTTCTTTCTAGCAGGCAAATATACTAGTTCCCAAGTCTTGTTATCTTCCAAAGCTTGAAATTCCTCTTGCATTTCTTGTACTCGTCTCTTGCCAGTCACTGCTTGAGAGTAAGAGTGTGGTTCAATTTCAATAGAGAGATTAGTGATGCATCATTGATATGAATCAAACAGGCAACTGTAATCAACACTGATAGTAATGGAATATAGATGTTGAGACTGTTTTGTCCTTGCTGTGATGACAAAGTCCTTCTGCCAAAGTGGAGGTTTGATCAGTCTGGCTGATCTTCTTCTATCAATAGGGGGAGAAGAATCAGAATAATTAATAACTTTTGCAGGGACTGGCACAACATCATCTTTAAAAAGAGCATGATCCATGATAACTTCATCCTCCAACATGGAAGCATTAGACCGTGTGTCTAATGATGGTTCAGGACCAAAAGCAGCTGAGAGTTAGGTGAGGGCTTGACATCCACACTTGCACCATCATGCAAAACATCTGAGCTAGGGGTCTTAGACAGTTGAAAAGGGAATACATTCTCTGTAAACCTGACATCTATGCTAATGAAAAAAGACTTATGCTCAAGATCATACAACCTATATGTCACGCCCCGCCTTGGGGTGTATGACTGGCACCTGGTGCCCTAGTAGGACCTGAATTGCTAGACTACTGAGCCTGAGCACATCTGGTGCCTGGATGACTCTAACTCAGATTCAAGGAATCAACGGGCTATATAACGGCTGTAAATACAGCCTCCGGCCGACTAGGCCCATAGCCACCTGTACTATAACGACAGCTAACCAGAATCATATCAATATAAGGGAGCTTATGCGGGCCGACAAGGCCACCATGCTGTCTAGTTATCTGTAACTCAACAATGGAATACTGAATAACTACGTGACCGACAAGGTCACCACTACTGACTGGATAAGGCCTCACACGGCCGACATAAACTGAAATGCTAAACAACTATAACAAACTGCACGGCCTCACACGACCGGCTCAACTGACCACAGGGAAATATATACAGACTGCAAGCCTCTAGGAGTACTGATAAGATGGTCGGGACAGGGCCCCGACCTACCCGTACTGTACAAAAAAAGGAAATGATATAAACCTCCGAAATATCAAGCTCCGGATGACAGGAGCTGATGACTCTGCGCTGGCTAGGATCACGAGGGATCGCCTCCTCGTCTATGAGTACCTGTAGGCAAGTAATGCAGCGCCCCACTGGGCGTCAGTACCACTGGTACCGAGTATGCAAAGCAACTGAAATAATACAACTGAATACGAAAAACATAACTAACAAGTCTGTGGGCAGAAGATAACTGAATCTGAAGAGCTCATAGGAACTAGATCAAACCTTTTTGCACTGATAGGCAGGAGCGTGTCTGTAGTCACGACGGCCTGCTGTCTATTAACTAATATATATAAAGCACATAAATACATATACATTTAGCAAGCAAGAGCCAATACCAACCCCCATAAGCCGGATGGCGCCAAGCAAGCAAACAATCTATATACCCCTACTCGGGTCAAAACCAGCCAAAAATAAGTCACTCCACTCATCTTCTCACTAGGAGCTCCTCTACCGGCCCCCTGGGTCTCTGGCTTGGGCCTTGGCCTCCGATATAAGTAACTGTGTCTGGGTCCGAAAGACTCCTGTACTGCATCTGTAATAGATAGGGTCTGTTTCCCTGGACACAACTCAACAGGGCTATCTGAAACAGGAACTGTATCTATTCCCTGGACACAACTCAACAGGGAATGTCTGTACTGGAGAGTACCCTGGACACTGCTCAACAGGGCTGTCTGTACTGTAGTGCTGATCAGACTGATATGGGGAAAGCTTCATCCCATCTTCGTCCAAGCTGGGGACGGCATGCCACTCCTTGGAGCGACGTAGACCCACCCGCTCAGTGGGCGACACAATTACCAACCCAGGGGCGGCGAGGACGCTCAATAAGGTGCCCTCACGCCACATCAAGTCTCAACAAACAAATATCACATATAAATAGCAAGCATGTATAACTGAAAAAGACTATCTGAAATCTGATTTCTTATTCTAATCTCTTTCTGTATCATAGTGATTCTTTACTGATTACACTGATTCTGAAATCTTTATTTAACTGTCTGGCTAATTTGTAGCCGGGATACTATCAGTCTGAATGGCTAATCTGTAGCCATAAAACTGTCTGTCTACCTGATTTTACTTTACTAACTTTATTCTGAAAATCTGTATCTTTTTATTCTACAACATGCTTGCTACTCATACAATAGGCAATACTGAATCTGGAATGCTAACTCGCCCTTTGGCACATGCTTTACTAACTTTGGGACTGAATACGATACGGCAACACAACTCAGGATCTATTAGACTTACTAAATTTTCAACATTCAACTCCGAGAGTTTCAAATACGGAGTTTACTATGATTTACCAAGCTAAGACTTACTAATTTGCCGAAGAACAACTTCACATACCTTAACCTCGAGTCCGACTGTCGGACGAGGCTCGGCCAGTATTCCGGCTATTCTTCCCAACTGCATTCATATACACGTTAATTAGTGCTAAATACAACTTTATTCTGAAGGACGACGTCACTTTCGATATAATTATAGCCTAAACTTAGGCTTATCGAAAGACGATCGAAAACTTGCTATTTTTCAGAGGTCCAGAAGGGAGAAGTATTCACTTTACAGCTAGGAGCACATAGACACTAGTTTGGAGCAATTCTACTTACCTTAGTCCGGTAGCTCGACGATTCGTCGGCCGTATTTCGTGAAACTAAATTCGTAGGAATGCTCCCTGCTGCTAAATACCTCGGTACCTGAGGTTAATTTGAGTTTAGACTATGTTTGGCAGCGTAATCGAATGACAATATCTTCACCTTCTTCGTCTCTCTCTGTTTGCTGCGAGTTCTCTGGAAATTATAATGATTTAAATGAAAATAAACCGAAGTGGATCTTTATATACTTGGGCCTGGACAGGCCCAATATGTCACGGAGCCAACGCGGAGGCTCCACCTCTGTGACACGTTGCCATCGCGGAGGGGCTCTGCCCCGGCTCCTTCCGTGATGGTTCGACAGGTTTCTTGTCCGGTCTTTTCCCGGGCCTTTCTCTAGCACGTATGACTTTCAAATATGCTTAACCAACGCGTGAATAGGCCATCTAGGTGCTGGGAATCTTACGGGGTATAACATTCTCCCCCCCTTAAGAATATTCGTCCTCGAATGAAACTGCTATTCAGAGGACTATTCAATTTGCTCAACTAGTTTCTAAGAAAATTTCGGCAGAGTTTCCCTTGTAATATGGACTACCCCAAAAACCTGAAACGCAGAAAAGTCCAATACAGGTACTGCACACAATACTTTAAGATTCACTGGATAGATAAACATCAATCTTTCTCATTTATACATACACAACCACAAGGTACTGCATAAGTAATAATACGGACATACCTGTTGCCTGACTAGGCCTGGAATAAGTGAGGATATCTAGCTTTCATATCTTCCTCAGCCTCCCACGTCATCTCTTCTCGGTTCCTGTTACGCCACAATGCCTTGACAGACCCAATATCTTTAGTTCTTAATCTACGAATCTGTCTGTCTAAGATGGCTACTGGAACCTCTTCATAGGCCAACTCCTCCATAACCTGGATATCCTGGACTGAGACTGCTCTGGATGGGTCTCCTATGCATTTCCTCAACATAGACACATGAAAGACCGGATGAACGGATTTCAATTCTGGAGGCAAGTTCAACTCATATGCTACTCGGCCTATCCTTCGACGAATCTGATAAGGCCCAACAAACCTTGGCCTGAGCTTACCTTTCTTGCCGAATCTCATCACCCCTTTCATCGGAGATACTTTCAGAAATACCCAGTCATTTACATCAAATTCCAAGTCTTTGCGCCGCACATCAACATATGATTTCTGGCGGCTCTGTGCAGTTAGTAGGCGTTCTATGATAAGCTTTACCTTTTCCTCTGACTGTTGAATGATGTCTGGCCCAATCAATGCCGATTCTCCTATTTCAAACCAGCCAACCGGCTATCTGCACTTCCGCCCCTATAATGCCTCGAAGGGCGCCATCTGAATAGCTGAGTGATAGCTATTATTATAAGCAAACTCGATTAGGGGAAAATGCTCATCCCAGCTACCACCGAAATCTAACACACACGCTCGTAACATATCTTCGAGCGTTTGAATTGTGCGTTCAGCCTGTCCATCTGTCTGAGGGTGGAATGCGGTGCTCAAATTAATCTGCGTTCCCAGACCTCTATGAAACGATTGCCAAAATCTAGCCGTAAACTGTGCTCCTCTGTCTGAAATAATGGATACTGGTACTCCATGCAATCTGACTATCTCTCGGATATACAACTCCGCATAATCTTCGGTCGAGAAGGTAGTTCTTACTAGCAGGAAATGAGCTGATTTTGTCAATCTGTCAACTATCACCCATATAGAATCATGTCTGTGTCTGGTACGGGGTAATCCTGCTACAAAATCCATATTCACGACTTCCCATTTCCAGAGAGGCACGACTATGTCCTGAGTCAAACCGCCTGGTTTCTGGTGTTCTGCTTTTACCTGTTGGCAGTTAGAACACTGGGCTACAAATTCAGCAATTTCTCTTTTCATACCTGGCCACCAGTAGTTTTCTTTGATATCATGGTACATTTTTGTCGCGCCAGGGTGGAGAGAATAACGAGCGTAATGTACCTCATTCATAATCTGCTGGCGGAGTCCTGAAATATCTGGAACACATAGACGACCTTTACAGCGTAGCACTCCATCCTCAGTTATCTGAAAATCTGGCGCTTTACCATGCTGGATTCTGTCTTTGAGCTGGATCAGGTCAGGATCCTCATATTGCCGTTGTTTCACTTCCATAACTAATGATGACACGACGGTGTTCTGAATTACCGCTCTACCATCCTCTGTTTCTGCTACACGAACGGCTAGGCTAGCTAACTGATGTATCTCCCTGACCAATTCCCGCTGCTCGGGCTGCAAATACGCCAAACTCCCCATGGACTTTCGACTGAGAGCATCTGCTACAACATTGGCTTTTCTTGGGTGGTACAGAATATTCACGTCATAATCCTTTAACAACTCCAACCAGCGACGTTGCCGCAGATTCAACTCCCTCTGAGTGAAGATATACTGTAGGCTCTTGTGATCTGTAAAAATATCAACATGGACGCCATACAAGTAATGTCTCCACATTTTCAAGGCGTGGATCACTGCGGCTAACTCCAGGTCGTGGGTAGGGTAATTCTTTTCGTGTTTCCTCAGCTGTCTGGAAGCATACACAATCACTTTACCATGCTGCATCAACACACAACCCAACCCAACGCCTGATGCGTCGCAATACACTGAATAACCTTCTGTTCCTTCCGGTAATGCTAACACTAGGGCGGAGGTTAATCTGTCTTTTAGTTCCTGGAAGCTCTGCTCGCATGCCTCTGTCCACTGAAACTTCGCTGCTTTCTGTGTCAGTTTGGTCAGAGGTGCCGCTATAGTAGAGAATCCCTCGACAAATCTCCTATAATATCCCGCTAATCCCAAAAAGCTACGGACTTCAGTCGGAGTGGTAGGCCTAGGCCATGATTTGACTGCTTCTATTTTCTGCTTGTCAACCTGTATACCAGCATCCGACACAATGTGCCCTAAGAAGGCTACTGAGTTGAGCCAGAATTCACACTTGGAAAACTTAGCATATAGCTGGCGGTCCCTGAGAATCTGGAGCACTGTCCGTAAATGAGTCCGGTGATCTACTTCAGAGCGAGAATACACCAGAATATCATCAATAAACACGATCACAAACAGGTCTAGGTATGGTCTGAAAATACTATTAATCAGGTCCATTAATACTTCTGGGGCATTTGTCAACCCAAAGGACATAACTAGAAATTCAAAGTGTCCATATCGGGTCCTGAACGCCGTTTTGGGAATATCTCTTTCACGAACTCAAACCTGGTGATATCCGGACCGCAAGTCAATATTAGAAAAGTATCTGGACCCTTGTAGCTGATCAAACAAATCATCTATTCTGGGAAGCGGATACTTATTCTTACTGTAACTTTGTTCAACTGCCGATAATCTATACACATACGGAGCGAGCCATCTTTCTTCCTCACAAATAGGACTGGCGCACCCCATGGTGAAGTACTCGGCCTGATGAAACCTTTATCTAGCAAATATTTCAATTGCTCCTTCAACTCTCTAAGCTCTGCAGGAGCCATACGATAAGGAGGAATTGATATAGGCTGAGTGCCTGGTAATAAATCAATAGTGAAATCTATTTCTCTTTTTGGGGGAATACCAAGTAACTCATCCGGAAATACATCAGGGAACTCGTTCACCACCGGAACAGATTGGAGTGTCGGAGATTCTGCCCGAAAATCCTGAACTCTGACTAGGTGGTAAATACATCCCTTAGTTATCAATTTCCTCGCCTGAAGGTAGGAAATAAACCTACCTTTTGGAGTAGCTGTGCTGCCTTTCCACTCTCGCACTGCCTCTCCTGGAAAGTGGAATCGGACCGTCTTGGTCCAACATTCTACATTGGCGTAGCACGACACTAGCCAATCCATACCCATTATGGCATCGAAGTCTATCATTTCTAGCTCTACCAGATCTACCGTAGTCTGGCGGCCAGCAACCTCTACTGTACACCCTCGGTAAATTCTGCTAGCTACAATAGAGTCACCGACGGGCGTGGATACTGAAAAGGGCTGCTGCAATAATTCTTGTGCAATATTGAACTTTCGTGCCACGAATGGGGTAATATATGACAGAGTGGATCCTGGATCAATCAATACATAAGCAGGGCATGAACAGATAGTCATCATACCTGTTACTACATCTGGAGACGCCTCTGAATCATGCCTCCCTGGTAGTGTATAAGTACGGCTTGAACCCGTACCTGAACTGGAAGCTCCTGATCTACCTCGGCCTCTGCCTACTAAACCTGAAGGCCCACGCCCTGCTGAGGCTGCTGGGGCTCGTGGCCCTGCGGATCCCCTGTCCTGACTGTCCCTACTCCCCTGACCTCTGGTCGGACAATCTCTCATCTGATGCCCCTCCTGTCCGCAAATATAACACCCAGTGGAGCCATATCTACAAGCTCCGGTGTGTGGTTGGTCGCAATAGGGGCAGGGTGAGGGTGCAAATCTGCTCTGTTCTCCCCTTCTCTGCTGTGGGGAATCTACTGTTCTGGAACTGCCACTGGGCTCTGACTGCCCTCGACGAGAAAATCTACCTTGCCGCTGCTGCTGCGATGGAGGTGGGGGTCTAGGGGGTCTATCTGACAATCGGGGCCTGGGTCCTCTCTGAACTTCCCTTTGCATCTCGTCCGATCTATCTCTGCGGCGCTGTTCCTGACTGGTCTGTCTACTACTCTGTTGCCGCTGTCTAAGACCCTCAATGGTCTGAGCAAAAGCCTGTACTCGGGCGATATCCATATCCTCTCGTAACGTAGCTGTCATACATGCCTCAGTATATTCTGGGTTCAGACCCATAATAAATCTGTGAACTCTGGCTGGCATAGTATCAACAAATGCTGGAGCATAATGGGCTAGGGAGTCAAACTGTAAAGCATACTCACGTACGCTCCTCGTCCCGTACTCCAGATGCAAAAACTGATCCATCCGGGCCTGCCGGATCTCTCGTGGCAAGTAACGGTCCAGGAAGACCTCCGAGAAGCTGGTCCAGGTCGGAGGGGTAACATCTCTCCCTCGGGACCTTTCTCAACTCTCGTACCACAGTACTGCTATGTCCCGCAACTGGAACACTGCCAACTCAACAGACTCTGAAGGGGTCACATGCATAACCCGGAAAATTCTCTGCATCTGATCTAGAAAGTCCTGAGGGTACTCTGCCTGATCTGACCCAGTGAACCGTGGAGGACCTAGTGCCAAAAATTCCCTGACCCTGGAACTACCTGACCCACCTGAAGTCTCTGCTGCTACAGGTACAGACTGGCGCTGTGTGGCCATCATTTGTGTCAACATAACTACAGCGCTACGAACCTCCTGATCTGATGGCGAAGGCACAAGAGCTATCGGGGGCGGTGTAGTGCCCAACGGCTCCTGATGTGAAGGGGACTGCTGAGAGGGCTGTGATGAAGCCTCTATATCGCCCTCAGATGGGGCTAACTCTGACTGAAG
The DNA here is from genome assembly GCA_035772735.1 of Datura wrightii. Taxonomy (NCBI): domain Eukaryota; kingdom Viridiplantae; phylum Streptophyta; class Magnoliopsida; order Solanales; family Solanaceae; genus Datura; species Datura wrightii. Next base: position 169,755,607 of record JASDFA010000001.1, on the reverse strand, counting down.
CTGAGGCATCCTGCTGGTGCCTTCTCCTGCTGCTGTATCTAATCTCCTGCCTGTGGTAAGGTGTCGCTGATCTGCCATTCTTATCTGTAGACAAAGAATATGATAAGTTTTAGGAACTCGACCCTATACTGTACTGTGCTATGGCACGACTGAGTATGAAAGAAGAGTAACCATCCTATCATGCCTCGCAGCCTCCTACCTATAGCATGTGGTGCACAACACATCCATAGACAAGACTCTACTTAGTACGGCTTGTAGACTTCCTAGGACACGACCTGCTCTGATACCACGTTTGTCACGCCCCGCCTTGGGGGGTATGACTGACACCTGGTGCCCTAGTAGGACCTGAATCGCTAGACTACTGAGCCTGAGCACATCTGGTACCTGGCTGGCTCTAACTCAGATTCAAGGAATCAACGGGCTATATAACGGCTGTAAATACAGCCTCCGGCCGACTTGGCCCATAGCCACCTGTACTATAACGACAGCTAACCAGAGTCATATCAATATAAGGGAGCTTATGCGGGCCGACAAGGCCACCATGCTGTCTAGTTATCTGTAGCTCAACAATGGAAAACTGAATAACTACGTGACCGACAAGGTCACCACTACTGACTGGATAAGGCCTCACACGGCCGACATAAACTGAAATGCTAAACAGCTATAACAAACTGCACGGCCTCACACGACCGGCTCAACTGACCACAGGGAAATATATACAGACTGCAAGCCTCTAGGAGTACTGATAAGATGGTCGGGACAGGGCCCCGACCTACCCGTACTGTACAACAAAAGGAAATGATATAAACCTCTGAAATATCAAGTTCCGAATGACAGGAGCTGATGACTCTGCGCTGGCTAGGATCACGAGGGATCGCCTCCTCGTCTATGAGTATCTGCAGGCAAGTAATGCAGCGCCCCACTGGGCGTCAGTACCACTGGTACCGAGTATGCAAAGAAACTGAAATAATACAACTAAATACGGAAAACATAACTAACAAGTCTGTGAGCAGAAGATAACTGAATCTGAAGAGCTGATAGGAACTAGATCAAACCTTTCTGCAGTGATAGGCAGGAGCGTGTCTCTAGTCACGGCGGCCTGCTGTCTATTAACTAATATATATAAAGCACATAAATACATATACATTTAGCAAGCAAGAGCCAATACCAACCCCCATAAGCCGGATGGCGCCAAGCAAGCAAACAATCTATATACCCCTACCCGGGTCAAAACCAGCCAAAAATAAGTCACTCCACTCATCTGCTCACTAGGAGCTCCTCTACCGGCCCCCTGGGTCTCCGGCTTGGGCCTTGGCCTCCGATATAAGTAACTGTGTCTGGGTCCGAAAGACTCCTGTACTGCATAGATAGGGTCTGTTTCCCTGGACACAACTCAATAGGGCTATCTGAAACAGGAACTGTATCTATTCCCTGGACATAACTCAACAGGGAATGTCTGTACTAGAGAGTACCCTGGACACTGCTCAACAGGGCTGTCTGTACTGTAGTGCTGATCAGACTGATATGGGGAAAGCTTCATCCCATCTTCGTCCAAGCTGGGGACGACATGCCACTCCTTGGAGCGACGTAAACCCACCCGCTTAGTGGGCGACACAATTACCAACCCAGGGGCGGCGAGGACGCTCAATAAGGTGCCCTCACGCCACATTAAGTCTCAACAAACAAATATCACATATAAATAGCAAGCATGTATAACTGAAAAAGACTATCTGAAATCTGATTTCTTATTGTAATCTCTTTCTGTATCATAGTGATTCTTTACTGATTACACTGATTCTGAAATCTTTATTTAACTGTCTGGCTAATCTGTAGCCGGGATACTGTCAGTCTGAATGGCTAATCTGTAGCCATAAAACTGTCTGTCTACCTGATTTTACTTTACTAACTTTATTCTAAAAATCTGTATCTTTTTATTCTACAACATGCTTGCTACTCATATAATAGGCAATACTGAATCTGAAATGCTAACTCGCCCTTTGGCACATGCTTTACTAACTTTGGGACTGAATACGATACGGCAACACAACTCAGGATCTATTAGACTTACTAAATTTTCAACATTCAACTCCGAGAGTTTCAAATACGGAGTTTACTATGATTACCAAGCTAAGACTTACTAATTTGCCGAAGAACAACTTCACATACCTTAACCTCGAGTCCGACTGTCGGACGAGGCTCGGCCAGTATTCCGGCTATTCTTCCCAACTGCATTCATATACACGTTAATTAGTGCTAAATACAACTTTATTCTGAAGGACGACGTCATTTTCGATATAATTATAGCCTAAACTTAGGCTTATCGAAAGACGGTCGAAAACTTGCTATTTTTCAGAGGTCCAGAAGGGAGAAGTATTCACTTTACAGCTAGGAGCACATAGACACTAGTTTGGAGTAATTCTACTTACCTTAGTCCGGTAGCTCGACGATTCGTCGGCCGTATTTCGCGAAACTAAATCCGTAGGAATGCTCCCTGCTGCTAAATACCTCGGTACCTGAGGTTAATTTGAGTTTAGATTACGTTTGGCAGCGTAATCAAACGACAATATCTTCACCTTCTTGGTCTCTCTCTGTTTGCTGCGAGTTCTCTGGAAATTATAATGATTTAAATGAAAATAAACTGAAGTGGAGCTTTATATACTTGGGCCTGGACAGGCCCAACGTGTCACGGAGCCAACGCGGAGGCTCCACCTCTGTGACACGTTGCCATCGCGGAGGGGCTCTGCCCCGGCTCCTTCCGTGATGGTTCGACAGGTTTCTTGTCCGGTCTTTTCCCGGGCCTTTTCTAGCACGTATGACTTTCAAATATGCTTAACCAACACGCGAATAGGCCATCTAGGTGCCGGAAATCTTACGGGGTATAACACTACACCCCTTTTGTGTAACTTCATATCCCATTAAAACCTCTCTGACAGCTCTAAGGCCAGATTTATCCTACTTAAGCAAATTGGTAACATGGCACAAACATTCTATCACTCTCATATGGGATAAATTAGGTTGTTTCTTGTATAATAACTGAAAGGGGGATGCATTGTTTAACTCTATGGAAGACAACCTGTTTATGATATGCACAACTCCTACTATGCATTCTTCCCAGAACCTGATAGGTAAATGTCCTTGAAATTTAATAGCTCTTGCTGTTTCAAGGATATGCATATGTCTCTTCTCCACTACACCATTTTGTTGAGGTGTACGTGGATAAGTGCTTTGATGAAATATGCCATAGGCCTTAAACAGATCATCACATTGGGCATTAAAGAATTCCTCACCATTTTCTGATCTAAAAACTTTGATCTGTCAATCAAATTGTGTTCTGACCATTGTAATAAACTGTTTCAACAAAAACCAAACATTTGACTTGAGGTGCATTAGAAATACCCAAGTCCACCTAGAATGATCATCGATCAATGTGAGAAAAAAATCTCATTTTATTATGAGTAGCCGCCTTATAAGGGACCCATACATCTAAATGCACTAAATCAAAACAATTAGCACTTCTAGTATGACTAACAAGAAAAGGCAGTCTAACTTGTCTTTCTAGAGGGCGGACATCACAGTTTCACAACATGAAATTGCCTTTATTATGAAACATGCTAATTTTCCTAAGGACACTCGTAAGCACATGTACTAATCTGTTATGCCATATCTGACTATCTCCATTTCCTTTTTTAGATGCCAGTAATTTGTGCTCTCCATCTAAGTTGTCTCTGTGATCTCAGCACATACAATCAATCCACCTCTTCACCAATCTCCTTCACATTCCCAATAAAGAGATCCTGAAGAAGGAAGAAATCAGGGAAAAAAGTGCACAACAGTTCAACTCTCCAGTCAATTTAGAAATTGATAAGAGGTTGTATTTAAAAGATAGTACACATAATACATTTCTAACCACATCACCTCCTGTCAGTTTGGAATTCCTTGACAGTGTTATTTGTGCTGAATCACCAGTAGGCAGTTGTACCTTGCCTGAATATTTTACTGATTGTCCATGATTCAGGAGATTCTCATTTCCAACAATAAGGTTGGTAGCACCACTGTGTACAATCTAGTTTGAAACACAATTATCTACAACATTGCAATAAGAAGTTCCTGCAAATATACCTATCATGTTTGCACTTGACTCACTTTGTTTGGGCTTGTCCAACATATATAGAATTTGGTTGTACTGATGTGGTGTAAAGTATGGGATTGGTCCTCTGCTGGTTACGACCTGGTAATCATAAGACCTCTATTGCTCATTGTTAGGCCTAGTATGTTGTTCATAATAAACAAGATGTCCATTGTTGGTATATGTAAACTCCATTTATGATCGAGGATACGTTTGTGGTGCAGCAGCAACATTAACCATATTAACCTTCTTCTTCCCTTTGTAATCTACAGGATATCCAACCAATTGATAACAAATCTCTTCTCGTGTGCCCCTTCATATTGCAATGGGTACAATACTTCAATTTGTTGCAAATTTCTCTGGTGTGTCCCTTCATGTCACAGTAATCACAGTATGAAATTCCCCTCTATTGATGTCTCTAAAAGTGATTATATCATCCAGATCCCTATCCTCTAAATCCAGTCATGTTTGTAAACAAAATAGTAGGATCAATAGATTCACTTGCTCTATAGTTAACTTCACTCAATGCTTGCTGGCTTTCATCTTGCATAACCAATGCATAACACTGATTTACATTTGGACATGAATTCATCATGAGAATTTGAATTCTTGCCTATGAATAGCCATCATTTAATCCCATAAGGAACAGGAACACTTTCTGTCTAAGCATATTCTCAGCATTATCCTTTGATTTCTTATAGTCACATGCAGGTGGTGGAACAATTGAATCAAACTCATCCCAAAGGTACTTTATCCTTGAATAATAGATAAACATAGAGGAGACTCCTTATGTGTGTGTGACTATTGTCTTATGAAGATGAAATATTCTCGGCATATTCACCTTATCAAATCGCTCCATATTAGAGCTGCATTAGATCGAAAAAGAATACTGCTAACTAGTTCTTTACTCACATTGCCCATTAGCCATGAAATAACTATTCTATTGCACCAATCCCATTGTTTCTTTTTAGATTCATTTGTGAAATCGTCTTTTCTGATGCTTCTGTCTATGAACCCTAACTTGTTCTTCATCAAGAGATTCAATTGCATCACTTGAGTCCATAAGGTATAATTCTCCATGCCTGTAAGCTGGCAGTGTACTTCTCCTGGTATAATGATGAGAGATACAGAGGATGGATATAATCGATCTTTATCGCCATTATAAATCTGCAAATCTAACTCCTCGAACTATCAAATAGTGATGAGTTTCACATCTGCTGAACTTGCCCTAATACCATATTAGGACTAATGATCAACACATGCAAAAGAAAGAGTAGGATATTTTCATATATTGAAGGAATTCTCAATGTACAAGTTTCTGTATTGATGAACCGAATGTTACAATCTAATCTATAGAGAGAAGTGTCTAGCCTACTTGTAGTACTGCTAAAACTAATTAACCGACATGTAGCTAGCAGCTAATTATCAAAATATCTTCTAACAAACCATTAACAAATTCTAACTACACAACTAACTAATGCCAGCTAAGCTATGGTAAACACCAGTAGTCTCAATAGTTTGTGAAGTTTATTTATTTATTTTTCCATATTTTTGGTTAAGGTATTTATTTTAGTACAACTATTATTAAGTTAAGCTAATATGCTCTCTTTCTAATTTTTTTTCTTGTCATATTTTACTTTCGACGTTCAAACTGTATGAATTTTAATTAATATTTTAAGATATATTTTTTCATCATATTCATATGAGAAGAATTATAATCTGTAATATTTTACATATAATTTTTTCTAATATTTAAATTTTAAATTTTAAATATTAAATTAAGTTAATCTAATTTAATTTTAAAAATTAATTAAATTATCTCTTATAGAATAAAATGTGGCAAATAAAAAAGAATAAGGGAGTAACTTAATTACTTTCATTTAAATCATACACGGAACAACGAAATTGGTATAGCAAAGTAGCAACCTTAATCTTAGCCCTCTTTTTCAGAAAATCTTAGACATGTCTAGATTTTCTAATTAGGAAACATCCTTTAGGCTACAACAATTTTTATGCCTAAATAGAGTAATATTCTAAATCCCTATCATAAATAAGTTTTTTTCTTCTGATATTTTACTTTTTTTTTGGTCAAATTTAAAATTTTCTTATTAATTTTTTTATTAGTCATTTTCTCAAAAAACTTTTTCAGTATATGAGAAATTGATAAATTTGAAATTCTCTTATCAGTTTATTTATAGAAGTTCTTTATTTATTAGTTTTTTTTTTTCAATTTTTTTACACAAATACGTATAGAAATTATATATATATATATATATATATATATATATATATATATATATGTGTGTGTGTGTGTGTGTGTGTATTACTCAAATTTTCATTAAAATAGTTTGCACATGTATTTATAAATAATTTTATTTTTAAAAATTTTTCATTAGTTAAATTTTAACTTTAATAGTTAAACAAACCTAGTTATACTTTATAGGTATACATATTTTTTCTTCCTCAATTATTTTCTTTTGTTTAGTGAATGTGACTAAATAGAAGGAATAATTCAATAATGGTTCATTCACAAAGGAGTAGCGCTTCAAAAATGTATATTGTCTTTTCTGGTAAGAGACTCGGATTTACTATTTATGGAGTGAATATTCTCCTATATTATTGGGGTCAAGGGTAGCATCTTTGAGTTTTTCAAATGTCATGATGCCCTTGTATCTGCGTTCAATAACATCAAAAAAATAACTGAAGGCAAAATAATCTCTCAAATCGATGGTGTTTGTTGTATTTCGTGTAAGAATTTGAGATTATACAAATTTTTGTGTGAGTGTGCTCCAAAGATTAGTGGTGTCAAGGGTAGCGCATAAGACTACAACATTAATGCGTGACTCTCTTGGATTGCTGTAATTAGAGTCAACATATATGAACTATATAATTTTTATGATTTCTATAATATTTTTATGTCTACCCTATCTAAAATTTTTAAGTTTAGACTGTCGTCGATAAAATGATTTCAAATCATATTTTAAAAATTATTTAAATTTGTAGTTTAAATTTAAACATAACAATTAATAAAATTACTTAATTAGAGATTAATATTAATAAAGAATATACATAACGATTCATAAGTTATCAAGTTGACCTAACGTAGAAGCGCAAGACTTGGTTATTGATACCTAAACTACACATAAAAATCTAATATACATGCAAAAATAATTTAATGAGAATTTGAGTATGTATATATGTATTTGTGTATATATGAGAATATAAAAAAAAGTGTACACATGAGAATCGTGAAAATATGATACATCATATGTATAGATGTGTTAGAAAATATCTACAACAGTATTTGTAATACGGGATATGCTATAAAATGATGTTCATATGAAAAAATATATAAAAAGTGTACATTCGAGAATGTTGGAAAATTTCTAAATCATATTTATAGATGTGAGATCAGCTATAAATTTATATTTTTATAAAAATATAAAAAGAAAAGTGTACATATGAAAATATATTAAAAAAAAGTGTACATAGAGAATGCTAAAAAATTTCTCCACTGTAATTGTAGATATGGGATCTATTGGTAAAAATTGAATAGTGAAACTAAAGAATATTTGGGTAAACTTTATCAGTGATCATCCAATTTTGAATTTATCATACAAAAATTATTCTTATTTTTTTAATAACATAAAAGTTATCTAACTTTAAAATTTATCACATTATTTTTTAAAAATCTTTTTAATCACATTAAAATATTCTAGTTTTAAAGTTTATCACAAAAAAATATTTTATTTATTTATAAAAGGTTTTTATAAAATTTATTATATAATTAAATATATTAGTAAGAAAAAATAGTTAAATCATATTTTATTTAATATTAATGATAGTGTGTTAAAATTATTATAAAGAAGTCAAACTAAAAGTAAATATAATATTGTTTTAACCCATAGAGTTTTTTTGTTACGAAGAAAAATGTTAAGGGATATTTCTAAAAATATATATCTTAAATGTAATTAACTTATTTTGGAGCGTTCTGTCATATTTTTGGCATAAAATATTAAAATTCAGGAGATTTTATCTTTTAGTTAACTTGGCCAAAATAGAATAACTTTTAAGTGACAAAAAACAAAAATGACTTTTGTGTGAGAAATTTTAAAGTTGAATGACTCTTACATTAAAAAAATTAATTTTCTTTTACATGTGATACATTTTAGTTAGATGACTTTTATATAATAAAAAAATATGTGATAAATTCAAATTAGATGACCATTGATGAACTTTATCCAGAAATATCTCAACGAATTATAATATACATATAATAGAATTAATTTTAAAGTTTGGTGAAAAACTGAGATAAAAAATGAGAGAAAAGATCGAGGAAAAAAACCCAATGAATAGGGAAGAATGAGAAAAAGATGAAATGGGATGATCTGGTGGGTCTCTGTCACGACCTGAATATAGGTCCAGATCGAGAAACGGAACCTAGAACCATAAATGGCTCCAAGTCGACCCATGGAAAGAACATGATAATTAAGGCTCAACATGAATAAAACGGATAACTGACTTCTGAAATAGCAGAAGTCTGAACATTAAAGCATCTGAATAAAGGAATATCAGAACAGTAAATCCGAAACTGAATACAACGCAATGTCTGGAAGCCTCTAACATACTGGCGAGCTGATGGGACAACATCCAACTAGCTCACTATAAGTTTGAAACTGAAAGATGATAATAACAAAGTTATCTGAAGGTCCTCGAAGGATGAGAAGTCACCAACTGGAGCACTGGACAAGCTCGGGAGACTGTCTAGCGGCGGGACTGAATTTGAGCGTTTGAGCCTGTACCATGAAATGATACAACATAGAGTATGCGGTCAGTACTTGGAATGTACCGAGTATGCAAGGTAATAAACATGCTAAGTAACTATACTTGAAAACATGTATAACATAAATCATATCATTATAAGATTCTAAGAGTAAGGACTGCATGCTGATATCTTGGAAACATGATTTAAGATAAGCTGAATTTCATATCTTGAATCGAATTGAACCAAAGCTAAAAGTTGATGATCATAAGTAAAACTGATAAACTGAACATTGGATCAAATTTGTCGAAAATATCATATCATAACTGATAAACATGCATAACTCAAATCACGAGGAACAATGGACTCGTAATGTAATCGACATAATCACGATAGAGCTTATATGATCCCAACTATTACACTCAAGTGGATAGAGCAGTCCAAAGCCTTGCCAGGGCTAAGGGTGCTACCATGATATCAATATCAAGCTGAAGGCCCCTCGGGGGGTGGGGGGTGGGGGGTCCCAAATGAATTGGCTTATTCGAAAAAGGCCTTGCTCTTTGGAAGATCTATCTCGTGTCTGGTACTGCATGGTTCCACTCTGCAAGAAAAGGGAGGTCCCAATGAATCTGAATAACATACATTGGCGTGTAGTTCTGAGGCTCGGGGTTTACCTGAACCCCTAGCCTACTCGGTGCTAGACACTAATCCCAAAAACATGCATATGCTCTCCATTGTTTTTTCTATGAAGCTGAACTATTGTCTTTCGACGTAGTTGATCATGAAATTACATATATAGTCTTAAATTTGAATATAAGGAGCCTTGGCTCAAAACATACCACAAGCTGAAAAGTGGGAGTCTACACTCCAAAATCACGTGGTATGTTAATATCATAAAATATAGCTAATTCAGGAAACATACTTAGTTCATATGGGCTTGCCCAAGCTTAAACATACTTGAAATAGACTTGATAGTCAAAATCATGAATACATGCATGGGTAAATCATAATCATACTTTCATACTAGTCATCTTATCATGCTTGAAAACATAGATCATAATCTCAACCTTTCATGAAACTTGTATAATTGGGCATCATATTTTTAAAATTTTGAAATCATAAATTGTAATCAAAATAATTATAAAACATTCCCATGAATCTTAAAACATCATTAGAAACATGAAGAGAATTGACCCATGATTAAAATATAGAGAATTTCATAGATTGGGTTAGAACCCCATGGAACCATACACTTGAATTCATGAATTGAGAAGGGATTTGGGCATGGGAGTGAAGAGAAACTCTCATTCATAACCTTACATACCTGGATAAATATGATTTCACACCCTTCCTTGAACGCCCAAGAGATTTGGGAAAGAACTAAGGGAATTCTCAAGTTTGATCTCCAATGGAGCACTCTAATCTTGCATCCATGGAATAGAATGGCTTGGGATATGTTAAGTACTCTTAAAATCCTCCTAACAGAGCTTAAAATGATGTAGTTTAGGACCTAGAATCTTAGAAATTATGATAACGCCCTTATTAAAACGCAGAAAATTTGGACACTGTCAGTCCTCATGAGTGATCTCACGACTAGTGAGGTACTGGACGACTCGTGGGCTCAATCTGTTAAGTCTTCTCCCAGAATTTCACTTTAACTCAGATCTGCTGATCACGACCAACTTCACAAGTTTTTAGGTACTCCACGACTTGTGACTGCCACTCGTGGTCACCCCTTGGCCACGAGTTCCCACCAATCAACCTCCACTTCACGACTCGTGAAGTCTCCTCACGGGTCACTGGATGACTCATCCTGTGACCTGAGCAATATTTTTTTGTTTTCTCTGCTTGAACCCTCGGGTATGATCTGAGGGACTTTCAGGGTATTATAGTCTCACATGATCAAATTAAATCAAAATAATTTTCTTATACAATTAATGATATTTGTGTCTGACACAACATAAAAATCTTAGGCTAAATATTTAGATAGCCCCTTAAACTTGGCAAGTTTTTGTAAGATAGCCACTCAAACTTAATCATTGACCAGATAAACTCTTGAATTTGACAAAAGTGTATCTTATGGATACATCATGATGACATGATAAATAATGTGTACTTCACACATATTTGAGTGTGTGAGGGTCTTAAATTCTCTCTCTCTCTCTCTGTCTCTTTCTCTCTCTCTCTCTCTCTCTCTCTCTCTCTCTCTCTCTCTCTCTCTCTCTCTCTCTCTCTCTCTCTCTCTCTCTCTCTCTCTCTCTCTCTCTCCTTTTATTTTACTTTTAGTGGACCCCAAAACCATTTATATAATTTTTTAGGTAGAAAAAGAGATGCTTATATATTAAATCTTCATTTTATGAAAAATTTTCACCGGTGTGGAAGAGAAACAGGGCAACTGTTATGTACACATAAATCAAAAGCAAATAAAAAAAAATCAAGAATCAATCCTTAATTTATTAAAGTAAACATTTGCTTATATTTGGAGATGTATTATTTGACCAAAAAAGAAAAAAGAAACGAAATCAAAATGACGAAATCATGGGACGAAATTTATAGCAGATTACGTGTATTTCTCATGTTACTTTCAATTAACAAAAAATATGATAATTATGTGTTATAACCATCTTTAAACTGTTGAAAATCATGGAAGCTTATGTGAGGATATTATTTTTGGTAAAAAAATATTAAGAGGATATAAATATATTATATTAATTTTATCTCCATTAATTTTTTTAATATAAAAAAAACATAGAATGAATATGAATAGAATTATATATGAGGAAGGGACGAAGGAAAGAGAAATGGATGGAAAAAGATTATGAGTTTGATACGGAAGAGGATTAATAATAGTTGGAGTTGGTATGCCAACTATACCCCAAATGGAAGAAGTAGAATATGGATCTATGAGATCCTAATCAAGTTGATTTTTCTCCTAGCATCACCCAATCTAATTGATTCATGGGCAGTTGGAGATCTATAGCTTGGGGATTAGCTTTGATATCAAAACAGTGTATGGGCTACACACAATTCAGGACACAATGAGTTTATGGACATAGTCGTCCAATATTGCCAATACGGTCCAAGGCCCTTGGGTTGTCATGGGTGATTTTAACACAATTCTGGAGTAAGATGATCGAGCTATGGGGAGCCAAGTACTAGAAATAGAAACGAGGGACTTTAGAAGGTTTATATAGGATGCTGACATGGCTGAAATGAAAACAGTAGGTCGAAAGTATACTTGGACTAACAACCATATACATAGTAGAATAGACAGGATAATGGTGAATGCGTGTCACACCCCACCTTGGGGGGTATGACGGGCACCTGGTGCCTGCTAGGCTCTGGGCTGCTAAACGGTCCAGCCTGAGCACATCTGGTGCTTTGGCTGACTCTGACTCTATTTCAATAAATGAACCGGCTATATAACGGCTGTAAATACAGCCTCCGGCCGACTGGGCCTATAGCCACCTGTACTGTGTCATCAGCTAACCAGAATCATCTCATATAGGGAAACCTATGCAGGCCGACAAGGCAACCATGCTGTCTACTCATCTTTAACACGATATAATAGAATACTGAATGACTACGTGACCGACAAGGTCACCACTACCATCAGACTATGGTCCCACACGGCCAACATGATCAACAAAGCTAAGCGACTAAACAAAACGCACGGCCTCACACGACCGGCACAACTAACCACAGGGAAACATCAGACTGCAAGCCTCTAGGAAGTAATAATAGAATGATCGGGACTGGGCCCCGACCTACCCAAACTGTAATAAAAAAGGAAATAGGAGCAACCTTCGACTGTCTAGTTCCGAGGATAGGAGCTAACAATTCTGCTGACTGGATCACGAGGGATCGACTCCTCGTCTACGTGTACCTGCAGGAAAGCAATGCAGTGCCCCTACGAGCGTCAGTACCACAGGTACTAAGCATGTAAAGCGAACTGAAATATACAACTGAAATGGGTAACAACAATAACATGACATATAAGCAGGAAGTAGCTGAGTCTATCTTACCGTGGATAACTGGGGAGAGTTTACCTATTCTGTAACTAAACTGGGCGTACCTGACGACGTGTCGTCCTACTACCTATCAGTATGTAATAGCACATATAGGTATACATATAAATACACACAATACCTGACCGACCCCCATAAGCCGGAAGGTGCCAACCAACAGAACAATCTATTTACCCCTACCCGGGTCTAAACCAACTAAAAATAAGTCACTCCACTCATCTGATAACTGTGAGCTCCTCCTACCGGCCCCCTTGGGTACGTAGCTCAGGCCTTGGCCTCTGACAATAAACTGTGTCTGAGTCCGAAGACTCCTACCTCTGGGCGCAAGCGCTCACGGGGTAATCTGCTGCTGTATCTGTGACTGAAACTGCCCCTGGGTGCAAGCACGCAACAGGGTAATTTTATAAAAATCTGTATCTGAAACTGCCCCCGGCCACAAGCGCACACAGAGTAATCTGCCCCTATAAACAGGGTAATCTGGCTCTGCGCAGAGTGAACTGAACTGCCCTTGCAAGCAGGGTAATCTGGACTGTATTATCATGGTGGTCGACCATCATCGTCCTCTAGGCGGACGACATCGCCCAGCTGGTGGCGGTATCTGAATCTGGTATCGACAAAACTATAACCCAGGGGCGGAGGGGATGCTAAGGGACACCCACATGCCAAAACAAGTCTCAACATGCAAAACACACATATACAGCAAGCATGCTCAAATGAAAAATACTAATCATATTCTCTTCTTTTATTTCAAGGCCAGTCCGTATTAAACAACTGATGCTATATCCTACTTTACACTGTTTCTGATCGCTGGACTAACTGCTACCTGACCCTTATCTATTTATCTGATTATTGTTATCCGTGATCTGCAGCTATATCAATTCCTAGAGCCATATCTATTTCTGGAGCTACATCTGTATCTAGAGCTATTTCTATATCTGGTTGCTGATCTGATTACATCTGGATATAACTCAATAACATAGAACATGCCATCTATAACTGGATGTAACTCATTAACATAAGATGTGCCATCTGTTACCGGATACAGTCTCAACAAATGTAATACATACTGTCTGTAATCTTGCTAATTCATTATACTACTTTTACAACTTCCATTCTGGGTATTACGTAAGAACATGCTGAGCTACTAGCTGATACCACATTACTATCTAAAATCATCTGACTATCCGTTATTCTGATTATCACATAATACGTAATGATATACTAGCATGCTTGCTGAAAATTGTACTAAAATCGTTCCTGTACGCTGAGTATCTGTTAATAGCCTTTATTCTATTTATTTTCTAGACTGTACTTCTTGGCTTGCCGAAAGAATAGCTTTACATACCTGGTTTCTGAGTACCCGACTGACCGATGTGATTTCCATTGGTACTTCTGCTGTTTCTCCCAACTACATTCATATACATGTCAATTAGAACCAAATACACCAATATTTTGAAAGAAAACGTCACTTTTGATATATTTATAGTCTAAACTTTGAATTATCGAAAGACGGTCAAAAACTTGCTATTTCTCGAAAGTCCAGAAGGGAGAAATGTTCACTTTAAGGCTAGGAGTATATTAACACTAGTTTGGAGCAATTCCACTTACCTTAGTTCGATAGCACGACGATTCGCCGGTCGAATTTCGCGAAACTAAATACGTAGGAATGCTCCTTACTGCTTAATACCTCGGTATCTGGAGTTAATTTGAGTTTGTACCGCATTTGACGGCGTAATTGGATGATAATTTAGTAGTACTCTCGCACCCTCTCTGTTTCTCTTCGTGAGTTCTGGAAATTATATGAAATATAACATTTAAAACCGATGTGGAGGGCTTATATAGTTGGGCCTGGACAGGGCTAACGTGTCACGGAGCCAACGCGGAGGCTCCACCTCCGTGACACGTTGCCATCACGGAGGGGCTCTGCCCCGCCTCCTTCCGCGATGGTTCGACAGGTTTCTCGTCCGGTCTTTTCCCGGGCCTTTTTCTAGCATGTATAACTTTCAAATACTCTTAACCGATATGCGAATAGGCCATTTACGTGTTGGAAATTTTATGGGGTATAACAATGCGGAATGGATCTAAAAATCCCCACATATTGAAGCACTTGTTCTTGATCCAGGATGTTCTGATCATTGCCCTGTGGCAGTCCAATTAGAAAGGCAGATACTAGCTACAAAAAAATCTTTCAAGTTTTTTAATGTGCGTGCTGAGCATGAAAGGTTTTGTCAAGTTGTAGCGGCTGCATGGTTGCAACCCACAAATACAAGGCCTATGCAGAATATCTTGGCTAAACTCAAGAGAGTGAAAGAGGAACTAAAAAAGTTGAATAAGAGAAAATTTCCAAATATTGAGCTCAAAATCAATGCTGCCAGAGAGGAACTATGCAATATCCAAGGTCAAATACAGTAACCCACCCACAATCCTGAGTTGTTTGCTGCTGAGCAGTCTCTTAAGCAAGAATTAGAACATTGGACTCTTGTACATAAGAGCATACTGAAGCAAAAATCAAGACTGCAATGGTTGAGGCTTGGAGATGCTAATACTAACTTTTTTTTCCTTGTATGCAGGAAAGGCAAGCTCATAATAAACTAAGGAACCTTGTGTCCTTAAATGACTGCTTCGAATAGACATAGAAGTCCAGGATGAGATTCTGAACTTTTATACGGAATTGTTGGGAACTTCTAATACTTCGATACTGACTATTGATCCATCAATCATGGATGAAGGATGCTTACTAACAAAGGAATCAACAGCTTGAACTGATCAAGCCCGTGGATGATGATGAAGTGCTTACTGCCATTAAGGATATAAGTGACACTAAGGCCCCAGGGTGTGATGGTATGAATGCTTGTTTTTTTAAGAAAGCCTAGAATATCATAGGTGAGAAAGTGACTGATGCAGTGAAGGAATTCTTTAACACTAGTTATCTGTATAAACCTGTAACTGCACTTTGGTAACTCTAATATCCAAAGTAAGAAATCCTTCTACTATTAAAGAATATAGGCCCATCTCTTGTTGCACCACCATCTATAAAATCATAGCAAGTATATTGGCCAAACGAATGCAACCTGTGGCAAACCATATAGTCGATGCTAGCCAGGCAACCTTTGTACCCAGGAGATTAATCACAGACAACATCCTATTGAGTCATGAGATGGTTAAGGGGTATGGTAGAGTTGGGATTTCTCCTAAATGTATGATGAAAATATGCCTACAACAATCCTACGACTCAGTGGAATGGTCATATATTTGAACAAGTGTTGATTGCTTTGAACTTTCCCGGCCAATTTGTAAAGTGGATTGTGACT
Source organism: Datura wrightii (assembly GCA_035772735.1). Taxonomy (NCBI): domain Eukaryota; kingdom Viridiplantae; phylum Streptophyta; class Magnoliopsida; order Solanales; family Solanaceae; genus Datura; species Datura wrightii. Next base: position 169,739,380 of record JASDFA010000001.1, on the reverse strand, counting down.
TGCGTATCAACAGTATCATATTTCGTAAACTTGAATACGAGGCCAATTTCTCCATTTGCAGCAAAAAAGGGGGTTGAGACAAGGTGATCCTATGTCACCGCACCTCTTTGTAATTGCTATGGAGTATTTCAGTAGACGCTTGAAAAGGATGTCAAAGAATAGGTGCATCAATTTCCATTCAAAATGTGCAAAGCTAAAGATTATTCAACTTGAATTTGCCGACGACCTATTGTTTTTTTGTAGAGGAGACTTGCAATCCATTACCCTACTATATGATACTTTTGTAACATTCTCAAGAGAATCAGGTTTAAAGGCAAACTATCAAAAAAGTTCCATCTATTTTGGGGGTGTTACAGGGACATTACAAGAGCAGATTTTGCAGACTCTAGGCTTTGCTAAAGGCGAAATGCGTTTCCGATATTTGGGAGACCTCTAAGTACCAAGAGAGTCTTAGTGTTGCAGTGCCATCCTCATTGGATAAGATGTTAACTAGACTCACGTCATGGTTTACTAAATATTTATCATATGCTGGAAGGATGCAGCTCATTAAAAATGTATTATTTTCATCCAAACTTTTTGGTCACAGGTCTTTATGAGTTTGAAAAAGAGTGATTAAACTGCTAGAAGCAATACGCCAGAAGTTCTTGTGGACTGGTAGTGTGGAAAATTTGAAGAAGGAACGGGTGGCCTGGGATGTGCTTTGTAGACCGAAGTCGGTTGGGTGTATCAATATTATCAATATGCAAGTTTGGAACCAATCTGCCATTGCTAAGCTTTTGTGGCAACTTGCAATTAAAAAGGATAATTTATGGATTAAATGGGTTCATACCTATTATGGGAAAGGAACGAAAGTATGGGAGTTTCATCCAGCACAAGCTTCCTGGATGCTTTAGAAAGTTTTTAAGGCTAAGAAGTACTTCATTAAAGCAAGAGTTAACCCTCTGGACATTCCAGAGATGGCATTCTCCTTTAAGACTATCTACAAGAGATTACTTGGTGAATTCCTGAGAGTATCATGGAGGAAAATTGTGTGCAATAACTTTGGGGCTGTGAAATGGATATTTGTGGCGAGATTAGCCATCCTCAATAGGTTGCTAACTAAAGATAGACTTATTAAGTGGGGGATGAATGTAGATCCTGAATGTGTATTCTGCCAGGTGAAAGAGAGCATAAATCATTTGTTTGAATACTACCCTTACTCCTGCTATATTTGGGGAAAATTGCTACTTTGGCAAGGCATGAATAGGCGGATATAGGAGTGGCAAAGTGAACTTGACTGGGCACAAAATAATGCGAGAAGCAACACGCCTGTTGCACATATCTTTTGGATGACTATGGTAAATTATATAATTAGGTGTGGCAAGAGAGGAATCGAAGAATGTTTCAGCGAGTCTCTAGCAATGGTGATGTACTGGTGCGATGCATCATCCAAGGAGTTATATTTTGTGCAAGTAGCAAACCTAAACTAGCCGCAGGAATTGCAAGCTTGAATTTTTACCTTGTATAAGTTTAGAAACAGTAGATAGATAGGAGATTCTTGGGTTACCTTGCTATGTACTGTGTTACAGTAGTAGCATTTGATGTTTTGTAATTCTCAATTTTAGTTAAATAAAGCTATTATTTATCCAAAAAAAAAAGATTTTGAGTTTGGGAGATTGGTGAGAACTTTTTTTTTATTTTCATATCATATTATTATATAAGTGGGAAGACAAAAAGTAAAAAGTTAGATTACCATTTTGTCCCTCCATTAGATTAAAGTTTAATTAAATATTAATATTTTATCATATAATGTCATATTTATAAATTTATCATACTTATTCTAAAAGAGGGAAGTCCTAAAATTAAAAGTTAAAAGATCAATTTGCCCATCAAATATTGAACGATCATTGCCTTTCAATCTAAAAACTATATTATTCTAAAAATAGGAGCCCCAAAGTTAAAAGTTGAATTACCAATTTATCCATCAAATATTGAACAACCATTTTATCCTTCAAACTAAAGCTATTCTTATAATATTTTATGTATTTAAATAATAAAATTGCATAACAATAAATATTATTATTGCAATAAAAAATTATTAGACCATTAAATATTTTATAATAAATTATTTAGATGAGAAATTAAATTTACTGTAATCTATTCGATTTCTTGGAGTTATTTTTTCCTTTAAAATACTTCTTGAGGATATATATATGTATATACACACACACACACACACACACACACACACAACATATATATATATATATATATATATATATATATATGTATATGTATGTATATGTATATATATATATATGTATGTATGTATATATATATATATATGTATGTATGTATATGTGTATATATATATTATACTTATGAATAATTTCATAGTCAAAAGTTGAATTACGAAAATATTCTTGAAAAATTAAATGATTATTTTGCCTTTTACCAGAAAATAAAATTACTTTTCATTAAATCCTGAGTTATTTAATGTGCATTTTATTAACGAGAAAAAGATTTTCATCTTCTACTAATTAATGCCAACATATTCTATTCTTGAAATGTGTATCCTTTAACCATTAATTAATTTCAATAAATGATTTTAAATAAACATAACTTTAGATGAAGAAGTGTAATAATGTGGATGATAAAAAGTTATAAGTATAACCATCAAGACAATCATCTTTCTATTAATTAATTAGTTTACTCTATTTATTCCACAAAAATTTTAAATTGCCTCTTCACATTAAAGCGTTACATTCATTTCACATTTAGAGTTTTTAATTATTTGTTGGTTAATATACAATAAATATAGCATCATTAAATTTATATGTCAATTTAATCAGGTTGGTGAATAAAAAATCTTATTTAAACCTTTTATATTCTTATTAATGCTGAAAAAGAATCTTAGAAGTCTCCATACGCATTAGTATAAATATTTCTCAGGTTTTTTTCCCTTCCACTGATTTGTATTTTGTAGCTTAGTGTTTATTGTTTTATTATTTGAAGATTTAAATTTAAATTTGTGTTTGTTATGATAGTTTCATAATATTTCCTGCATAATCTCTTCTTCTCTTAATTAATTCACTTATTCTTTTCCAACATCTTCAGTTTCAGGTACTTACTGAAGCATAAAATGGTTATTTTTTTTTGTATTTATTGATTTCAATTGCTATATTAATATTTTTCATATATGATGTTGAATTTTCCTTTTTATGCTCTGCAATAATTACTGCATATCCATCTTCCTTTCTTTAACTTTTTTTTTCTTTTCCTCTTTTAATATTCATGTGTTTGAGTCTGACGGAAAAATAATATGACTTATGGCCTCATTAGGATTATCATGATGTGATTGAAAATATGTATTCATTGAATTTTACATTTCATGCACTAATGCCAATTTTTATTATATGCATGCATTTATATATGTTCGAGTATGTGCGTGTCTTTAAATAAAAGTACTATATATGTCATTGAATAACATCAAATTTATAAAATTTTGAAATTTTAAGTTATTACTCTTTTGTATGTTTTACTTTTCTATCTTTAGTTCAAAGAAAGTTCGAATATATACCATTTAAAATTCATCGTTTGCAAAACTAATTTGTAATAGGTATTTTGGAGTAAACATGCAACGCACGTTCACAAAGACTAGTATATATATGTGTGTGGGGGGGGGGGGGAAGGGGGTTGGGAGATGTATGAGATTTTTTTACCATATATATGTGTGTCAAGTTGTTAGCCTATTTTATATATATATATATATATATATATATATAATATATATATATATATATATATATATTCTATTATATAGAAGAGTGAACCTAAGAATGACCAAGGATAATGTTATAATTTCACATCTAACTCATAAATGCTTCAAGAACATGTGTTAAATTTTAAAAATTAATATTCTTTTATTAAAAATATATAAAAATACTAGAATGTTCCATTTCTCTTGATTTTTTCTTCTCATTCTCCATTGAATTTATTTACTACTTTTTTAGTTTGGCCTTAACTTTGTTGTATATTCAATTCTCCATCCATCTTCCTTTTTTTTCATTAATGGTGACTAGATATTATTTTCATAACATGGATGACCATGGCTATGAACAGTTGGACAAAGAGCAATTCAAATTTTACTATATGATATATTTGGTCTTCATCTTATTTTCTCATCAATTATCTTTAAACATGTGTAATATAAGTGATTGATAATTATATTTTTGTTGGTCCATTCTTTTTAAACCATGTAGCTATCATAATCAAGAACTTTTTTCATATAGACCTATTCAATGCCATAAAATTTAAAATATTCAACTATTATCAACTTATATTCATATTTTATTTTTTCTTCACATTTTTATAGAATTTTTATTTCACTAATTATTTGTTATTGATCGAATGTGTATATAATAAAAATATAACACCTTTAAACATCAATTCGGCTTATGAATTTCTCTCAATTTATTTTCTAAATTCAAAGCTTTCAAAATTATATTTTAGAAACTTGTACTAACAAATATATAAAATGCATTAAAATTAATCTATAAATTATATATGAAGATGATATTATATGAAAGTTGATTCTTTATTTGAAATTGAGTGCACTATATAAAATATAATTATTAATGAGTTAAGTTTAAAATTTTAAAATAAGACAAATTGTGATTATATTTAATTTAAAAATTATAATAAAATAAAAAATTATGATGGAATTGAACTAAAATGAAAACAAATGATATGTTTACATTCACGAGGTCGGCTCACTCATGCATTTCTTCAACAGAGATACATGAAAGACTGGATACACAGATGTTAAATCTGCAGGCAAATTTAACTCATAGGCCACATTGCCAATGCACCTCAGGATTCTGTAAGGGCCAACATAGTGGGGACTGAGTTTTAATTTCTTCCCGAACCTCATCACCCTTTTTCAGGTATACCCAATCATCTATAGCAAACTCCAGCTCTCTTCTCCTCACATTTGCCTATGATTTCTGATGACTTTGAGCCGTTTTCAGCCGTTCCCTAATAAGCTGAACCTTCTACATGACCTCATGTACTGAATCAAGCCCTATTAAGGTAGTTTCACCAATTTCAAACAACCTTATAGGAGACCTACACCTCCTACCCTATAATGCCTCAAACGGGTCTATTTGAATGGTGGAGTGATAGCTGTTATTATACACAAACTCAATGAGAGATAGGTAATCATCCCAACTTCTCTTGAAATCAATCATGCAAGCCCTCAACACATCCTCCAGAGTTTGAATGGTCCGCTCAGCCTGGCCATCTGTCTGTAGATGGAAAGCCATAATGAGTTTAACCTGGGTATCAAGTTCCTTTTAAAAAGACTTCTAGAAGTGTGAGATGAACTGAGTACCCTAATCTGAAATAATGGATAAGGAGACTCCATGCAATCTGACTAACTCTCGTATGTATAGTCTAGCAAAATTCTCTACTGAATCTATGGTCTTAACTAGTGGGAAATGTGCTGACTTAGTCATCTGGTCAACAAACACCCAAATTGAGTCATGCTATCAGTGTGTATGAGGTAAACCTGTAATAAAATCTATGTTTACTTCTTACCACTTCTAAGTAGGAATGATTATATCCTGAGTTATACCCCCGGTCTCTGATGTTCAACCTTGACCTATTGGCAGTTTGGGCACTTAGCCACAAATTCTCTAGTGTCCTTCTTCATGCCATTCCACCAGTAGACTTTCCGTAGATCGCAATACATCCTGGTGGCACTTGAGTGGATAGAGTACCTGAAGCTGTGAGCTTCTGTTAGTATCCGTTGCCTCAAATCATCTACATCTGGAAGACGTAACCTGCCCTGATAACGGAGCATACCATCTCCCCCTTTGGAGAATGTTTCCACCTCTTTCGTTAGGACTGTTTCCTTCAACCTAAGAAATATTGGGTCATCATCTTGTTTTGTATTAACTTACACCACCAGGGAGGACTCTAACCCATTGTGGACTACAACTTCATCTTCTGATGAGTCAACCAAACGAACTCTTAACTGAGCCAGCCAGTGAACAACCCTAACCAATTCTTTCTTATCATCCTCAATATGAGCAACACTGTCCATCGATAGTCTGCTGAGGGTGTCGGCCACTACATTGGCTTTACCCAAATGGTACAAGAACTCATGTCTTAGTCTTTCAACAACTCCAACCATCTCCTCTGACGAAGGTTCAAATCCTTATGACTGAACATATATGCAGGGTTTTGTGGTCAGTAAACACATCTACATGAACCCCATAGAGGTAGTGCCTCCAAATTTTCAAGGCAAATACTATTGTTGTCAGCTCAAGAACGTAAGTCGGATAGTTCTTTTCATGAATTTTGAGCTGCCTCGAGGCATATGCTATAACTTTGCCATGTGGCATTAGAACACACCCAAGGACAATTCTTGAGGCATCACAACAAATTACAAACCCATCCGAATCTTCTGGCAGAGTCAAAACGGGGTTGTAGTGAGTGGAGTCTTCAACTCTTGAAAAATCTTCTCACAAGCATCGGACCACTGAAACTTGATTTTCTTCTAGGTCAAATTGATCATAGGGGAGGCGATAGAGGAGAATCCTTCGACGAACCATCTATAATAACCGAGGCCTAAGAAACTCCTAATGTCTGATGGAGAAGTGGGTCTTGGCCATTTCTTAACTATTTCAATCTTTTTCAGATCTACTTGAATGCGTTTGCTGGAAATGACATGACCAATGAATGCTACTGTTTTTAGCCAGAACTTACATTTGCTGAACTTAGCGAATAACTGGCGGTCCCTGAGAGTTTGCAAGACTATTCTCGAAAGATCTATATGCTCATCCTCACTTCGGGAATAGACAAGGATGTCAGAACATGTCCAAGTATTGTTTGAACACCTTTTTCATTAGGTCCATAAAAGCTATAGGAGTATTCGTTAGTCTAAAAGACATAGCAACAAATTCATAGAGACCATAACGAGTTCTAAAGGCTATGTTTGAAATATCATATTCTCTGACTCTAAGATGATGATAGCCTGATCTAAGTGCTATCTTTCAAAAGAAGCTAGCACCCTGAAGCTGATCGAATAGGTCATCAATCTTAGGAAGAGGATACCTGTTATTGACTGTGACCTTATTCAACTGACTGTAGTCAATGCACATTCTAAGTGAACCATTTTTCTTTCGCACGAATAACACTTGGGCACCCCATAGAGAGATGCTGGGTCTGATGAAGCCTTTTTCTAAAAGATCTTTCAACTCCTTAAGTTCAGCTGGAGCCATTTTGTAAGGAGAATATAGGCTGGGTATTTGGAAGAAGGACTATTTCAAAATCGGTCTCCTTCTTGGGAGGGATTCCAGGAAGATTTTCAAAAAAAACATATGGTAACTTATTAATGACCGAAACTGACTAAGGAGTTAAGGATCCAGAACTAGGATCCTGGACCCAAACTTGATGATAGATATATCCCTTAGAAATCATTTTCCTAGCCTTAATGTAAGAGATAAACCGACCCTTAGGCGCTGAAGTACTATCCTTCCACTCTAGGATTGGTCCATTAGGAAATTGAAATCTAATAACCCTAGTTCTGCAGTCAACTAAGGCATAACAAGAGTGTAACCAGTCTATGCTAAGAATGAGGTTAAAATCGACCATGTCTAACTCTACTAGATCAATTGTGGTGACTTTCTGTAACATTGTGACCGAGCTGTTTCTGTACCCTCGATTGGCTGTAACTGACTCCCCAACAGGAGTAGAGACTGAAAAGGGTTCTGAAAGGACTTCTAGACTAATGTCAAATCGAACTTCAATATAACAAGTCATGAAAGAAAGTGTGGCTCCTGGATCTAGTACATCATAAGCATCAATTTGAAATAATGTAGCATATCAGTGACTACGTCAGATGAGTTCTCCTGATCCTGAAATAAAAGCAATTTTGGCGTTGACCACCACCTAAACCTAAAGTAGTACCCTATTGAGTCTGGCGACCAGTCAGAGCCACTGATGTAGTGGATTGGGCCTTCCCCTGTCCAGTTGACGGGAAATCCTCAACCTATGATCCAGTTGGCCACAATCAAAATAACCCTCCATTCCTAAATAACACTCATCGTAAGGTTCTTACCGCACTTAAGACATGCTGGGAAAGTGCGGCTACTAGAGACAAGGCTCTGAGACTGAGAGCCTGATGCTTCACCCTTCCGATCTTTGCAGGGCCTAGAAGAAGGAGCGCTGGCTGAAAAAGATGCTGCAGGTCTCTGCTCCTGTTGTGGGAGACTACCACTGCTTGATCTCTGCTAAGAATACTTGAAATGACCTGTTCTTACCCGCTTACTCTCTCTTTCTATTTCTTTTAATTTCTCCTGCTTAATATGCTGAGCATGGATTATAAGCTTGGAGATATCCATGTAGCTGATGAGCATGACATTCCTGCACTCCTTAACCACCAAGTCTGAGTCTCCATTTATTAATTTGCTCATCTGAGCCCTCAGCTTGGCAACCATCTCTGGAGCATATTTTGACAATTGAGTGAACTTTAAGGTGTACTCCTGCACTGTCATATTATTCTATTTTAAATTTACAAACTTTGCAGCCTTTGATTCCCTCAACTCTTGGGGAAAGAACCTGTCTAAAAACATGGTCATGAACTTGTTCCACTCCATCGGACCTGCGCCAACCCGTCTTCCCTCTTTCCATTGCCTGAACCATATATGAGCCAATCCTTTTAGCTGATAAGCGGCCAAGTCTGCACTTTTGATGGATGTAACACTCATGATTTGGTTGATCTTCTGAACCTCATCAATAAAGTCTTGTGGGTCCTCATCCACCTTGGACCCTTGAAATTATAGGGGATTCATCCGAGTAAAGTCCCAAACTCTGGCACGAGCTATAGGATTATTTGTATTGGTAGGTACAATGGCCTACTGGTTGACCTAGTTAGCCACCTCCTGAGTTAGCATCTAAATAGCAGCCCTAAACTCGACAAGTGTCACTTGATTGTCCTGAGGAGCTGCTGGAGCTGGTAGGGCTTGCTGGTTGGCATTGTCGTTCCTACTTCCGTTTACTCTTGTGGGAGGCAATGTCAATTGAAAATGATAAAGCACGAGTTAGAAGGACATTTTAGAGTTTCATACTTTATGCACAATAAGAATCATGAAGAAAGGAAATTTTCCTAAAAATTCCTTGTAGCCTCTACCTCATATGTGTGGCGTGCTTTACACCCATGAAAAAGACTCTACCTGACGTGGATTTTAGACCCCTAGGACACTCTAAACCTAACACTCTGATACCAAGTTTGTCATGACCTAAGTCTACACCCTGGAGGCGACACAGTGCCTTAAACTATGAAAGACTCCGAATTAACCCATGGCATAGCATAATTCTAATATGACTGAACTACTATAAGAAAATCTTAATTAGAAGCCGTTTGTAACTAAAGAAAAAAATAAAGAAAACACTTTTATAAGTAAAATAACATCTGATAAGATACTGAAATTTCAAGGACATCAAGAGCTGTAGTTGAAACTAATACTCCTTGTCTAAAAACCTTCTAAGAGATCTGATGTGTTGCTGGGACAAGCCCCCCAACTAACTCTAAAATTTGAAACAATGAAACAACACTACCAAACAAAAAGAAATGCTCCGGTCCTGGGGGAATGAGGACTCACCACTAGAGTACTGCTGGGTTGAGTCTGATGGAGACTAACCACATTGTTGAGCCTGAGTGCCTGAACCTATATCATAGGATGATATAGCATAGGGAGTATGCGTCAGTATTTTGAATGTACTGAATATGTGAAGTTATGCAATTCAAAACATAATCATGCTGATATGAAAGTATAAGTAAAAACCACTAAAATAATATGGAATGACCCTGTCTGAAAGTATAAATGCTATAAACAGATTGAAATATGAAAATACTGTAAAGATAGTAAAAACCTATAAAGGTCATAAATATATTCTGAGATCTGAGACTGGACTATACTATGGGAGTGCCTGTTAACTGACATTTAACCACGTGAGCTAGACGTGGAGTTCGATGTATACGCCCCATCAATAGGAACCAATATATCTTGCCAGGGTATAAAGACATAGCTGTGTGATCACTAAACTGATGCTCATTCGGGCTAAAGACCTGCGGTGGCATATAGTGCTAAAACCTGGGTGTGCTGAAACCCGGTCCGCTCGATGCTAAGTATTACTCCCAATTGAATTTCTAAATATAACTAACTAATTTTATTAGCTTGAAATTGATGTTATAAAGCTAACTCGAAACTACTTATTTGAAAATTTTCTGAGAGCCTAAAGAACCTGACAACTGAATTTACTAATAGATTGATATAAACTGACCTTTTTGGAAAAATACTAAGTATAGTCAAAATCTGAAAATGATAATTTTAATTAAAGCATACGTGATGAAAATTATGTTAAGATAATAACCAATGTAAAGATGGCAGTTTAGACCAGCTTTTAAATCCTGTAAGGTTCAATCTAAAAATATCATGCTAAAATTAGGGCTAGAACGAATATGTACGATTGAAGCACAAAACATGAATATCACGTAGAACTACTCATGGGACCCTGAGATAATCATTGAAAATTAAAGAAAATTATAACTGTTTGAAAACCCTAACTCATGAATTCTACAGGGATAAAAATAATAAGATTTTCTGAAATACTTTGGGGCACAAGGGTAAAAGAAATATCCTTGCTAAATCCCCACATACCTGTAGAAGAAATCCCGGAGAAGAAGCTTGAAATTATGAGAATAAGTAGGAGCCTTAGATCTTTCCTTGAGAAGTATGTCTGAATTCTTACGGTGACTTTGAGAATGTTAGGAGAGAATGAGAGGAGAATATCGACTAACGCCCTCTTAATCCCCCTCTAAAATATCCACATACGATGTAGTTTAGAAGTTAGGAGTTTAGGATTTTACAAAAATGCTCTTGGGTAACCGTTTCAAAAATCTGCTCGTCTAGTGGTACCCAACCTACAAGTTGTAGCAAGATCATATGATCCGTACTGACACTCGTGGCTAGGGACCTTGTGCTAAACCATTCTCTGAAATTCGTCCCACAGGATCCTACTACAATTCGTACATTCATACCACGAGTCACATCACGATTGATGGTTTCCTAAAATTTCCCAAACACTTCTCTAAAACTCATCTCACGACTGGTTTGTACAATCCATACCATGGTGGTACGAATCATGACATGTAGTAGTGTTTCCTTGCCACTTCCTATCAGACTCGCTAAACTCGTATCACAATTCATGGTATGTATCGTACTGCCCTAGTATGACTCGTATGAATCAGTTGTGTTTTACTGCATAATTTCTGTCGTCCTTTTGAAATCTCATCTCACGAGTCCTAGTATGACTCATACACCTCATCATCAGAGGTACTGTGACTCATACTGAGGACTTGTTCTCAGCTTTCTGTGTGATTAAGTTTTAAATCTGGGGGCTTGTCTCAGTGATTTATGGGGTGTTACAATTTATGAAACTTACAATCCTTGCAACATAATGCACATGAAATGAACTATGACTTATGAACTTTTGAGCTAACTATGATTTACAATAGTTTGAGCTAATTATGATTCATGAGCTTTTAAGCTAACTTTTACTGCAGTGAAATGAGAGTAATATTGTTAACCGAGAAGGTATTTGTGCTCGAAACTATGTCTATACTAATGTAAGTTTTGGATCATTTCGACAGTTCAGAAAAATACTTTATGATGCCCCAATGTGGTTTATTATGGAAACCTTGCTAGAAAAACATGTTATGTTTGTTTCATACCCTTGTAAGGTCGAGATGGCTTAGCTAGTCGGGCTGAGATCAGACTCCATATGATCAACTTATAAACTTATGCATGTTAACTAAGATACTCCCATAATGAACTTAATGATGATTAAGGTAAAAACAATAAGGTCAACCCCATGATTTGAATATTTTGATTTCAATCTATGTCTTAGATATGTTCTTTGGTTTCCTGTTTCTATTTCATTGTTTATTATGTTTCATTTTATGCTATTTTATATATGAGTACTATTACACATGTATTTATGTCCCTTTTAATTGGGTCGCTGCATTTTACAGTGCAACTTCAGACATGCATAACAATCATGCTATTTACTAGGATCTTATATCTATCTATCACGCCCCAACCTGAATAAGGCGGACCTATATTCACACATGCACTCTATATGACATAACTCTGTTAGAAAAAAACTTGACAAATACAATTGACATGTTCCAACTACTAACTGTAAATACATAAAGGGTCATTGAGCCTGAAATACATGTCTGGCATTCAACCCACTGATATTAGAAATACCCACATATGTTTACAAATCCTCTATTAAAATCTAATAATTGAATACTTATCGGGACAAGACCTGACCTACCCTAATGTAAATATTAATTAAAAGAGTATCTACACTAAACTTGGCTCCAGATAGAAATGAAGCTCCCAAATCAATAATTGAATGTATGAGCAGATGCCTAGCAAGGTAGGTTGCTACCATGTGCGTTTGTACCTACATTGTGAAATGCAACACTCCCAATAAAAAAGGTTGCTAGTACATAACAATAGTACTTGTATCTAAAGAAGACTGAATAACAAAAAGTTACTAGAAAGCTCATAAAAGAAAGATATCAACACAGCCTGCTGAATTCATCTAAAAGCTGAAGACAAAGTAAGAGTCGTTCTATCATACATAGAACATTTGAATAATTCTTTAGATTTAGCTTATCCTGAATCATTGTACTTGATTCATTAGCCTTTAAAATATAAAACAAAGTTAACTTTCAATTAATGTTGAAAGTAACATAAATATCCAATTCTTACAATAGTCTTCTTGAAACTTACTAAATTGTGACATATAAGATATATGGCTTTGTGAATAACTACCTTGCAAGCTCGAGGAAATCAGATCATTATGCTAAGTTCTTGTGAATCTAAAAATATTAACTTAATTGGATTCTTATGCTTAACTTATTTATGTTGTTATACTTTATAAATCATTATCTTGTAACTATTCTGAATTATTTACCTTAGTTCTTTTGGATCTGCATTTCGATGCGTGGTGATTTTACCACGCATTCTAGCTTTTTTACCAGAGTTTTTGTATCCTTTACATATAATATGAGAATATTATGTGTTTATTTTGTCTTGTTTGAGGTACATATAATTTGAAGGAAGTATGAGGTAAAAAAGAATTAAATCGAGCAAAGAAAGGGTTAAAAATAACTAAAGGCAAAACTGGCAAGAAACCAGCCTCAGTTGTCACAAAAGCGAACTCTAAGTTCGCAATTGCGAGATTTGCTGGAAAATATCAAATCTCAGTGTCAGAAGCTAAGATTTGCAATTGCAAGGTCTGATGAAAAATCAGAAGTTTGTAATTGCGAACCTGATGTCATGCCCACCTTGGGAGGCATGATTGGCACCTATTGCCATACTAGGATCTGGGTTGAACTGGCTGGGCATATGCACCTCTGGTGCCAACCAGTGACTCAAAATCAAGAAAATAAACTACAATATCTCAGCTGTAAACACAATCTCGGGCCGACAAGGCCACACAACACCTCTAAAAGAAACAGCTAACCTAGTCAACATAACAATAAAGGGATCCTATGCGGGCCGACAAGACCACCATGCTGTCTAGTTATAACAAAACGGAAACAGGCAGTCATATTCGTACTATAGACAAAAGGCTACTAACTAACTAGCTAAAGTAGGCCCCACATGGTCAACACGTAAAATAAGGCATACAAAGGCCCCATACGACCAACCACAACCAACTAACTAAAGACTGTAGTCTGCAAGCCTTTAAGAGTGAAAAATATTGGCCGGGAAAGGGCACCGGCCTACCCAAATGCTATACAAATAAAAGACAAATAAACCTCAACAACCTAGCAACTCTGAATGAAAGGAGCTGGCCAATCTGCTGAGAGATCCCGCAAACTATCTGTTTGAACCTGTAGGCAAGTATGCAGCGCCCCAAGGATGGGCGTCAGTACAATATATACCGAATATGTAAGGCAGTGAGAAAGGATGAGTATAAACTGATAAAGAACTGAAAGTAAATAGCAACAAGGGTAGAAGGTAACCTATAGGCTTTCTTATCTGTAACCTGCATCTAGTAAATCACTACATGTATATGAGCTGAAACTGTACGACTATATATTCATAAGCTATAACTAGCAAGAAAGTATACAAACAAGAACCTAACTTGGCCCCCATAAGCCTGGAAGGTTCAAGGAACACAGAAATAACCTATCGGGCCCCTCATAAGCCCTGGCAAGTACAATCCAATCTACATACCCCTATCCAGGTTCTTATGATCCTATTGGTACTATAGCCAACCTACCTGGCTTCTGGGTTCGCATCTGAGCCCGCTGGACTCCTGTTACTGTGTCTGAGCCCGTTGGGCTCCTGTAATTATGTCTGAGCCCGTTGGGCTCCTGTAATTGCACCCTGGGTACACAAGGCTTGATACAGGGTCAGTGATACTGATACGACATAAATGTATAAGCCTATTCGTGGATGGATTGTAATATGACCCTTGGGCTTGAATATAGTTCCTTAGGACATCACATAGCTCCTCTGAGCGATCAATAGCCCTATAGGTGATGAGACAATTAGAAACCCTGAAGTTGGTCAACAAAAGGCTATCCTGTCACGATCCAAACGACACCCGAATCATAGACACGGGACAAGGAGCCTCGAGAGACCCCAAGTCGACCCATGGAATGAGTATACATCTAATTCAATCACATGAGCGGAAGACTTAGCATAAAGAACGTAATCATAACATAACACAAGGAAAAATAGTACAATACTTATACAATATGGCGGAATACAACTTTTTAGTCTTATAAGCCTCTAAACATGAAAGGCGTATAGATGGGACAACTCCCCAACTAATCCAACATCTAGAAACTGAAGGAATAACATAGAGTGTGAACATGTATCCCTCGGAACATGAGGACTCACCAAGTGCGCTGTGAGCATGTCCGAATTTATATACAGGTGAGGATGAGCCTGAGAACTAGGACCTGTATCATGAGACGATACAACATAGAAAGTATGCAGTCAATACGTGGAATGTACTGAGTATGCAAGGTAAGTAAAGCGGACATTTAAAACATGTATGAAACTCATAAATGATCATAAGAGTAGAATAACATGCCCGTATCATAATCATTATAACATATCATACGGCTCAAGGTTTTTAAAACATTCGTAACATAAACATAGTCATAATCATAATAGAAGAGCTTCGCTTAACATAACTTGAGCCAACATACATAATCATAACATGAGTAAATCATGAGGAATAGTGGGAGATTCTCTTAACCGACATACCCCATATGAGCACACATGAAGCTCGACTTGTAACCCTAGTCGGGAGGGTGTTCGTACCTTACCAAGGGTAAGAACCATGAAGGGCGTGATCACACATGAAAAGGGTCAGTTGGGCCAGGGACAAACATGAAAGGGTCCCGACATACCTACAGTGGCATGTAGTACATGAGATCCGAGGCTTAACCTGAGCCCTGAACCTACTCGGTGTTCGATACTACTCCCAAAATATATATAGTGCTCATAATAATACATACATGAGTTCATGGTCTAGTTAAATCATGATAATCGTAAACATGCTTGAACATACGTGAACTAGCCATAACTTGAAGCCTCGTGAGTGGGCTAAAAATATAATTCATGCTTAATAAAATACATACATACTTGTAGATTATGCATATAGTTTAAATTTCCATAAGATCATAATAGATAACATAATATATTCATGATTTAATTCATAATACATGTTGGGCTTATCCAAAACATCAATGGATCAAAGGATCATAAATCAATTTATCATGGGCACGCATAATCAAGCTTAATTGATTAGAAATTCAAAATCAGCCATATTAAGATCATTTAGAATTAAAAAGATGATCAAAATCACTAGATAATGATAGGGTTTCAAAATCACAAGACCCATAATTAAATCATTAAATTTTATACAAACCGAATATAAAACTCCATAAGTTTTTAAATAAAATTTGAGTAACTAATAGAGAAGGAGCATGGGAGTGGAAGAATCCACCCATTGAAGACCTTACATACCTGGGATTATCAACTCCTAATCCTCCTTAAAAGCCCAAGAATGAAGTTGAAGGAATTGAGGTGAAAAGGTTGAAATCTCCCCTTAGATCACTTGTCAAAATCCTTGCATGCATGAATGAGAGTTTAGGAAGGTTTATTTTCTTAAAAACCCAGCTTTTCCAAGCCAAAACGATGTAGTTTAGGGACTTATATCGTGAAAAAGTAGAAAATACCCTTAATGGACCTGTCCTGAAAACTGGCTGGGTAGAACCCACGAGTGGTACCAATGGGTCGTGGGAACCACCAATGACTCGTCATGTCCATCGTTGAATGCTGATTGACCTAGTCTCGAATCCAAACAATAGGTCGACAAGACGACCCGTGCCTTCAACCCACGACTCATTACATCGTCCATTGTTTGCTCATCATAAAATCTGAACCCCCTTATCATGAGCCTCACCACGACTCGTGGTTCTTTCCGATGAGTCGTGGTCTTAACCCGTCACCTACACTAGGAATTATTACCCTTCAAAAACTACCGCAACCAACGGCCCGTGGCTTATCCTAACGGGTCATTGGGTCTCCCGTTGTTTACACTATTACCCTGTTGACCCTAACCACGACTGTAAATGACGTTCAGTTGTATCCCATAACGGGTCGTCATACCTCCCGTTGTCTCCACTGCCACCAACATTTCCCTAACCAATGACAACATACAATGACTCGTGGTTTGGTACCACGAGTCATTCTATAGTCCGTACTATGATATTTTTTTAGTTTTCTGTACTTTTCAAATTCAACTCCCGAGTTTATTCTTAGGCCTTCCTGGGGTATTATAATATCTCCTCCTTGAAAACATTCATCCTTGAATGTAGGAAACAAGCAGCAAATAAAAACATGCAATTATCATACTCAAATTCTAACTATTTTAACCAAAATTTTCACGGAATGACTACCTCCGAATAAAACCACATAACTGAACTGATCTCATACTTCACATACACATTCATAAACATTAAAGAAACTTGCACACATAAACTGAACATGAAAATTACGTAGAGCCGCAGGGTAAAATTGGTACCTTAAGTCGAAACTGAGCCGATAGAGAATAAATGTGGGTATCTCGCCATCATATCCGCTTCGGCTTCCCACGTAGCTCCCTCAACCTGCTGATTTCTCCATAAAACCTTAACTGAAGCTACTTCTTTGTTCCTCAACTCTAAACCTGACAATCCAAGATTTCAACGGGAATTTCTTCATAACTGAGCCTGTCTTTTACCCCAATGCTGTCTATTGGGACTACCAAAGCTGGATCACCCAAACACTTTTTCAAAAGTGACACATAGAAGACAGGATGAACTGAAGATAACTCCGATGGCAAGTCCAACTCATACACCACCTTACAAACTCTTCTCACAACTCGGTAGGGACCAACATAACGGGGACTAAGTTTCCCTTTCTTTCTGAACCGCATGACTCCCTTCATGGGAGATACCTTTATATAAACCCAGTCGTCCACATCAAACTCCAAATCTTTTCTCCTCATATCAGCATACGATTTTTGATGAATCTGAGTGGTTTTTAATCGGCCCCTTATCAGTTGGACCTTCACCATCGCCTCGTGAACCACATCTAGCCCTATCATAGCTGCCTCACCAACCTCAAACCATCCGATGGGAGATCTACACCTCCTCCCATAGAGGGCCTCGAATGGTGCCTTTTGGATACTAGAGTGATAACTGTTATTATAAGTAAACTCGATCAAGGGCAAATGATCATCCCAACTACCTTTAAAATCCATAACACGTGCCCTCAACATATGCTCAAGAGTTTGGATTGTTCGTTCGGCTTGGCCATCCGTCTGCGGATGAAAGGCTGTGCTGAGCATGACTTGAGTCCCAAGTCCCTTTTGAAAAGACCGCCAGAACTGGAAGGTAAACTGAGTACCTCGGTCTGAAATAATGGACAAGGGAACTCCATGAACTCGAGCCAACTCCCGAATATATAATTTGGCATAATCATCCGCTGAATCTGTGGTCTTGACTGGTAGAAAGTGTATAGCCTTTGTTAACCTGTCTACCACCACCCAAATAGAATTATAGTGTTGGCGAGTACGAGGTAGGCCTGTAACAAAATCCATATTAATCTCTTCCCACGTCCAAGTGGGAATGAAAATATCCTAAAGTACCCCTACCGACCTTTGGTGCTCGAACTTCACTTGCTGACAGTTTGGACATCTGGCTACGAACTCCGCAATATCCTTCTTCATACCATCCCACCAATAGATTTTGTTGCAAGTCTCGATACATCTCTATGGATCCTAGATGGATGGAATATCTGGTATCATATGCCTCATGCAATATCCGGACTCTCAAATTATCAACGTCCGAAACACATAGCCGACCCTGGTATAGAAGGACACCATCTCCCCCTTGGGAGATAACCTCCACCTTTTGACTCCGCACCGCTTCCTTCAGCTTTCTCAAAATCGGATCCTCATCTTGCTTAGATTTGACATCGACCACCAAGGACGATTCTGACCCATTCTGCACAACAATGCCGCCATCGGTCGAGTCGATCAATCTAACCCCCTACATTGCAAATCGGTGGACATTTCTCACCAACTCCTTCTTTCCCTCATCCACGTGGGACACACTCACAGAGCCTACTAAATGCATCCGCAACCACATTATCCTTGCCCGGGTGGTGAAGAATGCTCATATCGTAGTCCTTTAGCAATTCCAACCACCCCTTTTGCCGAAGATTGAGATCTTTCTACGTGAACACATATTTCAGGCTCTTGTGATCCGTGAACACATCCACATGGACCCCATACCCCATCAGCCAACTCTAGATCATGGGTCAGGTAATTCTTTTCGTGAACCTTTAATTGTCGAGAGGCGTATGCTATCACCTTCCCACGTTGCATCAACACATATCTCAGTCCGACTCCCAAAGTATCACAATATACAACAAAGCCATTAGTACCCTTGGGTAAAGTCAACACTGGTGCTGAAGTGAGTCGGGTCTTCAATTGTTGGAAGCTTTTCTCACAATCCTCTAACCATTGGAACTTTATCTTTTTTTGAGTCAACATGGTCAAAGGTGCCGCAATAGATGAGAAACCCTCAACAAACCTTCGGTAGTAGCCTGCTAGGCCCAAGAAACTCTGAATTTTTGAAGGATTCACCGGTCTAGGCCAATTTTTGACCGCTTTAATTTTCTGAGAATCGACCCTTATTCCCTCACTTGACACTACATGGCCCAGAAATGCCACCGAGTCCAGCCAAAATTCACACTTGCTAAACTTTGCATACAACTGACGATCCTTGAGGGTCTGAAGCACTACCCTTAAACGAGCAACATGCTCCTCCTCGCTCCGGGAGTATATAAGGATGTCATCAATGAACACAATCACGAACATGTCCAAATATGCCTTGAATACCCTGTTCATTAGATCCATAAAAGCTGCAGGAGCATTGGTTAGACCAAATGACATAACTAAAAACTCATAATGGCCATACCGAGTCCTGAAGGCTTTCTTTGGGATATCACTCTCCCGGATTCTGAGCTGGTGATACCCAGACCTGGGATCTATCTTCGAGAAACACCTGGCATGCTGGAGCTAGTCAAATAAATCATCAATCCTGGGCAAAGGGTACCTGTTCTTGATGGTGACCTTATTAAGCTGTCGATAATCAATACACATTCAAAGGGATCCATCCTTCTTCCGAACGAATAGAACCGGTGCACCCCATGGAGACTTGCTCGGCCTTATTAAACCTTTATCCGACAAGTCCTTCAACTATTCTTTTAACTCCTTTAGCTCGGCTGGAGCTATCCCGTAAGGAGGAATAGATGTAGGCTGCGTGTCGGGAAGAAAATATATTCCGAAATCAATCTCCCTTTCGGGAGGGACACCTGGCAATTCATCGGGGAATACCTCTGGATACTTACACACCACTAGAACTGAATGAATAGTCAGGGTATTGGACTCTACATCCTTAACCCTAACTAGGTGGTACATGCAACCCTTACAGATCATTTTCCTGACCTTAAGGTATGAAATAAACCGACTGGCTGGTACAACTGAATTACCCTTCCATTCCAAAACTGACTCACCCAGAAATCGAAATTCCACCGCACGGGTCCTATAATTAATCGATGCATAACATGTAAACAACCAATTCATACCCAAGATGATATCAAAGTCAGTAATGGACAACTTGACTAAATCAACGGAGGTAACCTTATGCAACACCATAATGGGGCAACCCCTATACACCTGCCTAGCTATAACTGATTCACCGACTGGAGTAGATACGGAGAATGGTTCTGATAGAATTTCAGGACTTACTCCAAAACTACTAGCAATGTAAGGGGTCACGAAAGACAAGCTAGCTCCTGGATCTAACAAATCATAAGCATCAATATGGAAGACTCGCAACATACTCGTGACCACATCTGGCGTAGCCTCCTGCTCCTGGCGAGGCACTAGGGCATAAAACCTATTTTGGTGCTTACCACCTGCCGAACTAGTGGAGGCACCGTGCTGAGGGGGTTGTGCTGCTGGAGCAGTAGAACTGGCTCCAGGGCAATCTTTGATCCTGTGCCCGGGTTTGCCACACCCGAAACAAGCATCCGCACCAGCCAGGCAGCTCCCAGGATGGTTTTTGCCACATTTCGCACAAGATGGGAAAGTGCGCTCCACCTACATGCTACCATGATCCCTCGAGTCTGTAGCCCTGCTCCTCTGGTCTCCCATGAACCTGGAAGGCGTGCTAGCCGATGATGGAGCTGGAGCAGTGGACCTGTGCTGGGACTGCTGACGTGATCCACCTCCTGACTTGGCCTGAGAAACCCCGTAGCTGTCGGTACTGACCCCCTTGGTCTCTCTCTGTCTCCTATAGACCGACTTCATTTGCTGGGCATGCAATACAATACAGGGAAAGTCGATGTCCTGGTGTAGTATGGCAATCTGGAAATCCTTGTCCAAGTAATCTGCTACCCCATGCACAAAGCGGCTCACCCGAGCCAGCTGATCTACCACCAATTCAAGAGCATATTTAGATAGCCGAGTGAACTCCAAGGCATACTCCTAGACTGATATGTCACCCTTTTTCAAATTCACAAACTCATCTGCCTTGAGCTCCCTCATATCCCTAGGGAAGAATCGATCCATGAACGCGGTGTGGAACTCATCCCAACCTATCGAGCTTGCACTTGCTGTCCTAGGACCTCTCCACTTCTTGAACCATATATGTGCTACCCCCTTGAGCTAATAGGAGGTCAAATCAACACATTCCCCATTATTCACCCCCATAACCTGGGTGATCTTCAGAATTTCCTCAATAAAGTCATGAGAGTCCTCGCCTACCTTCGGCCCGGTGAACTCCGGAGGGCTCATCCTCAAAAAGTCCCTCACCCTAGCAGCTGCCGCATTCCCATTTTACAGATAATGTGCCACAGTATGATTCTGGACGTGAGTTGTCATGGCCTGTTCCAACATCTGAATCGACGCCCTAAACTCGGTGTGGGCAGCTGGCTCTGGTACGTGCTCCTCATGAACGGGTGGAGCTGACTGATGCTCTCTATCATGGGCACCCTCATTATCATTACCATTACCGTTCCTCCTGACATTTACTCGGCATGAAGGCATGATTCTGCAAATGCGAATAGCATGAATTAGAGGTGCAAAGGACGTTCATCGCACGACATAGACCATGTAAGAAGGAACCATTTCCTACACGTCTAGTAGCCTCTTCGTCATAAGTGTGACGCGCTTCACACCTATGAAAAATACTCTACTTAACGCGGCTTTCAGACTCCCTAGGACACATAAAACTATGACTCTGATACCAAGTTTGTCACGATCCAAACGTACACTCGGATCGTAGACACGGGAGAAGGAGCCCTGAGAGACCCCAAGTTGACCCATGGCATGAGCATACATATAATTCAATCACGTGAGTGGAATACTTAGCATAGAGAATGTAGTCATAACATAACATAAGGGAAAACAGTACAATACTTATATAATACGGCGGAATACAACTTTTTAGTCTGATAAGTCTCTAAACATGAAAGGAGGATTGATGGGACAACTCTCCAACTAATCCAACATCCAGAAACTGAAGGAATAACATGTGAACATGTAGCCCTCGGAACATGAGGACTCACCAAGTGTGCTGTGAGGAAGTCCGAATCTATTTACCGGTGAGGATGAGCCTGAGAATTGGGACCTGTATTGATCTTGGGCAGAATTATATGCCCAAGTGATGCTCAAATGCTTCATTTCGTCTTGTTTATCTATCGTTATGTGTGCATTCTCATGTGATTTGTAGTTAAAATGTGAATTTATACTAACCAAGATGATTAGTTTTGTTTTGCAGGTAAAATGTAATTTTAGGAAGCTAAGATACATGTTGGTAAAGATCGGGAATGGACTTGGAAGCGAGCAGTGGAAAAGGTCAAGGAAGAGCAGCAAAAATAAGGGCTCCGCGATGGAGCCGTGTCACGCTGCCATCACGGAGGCACTCTGCCTCAGATGATTTAATTTGGCCAATTCCAGTGAAGGTCCACGTTGCCTCCGTGACACGGAGGCAATGCCACGCGATACAAGCCGTGGCATGTTGGGGACATTGACCTGGGACATCAACTTCCAGTAAAGGTTCGCGACTGCACCGTGGCACGTTGGCCTAGCTCAGCGTTGCAGGCCGTGGCACGCCAAGGAGAAATTGCTGAGGAACCTGATTCCAGTGAGGGTCCGCGTTTGCACCGTGGCAAGGAGGGAGTGCTGCGTGATACACTTCGTGCCACGTTGCTTGTTATTCCGGGAAAAATTTCCACCAGTATAAATAGCACACTTAGGTTTATTTTTAATTATTCTGACTTAGTTGAGCAAGAACGTGGGTTACAGACAGTTGAGGGAACGAAAATTTTAGGGTTCTTCTCTATCTCTTTCTCTTTTATCTCAATTGTTTGTATGATTTATACTCATTTGATGATGTTTAATCCACAAATGAGTGGCTAAATTTACTTCTTGCTGAGGTTAAGAACAATTGTAGTGGAATGTAATTGTTGATCAATTTAGTTTTCATCTTTTCTTTAATGGTTGTTCTATCAATTCTTGTTCTTACTGCATTAATGTTTGGCCAATGTTAATGTGTATCTAAAAAATTCAATTTTGATTTTGAAAAGAAAAGAAATTGGAAAGTTTTGAATTGGTAGGATATGATCTCTTCTTAGTTTGGGAAAATTGAGAATTGATTTACATTCAGAATAGAAATATATCTGAAAGTCGTATAAGTTAATTAAGGAATCAGTTTTGTATGGCTAGAACATGAAATTCTTTTATCACAGAAATGTAGGTTGAAGGTTCACGATTCTTAAGTTGGGTAGGATACGAAAGTTTCAATCCATAGGCAATAATTCTTGACTAGTAACCGAAGAAAAGATTAACTAAATTGCATCAACAAATTATTTCCCTGCATGTTCGTTTTAACCTCAGCATGCTCATTACTATTATTCAGATTCACTTTATAATTTTGTCTTAGATTCGTATAAATTGGGAAACTAAACTCTCAACATCCTATTTAAATTGTTGTCTACATTTTTAAAGTTAGAGTTCATTAACACTTAAGTTAATTATTACCTTAGTTCAGTCCCTGTAGAATCGATACTTGGATTACTTAAGCCATTTTACTACTTGTTCGACCACGTGCACTTGCGTGTAGTTTCCACAGAAGCCCGAACATGTATCATAAGATGATACAACATAGAAAGTATGCGGTCAGTACGTGGAATGTATTGAGTATGCAAGGTAAGTAAAGCGGACATTTAAAACATGTATGAAACTCATAAATGGTCATAAGAGTAGAACAACATGCCTGTATCATAAATCATTATAACATATCATACGGCTCAAGGTTTTAAAAAAATTCATAACATAAACATAGTCATATCATAATAGAAGATCTTCGCTTAACATAACTTGAGCCAACATACATAATCTTAACATGCGTAAATCATGAGGAACAGTGGGAGATTTTCTTAATCGACATACCCCATATAAGCACACATGAAGCCCGACTTGTAACCCTAGTCGGGAGGGTGTTCGTACCTTGCCAAGGGAGGAACCATGAAGGGCGTGATCACATATGAAAAGGGCCATTTGATCCAGGGACAAACATGAAAGGGTCCCAACATACCTACGGTGGCACGTAGTTCATGAGATCCGAGGCTTAACCTGAGCCCCGAACCTACTCGGTGTTCGATACTACTCCCAAAACATATATAGTGCTCATAATAATACATGCATGAGTTCATGGGCTAGTTAAATCATGATAATTGTAAACATGCTTGAACATACATGAACTAGCCATAACTTGAGGCCTCGTGAGTCGGCCAAAAACATAATTCATGCTTAATAAAATACATACATACTTGTAGATCATGCATATAGTTTAAATTTTCATAAGATCATAATAGATAACATAATATATTCATGATTTAATTCATAATACATGTTGGGCTTATCAAAAACATCAATGGATCATAAATTGGTTTATCATGGGCATGCATAATCAAGCTTAATTGATTAGAAATTCAAAATCAGTCATATTAAGATCAATTTAGAACTCAAAAGATGATCAAAATTAGTAGTTAATGATAGGGTCTCAAAATCACAAGACCCATAATTAAATCATTAAATTTTTATACAAACCAAATATAAAACCCATGAGTTTTTAACTAAAATTTGAGTAATTAATAGAGAAGGAGCATGGGTGTGGAAGAATCTACCAATTGAAGAACTTACATACCTGGGATTATCAACTCCTAACCCTCCTTAAAAGCCCAAGAATGAAATTGAAGGAATTGAGGTGAAAAGCTTGAAATCTCCCCTTAGATCACTTGTCAAAATCCTTGCGTGCATGAATGGGAGTTTAGGAAGTTTTATTTTCTTAAAAACCCAGCTTTTCCAAGCCAAAACGACGTAGTTTAGGGCCTTATATCATAAAAAAGTCAAAAATACCCTTAATGAACCTGCCCTAAAAACTGGCCGGATGAAACCCACGAGTGGTACCAATGGGTCGTGGGAACCACCAACGACTCGTCATGTCCCTCATTGAATGGATTGTTGATTGACCTAGTCTCAGATCCAAACAATGGGTCGACATGACGACCCGTTCCTTAAACCCACGACTCATTATATCGTCCATTGTTTGCTCATCATAAAATCTACCCCCTTACCACGAGCCTCACCACGACTCGTGCTTCCTTCGAACTAGTCATGGTCTCAACCCATCACCTACATTGGGAATTCTTACCCTCCAACAACGACCATAACCAACGACCCGTGGATTCTCCTAACGGGTCGTTGGGTCTCTCGTTGTTTACACTATTGCCCAGCCTGACCCTAACCATGAAAGCAAAGGACGACCTATTGTATTCCATAATAGGTTGTCATACCTCCCGTTGTCTCCATTTCCACCAACATTTCCCTAACCAACGATAGCATACAACGACTCGTGGTTTGGTACCACGAGTCGTTCTGTGGTCCGTCCTGTGATATTTTGCCAGTTTTCTACTGATTTCAAATTCAACACCAGGGTCTTTTCTTAGGCCTTCCCGGGGTATTACATATCCTAGGTAGGCGCAATCCCAACCGATATGCTATACTAAAGTCTCAATCTAACCACTCAAAGCGGGTATTTGGCCCTCTAGGCCTAACGTGATCGCTACTCGCCTCTAGAATAGTCTATATAGCTGTCAACAGGCACACCCTGTGTGCCTACACCTGACCAGAGAGTTGTGGCAGTGATCATAATCTCTAATAGTCTAGACATACTAGGGAAAGATCTGGAGTGGCCTAAACAATACTCTGAATGTCATTCTAGGACAATGATAGCTCATAAGCGAACGGTAGGGTCGCAGGCAAACAACTATTTAGTTCCCTTACTTAGAATGACTGTAGGGCTGCTACTAATCGGACATGCTCCTGAGGAGTCAGCCCTAACCTTCCACAAGAAACTTACTATAATTCATAGCCTGCAGGTAATACTGTATTATTGTGGTTCTAGTCCCTTAGACATTAACTTGGTCTGTTCAGATTTCATATGACTTCTCTAGGCAATCCATAGCCTCGTAGGCAGGTTTATCCGGACCTAGCCACTCGCGACAACCTGTACCTGAGTATCTATAAGAGCAGGTTGGGGTATTGGCCCCACATTTAACTACTGATAAGGTTCCCTCCTTAGGGTACCCACGGGTCTATTTGACTTGTACAACTGGGATGGCTTCCTGGGCGACCTATATGACAAGTACCAAGTGGACTGAAACTCACAGTTACTGGCAGTAGCCAACTATATGGCAGGTTGTCACTCAATTCACTAGGAAACCCTGGTGCCGCTAACTTTAGGGTCAGACCATCCTATTCAAATTCTGTCCCTGGAGGCGTCAAGGTACGCCAACGGCCTCTGGGCGAGATTTACTGACAGTATAGGCATCAAACTAAAAGTTATATCGCCCAGTTGCGCCCGATGCTGTCCAACTTACCAAATTAGGCCCAATATCTAACCATAAACTTCTAAGTCCTTGGCATGACAACAAAACATAAAAATTCTACTAATACAGTGAACAGAAGAACATAGGGGTTTCTATGACACTCCTAGCACGGGTCACACTTAACATACTTTTTCCCGACGAGGGATACTGCAATATACTCCCAACATGTCTTCTCGCAGCTAATCACAACATATATAATCATAATCTACTGACGACAGCTAATCACAACATACAGGATCATTATCTCTGTTCAAGTCATAGGTCATATCATTATACAACGAGAATAACTTGCTGAAGAGATAAGCCTTAACATACCTCGAATATCGATTTTCGTTCATCCAAATAGTTTCCAACCTGAAGATAGTAGTCCCACTCACTAGCAGCTTCTACGCTGAGAGAATACGGCTATTTCAATAGTAGAAATTGGCAAGCAATGATATCTATCAAACAACATTGACTGTAATTCAATTTCATTCAATTCAACCGAGAACTCACAAATTCTTGAAGGTTTAGAAGGTAGAAACACTTACCCATCACTTGCAATCGCTTAGGACTCAATTAGAAGTGATTCCGATAACTTTTACTCAGCGGGGTTCCAGTACTCCGAGCGAATTTCCAAGAAATAACTCCACAGGGGTGTTCCTCATAGACTTATAACTTGTTATCCAAGGAGAATTTACATTTGGACAGAGTTTAGCGGCGTAATTTGACGTAAATCGATAGAAAATGTCGCTCACCCTCGCTTCTCTGACTTAGGTAAATATTGAAAAGAATTCTAAAATGTGAAGGGGGGTATATATATAATTATTGAGGCAGTGTCAGGGGGAGGCACGGCGTGCCGGCCACAGCACCAAGGTTCATATGCGATGCACCGCTCAAGGCACCAGGGCAGAGGTGCTACTCAGTGCTCCTTGCGCCCTGCCTTTGCTTTGGCCTGTTGCTCGTTCAACTCCGTGCTTGTGTGTTCACTCCCCGAGTCCTTCCTCGCATGCGTCGTACTCCAAAACTCTCGACATATGCATGCATGCATCAGTTGAATAATAGGAACTTACGGGGTGTAACACCTGACTTGCAATGGGACCCAGATCCGGACAGAACTGGGATTTCACTATTTTTGGCCCAAAACCTATATTGGGTAAAGGATTTGTGTTTTAAAAATCATTTTTTGTATATTGGGCAGCCTGCATTGGCTGAGCAACACAAATCTTGAAGAAAGAAAAATACACAACCACCAGGACTGAAAGTTTTAAATTTTAAGGAGGAATTCTATGCTTGTATTTTCTCTCTCTTTGGATTTAGTTTGATTGAACATTTTCTTAGTAGTTTTAAGTTAAAACTTGAATCTTTTCTATGAATTTTTAATTTTGAATACAACTCGTGTTATTCTTATGACGTACATGATTATTGTTGATAATTAAAGTGGGTTCTTGATTTCTTTAGTTAATCTTGTTCTTGAATGTTTTCAAAGGGATTGGCTAACCCTATGAGTCACCTATATACTACAATTTAATCTTGAAAAGGCCAATTTATGGTTGAAAATATTAATTAACAAGAATTTAAGGCGCAAACCCTCATCTAATAAATTCTTTTAGGAATAAGTAGAATTTACTTGGCATATATCGATAGTTCTGAATTGAATAACTTGCTTGAATTTGAGAAATCTTAATGAGATAAATAATAAAATTCGTGGAAAAGATTGGGTCATGGTGCAGAGATTGAATGGAAATTCTAGATACTTCGCCGTTGTTAGTAAGATCTTGATATGCATTGAATCGTTACTTGAGAATGTGTACCTGAGCATTTTTGTTTATTCCCATTGATCAATATATTTTATTTTTAGGTGTAGGAATTAGATATACTTTATTTTTAAATCATCCTTTGATTTATCTGACACTATAATAGTTGGAGTTAGTTCTAGACTATATTGATCGCCCTCATATTTTTCTCTGTGGGATTTGACCCTAACCCATTTGGGCTACTATATTTGCAATAAATCATGTTATATAATATTTAGGTGTAATTTTGAGCACATCAAATTTTGGCGCCATTTTCGGAGAACAAGTGGTGTGTGGGACAGTCAGGAATTAGACTAAAGTGCTTTAATCCAGATTTATGAATAATTGTGAATAGTTCTTGTTTCTTGAATTTTTTATGGCATCATCCATTGATAGTTTAAATACATATGGGGCTAAATATACTCAAATGTCATTCCCTTCCCCGAACCCCTATTATGACAAATTTAGTTTTGATTTTACAAGATGTAGGAAAGAAATCGAGCATAATCAATTGTGAGAGTTTTAACTTATATTGGAATGTTGGCTCAATGAAGGATGTGAACAATAAAAAGTCTTGGAGGAATATTTGGAGGCAAGGATCCAAAAGCATTTGGTAATTGAGCATGAAAATCGTTTTTGGACATATTTGGGGGACTCAAAAGAGAATATCGAAATCAAAAGCAAACTTCAAGGGGGGGGGGGGAGGGGGAGTAAAAAGATGCACTCCAAGTATTTTTCAACATTATAATTGTATCGTGATATAGAAATAGAACCACAGGAATCCATCAGAAATTGCGAAGAGGAAGGTCTAGCCCCCTACTTCTTGAAAGTTGAAGATTCAAGAATCCAAAATGACATTCCGCACACAAATCCCATGAAGAGCAAAACTAAAATAACAATGTCTGGTCTGTTCATCTACATATTATCGCCAAAAAACTCATAGTCATAAACTTGAGTCAAGGCTAGGTGCACAATTCAAATCTTTCATTTGGAGAGAAAAGCGATAACGTAATTTGTGTTGAGTCATGATGTTAAATAAGGTACTTGGTGGAAAGCAACCCACCCGATTTTTTTAGGTTGTAGTTTTAAATTATTTTGTATGTTAATTAGAATTAGAAATGCAATGAAAGGAACATTTTTAGAAAAAATAGTTGGTACCACTTACAAGTAAATGCCGTAGAAGTCCAACTACAAACCTGTGTTCGCAATTGTGAGATTTAGAGCAATCTGATAGGTTTGCATTTGCGATATACGTATCACAATTTGCAAAAACCTGCAAAAATCACAATTAATAACTCAGATTTACAATTGCGATACCTGAGGGCATAAAACCATTCAGTTGCACCCCATATGCTAAAACTGAAAGAAACCAAAATTCTCTCTTTTAAAATTTTTGGCTCTTTGCTCTCAAAATTGAAAAATTATTTCAATTTTCAGCTACAATCAACATTCTCTATTGCATGGATCAAGGTATAAAAAGCTAATCTCTTGTCCTCCTAATTATTCCTCCCCTACCCCTCAAGAACTAGGACTAAAAAGTAGGAGATTTTATGAAATCTATGTGAAATTATGTGCTAGAATTTGGTGAGATGTTGCATTACGGATTAGAGGTAGGTTGTATACCTGAAATATGGAAAATTCAAAGTGCCCCACTATTATGGAAAAGTTAAATAAATTTATTCTTTAATAGTATTTGATAAAAAGACCAAATGAAAAATGTTGTCAAAAAATCATAGATTCGTGTGGTTCTTGCATGTGAAGTATATTACAAAAGTTAGCATGTTTAGGAACTGAATATAAATGGCCTTTATGGTAGAAAATTCAAAAGGAAAAAAAATATGGGCTCGCAATTGCGATACCTTGTCCACGATTGCGATATCACATTTGTGAACCGAGTATTGCATTTGCGATGGTTGCAAAATTCAAATAGACTTAGAAATTGCAATGTGTCTATCGCACTTGTGATATCGCAATTGCGAACATACCTTCGCAATTGCGATATTTAAGGCTGGATTTTACAGTCAGTCAAAATTTTGAAAATTTTTCTAAGGATCAGTCCAAAGTGTCACAACGTTTCTACAACATCTATGGCTAATTTTTCAATGTATTTCCCATATATATCCCATTTTTGTTGAATTGCTTGATTTTTAGCTACTCAATAAGAATCATGAGTTCTTATTTCGGTATTTCGGCACATGGAAACATTATGACTAGCACCTCTTCTTATCACCAGAATGTCAGGAACGCTACTATACTGACGTGGATAGAAAGAAACTGCTCCCAAAAAGAGGGATACATATGGACAGGGAGTCTAAGCTCCTATCTAAGTTCTACTAGGGGCTCCATATCACAGGATGGATCTGTTTTGGCCCTCAACCTTGTATGAAAAACGAGCAGTGGGTTTGAGAGTTCTATGCAGACTTGAGGAATGTCAAATTTTCCACTCCGATGATGAAGATTGGGGGGGGATGTAGGATCATGATGTGGCATCCTTCTTTACTAAGGATTGCACTCTAGGTTCTTAATTTGTTTCTAAGATATGCCCGGGCAAGGATGTTTATTGGACAGTTACTAAATAGAGCATCATCTCCCAACGAATACTCCCGAGGCTAAAATCTAGTTGTCAATAATATGTAGTAGGGTTTCTGTAGTCTGAAACATTTAGAGCATACCCATCAGTAGGGCCCAGATGATGGCATGCATTCTGGACGGTATTGGGTTAAATGTAGGGGACTTTATCATTCGGGAGCTGAAGGAGTATTTGGAGCAATACGACCCATCACTAATGTTCCCATCTCTAATTACTCAGCTATGTCAGCTTGCAGGAGTGGAGAAAGAACTAGCTGACAGGTGGGTAGAACCAGCCATGCTCATTTATCTATTGAAGAAGAGAAGAGAATGAGGTGCAATGAAAAGGAAAGTAGAACCCTCCTCTCAGACCGCCACTTGTAGTGAGCAACCACCAGTTTTAGGAGGACTTTCACCATCCTGACGATGACATGCAGCGGATTGCGCAATTAGTAACTGGTATTTCATAGGAGCTTGGGCAGATATTAGAGAACCAAGAGGTAGGGATATAAACGAAGTAATTACAAAAATAACTCGATGATCAGAAGAGACAGAGGGACCACCTGAAGAAGTTGAAAATAGCTCTTCAGGTGAAAATAGCTTATACTGCCCTAGATAGAGAGTGTGGTGAGTTAAAAGAGGCTCATGGCACCTTCTCCTAGACTCACACACAGATGCGATGAAGAGAGAAGAAATGTGATAAATTTTTTACTAGTTTGTGGAAGGGCATGAGGGAATCTGGAAGGTTTTTAAACCTCAAGATGAATTACCTTCCTATAGGCCACAGGTCGTCACCGATGCTCCTATCCATTAGTTTGATATGGAAGAGAAAGAAGGGGAAGATGAGAAGGAGACAAAAAAATACGAGAGCAGTTGAGGTAGTATTAAGGGAGCATAATACACCTTTTTATCTTATTGGTATATTTCATTGCACTGAAGACACTACAATATGTATAGTTGGGGGTAGTGGCTTTGTGAAATAACTATTGATGACGTATTAGCTGTATTGTTGATGTTGATTATCTGTAGTACAAATCTTGACTTTGTATTCATTTTTTAGGATTATCATCCCTTTCGAATTTTCTTAGCCATGGTTCTTTTCTGAGGGCATTTAATTTTTGTTGAGCCGGGCATGTCTATGTAGTAGAGTAGTGTTTTTCCAATAATAGATTGTTAGACAACATTCTTTAGAAAAATAAATTAGGTGTTGTATGTAGGATTTGTGTCATTTTTATAAAATAAAGGATTGTTGAATTTTATGGTGTTGAAAAAAATATCTTATGGCATATATCTAACATTTCTTCCAAAATTGACCACCTCATAGTTTTCATATGAATCATAATAATTGAGTATTGACATGCTTTCTTTTTTTCTTTTGACATTATAACTGCTAGTGTAACCTGGAGTACTGAGGTGGGAGTTAAACAAAGCTAAGTGATATCCATGTGTTAGTGTGTGAGTAATTAGTTTTTGTTCATGTGATGTGCTTGTTCTCTAGAACTTGCCTGATTAGTCGTGCCGTTGTCTAAAGAATAATGCGGTTGTATATATGAACTTAGGCTTTTATTGGTGTATCAAAGCCTCTTTTTACCTATATGAGACTGACCATATTCCAATATTTTCCTGATCTCCCATTCTGAGCTTTTAGACTTTTTCTTGGCTAGCCATAATGAAACTATAACACATTTTCTAAGATGATCCTGTTTTTCACCTTTCCCCCCTTGATATTAGTAATGAAGTTGAAGTTGAGGTATTAAAGAGCCTAAGTTGGGGTTGAATTGTGAATACAAACAATCAGCCTAAGTTGAGAGTGAAAAGTAAGTGTGACTAGAACATGACCTGGTGTTGAAAAAAAATATAAAATACTGCACCATAACTTGGTGATTGATATATATTTATATATATAATCTTGATGGAAAAAAAATCATAGGATATTACACCAGGGTCATAGAAAGTGGAAAAGAGAGAAGAAAGGAAAATACACAAAAGAAAGAAAAAGGAGAGTACAATGTAGTGTTCAATAAGGGTCTAATTGGTATTTTCACAGATATGTATCCTACCCATTCCTAAGCGCACATTACAAGCTTAGAAAGTCATTATGTGATCTCAACCGAAAATTATGAAGATAATGACATTCAAAAATAAGGGCAAACCTATGATAGTTGCACTCATAGCATGTGAAATTCTTTATGAGTGTTGAGTTGTTCTCTCTTTTCTATAGTCTCTGGTCCCAGTTGTTTATTGTATATATGTGTGTGATGGTACTTTCTTTGATTTATGTGAGAGAACTTGGATGAAAATGACTTACTTGGTTGATTTCTCGAATTTGGTCTCTTATGCACACATGTTGAATATATTGCATAATGTCATCGATAGAGGTTGCATAGTTATAGCCCGTTTGTCCAAACTTTTGGAAGACCAAAAATGCTTATTTCAAAAAAGTGCTTGTTGACACCTAATTTTGACCTCTCTATGCCCCGTAAAAGCTGCGTACTAATATAAATATACATATTTTAAAATTACCTTTTTTTAACATAATTATTTAGTTCCCTTTCATATTATTTTAAGTATTAATTCTCATACATTTTAGCTTTTGCATATTTATTTATTTATTATTATTTTTACAAGTTATACTTTTAAAATATTTTATTGCATTTATTTCGAGTTATTAATTTCCAATATAATATATAATTACGTCATATATAATATATTACATAATATATATATATATATATATATATATATATATATATATATATATATATATATATGTGTGTGTGTGTGTGTGTGTGTGTGTGTGTGTGTGTGTGTGTGTGTATGTGTGTCATGCCCCACCTTGGGAGGCATGACTGGCACCTGGTGCCCTACTAGGACCTGAACTGCTGAGCTGACTGAGCCTAAGCACCTATGGTGCAGGGCTGACTCTAACTCTAAAATCAAGAAAACAACGGGCTATATAGCGGCTATAAATACAACCCCCGGCCGACAAGGCCTATAGTCCCTGTAAAAGTAAACAGCTAATCAGAGACAAACAATCATATGGAGTTCTATGCGGGCCGACAAGGCCGCCAATGAATAGCTAAACAGGGCCCCACACGGACAACACACATCATCTAAAACACAGGGGAGTAACACAATCTGCAAACCTCTAGGAGTAATAAGATGGTCGGGACAGGGCCCCGACCTACCCATACTGTACAAACAAAAGGAATAAACTTCTACCACACAAGCCCCGAAAGAAGGGAGCTGACAGTTCTGTACGGCTGACTGGAACTACGAGGGACCTGCTCCTCGTATATCTATACCTACAGGCAAGTAATGCAGCGCCCAGAAGAGGGCGTAAGCACAATATTGTACCGAATATGTAAGGAATAGATAAGCTGAATAGGACTGGAAGTAAATAAAAAGAAGGGCCGAAAGATTAACCTGTATGCCTGCTGATTCATAATCTGTATCTAACTGACACTACATGTACATTATCTAAGACTGCATACTTACACATTTATACACTATAGCTAGCAGACAAAAATTCATACAAGAACCTCACCTGGCCCCCATAAGCCGGGAGGTACAATCAGCACAAAATAACTCGTTCAGGCCCCTATAAGTCCCGACGAGAACATCTCAATCTATATACCCCTACTCAGGTGTCTGCAACTCTACTGGTACTGTAGTCAACCTACCGGTCCCCTGGGTCTACAACTGGGCCCGTTTGGCCCCCTGAACTGTAGCTATGTCTGAGTCCGGAGGACTCCTGATATCTACACCCCGGGCGTAAATGCTCGGCGGGGGTGTGTATAAGGCCAACCACGATATATGAGGATATGGATCCCTATCTTCATCCCTTGGGGACGGCATGCCGCTCCGTAGAGCGACGTATCCTCACCCCTGGCGGGCGGCGACACAACTATTAACCCTGGGGCGATCATGGAAGGCTTCTAACTGAGGGCAACCCTAACCCCAGTGCTATATTGACACATCAATCTATCTGTATAAAGAGAGTATTTTTAGCCTTCTAGGCCTCATGTTAATGCTACTCGCTTCTAGGATAATCTGTATGGCTGTCTGCAGGCACGCCATGCGCCCGTATTTGATCAGAGGATCCTGATAATGATCATGATCTCCAATAGTCTGGGCTGAATAGAGCGAGGTCTGAAGTGGCCTAACAATATTCTAAATGTCCTTCTCGGATATCTATAACTCATGAATAACTATGGGGTTACGAATAGCTAACTATTTTATTCTTCTAATTAAACGACTATAGGGTTGGGCTTGGTTGAACTTGCTTCTACGCGATCGACACCCTGTTCCTCCATAGGGAACTTACCGATCTCCTTAACTTGTGGTTAACACTGTACTAGCAGAGTACTACTGACTCCTTAGGCCTTGTCTAAATCCACTCGGATCTATATTACTGTTCTGGGCAATTCTCAATCTTATAGGCAATTCTATATAGACTGGCCCTCTCCTGGCACTCTGTACCTGAATATCTTACAAGAACCGGCTAGGGTGCTGGCAAGTCACTGACTACTGATGTGGACCCCTCCTTGGGGTACCCACGGGTTTATTTGATTCGGACAACTGGATGGCTTGCTGGGCGTCCTACGTGAAAACTGTTAAGTCTATTAAGACTGACAATCGCTGATAAGGCTAAAGGGATGGCGGAAGATCACTCAATACACTGGACAACCTTGATGTCTCTAACTCTAGAATATACCTATTTTGTCTCTATTTCTGGTTCTGGAACGTGCGATAACGTCAATGACCTCTAGGGATGCTTTCCTGCCAACACAGGCGCCAACTGGTCGTTAGACCGCCTAACTGCGCCCATACTATTTAACCAACTGATTCAGGCCAACAACTCTTACAAGCTTCTGAAGTCCAGGACTCGCAACAAACATATAAGTCTACCATCACAATAAATTGAGAACTAAAAGAGTTTCTATAGCATTCTTAACGCGAATAACATTTAACCTGCTCCCTTTCAGCGAGGGGTCTTGCAGTATGATCTGTATACTTTTTCTAGTAGCTAACCAGAATTTATGTAACTATAATCCCTATTAGCAGCTAATCGCAACATAACTTATATTTATATATGTATATCAATAAAAGCTAATTACAACATATCGAATTACAATCTAATTGTAGCAACTATCTGCAACATCTGAGATCGTTATTTCTATTCGAGAACATAAGTCGTAACACTGTACTACTAGGATACTTGCCGAGAGTTAAGACTTACATACCTCGTTCGCCGTTTTCTAACTAACTGATGAGTATCAGCTCGTATTCAACTGTCCTTCTCAACTGTAATCATATTAATGGAAGAATAGGGCCAACTTCGTTACTGAATTCGAAGAAAACAATAACTTATACTGACTATACTTCAACTTATCGAAAGATGATCAAAAACTCATAATTTCTCGGGAATCTAGAAGGGAGAAATACTTACTTTAAGTCTGTGATCGTATTGACACTAGTTTGAAGCAATTCCACCAACTCTGGCTCGGCGGGACGATAAATTGCCGGGCGTATTTTACGAAAATAACTCTGCAGCGATGCACTCTGCAGCCTTATACTTCACTACCCGGAGTTAATTTAGATTTGGACGGCGTTTAGCGGCGTAATCAGATGATTTTCAATAGTTTCCCTTCGTTCTTTCCTCTGCTGGCCGAAATAACATAACATCTAAGTGTAAGGCCTTTATATACTTGAGGCGGCAGACAAGGCAACGTGGCATTCTGCTGTTCGCACCAGTTCTTCTCCGTGCCACTCTGGGTAACGCGGAGGGGGCTTCTCCTTGCCACTTTGCCCCTCTGGGCAACTTGGTTCGGCCTCCTCCCGTGAAATTTCGACTTTGCACTCGTTCAACCTTTCCCGGGGCCCTTTCCTCGTACGTATGACACTCTAAAACTTTCAAACAACATACGAATAGGCCGACTAAATGTTAAAAACTTACGGGGTGTAACAATATATATATATATACACATACATACTTTCAATTAAATAAATTTTTATTTTAAAATATACATATATATATATATACATACTTTCAGTTAAACAAGTTTATATTTTAAAATATAATTTTACTTAATTTTTATAAATTATTTAAAATTACTTTCATGATAATAATATTTATATAGTTTTATCATAATTTAAGCTATTATATTACCTATTTGTTAAAATTATATAAGTGTAGTACTTTTGTTAATTATATAACAGTTAATTCAATTCTCTTCAACTTATTTAAAATCTAGCTATTTCTTATCCAATTTATTTCAATTTTAACCCATTTGAGTCAATTATGACTATTATTTAAATCCAATTCAGTCATAAATTAAATCTCAACCCAATTTACCTAATTCATAACGCGAAATCTGACCGACTTCTAAAACTCTTAATCTAAACCGTTCATCGTGTCGAATCATCGATCCATATCAAGCTTCCACTTATTTCCTGCTATACTCAAAAGAACCCTAATCCCTCTAGTAGGGTGTATGATTTAGCTTATAAGCTGGTCAAACCAGCTTTTAAGCATTTTTTTAACTTTTTATAGTGTTTGATTTTATTAAAATGTGCTTTAAAAAAGTTGAAAAGTGCTTTAAAAAATCCAAAAGCCATAAGTTGGTAGATACCAACTTTTTATTTTTTGGCTTATAAGCCATTTAAGTTTGACCAAACTATTTACCTTTTCATCCTCATAATATTTTTCTAATTTCAATAATACCCTCACTCAAATCTTTAATAAAATTTTATTTTTTATGCATATTAGAAAAAAATAATTAAAAATCTTAAAAGAAAAAAAGAGAAAAAAATTGACATAGTATTAATTTATTTAAATTATTATATTTAATTTTATAAATAAAAAATAGAACTATACTCCTAATAAAAAGTAAAGGAGATATTTGCATAATTTTATTTAAATTATATATTTTAAAAATTAAAAATAATTTAAATAATTAGCTTATATTAATAATAAATAACTAATATAAATTAATTTAAGTTTTAATTATTTTAGAATAAAAATACCATAGTAATTCGCTTTTTATAGTGTTAATAATTTTAAGGATATTTCATTCATTTGACCCAAAATAAGTGTTTAACAGCACTTTTGTACCAAACACATCAATAACTTTTTTCAACTTCAACACTTTTATCCAAACACATAACTGCTTATTTATAAAATAAATTTTAACACTTAAAAAGTGCCATTTATGATTAAAAGTCTTTTTTTTCAGCTAAACCAAACGGTTTCCAAGGCATTGTCTTCTTGCCTAACCTCTGCCTTTCTCACCGACGAAACCACCGTGCCACCTTCTCCGGCTAACCACAACGACCCTCTCCATCTCTAGTCGGTGAGACGAACAGAACAACGTCGCAGACCTCTCTTCTCTTCTCTCTCTCACCCCGCCAATCTATTCCTCTTAACAGCAACCAATCTCGCTCCGGCCAACTACGGCATCCTGTCCAACCGCCGCAGCCCTCCACTGCCGAACTCCGACGAATAACCAGAGAAGCCACCGCGACACCATCTCCGGTGAGCAAACCACCAGAATACAACAGTCGCTCTGTTGCACCCTCCCTCTCTCCTCTCCTTTCTCTTTTCTCAAAACCCAAAAACTCCAATCTTGATTTTTTTCCGGCGAGAAGATTAGTACGGATTGCAAGAATCTGTCCATGATATGACCTGCCGACAAATTTTTTCTTTTGCATTTCACCTATGTTCCTTTATGAAATTTCTAAATGTTGTTTACACATTTCAAGTATGGATCTGTCGATTATTCTTTATTGTCCTATGCGTTATTACCGATGATGACTTTAAATTTTATATTCTACCTACAACCCCTAGATATGCAGGCCAATTTGAGTGCGGAGTAGCGATCTGCTCCTCTCTGTTTGTGTATAGAAATGCCCAAGTGATATGTTTTTTGGGCTGATTTTAATTTCAGCATGATTAATTTATTATATATATATATCTTCACATGATTATTGGCATATGCTTAATTGTATATATCTTGGACTCTGTAACTCCTTGTTCTTTGCTGTCCAAATAAGGATGTTTTGCATTGACCAAATGTTTGTGTTTTGATATTAAGATGTTGTGATAATATCTGCAACTACTTCAGTGGTATTGCTTACCCTTGTTTGTGGATTGTTTTGATAGACTTCGACATATAACACCTTGATTCGATATGTTTTTCTTCCTTATCAAATGTATGTTCACCGATTATATAGGTTCAAACAATGGCATGATGTTTCCTCTCTGTGCTTCTTTAAATACCTCTAGTGTTTGCCTATTCATGATAAGCTTGATTTTGGGAATAGCTGTAGCATGTATCTGTTTATAGGATTTTTGGTTTTTAAGTTGCTAAGGAAATGATTTACTTGATTCCTTTCTCATATGGGTAACTCCATATTTTACATATTCTTATAATATTGGTGCTAAAACATATATGGTAATTTGAGAATTTATTTGTTGGACACGAAATAAGTTTAGCATGCACTATTATATGCCAATCGTATTTTTGTCTTAATTAGAGAATGGTTTGATAGATTATCTTACTCCCATTAAGTGTATCAGTCTTATGCTTGATTGATTATGATTTAAGAAAATATTGTGATTGATTTTCTTTTCTTAAAATAACCTAACATGTATTTGTAATTTATTTACTTTCTCTGGTTAAGAAAACCAGCTTGATTGACTATTCGCTTTCCTTAATTGACGATTAATTATAGTGTAGTCTAGTCGGTCTCCTTCCTTAATTAAGGAAAGGAAATTCTTTTGATTGATTCCGCTGAATGTTCTTCCTCTCTTACTTACTAACTATATAAGCAGACCTTCTCCTCTCTTTGATAGGAGGCCGAAGATTCTTACTCTCACACTGGCTTAAAAATTGTGTTATGTGTTGAAAACTTGAAGTCTCTTTTGCTTTGCATAATCGCTGTCTCATATTAAATACTAAAGTTTTTTTTACTGGTTAGTCATTCAATTATGCAACTTTCATTATTTTGCTAATAACATGATTTATGTTTAATGTATATTGCTTGCTAGTTTTCTTTAGGTCTACACGAAAAGTATCGGTCTTTTAGTCTTATTTATAACTGTGATATTATTGTTTTATCTATATATTCCTGTTTTCTTATATATGATTTAGTCTTTAAAGCAGGTAGTTGTTAATTGGTTTCGGGATGCATTGAAGAGCCACCTTTGGGTTTGGATCGAAAAACCGATGAAGCGGCTTTTTGAAACTAGTTTAAATTAATATGATGTACTTTTATATTATTTATTTATTTATTTATTTTTATCAGTTGTAATAATATAATAAACGCCATATATAGTGGAAAAGGACTGTTAAAGGGGGATTGAAAATTACGTGCTAGTTGTTTAAAATTTGAAAAGTTCCTTACAAGTTCACAATCTTTTATTTATTTATTTATTTATCGTAAGCCTTGTTTTTGTTAAAATCATTGTCTAGATATTTTTCTCTACTTGAATTAGGCAGTGGACAGTGCATTTTATTATATAAATAATGTCCTTTAATGTATAGTTATTGGGAAAGTAAAGAAATTACAAGGTCTAATGCCCAATTTTTTAAAAAAAATTAAGTCAATCCTTCTCCCAATTATCTGTAACGTCAACCCAAGATTTCAAAGGGATTAATGATCATGTGTATTTATACTTTATAAGCTTATATTTCAAGATTCAAATCTTTATTTAATTTTTAAAATATATTATTATTTTTTATTTAAAATCGACCTCCAATTAATTTGTTGCTAAGATTGAGGATCACTATTTATAATATCGTGTTGTCATCCCGATAAAACAACAAATATTTTTTTAAGTAAAACAACTCTCTTTTGTTTTGATTAACATCGTCTATATATTCTAGATTTCGAAATTTTATTTTAACTTGTCATTTTTTTAAATTTTTTTAAATTTTTTTATTTTTGGGTTGTTAGGAATGTTTTTTTACTCTAAATTTCGAGTTTTAAAAAATAAAAAAAATAGTATGTAGTATATTTGTTACTTTTATCTTAAATTTCTTTCTCTTTGCTAGTCTAAATGCTTCAACTTCTTTAATTAATAATATTTCTTTTATTTATTGATGTAGTTAATGAATAGGTTTGCATGTGTAAATTGACTTATCATTTAGGATTTTAAATTAATTAACTAGTGAAATAAGTTATGTTTGAGCATTTATGTACGTTGAAATAAATGTTCATATATTTACTTGATAAATAATTCGGCTAAATCATTTAGTCATTTTCTCACATAATAATGAATTCGGAAGGGACCCACAGTTGTGGACCTCGAAATGTGCCTAACACCTTTCTTTCGAGGTGACTTGAATCGTTACCCAACTATTGTGACCTAGGCTAGTTTAAAGATTTTAGTATAGAATGATGCCTTAACGCACCTCAGTTCATTAGGTGTCGATTCTTGTTTTAATTAGTCGTAAAAAAGTTGTCACATGTTGAGTCTCGCTTTTTCACGAGAAAAATGGGGCACGACAGCATGACGACTCTGCTAAAAATTCTAGGTTCTATCCATGAAGATTTTTTTTAATGTGGGATTATGCGTTTGTTTCTTAAGTTCTTTTTCATGATAATTTTTTATTTCAGTTAAACAATAATTGATTTCTTTCCTTTCATGTTGTTTACTAAACCTTTCCTATTTTTCTTTATTTATTTGTCCATTATATAATTGTTTTCTTTCTTTTGTTGCTTGTTCATTTAATAATCAATTTTTAAACTCGAGATATCTTTATATGTTATCTTTGTTATTGATTTCTATAAATTGTCACTTCACTCTTAGTTTCTCCCACTTTGGAACTCACATTCACTTGATAAAGGTTGCGTGGTTTCATGGCCGTTCACTTTTAACTTCCTTGTCGAGGAATGCCTCGTGATTTGATCGATCAGGGGTGCGTAGATGGTTATGAGTTTTCTCACTCTCAAGTTGTCCGGTTGAGGGACCCGTGTCTCTAATAAATCATTTCTTATCATGCATATACATTTGTCGCTTTATAATTTATTTTTAGTTTCATGTATATTTTCTTTTCCTTGTTTCCCATTATTTGCTTATTTGACATATCTGTAACTTGTTATGTTTAGTTTATTGCTTAAATAATTATTTATTATCATTATTATTATTATTTTTAATTGTTCATTGTATTACCGCTTTTATGTACTACATGTTATTGTTCATATAATTATCATTCCGCTCATATCCTCCTCCATTTGGAACCTCATTTCTTTTTCTTTTGGAATGATTGTGTGGTCACACGGACGTTCATTTCTAAAACACCCATGTCAAAAAATGTCTTGTGGATTGATCGCTCAGCGATGCGTCGACGGACACCAGCTTTCCCATCTTAAGTTGTCCACTTGAGAGAACCGCCTCTACACCCACTCCATGCTCTTTAGATCTTGACCATATGTCCTTGTGTATTCTTTACTAAAGAATACACATCATGTTATACCTAGGGAATCGCAATGTGCATGACACGTCAAGACTGATAGTGAAACCTTTCTTTGAGTCTTAAGGGATTTTCAATCCCGAAATGCATGCCTTCATAATATATGTGCATTTAAATTATTCATTTTTTCTTATTTTTTTATTTATTTTCTTGTTTAAATTATTATATTCTTTCATGTTTAACCCTTTTCCTTATTTCTTTTATTTGTTTCCTTACTTAAGTTATTATATTCTTCCATGTTTAACCCTTTTCCCTTATTCCCTTTATTTGTTTCTTTATTTAAATTATTTACTACATGTTTAGTCCCCTTCCTTATTTTTCTCATATGCTTTCTTGTGTAATATTATTATTTCATGTTTATTATTTGTTTCAACTATATGTGTTTCTTTGGAATAACTTATGACATGTTTATTTCTAATCTTCTTTATTTGTTTAAGTCACTTTATTGATTTTCTTTACTGCTTATGGTATTACCACTTTTCATTATGTGTTAATAACTTTGTAAATCATCATTCCGCTCATATTTTCTCCACTTAGGAATCTCTCACTATCACACACTATACATGCGAGTTATGCTTTGTGCTTCTCTCAAATTATTGTAAATATCCATTTAGATAGTTGGAATATACGTGGGGTGAATGGTAGTTTTACTACCATGTGACCATGTGTCTTCTTGCATAAGAAAACCTTTCAGTCCGTATCCACCCAACTCTCAGAAGTTTAGGTCAAGTCATGCATGCATTATCCCTAGGATATCTTGATACCCTTGGTGTATTAAGACCAGTAGTTTGACCTTTTTCCAAAAGTCCAAAGAGGTTTACAATCTCAAAAAGATACTATCATGCTTATTTGCATTTTGAGAGGTGAACTTACCTAAAAGTGTAGACTATTTGCTCTTTAGGTGGAAAGGGTAAACTAATGCTTTTATGGTACAGGTTATTATGCATAAATCCAATATAAAGTTCATATAAGTCATGAAGAAGCTAAAAGAAGGAGAAGCATTTCATTTAGACTATAGC
This sequence comes from Datura wrightii, assembly GCA_035772735.1. Classification (NCBI taxonomy): domain Eukaryota; kingdom Viridiplantae; phylum Streptophyta; class Magnoliopsida; order Solanales; family Solanaceae; genus Datura; species Datura wrightii. Next base: position 169,695,878 of record JASDFA010000001.1, on the reverse strand, counting down.
TTAGTTTTTATTTTATTTCTTTATGTAATAAGGTAATAAAAATCAGTTTGTAATTTATGGAATTTTAGTAAGAGCAAATAGAATGATACATTATGGCATGTTCGTCTTTCATAATTCACTAGGCCTATCTCTGTCACAAAATAGGTCACAATAAGCTAGGACATGTAATTTATTTGCTACATGTTTATGGATATTGCTATTTTAATTATTTGTGTATTTTCTTTGTCCTCCCAATCTTTAGTTATTTCTAGAATCACTTCGTGCTTTCACTCTATCATTTTTTTTCAAATACATATACCATATGTTTTTAGGCCTAAACCATATAATTTTGGAGCCTAGTCCACATTATTGTTTCTTTCAGCATAATTATTTTCTATGTGCCTCCCAAAATATCCTCTAATGTATGTCTTTTCTCGCGATCAATTAATTGTTTAGTATATCTTGAATTCGTACTTTTCGTGGTTATGCAATTATTTCATAATAATCATGCTTTTTCTAAACTAGGTCCAAGGTTCACTTTAGTTCATCTTCCAGCCATCAAGATTTTGATATTTGTATTGAAACCTTTCATAACTTCAATTCATTCTAAATGAGCATAACCCTTTTCAATAATTTTTATCCTCTTGCATACTTCTTCTACTCCAAAGGTTGACTAAAGTTGAACATCAAAACTGATCAGATGGCTAGCCAAAGGTGTTTATCGATCTTGTCGACAGTAAAGCTGAGCAACAAGATTTTGGGTCACGCCAGGATAAGGTTACTTCATTTGAGGCAGGTGCAGAGAGCATGGAAAGGAAGATAGACCGAATAAGAGGATTGGTTTTTGACCTTAGAAACTCATTTGATATGCTACCAGATTTTTCAGAATCAGTGTCTAAGAGTCACACCTCACTCATACAGAACGCGCAAGAGGGATCAAGTCTGTATTCTCTAGCACTTCAAAGAGCACTAGATGGTTTAGCAGGAAAGGACAAGAGAGAGGAAAGAGGGGATAAACCCTCAGTGTACATGGCAGGATCTTGTCAACAAATGGAGATGGATAAGTTACCCAAACTAATGAAGGATGGGAAAAGAGACCTTGATTTTTTGTTATTTGATGGTTTTGGAGATCCTCATTCTCATTTGAAAGCATACCTCGACAAACTAGTGGGTATTAGACAAAGTGAAGATCTTAAGATGAAACTTTTTGTTAGGACACTCACTGGATCAGCTTTGATGTGGTACGTGAAAAAAGACATAAAAGAATGGATTCTTTAAAACCATTTGCCTAACGGTTTTCTTGAGCAGTATAAAAACAAATTGAAGAGAAAGATTATAGAGCCGGTCCTAGAAAAAGTGATGATGCACAACAAATTTGGTCTCACCAAACCGCAATCCAAGGATAAGAGGAAAGCTATAATCAAGCCTCCAAAGTTCAAAGTAAGGAAACCCCAAATTATGACTCGGTTGGTTGAACCACCTGCAAATACTTTTGAGATGTTAAGGTCACATGAAATTCTACAACCAAAGAATGGTTGCATCCCTAATCCTTTACGCAAGGACTTTGACCCAAATGAGCATTGCGCTTTCCATTTTGGCATGCAAGGTCATGATACAAATGAGTGCCGCCACTCAAAGGAAGAGATATGAAAGTTGATAATTAGTGGTAGGATATCACAAAGAGCTCGCCCTAAGCTTATATGATATCAACCCCCAGAAATCATTCCAACATCAAACTATACCCCAACATATCACCCACCCTTCACCATGAAGCCTCATCTTCAGACTATATGATATCCGCCTCCATTCGTTGCTCCAATATCAGATTATATCCCGACACCTTATCAACAATCTGTTGCTGCGACTTATCCCTACAATCAAGCAACCATACCAAGGGCGACCAAGAAATGAGTGCAACCTTCAATTGATAGAGTTGATAGCAAGGCATTTGAGGAAGAATAAGAGATGACATTCATAGTTTGCAAAGCTACCAATTCTATTTGCTTTCCTTTTTTTAGCTTTCCTTGTTTTCATTTCTTTGTATTATGAACTACGATTAACCTGATTCCCTTTTGGGATACATAGGCGCTCATTTAATGGGTTTGATCTCACCATAATAAAACTTTTATTTTCTCCTGAGTTCTTTAAAAATCCATAAACAGTCTTTTGAAGTTGAAACTGGGTTGACAAAATAATATGATAGCGACAATTGAGGGTATGCTTTAAGCCAGGAGTATGATATTCAACATAAATCGACCTTGCTTATTTCATTGACTTGCTAAATTCTTTAGCATTGTCATTATCTATCCATTCAAATCTTATCTCTCTAGCACTCGACAAGTGTTACAACTTCTGATTCAAATAATGAGTTCCGTACTAGTATCTGCTTTGTGCTTTCAAATATTTGCATTAATTCAGAGTTTGAATTTGATTATTTGCTCTTTAACGAGTTCATCATTTTAATGTTATTAATTTTATCATTGTCATTCCATTTTTATTTGTGTTGTATATTAACTGATATTTGCATTTGATGTGTTTTTCTTAAAGGTTGTCAGGTATTTGAACATTGATATAGTTGAGAATCTACAACTTAACAAAATGTCCAACATTCCAAACGATCCTAGTCATGTTCCTAACACAAACTTTGGTCCTTCCCCAGCACAAACTGTACCTCTCCGCCCCACCCTCCCTAATACACTCTCTCAACAGATTCTTTCAGCAGACACTCACCTTGACACTTTGCTAGATAGGGTAACATCTAAAGACGAGCAGACCAAGCTCATGGCATTATAGAAAGAGCTCAATGATTCGGAGAAGATTGTGGATGAGAAATACGCTCCAAAAATATTCTAGATCTAAGGTATAAAAAGTTATGTCTACATCCAAGTGTTAAGCCGCCGCTAGGATATAAAATCCCAAAATTCAACATCTTCGATGGGAATGGAGACCCAATCGAGCATCTGAAGGACTATTGCAGCATATTAGTCAGAATTGGACATGATGAAGCTCTCTTAATGAGATTATTTATGCAGAGTCTGTTCAGAATGACATTCACTTGGTACGTCAAGCAAGACTTCAACAAATGGCATACATGGAAAGATATGGCTCGAGATTTCATAAAGCAATACAAGTTTAACACCAAAATTGATCTGACATTTCTAGACTTGCTTGAAGTAATAAAATGACTCACGATTCTTTTGAGGAATATGTGATATGATGGAGGAGGGAAGATTCTAAGATACGTCATTCATTATCTGGAGAGGAATTAGTCCAATTATTCATCAAGTCACTAGACGGTATATACCATAAATACTTATATTTCACAATCGTTTATAGCTTCGCAAGGCTGATTTGGATTGGGAAAGAATTAGAATATGGCATTCGAATAGGGAAAACTATCGATATAGACACAACACTAACAAGTTCTCAAGCACCAAAAGGTCCTTCGAAGAAAAGGGAACAAGGTATCTCAAACACTATATCTCTGCCACAATACCATTAAGATATTCAACAAGTACATGCCATCTTTAACTCTTGCAATGTGCAGAGTTCTCAACACCATGTTTATCAGACACCACTTGATTTCAACCAACATCATTCTCAATACCAGACTCATTCGGTGCAATCCAATTTTGGTCATTTAAAAGAAGTGAGGTATCACACATTTACCCCTCTAATTGAACCTTTGACGAGCATATTCGAAAGGTTGAGGACCCAAGGAGTTTTGAAATCAAGGGGAGGATGAATTTCCAAATATCCCACCCCAAATTTTGATCCATCCAAGAGATGCACACACCATTCAAATATTCAAGGCCAAAGATTTCTTACTCTTTCTCTAGCTTAAAAATTGTCTTATGTGTTGAAAACTTGAAGTCTCTTTTGCTTTGCATAATCGCTCTCTAATATTAAATTTAAAGCTTTTTTATTGGTTAGTCATCCGATTATGCAACTTTCATTATTTTGCTAATAACATGATTTATGTTTAATATTTATTGCTTGCTAGTTTTCTTTAGGTCTACACGAAAAGTATCAGTCTTTTCGTTTCATTTATAACTGTGATATTATTGTTTTATCTATATATGCCTGTTTTTTTGTATTTGGTTTAATCTTTAAAGCAGGTATTTGTTAATTGATTTCGGGATGCATTGAAGAGTCGCCTTTGGGTTTGGATCGAAAAACCGACGAAGCGGCTGTTTGAAACTAGTTTAAATTAATATGATGTACTTTTATATTTTTATGTATTTATTTATTTATTTTATCAGTTGTACTAATGTAATAAACTCCATATATAGTGCAAAAGGGCTGTTAAGGGGGATTGAAAATTACGTACTAGTTGTTTAAAATTTTAAAAGTTTCTTACAAGTTCACAATCTTTTATTTATTTATTTATCGGAAGCTTTGTTTTTGTTAAAATCACTGTCCAGATATTTTTCTCTACTTGAATTAAGCAGTGGATAATGCATTTTATTATATAAATAATTTCCTTTAACATATAGTTATTGAGAAAGTAAAGAAATTACGAGGTCTAATACCCAATTTTTTTTACAAAATTAAGCCGATCCTTCTCCCAGGAAGTAACATCAACCCAAGATTTCAAAGGCATTATATGTAAATGATCATGTGTATTTATATGTAAATGTTTGTTTGCTTATATTTCAAGATTCAAATTTTTATTTAATTTTTAAAATATATTATTATTATTATTATTATTATTATTATTATTATTATTATTATTATTATTATTATTATTATTTTCTCAACTTAAAATTGACCTCCAATTAATTTGTTGCTAAGGTTGAGGATCACGATTTATAATATCGTATTATCATCCTGATAAAGTAACAAATATTTTTTTAAGAAAAAAAAAACTCTCTTTTGTTTTGTTTAACATCGTCTATATATTCTAGATTTCGAAATTTTATTTTAACTTGGAATGTTCTTTTTTTAATTTTTTTTTGGGTTGTTAGGAATTTTTTTTACTCTAAATTCTAAGTTGTAAAAAATAAAAAAAAATAGTATGTAGTATATTTGTTACTATTATTTTAAATTTCTTTCCCATTACTGGTCTGAATGCTTTAACTTCTTTAATTAATAATATTTCTTTTATTTATTCATATAGTTATGCATGTGTAAATTGACCTCATTTAGTTTTTTAAATTAACTAGTGAAATAAGTTACGTTTGAGCTTTTATGTGCATTGAAATAAATTTTCATATATTTACTTGATAAATAATTTGGCTAATATCTTATTATTTAGTTTTTGCATTAATTAGAAAAGGGTTTAATTTTTATTTAACATATTTATTCATTTAATATTATATGAGTTTATTCGTTCAATCACATAGTTAAGTTAGTTTTAATGAAATTATTTGACCATTTTTTATCATTTAGTCATTTTTTTCACATAATAATGAATTCGGAAGGGACCCATAGTTGTGGACCTCGAAAGATGCCTAACACCTTCCTTTCGAGGTGACTTGAACCCTTACTCGACTCTGTCAACCTAGGCTAGTTTAAAGATTTTAGTATAGAATGGTGCCCTAACGCACCTCAATTCATTAGGTGGCGACTTTTTTTTTAATTAATCCTAAAAGATTTTTCACATGTTGAGTCCCGCTTTTTCCTAAGAAAAATGGAGCGTGACACTGCTTAATTTTTTTTTTTAAAAGAGGTGTTTGGCCAAACTTTTGGATGAAAATAAGTGCTTTTAGAGAGTAGCAAAAGCTGTTTTTAGAAGCTAAAAAAAGTATCTTTTCCCCAAAAAGACTTATTTGAAAATCACTTTTGAGAAAAATATACTTAGAAGCACTTCTCAAAATCTTGGCCAAATACTAATTGTTGCTCAAAAGTGCTTTTTAAATATTTTGGCCAAACACAAACTGCTTGTCACCAAAAGTATTTTTTTGATAAATACTTTTAAAAAAATCACTTCACAAAATAAATTAATTTTAGAAGTTTGGTTAAATAGGCTATTAGTCTTAATTATTTTGGGTAGAGCGATGTTTTTAAAAAAGAATAAATTAGGGGCGGTAATTTTTGAAGATGCATGGATGCCGACAACTAACTGTCAAAATCATTGTAGACATTATATTTTGTGTTACTTGAACATAGGTATTGTAGAGTCTCTTGTTTTAGTTGCTTGAGGACAAGCAAAGAATTTAAGTTGGGGATGTTGATGCATGGTGATTTTTACCACACATTCTAGCCCTTTTATTAGAATTTTCATGTCATTTATGTCTAATATGTGACTATTACGATGTGTATTTTCTGTTATTTCGAGTAAATAGGATTTAAAGGAAGTATGAGGTGAAAATAGGGAAATCGAGCTAAGAAAATGTGAAAAATAACTGAAAGCAAAACTGACAAGAATCCTCAATTGTCGCAAAAGCGAACTGTAAGTACGCAATTGCGAGATTTGTTGGAAAATATCAAATCTTATTGTCAGAATCTATGAATAACAATTGAGAACCTGACTCGCCGTAGCGAGGTCTACGCAAAAATTAGAAGTTTGCAATTGCAAACCTGACTTGCAATTGTGAGGATTGAGGAAAAATCAGAAGTTCGCAATTATGAACTTAACTCACAGTTGCGAATAATGGGACCTAGATCCAAACAAAACTAGGATTTCACTATTTTTTTGGTCCAAAACCTGTATGGGGTAGATGAGTTGCATGGAAAAATCATTTCTGGCATATTAGCTGCATGTATTAGCTGAGCAATACAAATCTTGAATAAAGGGAGATATACAACCATCGGGGTTGAAAGTTTCAAGTTTTGGGAAGAAATTTCTACGATTGTATTATCTCTCTCTTTGACTTTATTTTAATTGAATATTTTCTTAGTGGTTTTCGGTATGTTAAAATTTGAATCTTGTTAATGAGTTTTTAATTTTGAATACAACTCATGTTATGCTTACGACTTGCATGATTATTGTTGATAATTAAAGCGGGTTCTTGATTCCTTTAATTAATCTTGTTCTTGAATATTTTCAAAGGAATTAGCTAACTAAGGAACTCGCCTATCTACTACAATTTAAGCTTGAAAAAATTAATTTGTGATTGAAAAGATTAATTAACAAGAATTTAAAGCACTAATCCTCATCTAGTAAATTCTCTTAGGAATAAATAGAATTTACTTATCATTATCGATAGTTCTGAATTGATTAACTTGCTTTAATATGGAAAGATCATAGTGAGATAAATAACTAATTTTTTTTAAAAAAAAAGGGTTATGGTGCAGAAATCAAATGCAAATTCTAGATACTTCGTCGTTGTTAGGAAAATCTTGACATGCATTGGATCGTTACTTGAGCGTGTGTTCTGGAGTATTTTTGTTTGTTCCACTAATCAATGTATTTGTTTTTTAGGAGTAAAAATTAAATTTACTTCATTTTTAAACAAACTTTTGACTTATCTGACATTGCAATAGTTCGTGTTAGTGGTAGACTATGTTGATCGCGCTCATATCGTTCTATGTGGTATTCGACCCTAGCTTAGTTAGGTTACTATATTTGCATACGATTGCGTTACATCATATTTAGGGGTAATTTTGAGTGTATCTCATTCTTAGATTTTTCTAAACTTTATTCTTACCGGCCTCGTAGTCTATGAGAATAGTATTCAGTAATACTATGGCCACTTTGGGGGCCTTGTGATATAAACCACAATATCAACTGTAACATGGCTACTTTGGGGGCCTAAAGATATACTGTGGCCACACTAAGGGCCTAAATATACATTCCGGACATATTGGGGGCATCGCAACTTTACACGATATTATATCTGAACATAGTAGGCCTCTTGACTTTACACGATTTCATATCTGTTGTAGCCACTCTATGGGCCTCGTAACCGTACACGATAAACAACAAACTAGGGCCACTCTGCAGGCATGTTTAGATTTACTTACAATAGGGAAGGTAAAATATCCATAAGAGGCATATAACACAAGTTGAATACTAACAATTTTGAAAATCTTATAATAACTCTAGGAATACATTAAAATGGTTCATAATGCTTGTTACTCTAGAAACTAATTCATTTGAGCTGTTATGGACACTCTAGAAATTTGTAATTACGTATGACAATAGATACAGATAAACAACTTGGGCAAATAATATATAGATTGCATATTAGCATTTTTAGGACATCTTGTCCTATTTTCTATAACTCATTAGATTTGATTCGTTTGTGCTGATATATATAGTCACTTCAACATAGTATCTCGTATAATAGGAAGACTGACATATATATGATCATAACAGCTTAACTCACTATGAGCGATGACAACTAAGCATACATGCACTCGCTACTCAATATAGTACTTGGGCATATGATAAGTTATATCCATTGAATTGTTATTTATTGACAAGTTCTTTTAGATCCTTGAAATGAATATACGCTAAAATGCCTCAGAATAATCACCCTATCTTCTTCACATGGTTTAGACCACACTAGCTCATGGGATATTCACCCGACTTATAACACAATATCGAGCTATATTATGGCGAGTTCAAGATTAAAATAGTAAAAAATAACTTCAAAAATTTCAAAAGGGTGACTTGTTTGTGTGATGTACTAAAAGGGATAAAGAGTGACAGTTACCACGACCAGCTTCATTATCAAGACGACATTAAATTTAGTATTTTGTCATGGGTGACACCACTACCCACAATTTTTTTTTCATTTTCCTCTTTTGGATCGTAAAGTATATTATGATCCATATATATTTTTAATTTTTTTCATATTAGTCATGGAGGGCACTACGACCCATATTTATTTTATTTTGCACCACGACCCATATTTATTTTATTTTTTTTCTTCTGAGTCGCGAAGCATACAACGACCCATCATATTTTTTTCATTCTTCCTCTTTCATCTCATCATTAGCATAAACTATGTTAGCGTTTCGATGCCAGCCAAAGTACACTTCCTCCTAAAAAAATTAAAAAAGAAAAATGTCAGTGTTTCACTTCTAATGACACTATTACTATTAGGAGAACTAATCAGTTGTTTTTCTTATATTAGATTTTTGTAAAGAATTTTCTAAATACTTCTAATAACTATAAAAAATGTGATAAAAGAACTTGGTACATGGTTTTTAATTTCTAGAAATTAAAAAAATTAATCCAATTTCACTTAAAAAACCTTAACGTGTTGACTCCTATTTCGTCTTCACTTTTGAAGAACTAAAACTAATAGAAACACGATGAAAGAGGAAGAAAGATTAAAAAAGAATATGATGGGGTTGTGGTACACTCCGCGAATCAGAAGGAGAAAATGAAAACAAAACTTATGGATCGTGGTATTATTCATGATCAATTTAAAAAAAAATTTAAAAAATAATATGATGAATCGTGGTACACTTCACGATCCAGATAGAGAAGATAAAAAAATCGTGGCTCGTGGTGTCACCCATGATCAAACACTAAACTTGACGCTATCTTCATCAAACAGATAATGAGGCTGATCGTGGCAACTTTCATGCTTTACCCCATTTAGTATATTACACAAATAAATTACTCTTTTGGAATTTTTAAAGCTACTTTTTTCCATTTTGCTCTTGGACTCTATTGTAGCCACTTTGGGGCCCTAGTGACTACACACTACAAATTATGTAAATGATCCAAGCAAGGCATACAACATGTAAACTGATTATTAAAATTCTGTATTACCTCATCTTACTTACTATCATACACGATTAATAATAATTATATTAAAATTAAGAGAATGAGCATATTAAATGGACAAAAAAATTTATTTATTAAATTAGTATAAAATATTTATATCTACTTGATTCGTTTAATACATGCAAAATGTATTAGTACAAGAAGTTGAAAATATATCATTTTCATAATCAAGATTAATTGTATTTAATCTTATACTGCAGTCATACTGACATAGTTTTGTCCAATTTTCATCTTAGATTGTGAACATAAACTTTATACTTATAAGAATTGTTGATTTAGTCTTCTGTGTATAAGTTAAACTGTATAGACTAAATCATCTACTATATAAGGAAATGACACATCGACGAATATATGATTCATTTGATCTTTATTAAAATTGAATAAATAATTATTCTATAATAAATACTATACTTAAACATACGGTTAAATAGTATATAACTCATAGTTAATAGTATATATCTTAACTAATAAATCTTAACGTTCATAATGTTCTGGTTTTTCTTTTCAATCTTTGGGAACTTTACCTGTTTTTTTATCGAAATATGTGTTATTTCTACTCATTTTGCTTATTGCAATCGTGCTTTTATCAGCTTCTTTTTTGCTAATTCATCTTGATCTATTACTAGACTTGAAATTTTAGCTTATTTTTTAATCAAAATATATACTATTTCTACTTATTTTTTTTCGATAGTATTTTTCTTGTTTACGTTTTTGCAAATTTATCATGGCCTATTACTAGATTGGTCGTCGATTATTATTATTTTTTATAGCGTAATTGATCATTGACACTCTATTATTTGTATGTAGATCACAAAAAATAATAAGAAAAATGGGAGGAACGTCCTTAAAGATAATGACCCACTATGCCACTTTATAGAAGAAAATGATGAGAAGGATTCAAGTTGAACCATCACATCATTACCATCGCTATCGTCAACACCCTTCACCCGACGTACTCCTCCTGAGAAATGACATGGGATGTCTCTTCAGGGGGGTTGGAGAAGACATACATTGGATGAAAACACTCATTTAGTGGGTTAAATATTTTTCTAGGTGTAATCCTTGAAAGGTTCAGGAAAGTGCCCGATGATCTGATCATCCTCCTCCTACCCCCCATTAGACTAGCATTTTTATGTAATTTTTTACCAAATTTTTATTTATGAAAGTAATAGAAGATTTTGGACTTTCATAGATAAAATTATTTTATTTTATTTTATTTTATATTTTGATATATATGAATGAAAAGGTTTGTTGCTATTATTTTCAGTTGCTTTTACTTTTTTTTTTCTTCACAAATTTTATGCAAATACAAACGATTTTATAAATTATAAACTTAAAAAATTTAAATAAACCTGAAACAATGGGGAATTATGATCTCAAAAAACTTCTAATGATCTATAATAAATCAAAGTAATCTAGTAAAAAATAAAAGTCTAATAAACTATTGAAAATACCAAATCTGAAAGCTCAAACTTCAACCTCAAACCACAAACCCGAACTCCAATTTTGACAAGTCTATTGGAATATGGATACATATATCATAAACTGACCTGTTTCAATCATCAACAAATATGATTTCTACTCAACTAGACCATTTGTCAATAGTCGACCACTTGGTGTTTAAGTTAGGCTACTCTTTGTATAAATAAGCAATTAGTTAATTAAATTAAAATAAAGGACTTATCATTATTTAAACATGGTAATAATAGTTTATTATATTATATGAGAATCTCCATCAATTTCTGACATGATCTAATGAGTTTGACAAGAAATAATAATTGTAAACGGTACTTTCTTAAAACAAAGTTGTTCTTTGATTATCATTACTTGTTCTTAAACTCATTGGATCATGTCACCAATTGATGAGCTCTCACATAATAATTTCTCACAAATTAGTATTTCTTAACATAATAATATGGCTCAATTACTTCTTATTATTATATAAACAATAGTCTTCAAAGTACCGATTTAATAATATGTGATCAATTACTTGTGATTACTATACAAACAACGGTCCTCAAGCACCACCTTAAAACAAGAATGTGTTTTGTACCATTACTTGTTCTCAAACTCACATGTCCAACCGATATTTGACGGGGGGCCCTCATATGATATAATAGATAATTAGTTTCATGTTTAAATAGTATTAGGTCCCTTATTATCAATTTATTTATTATCTTTTTAGCCAAATAGCAGTGCTTTGAGGATCATTAATTGTTCTCAAACTCATTAAATTATGTGTCCAATTGATAGAGACTCTCACTTGATATAATAAAGGATTAATTTCATGTTTAACTAGTGTTAAGTCCCTTATTATATTTTAATTAATTAATTAATTTGTTATTGCTTAGCCAGATAATAGTCTAGCATATATATACCAAATGGTCAATATTGACAAATGATTTAGTTGAGTAGAAAATATATATGTTGACAATTGACACGTGATAATTTATGATATATTTGTTCATAGTCCATCATCAGCATAAAGGGTAGTCGATGATCGTTGGTGAAGTGATTGAGCTTTTACATCAGGAGAAATTAATTAGAGAAAACAATGATTGAATTGAAGAAGCTTTTCATTGTTGGGGAGTGATTATTTGATGAAAAACTTGAAATTTTTGGCCGAAAAATGGATTTAAAAGGGGAGAAATCAAGAGCTTCTGGAGGGAATAAATTAATATTTTATTTTAAATTGGGTAATTAAATCTTTGGGGATTTGTTTGGAGGGGGTGGGGGGTTGGGGGGGTGGGGAAGATGTTGGTAGTAGGCACTATTTTGTATTATTTAATATTTAAATGCAAGAGTTAGATAGCTTTTTAACTTCAAATGATGATATCATTGACAATGTCTCTATCACCAATAAATCAAGACCTAGGACTAGTTTGCATATTAAGTTTTGAAACTGACCTTTTAGCCAAGTCACTCAACTAATAATGTGCATATTTTTCTAAAAATGAGATTATTGCATTTTAGGGAAAAAACAGTGCGAAAATTAAGAGAGAGAAAAGATCGATAAAAGATATATATCAATCAATGAAAGCTCCGCCGAACGATAATAACGACACGAGGACTTATCCTCTTTTAAATTTTTTAAACTAAAGTAGAAGTATTTTTTTATTTATATCCATCAAAATCTTCTCATTTCTTTGATATGGATAAAATTCTTAAATTTCCCATTCACTATCTAAGCCAAAGGTCATAACGATCATGTTGGGAATGAAATAATTAAGGCGTCATGCAAAAGTTAATAATTACAAAATCTCAACGATGATAAATTAGATCATGAGAAAGAAAATTATAATTTAAAAAAATACTATTTAATATGATTTAGTCAAGTGATCTACATATGAGAAAGCTAGTATAAAAAGTATAAAACCTATTGAGAGAATAATCACTCTCCAAACAAAACTCGTTAATGACTACATTGTGGATCTTATTGTATTGTGTATGAAAAAAAACAATCTTCTATTTATAAAAGTCCAGAACTTCTCTTTCAAGTAAAGTATAGCTATGACAGAGTCCTTCTCCATAAAGAACCTTTTTTTTTTAATCAAAAAATTATTTTTGAAACAAAACACAATTATGATAGAATCCAAATAAAATAGAAAATTCAGAGCAAAGGCAAGCCCAAACAAATCTTTCCTTGGCCTAAATTTTCTGGCAAAATAATTTTCATCCTCCTTCTTCACATAATCTTTATTAGTACTATTTGTCATGGTGAAAAATAAAGTTAGAAATCTTACGGGTTAAAATGGTTTAAAAAATATTTTTTTATTTTTATTTTTAAAAATGCAACAACAAGAATGTTGAAAATATGACCTCCACATGTACGCAGAGGCGAACCCAGAGTTTGAAGATGGTGGGGGCACCATTATTTAATATAAATATTAATAAAATTTTCAACGATAATTGAGGGATATCGTGTCGTATTGGTCATGGACAGTGTGAGTAGTGACAAAAATATAAGTATATGAATCAAATTACAATAAAATTTTAACACAAATGAAAAAATTGAGAGTAATAGCTTAATGGTTAAAATTGTGCATAATTTATTAAAATAATCCAGGTTCAATTCCTGGCACAAACAATTTGTTTGTTTTGTTGAGCCCCATTTTCCTCGCGGAAAGCGGGATACAACATGTGATAACTCTTAAAGGATTATTAAAAAGAAGAGTCGCCACCTAACGATTTGAGGTGTGTTAGGGCACCGTACTAACCTAAGAGTCTGTTATACTAGCCTAGGTCACCAGAGTCGGATAAGGGTTCAAGTCACCTTGAAAGGAAGGTGTTAGGCACCTTTCGAGGTCCACAAATGTGGGTCCCTTCCGAATTCATTATTATATTAGAAATTTACTAAGTGATCAAATAAAATTGATTTTTTTTTGTCTTAAGTAGTAGAAACAACTTAAATAAACTAGGTGATAAGAAGAAAAAAGATCTTGACAATATAATGCTAGGAATAAATTTAACAATTTATGCAAATAAGGATTGATAAATAAAAGCAAACAATAATAAATGATAAATTAAGAAGAAACAAAATAAATAAATAAAAAATTTTAAGGATTGGACCAAACCTCGAAGAGGCGCCTACGTATCCCAAAAGGGAATCAGGTCAAACGTAGTTCTGCCTTTTAAAAGGGGGGGTTATTTTAACCTAACGGGATCACCCTGTGTGACTAAAATAATATTTCGCAACCTATTTAGGTTGCTCATATTATTCAGCGGGCACAGACTATCATTTCCGACTACACGCCTAAATAATTTGATTATTGTTAAGCCTAAGCGACCTAAGTGTAGAAGGCTAACGCCCTAACAAGTGCCTACCCGTCCCAATCCTAATGTCCAAGAGGCGATGGACTACTAAATTCGGATTTTTGGGTCTAGAGCATACTTGGACTTTTAAAAGGTGATTATTTCAAGCAGAAATAAGTAATAAAACAGTTAGCATAGAAAGGTCTAATATAAGCCTCCATATTAAATAAAACGCATTAATCCTATGAGCAAATGGAGAATCCTATGAACAAAACTTCTATACCGTGGACAATGCTATTTATGAATAAAATTTAAAATGATATGATGAACATGATTTGAGTGCTAATGAAGTGCAAATTAATATACAAAAGAGCTTCAAATAAACACATAATTTCAATGATTTTAACAATACGAGTATATATGATAGGGGGATGAATGCAGTATTCTGGACTTGTTAAATCAAACCTTAAGTTCTTGAGATATTAACTAAACAATCTAAATGTTATTATTTGCAAACAAGTTAAACCTTGAAAACTGATAGAATCGAGTGAATTCCTATGAGCATATTTTCTATTATCGAATGATCATGCTGAAATTAATTCCATCCGAGCATGCATAAATTAAATCCCTATAGGCATAATTTCAACTACGTTTCAAATCGAGTTATTTAAATTCCTATGGGCATGTACCAATTAAATTCCTATAGGCATGATCTCTATCAAAATAATTATGCTTATGTTATTCCTATAGACAGGACTGCTAAGATTTAAACGTAAGATATATTATGAATTAAATTGCTTGAGCTTCTATAGTCATGATTTCTAATATATTATTCCTATGGACATGCTTTCTATGCGAAATTGACATTTTAAGAAAACAGTAAAGGAAGATAAAATCCCCGCCCTCATAGAACCTCTTTTCACTATTATTAAAGTTTTTACAGTTATTACAAATTGAAATAAAATAACAAATTAATACAACACAATATACAGAAAATATTAATTTACAATAAAATTTTAAAAATCCTCTCGACCTGGGCAGCCCTTCAAACCTGTTAAACAAGAAGTAACACAACAAGTATGTACGCACAAACATGTATTTTGGAACCCATAAGCTACGGGTAATTTAATTTTTGCAAAAAATACTTACACAGAAATATTTGAATTATGAAGATTCGATCTATTGAGACCATAAAATATCTAAAAGAGTTCAGATTTTATTGTAACATGATGCAAGTACGTATTATAAAGTGATAAACTAACCAGGATAAAGCGAACCCGCAATTGTAGAAAGATTTTTCCCAACAATTCAGACCCGAACCTCTACACGTCAAGATCACAAGGACCTCGTGGATCCCGAGCAGTGCTCATATGGAGGCGGAGGTAAAAGAATTAAAACTTTGAGAGGAATATAGCAGTATTTAGAAGTAGAAATACTTTTGTTTCTATAACCGTCTCCCTTGAAGGAACATAGAGACTCTGCTTATATATTAGATGAAATTCCTTCAACGAGTGAATAAAAGGGAAGTAAAAATATTCAATAGAATCAATCTAGGGATATATTTCCTTAATTAAGGATAGACGAAAATAATTAATGATACGGTGATAAGAAATTTCCATGTATTAAATTAATTGAGGAAAAAAGAAAGCAATCACAAGCTCCTTTTTCAGAATCAAATAAGTATATAATAATTTAACATAAATAAACATATACTCCAACGAACAAGAAAGGAATGTTTGGAAGGTCTAGCAGTAAAATCTTTTCTTTTTTACTATAATCGAATCAATCAATGCAAATGAATCATAGTTTACTAAATTAAATAGAATCATTTAAGGAAAGGAATTTAATCACCAGTTGAAGGTAAATAAAGCATGTACTTTAATCAAGGGGAATATAGGAAGGGAATGTCAATCACATTGATTGAAGAAGACAGAATCAAATTTGGAGCAAAATATATTCATCTTACCAAAAATATTTAAATACTGAAACTAATATTAATCACATAAATACGATATTATAGGTTACCATAATTAGCATATAAGGGGAAGTGAATTCAGCTAAGGTTACTGTGAATCACAACTGACCAAGTATAAAACCAATACCAAGGTTATCACACTTTGCATCAAGATAATATAAAATAGAATATGGTAGTTAATACAGTCTCATACGAGAACTGATCATGGGAAGGGGTGCTATTGATTTAATTAAAGAACAAAGAGCATGTTCACAACTTTATTGAGAATTATCAAAATAGATAAATATTTGACTGTTATGTATTGAATTACCAAGTTGCATATGAGCAGTAGAGTAATTTTGGGAAAATGGAGAGATAATCATTCGAGATAATCAAATATTTACTAAACTAATTGTGTCACATGATTGCACAAAGTAAGAATTTCAAATTGCCATAAATGAGTTTCAAAGCTAATATAGCATACCCTTCTTAAATCACAATATGTTATATTTAATATACAAGGCTGTCCTAAATCTCGATTTAAGAAATAAGGGCTCAAACACGATACGACATAGCATATGCTTTAGACAAATGATATTGAAATGTAAAACAGAGGGCCATGTATATATGTAGATATTAAGACATACCAATATATATACATACAAACAAACACATGTCCTAAGATGTACCAACCCAACTAACAACTAATTTTCACAAAAATATCTAACAAGATCAGGCGTGATGAAATCAGAAATTCATAAGTATTCAGGGGTTTTCATGATTAACACGATTCTAGAAATACAAGCCAAATTATGAAACAAAGATTTAAAATTATTTATGCATCGATCTCAGGATACAAACAACTAACATAACAAAATTATACGTAGATGAGGATAAAGGCAGATGAAGTCTGAAAATTATACAGAGAGCAGGTATATACAGACCTGCCTAATATTAAAAGTCTGGTTTTGTTCGAATTGAGAAAAATGAGCTATGAGGGTGTGTGCGGCGTTGAAGCAATGGGGAGAAAGAGGGGTTTGAAGGAGGTGGAGGAAGAGAGTAGCGAGGGAGGAGATGGAGTTTCGCCGATGGTCCACCGGGGCTGGTGGTGCGGCGAGATGAAGAGAAGAGGAAGAAAAGAGAAAAGGGTGAGTTTGGTTTGGTCGACAGTCGGAGGGAGAAGGAGAGGGAGACGGCTGTGAGGTGTTGTGGGTGGTGGTTTCACCGCTGGTTTTTGGTCGGCAGTGGTAGTTTCACTGGAGAGGAGAGAGGAGATGGAGGGAGGTTAGAGAGGGGCCAGCGGGTTTGCTGCTGCTGTTGTTCGTCGGTCACGGCGGCCGAAAACAGTGGGGAGAGGGGAAAAGGATGGGGAGAGAGTGGAGGGAGGCGACGACTGTTTTCTTAGGAAGAGGGAGAATGGGGAAAAATGTTTAGGGTTTTTGGGGTAGGTGTGGTAAATAAGGAAGTAAGGTTAGGGTTTAATATGAGCCGTTAGATTAGGTGAGATGGATGACTAGGATTAGATTCTAGGATAAATGGGTCGGGTCGCGGGTTAATTGGGTCATCCGGATGGGTTATTGGGTTAGGAATTAATTTAGGCTAGATCTGAATTTAAATAATAGCCAAAATTGATAAAAAATGACTAAAATTGGCATAAATTGAATAGGAAGTGGTCAGATTGAATGAAATTGGATTTTAGTTGCTATTAAATTAATAAATATACTACACTTGTAGATAATTTAATAAATAGATAATAAAATAGTTTAAATTATAGGAAAGTCATATAAACATTATTATTAATAAATAAATCCTAAATTTTAGTAGACTTATGTAAATATTATATAATTAAATTATTATATTTATAAATAAGTTTATGACTAGAAAATAAAATTAAGTTATAGAATATTATAAAAATTATATTATTAACATAAATAATTTATAAATTCGAGTAATATTATTACGCAAATAAATTTATAAAATTTAGTAAAATTATGTAAATAGTTTATAAAGTTTAAATAAAAGTATATATTTCAAAATAAGGGCGTATATTAATATGAAATATATTATATACGACATAATTATTTAATATAAAAAAAAATAAAAATTATATGTACATATATATGTAATTTAAAATTATTTTTGCAATATTACGATAATTAATTATTTTATAAATATAAATGCAAGTCGAATATTTACGTAAAAGGTAAATAAAATATATATATGTAAACAGCACATAAGGGCGTAGGGAGGTCAAAATTGGGTGTCAAACATATTTTACTTTTTGTATAAAGTGCAAGAACAAATGTGTTAAAACAAAAAAAAATGTTTAAATGACACTATTGGGACTAAAACCCAGGTCTCAAGCAAGAAATTGCTCCTGCATACTAGCGTGCCCCCACAAACTTTCATTTCAGAGAATGCACAATTTAATATATATTAGTTTCTTAAGGCATATATACATATATATGCACAATTTTTTCAAAAGTTAACGGGTGCACGTGCACTCTCGAGCATCCACGTAGGTCCGCCTCTGCATGTACGTAGTATTTCAGACAAAATCTTCATTATCGTGAAATTGATTGCAATTTGATTTGATCCCATCTTTAACCTACATTCAAATTTGCGGATCCATTGGTTGAACCATTGACTTTGGTACCACTTGTTGGGTTAAAATAATTAGAACTTCATGCGAAAGCTAATAATTACAAAACTTTAACAGCGATAAATCAAATGACAAAGAAAACTATAATAAAAGAAATAAACTATTAAATGTGATTTGGTCAAATGACCTACATATTGAAAAAACTAATATAAAAAGTACAAAATCTATCTAGGGAATAATATTCCTCTAAGCAAAACTTTTTAATGACTACATTGTGAAAGTTATTTTATTGTGTAGGAGAAGAAAAAAGTCTTCTATCTATAAAAGTCCAATTCTTCTCTTCCAAAAAAAAAAAAAGGGAAGATACATATGTTAAAGTCCTTCTTTAGAAAGAAACCTTTTTTAACCAGGAAATCAGTTTAAAACAAAACATAATTATGATAGAATCTAAATAAAAGAAAGTTGAGATCAAATCCTAACTGATCAAACCCAATTCTCACACACAGAGAAAAAAAAATCCATTGTAGCAGGCATCCAACTATATTTCATTGAATTATTAATTTTATTTTTATGCTCTTGGTCTTACAATTATTTTTTTACTAAATGACAGGTTGTAACATGTAAGTATATATTTATTTTACTTGGTTTAGAGAAGGTACTAGTTCTTTGAAATATGTATAATTTGTCCATAGTACTGACCTGCGATATTCGGATTCCCATTACATCATTATTTTGTATGTGGAGTCACAGGACCTTAACACTTGCATGTCTATGGCAGAGCAAATCTCTGTACTGAATTCTACGGCATGGATATTCTTTCCATCAAAGGGAAATTCTTCTGTATTTGTACCTAAAATAAAACAAAGAAATCAAAATATCGTCTGAAATATCATCAAATATTTATTTACAACGAGATGCACTTAAATGAAAAAGATATAATCATGAAGATCCAGGATTTTTACTTATTTGGTACTGAATTGTTGTAATTAATAGTAACTGTTGTTGTATTTTGGACTGAGGCGTTGTAGGGTTTAAATTTCATCAATGCAATATAATCTAGCAGACCGAATATATTCTTTCTATTAAGAAATTTGAAAATATAAACTTGTTTTTATAGAGCTTAAAATTGATGCAAATTAGACAATTGACTGTAGAAAAAGCATTAACAAGATTATCACATGAACTATCTTTTTTATTAATGTGCGCGTAAATATAAAGTTATCAATATTAATATCAATAATATATTTTATATAATTTTATAAATGGGATCTGAGAGAATAAAAGATATAGACTTTTATCTTTATTAAATAAAAATATAGAGACTGATTTTGATAGACAGTCCGCTCATACTTCTGCAAAATTGTTGCTTATAAAAGGGTTGTCATAGTTGATAGTTTAATCCGTAGTAGTAGTGCAGAACACAACGTGACTAAAAAAGTTGACACCAAAGGTAAGTTATTTACTATGTATGTAGTGTTTGCATGACCAAATTATGAATATTTAGGATGCGTTTGGCATGAGAGACCATTTTATGCCAATCAAACGTTAAAAAAGATTTAATATTTTTTTTTATTATTATTAAAAGAGAAAAAATGGCAATTCTTTGTTTTATGTTTCTCTGAATTTATTTTAAATTTTAGCGAGTGCTGCATTGTGAGATAAAGTTTTTTCCTGAGAAATTTTTCGAATTTTGTTTTCCCTTTGTGCAAAACACACCCTCAATTTAATTACATCATTATATTTTAAAGTTTCTTTGGTTTTCCAGTTCGTATTTTTCTTTCAAAACTTTTAACATGTACTCTTTTTTATTTTATTTTTTCAAAGGAGGAAAAGAAAAGAAAAGTTATAAAGCTATACCCAAAGAATTTTGAAACAATGGAACTTTGTTTAGGAAAAGAGTTAAAAAACCCCAAAGCTTAATAAAGGTACAAGGAGAAGGAAAATAAATTAAAAAACACTTTGATATGGCAAGCTGAATTTAATGCAAACTTAGCAGCAATCAAAAGACATTGTTTTATTCTCTTTAATTGTTTCATTAAGATTGATTTAAGTAAAATAAAAAAACAATTTCTAATATCGACATGATTTTCATTTTTAGGCAGAAATTATGGAGGAAAGCAGCAGCTCATTCAAATTATCAGGTATGTTCTCTGTATGGGCTCAATCTTGTACTTGGAATTTAATTTGGACCATATTATTCTTTTATTATTATTATTATTATGCGATGTCGTTATTCAATTAATTTTAATTTTAATTGGATTAGGTTTTCTATAGAAAGATCCTTGATTAAATTTAAGATTTTTAATTAAGAATAAAAAAAACTAATTATTTTACTAAATGTCTCGGTGGTTATACTTGACCAATTAAAATATATATTATTATAGACTTCTGACACATGATCAGCTAGTAAAAAAATCATCTTTGATTTTATGTGAAAACCCACTGAAGAAGGTTTTTAAAGTTGAAAACTTGTTGTGATTAAATTAAATTAGGTAAGAAAAATAAGTCAGAGCTTGCAAAACTGCAAAAGGAGCATGATGAGAAAATGGCAACCATCAACGAGCTCGAGAAAAAGAGAGAAAAAATGAAGCTTCAACTGGCAAATAAGGAAACTTCTGAGGAGAAAAAAGAGGCTTTCAAAATATTGACCGAGAAGTATCAAAGTATGAAAGATGAATATGATTCACTTTTGGGTGAGAAATCAAAGGGAAAAGAGTAGTACCTTAACAATGTATTTTCCAATGTATCGTTTTATATTATATGTATATTATGTTGTATTGTATTTTATATTTATATGTATTATATTATAGTATGTTATACTATATTGTGTTTTAGAATTAATATTCTCTTTTGGCTTGATCAGCCTGTAAGATAATTAATTCACTGTCATAACAAATATTAAGACATGAGCACAAATATAATCTTAAGATAGAACAAGAAAAGCGTACTGTTCATCTCCATTGATTTAGCAACGGTGGTAATCAACGGTTCATTATATCCCGAAAGCCCAAAGATCAAATTGGGGAATTGAAATGGAGAAAACTGAAATTCTGCAACAGGTCACATAACGGGTCGTTAGGTGACCCGTGAGGAGAGACCACGAGTCATGAAGTGACTCGTGGTCAAGCAAGGAATTGGCATGGCCTGGGGAAGACCACGGGCGTGACCACGAGTTGTGGTTAGACCACACGACTCGTGAGGTCACCCGTGGCCTGGACTGGGTGCTTGACTAGTAGTTTTGGGCAGTGGAGATCACGGGTGGTGACCATGAGTCGTGGTTAGCCACCCGATGATTTAGGCAGTGTACATCAAGACTCAAGGCCACGAGTCATGGCCAGTGGGGACGAATCGTTGGGTCCCTCGTTGGGACCCCGTGGCAGTTAATTTTCTGCGAATTAGTAAGGGCCTTTTCGTAATTCCTAAGTTCCTAAAGCCTAAACTACATCGTTTTATCCTATGAAAGGTGAGTTTTAGAGGGAAAAAACTATCCTAAGTATTCATTCATGCATGCAAGAGAATAGGGAGGTGATCAAAGAGTGCTTCAAGGTTTTCTTCTTCAATTCTTTTCAATTCCTTTTTGGGTATTCAAGCGAGAGTAAGATTCAGCTATCTTCAGGTATGTAAGTGTAACACCCCGTATAGATTAAGCAATAAATTTATACTTTGAGATAGGACTAAGAGTACTTAATAGGCTATGAAGAAAGTTTTATGAGGTATTTGAGTCACTCTATGATCGTATTTAAGATTGGACGTCGATCAAGTTGTAAAACAAAATTCGGCAAAAGTTATCGCAAAATTTCCTTCTTGAGTTTCTTGAAATTTAGGTCAAATGTCTAGAGACTTTCTCCCAATATATAAAGATTTAGGGGGTGTACGACCTATCAAATTAAAGGTCTATGATTCTAGTTTCCAACACATTAAACCATTCATCAATCTGATTTCAGAGTAGAGAGATATTCGTGTTTTAGTGAGACTGCGCAAGTAGACACGTCAAAAATAAGTAAGGCGGTGGAGGATTATTTAATCCCCTTTGGTCGGTTGTTGGTAATCAAAATTCATTTTTCAGCAACATATTTCGTATGAAACCTCTCTCAAGTACTCTCCATGGTTTTCTTTGGGTTTTGGAGCTAGAAGTCACAAGTCCAAATGATTTTGGTGTCGGGGGGTTGGATTCTTCAAGTAGATCGCGTCGTTGAATTGTGTTTCGGGCAGTTTGGTGGATGCTTCGTGTTTCTAGTTGGTAAGTTCTTTTTGTTTGTTGGTTCTTAGTATTCTTAGGATGCTTAAGGAGTTGTTGATCTTGGTAGAATGTTATTTTAGATTTCCTACCGCCGAATTCATGAAGATTTAGTCGATAAACTTTCTTTTGTGTTGTTTCTCTTGCTAGATCTTCTAGAAGTGTGTTGCTGGTTTGTTTTCTACTTTTAGGAAGTATCTTGGTGTACTTGGGGAGTGGAGGTTCAGCTATCTTGGGTTCATCGACGTCCAAGGTATGTGTAGGCTGTTTGTTCCCTTTTATGGCATGATTTCCGTAGACTTGTATTAGTGTTATTGTCATGCGTGTGGGATGTCTCATGAAGCCTTGAATTCATGATAGGGTACCATTGGTTGAGATACTAGTTGTGTGGTGTTGTGGGTTAATGTTGTCACAAGGTTGGGTTAGACTCGTGTGCCAGTGGGCACGTCGTCGAGTCGAGCAACTCTTAGAATTAGTTTGTGTCGCTTGACGCCATCGTGAGTCGATTAGGGGCTATTTAGGGTCCTTACTTGTTAAAATTGATTGTGAATGCTTGTATGTTCTAATTGAGGCCTTGGGGCTTGTGGATACCTAACGTACGAGAGTGTTTCCGACTGAGGGGTTGAGCCCAAGGGTTGATCAACCTACGGGGTTGAGGATGCTGTCCTCCGTAGTGTCAAATCCAGACATGATTCGAGAGTGGTCTAACATATCTGAGCCTTCCTGGGATTTAGTTGGTTCTCCCAGATGGATTGATCTTGCTAACTACACAGCCGAGAGATGGTCCGGCAGTGCCTGATTGATGATATATTTCACTTGTGTTATCTTTGTATTGAGTGGTGGTGTTATATTGTTGTTTGGAGCTTTCTATATGTCCCAGGTATGTGGATTTCTAGGTTATATTTTTTTGAGGTTGTCGCTCTGTGTTCTGTCGGTTGTCTATTATCTCTAAATTCTTGTCTTATAGTTGCCTCTCATATTCGGTACATTGTGTACTAACGCCCTAGTCGGGTGTGGCATTCATGCCTGTAGGTCCTAACCGTTAGGTTGATCAAGGTTTCCGAGGTTGAGTTGAGTTCCAGACAGGTGTGGTAAGATCCAGATTGTTCAGAGATACCTTTTTGTTATTTTATGTACATATTAGGTAGGTCGGGGCCCTGTCTCGATCAGTATAAACTTGTTAAACTCTTTAGAGGCTCATAGACGGTACCTGTTGGGTTGTAAATGTTGTAGTAGGTAATGTGAGTCCTTGTGTATGCCTTTTGGTTGTATGTGGTCTTGACGACCCTAGTAGCATAATACCCACTTGCCACATTTTCTTGATTATTATTGTTAGTATGTTATTTTATGCTAAACTTCATCAGTTCTGGCCTTTGTTTTATATTTGGGCATTATATATGCTCCTATCAGGGGTGGCACCAGGTGCTAGTCACGCTTCCTCGTGTTGGGGTGTGACAGACTTGGTATCAGAGTAGTTTATATCATAGGGAGTCTATGAGCCGTGTCTAGTAGAGTCTTGTTTATGTGTGCGTTGTGCAGCATACTTATAGACAAGAGGATATAGGGCATTTAGGATGGTTACTCTTCCTTTTTAATCAAATCGTGCGCTAAATCTGATGTTGTAGGAGTCCGGTCTAGTCTTACATTTGTTAAATTATGCAGCGATGCCTGTAACTCAGAGAACAGCGGCCGGACAACGGCTAGATATTGCAGCAGGTGAAGGTACCAGCAGGGTACACCATATAGAGACAGACCCATCTGAGGCCCAGGATGAGGTCGTCACTCCACCACCAGAACTAATATCCTCAGCTAGAGATGTTCCAAGGGCTGAGCAGGTCCCGAGAGCTGCAGCACCTCCCCCAATTGCGACAGATCAGGAGTTGAGGGCTGTAGTACAGTTGCTGGCTAGAGTAGTAGCAGGACAACTAGAGGTTGGGGCACAACCATGTTCAGGGTTTGGAGAATGTGCTGGGAGTTTCAGGACTCGAGAGTTCGTAGCTTTAAATCCCCCAGAGTTCTCTGGGACACAGGTAAATGAGGACCCATAGAACTTCGTGGATCAGTTGTATCGCATCTTCCGAGTTATGCATGCCACTCCTATTGAGGCTGCAGAGTTGGCAGCGTTTAGATTGTGTGAGGTAGCAGTGTTGTGGTATGAAGGTTGGGAGTGCTCGAGGGGTCGAGATGCACCCTCGATCATGTGGACTGATTTTGTTGACGCATTTATAGACCAGTATCTACTTTAGAGGTTCGGGATGATAGGGCAGATCGATATTTACTCTTGGAGTAGGGAAATATGAGCATGCGGGAGTATGGACTTCAGTTTGATTAGTTGGCCCGATATGCTCCTTCTTTTGTTAGCACCATGCGTGCCAGGATACATCGGTATGTAAATGGGTTGCTTCCAGAGTATGTGCAGCATTGTAGGGTTGCTTCTATGTAGGCGGGTGCAAGCATAGCACGTATACAAGCGTTGGCACAGAGTTTGGAGGATGATAATTTAAAGCGCTAGAACGGGAGCGAGCTAAGAGGGAGAAACAAAAGAGAATGAGGCCTGCAGACTTCCAGAGTGAATCACGGGGTGGATCTAAGCCACGATATTAGGGGGATCCATATGGATATTCGACACCAGCAATATCAAGTACAGAACCTAGTCATGGTACCCCGATGGAGGCAGGACAGTGATAGTCTAGAGGGTCTGCGATACCGTTTTGCAGAGTATGCAGTAGGAGGCACGCATGTAGGTGTAGAAGGGAGTCGATTATATGTTTTACTTATCGTGGTGAGGGTCATAAGTTCATGGATTGTCCTGTTCGAGGACATAGTGGCACAACACGACCAACCGAGTCTGTGGTAGGGTCATCTGCACCAGCAGGGCCAAGTGGACCAGGGGCACAATTGGGCCGAGGTCAAGGTAGAGGCAAAGCTTCCACGCCGGATTATGCTTATCCTCATCCACGTATCTTCGCATTGGATAGCCAGCGGGTAACAGAGCCTTCAGCAGGCAGCACGTCAGGTATATATATGGTATTATTGGTATTGTTTGTGTCAGACCCTTTGTTCTATAAGTTCGTAGGTTAGTTGTGTCGTATCACATTCCTAGGAATGAATTGTGTGTGTTGTCCAACATTCGAGGCCGAATATTTCTAAGGGGGGAAGGATGTAACACTCCGTATATATTAAGTAATAAATTTGTAATTTGAGATAGGACTAAAAGTACTTAATAGGCTATGAAGAAATTTTATGAGGTATTTGAGTCACTCTATGATCGTATTTAAGATTGGACGTCGATCAAGTTGTAAAACAAAATTCAGCAAAAGTTATCGCAAAATTTCCTTCTTGAGATTTCTTGAAATTTAGGTCAAACATCTAGAGTATTTTCTCCCAATATATAAGGAGTTAGAGGATATACGACCAATAAAATTAAAGGTATATGAGTCTAGTTTCCAAAATATTAACCAATTCATCAATCCAACTTTGGAGTAGAGAGATATTCACGTTTTAGTGAAACTGCGCAAGCAAACACGTTAAAAATAAGTAAGGCGGTGGAGGATTATTTAATCCCCTTTGGTCGGTTGTTGGTCATCAAAATTCATTTTCTAGAAACATATTTAGTATGAAACCTCTCTCAAGACCTCTACATGGTTTTCTTTGGGTTTTGGAGCTAGAATTCATAAGTCCAAGTAATTTTGGTGACGGAGGGAGGGGGGTTAGATTCTTTGAGTAAATCGCGTTGTTGAATTGTGTTTCCGGCAGTTTGGTGGCTGCTTCGTGTTTCTAGTTGGTAAGTTCTTGTTCTTTGTTAGTTCTTAGTATTCTTAGGATGCTTAAGGAGTTGTTGATTAGAATGTTATTTTAGATTTTCTACTGCTGAATTCATGAAGAACTAGTCGGTAAACTTTCTTTTGTGTTGTGTCTCTTGTTGGATCTTCTAGCAGTGTGTTAGTGGTTTGTTTGATACTTTTAAGCACTATCTTGGTGTACTTGGGGAGTGGAGGTTTGGCTAGCTTGGGTTCATCAACGTCCAAGGTATGTGTAGACCGTTTGTTCCCTTTTTTGGCATGATTTCCATAGACTTGTGTTAGTGTTATTGTCGTGCGTGTGGGCTGTCTCATGAAGCCTTGAATTCTTGATAGGATACCCTTGGTTTAGCTACTGGTTGTGTGCTGTTGTGTGTTAATGTTGTCACAAGGTTGGGTTGGACTCATGTGCCAGTGGGCACGTCGTCGAGTCGAGCAACCCTTAGAATTAGTTTGTCTCACTTGACGCCATCGTGAGTCGATTAGGGGTTGTTTAGGGTCCTTACTTGTGAAAATATATTGTGAATGTTTGTCATTATGGTTGTGTGTTCTAATTGAGGCCTTGGGGCTTGTGGATACCCAACGCACGAGAGTGTTTCCGGCTGAGGGGTTGAGCCGAAGGGTTGATTGACTTACGGGGTTGAGGATGATGTCCACCATAGTGTCAAATCAAGATATAATTCGAGAGTGGTCCAACATGTTTGCACCTTCCTGGGATTGAGTTGGTTCTCCCAGATGGATTAGTCGGGTTGTGGGGTTTGAGAGCCGATTGTGGGTTGTTTGAGCATGTATTATTATTGTTGTTGCTTGTGTGTTTGTGTTGTGTTGAGGCCTTGTGGATTGGGAATACCTGATGCACGAGAGTTATTCCGGCTAGGGATCGAGCCCGAGGTGCCTTATGGCTTGTAGATACCTGATGCACGAGAGTATTTTCGGCTGAGGGGTTGAGCCCAAGGAGTGAAATGACCTATGGCGTTGAGAATGATGTCCTCCGTAGTGTCGAGTTGAGACATGACTCGAGAGTGGTCCGACATGTCTAAGCCTTCTTGGGATTATGATTGGTTCTCCCAGATGGATTGAGCTCCGCTAACTGTGTGCAGCCGAGAGAGTGTCCCAAAGTGCTTGATTAATGATGTTGATTGACTGGTGTTTACCTTTGATTTGTTTGGTATTATACTATGGTTGTTGCTTGTGTTATTTTTTATCTGATAGCAGTGGATGCTAGATGTTGGTTGGTGTTAGCTGAGGCCATTGAGAGGTCTAGAGGCGATGACAGGTGACCTGTGTCGGCTAAGTGCCACTGTGTTGTTGTTTACTTTTGGACTTTCCGGGCTTATAGGGGCCAGGTAGATTTTGTTTATATGTTTTCTTGAACTTGCCAAGCTTATGGGGGCCAGATAGGTTCTGTTTGTATGTTTGCTTGTACTTGCCAGGCTTATGGGGGTTAGGTAGGTTTTATGTGTTTACTTAAGTTGAGTTCTCCTTCTGCGGTATCTGGTATATCTGTTGATCTCTAATCTTAGTCTTCCAGTTGTTTCTTCTTTTCATGCTCGGTATATTATTGTACTGACGCCCTTGTGGGGGCGCTGCATTCATGCCTGCAGGTGATGGTGGGCTGTTAGATTAGGTTCTTGGTTGCTGAGTGGAGTTCCAGCTGAGTCGGTGTGCTCCAGTTCTTTCGGAGTTGCCAGTGGTTGAGTTATGGGTAGTTCGGGGCCCTGTTCCGAGCAGTTGATTTCTATTATATTTTTAGAGGTTCGTAGACATTTATTATAGGTGCAGTGTCATTGTGATAGGCTAGGTGGGCCATGTTGTATAGTTGTTCCTCTATTTTGTGGCCTTGATGGCATATTGTATTTGTTTTCCTTGATTGGTCAGGTGAGCCAGCTTTTGCTATAGTCTATCATCTTATTCTGATTTTATAGTTGTTTTATTGTTGAATCTTATCAGTTCTGGCCTTCATTTTATTTTTGGGGCATCGGGTATGCTCATATCAGGGGTGGCACCAGGTGCGAGTCACGCCTCCCCGAGTTTGGGGTGTGACAGACTTGGTATTACAGCAGTTCATCCTAAGGAGTCTATGAGTCGTGTCTAATAGAGTCTTGTTTATGTGTACATTGCACAGTGTAAACAAGAGACTACAGGACATTTAGGATTGTTACCCTTCTTTCTGGATCGAAATCGTGTGAGAAGTCAGATGTTATAGGAGTTGGGTCTAGACTCATATTTGCTGGCTTGTACAGGGATGCTTGTAACTTGATGAATTATAGCCAGCCAGTGGCTAGACATGGCGGCAGGTAAGATTCTTGTTTTGATTATGGTTATAGTTGTGTCACGCATCGGCATGGTGCAATATTTTGTTGTTTGGAGTTGTTTGTGGTAGGCTTTCCATGTGAGGCTATGTCGTGTGATGTCGTACTGTGTCATCCTTGAGTTGGATTCGTGCGTGACGTCCAACATTCGAGGACAAATGTTTCTGGGGGGGGGGAAGGATGTAAAACCATGGATCATTTGAGCAATAAAATCGTGCTTTAGAGGTAGGACTAGAGTTCCTAATAGGCTAAGAAGGAAGTTTTATGAGTTATTTCAATCACTCGATGATCATATTTAAGATTGGACATCGATCAAGTTGTAGAAACAAAATTCAGAAAATGTTATCGCAAAATTTCCTTATTGATATTTTTTGAAATTTAGGTCAAATGTATTGAAGTATTTCTCCCAATATATAAGAAGTTAGGGGGTGTGCGACCTATCAAACTAATAATCTATGAGTCTAGCTTCCAGTGCATTAAACCGTTTGCCAATCCGACTTCAGAGTAGAGAGATAAGCGCATTTTTTCGAGACTGCACAAGCAGGAACCTCACAAGGGTCTAAGGTGGTGGAAGTATATTTAAGCCCCTTTGGCTATAGGTGTGTTAACTCCAGTAGGTTGTTGTCTCGGAGTTTCTACCATCGAATTCCTATGAATCTTGTCGAGTAAGCTTTATTCGTCTTGTTTTATTGTTGAGTTGTGTTGGCTGCGTTTTGGAAGAATCTTGGACTGCCTTTAGGCAGTAATTTCATGGTGTTGAAGCCTCAAGTTCGGTTAGGCTTGAAGCTAAGGTATGTTAGGCTTGTCCCTCCCTTTGTTGGCATGAATTCCATAACGGTTGTCATCCGTGTTGACGTGTGTGTTAGCTGCTTTGCGATGGCTTGTGTTTTGCTATTATTGAACTCTATTTTGATGTTTATATGGTAATAATGGTGTGTATAAGGTTCTGGTTTTGTTGGTGGCTCAGGCTTGAGTGCGGAGAATCGTAGTCATGGCAAATTGTTAGGCTCGGGTCGAGAGGTCGTCTGTGAGACGTGTGGTTCTTGTGGAAAGTTGTGGGATGTTTGAGTGAATAAGATTAGGTGATTATATTGACAAGTGAATAAGGTATTAGAGTGGTTAAGGTCGATGGTTGCGACGATCTTTTGTTATATTTGAATCGGCGATCGTGTCGATGGCACGTGACGGCTGTGGTGACACTTGGGCTGATTTGGTCGTGTCCCTTGATGTTAGTGGTAAGTAGAGTGGCGTGTGGGCTATTTGTAAAGCTTGAGGGTAGATTGGTTAGGATGGCAATCCATAACTCAGCTAATCGCTCATCAGTGGACGGCTAGACGTGAAAGAATAGTATTGTGTTGTATTAGTCGGGTTGTGGGGTTTAAGAGCCGATTTTGGGCTGTTTGAGCATGTGTTATTATTGTTGTTGCTTGCGTGTTTGTTGTGTTGAGGCCTTGTGGCTTGGGGATACCCGATGCACGAGAGTTATTCCTGCTGGGAATCGAGCCCGAGGTGCCTTGTGGCTTGTTGATACCCGATGAACGAGAGTATTTCTAGTGAGGGGTTGAGCCTAAGAAGTGAAATGAACTATGGCGTTGAGAATGATGTCCTCCGTAGTGTCGAGTTGAGACATGACTCGAGAGTGGTCCGACATGTCTAAGCCTTCTTGGGATTGTGATTGGTTCTCCCAGATGGATTGAGCTCCGCTAACTGTGTGCAGCCGAGAGAGTGTCCCAAATTGCTTGATTAATGATGTTGATTGACTGGTGTTTACTTGTGATTTGTTTGGTATTATACTATGGTTGTTGCTTGTGTTATTTTTTATCTGATAGTAGTGGATGCTAGATGTTGGTTGGTGTTAGCTGAGGCCATTGAGAGGTCTAGAGGCGATGACAGGTGACCTGTGTCGGCTAAGTGCCACTGTGTTGTTGTTTACTTTTGGACTTTCTGGGCTTATAGGGGCCAGGTAGATTTTGTTTGTATGTTTTCTTGAACTTGCGAGGATTATGGGGGCCAGATAGGTTCTGTTTGTATGTTTGCTTGTACTTGCCAGGCTTATGGGGGCCAGGTAGGTTTTATGTGTTTACTTAAGTTGAGTTCTCCTTCTGCGGTATCTGGTATATCTGTTGATCTCTAATCTTAGTCTTCCAGTTGTTTCTTCCTTTCATGCTCGGTATATTGTTGTACTGACGCCCTTGTCGGGGCGCTGCATTCATGCCTGCAGGTGATGGTGGGCTGTTAGATTAGGTTATTGGTTGCTGACTGGAGTTCCAGCTGAGTCTGTGTGCTCCAGTTCTTCCGGAGTTGCCAGTGGTTGAGTTATAGGTAGTTTGGGGCCCTATCCTGAGCAGTTGATTTCTATTATACTTTTAGAGGTTCGTAGACATTTATTATAGGTGCAGTGTCATTATGATAGGCCAGGTGGGCCATGTTGTATAGTTGTTCTTCCATTCTATGGCCTTGATGACATATTATTTTTATTTTTCTTGGTTGGTTAGGTGAGCCAGCTTTCGCTATAGTCTATCGTCTTATTCTGATTTTATAGTTGTTGTGCTGTTGAACCTCATCGGTTCTGGACTTCGTTTTATTTTTGGAGCATCGGGTATGCTCATATCAGAGGTGGCACCAGGTGCTAGCCACGTCTGCCCGGATTTGGGGTGTGACATTTATACAATCTCTATTCCCCTTGGAGTCTCTTTTTGTTTTAAACAACCATTTACAATCAATAGGTCTAAAATCTATAGGCAATTCAATGAACTCCTACACTCCATTATGTTTCATAGAGTGCATTTCTTTCTGAATTGCCTCACGCCATTTATCAACATATAGAGAGGAAAGGGCTTGAGTATATGATAAAGGATCAGTCAGCTCTCCACTGTCACCAAGAGTTTTAGTCACATATATAACAAAATTTTTAGAAATGGTAGATCTTCTTTCTCTTTTTGATCTACGAGGTGAATTAATGTATTCATTATGCTCAAGAACTGCAGGAAAATTTCTCTCATGAATAGGTCGATTTACCACCTTTTCATGTACAATAGGTACATGAACAATGACTTTCTTTTCTTATTTTAACACAATTTCCTTACCACATGTACAATCATAATCACAAATATTGTGCTCGAGAAATTTTACATCAATGGATTCAACTATTCTTGTGCCACGCCTAGGACAGAAAAATATAAAACCTTTAGTGTAATTAGGATAGCCTATGAAGAAACAACAGGTAGTTTTAGGATCAGTTTTCTTTTCAGTGGGTGTGTAAATACGAACTTCTGCCTGACATCTCTAAATATGAAAACCATTCAAGCTAGGTTTTCAGGTTGTCAAGAGTTCAAAATGAGTTTTTAAAATAGATATTTGTAGGAGCTTTATTCAAGATATATATTTCACTTTTTAAAGCTTCACCCCAAAAGACTCAGGCAGGCTAGTCCTTGACATCATACTTCTCACCATATTCATAAGAGTACGATTACATAATTCAGCCACACCATTCTGCTCAGGTGTACCTAACATGGTGTATTATGCTATTATCTCACATTTTTGTAAAAACTAGGGCAAAGGCCCTATACATTGACTAGACTCATCATATATTTCATAGTACTCACCTCCGTGGTTGGATCTCACTACCTTAATGGACTTTGCAAGTTGTTTTTCAGCTTCTATATTATAAATTTTAAATTTATAAAGTGCTTCAGACTTCTCTTTTGAAAAGTATATATAACAATATCTAGAAAAGTCATCAATAAAAGTAATAAAATATTTGTGATTGCTTAGATTAGGTACATAAGGTCCACTTATATTTGTATGAATAATTTCCAAGACCTTAGAGCTCCTAGTGGAATCCTTTCTCTTAACCTTGGTCATTTTATCTCTGACACAATCAACACAAATTTCAAAATTATTTAGACCAATTACAGGTAAAATATTTTCCTTTATCAATCACTCTATTCTTTCTTTAGAAATATGACCAAGATGTTTATCTCATAATAGATCTTTTGTGGGCAACTCTTTTTCAACATGCATTGCAGAAAATTTTTATTCGACATATTTAAGCGGTATAAACCATCACTAAAGAACCATAACTAATGACATGTGAATTATAAGAAATTAAAACCATCACTTAATTGAAATGAATAACCATATTTGTCAAAAAGTGAAAGAGCAACTGATTTCTGTCTCAAGATGGCACAAAAATAATATTTTCTAAATGAATACTAGAATTATTTTTGAAAAACAAAATAACACTTCCTATAAACTCCACTTTTGCTTTAACTCCATTGCCTACAACTAAGCTAGCTTCATCCTCTCTTGGTTTCTGTCTGCTTATCAGATCCTGCAAGTCATTGGTAACATGAACAGTTACACCATGTCATGCCCCAAGCCTGCACCCTAGGCATGACTACCGCTCAGACCACCTAGTGATCCAAGTGACCCTTTTGTCTGGCTTACTACTAGCTAAGAATACAATAAAATAATGCATAAGCTATAACTGTGCGAGCTCAATATAATAAAAATGAGATTTATTAACTGTAACTGAAATCATTATTAAAAAGTTATATGTAAGACTCAACTTGTAACTAATTTATGAAGCCTTTAATGTCTGAAAGTTAGGTGCCGAGACAAAGCTTCCATTCTTAGTAGAATTGGAATTTAACTTTTGACCGTCTGGAAGGAGCCATGCTTCGCGCCCCTCATAGCACTGCAGTGCTTGGCGCATCATGCTACTGGTAGCACTGAATTGGTCTGTACATCGCGCTGGCCATAGCACAGCTATGCCTGTGTGCTGCCAACTTCGATATACTTGCTCTGTCAATCCAGTTTTGCCATTTTTGCTCTTTTAAGCCTCGAACAAGCCCAAATTCATCACTTTAGCCCTGAAAGCATCTGATCATACGCATTAGCTTTTTTCACAAATATATCATAAAACACATAAAAATACATATAATTTATTCCCAAAATATAGTAAAGTATGGGCAAAATATGGCTAAGAAATGCTAAATTCACCATTCATCACCACCCCACACTTAAACTATTATTCATCCTCGAACAATCTACTACTTCCCTTCTCATATTCAAGCACAAAATTCACCCTACGAACAGGTCTACTTACACTTATGATCATTATACAAATCAATAAAGCTCCAACAATTCAATCACATGCATATAGGATCAGCATTAAAATGCCAATATTCGAAATCATTTAGCTTCTAGGAGTTACTCAACAAGATATATTTGGGGTAACACGAATCATATGAAATTTAGCAATCAAGATATACCAAAATCTTACCATTGTGCCCCTCACTATTTGGAGAGATGTCCTTTTACACACAAGATATATAACAAATTTTACTTGGGCATAAATAAACAATTTCGCTCACTCTCCCAAAGAACTCAACATACATGTAAAAGAAGACTCATAGGCTTGTCCTTAGTGTAATAATACACTAATATAGAACATTAAATTAAGGATCAATTAGGACTTAGGATGGTTGTAATGTAGGCTAAGGGACGAATAGGAACTATTTGACCAAGATAGTGACTAATATTCCTAAGCACTTTAATACTTCACAACTCTTTAAATTTTTAGCACATTCTTTAATCTCCTCTTGTTCTCCTTATATCTCCTTTTATTTTCTCTTTTTACACTTGTGTGATTAGTAGGGAATTTTCAACATTAAGCTCAAAATCTTTTTTCTCTTTTTCATTTTTTTCTTTCAAAGCTCTTTCTTCTTTTTGTTTTCCCACTGCATCACCCTCCTTGTTTAGCAAATCTCACCCTTTTCTTTTCTTCTAATTTTCACACTTTTAGCTTTTTCTTTCTTTTCTCTACTTATGCTCCTTTAATGAAAAGTTATCAATTAAAGTTCTATAGGAGGTATTTGGATCAAATACAAGCCAATAGAATAAAAAGAAAAAGGGATTAAGCTTAATAATATGGCTATCAAAAGAATAGGCTAAGAATCTAAATGGCTAACTAGGATAATAACAATCAATGTAGGCAAAAGTATGCTACCAAAGAAATGCCTATGTCACTTCCTAGATTCAACATCCTTATTTTGTTTTGCACACACACCGGGCAAGTTCTAAACATTTAATTGCAAGGATAAATTATACAAAAAATTCCTCGCTCACACAATGGCAGAATTGACTCAATAATGGCAATCAAGATTATATAAACACATATATCCATATTTCATGCATAACATAATTAAGCCCACTTTTTTAAGTACAAGAGTCAAGTTCTAAAAGACTAAGTATTTCTATCTTTTCGTGCATTTTTGAGTGAAAAAGTCTCAATGATACCTAAGTGAAGCACCTAACATTTGTAAGGCTCAAGTTCTTGTTCTTCCTAATGACTAATTTTTCCTTAAGACGGTCGTCATCCATCCATCATTGGGACAATTCATGACTTTATGACTAGCTAAAAAAAATCTAGACTCTCTACTAATCGGTTCTAAGGAACTATCCAACGAAAAAGTACCGTAAATAAAAACTAGTGAAACCCAAAATAAAATAAAAATAAAAATAACTATTACAAACCAAAAAGTATGCAAGATAAGTCATGAATCCAAAAAAGACTAGCCCCACCATGTATAAATTTAGAAATTAAAGAATGCATGGTAATGAAGTTTACTTCTCCCATCCCACAC
This sequence comes from Datura wrightii, assembly GCA_035772735.1. Classification (NCBI taxonomy): domain Eukaryota; kingdom Viridiplantae; phylum Streptophyta; class Magnoliopsida; order Solanales; family Solanaceae; genus Datura; species Datura wrightii. The sequence goes on along the minus strand of JASDFA010000001.1, from coordinate 169,659,904 downwards.
TTAATCGATAGCACCGTCCTTAGTACTAAAACAATAAAGCATAAAGTAGAAGAGTGAAAGAAGAACTCCCTGAGCCTCTAGTCCTTAATATTAGTGGGGGCAAAAGCAGTTTCCCCCATCTCAAAATCCTCCTCATCATCATCATACTCTATGTCAGAGTCCATTCTCGCTATCTCCTGATCAGTGGCATATTATCATCAAGGGGCTCCTCAAATCCAGGCTTAACTCTGCAAAGGGCTCTCGAGTGCTCACTCAGAGGATAATTCATATTGAGTTGTTGCAGCTACTCCTCAGTCACTCCATTCATTCTCCATTGCAGCAATTGCATGCCATATAAATGACTCAACATGTTTTCAATTCGCGCGTTGTGCTTATTGATAGAAAGGATTGGACCATGTATACCCTCGGGATCTTTAGATTTTTGCCAATTTTCCTTGGGTCATATCTAGGCTTATAATCTGCCTCTTCCTCAATTTTATACCCCCGCAGAAATCGGGTCAAGAGACCCCCAAACCCAAATTTCTGGCCCTTTTTCACTCTCGCTCGCCTCAACACATCCTTAATGATAGCCCCAACAGTTACTGACATCCCTATTATGAAAGCATAGACAAGACAAACTCTTTGCCTAGTGATATGAGTTATATGTTTCCCATGCACCAAACAAGCACTAACAATCTTCAATCAAACATGTGACTCTCTGCTCATATAAGCATACGGGAATGATACATGATACCTATGTTGTTAGTGGTCAGTTCATTGTACAACTGAATTTGGGAGACAAAGAGTATTTCTAGTGTCTCTATAAGGGGGTTTCAAAATCAAATTCTTGAAGAGCTGTGGACCAATGTTAGGTGAACCAAGTATTTTATTCAAAATAGTGGGCGAAAATTTAACAATTTATCCTCTAATTTTGACTTGGTTTGACCTCTTTTTTGGCTCCCAATTAGCAAGAAATTTTCTCACCAAGTTTAAATTACAATCACCTGGAGCATTAAATACACATCATTGTTCAGCTGAGCAGCAGTTGCAAGAGGATTGTCGATGGGATTATAAATCTCTATGTCAAACTTCTTGAGCAGTTCAGAAATGTACTTTTGTTGACTTATCATGATGCCATTCGGCATTTCCCTAACTTGTAATACCAAAAACAATTTAGTTCACCCATCAAACTTATCTCGAACTCACTTCCTATAAGCTTTCCTAATTCTTCACATAATGAGTCGGAGGTCGACTCAAAGATGATATCATTGACATAAATCTGTACAATCAACAGGTTCCTTCCTCTCTCTTTTAGGAATAAAGTATTGTCAATCTTCCCCCTTTTGAGCCTATTGCTAAGGAGGAATCTTGATAGTCTCTCATACCAAGCTCGAGGAGCCTGCTTCAACCCATAAAAGGCCTTATCCAGCTTGTAGACATGATTGGGGTACTCATGATCTTCGAACCCTGGTGGCTGCCTGACATATACTTTTCCTTCAGATACCTATTTAGAATGGCATTTTTCACATCCATTTGGAATAATTTAAACTCCATGTATGATGCAAAATCAATGAGAATTCTGATGGCCTCAATTTTAGCAACAGGAGAAAATGTTTCTTCGTAATCTATTGCTTCTTCTTGATTATACCCTTGAACAACCATCCTTGCGTTGTCTTTTCATTTAGCTTGTTTCTAAACACCACCTAGTCCCTATGATGGTTCTGTCAGCCAGTCAAGGAACCAGGTGTCATACTTGATTTCCCTTGAACTAATCCAACTTTTCTTGCATGGCAGTGATCCAATCCACATCTTTCAAGGCTTTCTTAATGTTTTTAGGCTCTATCTAAGACAGATAAGCTAAATGAGCAAACATATTGCAAACCTATAAGCTTGTTGTAATCCCCTGGTCCAAGGAGGATATTATATTGCCCAAAGGATGTGATGCTTTGTGCTTCCAGTTTGCAACCCGAGGGACAGAGGAGTGCCTAAAGGAGTACTAGGTTCCTATCCACTTGGCTTCAGCTCAACACTGTTATCTTGACCTGCATGATTAGATGGCTCGGCTTGCTTACCTGGTCCTTCACCAGGAGTTGATTGCAACTTTACTAGTTCTCCAGCTTCTAGATCATCAGTTTGAGTAGTAACTTCGTTATTCACACTTGATTCATCAAAGATGACATGTATACTTTTCTCCATACATTGAGTTCTTTTATTGAAGACTCGATAAGCTTTGCTTTGTGAAGAATATACTACGCAGATTCCTTCATCAAATTTTTCAAGGGCCTTTTTCCCATTGTTTAGAATGAAGCATCTACATTCGGAGGGTCTTAAATAAGACAGCTTTGGCTTTTTCCTCAGCAGTTCATATGGTGTTTTTTCCAATAGGGACTTGATCAAGCACCTGTTTATCACATAACAAGCAGTATTGACAGATTCTATTGGCTATCAGCATTGTTCTTGCCACATCCTTAAGGGTTCTGTTCTTCCTTTCCACCACACCATTTCGCTGAGGAGTCCCAGGTATAGGGAAGTTGTGAATGATACCGTGTTTAGCACAGAATTCATCAAACCAAGCATTCTCAAACTCAGTTTCATGATTAGATCTAATGCTAACAATCTGGTTCCCATGATTGAGTTGGATTTGTTTGGCAAAGACAACAAAAATATCAAATATTTCATCCTTGAACTTGAGAAATAGTGTCCAAGTGAAATGGGAGTAGTCATCCCTGATGAAAAAGATGTATCTCTTCCCTCCTCTGCTGGCAAATCTCATTGGTTCACATAGGTCCATGTGAAGCAACTCAATAGATCTTGAGGTGACCGAACATGCTTTCCTCTAACACACGCATCACACAGCTTGTGGTCAGTGAACTTCAACTTTGGCTGTCCACGGACTAGGTCCTTCGAGATTAACTTATTCAGCAATGAGGGGCTCACATGCCCCAGTCGTTTGTGCCACAGTTCACCATCATCTTCCAGTGTGCTCAAACAAGTCATATCATGATCTCTGATTGAGCTCATCTAGCAATCATAATTACTTCCCCTGATTCAATATTGGTCATCGCACATGAGGCTGAGATGAATCTTACCTCATTACTTTTATCACAGATCTGAGATACACTCAACAGGCTGTACTTCAGACCTTTAACATAAAACACAACTTCGATGGCATGAGCTATGCTTTTTTCGACTTTTCTCACGCCTAAAATGTATCCTTTCTTTTCATCACCAGAGGACATACTACCATCTTGAAGGTCTTTGAGAAAGAGGAATTCTTCAATTTTTTTGGTCATGTGTCTCGAGCAGCCACTATCCATAAACCATTTTTGACTGCTATCTCCTCTCTCACCCTGCAATGAGCATTAGAGATTAGTTTTAGGAATCCATATCAGCTTGGGTCCCCTCAGGTTGTGAATGGAATGAATAAGATTTCTTCTAGTCCATGCAGGTAGACCTACTTTCTTTCTTAGAGAACCAGGTTCCCTAGAGCATACATTTTCACCAACAAACTTCAAGTTCTTTGTAACAGTAATTATCCTAGCTTCACATGCATCTTCGTTATGCTCATTATCTCCATAATGGGTGTACAACTAGTTGTCCAGGTTAGACACATATTTACTGTGAATATCATAGGGAACCTTTGCTTTCCCAAACCCAAGACCCTCCTTTGACCACCCAGATCTATTATTTGCAGAAGCAAGAGATTTATAGGACCAGGTCCACTTGAGGGACTTGTCAAGGTCAGATTTCACTCTCATTACCTCCTTCTCAAGAGCCTCATTTCTATCAAACTGAGTTGATAGGCTTAGTTTAGTGTTTTCAAGCTCATTCTTAACTCAGTTTGAATCTGAGTAAGAGATTTCTTCCCTTTAGTTTCATTCTCCATGCATTTAATGAGTTTTTCATCTAGAGACAGATTTTCTTTAGCTAGCTCACCAAGCTCTTCATTTAATTTAATGTTCTTATCAGTTAATGATCTTCTAGCCCCTTCAAATTGATCAAGCTCAGCAGCTAGAGTGTCTTTTTCACTAACCATACCATAATATGCATCAATTAGCACATTTGCAAGTGCTCTCAACTCCTTTTGTGAAAGCGTTTTGAGATTCTTCTATAAGTCAAGAAAGCTTACCTCTTCATTGTCTTCAGCATCAGATTCGGCCATGAGGGCGAATATTGAGTCGAAATTTGAGGGTCCATCTTCCTTGGCATACATAGAGGTATCTACTTGATTTTTCCTTCCTTAGTCTGACTCTCTTGATGTATTGCCCCAGGCTGCCATTTCTTATTTCACCACCATGTCAGTTGCATCTCTTCTTTTGTATCGGTTCATGTACCTGGTTCCTCCTTTGTGTCTTTTTGGAATTACCTCTATATTGATCTTGCCTATGCATAGGAAAATTTTTAATAAAGTGTCTAGGTTTTCTACATTTATGACATAGATCATTGACTTTAGGATACTTGCTAGAGTTTTCCCTTTTAGTAAAGTTTCCACCTTTTCTTACCATCATCTGGAATCGTCGAGTGAGATAGGCCATGTCAGGTTCCTCTTCACTACAATCACTTTTTGTTGCTTTGAGAGCAAGACACTTCTCCTTCTTAAGTTCTCTTTTTTCGAGGTCTTGCGGTTTCTTGAGCTCATAAGACTTGAGATTCCCAATCAATTCATCCATAGTTAGCTTTTCCAGATCTTTGGCTTCAGTGATGGCGTTGACTTTGCTTTCCCAGGAACCTGATAACACACTGAGAATCTTCCTAACGAGTTTGTTTATCTTGATGATTTCCCCCAAGCAGTATAGTTCATTTATGATGGAGGTGAACCTGGTATGCATTTCTTGAATAGACTCTCCTTCCTTCATTTTGAAAAGTTCATATTGAGTTGTGAGTGTTGACACCCAATTTTGTTTCTCCACATTTTTGATTAATTATTTTAAAGCTTCTGAAATTTTAAATAAAATGAAATAAATATTTGAATAGTTGAAAATAATTTTTTCTAACTATTTTGATGATGTTTTGCCATTTTTGTTTTTGAGAAAAATGAGAAAATACATATTTTATTTTCTATATATATTTTTTAAATGTTTAAAAACCTTCAAAAAATAAAATAAAAATAATAAAAAAATCAAATCAATTATATATATATATATTCATATATGTTTTTATATTTTCGTGTCAAAATAAATATCTTTGTTTAAGTATGTATTTAAATTGTTAATTTAAAGTCAATTATAATTTAAATACTAAAAGGACCCGTGTTTTGCGAATAAATATTTTATTTGTTTAAGTTTGGAAGCTTAATTAATTAATCGATTAATAATTCATCTTGATTTGTATTTACTTTCAAAAGTGTGAAATGATTTTGTAATTTAATTGATTTTAATTTTTTACGGATTAATGTTATTTCGTTAATAATTTGGCTAAAATTGAAATGATTTAGCCTTGTTTTAAATTAAAATTTTGGCCACAAATTTGAGCCAAAATCATCCACATTTGCTCAATCCATGCCATCTGATTTTAGCCAATCCATGCATGTCACATGGGCGCTACATGATTATGTTTTTTCTCCTCCAATCTTAGTCATCCGTTTTAATCCAAGGGCTCACATTATTTCCTCCTTTTAATCTACTTATATATATAAAATAAATTTATTTTTTTACTCTCTTTTAATTACAACTGTCTGATCTTAAGATCAGACGGTCTAAATTAATTCAACCTGATCCTACCCACTTAACTCGACCCGTACTCGCATAAAATACCCAAAATACCTTACCCCTCCCCCATCATTCTCAACGCACCCGACTTCTCTCTCTTCCTCACGCTATTCTCTCTCTTTCTCTCCCAGACCACCGTGGAAGCCATCTCATTCACCGCCACAGACCACCACCGCCAGCCAACCCCATCCCCCAGCACCCCAGCGACCTCCCCTCCCCAAACCCAGCACCTCGCGACCCTCCCCCTCTCAATTTCGTGAAACTCCCCTCCCCCCTTCAAGACCGATCTTCCCCTTCCCCCAAGACCCGAAAAATTCGCTCCCAAATCTCTGAAGTTCGTCATTCATCTACTGTTGGCATGGAATAGTCCTCTATAGTGGCACAAGGTACCATACTCCCTTCATTTTTTTCAATCTCATCATAATGTTTCATGTCAAATTTCTAATTCAAGGTACAAAATTTGAACGTTCAAAGTTGGATGTTTGCTGGAGAACCCGTGAATCTCTCCTATAAAAGGAGAAGATAGCAGAGGGAAAAATCATCCAAAAAAACCATTGAATCATTAAAAAAGATGTTGAAAAAAAGAAAGAGAGTTCAGAAATCATCCAAAAGAAGTTTGAAAAACCCGAAGAAACACCGAAAAGGCAAACCCCAAAGCCACACGAAACAAGAAATGATATTTTCTTTTCTTTTCTTTTATTCCAGTTCTTTTTTTTACTGCCCTCTTTGTTTCGGACTCGGAATTAGTAGCCTGAGACTCAATATTTTGACAGCTTCAGTCGCTGCAAAATATCCGATAATATTCTGTACTCTCTTTTGGTTATTATATTTTCTGCTCATTGATGAAGTAGTAGGTTTATCTTTTTGATTTTGTAGTTAACAATGGTTTTTGGGTTGAACAAAGAATGACAGTTTAATGATTCCTGGTTCATTGTCGTTATCTTGCTTGCTATGTATGTGTATGTGGTATTTAACCTTTAACTTTAACAAAAGAAAATGATAATGAAAGAAGCCTTAAAATATGGGTAATCTTTTATCTTTAAGGTCGTTATAACGTTTTTTGAATGATTGAATATGATAATGGTGAGTAGTTTGGATACAACATGAATTGGAACCTTAACAAGCATGGAACTTCATTGTTGGATTATGCTCCGCCTCCTTTGAGTATTTTCTTGTCCACCTCCATTTTATCTAAACTAGAATGGTCTACCATGAGTTGGTTAATTGATGAAGTAGTTCCAAGCTAGTTCGAAAGATGAGTTTAACTCAATCTAGCTTTGATCTTTACTTGATGTTGACCCGTTTAAACTTGACAATTTTCTTGTATGGCCATGTTTTATGTGAATCTAAACCACTCGGCGTGAGTGATTTTAAAATTTTTTTCTATCCTTAAAAAAAATTAAGCATGTTTAATTTCTTAATTAAGCTAATACACTTAGTGAGTAGGCAAGTGACAAGGATGAAGTATGTGGAACAACTTTAAAGGTTGTTTCTTCTTCTTATTTAAAGATTTGGTTTAAAATTTATTCTGGGTGCTATCTAAATATTTAAATTGACTTGATTGTTGACCCATGGGTTGAGCATGTGATGAAGTAGGGTAATGGACCTTGCAAGTAAGCTTCCCTATTTTTCCTTGTGAATTTGGTGTTCAAAATCGCTATTTATGCCTGGGTTGATGCATTGAGTGCAAGATTATTGTAGGTTGGCTTGAATTAAAGTTTTATTTATTTTTTTAGAACCAACATATGTGATCATATATTAGCATCTCGAGTTGTTCAGGTGAAATGACCCTTTTAATTGTTTCAATTCTTGCACGATTACCAATTTAGTGAAAGTATATTGTTCTTACTTTTGGGATTGTTATATGGACTTATGCCCTAAGTAGTAGCTTATTACTAAGAAATAAATGGATATGTATGTCATTTTGCTACAATTAGAACTATTTGTAATCCACCCGATTTGATTTACTCTTTCTAGTGAGGTTGCCCAAATGACGAGTTGTTCTTGTATGATAAAATGATGCCGCTTGAAATAGTGGTAAAGGGGATATAGGGGAAGACCTAAGTGGCTAAAAACGAATATTTTTGCTTCACTTTATGCATAAAGTATTGGTATTCAATAAGTATGCCCTAAATGTGTGTTTGAACTAGTCACTATCCTCTTGTGGAATAAATTATGACATGCTTAAAAAGGGCTATTTTATTTGTTTGGGACTTGAGTTTTTAACTTGTCTTATATTGTGCCTACTATCTTGACTTAATTGTAATTGATATTAATAAGTGTGTATATTTCCCTCTTGCTCCCTTCTATATATACTTGTTGGACTTGCTAAATTAATTTTATAATTCTTTTATCTCCTTTCTTTCTTTTTCATCGCATCAACCGGAGTTGGAGTTCTCTTTTAAAACTCAATTTTGGCCCACAGGCCAATAGCTGTAGGGCCTTCATAACGCTCAGAGTCAAATATTAGGAATTGAGTTCTTTAGGGACCCAATATTTTAGTTTCTACCTTTATGACTTTTTCTTTTCATGCGGTTTTATTCACTAACCTTATATGTGTTTTACATGAATATGTACAAATTTATAATCTTATAGTAAATAATCCACCCATCCCCCTTTTAAAGTGCAAGATTTCATTTATGTGACTTTCTTTAAGTACGCTTAATTTTTCAAAAGAATAGATGAGCTCTTTTTTTTTTTCAAATCTAAAAAAGGGCTAATAATTTTATTTTATTTTATTTTACTTTATTTTTTCTTTAATATTAATCACCGTTTTTTAAGGCAAATCACTAAATTAAAAATTGTTTGAAGTCTAATAAGCTAATCCAAACACTAGGCTCAAATTAATAAATAAAGGAAAAATTACATATCGTAGCACATTTAAGAAACTATTTACATGTAATGGTCATAGTTTTAAAAAATTACACATAATGACTTTATTTCATTTAATGTACCACTTTTTATTCTTTTACTTTGTATTTTTACTTTTTTACCACGTTCCTTAATTTACTGCAATAACTCCCCACCCAACTCATTTCTTCTCCTCTCTCTCCATAGTCTTCATCCCCAACCTCATATTTTCCTCTTTTAACTGCCCACAAATCTCACAAAATCCGCCGCAATTGTTACATAATATTGTTAAATCAAGTAAGTTCAATTCCTAATTTCTATTTTTTTAAGTTTTAAATAAATATATATATTTTTTCTTCTTTAATTCGTTAAAATATTTTTTTTTAATTCAAATCTTTATGATATTTTGAAATCTCAAGTTGATTTATTTTTTGATTTTGAAAATCATATTTGTATATTTTATAATTTATGTATTATATGTATTTAGATATTTAATTTTGTAACTGTGTATATTTTTAAATTTTAGGATTTTGTATTTTGAGTATTCTAAGCTTCATTAATGACGGAAAATACAACACCCAAACGATTAACAAGAGGTATATATTCATAAAACATATAAATATATTTAATTGAATTTATGGAATAAAATAAAATCATACATTATAACGCGATAATGCTATTATGTTATACATATACATTTAAATATTTCAGATATGTATTTTATTGGAATAGTTATATATTTATCTTTACAAAATATTTATTTTAGCAGGAATATATATTAGTTCTATTTTTCATACATTCAAATACATATAAATTTAAATATTTCAGATATGTATTTGTTAGAATAGTTAAATTATCTTTACAAAATATTTATTTTGGCAGGAATATATATTTGTTCTATTTTCATACATTCAAATACTTATTCCTGTATGTATTTTGTTTATATTTTATGATACAAATTATTCATTTATTATTTACTTTTTCTTATTCTGCTATTTTGTAACAGGAAATAAACTATTTTGTTAAATTTTTTCTTTTTTTATTTCACAAGTTGTTATGGTAAATAAGAATTATGTCTTTTATTAGAATCCTATTATTAATGGAACAGAATAATTATCACTTGAGTTATTTATGGTAACTGAATTTTTATTTGAAATATAATTTCAAAAATTACTCAAATTCCAAATCTTGTATTTGTATTTTGTTACATTTTACCTATGTTAAATATACCACATGACACATAAAATATTGTCATTTTATATAAATAAGTAAATGTTGCTACTTAAACCTATTTCCTTCTAAATTGTTGCTATTTATGAAATTTCCTCATAAATAAATTTGTTAATTTGTGGGCTGTTGATTCAATTTATTTCAAGATTAATTTGTTATTGCAGAGAATCAGGCCCAATGGCAAATTTGTCATTCTTTTATGAAAAATGGGTTATTGGCCCAACTTTCCTTATATATATATATATATATATATATATATATATATATATATATATATATATATATATATATACACAAACTTGTTTGCACATTTTAGGCCCACTGTTTGGTCCATTTCAGATTTTTTTTCATCAAAAAATTCAAGTATGAGGTATTTTATTATACGAATATTCTATGATATATGTATATTATTTCACAAATGTACTCAGCTTATTATTACATTATAATTTATTGATATACTATTATATTTATTTTTACATACTACGTATTTACTATTTATTATTTCACGAATGTACTCGGCGAATTATTACATTATAATTCTTGATATACTATTATATTTATTTTTACATACTACGTATTTACTATTTTAACCCTTTATATATGTAAACTTTAATTTATCTTCTAATCATGTATTTATAAGTACTCATGTTTACATGTCATACATCACATATAATTATTTTGTCATCTACTTACAATGACTAACTTTCCCCATAATTTATCCCCCTACACACATATATATATTACATATATATTTTATATACACATGCATATAAAATATTTATAACTCACTAATAGTTATACATATATAATTCACCCCATACACATTATTTTATTTATTATATATAATTACATGTACACTATTTTACAGTTATTACACATATATTTTTATACTACATATATTTCACATATCATGAGTATATTATATGTATATCATAATTTTAATATACCCACTTACATCTTTCACTACAAAAAAGAAATAGTTTTGAATTATATATTACCATATTTTCTTCAATTTGTTCAAATTACTACTTATCAATATACATATACCCTATATATCACTCTTGTATATCACATATATATCATTTATATATTTTGTATACCTCATACATTTTTTAAAAACTATTTTCAAAAACATACTTTTCTTCCACTCATTTAACACCTCTTTTACCAGGTAATAATGAAGTAAATATTTCCCCCGGTATTTCTTAGATTGAATTTAAGAACTATCTCCGGATAGGCTTCGAGGGATGCCTAACATCTTCCCCTTGAAGTAAATAAAACCCTTACCTAGATTTTCAACGGTTTATTCGCAGACTAAAATAGAGTTTTACATTTTTAAAATTGGTTTTCCTAATGTTTTTTCAAAACATAGGTGGCGACTCTAAACCTTTTAAAACCAGATAGAAGAGCTAGACATTGCAAACATATTTTGACCGGTTCAAAATGTGGGCACGAAAGTGAGCATGTCTATTTTCGACTGTTTCACTTGGTTGGTACCCTCATGAGCTGTTAGTAAGGCCTCCCAGATCTCTTTTGCCGTCTCACATGCCGAAATGCGATTGTATTCATCTAGGCCAATCCCGCACACTAGAATTTTCTTGTCCTTGAGGTATTAACCGTTTAGAAAGAACCTGCTCTGATACCAATTGAAAGTTTATACACGTTCACCAAAGAGAATATGGAACTAGCTCGCTTACCTGATTCCTGAATAGAAAGCTGAAGCTAAATAACACAAGATATTTTACGTGGAAACCTCTTTAGCTATAGAGTTAAACCATGACCTACTCTGTAGAATTTTCAAACTTCAGTAAAATAGCCGGGCAAGTTTAGATTACAAACTCATGTAACCTAGGGATTAACCTCTTAATCCCTTCCCCGTTATAATACATCTATTGTAACCCTTTGCAATAACCCTATTACAAAGACACCACAAGGCTAACTCTAGCCTAACTTCCTGAGAGATTACAACTCAGTAGAAAAAAACTACCCACGACTACTTCTCAAATGAGGAGTAGATTTACTAGTTCAAAACAAAAGACAAGAAATCAACAACCTAGAACTAAACAAATACATTAGATAAAGTGTTGGTTCTTCTGTGTTGTTGATGCTTGTCTTCGAGTGGCCTTTTGGAAGAGAGGAAGTGTCCTTCTAGTGTGTAGAAAAAAGTGAGTGAAAATCTTTGTCTTGTCTCAAGCATATATCAAAGATGAGAGAGAGTGAGAGTATTTATCCAATGGGTAAAGATGAGAAGCATAGCAGGTCTGTCACTATGTTGTGGCAGTATTACAGTAGTGGCAGTCTGCAAAATCCCTTTTGCCAGTTTTAACAAGTTGTCCTTTACCAGTGACATTCCAATCCTTGACTTGATTTCTCGATAGATTTGTCAGATCATCAAAACCAATATGAAGTACTCTATCACTACTCATCTGAATGAATTGATTAAAAAATATAGAGAAAGAGAATATAATAGAACATTACCGAGGAACATTTTTGATCCTTTTCCCCATAAATTAAGTTCCATATAATTATCACAAGTCATGACTCTGGGTGAACAAACCAATCAAAACTAACTTTGTTTCAAAAATATAGTTTGCTCACGTAACCTCGTTGTTAGAATTCTAGTAGTCTAGACTCCTTCAACATATATATGTATGAAGCACAACCATACATAAAACAAATAAATAGAAATTAATATTTGATTTGTAGCTAGCTAGGATTCAAGACCTCTAAAAGTAATTAAAGCACATACATCATCAATCGAAAAGTTAAAAAATATAAGACAAATCAAAGGCGAAAGGAAAAGTGAGGGACTTGGCCCCATTGGCACAAAGATAAATAGACACCATATTTTCTTTAATGCGGACTAAATAACATATAAAACAAAGACAATATTATGCATTTTAGCAGCCTCCAATGTGCTATTTCAGCTTTAACTAATTAGGAAAGTGGAAAAGAGGAAACTACCAAGGAGGATAAAGAAGAGATAATAGAACCAAAACAAAAAAAGAAAAGAGGAAAGAGAACAAGTTGACAACTTGAGAGATTAAAAGGACCAAAAGGCCTTGTTTTTGGTACATAAAAAATTAACTGGAGAGTAACAAAGAATCTTCAAATACATATGGAGTAGATACCGCGGAAAACTGTATCTTGTGGAAATCAAATTAAGGCAGTTAGAGATCTATAATTGAGATTCCATGAGAGACATGTGCAGTTTCCATGAAATAATTGAGTTTGTATCTATTAACAAGTCTAGGCCCCTGCATCAAGTCAAGCTTTGTGAACAAATTTGTATTTCATTCAAACAGCCAGCTTTATTTCAAAATTACAGCCACTCTAGACTCCCTCCACGTATCTAATATTCAACATATGGCTGAAGCTTTCATTCAAGTTCTGCTAGACAATCTCACTTCTTTCCTCAAAGGGGAACTTGCATTCCTTTTGGTTTTTGAAAATGAGTTCCACAGACTTTTGAGCATGTTTTCTACTATCCAAGCGGTCCTTGAAGATGCTCAGGAGAAGCAACTAAAGGACTAGCCACGAGAAAATTGGTTGCAGAAACTCAATGCTACTACATATGAAGTCGATGACATATTTGACGAATATAAAACTAAGGCCACACGATTCTCGCAGTCTGAATATGGGCGTTATCATCCAAAGGCTATCACTTTCCGTCACAAGGTCAGGGAAAGGATGAAAGAAGTGATGAAAAAACTAGATGCAATTTTCATTTGCATGAAAGACTATAGAGAGACAAGCTGCTAGACGGGAAACAGGTGATCATCTTAAATTAGTAATACAGCAACTTAGTTTATATTCATTTTTTGGCAATTATCCAATTCACGTGTGTTTTTGGGGCGAGGGAGAGTTCCAATGATTTTTCCTAAATGTTTGTCTCAAGTCTAACCCTTCCTCAATTTGAAACTGAAAAAAGAAAAAGAAGAAGAGTTGTTAATGTTTACTTAACTTATATGTCATAACATAGAAAGTAATTTCATTAATAAGAAAAGCTAGGAAATGCATTTTTCACTTTGAAATGATGACACCAAGAAATAATTTGTTTTAGTTACTGGTTCATAACAGTGGAACTTAACATGATTTTGTCATGTCTCCTGCTCCTCAGCTCATCCGTATCTCATTATTGTGCAAAAATATTCTCTACTTTCTGCTGACTCCTAATGAGCTTGAATGTAACAATATTCTCGTGTGGACATTGCTTGGGCCAGGTTATGTTTTAACTGAATCAGAAGTTTATGGAAGGGTAAAAGAGGAAGATGAGATAGCGAAAATCCTGATAAAAAATGTTAGTGATGGCCAAGGACTTTCAGTCCTCCCAATACTTGGTATGGGGGGACTAGGAAAGACGACTCTTGCCAAAATGGTCTTCAACGATTAGAGAATAACTGAGCATTTCAATCCCAAAATATGGGTTTGTATCTCAGATTTTTGATGAGAAGAGGTTGATAAAGACAATTATAGGAAATATTGAAAGAAGTTCTCCTGATGTCGAGGACTTGGATTCATTTTAGAAGAAGCTTCAGGAATTAATGAATGGAAAAATGTACTTTCTTGTATTAGATGATATTTGGAATGAGATCAAGAGAAGTGGGCTAATTTAAGAGCAGTCTTGAAGGTTGGAGCAAGCGGTGCTTCTGTTCTAACCACTACTCGTCTTGAAAAGGTTGGATCAATTATGGGAACTTTTCAACCATATGAATTGTCTAATCTGTCTCAAGAAGATTGTTGGTTGCTGTTGAAGCAACTTGCATTCGGATATCAAGAAGAAATAAATCCTAACCTTGTAGCTATCGGAAAGGAGATTGTGAAAAAATATGGTGGTGTGCCTCTAGTAGCCAAGACTCTTGGAGGTATTTTGCACTTCAAGAGAGAAGAAAGAGAATGGGAACATGTGAGAGATAGTGAGATTTGGAATTTGCCTCAAGGTGAAAGTACTATACTGCCTGCCCTGAGGCATAGTTATCATCATCTTCCACTTGATTTGAGACAATGCTTTGTGTATTGCTCACTGTTCCCTAAGGACACCGAAATGGAAAAGGAAAAGCTAATCTCTCTCTGGATAGCGCATGACTTTCTTTTATCGAGAGGAAATTTGGAGCTAGAGGATGTGGGTAATGAAGTATGGAATCAATTACACTTTCGGTCTTTCTTCCAAGAGATTGAAGTTAAATATGGTAATACTTATTTCAAGATGCATGATCTCATCCATGATTTAGCTACATCTATGTTTTTGGCAAGCGCATTAAGCAACAATATCCGTGAAATTAAACGAAAAGATTATACACATATGATGTCCATTGGTTTTGCTAAAGTGGTGTCTTCTTACTCTCCTTCGCTCTTGAAGGAGTTTGTCTCGTTAAGGGTGCTTAATCTATGTTTCTTAGTGTTAGAGTGGGTTAAAGTCCCACATTGGTTGGGGAATGGACTGGTAGTTTGTTTATATGAACTTGGGCAATCCTTCCCTCTTGAGCTAGCTTTTGAGGTTGAGTTAGGCCCAGGTGTCATATCTTTACATGGTATCAGAGCCAGGTCCATTCCCGTTTGGGCTCCCAGTCCACACTCCAGTCGGGCCTGGGTGTGAAGAGGAGTGTTAGAGTGGGTTAAAGTCCCACATTGGTTGGGGAATGGACTGGTAGTTTGTTTATATGAACTTGGGCAATCCTCCCTTCTTGAGATAGCTTTTGAGGTTGAGTTAGGCCCAGGTGTCATATCTTTACATGGTATCAGAGCCAGGTCCATTCCCGTTTGGGCTCCCAGTCCACACTCCAGTCGGGCCTGGTGTGAAGGGGAGTGTTAGAGTGGGTTAAAGTCCCACATTGGTTGGGGAATGGACTGGTAGTTTGTTTATATGAACTTGGGCAATCCTCCCCTCTTGAGCTAGCTTTTGAGGTTGAGTTAGGCCCAGGTGTCATATCTTTACACTTAGCACTTGAGAAATTACCCTCTTCCATTAGAGATCTAATACATTTAAGATACCCGGAATTATCTGGCAATTGGATTCATAGTCTTCCAGAAAGGTTATGCAAGCTTCAAAATCTGCAGACTCTTGATCTAAAGGATTGAAACTCACTTTCTTGTTTGCCAAAACAAACAAGTAAACTTGGTAGTCTCCGAAATCTCTTACTTAATCAGTGCTATAGATTGACTCCTATGCCACCAAGGATAGGATTGTTGACATGCCTTAAGACTGTAAGTTGCTTTGTTGTGGGTGAGCAAAAAGGTTATCAACTCGGTGAACTACGAAATTTAAATCTACATGGCTCAATTGCAATCACACACCTTGAGAGAGTGAAGAATGATATAGATATAAAAGAAGCCAATTTATCTGCAAAAGCAAATCTGCACTCTTTAAGCATGAGTTGGGATTTTGATGGACCACATAGATATGAATCGGAAGTGCTTTAAGCCCTGAAACCACACCCAAATCTGAAATATTTAGATATCATTGGCTTCAGAGGATTCCGTCTCCCAGACAAGATAAAATTACTCAGTTTTGGAAAAGGTGGTATCTATTAAAATTGATGGTTGCAAAAACTGCTCGTGCTTACCACCCTTTGGGGAGCTGCCTTGTTTAGAAAGTCTAGAGTTACATTATGGGTCTGCGGAGTATGTTGAAGAAGAGGATGATGTTCATTATGAAAGAAGAAGGTTTCCATCCCTGAGAAAACTTCATATATGGGACTTTCATAATATGAAAGGATTGCTGAAAAAGGAAGGAAAAGAGATGACAATTTTATATTGCCCTATGTTTGTTTTTCCAACCCTTTCTTCTGTCAAGAAATTAAAAGTTCACGGCAGCACAGATGCAAGAGGTTTGAGCTCCATATATAATCTTAGCACTCTTACTTCCCTCCGCATTGACGGTGACAACCAAGCGACTTCACTCCCAGAAGAGATGTTCACAAGCCTTGTAAATCTCGAATACTTGAATATCTTTGACTTCAAGAATCTCAAAGAGCTGCCTACCAACCTATCTAGTCTCAATGCTTTGAAGCGTCCCCAAGATTGAAAGTTGTGAAGCACTAGAGTGTCTCCCTGAACTAGGGCTGGAAGCTTTAACTTCACTCACACAGTTATTTGTTAAATACAGTAAGATGCTAAAATGTTTACCGAGGAATTGCAGCACCTAACAGCCCTCACAATTGTGACAGTTCGAAAAATGTCCGGAACTGGAAAAGAGGTGTGACAAGGAAATAGGAGAAGACTGGCACAAAATTGCTCACATTCCTGATGTGCATATATATTAGTGAGTCTTTGTTTGTGAATCTCCCGTACGCACTGGTTAGATGTACTTTTTGTGATTTTCTTCTGGAAACAAATCAACTATTTATAAGATCTATTTGTATTATACTTCTAATAATACTTGGTGTAAGATCTATTCACTCTCCTTGCTGCTGTTTTATGGGATATATGCACTAGTTTGGCTAACAGTTGTTGATTATTTATCACTTTCTGAATGAATATTGTGTCAAATGGGAAAAACACCACACAGAACAAAATCACATTTTCTTTTTCCTGTCTGCCTACTCATAATTTTTATTTTTTTGTGAAGGATATAAATTTACCAAAGGGGATCAATTCCATTATTTTATCTAAATCAAGGAACAACCGTCAAAGAGCACTGATATATATCACCTTCTTTTTTTCAATGTGAAATATTTTTCTAGTATTTCTCGTATGGAGAAGAAAAAATAAGCAAATTTTATATATATCTATCTATATATATATATATATTATATTATTATATAATATTATATTATTATTATTATATAATATTATACTATTATTTAATAGGCTTATATTATATTATTCTAATATTATATTATGATATAATATTATATTACATGCGAATATTCATGATTAGTAACATCATCAGATTGTTGACTCGGAGATATAACAGAGTCTAAAATCCAAGTAGAAGGAAAATCAATTTCATCCCATCCAATAAGTCTCCTAGTGGTGACTTTGGACTTAGCAAAATTTGTTTCAAAAATCATAGTCTCATTTGACATATCTGTCTTAATAGGCTTATATTATATTATTCTAATATTATATTATGATATAATATTATATTATTATTATTATTATATAATATTATATTATTATTTAATAGGCTTATATTATATTATTATATAATATTATATTATTATTATTATATAATATTATATTATTATTTAATAGGCTTATATTATATTATTCTAATATTTAAAATTTTAAAATTATTTAAAATTATAACTATTAAATCTTTTATTGTTTAGAACTTGCAAAAGCTTATAATATTTAGTATTTTGAAATTGACTAAAATTTTAGTGCTTAAATATTTCCTTATTTAAATTATATTAAATTTTCTCTTTTTTTTCCTCGATTAATTTGTTGGAGTTAACTTTTTCTAAATTATTAAGTCTATAACTGTCTTCCTAGGGTGCTGTTTTTCAATAAAAAATTAAAAATACGGTAATTCTCAACTTTAATAATACTGGTTTATACACATGCACCTCGTGCGTATCCCTCATATTAATAAGAATAAATATATAAAATAGCATAAATAAGAATGAATTTATAAAAATAGTATAAGTAATATTTAAAATATGTGTTTGTGTAACAATATAAAAATTTAGAAATAAAATTATGAATTTCAAATGATAAATGATAATGTTTAAAAATTAGATTCAATTTAATAGTTCTTTCTTCAGTTTGTTTTAATACTTGTTTCAATGGAAAAAAAATGTTATAGAAATAGCATTTGATTGAAAGGTAAAAAATTCGTTCTCTTTTACATGAGCACTTAAATGCATACATTTTATGTATATATAAATATTAATATTTTCTATATATTTCAAATAAGAAAGAATTTAATACATAAAATTTGGTTAATGTAAAAATCTTAAACAAAAAAATAATTAATTTGTCAACTGTGAGCTTTATTTTTAAAAGGGTAAAAAGGTAGTTAATATTTTGCTACAAAGCTTCGTGCTTTAAATATTTAATAACAACTTAATTTTAAACTTTTCATTTTACCTTTTATGAGATTATTTCAGTTTAATTTTTTTAATCTTTTTGTGTTTAGTCAAACACTTCCATAAATTTAACTTCACATAAATTAAAACGAAAAAAATAGTGTAGGTTTTACAAAAGAGAATGAATAACAAGAGCACTCGATTAATTAGTAAAGACCTATAATAATTAAATAACAATAGTAAATGACAATTTTGTCTATTATAGAATCTTTAATGAAGAACAAAAAGTTCAAACAACATTTCTAAGGACCTTTGTGCTTGTATCTACATAGAATATTTTGTTAAGTAAATAGGAGTAAAATATCATGCATATATTGAATGTTAAATTAGTTGATGAAATCTAAAGAAATAATTAAAGATTATTTCATTGGAAGAATTATTATATCTTCAAACAAAACAAAATTATTTGAAAAAATAACAGTAGAAAAGTAACTGTTGCATTTTTGAACTAAAGTGTTGTCACTGAATCCAACCTCAATCTCTTTGTTTAAAAGTAAGATTAAAACTATTAATGCGCCAGTTATAATATAATAGATTTTATCTTGTTATAAATATTTTTTCACTTTTTGACATAATTATTGAAATGTATAGCATGAACTTTTGTACCCTGCAAAAAAATAAACTTTAATGGTCAAAAAACATATATATAAAAATATAAAATATAATAAAAATAGATAAGGACTCAAACATATATGTAAAAATATAAAATATGAGAATAGAATATAATATGAAAAAAATTATTACAACTTTGTCAACTATGTTATAGTCATTCGCGTGCTTTCTTTTATTCCTTTTTATATTCTTTTACTAATCCAACTTCAATTACTAAGACTTTTATTGTTCAATGAGAATTACATCGCCTTTAGTTGTTAATTGACATAATTTCGTTCATGAAATCCTTTTTCAAATTTTATTGCGAGATTATCTAAAAGAAATTATGCAAAAGAGTCATAATTATAATAATTTATAATTTTATAAAAGAACTCTTTATGAGATGAAGTAATTACTTTACCTGAATTGATGAAACTTGTGAATGTATGAGTAGATGAAGAATATCAGTTACAAATAACATAATTTAAATTAATATAATATTAATATAAGAATCAACTAAAATAGATATCATAGTATCAATATTAGACTCAACTAAAGGAGAAAATTTGAGTTAAATTATTTTGAATATAAACAACTTGAGCTAGCATAATAATTACTATTGTCTTTTTGAATCCACAACATAAAAAAAAATTCATAAGATGAAAAGAAAAGTTAGATTAATACAAAAACATGCAAGATTGGTGATTGAATCAAAGGTGTTGATGTAGAAGAGTTGATGAATTAAATTATGCAATTATAAATCTTTTTATAGAAGTGAAGAGATTATAAATCAAAAAAAATTTTAAAATATAAAAAATTAGGACATTATTATTAAATAGGAGGAAAAAATTTATCAAAAAATATAAAAAGAAAAAAAATTCGTGACTATAAACAAAGAAAAAAAAAGAAGGAAATTTTTACAAAACTTCCTATCATCAGAAAAGAAAAAGAAGTCTTCAAATAAAAAGGAAAAATACTTTCATCGAAGGGGTGTGTTTGTTTTGTTTTTTATTTAAAGATTTACCCTATAAATAAAGTTATGTTACAAGTAAAAAATTTAATATAATAAAATAAGATATTAGATAATTTGGGACAATCAAAAAGAAAAAAAGTGGTAATTTTTTATATTTTTTTAGGTTTACATTATAAATAGAGTTATGCCACAAATATAAAACTTAGTATGAAAATAAGGTGATGAAAATAATTAAAAACAATAATTTTAACAATAATTATGTAAAATAGTAAATGGCATTTTTATCTATTGTGATATTTTTTAATGAAGGGCAAAACATTCAATTAATATTTATAAAGATTTTCACACTTTTAATATAATATAGATTAGTATTGGCACGATAAAAACAGTCAATAAAGAAGAAGAAAGAATTGAAGTAGTGAAATCTATATAAACAAAATAGATTATGTCCTTTTTCTTTTTCATATAAACGGATTTAGGCTAATTTGTAAACATAAGTTCTCTTTCACTTTGTGTTGATTTCTTAGATCTTTGCATATCTTAAGAACTTGGTAATAATGTTTCTCTTCTTTGTTCTTTATTTTTTTTATACGGAGAGTTCTGTAATACGTTCATCGACAAAATCAATATGTTTTTAGTGGTTATTTTTACTAATTTGGATTAGTCTTTTTTTGTTTGGTGGTATAATTTTTCCTTAAGGATCAATTATAAATAAATAATGTGTTTGTGATATGATATCAATTTATTAGTGTCAAAACAACACAATAATAAATCACAATTAGATTTCGCAAGTGTTAATTGTTTAAATCAGTGTTTTCAAAAGGCGTTTTTAGGGTGAATCTTAGGGCGGGGCATATCAAAAATGCTCTGGGGTGCAAATGAAAGGCGTAGATCCATAGGGTACATACCTTAGAATTTGGACGTAAGTCCCGAAAATAAAAGTGTAAGCCATAAATGTTAAATTTATTTTTTATTGTTTTAAAATATTTTTCCCATAAATCATTTCTTTTATTTTTGGTGTAATGATTATACTTTATTCTATGATGTTGTAGTGATTTTTCCTAAAATATATAAATAAAGAAAGCAGTTCTCACAGAAAATGACATGCCATAAATAATTTTAGATGATACGCCTGAAACTGATAGGATAAAAATTTCATAACACTAAGTTCTTGAGGCAATTTTATCCATCTTTTGTTTTATCCATCTCCTTTGAAGTATATAAATAATAATCAGTAGAAATATTAGTTGAGAGTGCGAAGGACTATATGTGGAGATCAATAATGAAATGAATGTGATGTCATTTTAAAGATTATCTCAGCTATTAGCATTTTTTGTGTTATTACTTTTCTCAAATGATAATTATAATATTTTTTTATTGTCATACCCCACCTTGGGAGACATGACTGGTAGCTGGTGCCATATTGGGATCTGAACTGACCTGACTGGGCTTATGCACTTCTGGTGCACGCCTGCTCTTCAAATCAAGAAAACGATGAGCTATATCTTAGCTGTAAACACAGCCTCCGGCCGACAAGACTACATAACTACCTATAAAAAGAAAACAAATGACCAACAACATGCAGTAAAGGGGATCCTATGCGGGCCGACAAGACCACCATGCTGTCTAGTTATGTCATAAAGAAAACAAGTATTCGGAACTATACTATAGCCGACAAGGCTGCTAACTAATAGCTAAACTAGGCCCCACACGTCCATCATGCAAAAGAAAATATACATAGGCCCCACACGGCCAACAACAAAATTAATATTGGAAATATGTAACCTGCAAGCCTCTAAGAGGGGCATAATGATCGGGACGGGTCCCAACCTACCCATAAACTGTACAATTAAAGAACAAACCTTCTAACTAATAACTCCGGGGCAAAAGGAGCTGATTAGACTGCTGACTCGGCTGATGACTAGGGAGATCCTGAACTACATCTAACCGTACCTACAGGCAAGTAATGCAGCGCCCGAAGATGGACGTCAGTACAACATGTACTAAATATGTAAGACAATAAATAAAAATAACTGAGTAATATTGATAATGAAACTGAAACAACTCAATAGGAGGGATAGAGAGTTAATCTGAATAACCTTACAACCTGCTGTATAACTAACAATAAATAATGCAAACAAGAACCTTACCTAGCCGCCATAAGCCTGGAAGGTACAACCAACACTGAATAACGCACTCCGGGTCCCCATAAGCCTTGGCGAGTTCACTTCAGTCTATATACCCCTAACAAGGTCAAAATGTGTCAACGGGTAACTATAGTCAACCTACCAGTCCCCTGGGTCTGCAATTGAGCCCACTCAGCTCCTGATCTGTAGTTGTGTCTGAATTCGGTGGACTCCTGATAACTACACCCTGGGTACCAGGCTCGACGAGGGTCAGTGATGCCGATACAACATAAATATAAGAGTCCAGCCATGGAATGGACTGTAATATGGCCCTTGGGCCTCTGCGTAGTCCCTTGGGACAACATCTAGCTCTTTAGAGCGATCTATATAGCCCCATAGGCAACGATACAGCTAGTAACCCTGGGGTTGGTCACAGAAGGCTATATAGGGCAGGGTCAATCCCAATTTGAACAGGAAACGCTAACCTCAGACTAATAATAGCAGCTAACGACAAAAAGTATGCTTTTGTACGAGAGTCTAGGTCATATTACGACACGACAAAAATAACTTGCCGAAGGAATTCACATTAACATACCTCAAATGCTGATTTTTGATTTAACTGATGAGGTTTAACTTAAAATCGATAGTTCTTTCCAACTGTAACCTTTATGCTGAGAGAATATGACTAATTTCAATACTAAATTCGGCAAATAACGATGACTTTCAATAATCATATCAACTATAATTCAACTTCGAATAATTTGGCCGAAAACCTATAATTTCCCAAGAGTTCAGAAGGAAGAAGTGCTTATCTAATGCCTGTGGCCGTTTAGGCTTCAATTTGGAGTAATTCTGATGACTTTTACTTGGCAGAGTTATGATTTGCCGAGCGAATTTTCGAGAAATAACTCTATAGTAATGCTTCCCATAGGCTTAAAACTCGTTACCCGAAGTTAATTTGAGATTGGACAACGTTTGGTAGTGTAATTGGACGAAAAACTACTAAAACTTACATCTCCTTTTGTCCTTGGCTGAGAGGAATATTGAAGTATGCCTTAGAATTGAATCAAAAGGGTATATATATATACACACAGGTGGTGTCTTAGGGGTGCTTCATTCCGGCCAAGGCGCCATATTGCCTGCCATGCCTCCCAGGGCGCCAGTAGGCCTGGCGCGCCACGCTGGCCAGTACACTGCCGACTGACGCGTCGAGCTGGCCCCTCGCGGCCTAGCCTCGCCCGACCCTGCTTTCGAGGCTCTTTCCACATGCGTCCAACTCTCCTTACTCGTCACAAATCCATGCGTACACCTACTAACCGATAATATTTTACGGGGTGTAACATCCTCCCCCTTTAGGAACATCCGTCCTTGAATGTCATCCTCATGTTTAAAGGAGTTAACTCTTTTAACCAATATTTAGAAAAATTTTGATAGAGTCTCCTCTATATTATGGACTATTCGGAAACCTGAAACGCAGAAAAGTCCAACATAGACGCCTTGCAGGATGCTATAAACAGCTGTTTTACCACAAAGAGGTAGCTAACTAAGTAGTACTGATAACATAAGCAGTAAAATAACAATTGAATAACAATATCACCTTAACTGCATAATCTGAATCAATCCTGCAACAAGTGAGGATATCTAGACCTCATGTAATCCTCAGCTTCCCAGGTCATCTCTTCTTTATTCCTGTTCCTCCATAGTACTTTAACAGAGGCTACATCTTTAGTTCTTAACTTACAAACTTGCCGATCTAGTATGGCAACTGGAGCCTCTTCGTAGGCTAACACCTCAATACCTTGAATATCCTCAACTGGAACAACTCGGGATGGATCTCCTACCCACTTCCGCGACATTGACATGTGAAAGACTAGGTGAACAAATTCTAGCTCTGGAGGTAATTTCAGCTCATATGCCACTCGGCCTATCCTCCGGAGGATTCGATACGGGCCAATAAATCTAGGGCTAAGCTTGCCCTTCTTACCGAATCTCATCACACCCTTCATTGGCGAAACCTTGAGAAATACTCATTCATCAACCTCAAATTCCAAGTCACTATGCCGTACATCAGAATAAGACTTCTGGAGACTCTAGGCTGTTAACAAGCGCTCTATAATGAGTTTTACCTTCTCTTCTGACTGGTGAATCATATCAAGTCCAACTAAATCTAACTCCCTTACCTCGAACCACCTGATAGGGGACCTGTATTTTCGCCTGGACAAGGCCTCATAAGGCGCCATCTGAATTACAGAGTGATAACTGTTATTGTATGCGAATTCGATAAGGGGTAAATGCTCATCCCAACTTCCTCTGAAATCTAGCACACACACCTGTAACATATCTTCGAGCATCTGAATTGTGTGTTCAGCCTGACCATCCATTTGAGGATGGAATGCTGTACTCAAATTAACTTGTGTCCCCAAGCCTTTCTGAAAAGATTGATAGAACCTAGCTGTAAATTGTGCTCCTCTGTCAGAAATAATAGATTCAAGGACACCATGTAGTCGGACTCTCTCTTTAATATACAACTCAGCATAGTCTTCAGGGTAGAAGGTAGTCCTGATTGGTAAGAAATGAGCCGACTTCGTTAATTTGTCAACAATGACCCAAATAAAATCAAACCTATGCCTGGTACGGGGTAATCCCGTCACAAATTCCATGTTGATCGCTTCACATTTTCATATAGGCACTGCTATTTCATGCGTTAGTCCGTTGGGTTTCTCATGTTCAGCCTTTTCTGCTGACAATTTAGGACATTGTGCTACAAATTTCGCTATGCTCGTTTTCATTCCAAGCCACCAGTATATCTCCTTTATGTCATGATACATTTCCGTCGAACCTAGATGAAGAGAGTAACGAGAATAATATACCTCTGTCATGATCTGCTCGCGAAGTCCTGCCACATCTGGAACACAGAGGCGACCTTAAATCTCAAGACCCCGACTTCTGTCAATTCAAATGTCGCTAACTCACCTTGCTGAACCTTATCTATGAGCTGTACTAGGTTAGGATCTTCATACTTTTGCTCTTTTACCTCCACAACTAGGGATGATATTGCGGTATTCTGAATCACATCCCCATTATCCTCTAAGTCTAAAATCCAGACGGCTAAGCTGGCTAACCGGTGCAGTTCTCGAGCCATTTCCTGCTGTTCTGACCTCAAATGTGCCAAGCTTCCCATAGATCCGCGGCTGAGTGCATCTACCACAATATTGGCTTTCCCTAGGTGATATAAAATATTCATGTCATATTCCTTCAGCAATTCTAACCAACGACGCTATCGTAAGTTCAACTCCTTCTGTGTAAACATGTACTGGAGGCTTTTGTGATCAATAAAGATATCCACGTGCACCCCATACAGGTAATGCCTCCATATTTTCAAAGCATGAACTACTGCAGCTAACTCCAGGTCGTGGGTGGGATAGTTCTTTTCATGCTTCCTGAGTTGCCTTGAAGCATAAGTAATTACCTTACCATGCCGCATCAGGACGCATCCTAACCTAACACCTAAAGTGTCACAATATACAACATAACCCTCTGAACCTTCTGGAAAAGCTAAACACTGGTGCCAGCATCGACCTGTTTTTCAACTCCTGAAAACTCTGCTCGCAGGCCTCACTCCACTGAAATTTGGCTGCTTTTTGAGTTAATTTAGTCAAGGGCGCTAACAGGGTAGAAAATCCTTCCACAAACCTCCAGTAATACCCGACTAATCCCGCTAAACTGCGAACTTCTGTTAGAGTTGTAGGTCTAGGCCATGTCTTTACCGCCTCAATTTTCTGTGAATCAACCTGAATACAAGACTTTGATATGATATGGCCCAGGAAAGCCATGGAATTCAGCCAGAACTCACATTTAGAAAATTTTGCATACAACTGGTGATCTCTGAGAGTCTGAAGTACCGTTCGCAAATGATTTCTTATTCTGCTTCTGAACGGGAGTACACCAGGATGTCATCGATAAATACTATCACAAACAGATCTAAATACGGCCTAAAGATGCTGTTCATCAGATCCATGAACACACCGCTAGGGAATTTGTCAACCTGAAGGATATGACTAGGAATTCAAAAAGATCATACCTGGTCCTAAAAGCTGTCTTCGGGATATCTTTCTCCCGAACCCGTACCTAGTGATATCCGAACCTTAAGTCGATCTTGGAGAAATATTTCTCCCCTTGCAACTGATCAAACTGATGTGACGTGATTTTATGGCACTTTCGACGCTTAAAACCAAGAAAATATGTAAATTCCGGATATGTTTATGTTGATATGACTTTTTATGTTAAGCGTTGCAGGAAAACAGGTCCAGAACATGAAATGGGCAAAGTAAGGAAAAAATGGACCAAAATGCAGACTGCTAACCAGGTCATGAGTCATCGTCCCAATGAATGACTCGTTCCTGGAGTTGTGGGAGGAGATCAAGTTTTCATGTGAAGAACCAGTGTATCCGACGAGTTGAAGGCACGACTCGATACATTTGGTAACGAGTTGTTATGCCAGTCTTGAAGAATGGGAAGAAAATTTCTAAAAAATACTTAGGGAAGACAATGAAAGACATAACGAGTAGTCAGGAGACATGACGACTCATCATGAGATGCTGGGAGCACCTATGAGGTACACTGGAGAATTTGGTGATTCAAGGCCACGAGGGACCTAAAGACTCGTGCCTTAACCTGACGAGTCGTTAGGTGACCCATTACCATGACAGGATAAGTTGCCGAGGATGACTCAATTTCACTGGCCACGACTCGTTAGGAGACCTAACGAGTCGTTACTTGAACCGTTACCACTGCCGACTGGATTCCATTTTTAGTTAGGAAAAGTTTTGTTTGAAATTATAAATACATTATTTAGTTTTATTTTTGAAGTACATTTTATTTTAGTACTTTTCATGTGGATTTTGGTGTTGTTAACTACCATTCTTGGTAGAAACCAAGTTAAATTTTGTTCTTGATTTTAAGGATTAAAACAACATTGAAGTTTTGCTCATTGGTTTTTGGTGATTTATTCAATTCAAGTGGTTTTATTCTATAAATATTTATAAGTTGCAATTATGATTTCTTCCATTTTGTGGTTATGATCATACAAGTGACGTGCCCACAAGTGTACGGGTCGTGCAAGTAATATAGTGGCTCTTTTTAAGAACCGGAATGTCGAACCCACAGGGACTGGACCCATTCCTCTAACTATCCATTACAATTGTGATCTTAAATACCAAAAAATGTTGGTTATAGAAGTTTTCGAGGGAGATTTTTAATTAAGTCTAAATTTGGTCAACGAAATATTCTGAATGCACTCTAGGAGCAACGTAGAGTTAAAACCAGATAATCATGCGATGCTACGATTTGCAATAGGTTAAGTATGCAACTATCGATTATTATTTCACATAATTAGAATTGCATGTTCATGGTCTTTCGAGCCTCTAAACACTTCAAACTAGTTTCACTGCATCATTGTGAGCGAGGATGCTAATTTCTAGTTCGCGGGCAATTAATTATGTTGTGGTTTACGGGGAAACGATTAGGGACTTTCGTGCGTCTAACCATTTAACTCAACTTACCCTCACAACTACTTCTTCGAGTGGTGATGTGATAATCCTAAGTTGGTCTCTTAATAACCCCCATTTTATCAACCAAGCAAGGTGTTAGATATATTTCTATCCTAACACGAAATTATATCGTGAGATACAAACATGCTCCTTACATTCTCATGTCCTGACCTAGGTAATTCTTTCTCAAGCAATTGCCCAAGCTAACGTATATGTTTTCATGGCGATCAATCATAAAAACAACCAACAATCCAGAATGCAAGACAAAAACAACAATCAATAACTTAATTCCAAAACAATTTCATTAAATCACAATCATAATTCATGGCTTCAACCCTAGAGGAAGGGTTCTATATGACCATTTTACATCTTATTTACGAGGTGTAATTTGGGTGACATTAAATTTTGGCGCTGTTGCTGAGGAATACGACTTAGGCTTTTGTTAATTGTGTTTGCTTTACTGTTGGTCCTTATTTCCTTTTTATTTTTTTTGTTGTTTTTGTTCTTAACAGGTCTTAGGTTTGTGCATGCCCACTATAAGGAGCCAAGGAAAATCACTGGTTCCAATTGATCACAAACTTGAACAAACACTTCGAAATTTGAGGAGAATGGCCAATGTGCATGAGCAAAAGACAGTGGAACAGGCTACAGCCAGGATGTGGCTGAGGAACAAGCTCGGGCAAGAGATCGAGATTTAGCAAGGGTTGCTGAAGAGCAACGCCTAGCTGCCGAAGCTTAGCGAGCTAGAAGGAACATAGGTCCAGATCAACAGAGGCACCAGTATTTCGATGATGACGATGATGCTGATATTGATGAAGCCGATGCCACTGGAGCTATTATCCCTCCCTCTTTGCCTGCTGGGGCAAAGTTTGGCATTACTAGTGCTATGATCCAATTGCTCAATATGAAGGGGATATTTGCGGGTCATGCAACTGATGATGCACATATTCACTTGACTAATTTCGTGGGTATCTGCAAAGCATACAAACAATCGGGAGTGAGTCAGGGTGCGATACGGATGAGGTTATTTCCCTTTTCATTAGGGAGTGAGGCAATGCTCTGGTTGGCTGAACTACCCAACGATTCTATCACTACATGGAGGGAGTTGAAAAGAGCTTTTCTTGAAAGGTTCTTCCCACCTTCTAGAGCTTTGCAATAGAAGGATGAGATATACAACTTCAGACAATTAAATTCTGAGGCACTTCACGAGACATGGTTGCGGCTCAACAAGAAGCTCAAAAAGGTTCCCAACCATAGGATCCCAGATGATACATTGTTGGAGATCTTCTATAGGTCTCTAAATGCTAACACCAAGGCGGTGGTTGATACCATGCCTGGCGGAACATTCATGAGTCACACTTACACTAAAGCTACTGAGGTCCTTGATAGAATCACTAAAACCAATTGCGCATGGCACACAAGATAGTTAGAGGCTCCAGTTGGTACTTATGCGGTAGGTATGTCTGCGGAACAGAGAAGGAAGGATGAAGAGTGAGATCAAGATATTGATGAGATAAGGAACACAATGGGGCTGCTTGCGAAGAATTTTAAGGGAGCTGGGGCTCAAAAGGTGAATGCTGTGGATTCTCAGGGTAAGGCCTCAAGAAATGATGGAGGCGAATCAGAATTTGAGGAGGAAGCAAATTATCTGAATGACCAAGGGGCGGGTTTTCGAACTAACACACAAGGGTATAATCAAGACTCTTGGTGTCAAGGTTAGGGGAACCAAGGTCGGAACTACTATAGAGATAACAATTACAATCGAGTCCAATATAGAGACAATGGAGACTGGAAAAAGCGTGAGGAGTACAAGAATGACAAAAGCGGTCTATATGTTCCTCCAAGGAAGTAAGCCAGAGTCTAGTTGTTCAAGGGTGGAAGACATGTTGTTTAAGGTACTTAAGCAAATGGAGGCGACAGATGGTCATTTCAAAGAACTCCGTGCTGATATTTCTGGTATGAATCAAAAAGTGGAATCACATGCCGTGGCCATTAAGCAGATTGAGCAGTAGCTTAGTCAGATGTCTGTTGCTATGAACCAGAGGCATAAGGGCTCTCTGCCTAGAAATACAGTTCAAAATCTAAAAAATGACAGTCATTGCATGGAGGTCAATACTAGGAGTGAGAAGGCGACAGTTGATCCTCCAAGGTCTGTTATGACTGATGAGATAGTTAAGCCCATAGAGATTGATGATGACAAGGTGGCGGACTCCGAGGAGCATATTTTGGTTTATGATTCCATATATATGAAAGATCCTAGTAATGCAAAGGAGCATGGGTCTGGCAAAGAGAAGGAGAAGGAAGTACCTCAAAAGATCACACCTATTCCTAGACCTCTTCCCTCTTTTCCACAGAGGTTGAAGAAGAAGGTCGAAGATGGAAAGTATCACAAATTCATTTCAATGCTGAAACAATTTTCTGTGAACATCCCATTAGTAAAGGCACTTAAGTAGATGCCTGACTATGCTAAATTCATGAAGGATCTTGTCACTAGAAAGAGGACCGTGAGCTTCGAACCTATAGATAATTTGCACCACTATAGTGCAATAGCATCTCGTTCTCTTGTTCAGAAAAAGGAAGACCCTGGAGCTTTCACCATATCGTGCACTATTGGAGCCTTTAATTTCGCTAAGGCATTATGTGATCTGGGTGCTAGTATTAACTTGATGCCTTTAGCAATATTCAGACAGTTGGGCTTGGGAGTCCCCAAACTGACTACAATGTGACTTTTGTTGGAAGATCGCACGGTGAAAAATCTGGTGGGGATTTTCTATGATGTCCTAGTGAAGCTAGAGTCCTTTATATTTCCAATCGATTTTTTCATTTTATATTGTGAGGTTGACTTCGAGGTCCCCATTACTTGGGGCGACCATTCCTCGCTACCGGATGTGCTCTTGTAGATATGGAAACTGGACAGCTGGAATTCTGGTTGAACAATGAGGAGGTGACATTGAATGTATGCTGGTCCATGAAGCAGCCAAATGACATGAGAGCGGTCTTAGTGATTGATGTTGTGGAACTTGAGTTTCCAATTATGCCCATTGGAGAGTTAGTGACTATTGAGGACTTAGTTGAAGTTTTGATGAATGTTGGTGTTGAGGAGACCTATGGGGGTGAAGAGATAGTTAATGCACTTGCTGGTATGGGTTCATACACCTATGCTCCAAATAAGATTGATCTTGATCTGAAGAATCGGGTGACTCCACCGACCAAGCCATCAATTGAGGAGCCTTCGGTATTGGAGCTCAAAGCACTCCCGTCTCACTTGCGGTATGTATTTTTGGGGACCGGTAACACTTTAATGGTCATTGTTGCAGCCAACTTAGAGGAATGGCAAGTGGAGGCTTTGGTCTCTATTTTGAAGAGATATAAAAAAGCCATCGAGTGGACCATTACAGACATTATTGGAATCCCATCCAGTATTTGCACTCATAAGATCCAGCTAGAGCCAGATTGTATTCCGAGCATTGACCATTAACGTAGGTTGAATCCACCTATGCAAGAGGTGGTCAATAAGGAAATCATCAAGTGGTTAGATGCGGGTATGGTTTACCCTATTGCTGACAGCAAATGGGTGAGCCCAGTTTAGTGTGTGTTTAAGAAAGGAGGAATCATGGTGGTCCCAAATGCTAACAACGAGCTCATTCCACTCAGACCAGTCACCGGTTGGAGAGTATTCATGGACTATAGGAAGTTGAACTATTGGACCCAAAAAGATCACTTTCCTATGCCTTTAATGGATCAGATGCTAGACCGACTTACAGGAAGAGGATGGTACTATTTTCTTAATGGTTATTTGGGGTACAATCAGATATCTATAGCCCCCAGTGACCAAGAGGAAACCACTTTCACCTGTCCATATGGTACATTTGCTTTCAAGAGGATGTCGTTCGGGTTATGTAATGCACCCACCACTTTTCAACGCTGCATGATGTCCATATTTTCTGACATGGTGGAGGACACCATTGAAGTCTTTATGGATGACTTTTCAGATGATGGTTTGGCTTATTTGAGCAAGGTGCTGCAGCGATGAGAAGAAACCAACTTGGTGCTTAATTGGTAAAAGTGCTATTTCATGGTCAAAGAAGGTATAGTGCTAGGCCACAAGATTTCTGGTAAGGGTATTGAGGTGGACAGGGCCAAGATCGAAGTAATTTCTAGTCTACCACCTCCAATTTCTGTAAAGGGTGTTAGAAGCTTTTTGGGTCAAGAAGGGTTTTATAGGAGATTCATCAAGGTTTTCTCAAAGATTGCACATCCTTTGTGTAAACTACTTGAGAAAGAGGTGAAGTTTGTTTTTGATGAGGCATGTCTGAAAGCTTTTGAATGCCTAAAGGAGAAATCGACCACTGCCCCAATCATAGTGGCACCTAACTGGTCCTTACCGTTTGAGATTATGTGTGATGCTAGCGGAGTGGCCCTAGGAGCTGTTTTGGGCCAAAGGCATGAAACGATTTTTCATTCTATTTATTATGCTAGCAAGGCTCTTAATGCAGCTCAGAAAAATTACAACGTGATAGAATAGGAGTTGTTGGCTGTAGTATTTGCACTCGAGAAGTTTCAAGCTTACTTGCTTGGAACCAAGGTGATAGTCCACACAGACCATGCAGCTCTGAGATATTTGATGGCGAAGAAGGATGCCAAGGAGCGGTGGACTCAATCAAGTTCTGTTGCTACAATAGTTTATGTTTGAGGTAAAGGATCGGAAGGGGACCGAAAACCAGGTGGTGGATCACTTATCAAGATTGGAAGCAGATGCAGCACTTCGGGATGAGCTTGACATAGATGATGCATTCCCCGACGAGCAGGTTTTAGTTGACTCACAGGATCTCATCCCATGGTTTGTAGACTTCGCTAATTAACTAGTGAGTGGTGTTGTATCGAAAAACTTATCTTTTCACCAGCGGAAGAAGTTCATGTCTGATGTGCGGAAGTTTTTCTGGGATGAGCCTTACTTATTCCGCATATGTGCTATGGGGTGATTCGGAGATGCGTGCCTGAGGTAGAGATGTTGAACATATTGGAGGCTTGCCACTCATCCCCTGTTGAGGGTCACCACAACGGGATTCACACAACCCACAAGATTCTTCAATGTGGGTACTATTGGCCAACCATTCACCAGGATGCACAAGATTTTGCAAAGGCATGTGATGCATGCCAAAGGCAAGGAGTCATATCAAGGAGGCATGAGCTCCCTTTTATTCCCATCCTTGTCATTTAGCTGTTTGATGTGTGGGGCATTGATTTCATGGGCCCATTTATAAGCTCAAACGGGATGAAGTACATACTGGTTGCTGTGGACTATGTTTCAAAATAGGTGGAGGCAATTGCACTTCAAATAATGAAGAGAAGAGCGGCACAACATTCTTGAAGCGGAATATTTTTGCCAGATTTGGGATTCCCAGAGTCATCATTAGTGATGGGGGTTCTCACTTATGCAACCGATTGTTTCGGACTTTACTAGAAAAATAGAGGGTGAAACACAGGGTGGAAACACCCTATCATCCACAATCTAGTAGGCACGTTGAGGTCTCCAATCGAGAAATAAAGACCATCTTAGCTAAGACTATAAATGCTAACTGGACAGATTGGTCTAGGAAGCTAGATGATGCTTTATGTGCTTATCCGACCTCATTCAAGACTCCTATAGGTATGTCTCTGTATCATCTTGTATATGGGAAAACATGTCATCTTCCGGTCGAACTTGAGCACAAAGCTATGTGGGATCTCAAGAAGCTGAATTTGAACTGGAGTGAAACTGCGAACTTGAGGCTTGATCAGTTAAATGAGCTAGATGAATTTCGTTTGAAAGCCTATGAGATTTATGAAATTTATAAACTAAGGATGAAAATTCAGCATGATAGGAAGATTGAGAAGAGAAAGTTCATCCCGGGTGATATGGTGTTACTATTCAATTCTAGCTTCGCTTGTTTCCTGGCAAGTTAAAGTCCAAATGGTTAGTTCCTTTTCGAGTGGTCCAAGTATTCTCCTATGGGGAAATAGAATTGGAAAACCATGAAGGCAAGTGATTTAAAATGAATGGTCAACGGGTGAAAGCATATCTGGGGAGGAGCGAAGAAATTAAGCTGGTAGATCTTTGGGCTCTGGGTGAAGTCTGAGTAATCGAGTGGGGGGGGGGGGTGAGGAATTTCATCATGCCGTGATGTTAAATCAGGTGCTGTATGGGTGGTAACCCATGGAGGTATTTTGGTGAAGTCTGAGTAATTAAAATACCCGCGTCGTGCCACGACGTTAAATCAGGCACTTCTTGGGAGGCAACCCAAGTTGTAATTGTAAGATAAATATAATGTTTACGTGTGCTGATGTGTGTAGGTGATTAAGATGGGAAATTTGAAGCTGGAACCAAAATTATGAACTTCAGTTGCTGGTGTCAAAAATCACAGAACGAGTCATCATTTGACTTAATGACTCGTCAAGTCAACTCGTGGTCACTGATACTGAAAACAGGGTAGAGACGGTTGACCCAACGACTCGTCGCTAGTGACAATGAGTCGTGAGGTCCTCTGTTAAGTTTACTGGTTCAATGAAGCACTTAAGCTGTAAAAGGTAACAACGAGTGACTTAATGAATCATGGGGCAACCCAACGATTCGTCAAGTGACCCATCAAGACAACACTAAGGGTCCATCAGAGCACAGGGCCAACGACTCATGGGGTAACACCACGAGTCGTTGGATGAGCGGTTAGGTCCTAGATAAGTTTTCTAAACCCAATCAATTGAACGAACACCCAAATGAGTCGTTGCTTTGCTTAATGACTCATCACGTGGGCCGTGGTATATTTTAATTAAACCTTCCACCCGAACCAATCCACGTTCAAATAGGATAATTTAATTTTCAAAACATATAAGACACCCGATTGTGCCCTCTAATTTTCTTACACGAACTTAAACCGAAATTCCAACTCAAAGTTTTCCCACTTTTTGTCCTCCCAAATCACCATCCACTAGATCTCAAAATCATGCATCAATCTCATTCAATCAAGAGCACTCTCACAGCCAATCACTCTCACTGCTTGAAAGTTCCAGTTTAAACTTCATCCTCATCCTAAAATTGTAAGTATACACTTCCTTAGTTTATAAATGTTACTTGACCTATTCATCCCTATAAAACCACAATGTCCTTGATGATTTATGAGTCATACCAGATGAAAACCCTAGGTTGCATTGAACTTAAAAGCATGCTTAAAAGTTAATGCAGTATGATAAGAAATTTTGTTTTTGTGCTGGTGGGATTGAAAAGAATAGTTGATGATGAACATGGGTATGGGTTGCTTTAAATCTAGTGATGAAGCCTCATGTAACGACTCATGGGCAAGCCCAAAGAGTCGTTACATGACCCATCACCACCACTGTAAGTAGACTCTTGAGCATGAGCCACATAACGAGTCGTGGTATCACCTCAAGACTCGTTGTGTAGCTTGTGCTGAGTGGGGAAATGGGAGATGTAAAACGTCTACCTCACGAATGGTATAACGACTTGTTGCCATAAGTAACGACTCGTCATGACCAGTCGTTGGGTCCACTGGTTCAACAAAGGAAAAGTTGACCTGCAGACAACGAGCAACATCACGAGTCGTGCCAGTGGCAACGACTCGTTGAGTCCCTCGTCCAGTTTGCAGGAACACAGTTAAAATCTCATTTTATTTCATCTCATATTGCATACTAACTGTCATTCCATAGGTACAATGGCACCGAAGGGTACAACAAAAAAGTTCCGGCCAAGAAACAGGGGCCAGAGAAAAGTTAGCCCTCATATCGCAGACTTAGGGACGATCCCTCATCCTCCGAAGAGTTGAGTGACTCAGTGGAGGAATACCAGATCTCAAAGGAGAAACTCGAGAGGAGATCAACCGAGACTAGGATGCAACAACCAGCCAATCTGACATCCCTGGTCGCATCTCCTACCCCACTTGTGAGAGACCCACCTAGCCGAGCAGAAGAGAATGTTAGGGCCACAGTCCGGATTGCCCCTGAGGGCACCACAGCTACGACAAATGCAGAAGGTGCTGATGAATCACGTGCCCAACAGGGGAGAACAGATGATGAGTTGACGGAGACCTCACACACATCTACTGATCAACTACAGATGGTGAGGCGATGGTGTCCATGGTATGTGGGCCATTTACAATAGGGACATGGCTCCTAATTAAAAGGGCCATCTGAAGAGGAGCATTTATGAGGATCCTAGACTGGTCACCACAGGGATCAAGGACCTCCACAAGCTGTAGGAATTGTTTGAGAGATACAGGTTCGGGTGGTTGACTGAGCCATCTGGGAGCTACAACCCTTTTTTGGTCAGAGAGATTTATGCTGCCTACGCAACCACGTTACAACGTCTGGCCTCGGGAGGAAGAAGAGGGTGTTGATTCGAGAGAAACCGTAGACATCTCTAAGAGGACCATCTCTAGGCTGCTCTATGATCCAGACTATCAGGCCGCAATGAACACAACCGAGTTTGATCATAAACTGTTTGAAATCAAGAATGTCAAAATCAAGAAACTGAACAGTGAAGAACGTATCAGGAACTACACTTGGCTGTCATGCATCATTGCCACACGGGGTCCATTAGTTGAGTGGTTGCATGGCACCGAGTCATAGAGAAAAAAGGCCACACTGAACTTCCAAGCTAAATTCTGGTGGTCATTGGTTCGACACAGGCTGGTATCAACCAATAATGACAATGTGTTTTCACTTTACAAAGCCACATTGGTAGCGAGCATTATGGAGGGGTACGACATAAACTTCCCACGAAATATTATTAAGGAGATTCGGGAGCGGACGATAGTAGACAACACCACCATTCCCTTTCCATGCCTCATTGATCGACTCTGTAGGAGTCAAAGGTGCCATAGTTGTCGTCGGTTGATCAGCAATTGGTGATACATAAGATCACCGATATCGGGTTGATAAGAGACGAGACAAACCTGATTTCGAGAGTGGGGAGTTAGTCTACCGCATCCGCTGGAGTGACTTTATTGGTAGCGGCATCGAGAAACAGTATGTAGACTGAGGCTGCACTATTTACCGAGTTTGCGGCAGAGCCCACAGAGGCCAAAGATACTGGTATCCAGCTTGAGGCTACAGATGCAACCGACATTCCCGCACCTGCTGAGGTTCTAGAGTCTTCATCTATAGCAGCAACACCTCGACCACCTGTTTCACCCTTACGTGCTTCTCTAGCTGTACTAGTTACAATTTCTCAAGAATTCCTGACTGACATGGCTAGGCGGCTGGCTAAAGCTAAAAAACAACAAGCACACATGACTCTTCAAGTTAAGGTACTAATGGAGCAGGTAAAGCTGTGGGTTACAAAGGAGTTGGAGGTGCTCTCTAGGTCAGTGCATGGTCGATTGGATTCCTTTAGGAGGCGTATGGATGAGCTCCTTGCACAGTTACAGGCACTCGACCTGGCGAGATGGTATGCGGAGGTAGCAGCACTCTGAGATGAGGTATGGGAGTTGTCCACACAATAGGTAGCTGCGATCCCTCCACCCGTGCTTCCAGTGATTGATGACGAGAGTGAGGAAGATCTACCACCAATAGTTGACTTTATCACTGAGGAGCCGGTGGCGCAGGATAAGAGCAAGAGGCCTTGTGAGGAGGCAAGTCTTGATAAGGATGATTCTTTACTCCGTGAGTAGAAGTGAGAGCGGAAAGAGATAGAGGCAGCACTGCAGTTATCCAGAGATGAGGCTCGACAGAGGGCCGCAATTGAGGAAGCAAGATCTCGTGGAGAAGGTACGAGCTCAGTAGGTTCTGAGAATTCACCGGTTCAGCCCGGTGGAACTGGAGATGAAACTGGAGGTGTATCTGCACCCTCCACTGACCAGGTCCCAAACGCCTAGGTCGCACAAGTATGTTCCCTATTTACATGTTTTATTTTTATATATGTGTCGAGGATGACGCATGCTTTTCTTGATGGGGGTGGGGAGGGATACCTGTGTATTTTTGCTGAACATAACCCGAGGAATTTTCTTATCAAATATCTTTTCCCTCGGGTGTTCCTTATCTAATAGAACCGACACGTTTAGGTTTTTGTGTTTGTTTGTGTCAATCAAAAGAAAATTAGGTGAACTTAAGGCAGTCAATAGCATGAATTTTGAAATTGTTTGAACTGATAATGTGATACCCCTCCTAATTTTTTAATGTATGTGTGTTAAAGTAGACAAGAATGACTTTTGTGAATCTTTGCATGGCATTAATACTGTGAACATATTTACCATTGTGTGACTACCTGAACTTGAAGTTAGTAGAAGTGATGATGTTGACTTGTGCATTGTGTGAGTAAGGTTTAATAGCTAAATTCTGCTATGTGTGTCAATCTAGAACTTGCCTGGCCTGTCGTACCGAGGTATAGGATGGGAAACTAGGAAAGAATCATAGGCCATTTTTGATGAATGAGTTCACTTTAGCCTTAAAAGACCTACCAAATAGAAATAAATATCCCTTGATCCCAATTTTAAGCTTAAATTGACCCTCTTTTTTGTGAACACCAATTCACCTTTCTGCTTTGATTAAAAAGAACCTGTTTTGGCCCTGGGAACCTCAACTCAGGCAAATCGCCTAAGTTGAGGATATCTATCATAAGGGTGATTAAGAAGAGAGGTGGAATGAAATTGGGTAATGAGAATAAAAAGGGCGGGTGCTGTATGCAATAATGAAGAAAGAAAGAAATTTCGTGATAAAGAAAAAAAACGAAGAAAAAAGGAATGTCAAAAAAACATAAATGAAGTTTCTTGAAGGAAAAAAAAAGAAAAACTGCACTCGTACTTGCAAAAGAGAAAAAAAAGAAGGAGCAAGTGTAATAAAAAAGGGAAAACAGGGGAAAAATATGAAAAGAAGGTTAAGAGTGGAGCCAAAGTGTGTGTAGTGCCAAGGAGAGTTAAGCTACTAGTCCCATATGTACCATACCCAAACCTGAGCCTACATTACAAGCTTAAAAAGTCCTATAGTGATCCTGGTTAACCCGTCTGAAAATTGAGGTACTGAAAGTAAAGGCAAGCTTTATTTATGAGAGCGAATGTGCTTTTAGCTAGTCCCAAGAGAAATATATTGACATGATCATAAACACATTGTGTGAGTGTGGGACTTCTTTGTGGTGAGAGCACTTGGGTCAACAAAATTGTCTGCAAACTGTTTGGGTCAGTGTTATAAAATTAGGTGCATGGTTGCAAGTGACAGTACATTGCCAATATTTTGAATCCTCTGTGTCATGGTTGCAAATTTTACATATGCATTATGTTTTGATTTTGTATGATAAAAGAGGGGTTAGAAATTTTGGTTTGATTAAGAGATGTGACTGTCATAGGTTTCCTAGAGTTCTTTTGATTAAAGCGTCAAAGTGGTTTTATTTTATTTATTTTTGCCCGAGGATATGCAAAAGTTCTAAGTTGAGGGTGTTGATGTGTCATGATTTTATGGCACTTTCGACGCTTATAACCAATAAAATATGCAAATTTTGGGTATGCTTATATAGATATGATGTGTTTGTGTTTGTGTTAAGTGTTGCAGGAAAATAAGTTCGGAACGTGAAATGGACAAAGTAAGGAAAATGGACCAAAATGCAGGCAGCTACCCAAGCCACGAGTCATCGTCCCAATGGATGACTCGTTCCTAGAGTCGTGGGAGGAGATCAAGTTTTCATGTGAAGAACCAATATATTTGACGAGTTGAAGGTAGGACTCATTACATCTGGTAACGTGTCATTATGCCAGTCGTGAAGACTGAGAAGAAAATTTCTGAAAAATGCTCAGGGAAGACAACGAAAGACATAACGAGTCCTCAGGAGAGGTGAAGACTCATCGTGAGATGTTGGGAGCACCCGTGAGGTACACTGGAGAATTTGGTGATTCAAGGCCACGAGGGACCTAACGACTTGTGCCCTGACCTGACGAGTCGTTAGGTGACCCATTACCATGACAGGATAAGTTGTCGAGGATGACTCAATTTCATTGGCCACGACTCGTTAGGAGACCTAATAAGTCGTTACTTGGTCTGTTACCATTGCCGACCTGGATTTCGTTTTTAGCTAGGAAAAGTTTTATTTGAAACTATAAATACATTATTTAGGTTTATTTTTGAAGTATAGTTTATTTTACTACTTTTCACGTGGATTTTGGTGTTGTTAACTACCATTCTTGGTTCAAGAAACAAAGTTTGTAATATTTTTCTTGATTTTAGGGATTAAAGCAACATTAAAGTTTTGCTCATTAGTTTTTGGTGATTTATTCAATTCAAGTGTTTTCTTCTACAAATTTTGTAAGTTGCAATTATGATTTCTTCTATATTCTATGATTGCGATCATACAAACATGAGTAGCTAAACCCATAACTAGGATGGTTGGAGCCATGATGAATTAATACACATAAATAAAATACTTAGTGATTCTTGAACGGAGTTTATGAGTGTATTGTTTTTCCCTTCGTTTTAATTGCTTCTTAATGGTCGAAAACATTGGAAATGGCCTTATTCTTACTCACCGGATCAAGGGAGTAATGAACGGGAAAAGGGACTAACAACGGAGATTTGAGGCTATCAACCCTCATCTAATAGCTTGACCTTGTCCGGCAATAGATAATCCAATATCAAGGGTAAGGGTTAATTAAGCATACACCCGTATACGGACCAAGTTGCATGGTGATAATCATCTAGACAGTGGACCAACCATTTAGGCGAATTTAACTTACCAATATTGCATGCTAAACACCGAAATAGATCACTAGTGTAAAAGCCTCGTGGTTATGAAGTCATGGGGAACACGATCCTAGTCACTTTGTTGATTGAATACAACCGAAATTGATTTAAACATCTAGTAGTCTCTACTTTTGTTTATTATTTTGTGTTTCAAACCTTCTCCCTTAGGAAATAAGTAATCCAAAAGTATTATAAAAATGCATTAACTAAAGTTCTCGTCATATTCCTCATGGGATTCGACCCCAACCCTAGTTGGGTCCTATATTTGACATTGATCGCTTTATATCTCATTTACGAGGTGTAATTTGGGTGAAATCACAAACAAGTCATCTATTTTGGGGAATGGGTATTTATTCTTAATAATAACCTTGTTCAATTGACGATAGTCTATGCACATGCGGAGGGAGCCATCTTTATTTCTCACAAACAAAACTGGTGCACCTCATGGTGACGTACTCTGCCTGATAAAGCCCTTATCTAACAGATCTTTCAATTGTTTCTTCAATTCTCTCAATTCAGCCAGAGCCATTCGGTATGGAGGGATGATATAGATTGAGTACCTGGTAGCAAGTCTATAGAGAAATCAATTTCCCATTCTGGGGGGATACCAAGTTCGTCTAGAAACAGAAATCAATTTCCCGTTCTGGGGGGATACCAGGAAGTTCGTCTAGAAACTCATTAACCACTAGAATGGACTGTAGAGTTGGGGATTCTGCTTGCATATCCTGAACCTTGACAATATGATATATACAACCCTTTGCTATCAACGTTTTTGCCTAAAGATAGGATATGAACCTACCTTTTGGCGTAGCTTCACTACCCTTCCATTCTCGCACTACCTCCCTTGGGAAGTGGAGTCGAACTGCCTTGGTGCAACACTCTACATATAACATGGCGCTAGCCAATCCATACTAATAATTGCATCAAAATTGATCATTTCTAACTCCACTAAATCTGCTAAAGTCTGGCGACCAACAACCTCTACTGTGCATCCCCGGTAGATCTTTTTAACTATAATAGAATCACCGACAGGCGTAGACACTAAAAAAGGTCACTGAAGCAATTATGGAGTTATACCAAACTTCTAAGCCATTAATGGGGTAACATAGGGCAAAGTGGAACCTGGGTCTATAAAAACATAAACTGAGTGAGAGAAAATGTCCAGCATACATGTCATAACATCCATCGACGAATCTAACTCTTGTCGCGCCGGTAAAGCATAAGTGCGATCGGACCGCTACCTGAACTAGATGCCCCTAACCCGCCTCGGCCTCTGTCGGCTGAAACTGAGGGCCTGTGCCCTGCTGAAGGTGCTGAGGCATATGACCCTGTTGAAGATCTATCCTGTCGGTCGCGATCACCCTGACCTCTAGCTGGACAATCCCTCATCATGTGACCCTCTTGTCCACTAGTGTAACAAGCGGTGGAACCATACCTGCATGCCCCAAAATGACGTCGACTGCAGATAGAACAATGTGGCATAGTAGGCTTGCTCTGATTTGACCCCCTCTGTTGCTGAGAACCTAATGCCCGTGAGCTCTCATCGGGTCCTGACTACCCTCGGTGGTCTGATATACCATCCTGCTGCTGCTGTGGAGGTGGGGGTCTAGGTGGCCTACTTGATATTCATGGCTTAGGTACACCCTGAAATTCTGCCTGCATGTCACTGGGCCTGGCCCTACGACACTGCTCTTGATTTGTTCTCTCTATCTCCTATTGTCGCTGCCTGATCCCCTCAATATTCTGAGCAAAATCCTGAATGCGGGGAATGTCCACGTCCTTCCACAAAGTAGCTGTAACACAAGTTTTCGCGTATTCTGGAAGCAGCCCCATAATAAACCGATGTACTCTAGCTAGCATAGTGTCTACAAAGCTGGCGCATATCTGGCCAAGGAATCAAATCTCATAGCATATTCTCGAACACTCATCGAGCCCTGCTCCAGGTGCAAAAATTGATCTACCCGGGCCTGTCGAATTTCTCATGGCAAGTAGTGATCTAGGAAGGCCTCTGAGAAACTAGACCAAGTTAGAGGAGGAGCGTCTCTACCTCGAGACCTCTCCCAGCTCTCGTACCATAACACTATTATGTCCCGTAATCAGAACACCGCTAACTCAACCGACTCCGCGGGCGTAGCATGCAATACTCTAAAAATCCATTGTAATTAGTCCAGGAAGTCTTGAGAGTCCTCTTTCCGATCAGTCCCTGTAAATTGTGGGGGACTCAGGGCAAGGAACTCTCAGACCCTCGAACTCCCAGGTCCTCCCGAAGATTCAGCGATCACTGGTACCATAGGCTGGTGTTGATCGACCATCATATGGGCTAACATATAAACAACGTTCCTAACCTCCTAGTCTGATGGTATAGGATAGGAGCTGCTGGAGGTGATGCTGACATGTCCGCTGCCCTGGAACGCTCCTGGCATGGCAGAGACTGCTGAGGAGACCGAGATGAAGTCTCCTTATTGTCCTTGTCCTCAGATCGAGCTGGGTATGAATGGGGCACCCTGCTAGTGCCCTCTCTTGCTGCAGCATCTAACTTCCAGCTGGTTGTAGTCTGTCACGTGTCCGACATTTTTCTATAGATAAGTAGAATAAGGTAAGCTTAGGGACTCGACCCAATACAACATAGCTCTACAACACGATTGAAGAAGAAAGAAAGGTAACCACACTATTATGCCTTGTAGCCTCCTGCCTATGGAATGTGGTGCGCAACACACCCATAGACAAGACTCTACTACACAAGGCTTGCAGACTCCGTAGGATATGACCTGCTCTGATACCAAGTTTGTCACACCCACCTTGGGAGGCATGACTGATACCTAGTGCCATACTGGGATCTGAACTGACCTGACTGGGCTTACGCACTTCTGGTGCACGCATGCTCTTCAAATCAAGAAAATGACGAGCTATATCTCGGCTGTAAACATAGCCTCAGGCCAACAAGGCCACATAGCTACCTGTAAAAAGAAAACAGATGACCAACAACACGCAGTAAAGGGGATCCTATGCAGGTCAACAAAACCACCATGCTGTCTAGTTATGTCATAATGAAAACAGGTAATCAGAACTATACTATAGCCAACAAGGATGCTAATTAATAGCTGAACTAGGCACCACACAGCCATCACGCAAAAGAAAAAATACATAGGCCCCACATGGCCAACAATAAAACTAATACTGGAAATCTGTAACCTGCAAGCCTCTAAGAGAGGAATAATGGTCGGGACAGGGCCACGACTTACCCATAAACTGTACAATAAAAGAACAAACCTTTTAACTAATAATTCCGAGGCAAAAGGAGCTGATTAGATTGCTGACTCGGCTGATGACTAGGGAGGTCCTGAA
The DNA here is from genome assembly GCA_035772735.1 of Datura wrightii. Classification (NCBI taxonomy): domain Eukaryota; kingdom Viridiplantae; phylum Streptophyta; class Magnoliopsida; order Solanales; family Solanaceae; genus Datura; species Datura wrightii. Next base: position 169,615,807 of record JASDFA010000001.1, on the reverse strand, counting down.
ATGCGTCTAACTGTACCTGCAGGCAAGTAATACAGCGCCCCAAAGATAGACGTTAGTATAATATGTATAGAATATGTAAGGAAGTAAATGAAAATGACTGAGTAATACTGATAATGAAACTGAAACAACTCAATAGGAGCGATAGAGAGTTAATAACCTTACAACCTGCTGTATAACTAACAATAAATAATGCAAACAAGAACCTTACCTGGCCCCCATTATCCTGGAAGGTACAACCAGCACCGAATAACTTGCTCAGGGCCCCCATAACCCCTGGCGAGTTCACTTCAATCTATATACCCCTAACAAGGTCGAAATGAGTCAACGGGTAACTTATAGCCAACCTATCGGTCCCTTGGGTCTGCAATTGAGCCCAATCGATTCCTGATCTGTACTTGTGTCTGAATCCGGTGGACTCCTGATAACTGCACCCTGGGCACTGGGATCGATGAGGTCCAGTGATGCCGATACGACATAAAGATAATAGTCCAGCCATGGAATGGACTCAAATATGGCCCTTGGGCCTATGCGTAGTCCCTTGGGACAACATCTAGCTCCTTGGAGCGATCTATATAGCCTCGTTGGCAACGACACAGCTAGTAACCCTGGGGTTGGTCACGAAAGGCTATATAGGGAAGGGTCGATCTTAATCTGAACAGAAAATGCTAACCTCAGACTAATAATAGCAGATAACCACAACAATCATGCTTCTGGCATTCTTACGAGAGTCTAGGTTGTATTACTACACGACAGGAATAACTTGCTGAAGGAATTTGCCTTAACATACCTCGAATGCTGATTTCTGATTTAACTAGCGAGGTTTAATTGCAATCGGTAGTTCTTTCCAATTGTAACCTTTATGCTGAGAGAATAGGACTAATTTCAATACTAAATTCGGCAAGTATAATGATGACTTCCAATAATCATATCAACTATAATTCAACTTCGAATAATTCGGCCAAAAACCTATAATTTCCTGAGAGTTCAGAAGGGAGAAGTGCTTACCTAATGCTTGTGGTCGTTTAGGCTTCAATGTGGAGTAATTCTGATGACTTTTACTCGATGGAGTTCTGGTTTACCGAGTGAATTTTTGAGAAATAACTCCGTAGTAATGCTTCTCGTAGGCTTAGAACCCGTTACCCGAAGTTAATTTGAGATTGAACGACGTTTGGTGGCGTAATCGGACGAAAAACTACTAAAACTTACGTCTCCTTTTGTTCTTGGCCTAGAAGAATATTGAAGTATGCCTTGGAATTGAATCAAAGAGGTGTGTTTATATATAAACAGGCGGTGGCCTAGGGGCGGTTCGCGTCGGACAAGGCGCCGTACTGCCTGCCGTGCTGCGCCTCCTAGGGCGCCAGTGGGCCTAGGGCACCGCGCTGGCCAGTGCACTACCGGCCTGCGTGTCGCGCTGGCCCCTTGCGGCCTAGTCTCGCCCGACCCTGCTTCCCAGTCTCTTTCCACATGGATCAAGCTCTCCTTACTCGCCACAAATCCACGCGTACGCCTACTAACCAATAATATTTTACGGGATGTAACATTTATATTATTGGTGATTTATTTGATTTTATTTAATGCAATTTCATGAAATCAAACACCCACTTTTGATTTCGTGAAATTATATATAATTCATGGAAAAAACTTGTCAAAAATTTAGAAAGAAAATTTTAGAATTTGAATTTATAAATAATCATATTTAAGAGTTTGATCTAATCCAATTCTTTCGTTTGTTCTATTACTTATTTTATGAACAAATGCATTGTAGAAATAGAGTTTGATTAAAAAGTAAAAAATCATTTGTTTCTACATGAGCACTTAAATGCGTGCATTATACACACACACACACACACATATATATGTGTGCGTGTATGTATATATATCATGTTAATTATTACAAATTTGTATTATCACATTGTTTACATTTAATATAACTTTTTTATTGAAAAACATATACTCAAAGGAATGGAATTGTGGAAAGGAAGCACCAAGTTGACAACTAGAGATATTGACAAGTCCAGAATACCCTGTGTTTTGTAAGTCAAAGGGGAACAAAAAGTCTTGATAGAGAGCAATGAAAGTCATGCCATATGCATTTATCACTTGAGTTTACAAATTGATCAATTATTGCAAATCCACGCCCAAGTTCTGAACAGTCCAACATATTCAATTAGCCTTACTCTGTTTCAATAATATAGATTTATTTACTCATTAAGTTTTGTGTTATAGTGAGTTCCTACCCATGGCATAAGCTTTCCTTCAAGTTATGCTAGACAATCTGAGTTCTTTCATCCAAGGGGAGCTTGTACTGCTTTTCAGTTTTGAAAATGAGTTCAAAAAGCTTTCAAGCACGTTTTCTAAGATCCAAGTTGTGCTTGAACATGCTTCGGAGAAGAAACTGAAGGACAAGGCAATTGAGAATTGGTTGCAGAAACTCAATGTTGCTACATATGAAGTCGATGACATATTGGACCAATGTAAAACTGTGGTAGCAAGTTTCAACCAGTCCCAATTAGGGTGTGTCCATCCAAAGATTATCATTTTTCGATACAATCTTGGAAAACGAATGAAAGGGATGATGGAGAAACTAGATGTAATTGCTGAAGAAAGAAGGAAGTTTTATTTGCGCGAAAGGTTTGTCCAGAAACAAGATGCTAAACGCGAAGCAGGTGCACATCTTTGTTTTGCTAAATCTTACATGTTTTTTCCATATCAGCCCTTCCTTGTCTCTTTGTTTTGCAAAAATCTTCTATTATTCCTATTAACTCCTTTTAATGAGCTTGAATGTAACAATATTCTCGTATGGACATTGCTTGGACCAGGTTTTGTTTTTAGCTGAACCAAAAGTTTATGGAATAGACAAAGAGGAGGATGAGATAGTGAAAATATTGATAGAAAATGTTAGTGATGATGCCCAAGAACTTTCAATACTCCCAATACATGGAATGGGGGGACTAGGAAAGAAGACACTTGCCCAAATGATCTTCAATGATCAGAGAGCGACTGCACATTTCAATCTAAAAATATGGGTTTGTGCGTTGGATGATTTTGATGAGAAGAGGTTGATAAAGGAAATTGTAGAATCTCTTGAAGGAAGGCCACTTGGTGACATGGACTTGGCTCCCTTCCAAAAGAAGCTTCAGGAGTTGTTGAATGGAAAAATAAACTTTCTTGTTTTGGATGATGTTTGGAATGAGGATCAAGAAAAGTGGGCTAAGATAGAAGCAGTCTTAAAGGTTGGAGCACGAGGTGCCTCTGTTCTAGTCACTACTCGTCTTGAAAAGGTTGGAACAATTATGGGAACTTTGCAACCATATCAGTTATCAACTTTGTCTCAAGAAGATCGTTGGTTGTTGTTTACGCAACGTGCATTTGGGCACCAAAAGGGAACAAATCCGGACATTTTGGCAATTGGAAAGGAGATTGTGAAGAAATCTGGAGGTGTGCCTCTAGCAGACAAGACTCTTGGAGGTCTTTTACACTTCAAGAGAGAAGAAAGTGAATGGGAACATGTGAGAGACAATGAGATTTGGAATTTACCACAAGATGAAAGTTCAATATTGTGTGCTTTGTGACCGAGTTATTATCACCTTCCACTTGATTTGAGGAAATCTTTTGCTTTCTGTGTAGTATTCCCAAAAGACAATGAAATGAAAAGAAAAATCTCATCACTCTCTGGATGACACATGGACGAAATTTGGAGCTAGAGGATGTGGGTAATGAAGTATGGAAAGAATTATACTTAAGGTCTTTCTTCCAAGAGGTGAAAGAAGATAGCTTTGGTAATACTTATTTCAAGATGCATGATCTCATGCACGATTTGGCTACATATATGTTCTCAAAAAACAAAAAGAGCAGCAAAATTCATCAAATAAGAGTAGCAGAGAAAAGTATCATGTCCACTGGTTTTGCTGAAGTGGTGCCTTTTTACTCTCGTTTTCTCTTGAAAAGGTTTGTCTCTCTAAGGGCTCTTGATATGAAATTTTCAAAGGTGGAGCAATTATCATCTTCCATCAGAGATCTAATACATTTAAGGTTGTTGAACTTGTTTGGCAGTAGCATTTGCAGCCTTCCAAAGAGGTTATGCATGCAGAAGAGGTTATGCAAACTTCAAAATCTGCAGACTCTTGATCTATCATGTTGTATCTCACTTTCTTACATGCCAAAACAAACAAGTAAACTAAGCAGTCTTAGAAATCTTCTGTTCAAGGGTTGTCTACTAACTTCTATGCCACCAAGAATAGGATCATTGACATTCCTTAAGACCCTAGATCTCTTTATTGTGGGCGGGAGGAAAGGATATCGACTTGGTGAACTACGGAACCTAAACCTACATGGATCACTTTCAATCACACACATTGAGAGAGTGAAGAATGATATGGATGCAAAAGATGCTAAATTTATCTACAAAAGCAAATTTGTACACTTTACACATGAGTTGGGATATTAGACCATATGGATATGAATCAGAAAAAAATGGATGAAGAAGTGCTTGAAGCCCTTAGACCACACCCTAATATGAAATCATTAAAGCTAATTGGCTTCAGAGGTTTTCATTTCCCAAATTGGATGAATGCTTCAGTTTTGAAAAATGTCGTCTCTATTGGAATTGGATGTGAAAACTGTCTGTTTTTACCACCCTTTGGAGAGCTGCCTTGTTTAGAAAGTCTAAAGTTACATAATGGGTCTGCGGATGTGGAGTATGTTGAAAAGGATAATGGTCATTCTGTATTCCCCACAATAAGGTTCCTATACTTGAAATGACTTTCTATAGAAAGGTTTCCCAATCTGAAAGGATTGCTGAGAAGGGAAGGAGAAGAACAATTTTCCATGCTTGAAGAAATGGAGATTTGGCATTGCCCTATGTTTGTTTTTCCAACTTTGTCTTCTGTCAAGAAATTGGAGGTCTGGAGCAAAATAGACGCAACAACTTTTAGCTCCATATCTAAGCTTACTACTATTACTTCCCTCTCTATTGACCATAACTTTGAAGCAACTACACTCACAGAATATATGTTCAAACGCCTCACAAATCTAGAGTCCTTGAGCATTATATACTTCAAAAGACTCAGAGAGTTGCCAAGAAGCTTGGCTAGTCTAACTGCTTTGAAGCATCTGAAAATTCGTTATTGTTACGCGCTAGAGAGTCTTCTGGAGCAAGGGATGGAAAGTTTAACTTCACTCACCGACTTATATGTTCAAAACCGTAAGATGCTAAAATATTTACCTGAGGGATTGCAGCACCTAATAGACCTCATAATTTTACAAGTTTATGGCTGTCCAGCATTGACAAAAAGGTGTGAGAAGGGGATAGGAGAAGACTGGAACAAAATTGCTCACATACCAAATGTGAAAATTTGTTAGTCTTAATCTGTTATTCTTTATGAAATTCTTCATTTATAAGTCTACCACTCAGATGTAATTTTGTGATTTTCATTCGGAAACAAATCAATGGCTAAGATCTATTTTTATTATTCTGTTAATGCAAAATCCATTCAACTGTACTTGATGTTGTTTTATAAGTAATTAACTCAGACGGAATACAGGGTCAAATGTCACGCCCCAAGCCTACACCCTAGGCGTAACACGGTACTTGAAGTCACAAGTGACCCCAATTCAACCCCTAGTCTATCATACACTGGTATTCTAAGAAAAACATGCATAGCGGAAGCTTTGAAGTAATAACATTAAAGCATTTATGAAAATAAAACTGAAAATATAAAGTTTAAGAACATCTGAAGTCTGGAATTAGTTTTGTGTCTGAAAGTCTTCTAACTGATGAGTTGCTGGGATAAGCCCCCAGCTAACTCGAAGTCTAACTAAAATTAATAAATCAACTGAAAGTAAAACATGGCCCTCGAATGATGAGGACTCACACTTCGGCTACAACGAAGGAGGATCTGAATTGTAACGGCTAACGATGCTGAGTCTAGGAACCTGCAGCTATATCATGAAATGATACAACATAAAAGTATGCGTCAGTACTTTGAATGTACTGAGTAGTGAGAGAAACATAACTAAATATAAAGTCTGAACTGAAATGAAACGCAATGACCAACAGGTAATGAACTGAACTACTGATGTAAACTGAAATGGTCAAGATGACCCTGCCTGATGGTCAAAAGACATTACCTAAGTCTGAGAGTTCTGAGTCTGAAATATTGTACTGGAGCTACTTATTCTGAAGCTGGACTGGACTGACTAGTGGGAGAATCTCTAACCGACATATAACCACGTGAGGTAGATATGGAGTCCGATGTATACACCCTATCGGTAGGACCCAATATACCTTGCCAGGGTATAAAGGCATGAACTGGGAAATCACAAAAGTTTGGGGCCAATCGGGCCAAGTAATACTGTAACCTATGCTGGCAACGTAGTTTTGGAAATCCAGGTGCGCTGGAACCCTAGCCCACTCGGTGCTAAGTTCTACTCCCACTGGAAAACCTAAACTGAACTACTAGGCTGATAGCTCAAAACTGGGGTCTAAGACTAGTCAGGGACATATAACTGAAAGTACCCTGAGAGTCTTATTGGACCAGATTTTGAAACTGGGTTCTAGACTGATCAGAGCTGCTTATCTGAAAATGTCATAAACGTTTAAGAAAAAAATTGTAAACTGAACTGGGGTCCTGAGTCTAGTTAGAGCTATACAGCTAAAATTTCGTGACTGCCTAAATGGACCAATAACTAAATTCTGAATCTGATTCTGATAATTGAGAGGCACCACTGACACCTCGAAAAAAGACTGAAGTCAAACTGATCATTTGACAAGTTCTGAATAGTTCTAAAGAGGTTCTATGTTCTAAATGAACTGAAATATTAAGCAGCTAATAGAGAACTCAACTCATTCCAACAACACAGAAATTTCTTAATATGGCAAAAATTCAAGAATTAAAGAAATCTTATCCGACTAGGCTAAAATCATTTTTATCAATGGAATATTTGCTCAATATATATATATATGTATATATATATATATATATATATATATAATAATAATAAGAATTAATAGAAAATTTAGCCCAAAACATACTTCATTCACTAGATGGAATTTATTACGCAAACACTCGAAAATTTAGGGCTTGAATTCACTTGGCAAGAACATCAACAATTCAGGTAAGAATTGATGGAGATCATATCAATAATAAGCAAATAAGCAAGGATATCAGTCTATATGGAATTAATGAATAATAACATAGCGGTAAGTGATGAGGGGTTCTTGTGGTAGTAATTGCGAACTCATTCCTTTTCTTTTCTCTTAGCGTGCACAGTTTGTTTGCATGCCGCCTTAGTCACATCTCTCTTTTTTAGTTTCACGCTGGCCTAATGAATGAAAGTTAGTCTTTTAATAAGCGTATATAACCAGCTCTTTAGTGTATAAGCAATTCTTTAGTGGCCGCACCGAAAGGTATGTAAGGTGGAGGTTGGTTGAAAGGCCCTGGCATAGGAAGAAAGAATTGGTGGACTCGCTTCCCCATTGGTGAAGAGCAATGAGAAGGAGTTGTAAAAGCATTATGATAGAGTTAGACGGTGATATTAGGGTTTTGAGATCGGTTCTGACGTTGAATAGGTTTTCGACCCAAAAAGCTCCACAGAGCTGTCGTATGCGGGTACTACGAGGCCCACGATCAGAACATCAACAATTCAGGTAAGAATTGATGGAGATCATATCAATAATAAGCAAATAATCAAGGATATCAGTCTATATGGAATTAACGAATAATAACATGTACTTTCTGCGTATTCGAAAACTCAGGGCAAAAACTGATAGAGAAACTATATGAGGGTTTTGGGGGACACAAGGGAAGAAAAATTTCCCTTGTTGAATTCCCACATACCTGTGCTGAAGTTTCTTGAAGGAGAAAACTTGGACTGCTGTAGTGGAGGAAAACCTTAATCCTACTTGAGAGTTTCTTGAGAGAACTTTCGATGTTTTTTTGAGAATAAATATGGGAATGCAGGAAAGAACAATCCAAACCCTCTAATAAGTACGAATTTACGTCCAAAATGACATAGTGTAAAGCTTAGGAGAGTAGAAAATTACTAAATAACCCTTAGAAAATCACTGGAAAAAACTTACAGGTGACCCTAACGGGTGACCTAACGAGTCATGGTGACTGACCACGATCGTGGTCAGACCTGTGGAGTACACTACCGGAATTCTCTGTAGGTCACCACGAGGGACCTAATGAGTTGTGGTCACTGACCACGACTCGTGGTCACCAGTCGTGGACCATACTGTCTCACTTTTAAAGCTTCTATACTAGGCTTGACCACGAGTCACACAACGAGCTATTACCAGTGATGACGACTCGTGGTGACACTCATTAGGTGCACTACCTAACAACTGACTAGGGCTGGTAATGGGGGAAATAACAAGTCATTATAGGTGACTACGACCTGTGGTCACCATCTGTCAAGTACACTACTTCTCACTTCACACTTCTATTTCCTCCTTACCACAAATGACCAAACAAGTCGTTAGGTCTCACAACTACTCGTTAGGTGAGTCATCTTGAGACATTTTCTATAGATTTTTCAGATTTTCTGATTTAAGTCTCGGAATCTAGTCGTTGAGTTTCCGGGGCATTACATCAAACAAGCACTAAAAATGAGCTAGGAACCTCTAGGGTTTGGTATCCTTGTATGATTTCAATAATGGCAATCTAAACAGAACCTCAACATGAAGGAAAGCCATGGCATTCAGTTTAATGGTAATTTCCTAGTTGATGACTTCTCATGAGAAACATAAGTGTATATGAAATTTTTGCAATATTCTCTTCGAATAATGTAATTATGTACCTTGAATCCATTGCCTAATACTTTGTTATAGTTAAATCTATCACTAGATATTGTCGATTGCAGATAGATGCATCCGCTCTAATCACAGAGCTAAGTTAATGAAGTAGGAAAAAAGAGTAAATTTTTCCAGTGGTTTTGCGAAGAATTAAGTTATTAGTGGCAGTTTCAGAGTAGGACCCGACCTGTGCGTGTGGTGGTGAAATGAAATATGACATATCTTTTGTGTCTTTCTTTACTTCTGTTGCAATGGTGTTTGCAGCATGCAAGAACCATATAGATGAGATGAAATCGGATGAACTTTGAATTCTTTCGGGGTTTGCCAGAAAGCATAGCTCTAATTAGTCACTCTGAGTCTCTGACATCAAAGAAAATGAGTTGAGAGTGACAAATAAGTCTTGAAATTAAAAAATGTGACAAGTTTGACCGTCTTGGTCAAAACTTTCTTTTTAAATGAAGATTAAGTTAAATGAGATGTGAAGTGTAATATTTAAAACTTGTTAATCTTTTAGAAAATACAAAACAACCCAATCCATTAATTCAAAACCCCAACCCCCTGCAACACATGTACACATACGTCTATTCTTCTTCTCTTTTACTCAACCGTCGTTCTCTCTTCCAAGAAGAAGAAGAAGAAGAAGGGTTTCACATATTATGTTGTTGGATGACTTTATTTGTTGTATTTGATGCTCTTGTTGTATTTTTTAAAATTGTGTCATTGGTAGGGACTTGTTTTTCTTGTGATTTTTGTTGTTGTAGTCATTGTTATAGAAAAAGTTATTGTGATGTTTTTTGATTTATTTTCCAATAGATGAAGAAGTTGTTGTAGCAACTTCCGCACTTGTTTGAATAAATCAGAAGTTGCTGAGGTTGTTGCAACAAAATATTGTTGCAACCACAACAGTTGTTTGGTTTTGTCAAACAAAAGGTTAAGTTGTTGCAACAACTTCCTCAACTACTGAAAAATAAATCAAATAATTATTGGAGTTGTTGCAACAAGTCATTTAAATTGGAGCAATAAGTTTACAACTTGTTGTAACAACCTCAGTATCTGTTTGGTTTTGTCAAACAACTGTTGAAGTTGTTGCAATAACTCACACACCTATTGAAAAAAATCAATATTTGTCAAACATGAGCTAAAGTTGTTGCAACAACTTGTTGGTGATGTTTTTTTTCTTATTGTTGTTTCATAATTTACGGAGTAGATGGGGGTCTGCAACTGTTTGATTTTTTTCAACAGTTGAGGAAGTTGTTGCAACAACTTCCATAGCTATTGGTAAAAATCAAATAGTTGTTGTACTTGTTGCAACAACATCAGCAACTGTTGGATAAAATCAAACAACTGTTGAAGTTGTTGCAACAACTCATACACCTGTTGAAAAAAAATTAATATTTGCCAAACAAGAGTTGAAGTTATTGCAACAACTTGTTGGTACTGTTTTTGTACTCGTTGTTTCATAATTTAGGGAGTAAATAGGGGTCTGTAACTATTTGATTTTTTACCAACAACTGAGGAAGTTATTGCAACAATTTCCATAACTGTTGGTAAAAATCAAACAGTTGTTGTACTTGTTGCAACAACTTTAGCAACTGTTGGATAAAATCAAATAATTATTGAAGTTGCTGCAACAACTAACACACCTGTTGAAAAAAAATAATATTTATTTTACTTATTTGATTTGCAGGAGTTGTTTTCACTGTTCATTTTGACTAAATAATTAAATTAATTGTTGATTTATATTTTATCTCATATTTTATAGATAAAATGACTTCAAAAAGAGCAAAAAGTACCTATAGAAGTGTTGCTGCTTCTAAAAGATATAAAAGAATTAAACTCAAGTAGAAGAAAGAAATGATAAACTTGAGAGTCCATGCTATCTGGATGTGCTTGCTGACCAAGCATGAGTAATAGCAAAAAATAAGGCCGCATCAAGCCAGAAGCAACAGGATGACGCTTTAAAGGTCAAAGAATCCTCTTAAGTAGATGAAGATGATTCCTCCCAAGAACAAACTGAAAGTGAACATGCTTCTAAAGATAATGAAGATGGAGAGGATCTAGAATAGAAAGAGATCCAAGCACAACTTCCACTGAGATAGTTGTAAAAAATATGAGGTTTGACAATTACAACTTGAAGATGTTGATGAATGTGCATGGAGATTTAAAGAGCGATATTGTGGTTAGATCAAGTATGGCTAGAGGACTTACAGAATTCAAAAAGATCCTAAAGGAAAATGATTTAGTGAAATTCTTTAGGAGCAGTTATTTTGAAAAGTTTTTAGATTTACTCGATGACATCATTGCATGGTTTCAAAACACTACGGTGTATAGTCTCCTCCGACACAGGATCGTTTGCGACAAAAAGATGAGATTTGAATTAACTACAATGGTGTGCCGGTCTGTTTGGCATGAAGGAGTTTGCTGTTCTGATAGGATTAAACTGTCATTCTCCTTATCGTGTTGGAGGAGCCAAATCGGCAACAAAGGTGAGGATTTGATCAAGTTAGTTTAAAAAAACTACAAGAAAAAGAATCTACTTGAACATTTGAAATCAAAATCAGTTCCAAGGAATGTCAAGAAGTCGTTGTACTTAGTTTGGTTTGTGCAAGAGATGTTGGTAAGAACATCTCTTCTAATTGGATTAAACTCTCCATGGACTACGAAGCCTTCAATGCCTATCCATGGGGCTGAAGAGGCTTCAAGCTCACAGTTGAATATCTATTGAGGGAGTTAAAGGAAGATGCAAAGACCAACAACCTTTATGGCTTTCCGTAGGTTTTCATGGTAAATTTTGTTAGCTTGACTATTTATTATTTTTGACTCCACCCATTATTCTGATCCTCTATGACTTTATTTTATCTATGCTTTGCATTTGAAGTTATTCCTTACCTCCGTCATTAGGTTAAGAACTTCCCAGAAGAAGTGTCTTCTCCGCAGATCCTTAGATGACTGGTTGCGAAGAATAACAAAGCAGTTGATGTTGATCTATTTACCTCCCCCCAGAGACTCGGTAAGCCTTATTACACAATTATATACCTGTGAAATTTATTATTGCAACCTTAGTAGTTGTTTGATTTAGTCAAACAAGAGCTGGAGTTGCTGCAATAGCTTTTTCAATTGTTGGAATAAAAGTCAAGCAGTTGCTGAACTTGTTGAAACAACTCCAGCAACTATTTGATTTTGTCAAATAACTGTTGAAGTTGCTGCAACAACTCACTTAGTTTTTTGATTTTGTTAGACACGAGCTGAAGTTGTTGCAATAACTTCCCCAGTTGTTGGAACAAATCAAGCAGTTGTTTGAACTTGTTGCAACAACTCCAATAACTATTTGATTTTTTCAAACAACTATTGAAGTTGCTGCAACAACTCACTCAATTTTTTGATTTTGTTAGACAAGAGCTGAAGTTGCTGCAACAACTTCCCAGTTGTTGGAAAAAATCAAGCAGTTGCTGGACTTGTTACAACAACTCCAACAACTATTTGATTTTGTCAAACTCAATTGTTTGATTCTGTCAGACAAGAGTTGAATCCTCAATTGTTGGACTTGTTGCAACAACTCCAATAACTATTTTATTTTATCAAACAACTATTGAAGTTGTTGCAACAACTCACTCAGTTATTTGATTCTGTCAAACAAGAGCCGAATTAGAACAAATCAAGCAGTTGTTGGACTTGTTGCAACAGCTCCAACAACTGTAATTTTGTCAAACAACTATTGAAGTTGCTGCAACAACTCACTCAGTTGTTTGATTTTGCCAGACAAGAGCTGAAGTTGCTGAACTTGTGTTTAATATATTATATAAGTCATTTGGATTCTTCTTTAGCATTCAGGACTCTCCTAAGGACAAATTACACATTCGACTGATCATCCAACTCGAAAATGAGCTGACTTTTAATTGGTAGTTGTTGATTCACTAGCTTTTTTATTAAACATTGATGAGCCAACAGGTTCCTATTGAAAGTCGATTTATTTCTAAGCATCCTACTAGGATATGAACCGAATTTCAATAGGTAGCTGTTGGTTCATCAATTTCAATAAGATATGATGAATTATCAGCTCCTAATTGAAAGTCAGTTCATCTCTGAGTTGGCTGATTAGTTGAACGCGCAAATTTATTCTTGGACAGTCCTTGAAATCTTGCTTAAACCCAAAAATTGATAAGTTAAAGAGAGATTTGGCCGGAGTGACGGCCATCAAAACGGATTTGGCCGGGGCAGAAAAGGATGCTGCTGCTTTTAAAGTAATTAATGAAGTTGTGGCGAGTTATGTAGCCGATGATGCAACAAAAATAGATGTTCATCATCATAGTTGTGGTGGAGGATATACTCCACTTGATGCTAGTGGTGTTGGTGGTACTGGTGGCAGATATACTCCGGTTGTTGAGGAAGTTCAATGTCAAGAAGATACTCCATATATTTTTGGTAGATCTTCAGTTGTTGGTGCCTCAAAGGTGCCTTCTTGTGCTTGTGAGTGCCTCAAATGTAATGAAAATATGAATATGTTGTTCTTAAAGATTGAGGATTTGACAGAAGCACAAGGAATGAAAAATGCAGCCATAAACAAGTTGATATCTAAGAGGGGTATCTACCCATCTTCAAGGATATCAGATCCTTTTACTCCTATTGGCGTGAAAAGGAGGAGAAATCAAATTTTTAGGACACTGGAAAGTGCAAAGAAAAAGGTTGTTGATACTCTGAAGGTGAAGGCTAATCAGTCAACGGAGAAACTACCAATAAATCTTTACAAGTATGTAGATGATAAGAAGAAAAAGAAAATTCAGCAAATGATCAAGGCCAAGAGATCAACCAAGAACCTGTACACAATGCATGAATTTAATTATCAAGACTTTAAGTGCATGATTGACAAGGATAGGTGGTGGGAGGACTGAGTAAGTTTCTACAACTTCTATTTATATTCAATTAAGTAGTTGTTGCATTTTATTAAGCTTCTGCAGCAGATGTAGCAACTGCTGCATCTGTTGCAGCAATTTCATTGATTTGCCGCAGTAGATGCAACAACTGTTGCATTTGTTATAGTAACTCAATGAATTTTCTGCAACAAATGTAGCAGTTATTGCATCTACTACAATATATTTATTGAGCTACTGTAGCAACTGTTGCACCTGTTGTAGCAACTTCATTGAGTAGCTACAACAAATATAACAGTTATTGCATCTGCTGTAGCAACTTAATGAAATTGGTTCAATAGGTGCAGCAGTTGCTACAGTAGCTCAATAAATTGAGTTGTTGCGGCAGATGCAACAACTGCTGTATTTGTTGTAGAAAATTCATTGAGTTGCTGCAACAAATGCAATAGTTATTGCATCTGCTGCAACAACTCAATGAATTTGCTACAACAGATACAACAATTATTGCATCTGCTGCAATATATTTATTGAGCTGCTGTAATAGATGCAACAACTGATGTACTTGTTGTAGTAATTTCATTGAGTTGTTGTAGCAAGTAGCTCACTATCTTTTATTTTGTAGTATATAGATGAAATATTATGTCTAATGTGTATTTGACATATATACCACCCCAACCACTACAATCCCATAGACATAATCCTGGATCTCAACTTCTACAACTTCATGAAGGATGTGCACAACAAGTTGAGTGAGGAGAGTCTACAGTCGGCTGCTATCCAGTTGAAACAAAGTCTTGATGAGTATAATTTCACTAATTATTTTCTTGATTACTGCAAAGGTGCCAAGCCTTACCCAAGAGGTATCCCATGGATCGGGCCCAAAAGAATATACACTATGACGACCCTTGAAAAAAATATTTTGTCGCTCTTGAATTCTTGATCAATGATGGAGTGATAAATGTTTATGATTGCAACATTCCTTGCTAATCAGAAGAAGAGTTCTTACACATTCAGCCAGTGATGGAATTATGGCTTAGGTTCTTGAAACAGAGTGGCATGTTTGAACACTTGCCGCCCAAGTTGCTCAACAAAAGGTGGATCTATGAATGAAAGAAGGATCTCCCTAAGAATGACACCATGGCAGCATGCTGTCTTTATTCACTTGCCTTTATTGTGCATCTGATTACTAATAGTTCGATGAATCTCTTGAATGACAATACTGTTGAGCGAAGCGATGGAGATGGGTTGTGGGGGGTGGTTGACAAGGAGTTAGTGTCATAAGGTGTTTGAGTAGCTGATTGTGTTTATTTGAAAACTTTGTTGAACAATTTCTATGATATTTTTAAGTTATTTTTTTTGTTTAAGTCTTGTTGTTGAACAACCTGCCCCAAGGTGGGCTGAACATCATTTATTTTAAATTACGTGAATATATATGTTTTAAGATTCAGTATTTTTTGTGTTCTTCATATATTAATATTCTGCAATAAGTTATATTACTTGATGAAAAATAGTTGTTGCATTAATTATTTAAGTTGTTGCAGCAAGTTGGTTAAGTTATTTGAAAATTCTCAACAAGTAGATAACTTGTTGCAACAAGTCATGGTACTTGCTGAAATATCTCAACAACTAAACAACTTGTTCAAATAAGTCGTGTTACTTGCTGAAAAATCCCAACAATTAAGTCATATGGTAAAACAATTGTTGCACCAAGTATATAACTTGTTGCAGCAGGTTGGTTAAGTTGCTTGAAAATTCTCGACAAGTACATAACTTATTGCAACAACTTAGTTTACTTGCTGAAATTTTCCAACAACTAAATAACATGTTCAAACAAGTCATGTTACTTGCTGAAAAATCCTAACAATTAAGTCATATGGTAAAATAGTTGTTGCAGCAAGTCCAATAAGTCTATTAGTTATTGCAATAGATTTTTATCTATTATGATAATATTTTCACTCTATTCACCATTAAATCTAGATTTGATTCCTTAAAATACATTTAATTCACTATATTTAACAACAAATATAATTGATCCAAGAAATTCATGATCAAAGTACTCTATTAAAGTTGACTACACGTACAATTGCTCGATCGATCGTCTTTTATGATCAAATTACTATGTCATTATTAAAGAACACTATTAAATCTAGATTTGAGTCCTTAAAATACATTTAATTCACTATATTTAACAACAAATTTGATTAATCTAAGCAATTCATGATCAAATTACTCGATTAAAGTTTACTACACGTACAATTACTCGATCGATCGTCTGTTATGATCAAATTACTATGTCATTGTTAAAGAACACTATTAAATCTAGATTTGAGTCCTTAAAATATATTTAATTCACTATATTCAATAATAAATATGATTGATCCAAGCAATTCATGATCAAATTACTTGATTAAAGTTGACTACGCGTACAATTACTTGATCAATCGCTATTATAATCAAATTACTATGTCGTTGTTAAAGAATACTATTAAATCTAGATTTGTCTCTTTAAAATGTATTT
Source organism: Datura wrightii (assembly GCA_035772735.1). Classification (NCBI taxonomy): domain Eukaryota; kingdom Viridiplantae; phylum Streptophyta; class Magnoliopsida; order Solanales; family Solanaceae; genus Datura; species Datura wrightii. The sequence goes on along the minus strand of JASDFA010000001.1, from coordinate 169,599,624 downwards.
AATTCACTATATTTAATAACAAATATGATTTATCCATGTAATTCATGATCAAATTATAAAGTTGTTTGAAAATTCACAGCAAGTTTATGAGTTGTTGCAATAGATTAGGTTACTTGTTTGAAATTTTTCAAAAAATGCAACAGTTGTTGCAACCGATCCAGCCACTTGTTTGAAAATTCATACCAAATTTATGAGTTGTTGCAACAGATTAGGATACTTGTTTGAAATTATCTAGCAAGTGAAATAGTTGTTGGCTGTCAAGCTAGTTGTTTGAAAATACACAGCAAGTGTATGAGTTGTTATAACAGATTAGGTCACTTGTTTAAAATTGTCCAACAAGTGCAACAGATCAGGCCACTTGTTTGAAAATTCACAGCAAGTTTATGAGTTGCTGCAACAGATTAGGTTACTTATTTGAAATTGTCCAGCAAGTGCAAAAGTTGTTGCAACAGATCAGGCTACTTGTTTGAAAATTCACAGTAAGTTTATGAGTTGCTGCAACAGATTAGGTTATTTGTTTGAAATTGTCCAGCAAGTGCAACAATTATTGTAACAGATCAGGCCACTTGTTTAAAAATTCATAGCAAGTTTATGAGTTGTTGCAATATATTAGGTTACTTATTTGAAATTGTCCAGCAAGTGTAGCAGTTCTTGGCACCTGTCAGGCCAATTGTTTGAAAATACATAGTAAGTTTATGAGTTGCTGCAAAAGATTAGGTTACTTGTTTGAAATTCTCCAGCAAGCGCAACAGATCAGGCCACTTGTTTGAAAATTCACAACAAGTTTATGAGTTGTTGCAACAGATTAGGTTACTTGTTTGAAATTGTCCAATGATCTTGGGCAGATTTATATGCCCAAGTGATACTCAAACGTATCATTTTCGTCTTGTTTATTGTGCAATGTGTATACATTTTCATGTAATTGGTAATAAAATGTGAATTTATACTAACCAACATGATTAGCATTGTTTTGTAGGTAAAACATGATTTTGAGGAGCTAAAATGCATGTTGGAACAATATCGAAGTTGGACTTGGATGCGAGCACGGAAAAGACATTGGACTGCACAATGTAAAGGGGCTCCGCGATGGAGCCGTGCCACGCTGCCATCGCGGAGGCACACTGCCTGGAGGGTGATTTAATTATCAAATTCCAGTGGAGCCTCGCGACAGCTCCGTGGCACAGAGGCAAGCCTCCGCGTTGCATGCCGTGCCACGTTGAGGCTATATTCCCGGACCCCAGATTTCCAGTGAGGGTCCGCGTCCACACCGTGTCACGGAGGTAGTGCTCCGCGTTGGCCTCCGTGACACGTTGCTTGTTATTCCGGGAAAAATTCCCACTAGTATAAATAGAACACTTAGGCTTATTTTTAATTAATTCAGACTTGGTGGAGCAAGGACGTGGGTTACAGGCAGTTGAGGGACGAAAAAGCTAAGGGTTTTTCTCTCTTTCTTTCTTCTTTCAATCAATTGTTTGTATGATTAACACTTGTTGTAGGATGATTAATCCACAAATGAGTGGCTAATTCTCTTCCTTGCTGAGGTTAAGAACAATGGTGATTAATTTTGATTATTGAATTGTATGGTTTTTCACCTTCTTCTTCTATGTTGTTCTATTAATTCTTGTTTCTACTGCATTAGTGTGTGGCCGACATTAATGTACATCTAAAAAGTCCGATTTCACTCGAGAGAGCACGAAATTGGAAAGTTGTGAATTAATAGGGTATTGTTCTTAACTTGATTTGGGAAAATTGGGTTTTGATGTGCTTTCCTGATAGAAATATACTTGAAAGCCGTATTAGTCAATTTAGGAACCGGAATTGTATTGCTAGGTCATAAATTGCATTTGATCACAGAAATGTAGACGGATGGTTTATGATTCTTAAGTGAGATTAAATACGAGAGTTTTAATCTCTAGGCTAATGTTCTTGGCTAGCAACTAGAAGAGAAGAATAACCAAATTATGATTATAATCAAGTTCATTACTTGTTCTTAAACTTGGCATGCTCATATCCATAGTTTCAATTCAAAGTAAATAATTGTTAATAGTTTTAGTATCTAATTTATAAACAAAAATTATTTAACTTTTGGTTACGTTGTTGTCAGTAGGGGTGGGCATTCGGTTTTTCGGTTCGGTTTCTTTAAATTTCGGTTCGGTTTTTTCGGTTTTCGGTTTTTCATGTAGTGTACCGAACACCGAACCAAACTAATTCGGTTCGGTTCGGTTTTTTTCAAATTCGGTTCGGTTTTTTCGGTTTTTCTAATTCGGTTTTTTCGGTTATGGGCCTAATTAATGGGCTATTTTTTAACTTACAAAATGAGCTACTTTTTAAATTAAAAATGAGTTGTTTTATCTTTTTAAATTCAAAATAAATTATTTTAAGTTTGAATTCTAAAGTTTAATTCAACTAAGCTTAATTTTAACTTTTTAAATAAAGAAAATAGTGGGATCAATTGATTTACATTTAGTAGTACATACATAACATTTGAATTTTTGATAATAAATTTTCTCATATGCTTAATATCCTTATAACAAAACCAATAAAAAGTTAAGGGTCTTTTAAGATTTTAATAGTCTATGGTCCCTAATTTCTTGTTAAATAAATATTATATATTTCATTTTTCTTTCAAAGCATATTAATAATAGTAAGAATTTTCTTAACATGCTAAAACTATTATAAAACTTGTTATTTGTAAAAAAAACTTAAGCAATTGTATCAATTATATAAATAATTCTCTAAATGTAAATGTGCTTTGAGATTTGGGTTGGGTGTAGTATTTTTATTTTTTTGAAATTAAGTTATAATTTAAAAAAAAAAAAATTGTAAAATTTCGGTTAAACCGAAAAACCGAAATATGAAAACCGAAAACCGAACCGAAAAACCGAAATTTAAAAAAAAAAAACCGAAACCGAACCGAAAAACCGAAAAAACCGAAACCGAAAAACCGAATTAATTCGGTTCGGTTCGGTTTTTCGGTTTTCGGTTTTTTTGCCCACCCCTAGTTGTCAGCATATATTTAGAAGTAAGATAGAATATAGTATACTTGAGCAATTTTACTTATCCAGAGTCTCCTTGGTTCGATACTTGGCTTACTTAGCCACTTTATTACTTGTTTCACCACGTGCACTTGCGTGTCGGTTTTTAAACCTATACCAAACCATCGGACAAGTTTTTGGCGCCGTTGCCGGGGAGACTAGGCAATTGGTGAAATTGTGTCAAGTGTAAATTTACTGTATTTTTGTTTTATTTCTTAAGTGTTGACAACTTGGTCTTAGCCTGTATTTTGCAGACTTGATTTCTGTGAACACTGGCAAAGGACAAGGAGCTGGTGGAATCTTATACAGAGCCTGAACGTGAATTTCATAGTAAACGCAGAGAAGCTCTACAAAAGAAGCTGCAGTTGCTCAGACAGACTATAATGGAGCAACAAAATCCACCAGTTGTGAGGGCAGTGTTAGTGCCCGACGAAGCAGCAGCAAGGCCGGTTCGCGAGGTGGCAATCCCACATGCCAACAATGTCATTCAAGTATCCGCAAACCAGAGCCTTGAGGGAGATTTGAATTAAAGCAGAACATGGTGCAACTATTGCACACAAGCAGGCAATTTACTGGTCTCCCTCATGAAGACGCACAACAACATCTCCAGAACATTTTGGAGATAAGTGACACTTATATACCCGCTGGAGTGTCACCTGATTATGTTCGGCTCACACTATTTCCGTTTTCCTTACTTGGTGAAGCCAAGAGGTGGTTAAAAGCTGAACCACCAAATTCTATATCAACGTGGGATGATCTAGCACGGAAGTTCTTGATAAGATTTTTTCCCTCTGGTAAAACAGCCAGACTTAGAAGTCAAATTCTAAGTTTCAAACAGAGGGAGGGAGAAAATTTATATCAAGCCTGGGAAAGATTTAAATCCATGTTGCGGGAATGTCCTCATCATCATCAGTCCAATGAGGTGTTGGTGCACACATTTATTGAGGGTTTGGAACCCCATACTAAAATTTTGCTAGACTCAGCAGCTGGAGGGCAAGCGCTGGAAAAGACTTATGAGGAGTTGTACACTTTGCTCAACAGGATTTCACAGGGCAATCCATAATGGAATGCTGACTCATCTCGAGGTGGAGCAAGGAAAGCAGCAGGAGTGCTTGAAGTGGATGGATTTACAGCTATCGCTGCACAGATAGCTGCCTTGTAGAATCAGTTGAACAACCACTTCAGCAACATGAACTTGAACCAGCCTTCAGCTTCAGTCAATGCGGTCCAGCAAATGTGGTGTGAAGTGTGTGGTAGCAGTGAGCACTCAGCATAGTGCTGTGGAGCAAACCCAGATTCGGTTAACTTTGTGGGCAATGCACAGAGAAATCAACAGCAGTTTGGTAGCGGCTACAACTCAAATTGGAGGAACCATCCAAATTTTTCGTGGGGTAGCAACAACCAACAAGGCCAAAGTTCGGGTCAGGGTATGCATAGGAATCAAGGAGGGCAACAGAACCACCAATCTCAATTCAGAAATCACAATGCCCCTCCTCCACCACCATCACCTACCATTGAAGAAATGTTCAAGACCATATGTTAAATTGGCAGCCGAAGTGAAGAATAATCAATTAGCGACCAAGGCTCTTGAGTATCAATTTGGGCAATTTGCTAGTGCCCAAAACACAAGGCCCAGAGGAGGACTGCCTAGCGACACGGATCCTAATCCGAAGCAGGTAAATGCGGTGACCACAAGGAGTGGTTTGCAGCTAAAGGAGGTGGAATCAGAGAGATCACCTCAAAAGTCAGGAGCAACAGATGTTGAGTAAGAACAAAGTTCGGATAGATTGAAGACCAAAGAAGCAGAATCAGAAAGGCCTCCACCCCCGTTCCCTCAACGACTCAAGAAACACAAGGAGGAGGCGTGTTTCAAGAAATTTATGGAGGTTCTTAAACAGGTACATGTTAATTTACCTCTTGTTGATGTCTTGCAGGGAGTGCCAAAATTTGCTAAATATATTAAAGACATCGTGGCCAACAAAAGTCGTCTAACTGAGTATGCCACGGTAGCTTTGACGGAGGAATGCACTTCCCGGATCCAAAATAGACTGCCTACGAAGCTAAAAGACCCTGGAAGTTTTACTATCCAGCTTACAATTGGGCAGAGTATCCGAGCTCGTGGATTGTGCGACTTGGGGGAGAGCATAAATCTGATGCCATCTTCGGTATTCAGAAAGTTGGGTCTAGGGAGTCCTAGACCTACAACCGTAATCTTGCAGCTAGCAGACAGATCCTTAGCTAGGCCGGATGGCATTGTTGAGGATGTGCTTGTGCAAGTGGGATCCCTCATTTTTCCGGTTGATTTTATTGTTCTGGATTTTGAACCAGACGCTGAAGTCCCATTTATTTTGGGATGACCCTTCTTGGCAACCGGAAAAGCATTAATTGACGTGGCTGCGGGTCAACTTACAATGTGAGCACATGACAAGGTAGAGGTTTTCGATGTGTACAAAGCACCCAAGCTCCCGATGGTAAATGAAGAACTCTCGGTGATCAATGTAATTGATCATGGGAATGCTAAGCACATGAGTGATTCCCGAGAGTTGATGGGAAGACCACCAGATAAAGGTGAGCACTACTGGGGGGAGGACAATGATCGTGAAAAATCATCCATCACCCTAGTGGATAATTGAGCATAAAGGACGTCGAGCCGCGACGGTAAACCAGGCGCTGCACGGGAGGCAACCCGTGAAAAATATTTTTTTCTTTTGTTTAGTAAAGCGTAAATAGTTTTTATTTTAATTTTTCTTTTTCTTGAGTTAGTACAAATTTTTCGTTTTAGTTAGTATTTTTCATTTTAGTTAGGAAAATCTATTAATCTAACCAATTTTGTTTAGTAAGGTGATTTTCAGGTCAACCGGAGAAAAATGTGCATGGAATCGGGAAGGAAAAGGCAAGGTATGAAAAAATGAATAAAATGAAGAGACAATGCACTGGGGCGATGGCTCCGTGTCATGGAGGTGGACCACCGCGTTACCCTCCGTGACACGTTGAGGTTAAATCTGGATTTTTTTTAAAAATTCCAGAGGACCATCGCGATAGCTCCGTGTCACGGAGGATGGGCTCCGCGTTACCCTTCGTTACACGTTGCCCTATATTTTGTGACGGGTCACACCGGGTTGCCAGGTGACCCGCGTATTCCCTTCATTTTAAACCCCAATTTTAGGCCCCTTTTCCTCATTTTCTCTCTTCTCCGCGACCAAACACCCATATTTCCCTCTCCGAACCAACGTGCCACGGTAGTAAGCAAAGAAATTGTCGAGTTTCTTCGATTATTCAACTTAAAGGTATGTTTTCCTCTTCTCTGTCAAGTTTTTATCGATTTTAGTCGAATTTGAGCATGGGAGGTGAGATATATTACCCTAAGTCGAAATTTAGCATGAAATTGAGTTATTCTTTGATTGATAAATGTTCAGAATGTTGTAATACATGTTTGAACTTGTCGATTGCGTGAATGATTCGAATTCAATTGTGAAATTCAATTCTAGGGCTTGGGTTGTTGAAATCGAATTGGGTAACTTGGTAAATGTGTGAATTATATGCCGGGGTGTGCTTGTACATTGAGAATAAGTCATTGTAAATATTGTGTGAATGTAATAGACGACGAATTCTCGGGTTTTTGGGAAAAATGTGAAAAGTGTTCGAATTGGTTGGTTACATAGATTCATGTGTATATAGAATTTTGGTTGTTGTTTTTTTTGTTTTGTTGTTTTCGTTGCTAAGTGCGAAGGTTGAATTGATAGTGATGGTAGGATTGGGATTAGCTGTATGAAGTCTGAGTAGTATGCTAAAGTTATACTGTCGAAATTTTTTTTATTGAACGCACTAAGAATAAATTGTATAGTTGTTTGTTTTTGGTGTAAATAAAGTGATCCTTGCCGTAGTATCGTAACCATAACTAAGGACTAAGTGTGGGGTAAACTTAGTTTAGCCCGACCTTAGCCGAAGCTAATATGCATTTAGCTTGACATGGTGCTTGTTTATTTGTATTGACAGGTACAATGGCAAGTAGGCAGGATAAGGGTAAAGGTGCTTCTACTTCAGGCACCGGGAGAAAACGACTTAGACTGGGCACAGCAGTCCCAGCTGCACCAGCAGTTCCGCGCGGCCAACGCCGCCAGTACGAAACGAGGTGGGTAACCGATGAAGGGAAGAAGTGGTACGCTAAACACAAGGAAAATAAATACTTCCCTGAGGAGCATATTGCACGGGAACCACTAGCACAAGAGTTCCCCCGTATAGTGCAGAGGATCGAGGCAGCTGGGCTCAGCTTCATATTTCAGGAGCCCAAGGAGTGCAACTTGCATCTAGTACGGGAGTTCTATGCAAACTGGAACCCGGCAATCAGAAGCCACACAATAAAGATCAGAGGGCAGATTGTCACTCTGGAACCCCAGAAATTAAATGCCATCATTGGAGCGCGGGACACAGACGCCCACATTGTTCGCCAGCTGAATATCACCCCACCATAAGCCGATACTAGACGCACTTTGTGTGGGGCTCGATCCACAGCCATATGGAGCAGACATAAGGAGAGGGGTTACCACCAGACTCTGCCGTATTCTCAAATGAACAGGGAGGCAAGAATTTGGCTGAAAATAGTTTGTTCGTGCCTGATCCCGGGGGTGCACATGACTGATGTGACTCGGGACCGTGTGTGCCTGGTGTATGCCCTGATGAAAGGGCTAGAGATTAATGTTGGGGCGGTCATCATATCCGCCATGAAGAGAGCCCGACTACACCAGGGCCACAGGTATGGGTTCGGAGGACTTATCACCACCTTTCTCCGGGGCCTCGATGTCGAGGAAGAGGCTTTGGACTACATCCCGCAGTTGGAGCGGAGGGCCCTTGATGTGACCAAACCTAAGGCCCCCGACACCACACACGGGCTAGTGCTGACACTTGGCGAGCGACATGCTCGTGATTATCAGTACATGGCACGAATGTTTGGTATGCAAATGCTTCAGCTTCGGATGGTGGGAGACCAGCCACGGAGGATGAGTTATGGCAGCTGGAGCTGGATTACCCATTTGGCGAAAACGCCACAGCTTTGTGCCGAGTGGGGCCAGCCTTCGTTGAGCCCACTGATGATGACGTCCCCAAGGACGAGGAGACACGTCGGGAGGACTCCGATGTGGAGTCCGATGACGACGATGGAGGTGACTCGGACATGGGCGATGAGGCAGCAGCACCGGATGAGGAAGTCAAATATTTCGACTGATCAGGGAGTGCCACCACCCAATTTTGTGATTTTAATTTTTCTGAACACTGGGGACAGTGTTCGATTTAAGTGTGGGGTGGGAAGTAGTTAGGTGCTGGGGGCTGGGCTGATTTGCTGTATGTTCTTCCTTTGTTTTGTATGTATGTTTATGTTTCCTTGTGCTTGTGAAATGCAAACTGGTCTGTATTTGTACATAATTGTGGTAATTGATGATGTGGGTTGTGTGAAATGTTGTGGTTTGCCAGCTAAGTCTGTAGAATTTTTTTTTTTTGTAAATATTCCCTTATGTTTTTTTTCTCTATCGAAATGATCGATATTTTTAAAATTTTTGCGAAAATATTTTGTACATATTAAAATATTTTGTAAATATTTTTCCATCGAAATGATCGATGTTTTGCAAAAAATTTTTCGATTTTTATTTTTGGATTTCTCGGAGTTTGTTTTCGGTTCTTTTACCGAGAATAGTCCCATTGAACCGATGTCATAGTTAGTGACCGTTCCCTATGATGGATGGATGACGACCGTCTTAAGGGAAATGTAGTCAGTAGGAGTAGTGATTTTAATTTATTCTTAGTTTTTTTTCTTTGGTGAATTGCATCATGGAACCTGTAGTTACTATATGGGTGTGAAATTATGGTTGTGTGTTGTAACTGATATTCAAAATGTAAAAGTGATTCCTTTGAAAGCATGCAATTTTGTAAATATGTTGAGTTACCTTGGCTGTAGAATTCGATTTTGTGTGATTGAGGCTTAATTTTTGAATTCATGTAATTGGCTAATTAAAGAGTCTTTGAATGCATCTTGAATCGAGCATGTGCATGAAGTGTCAAGTGAGGTGTTGTTATTCCATGCTATTGTGAAGTGTCTAGAACTTGCCTGGTGTGTGTACAAAACGAAATGAAGGAGGTGTAGTGTTGGAAAGGATGTAGGCATTTCTTTGTCTTAACCGAGAGTTTCTATTTTTTTTTTCTTGTCATACTCTACCTTTTTATGTGATTGTATACCCTAGTCAGCCCGTTGAGCCTTTAGCCGATTATTTCTTTCTTTTGTCCAAAAATTGTATAAACTGAGCTTAATTCTTTCTTTTCATTAGTCGTAAAGTCTATACAAAACTCTTAAGCGCTTAAGAAGAACAGAAAAATTTTCCCAAAGTGTCAAAGAGTGAGAATAGCGGAAAGAAAAAGAAAAGCAGAGTGAGGAAAGAAAAGAAAAGGTTGAAGAGGCACTTGTTATAATGAAATGATAATGAAGGTGCATGAAAAACCTTTGTGTCATGTCAAGTGTGTTTGATGAAATGGGCCATACGAAAGTAAACCAGCATGAATGGGATGATGAAAAAAAGAAAAGAGAGAAACAATGTTCATGAGTTGATGGGAATGTGTTGAAAAGGCGCTTAAGGATGCTAGTGACTATTATTGGCTAATCCAATACATACTAGTTCCATAGCCTCCATTACAACCCATTAAAGTCCTACGTGATCTTACATTGCATTTCCTTATATTAGTGGAGTAATACACTAAGGGCAAGCCTATGGGTCATGACATGATGCATGTGAATTCTTTTGGGAGAGAGAGTGAAATTAATTTCAACATGCCCCTACGTGAATGTTTGTGTGTTACATGAGCATAAAAGAGGAAGATTCTCTTGAGTTGTGAGGGCACATGCTTGATGAAAGATTGATTTTTGTGTCGGATATCTTGATTAGCTGATTTGCATGAGTTTGCCGATATCGAGGGTCGATTCTTAAAGTCTAGGAAGTCTTAATGTATTAATGGTCATTGCATTATTAAGACCATGCATGTTTTCTTGATGATTTACAATATTGAATGATCGGTATGACCGTAGCGTAAATTGTCGCACCATAGTGGCGAAGGTTGGCATGTAATTTGCATGAATTGTGTATTTGTTGTTCGAGGACGAACAAGGATTTAAGTGTGGGGTAAGTGATCTTGGGCAGATTTATATGCCCAAGTGATACTCAAACGTATCATTTTCGTCTTGTTTATTGTGCAATGTGTATACATTTTCATGTAATTGGTAATAAAGTGTGAATTTATACTAACCAACATGATTAGCATTGTTTTGTAGGTAAAACATGATTTTGAGGAGCTAAAATGCATGTCGGAACAATATCGGAGTTGGACTTGGATGCGAGCACGGAAAAGACATTGGACTGCACAATGTAAAGGGGCTCCGCGATGGAGCCGTGCCACGCTACCATCGCGGAGGCACACTGCCTGGAGGGTGATTTAATTATCAAATTCCAGTGGAGCCTCGCGACAGCTCCGTGGCACGGAGGCAAGCCTCCGCGTTGCATGCCGTGCCACGTTGAGACTATATTCCCGGACCCCAGATTTCCAGTGAGGGTCCGCGTCCACGCCGTGTCACGGAGGCAGTGCTCCGCGTTGGCCTCCGTGACACGTTGCTTGTTATTCCGGGAAAAATTTCCACTAGTATAAATAGAACACTTAGGCTTATTTTTAATTAATTCAGACTTGGTGGAGCAAGGACGTGGGTTACAGGCAGTTGAGGGACGAAAAAGCTAAGGGTTTTTCTCTCTTTCTTTCTTCTTTCAATCAATTGTTTGTATGATTAACACTTGTTTTAGGATGATTAATCCACAAATGAGTGGCTAATTCTCTTCCTTGCTGAGGTTATGAACAATGGTGATGAATTTTGATTATTTAATTGTATGGTTTTTCACCTTCTTCTTCTATGTTGTTCTATTAATTCTTGTTTCTACTGCATTAGTGTGTGGCCGACATTAATGTACATCTAAAAAGTCCGATTTCACTCGAGAGAGCACGAAATTGGAAAGTTGTGAATTAATAGGGTATTGTTCTTAACTTGATTTGGGAAAATTGGGTTTTGATGTGCTTTCCTGATAGAAATATACTTGAAAGCCGTATTAATCAATTTAGGAATCGGAATTGTATTGTTAGGTCATAAATTGCATTTGATCACAGAAATGTAGACGGATGGTTTATGATTCTTAAGTGAGATTAAATACGAGAGTTTTAATCTCTAGGCTAATGTTCTTGGCTAGCAACTAGAAGAGAAGAATAACCAAATTATGATTATAATCAAGTTCATTACTTGTTCTTAACCTTGGCATGCTCATATCCATAGTTTCAATTCAAAGTAAATAATTGTTAATAGTTTTAGTATCTAATTTATAAACAAAAATTATTTAACTATTGGTTACGTTGTTGTCAGCATATATTTAGAAGTAAGATAGAATATAGTATACTTGAGCAATTTTACTTATCCAGAGTCTCCTTGGTTCGATACTTGGCTTACTTAGCCACTTTATTACTTGTTTGACCACGTGCACTTGCGTGTCGGTTTTTAACCCTATAGCAAACCACCAGACATCCAACAAGTGCAAAAATTGTTGCAACAGATCAGACCACTTATTTGAAAATCCACAGTAAGTTTATGAGTTGTTGCAACAAATTAGGTTACTTGTTTGAAATTATCTAGTAAGTGCAACAGTTGTTGGCACCTGTCAGACTAGTTTTTTAAAAATACACAGTAAGTTTATGAGTTGCTGCAACGGATTAGGTTACTTGTTTGAAATTGTCCAGTAAGTGCAACAGATTAGGACGCTTGTTTGAAAATTCACAGCAAGTTTATGAGTTACTACAACAGATTAGGTTACTTGTTTGAAATTGTTCAGCAAGTGCAAAAGTTGTTGCAACAGATCAGATGACTTGTTTGAATATTCACAGCAAGTTTATGAGTTGCTGTAACAAATTTGGTTACTTGTTTGAAATTGTCTAGCAAGTCCAATAGTTGTTGCAACAAATCAGGCAAGTGCAACTTGTTGAAAATTCACAGCAGTTTTATGAGAATATGAACCAAGTACCCAAACAACAACAAGAATAATTTTGTTATTACAAGTAAGATCATATTTGTTTCTATGTAGTAGTTTGCTCTGTGCATGTGGTTCCTTTGAGACCAATCCTTTTGCATATGGAGTATTTATTTTTCTTTATTGAAAATAATTCCTCGATTGATGCCCTCCTCTTCATCTGCCTTCTTCCCAGTTTTGTCAGCTTAACAAATGAAGGAGGTATTTCTCTATCTAAAATCTCTACAGGAACTTCCTAAGATTCTTCAGATGGCACAAAATTAATTTTCTCTAAGTGTTTAATAAGGTACATCTCTACCTTATATTACGAAGAGGAGTACTCGTAAATTTGCCTTCCATAGTCTTCACCATATTGGATGCAGAGCGCTGCTGTAACATGTGAACATGGTATTCTATCCAGGTCAAACACTCTATAAGTACAAGATTTGCAAAGCAAGTCGACCGTTGTAACTCTATCGGGACCACTGACAACATACTTGTAGTTGACAGTTTGATGGACCAATAACTTATTTTCAAATTGATTTTTTTGCTATGATTGCTTCTATCAATGGGACAAAGATTGTTAGTGCGTCGAGGAACTCCATACGCCTTTGATGAAATTTTGTTGTAGACCTCTTATTTATTTCATCAAAAAGGGTAGTAATGGAAAATTCTCTCTCATCTAAAAATATTGCGTTTGCCAACTCAGCAATATTTGTCATTATAATATTATAATTATAAAAAGTAAACAATTAAAATTTTAATTAATATGTAACAACAAAAATTAATACAATAAGGTGTACCTATTCTCCGGAAAGAATGTCCTGCCCCATCTTTGAAATTCAAAACATTCAAGATATTCGGTGATTCCAGGAACCATATCTCTTATTTGATTGAAGTGATCATTGAAAACATCTATCCGATACACTTTTACAGCTTCATAAAAATGGTAGATGACTTTTGCATTGTGAAATCTAGTTCGGATATTTTCCCCAAGTGCCTCATGCAGCAACCATAATGTGCTGAACGAAAGACAATTGAAATCGCTTTTCTAATACTTGGATTTCTGTTAGAAATTATGCACAACTCTAGTGTATCATAAAAAAAACTGCTCATTTGTTCAAAAAAAATTGGTAGGAGGCATCACACTCAGAGTCTACTACATAGAATGCCACAAGAAAAATATGATCTGCATCTTATGCAACTGCAGACAACAATACTCCACCGTACTTGTTCTTCAAAAATGTACCATCAACAACTAGAACCTTTCTCATATGTGGAAAACCAAGAATACAAGCTCAATAGGTCACAAAAAAATATTTAAACTTACCATTCATCAACCTTCAATGTTGTCTTACTTTCGGGGTTTACGGTCCTAAGCATATAACAGTATACATCAAGCACTGCATACCCGTGCTTGTGTGTCCCTCTTATCAAAGACTTTGAAATCTCACTTCTCTTCCAAATCTTCCAATAACCGACCTTTCAGCCTAACACAACACAGAGTGAACTCCTTATATCTTTTGTGGACGGGCCTCTACCCTCGAAAAATCTATCTTTCAAGTATTCACCAATGACTTTTGTTGTGGCATGTGGGTTATGACTTGTACGATGCTTTGAACCACATATATGAGACTTTTCATATTTTTTGATGTGAAATCTATCAGAACTTTTAAGCTTCACAACTCTCAGCCACCACTTGCACCCAGGATATTCAAATCTCACACAACATAGAACATGAGTTGATCACCTTCTACAATCTAAAATGTTTCTTTATGCAAGAAAGTTTCAGTGCAACATCTAGTTCTTACTTATTCTTGAATAACATTCCGTTGTAAAAATCCGTTTCATCATCTTGAGCATGGCTAGACTATGTTGATTGTATAGTTCCCTATGTATAGCTAGCAACTTCAAGAGTAGGAATCTATTCACTCCACCACTTTCTTTATTTGGAGTATCCATATCCACTCCGTCACTGTCACAACCCACTGTAACACAGGACGAGGAACCCTGAAAGTCTCCAAGTCGACCCATGGCATAGTCATATCATATCACTTAACAATAGAAACAACTAACAACATAATGAACGGAAGCTAACTGCAAAAGTCTAATAAGGAACCATAGGAACAATTGTAACAACACTTTGATACAAAGCTGAATCTATCTAGACAAGTCTGAAAGCCTTCTACTAAACTGACGAGTTGCTGGGACAAGCCCCCAACTAACTTTCAAAATCTGAAAACTGAAACATAAAGAAAATATAAACATAAATCATGTCCTTGGGAGATGAGGACTCACCACTAGTAGCTAAGGGAGAATAAAGCGTATCTAACCATGAGGCTGAGTCTGGAGACTTGAATCTATACCATGAATCAATACAATACATAAAGATGTGTGGTCAGTACTTGGAATGTACTAAGCATGCGGGGATAAACGTAAACAATTAAATATGCAGGTATACGATAAGGAAATAACAAAGTACATCGATATAACTGATTTAACATGAAACAATCCTCTTATGAGTCACATATGCATGTATAATTATACATAAAACTTTCATATGGATCTCATATCCTAAAACATCATTGGACTCGTGCATAAGGGTCAAGTACTGAACATTTAAAAGGGCCGAAGATGAGGCTAGCATCACACAAACCTGGATCATTGCTGGTAATTGGGTTTGCGTTCATTATATTATATCTGCTCTAACTGAAGTTTGAATCATGCAGAACTGAACCATGCTAATAACATAATAAGGAAGTCATTCTCTACTAGAGAGAGTACCGACTGAGCTGGAGCCACTCTTTGCTATGAGGATCCTGACTGAACTAGGGAGTTACTCTCTGCTATGGAGGATCCCGATTGAACTAGGGAGTCACTCTCTTCTATGGAGGATCCCGACTAAACTAGGGATTCACTCTCTACTATGGAGGATCCCGACTGAACTAGGGAGTCACTCTCTGCTATGGAGGATCCCAAGCTGACCAAGGGAAACATTCTCGGCTATGGAGAGTCCCTGGCTGACTAGAACATAAAGAGTACTAATCTGACATTAAACATCTAACCTATGCTACTACAACTAGTAAAAAACATGAATATTCATTTTTTTCATCATACAACATTCATTTTGAAAGGAGCAGGGCTATTTTCTACTAAGAACAAGCCCAACAGTCTGAAATATAAGTCTCATGCTTTATCATCATAATTAATATTGTCATGGAGCCACATAAGTACTTCTTCAAACGTCTTACATTAGTGAGCATCTATAAATTCACATCATGCATTACACTTCCACAACATTCAAGTTCCGAATTCATCTCATTGAACATGTGACATAGGATCATGTATGGTCCATAGGTCCAATTCGTACTTTAACATGCATACATTGATTCATATATTCTAGATTTACGGAAAGCCCATATACATAACTCATACCTTTGGTTCATACTAGAGGAATTAAATGAAGTGTACAACAAAGTGACTGATCACCCAGCAAGAATTTCATCTATCAATTTTACCCCCAACATGGTTTCACATCTATCACAATATATGCTATCAACAATAAACCTTTCCTCAAATAGTTCAGGCTTATATCTCCAATTAACTCTATATTATCAGCGAAAAAGATCATTAATAGTATAATTATAATAATGTTTATCAAATTATTCAAAGTGTTGTGATACTTATATAGAGTTGAATAGCATGAGACAGGGGTAGGTTATAAGGCCAGGGTCAATATGGTACTCGACATAGGATAGTGTCGTCAAATGTTAGCACTAATGCTGCGCGATGTATGTACCACACTCCTTACCCCGCACGACTAGTGTATCGGGAGAATACATTACAAATCACACTCCTTCTATTGTGTATAAATGTACAAAGTGATTCAACATTATGTAGAGAAAAACTAACGATGGAAGTTAAGTTAAGACATACCTTTCTTTACGATTATTTATGAAATAAATGCATGTTTTCAAGTTTAAAAAAATGCTTAGAATATTAATTTCTATTCGTAGGAGCGACTGCATCATGCTTTCCATGTATCATCTAAAGAATATGTTTTGTGCTATCCTATGAACTATGTTCCGACTATATTTCCTATCTTAGCTAAAAGTCATACTTTAGTGATCCTAGGTAGCACAACGTATGTTCCATAAAATGTTTTAAGACATGTTTTAAAAATGCTTTTGAGATTATTTAGGTTTCAAGTCGGGATTCACTAAATTTACTTGATTTTGAGCTGCCCCCATTTGGTGCCTAATGAGTGGGAAACATCTTGATGTGCACTGCTCAAATAATGCCAGATGAAATGATAAATGTCACGGAGGACATTCGTCTCAAATCTGTTCAAATGATCTGAGCGCACAAGATGACAATAGGAAAGGAGGTTGTTGTGCAAAGGAGTCAAGCAATGAGGAATCACTGTTGGAGTTAAGTATTGGGTATGAATTGGAAAATGGAGGGAAGAGAAAGTTGAAAAAGTTTCTTTAAGTTCCTTTGTAAAAGAAACTTTGTCCCACGTTGATAGGGAAAAGGGAAAAGTTGATGCTTATAGAAGTATATCTTCTAGCTAATAAAGAGTTGAGAAGAAAGTCTACCCTCGTGTCTTCGTCGCTCGACTTCGGATTTGAATTTGGTCAAATGATCTGATTGATTGATATAATTTTTAGACCAAATTTATTTAAAATTCGAGTTGACTTTTTGTGCAATCTGGCAGAGGACCTACGTGGGTCCTCGGACAAAATTTATTTAAAATATGAGTTGACTTTTCACGCAATCTAACAGAGGACCTGCATTGCACCTGGATGCTGCAGGTCCTCACCTGCGAAATGCAGGTGCCATGCAGAATTCCTTGAAGGATTCTGCTTGGACTTGCGTTGCACCTGCGTGCCATAATTCCTCACCTGCGAAACGCAGGTGCAGTGCAAGTCAAGCCGAAATATTTCCTTTCCCAACGGTTGTCATTCCAAACAGACACCATCTGAACAAGTGTTTTCACACTAGTTCACTTCAGCTCTTTAGTTATAAATAAAGGTCTTTTGCCTTCATTTCGGTAAGAGAATTTTCAAACATTCTGCATATTTTTTAACAAATAACATCGAGTCTGTTGTGTGATTTGTTACTATTCTTAAAGTTCGACGAAGTTTTTGGTGTTTAAGATACTGCTACACCATTAATAGGTTTGGAAGAAAGTAGTCCAAAACCTCAAGTACAGTGTGAGGATTAAATTTCTTAAGGACACACAGTGAATTCTACGGTCTCGATATTAATTATTATTTTCTATTGTACTGATTTGAATACAGGAGAACAACAAGCTTAAGGAATTTAATTATTTAAAATTTTCTGTGTTCATCTATTTGGTTTTGGAGACTAAAATCTTTTTGATTTTTTCCTCCACTGTTGGAGATTAAAATTTTTGAGTTTTCTACTCCGATTGATAATTCGGTTTGAAGATATAAAAATTTCACCAATTATTCAGTTTATTTCTGTCTAAGTTTTTCAATTTGAAGAAATAAAATGTTCATCGATTACTAACTTTTACTGTTATTGATTAACAGATATGATAGGAACAACTGACCCCATGCTTGCCGTTACAAGCAATATAGTCTCCTCCATTTGTGTTGTGCCAGCACAGGCTCCAACAGAAAAGTATGAAAAATTTACTGGCATCGACTTCAAATGTTGGCAGCTGAAGATATTCTTCTACCTGACCACGTTGAGTCTGCAGAAGTTCACTAAAGAGGATATTCCGGTTCTACCAACTCTTGAAAATGAATGGTTCTTAGTGCCTGAGGCTTGGAGCACTCAAATTTTTTGTGGAAGAACTATGTCCTAAGTAGACTGAAGGATGATCTGTATAACGTATACAGTAATGTGCAGACTTCTAAAGAACTCTAGGATGCTCTAGAGAAGAAGTACAAATTGGAGGATGGAAGATTAAAGAAATTTGTTGCAGCCAAATTTCTGGACTACAAGATGATAGACAGCAAGCCTGTTATCACACTAGTCCAAGAGCTTCAAGTGATAATTCACGATCTCCTTGATGAAGGTATAATCCGAATTAATGCTTTTATCAAAAGTATTAACTATCGTGCTACTTATGAGCTTTTCATTAAAGATTTGTTCATTAATAAAGCTTTTCAAAGTTGTAGCCATGATTGAAAAGCTACTTCCTTTATAGAGAGCCTTTAAGAATTATTTGAAGCACAAAAGAAAGGAGATGAAACTTGAAGATCTAATCATTCGATTGAGAATCAAAGAAGAAAATAAAGTTGCTGAAAGGGAAGGTATGGGGAAACTCAATAATTATGGGGGAAAACATTGTTGAGACTACTCCAACTAATCGAAAAAAAGGAAGAAGCCTTTTGGACCAAAGAATTATTCTAACAAGAAGAAATTCAAAGAAAATTGTCACAGCCATAGAAAGATTGGACATAAGGCTGCTGAATGTCATGCTCCAAAAAAAGTGAAGAAAAATGGTCAAGCAAACATGGTTGAAGGATCCATGGAGATTGATAAGTTGTGTGCTATGGTTACTGAATGCAACCTAGTGGAAAGCCCCACGGAGTGGTGGATTGAATCTGGAGCCACTCGACATGTCTGTGCTGTTAGAGAAACATTTACTTCTTATGTCCCTGCTGGACCCGATGAGACCATTTTTATGGGAAACTCTGTGACAGCCTAGATTGAAGGTTATGAAAAAATATTTCTGAAAATGACATCTGGCAAAGTAGCGACTCTGAATAGTGTATGTCATGTTCCAGAAATAAGAAATAACTTAGTTTCTACTGGATTTCTCGTCAAGAATGGGTTTAAGTGCATTCTCGTTCCAAACAAAACTATAATAAGTAAGAATGATGTGTATGTAGGAAAATATTACCTAGCTAAGGGCCTTTTCAAACTGAATGTAATTGATGTTGAGAGAAATAAAATTTCAGTCTCTTTTTACTTGCTTGAGTCAAATAATTTATGACATTCACATTTGGGACATGTCAATTATAAAATCTTACGTAAAATGATCAATTTAGAACTATTGCCAAGGTTTGAATGCAATCATTTAAAATGTCAAATCTGTGTTGAATCTAAGTATGCTAAACATCCTTATAAATCAATTGAAAGAAATTTAAGTCCCTTAGACTTAATTCACATAGATATTTGTGATATGAAGTCAATATCATCTCATGGTGGAAAGAAGTATTTCATAACTTTTATTGACGATCATACGCAGTACTGCTATGTTTACTTACTCAAAAGTAAAGATGAAGCAATTAAAGAATTCAAGCAATATAAAAGTGAAGTTGAAACACAAATTAACAAGAAGATCAAAATAATAAGAAGTGATAAGGGCGGCGAATATGAATCCCCTTTCGAAGGAATATGTTTGGAATATGACATTATTCATCAAACAACTACCCCTTACTCTCCAAAATCTAACGGGTTGCGGAAAGGAAAAATAGGACATTAAAAGAGATGATGAATACCTTGTTGATAAGTTTTGGTTTACCCTAGAACTTGTGGGGTAAAGCTATCTTTATGGTTAGTAGAATACTCAATCGAGTGCTCCATAGCAAAACATAATCCATTTCATACGAAAAATGAAATGGAAGAAAGCCTAACCTTGGATACTTAAAAGTGTAGGGGATACGGTGTTTGGCTAAGGTACAACTTCCTAAATCCAAAAGGACTAAGATAGGACCAAAAACCATTGATTGTGTTTTCATAGGATATGCTACAAATAGTAATGCATATCAATTTCTGGTTCATAAATTAGAAAATCCTGACATTCATGTTAGTACGGTAATGGAGTTAGATATTGCTAAATTTTTTGAGTATATATATATATATATCTGTGAGTCATCTAATGAAGGATCTAAACGACCTCAGGAAGAGACAAAGGAAAATATTCCTAATGAGGAGAATCCAAGACGTAACAAACATCAAAGGACTTTTACTTCCTTTGTACCAGGTTTCTAACATTTTTGTTGGAAACTGAGCCTCGAACTTTTCAAGAAGCTATGACTTCTTCGAAAGCTCAATATTGGAAAGAGGCAGTCAATAGTAAAACTGAATCCATAATGAATAACCATACATGAAAATTGGTTGATCTTTGTCCAGGAAATAAACCTTTAGTTTGCAAATAGATTTTCAAAAGGAAAGTTAAAGATGATGGCACTATTGATAAATACAAAGCAAGACTTGTTGTCAAAAGATTTAGATAAAAAGGTCTTGATTATTTGCATACATACTCGTTGGTAACTAGAATTACATCCTTTTAGGTGTTAATAGCATTAACCACCATATGCGATTTTGAAATCCATCAAATGAATGTGAAAACAGCCTTCTTAAATGGAGAATTGGAGGAAGAAACTTACATAAAACAAGTTAAAGGGTAGTTCCTGAAAATAAAAAGATGGTGCGCCGACTTGTAAAATCTTTGTACGGACTAAAACAAGAACCTAAACAATGGCATGCAAAATTTGACAAGACAATGTTGTCAAACGGTTTCAAGATTAATGAGTGTGATAAATGCGTTTATATTGAGAACACTCAAAATCAAGTCATCATTGTTTGCATATATGTGGATAATATGTTGATAATGAGTAACGACATTGCTAACATAAATTCTACCAAGCATATGCTTGCTAGTAAATTTGAGATGAAAGGTTTAGGAGTTGCTGATTTGATATTGGGTATTAAGATCCACAAAACTCTTCAAGGTATAGCATTGTTTTAGTCTCATTATATCCAAAACAATACTTGAAAAAAATTAAGTATTTGGATGTCAAAATTGCAAAAATACCAATTGATGTGAATCTTGCTCTTGCTAAGAACAAATGTGAAAGTCAGTCTCAATTGCATTATGCAAGAGTATTGGAAAGTCTAATGTACATCATGAACTGTACACGACCAGATATAGCTTGTGCGATAAGTAAACTTAGTCGATACACAAGTAATCCCAATCAGAATCATTAGATGGCTATGAAACAAGTTTGGGGTATTTAAAACATACTAAAAAACTTTTCTTTACATTACAATAAGTATCTAGCAGTTGTTGAAGGATATTGTGATACGAATTGGATCACCGGGTTAACTGAAACTAAATCCACAAAAGGATATGTTTTTACCATCGTTGGAGGAGCAATGTCTTGGAACCCATCCAAACAAACATGTATTGCTTGGTATATAATGGAATTTGAATTCATAGTTTAGACAAGATTGGTGAAGAAGCTGAATGGTTTAGAAACTAAAGTCATTCCATTCTGGACCATTGGATCCAATATATATACATTGTTATAGACAAGCAGTAATCGAAAGGGCTGGGAATGCAATGTCTAACAAAAAGACTCGTCACATACGATGAAGACATAATACTGTTAGACAACTACTCTCTAGTGAAATTATCATAATTGACTATGTAAAGTCAAGAGATAATGTGTCGGATACATTTACAAAAGGCCTAACTAGAGAGGCAGTTAAAAGATCATCGAAGGAAATGGTACTATGGCCGAGGACAAGTCATCATAGCAGTAACTCCACCTAGAAGACTAGAGATCCCAAGATCTAGGTTCATGTAGATCAAGCAAAGTCGTTAATGATGGTTCAATATTCTTAAAATAACTTTTGGGCTATTCTCGTGATGAGACAATGTTCAGTAACAAGGATAAAGAGTTAAGGCTTTTTAATGATTTCTAAGTTTGTCAAATGGTGTATCTATGGCATAACACATTTAGGAATCACCTATATAAGTGTGAAGTGTAAACTGCTTCAAGGAGAATCCTGTAAGGCCAATTCTCGATGCACTTATGAAACCAAGCAGTGTTCGTGGCTGAAACGAACAAAACAATGAGAACCTAAGATAGTTAAAGGATTAATTGTGTGACTTATGTTATCTAGGTATACATCAAAACATGACCGTTTAATGATATTAAATTTACTGATTGATCAAGTATATCTGATATATGTTCATTACGGAAAGTTCAAAGAGAAATCTACTTATCCAGATGCAATTAATTCTTACTTACAAATCACATTTTTTTTTCATGCATTAAATTTTAATATAGCCATTCCCCATTCATGTGTGGAATTCTTGGAGTTAAGTGTTGGGTGAGAATTAAAAAATGGAGGATAATAAAATGGAGGGAATAGAAAGGTGAAAAAGTTCCTTTAAGTTCCTTTGAAAAAGAAACTTTGTCCCACATTGGTAGGGAAAAGGGAAAAGTTAATGCTTATATTGAGAAGCATATCTTCTAGCTAAGAAAGAGTTAACAAGACAGTCTCCCCTCACGTCATTGTCATTGCTTGACTCGGCTTCGACTTTGAATTTGAATTTTATCAAATGATCTAATTGATTGATATATTTTTAAATCAAATTTATTTAAAATTCGAGTTGATTTTTCGCATAATCTGGCAGAGGACTTGTGTTGCACCTACGTGCGCAGGTCCTCACCTGCGAAATGCAGGTGCCATACAGAAATTCCTTGAAGGATTCTTCTTAGACTTGCATTGCATCTATGTGCCGCAAGTCCTTACCTGGGAAATGCAGGTGCAACACAAGTCAAGCCAAAATATTTTCTTTTCCAACGGTTGTTATTTAGAACAGACATCATCTGAACAGGTATTTTCACATCACTTCACTTCAGTTCTTTGGCTATAAATAAAGGCCTTTTGCCTTCATTAATGTAAGAGAATTTTGAACATTTTGCATATTTTTTAATAAACAAAATTGAGTCTATTGTGTGATTTGTTACTGTCTTAGATTTTAATGAAGTTTTTACTTTTTGAGGTACTGCTATACCATTAACAGGTATATCCATTTTATCCTAGGAGAAAGTAGTCCAAAACCTCAAGAATAGTGAGGGGATTAAATTTCTTAAAGACACATAGTGAATTCTGTGGTCTTGGATATCAATTATTATTTTTTATTTTACTGATTTGAACATAGGATGAGAACAATCACAATATGCGAAGGAAAAGGAGATGGATACAGGAAGGAAGCTGGGAACAATCCATCACTAACAGAGATTGTAGTAGAGCTATCAAGTCATTTATAGGAAGAACACTCAATCATTTGGAATAAACCATGGTTGGCATACGCACCATAATAAATATTGTAGTGGCCGACCTAAATGCTAAATCATATAATCTAATGTGCAAAATCAAGAGACTGATAAGAGAGTGATGGCATGGTTGTACACCATCGGCCAGGCCTCATAGGTGAATCCAACCACTGTTTCAAATATAGATTGAAGAACCTCATGTAATGATCCATTCCATCATTGTCAAAATTTTTGGGATACCAATGTAAGAATTAAAAATTTTATAGACATGGATTTTATTTTGGGATGACAGGTATAATTAAGTAAAATTTTACAAATAAAATTTAAATGAAGAGGGGTCGGGTTTTATACCCCATAGAATTCCTGGCACCTAGACGACCTATTCGCACGTTGGTTAAGCATATTTGAAGGCCATACATGCTAGAGAAAGGCCGGGAAAAAGATCGGACGAGAAACCCGTCGAACCATCGCGGGAGGAGCCGAGGCAGAGCCTCTCCGTGATGGCAGCGTGTCACGGAGGTGAGGCCTCCGCGATGGCTCCGTGACACATTGCCCAGGTTCAAGCTCAAGTATATAAGCCCCACTTCGGTTTAAATTCATTTTAATCAAAGGAAATATCAGAAAACAGAGGCTACGACAGAGAGAAGTAAGAATGAAGGAAATTATATAATTTTCGTCCGATTACGCTGCTAAACATTGCCCAAATTCAAATTAACTCTAGATACTGAGGTATTTAGCAGCAGAAAGCATTCCTATGGATTCAGTTTCGTAAAATACGGCCGACGAATCGTCGAGCCACCGAGCTAAGGTAAGTGGAATTGCTCTAAATTAATGTCTATGTGTTCCTAGCTGAGAAGTGAATATTTCTCCCTTCTGGACCGCTGAAAAATAGCGAGTTTTCGACCGTCTTTCGATAAGCCTAAGTTTAGGCCATAAACTATATCGAAAGTGATATTGCTCTTTACAATAAAGCTGTATTTAGTATTAATTGGTATATTTATGAATGCAGTTGGGAGAAAATAGTTGAAATACCAGCCGAGCCTCGTCCGACAGACGGATAGTTCAAGGATAAGGTATGTAAAGTTAGTTTCCTCGGCAAGTTAAGTAATCTTGATACAGTACAGTAAATTAAAGGCCAGTAGATTGTCCAGAAGTCATGTGTTACGTTTGTTACGACTGTTGGTACGATATTAAAAGTATCGAGTTACAACTTGCGTGAAATTTGTTAGTACGATATAGATTCTAATATAAGCATTAGAAGCTGCACAGTATGTTCAGTATACGATGTTACACAGGATGTTAGTATATCATTGTATTCAATCGAAACCTAGTAGAGCAAGTAGTATCTGTAAGACAGCTCAGTAATAGAATGATAAGTTGAAATGAAGTTAGAAAGCATGTTAGGAATAGTAAATCATGTTACTATAGAAAATCAGTATACAACATAGTTTCAGCAGAAAGACTATATCATGTTCAGCATTAGCCTCAGTACAGTCTGGCAGAAGACTATATTCGTACATACATATATATTATTTCCAGCCTCAGCATGTATTAAGTATGTACATATTTCTATCACTAGTCCAGCATATAGTGTATACAGATACCTTACCACTATTAGCTTCAGTATGTGAGACACGCAGATAGCATTACTAGTTGAGACCGTTGTATTGTTTGGGGTTGGACTACCAAGCATCAAAGACCGCCCCAGGGTTGATAGCTGTATCGACTCGTCCGCCAGAGGACGAGGATACGTCGCTCTACGGAGTGGCATGCCGTCCCACAGGGGACGAAGATGGGATGCCAGTTTTCCCCATATTTGTGCCTTGATCGGCCCTTACACACCCCAGTCGAGCGGATACGCCCGGGTGTAGATTCAGGAGTCCTCCAGACTCAGATGCAGTTATAGTCAGGGGCTCAGCGAGCCCAAGTGCATACCCAGGGGACCGGCAGGATGCTTATGGGGTTTATAGGAGATGGGATGACCGGGGTAGGGGTATAGATTCTGTGCTAGTTGTACCTCCTGGCTTATGGGGGCCGGGTAAGGTTTGTGTGTGCTATGTTATGTTATGATGTGTTATACCCTGTTACAGTAGATACGAGTAGATCGACAGTAGCACGATAAATTCTCAGGTACGATTCCTACTCCTTCCAGTATAATTAAGAAAAGGTATAGCTTACATTATCAGACAGTTAATTCATTCCTTTCTATTTCAGTTTCATCAGTATATCATTGTTTCTCAGATACTTCTTTGAGTTATTGCTTTACATACTCAGTACCAGCGGTACTGACGCCCGGTGGGGCGCTACATTACTTGCCTGCAGGTACTCGTAGACGAGCAGGCGATACCACGTGATTCCTGTCAGCGATCGAGTATTCAGCCCCTGTCATCCGGAGACTGAATTCCAGAGGTGTATTTCAGTTCTTTTGTTGTAGAGTACGGGTAGGTCGGGGCCCTGTCCCGATCATTTCTATGGCTATTCCTAGAGGCTTGCAGTCTGTATATGTTTTTCGTGTGGTCAGATGAGCCGGTCGTGTGAGGCCGTGCAGTTGTTTAGCTGTTAGTATTTCTGTTTCTTTCATGTTGGCCGTGTGGGGCCATAATTTGCCAATAGTGGTGACCTTGCCAGTCACGTAGCTTTCTAGTATCCCATGATTGAGTTATAGATAACTAGACAGCATGGTGGCCTTGTCGGCCCGCATAGGTTTCCCTGAATTAATATGTTTCTGGTCAGCTGTTAGAACAGGTACAGAAGGCTATAGGCCAGTGGGCTGGGGGCTGTGTTTACAGCCGTTATATAGCCCTTTGTTTCCAGAAATATGAGTTAGAGCCAGCCAGGCACCAGATGTGCCCTGGCTTAGCAGTCCAGCAGTCCAGGTCCTAGCAGGGCACCAGGTGCCAGTCATACCCCCCAAGGCGGGGTGTGACAAACTTGGTATCAGAGCAGGTCGTGTCCCAGGGAGTTTGCAAGCCGTGCTAAGTAGAGTCTTGTCTATGGATGTGTTGTGCACCACATACTATAGGCAGGAGGCTGCGAGGCATGATATGATGGTTACCCTTCCTTCTCACTCAGTCGTGCTTTAGAGCGGTTCAGTATAGGGTTGAGTCCCTAAGAACTTACCATATTCTTTGATTACAGATACAAAGGCAGATCAGCATTACCCTATCACAGGCAGAAGATCAGAGATAGCAACGAAAGAGAGCATCAGTCAGTTACATGATAACTATAGCAGCAGGAGGGGGTATCAGAGACCTCCCAGCATGATACCTTTATTGGCATTATTCCCAGTATACGTTGATAACGTCAGAATAGGAAGTCAGAAGTATAATGTACATATGAGTTGATTTACTTATTAGTTATATATGATCTGATTAAGATTATAGACAAGGTCAGACCACCAGGTTGGTATGAAAAAGAGAGGGAAATGCAGGAATCCCAAATAAATCTTTTTGGGTATGGTACAGTTAAATGCTTTTACTTGTTGCAATAAGAAAAGGGCTATTCCCACCTCTTGGTTTTGATGTCAGTATAGTAAAAGGGGCATAAGACTTGAGATGGGGTTGCCAAATCAAGCAGTAAGTAAAGATGGGCTGATTGATCCTAGTAAGTATTAGAAAGTATAAAGAGCCCTTATGATTACGTAAGCTGAGCAGACCCTTATGATAACAAGCCAGTAAAGAAAGTAAGACTGTTAGCTTACCCGAAGTAGGGGTAACAGACCTGTTAGTGATGAATGCCTAATAATAGTCAAGTTTGAGTCAGAAAAAGGCCAAGTCCGCCATATATGCTAACAGATAGCAAGACATACCTGTAATATTATAGTTATGATTTAGTTGTGACATCGAAAGATATAGAGGTCGTGTGAATAAGATGGTCTTGAATATACGCCAGAAGAAGTATAGGCCGAGGCTTGATCAGTAATCTCATTAGCAACGAAAGGCAGGTACCTCGAACCCCAGAGTTCAGCTTAAGCAAGATGAGAGGAAGAAGCAGGAATGCCAGATTTTGTGGGGAAATCAGGGTTACCCCCCCCCCCAGATTAATAGAGTATCATTTTAAGGATTAAGCTTCGGGCTGACAGTAGGATTGCGGTTCAGAATACCGCAGTATGTCCGCTATGGAAAAGTTAAGGAGTTACCGATACAACAATTCTAATCTAGTGTGGCATAGAGATAAGGCCCAGCAGACAGTCATGGGCTCTTAATATAAGCCAAGTAAGGCCACAAGATTTGAACGTCGACCCCACATTGCAAGAGTGGCGGAATTTCATGTAGCAGACAATAACTAAGGTGTTTATGTTCGTTACTCTCAGAATGGGGTGACAATACAACGAAATGATAAGTCAGGGCAAGAGATAGTATTAGGCCGTAGAAGCGGTGTATCATGTACGGTATGAGACTCAGCAGAACATGTCAGAGATTATGAATTACCGCAGAATTCAGTACATATTGTATGTAGCTAGCGATATATATGTATACAGATAATAGATATGTTGTGAGTGGCTGCCTATAAGGGCTACAATCATAGATGCTGATTAGTAATAGACAACATATACATTGCATTGCAGGACACCCCCTTGCCAAAAAAAAAGAGAGAGGGAGAAGAAAGAAAGAAAAGGAGAAGGGAAAGGACAGATTAAGTGTGGATTATGTATGAAGTCATAAAAACTATCTCAGTTTTCAGTTATTAGGTTAACAGACTTAGGTGTTGTTGTCAGATCTAGGCTCTAGGAGCTTACCAGAGTTAATGGCCTAAAACAGATGGCTAGATGATAAGCGCACAGTTACACGGTCTACCGACCAGCTGGCGCCTGCGTTAACAGGGAGGCGTCCCTGAAGATCGGTAACATTAGTGCGTGTGCTAGAACCACGATTAGAGGCCAAGTAGGCAAATTTCAGAGATCAGCAACACCAGAATTGTTCTAGTATGTCAAGTGGTCGTACGTCATTTTCTCAGCCGTGTAGGTGAAAGTCGGCCTTAGCTAACCTAGCAGTCATTATGTGGAATACCCCATAAGTTAGCCGGCTGTCCCAGTCAGAATACACGTGGGTACCCCAAGGAAGGGTCCACATCAGTAGTCAGTGACAGATTAGTACTTCAGCTGGGTTTCGTAAGATATCCAGATACAGAGCCCTAGCAGAAGGCCAGTAGTTACAGAATAGTCTATAAGACCGAGAATTCCCCAGAATAGCAGTATAAATCCAAGTGGATACACACAAGGCGTAAGAAATTGATAGTACCCTGCTAGCACAGTGTTTATTAAGATCGGGGGATCAGTAGACTCCCCGTGAAGATCCAGAGATTGATCGCCTGGGAGTAAGTTGATTAAGCCCAGTCTTATAGTGGTTTAAGTAAAATAACAAAGCAATTAGATGCTCACGAGTCTGCGGTTATGCACGAACTATAAGCACTCAAGTAGAATAGTTAGAGTATTGTTAGATTACTACCACATTCGGGTCATTCAACCCGACTATTCAGTTATTTAAAGGTTATGCAGCTAGATCATTAGAGGTCATGATCAATATCAGGACCCCCTGATCAGATACGGGCACATGGTGTGCAGATAGTCGTTCAAGGTTACCTTAGCAACAAGTGGCCTTAGCATGCGGTCAGAAGGCCAGATAAAGCTCTAGCTATACCGGTAGATTACTTGTCAGATTCTTCGGTATAATAAACCAGTATGACCGTCAGTTATATGTCAAATTTTGTAAATGTGAATTTTGGTTGAGTTTAGTAGCCTTTTGGGTCACATTGTGTTGGAGGCTGGTGTACAGATAGATACACAGAAAATCAAAGTAATGAAGATCTAGCCTGGACCTACCACTCCGATCGAAGTACGCAGTCCCTGCGGTTAGCCGGGTACTGCAGAGGGTTTGTGGAAGGATTTTCCACCTTAGCAGCACCTTTGACTAAATTGACACAGAAGGCAACAAAGTTCCAGTAGACTGAGGCGTGTGAGCAGAACTTCTAAGAGTTAAAAAGCCAGGTTAACATCAGTTCCAGTGTTAGTATCGCCAGGAGGTACAGAAGGTTGATGCGGCATGGTAAAGTAATGGCTTATGCTTTCAGGCAGTTGGAAAAACGTGAAGAGAATTATCTTACCCGTGACCTGGAGTTAGTTGCAGTAGCTTATACCTTAAAGAGTGAAAATTTTGTACCACCCAAGAAGGGCTAATATGGTAGCAGACGCCCTTAGCTATAAATCTATGGGGAGTTGGCATACTTGCCGCTTGAACGGTGAGAATAGACCCGAGAATTTC
Source organism: Datura wrightii (assembly GCA_035772735.1). Taxonomy (NCBI): domain Eukaryota; kingdom Viridiplantae; phylum Streptophyta; class Magnoliopsida; order Solanales; family Solanaceae; genus Datura; species Datura wrightii. The sequence continues at coordinate 169,570,198 of JASDFA010000001.1, read as the reverse complement.
ACTAGTTTGCCAGTTTAGCCGGTCACATAGCAGAAATAAAGGATAACAGAGCGATAATACAGAATGTCGCAGTGTTGTCGTTAGAGGTGAAACTAAAGGAATGGCAATATGGAGACCCTAGCCAGGTTCAACTTAAACACAAGGTTCAGTAAGGAGAAGTGACATATTTTCAGATAACCGGGGATGAAGTGTTACGATATAAAGGCCGCATTGTGTTCCAGATATTTTGGGGGCATTGCCAGCAGCTTATAAGCGAGGCGCATTACGCCAACTATTCTCTCTACCCAGGCGCGACGAAAATGTGCCATGATATCAAAGAAAACAACTGGTGGCCAGGTACGAAAAGAGAAATTGCTGAATTTGTAGCCTAGTGTCCTGACTGCCAACAGGTGAAGGCAGAACATTAGAAATCAGGCGGGTTAACTTAGAACATAGTTGTGCCTCTCTGGAAATGAGAAACAGTGAATATGGATTTTGTGGCAGGATTACCCCGTACCAGACACGGAAATGATTCTATTCGGGTAAAAGTTGACAGACTGACGAAATCAGCTCATTTCCTGCCAGTGAAAGCTACCTTCTCGGCTGAGGATTATGCCGAATTATCTATCAGAAATAGTTAGATTGCATGGAGTGCTGGTATCTATCATTTCTGATAGGGGAGCACAGTTTACAGCTAGATTCTGGCAGTCGTTCCAGAGGGGTCTGGAAACACAGTATTCTATCCTCAGAGAGACGAGCAGGCTGAGCGCACAATTCAGACGCTCGAAGACATGTTGCGAACGTGTGTGCTAGATTTCGATAGTGGCCAAAGTGAGCATTTACTGTTAAACGAATTTGCCTACAATAATAGCTATCATTCAGCCATCTAGATGATGCCTTTCGAGGCATTATACGAGCGAAAATGCAGCTCGCCGAACGGTGTTTGAAATCGGAGAATCAGTGTTGGTTGGCCCAGACATTGTTCACCAGTCAAAGAAAAAGGTAAAGATTATCCGAAGAATGCTTACTGACTGCATAGAGCCGCCAGAAATCGTATGCACATGTGCGGCGCAGAAAAATTGGAGTTTGATGTATATGACTGGGTATTTCTGAAGTATCCCCAATGAAAGAGGTAGTGAGGTCCGCCAAGAAAGGTAAGCTCAGCCCGAGATTTGTTGAGCCTTGTCCGATTCGTTGAAGGACAGGCCGAGTAGCATATGAGTTGAATTTGCCTCCAGAATTAGAATCCGTTTGTCTGGTCTTTCCTGAACCTATGCTGAGGAAATGCATAGGAGACCCGTCCAGAGCAGTCCCAGTCCAAAATATCCAGGTTACGAAAAAAAAAGCTGGCCTATGAAGAGGTCCCAATAACTATCTTAAACAGACAGATTCGCAGATTGAGGACTAAAGATATTACGTCTATCAAGGTATTGAGACGTAACAAAAACCGAGAGGGGATGACTCGAGAAGTAGAGAAAGATATGAGGACCAGATATCCTCACCTATTTTAGACCTAGTCAGGCGACAGGTATGTCCACATTATTACTTATGCAGTACCTTATGGTTGTATGTATGTGAATGAGAAAAATTGATATTTAGTTATCCAGTGGATCCTAGAATATTATGTGCAGTGACTGTGTTGGACTTTTCTGCATTTCAAGTTTTTGCTATAGTCCATATTACAGGGGAAACTTTGCCAAAATTTTAGTAAAGTAAGTAGTCCTCTAGATAACAGTGTACATTCGAGGATGAATGTTCTTAAGGGGGGGAGAATGTTATACCCCGTAGAATTCCCGGCACCTAGATGACCTATTCGCACGTTGGTTAAGCATATTTGAAGGCCATACATGCTAGAGAAAGGTCGGGAAAAAGATCGGACGAGAAACCCGTCGAACCATCGCAGGAGGAGCCGAGGCAGAGCCCCTCCGCGATGGCAGCGTGTCACGGAGGTGAGGCCTCCGTGATGGCTCCGTGACACGTTGCCTAGGTTCAGGCTCAAGTATATAAGCCCCACTTCGGTTTAAATTCATTTTAATCAAAGGAAATATCAGAAAACAGAGGCTACGGCAAAGAGAAGTAAGAACGAAGGAAATTATATAATTTTCGTCCGATTACGCTGCTAAGTGTTGCCCAAATTCAAATTAACTCCAGATACTGAGGTATTTAGCAGCAGAGAGCATTCCTACGGATTCAGTTTCGTAAAATACGGCCGACGAATCGTCGAGCCACCGAGCTAAGGTAAGTGGAATTGCTCTAAATTAATGTCTATGTGTTCCTAGCTGAGAAGTGAATATTTCTCCCTTCTGGACCGCTGAAAAATAGCGAGTTTTCGACCGTCTTTCGATAAGCCTAAGTTTAGGCCATAAACTATATCGAAAGTGATATTTCTCTTTACAATAAAGTTGTATTTAGTATTAATTGGTATATTTATGAATGCAGTTGGGAGAAAACAATTGAAGTACCGGCCGAGCCTCGTCCGACAGACGGATAGTTCAAGGATAAGGTATGTAAAGTTAGTTTCCTCGGCAAGTTAAGTAATCTTGATACAGTACAGTAAATTAAAGGCCAGTAGATTGTCCAGAAGTCATGTGTTACGTTTGTTACGACTGTTCGTACGATATTAAAAGTATCGAGTTACAACTTGCGTGAAATTTGTTAGTACGATATAGATTCTAATATAAGCATTAGAAGCTGCACAGTATGTTCAGTATACGATGTTACACAGGATGTTAGTATATCATTGTATTCAATCGAAACCCAGTAGAGCAAGTAGTATCTGTAAGACAGCTCAGTAATAGAATGATAAGTTGAAATGAAGTTAGAAAGCATGTTAGGAATAGTAAATCATGTTACTATAGAAAATCAGTATACAGCATAGTTTCAGCAGAAAGACTATATCATGTTCAGCATTAGCCTCAGTACAGTCTGGCAAAAGACTATATTCGTACATACATATATATTATTTCCAGCCTCAGCATGTATTAAGTATGTACATATTTCTATCACTAGTCCAGCATATAGTGTATACAGATACCTTACCACTATTAGCTTCAGTATGTGAGACACGCAGATAGCATTACTAGTTGAGACCGTTGTATTGTTTGGGGTTGGACTACCTAGCATCCATGATCGCCCCAGGGTTGATAGCTGTATCAACTCGTCCGCCAGAGGACGAGGATACGTCGCTCTACGGAGTGGTATGCCGTCCCATAGGGGATGAAGATGGGATGCCAGTTTTCCCCATATTTGTGCCTTGATCGGCCCTTATACACCCCAGTCGAGCGAATACGCCCGGGTGTAGATTCAGGAGTCCTCTGGACTCAGATGCAGTTATAGTCAGGGGCTCAGTGAGCCCAAGTGCATACCCAGGGGACCGGCAGGATGCTTACGGGGTTTATAGGAGATGGGATGATCGGGGTAGGGGTATAGATTCTGTGCTGGTTGTACCTCCCGGCTTATGGGGGCCGGGTAAGGTTTGTGTGTGCTATGTTATGTTATGATGTGTTATACCCTGTTACAGTAGATACGAGTAGATCGACAGTAGCACGATAAATTCTCAGGTACGATTCCAACTCCTTTCAGTATAATTAAGAAAAGGTATGGCTTACATTATCAGACAGTTAATTCATTCCTTTCTATTTCAGTTTCATCGGTATATCATTGTTTCTCAGATACTTCTTTCAGTTGTTGCTTTACATACTCAGTACCAGCTGTAATGACGCCCGGTGGGGCGCTACATTACTTGCCTGCAGGTACTCGTAGATGAGCAGGCGATACCACGTGATTCCTGTCAGCGATCGAGTATTCAGCCCCTGTCATCCAGAGACTGAATTCCAGAGGTGTATTTCAGTTCTTTTGTTGTAGAGTACGGGTAGGTCGGGGCCCTGTCCCGATCATTTCTATGGCTATTCCTAGAGGCTTGCAGTCTGTATATGTTTTCCCTGTGGTCAGATGAGCCGGTCGTGTGAGGCCGTGCAGTTGTTTAGCTGTTAGTATTTCTGTTTATTTCATGTTGGCCGTGTGGGGCCTAATTTGCCAATAGTGGTGACCTTGCCGGTCACGTAGCTTTCTAGTATCCCATGATTGAGTTATAGATAACTAGACAGCATGGTGGCCTTGTCGGCCCGCATAGGTTTCCCTGAATTAATATGTTTCTGGTCAGCTGTTAGAACAGGTACAGAAGGCTATAGGCCAGTGGGCCGGGGGCTGTGTTTACAACTGTTATATAGCCCTTTGTTTCCAGAAATATGAGTTAAAGCCAGCCAGGCACCAGATGTGCCCTGGCTTAGCAGTCCAGCAGTCCAGGTCCTAGCAGGGCACCAGGTGCCAGTCATACCCCCAAGGCGAGGTGTGACATCGGGAAAGCGAGCCTTGCAAAACTGGTAAGTCCATGGCTACAACGAGACTGTTGTTGCAAAGGTGGTGATTGCTGCAGCGAGAAACACAAACCCAGTTTCAATTCTAAAAAGGATTTTCTCTTAAAAACTCCCCAGGTTAAAAAGTTAAGACATTTTAGTCAAGGATGGGACGGTGTAACCTTCCAATAATATGGTTCCACCATTCTCCTCGCAAATCTTCCATCAAGAATGCTGGCTTTGAAACAAGGAATGAAGTTCCACCCATATGGGATAACAACTTAGCGTCGAGGTAGGTTATGACTTACTTGAGTTTAGTCTTTGATTAGTGCAATGTATACATTTATGAAATTGGCTATCTCACTTGGATAAATTATACTAAGGTTTAAAGAAGAGGGGGTTGGTAAAATTTTGCACGTATTACTGATGTTGCATAAGCTTCATAATGATTAGACCCTTGTAGCCTTAATAAAAAGGTGACTAGTAATAATAATAAAATTGTCCTGAATGGAACTTGAAGGGAGAGAAGGTATTAAAGTATTTAGAGCTTGATCCCTAGTAAAGGATTTATGAACTAAAGAATCATGTCTTCTCTAGGGCACTTGTGGAATAAGGGGGTCAAATTATTGAGTTCTTATATGTCTATACTTGTATAATAAATTGTTAAATTGTTGAGATCTATTTTTTATGTATGTCCTATGATTGTGATGCGCCCTTGTGATAAATAATGTGCGCTTGTCCTTATTATATTGAATGAATGCCCGAGCAAAGAGTATACCAAGATGTGTTGATGATAATTGAATAATACATCATTATCTTGAGATGAGTGGCTCATGTGTGATGTGAGCTTATAAATGAGTGGTGATATGATATCAATATCTCATGTCTGAGGTGAGCATCCAGATGAGTGGTTGTGTAGGAGCGGGTACTATGCCGGTACGATACATGAAAACCTAGGGTCCCCTACAGGTCATGACTGGATGGACAAACATAAGATCACTGGCATGTATACAAATAAGTTATAAATGTGTGTGCAGATTTGATATAGAGGGAGTTTGATGAATACAATATCCATACGATTGAGTCCTTTGGTTTCCAAAATAGTGTAAAAAGAAGTGCTTCGAATCATTGCTATTTGACTCGGACCTGTTCTAAAAAATTTGAGGTATTTCGAATTGTTTGTTGACACGAACAAAGTTAGGGAAAACCTCTAAAATTATTTCAATATTGAACCTTGGACATATAAGAGTTCCGAATCGAATCTCTTTAGAAAGAAGATCTTTTGTCTCATGGTAGCCTGCTCCAGTCCTCTTACGAAACTTTCGTTATTGGGTTAGCCATACACTTTAGAGGTTATGCAATCTTGATTCAGTATGGATGAAATTCCCTGATTTGATATGATTGCACTCATACTTGTATATTGTTGTGATAACTCTTACATCTGTTTGTAGATTATATGTTGAGTATTACTGGTCTCCTTGACCCGATTCTAATGTAATTATTTGATCACTATTGACTCTTGAACTCTTGGGATTTGGTGAGTGCACATTTTGTGCCTTTAATTGCTGGGTCGGTCCTGTTGGTGGCGACAGTTCTGTTAAATAAAAAGTATAGGTGGAAAGAACTTAATAAATCCAATAGCAAGTTGTTGGGCCATTAATAAGGAAGTGTGAGTAACTATGAAACTACTAGTCGTTTGCTAACACTGGTGGAGTTCCTTGTAATTAATGAAAGTGAAAACGAATGTTTAGGGATTATAGTTAGAGACTCATTAAAAAGTATTAAGGTGTGGTTAATCCATTATGAATTCATTGAGTTAATATAGTAGAATATGAATAAGTAGCATAAGCTATTGCATGGAAATAATTATTGTAGTTGTTGATTTTATACTTGTTGTCTGAACTAATCTTAGTCAGTCGATTATACTTACAAGTACATGTGGTGTACATTACGGGAAAACTCATGATGTTCGTATTAATCTATTATGTGCCTCTACATCTAGCATTGGGTAGACCTCATACAATAGTTGTCCTAACTCTACCATATCTTTTGTTTCATTTCTTCTAGAACAATCACAAATACTTTTTTGATTATGTATCTACTACTTGAAATTCAATGTGTAATCTTAGCATTTCATGTGTATTCTTAAATAATATCATTTTTAATTATTCAACCATTTCATTTTACCAAGTTCAATGTTAGCCAGATGTCACGACTCAAACGTGCGATCCGGGACAAGGAGCCTCGAGAGACCCCAAGTCAACCCATGGCATGAGAATACATCTATTTCAATCACATGAGTGGAAGACATAACATAAAGAACGTAATCATAATATAACACAAGGGAAAAACTAGTGCAAGACTTATACAATACGGCGGAATACAATGTGTAGTCTGATAAGCCTCTAAACATGAAAGGCGGATTGATGGGACAACTCCCCAACTAATCCAACATCCAGAAACAAAAAGAAATAACATAGAGTATGAACATATGACCCTCAAAACATGAGGACTCACCAATAAGCTGATAACGATCTCGAAAGCACTATTGAGGAGGATAAGCCTGAGAATCGAGACCTGTATCATAAGACGATACAACATAGAAAGTATGTGTTAAGTTCGTGGAATGTAATGAGCATGCTGATCTTGGGCAGAATTTCATGCCCAGGTGATACTCAAATGCTTCATTTCTACTTGTTTATCTATTGTTATGTGTACATTCTCATGTGATTCTTAGATAAATGTGAATTTGTACTAACCAACATGATTAGAGTTGTTTTGCAGGTAGAAGGAATTTTTGGAAGCTAATCTACAAGTTGGTGAAGTACGGGGATGAACTCGGAAGCAAGAAGTGGAAGTTGACAAGGGAAGTTGGCAAAAATAGGGGCTCTGCGATGGCGCCGTGTCACACTACCATCGCGGAGGCAATCTGCCTGGGATGAATAAATTATGTCAAATTCCAGTGGAGGTTCGCGTTACCTCCGTGGAACAGAGGCAGTGCTCCGCGATGCACTCCGTGTCACGTTGAGTGTGATTACTTGGAACCTCAAGTTCCAGTGAAGGTTCGCGATAGCACCATGGCACAGAGGTAGTGCTTCACGATACACTCCGTGCCACGTTGCTTGTTATTCCGGGAAAAATTTCCAATAGTATAAATAGAACACTTAGGTTTTATTTTAAACATTCTGACTTTTTTGAGCAAGAACGTGGGTAGCAGGCAATTGAGAGGACGAAAATTCTCGGGTTATTCTCTTCCTTTTTCTCTTTAATTTCAATTGCTTGTATGAATTCTACTTATTTGAAGATGTTTAATCCACAAATGAGTGGCTAATTCACCTCTTGCTGAGGTTAAGGATAATTGTAGTAGAATGTAATCATTAATCATTTTAGTTTTCATCTTTTTGTCTATGGTTGTTCTATCAATTCTTGTTTTTACTGCATTAATGTTTGGCCAATGTTAATGTATATCTTAGAATCCAATTTAGATTCTGAAAAGGAAAGTAATTAGACAGATGTGAATTGGTAGGATATGATCTTTTCTTAGTTGAGAAAATTGAGAATGGATTTACGTTCAGAATAGAAATATATCTGAAAGTCTTATTAGTCATTTATGGAATCTGTTATGTATGGCTAGAGCATGAGTTTCTTATATCACAGAAATGTAAAATAAGGTCTAATGATTCTTTAATTGGGTAGGATTCGAAAGATCCAATCCATAGGCGATTAATTCCTGACTAGCAACCGAAGAGAAGATTAGCTGATTTGAATTAAGAAATTACATCCCTGCATGCTTGCCTTAACCTCAGCTTGTTCATTGCTATTGTTCAGACATCAAATTATAATCTCTACTTAGGTTCTTATTATTTAGTAATCTTAACTCATAAAACATTATTTATTTGGTTGTCTACATTCATAGAGATATCGTTCACTAATGCTTAGGTTAATTACTACCGTAGTTCAATCCCTATGGGATTGATACTTGGCTTGAAATAAAGCCACTTTACTACTTGTACGACCACGTGCACTTGCGTGTAGTTTTGCGTCGAACAAGTTCTTGGCGCTGTTGCCGGGGACTGGCAATTGGTAAATTTATTGTCTTAGTGTTAGTTTACAAATTCAATATAAGTGTTGACAACTTGGTCTTAGACTTTCTTTTGCAGGTATCGAATTTTTCTGAACGCTGGCAAGAGATAAGGAGTTGGTGGATTCATTTATAAAGCCAGAGAGACAATTTCATCGCCAACGAAGGGAAGCTCTAGAGAAGAAGCTGCAGTTGCTAAGACAGGAAATTCTTGAGCAGCAACAAAATCCACCACTTGTAAGGGCAGTTTTAGTGCCCGAAGAGATGGCAGCAAGACCGGTCCGCGAAGTGGCAATCCCACATGCAAATAATGTTACATCTAGTATTCGCAGACCAGAGCCAAGAGGGAGGTTTGAGCTTAAGCAGAATATGGTGCAGTTGTTGCACACCAGCGGGCAATTCACAGGTCTCCCTCATGAAGATCCACAACAACATCTTCAAAACTTTTTGGAGATAAGTGACACTTACATCCCCGCTGGAGTATCATCTGACTATGTGAGGCTTACATTATTCTCGTTCTCACTTTTGGGGGAAGCAAAAAGGTGGTTAAAAGATGAACCATCTAATTCTATCACCACTTGGGATGATCATGCAAGGAAGTTTTTGATACGATTCTTTCCATCTGGGAAGACAGCCAGACTTAGAAGTCAGATTCTAAGTTTCAAACAGAGAGAGGGTGAGAATTTGTATCAAGCTTGGGAGAGGTTCAAGTCGATGTTAAGGGATTGTCCTCATCATCATTAGTCTAATGATGTGTTGGTGCATAAATTCATTGAGGGGTTAGAACCACATACTAAGATTCTGTTAGATTCAGCAGCTGGTGGGCAGGCATTGGAGAAGACTTATGAGGAGCTTTACACTTTGTTAAATCGTATTTCACAGGGTAATCCAGAATGGAATGCGGATTCAACTCGAGGAGGAAAAAAGAAAGTTGTAGGAGTCTTTGAGGTCTATGGTTTTACAGCTATTGCTGCGCAGATAGTTGCGTTGCAAAATCAACGCAACACTCACTTCAGCAGTATGAGCTTGAATCAAGCACAAGCCCCAGTCAATGCAGTTCATCAGGTATGGTGTGAAGTATGTGGGAGAAGTGAACACTCAGCTGAGTGTTGTGGTGCCAATCCAGACTTTGTAAATTTTGTTGGGAACGTCCAGAGGAACAATAATCAACAATATGGCAACAGTTACAACCCGAATTAGAGGAACCATCCGAATTTTTCTTGGGGGAGTAATAGCCATCAAGGACAGAGTTCGAATTAGGATATGCAGAGAAATCAAGGGGGCCATCAAAATTTTCAGTCGCAATATAGAGGAGACAATGCACCTCCTCCACCACCTAGCAACATATAGGATATGTTCAAGACAATAATAGCTAACCAAGCGTAGATGCAGGCTGATTATGTGAAATTAGCGACTGACATGAAAAATCAGCAGTTAGCTACTAAGGCATTGGAGTATCAGTTTGGAAAGTTAGTTGGAGCTCAAAACACCAGGCCCAGGGGAGGACTACCAAGTGATACTGACCCAAATCCCAAGCAGGTCAATGCAGTTACCACAAGGAGTGGACTTCAACTTAAGGAGGTGGAACCAGAAAGGTCACCTCAGCAATCGGGAGCAGTAGAAAAAGATGGAGAACGTGATGATGTGAGAGGGAAGGAAAAGGCAGCTGAGACAGAAAGACCACCACCCCCATTTCCTCAGAGATTAAAGAAGCACAAGGAAGAAACTTGCTTTAATAAATTCATGGAAGTGCTGAAACAGGTACATATTAACTTACCTTTAGTTGATGTTTGCAAGGAGTGCCAAAATATGCCAAGTACATCAAGGACATTGTAGCAAACAAAAGCAAATTGACGGAGTATGCTTCGGTGGCGCTTACTGAGGAGTGCACCTCCCGAATACAGAATAGATTGCCGACAAAGTTCAAGGATCCTAGGAGCTTTACCATTCAAATTACAATTGGGCAATGTATTCGAGCTCGCAGATTATGTGATTTGGGAGTAAGCATAAACCTGATGCCGACATCGGTGTTCAAGAAGTTGGGGCTAGGCAGCCCTAGACCAACTACTGTGATCTTGCAGCTAGCTGACCATTCATTGGCCAGACCAGATGGTAAAGTGGAGGATGTGTTAGTGCACAGGTGGGCTCCCTTATTTTCCAGGTGGATTTTATTATCTTGGATTTCGAGACGGATGTAGAAGTCCCATTTATTTTGGGACGTCCTTTGTTGGCAACAGGGCGAGCTTTGATTGATGTGGCTGCTGGGCAGCTAACCATGCAAGCACATGACAAAGTAGAGGTTTTTGAAGTGTATAAGGCCACGAAGCTACCGACCATTTATGAGGAGCTATCAACAATCAATGTGCTAAATCAGGATCAATTCTTCAGATTGTTGACTCACAGGACCCATTGGAGAGAGCCTTGATGGGCTCCGATCATTTTGGAGACAATGCTACATATGAGATGGTGCAGATGCTGAACGAGCCAAAATGGTTTCCCAGGAAGCAAGACTTTGAGCCGTTGATGAGGTCCTTGGAACCATTGCCAAAGCCATCAATTGAGGAGGCACCGAAATTGGAGTTGAAGACATTGCCTCCACATCTGAAGTATGTATTTCTGGGGGAAGATGACACCTTGCCAGTCATTATTTCCGTAGAACTGATAGAGGCACAAGTAAAAGATGCATTGGTGGTCCTCAAGAGGTGGAAGAAAGCAATGGGTTGGAAAATGTCGGACATCAGAGGAATTAGTCCAACTTTTTGCACACACAGGATTCTTACGGAAGAAGGATCCAAGCCAACTATGCAACATTAGCGGAGGTTGAATTCGGTGATGAAGGATGTAGTCAGGAAGGAAGTGATCAAGTGGCTTGATGCAGGTGTGGTATATCCCATTTCAGACAGTGAATGGGTTAGCCCCGTTCAGTGTGTTCCAAAGAAAGGAGGGATGACCGTGGTCACCAACGAAAAGAATGAGCTGATTCCCACATGCACAGTCACAAGCTGGCGAATTTGCATGGATTACATGAAGCTAAATGAGGCCACGAGGAAAGATCTTTATCCTATTCCATTTATTGATCAGATTTTGGATAGGCTGGCAGGTCAAGAGTATTATTGTTTTCTTGATGGATATTTTGGCTATAATCAAATAGCCATAGCTCCGGAGGATCAGGATAAGACCACTTTTACATGTCCTTATGGGACATATGCTTTCAGGAGGATGCCATTTGGTCTATGAATTGCACTAGCCACATTCCAGAGATGCATGATGGCGATCTTTCACGATATGGTGGAAGATTTTGTCGAGGTATTTATAGATGACTTTTCTGTTTTCAGTAATTCGTTTGCTACATGTTTGCAGAATCTGGACAGGGTGCTAGCTCAATGTGAAGACTCTAACCTTGTGCTTAACTGGGAGAAATGTCATTTTTTAGGCAAGGAGGGTATCGTCCTTGGCCATAAGGTGTCATGCAAAGGGTTGGAAGTTGATCCTGCAAAAATTGAAGTGATGGAAAAGTTACCACCACCAGTGTCAGTGAAGGGTGTTCGCAGTTTTCTCGAACATGCAGGGTTCTACAGACAGTTCATCAAGAACTTCTCGAAAATTTCTAGACCGATATGTCGGTTGCTAGAAAAAGAGGTGAAGTTCGAGTTCAACAAAGATTGTGTAAAAGCATTCGAGGAGCTAAAACAGAAGCTGCTAGAAGCGCCTATTCTCATTTCTCCGAATTGGGAGCAACCTTTTGAATTAATGTGTGATGCGAGTGACGTGGCTGTAGGAGCTGTATTGGGACAGCGGAAGAATAAAATTTTTCATTCCATTTATTATGCAAGCAAAACACTTGACGCAGCCCAAGTCAATTATACAGTCATGAAAAAGGAGATGCTAGCATTGGTGTTCACATTTGATAAATTCAGGTCCTACCTGGTGGGTTCGAAAGTAGTGGTGTGTACTGATCATGCAGCAATTCGGTATTTGTTTAACAAGAAGAATGAAAATCCAGACTAATTAGATGGATATTGTTGCTACAAGAGTTTGACCTAGAGATTCAGGATAGAAAGGGGAGCGAGAATCAAGTGGCAGATAACCTATCGCGATTGGAAAGCCGGTTGCATGTAAAGGAAGGTGACAACATCAAAGAAGAGTTCCCAGATGAGCAGCACTTGGCAATAAGGGAAGCTGAAATCCCTTGGTATGAGGATATTGTGAACCTGCTGGTAAGTGGAGTCTACCCACCGGAGGCTACGGCTCAGCAGAGAAAGAAGTTAAGACATGATTGCAGGTATTACTTATGGGATGAGCCGTATCTGTTTAAGAAGGGACCGGATCAAGTGATGAGACGATGCATCCCAGAGAGCCAGATTGCAGAAGTATTGAGGAGTTGTCACTTATCGTTGTATGGAGGGCACCACGGAGGAGAGCGGACAGCTCACAAGGTGCTCCAGTCAGGTTTCTTTTGGCCTACACTGTTCAGAGATTCTATAGCATACGTAAAAATGTGTGATAGATGTCAAAGAACAGGCACAATTGGTAGAAGACAGGAGATGCCACTACAACAGATATTAGAGGTTGAGATTTTTGATGTATGGGGAATAGACTTCATGGGCCCATTTCCACCGTCATTTGGTAATCATTACATCTTGGTAGCGGTTGACTATGTATCTAAGTGGGTCGAGGCAATAGCTTGTCCCAGGAATGACAACAAGGTGGTGACGAAATTTGTGAAAAAGCAAATTGTCACCAGGTTCAGGATGCCTCAAGCTATTATCAGTGACGGAGGGGCTCATTTTGTGAATGCAAGTTTGAAGTGGTGAGAATGACCCCACACGGTGTAGTGGAATTGTGGCAAGAAGATAGAAGTGCCACATTTTTGGTGAATGGGCAAAGATGTAAGCATTATTGGGGTGAGGATGTTATTCGAGAGAAGCGTCCATCACTCTAGAGGATGATTGAGAATGAATAGCATCAAGCCGCGATGGTAAATCAGGCGCTGCACGGGAGGCAACCCGTGAATGTGTTGTAATAGAAGAGTAGGACTATTTGAAAAAGAAAAAAGAAAAATAAAATTTGTTGAGAGACAACCTATGATTTCTAACGAATTTCTTGTGGTTGAATGATTTTCAGGTGGAACGGAGGGCAAAAATACAAAAAAAAAAAGCGCAAAGGAAAAAAAATTAAGGTAAGCAAATAAAAAGTGGCACATTCCAGTGAGCCTACGCGATGGCTCCGTGTCACGGAGGAGGGCCTCCGCATTACCCTATGTGACACAGTGAGGTGTATTTCAGATTTTTAAAAATTTCTAGAACACCAGCGCGATGGCTCCGTGTCACGGAGGCAGTGCTCCGCGTTACCCTCCATGACACGTTTAGGTGTATTTCGCGTCGGGTCACCGAGTAACCCGCGCGAAAAACCTCCTTTTAACCCTAAATTCCTTCATTTTTTCCCATTCTCTCATTTCCTCCGCGACCCACACCCAAAATTCCCTTCTCCCCCAATGTGACACGGACTTAGTGATCAAATTCCTTCGAGTTTTCTTCAATTTCATCGAAGTAAAGGTATGTTCTTGAATTTTTCCTTATTATTGCTCAAATTTTCGATTCTTGAACATGTTTTGTGATGAAACCTTGCCCTAAGTGAGAAATAAGCTTGAAATCAATTGAGTTATGATTGAATGATGTTCATAGTATCGTTGTGAGTAAATTAGCTCAATGGTTGCATGTTTTGTTGAAATTCTTGCAATATTGATAGCTAGGGTGGAGGATTGAATAAGAAGAAGACAAAATGCATTAAAATGTTGATAAATTGGGTTGTGCATGTTGTTTGAAGTGAAACATATTGTGATTGATGTTGAATATTCTGAGATAGAAGAGGGATTTTCGGGAGAATGTAAATGGAGAATTAACATAGGTTGTTGAACCAAAATTGCAACGTGCTCATGATGATATAATTGAATCGATGGAATAATTTTTTTAATTCATTGTATGAAGTCTGAGTAGTACAAAGTAATTATTCCATCGACTTGAATGAATGAACTGAGCATGTTGAGAATTAAGGATTGCAAAAACATGATTGTCTTGTCGAATTGTATTGACTGCGGCTAAAGACTAAGTGTGGGGGTTGTCACCTTTGAACCCCACCATTTTAAAGCAATCTTGGGGGTGCGGGACACAGACGCTCATGTCCTCCGTCAGCTGAACATCACTCCACCTTACGCGGACATCAGATGCACCTTATGTGGAGCCCGATCGACAGCCTGGTGGGGTAGGCACAAGGAAAGGGGCTACCATCAGACATTGCCTTATACTCAGATGAACAGGGAGGCTTGGATTTAGTTGAAGATTGTTTGTTCGTGCCTGATCCCGGGGGTGCACATGACTGATGTCACCCGGGATAGAGTTTGTCTGGTGTATGCACTGATGAAGGGGCTAGAAATCAATGTTGGGGCGGTGATCATCTCCGCCATGAAGAGAGCCCGACTGCATCAGGGGCATAATATGGGTTCGGTGGTCTGCTTACCATGTTCCTAAGGGGCCACAGTATTGAGGAGGAGGCCCTAGATTACATCCCTTAGATTGACAGGCGTGCCTTGGATTTCACCAAAACCAAGGCACCTGACACTACTTATGGGCCGTTCCTCACACTAGCCGAGCGACATGCTCGGGATGATCAATACCTCACCTGCATGTATGGGATGTAGATGTTGCGGCTGCGCATCGGTGGATGGCCCGCATCGGAGGATGAGCTGTGGCAGCTCAAGTTGGATTACCCATTCAATGAGAATGCCTGAGCTTTATGCCGAGTGGGGCCTGCATTTGTGGAGTCCGTGGATGATGACGTCCCTACCAATGAGGAGACACGCCAGGAGGACTCAGATGTTGGGTCGAACGAGGACGGCGGGGGCAATTCTGATCTTGGAGATGAAGCACTGGCACCTGATGAGGAAATTGAATATTTTGATTGATCAGGGAGTTTCACCACCTAACCTTTGTTGATATTTTGCAATTAAGTGAACACTGGGGATAGTGTTCCGATTAAGTGTGGGGTGGGAGTCGTTAGGTGCTAGCTGTTTTGTTGTTTGGTTTATGTTTGTTGTGATTGTGCTAATTGTGATCCTGTGACTCTGTGTTTCGTGTTTTGTGATTGATGTTGGTGTTGTAATGAATCTTTAGCTGTTGTTGTGTGTGATGTGTAAATATTTTTCAATTATATTTTTAACTTTTTCTATCGAATTTTTTTTTCGTTGAAATTTTTTATGTTTGGGTTTCTCGGTTTTTGTTTTCAGTGCTTTTCCCGAGAATTGTCCCATTGAACCGACGTCGTAGATAGAGATTGTTCCCTATGATTGATGGATGACGACTGTCTTAAGGGAAATGTAGTCGATAGGAGTAGTTTTCTTCTTTTTCTTCTTTCTTTTGTTTATTCCCCAAACGTGTCGCTAAGTAATGGTTCGAAATGCTTGTTACGTGTTACACATGATTGTAAGATGAAAGGGTGATTCGTATGAAAGCATGCAAATGTGTTAAACATGTTGAGATACCTAGGCCCTAGAATGCGATTCGGTGTGATCGAGGCTTAATAGTGAATTCTTGTAATTAGCTGATTGAAGAGTCCGTGAATATGTCTTAAGTTGAACATGTGCAATGAGTGTGAGGTGAGGTTTCTACTATTCCATGCTATTGTGAAGTGTCTAGAACTTTCCTGGTGTGTATACTAAACGAAATGAAGGATGTGGATTGTAGGAAAGGATGTAGGCATTTTTGTGAATAAACCGAAAGTTTCTCCCTTATCATACCTACCTTGAATGTTACATCCTAGTTAGCCCCATTGAACCTTTAGCCTATTATTTGAGAGGTACAAACCGAGCTTAACCACTTCTTTTCATTAGCCGTGAATTTGATCCAAAACTCTTAAGCGCTTAAGAAAAATAATTTTCCCAAAGGGTAAAGGAATGGGAAGTGTGAAACGGAAGGAAAGCGGAAGTTGTGAAAGCTAAAGAAAAGGTCAAAGGTGCACTTGTTGAAATTGATTAATTAATAGTAGAGAGTAAGAAAATCAATAAATGAGAAACAAAAAAATAAGATGCATAAATACTCTTTGCTAGTACGTCGAGTGTGCTTAAAGAAATGGGAACAAAAACAAAGAATAAAATTCAAGAATGAGAGGATGGAAGAAGAAGCAATGTCCGTAATAAAGGCGGGATGTATTGAAAAGCGCTTAGGGAAGCTAGTTGCTATTATTGGTTAGCCCAGTATTTACTAGTTCCTCAGCTTACATTACAACCCATTAAGTCCTATGTGATCTTACATCACGCATCCTTATATTAGTGGACAAAAACACTAGAGGCAAGCTTATGGTTCACGACATGATGCATGTGAATTCTTTGGGAGAGCCAGTGAAATCGTATTCATATACCCCTACATGTAGTGCTTTGGTAATCTTATGAGTGCAAATGGGGTCATTCTCTTGTGTTGCGAGGGCACATGCTTGATGAGAGATAAAAATTCTTGTCGGATGTCTTGATCAGTTGATTTTCATGAGTTTTCCAAGATCGAGAATCGATTCTTGAGGTTAGGAGGTCTTAATGTGGTGTACTTCATTGTATTGATGAAACCATGCCTGTTCTCTTGATGATTTACTATCTTAAATAATCGGTATAGTCGTAGCTTCAATGGTCGAGCCAAATTAGCTATGCGTGGGTTTCAATTGCATGAGATGTGAGAGTATTGTTCGAGGACGAACAAGGTTTTAAGTGTGGGGTAAGTGATCTTGGGCAGAATTTCATCCCCAAGTGATACTCAAATGCTTCATTTCTACTTGTTTATCTATTGTTATGTGTACATTCTCATGTGATTCTTAGATAAATGTGAATTTATACTAACCAACATGATTAGTGTTGTTTTACAGGTAGAAGGAATTTTTGGAATCTAATCTACAAGTTGGTGAAGTGCGGGGATGGACTCGGAAGCAAGAAGTGGAAGTTGACAAGGGAAGTTGGCAAAAATAGGGGCTCCGCGATGGCGCCGTGTCACGCTACCATCGCGGAGGCAATCTACCTAGGATGAATAAATTATGTCAAATTCCAGTGGAGGTTCGCGTTACCTCCGTGGCACGGAGGCAGTGCTCCGCCATGCACTCCGTGTCACGTTGAGTGTGATTACCTGGATTCTCAAGTTCCAGTGAGGGTTCGCGATAGCACCATGGCACGAAGGCAGTGCTCCGCGATACAATCCGTGCCACGTTGATTGTTATTCCGGAAAAAATTTCCAATAGTATAAATAGCACACTTTGATTTTATTTTAAACATTCTGACTTTTTTGAGCAAGAACGTGGGTAGCAGGCAGTTGAAAGGACGAAAATTCTAGGGTTATTCTCTTCCTTTTTCTCTTTAATTTCAATTGCTTGTATGAATTCTACTTATTTGAAGATGTTTAATCCACAAATGAGTGGCTTATTCACCTCTTGCTGAGGTTAAGGATAATTCTAGTGGAATGTCATCATTAATCATTTTAGTTTTCATCTTTTCTTCAATGGTTGTTCTATCAATTCTTGTTCTTACTGCATTAATGTTTGGCCAATGTTAATGTATATCTTAGAAATTCAATTTTGATTCTGAAAAGGAAAGTAATTGGACAGATGTGAATTGGTAGGATATGATCTTTTCTTAGTTGAGAAAATTGAGAATGGATTTACGTTCAGAATAAAAATATATCTGAAAGTCTTATTAGTCATTTATGGAATCGGTTATGTATGGCTACAGCATGAGTTTCTTATATCACATAAATGTAGAATAAGGTCTCGTGATTCTTTATTTGGGTAGGAGTTGAAAGATCCAATCCGTAGGTGATTAATTCCTGACTAGCAACCGAAGAGAAGATTAGCTTATTTGAATTAAGAAATTATATCCCTGCATGCTTGCCTTAACCTTAACATGTTCATTGCTATTGTTCAGACATCAAATTATAATCTCTACTTAGGTTCTTATTATTTAGTAATCTTAACTCATAAAACATTATTTGTTTGGTTGTCTACATTCATGGAGATATCGTTCACTAACGCTTAGGTTAATTACTACCGTAGTTCAGTCCCTGTGGGATCGATACTTGGCTTGAAATAAAGCCACTTTACTACTTGTACGACCACGTGCACTTGCGTGTAGTTTTGCGTCGAACCCATGCAAGGTAAGTAAAACGGACATTTTAAAACATATATGAAATTCATAAATGATCATAAGAGTTGGACTTCATGCTCGTATCATAAATCATAATAACATATCATATAAATCTAGGTTTTCAAAATGTTTGTAACATAACATAGTCGTAATAATAATAGAAGAGGTTTACTTAACATGACTTGAGCCAACATACATAATCATAACATGCATAAATCATGAGGAACAGTGGGAGATTTTCTTAACTGACATACCTCACATGAGCACATATGAAGCCCGACTTATAACCTTAGTTGGGAGAGTGTTCGTACCTCGCAAAGGGTAGGAACCGTGAAGGGAGTGATCACATATGAGAAAGGGCCATTCGGACCAGGGACAAACATGAGAAGGGTCCCAACATACCTACGGTGGCACGTAGTTCATGAGATCCGGGGCATAAACGTGAGCCTCGAACCTACTCGGTGTTCAATACTACTCCCAAACATATATATAGTGCTCATAGTATATCATGCGTGAGTTTATGGCTAGTTAAATCGTGATAATTAGAAGCATGCATGTAGATAAGTAAATTAGCCATGAGGTAAGGCCCGTGGGTCGGCCAAAACATGATTCATGCTTAACAAAATACATACATACTTGTAGATCATGCATATAGTTTAAATTTCCATAAGATCATAATAGATAACATAATATATTCATGATTTAATTCATAATACATGTTGCGCTTATCAAAAACATCAATGGATCAATGGACCGTAAATCGGTTTATCATGGAGCATGCATAATCAAGCTTAATTGATTAGAAATTCGAAATCAGCCATATTAATATCAATTTAGAACTCAAAAGATAATCAAAATCAATAGTTAATGCTAGGGTTTCAAAATCACAAGACCCAAAATTAAATCATTAAATTTTTATACAAATCGAATATAAAACCCCATGAGTTCTTAAATAAATTTTTAGTAATTAATAGAGAAGGAGCATGGGTGTGGAAGAATCCACCCATTGAAGACCTTACATATCTGGAATTATCAACTCCTAACCCTTCTTAAAAGCCCAAGAATGAAATTGAAGGAATTGAGGTGAAAAGCTTGAAATCTCTCCTTAGATCACTTGTCAAAATCCTTGCATGCATGAATGGGAGTTTAGGAAGGTTTATTTTCTTGAAAACCCAGCTTTCCCAAGACAAAATGGCGTAGTTTAGGGCCTTATATCGTGAAAAAGTCAAAAATACCCTTAATGAACCTGTCTTGAAAACTGGCCGGATGGAACCCACAAGTGGTACCAACGGGTCGTAGGAACCACCAACGACCCGTCATGTCTCTCGTGGAATGAACTGCTGATGACCCAGTGTCGAAACCAAACAACGGGTCGACAGGATGACCCATACCTCCAACCCACGACTCGTTACATCATTCGTGGTTAGTCCCCTGATCCTTGGCATCTCATCTTCTAACGGGTCACACCACGACCCGTCACCACAAACAACGGATCATTGTTTCCCCCCGTCAAGCCTACTGGAAAACTTAATCCTCAAACCATGACCACAACCAACGACCTGTGGCTTCTCCTAACGGGTCATTGGGTCTCCCATTGTTTACACTGTTGCCCAGCCTGACCTTAACCACGACTGCAAGGGACGGCCCGTTGTATCCCACAATGGGTCGTCATACCTCTCGTTGTCCCTACTCTCACCAACATTTCCCTAACCAACGACAGCATACAATGACTCGTGGTTTGATACCACGAGCCGTTTTGTGGTCTGTCCTGTGATATTTTGTCAGTTTTCTACACTTTTCAAATTCAACTCCCGGGTCTATTCTTAGGCCTTCCCCGGGTATTACAATATCTCCCCCTTGAAAACATTCATCCTCAAATGTAGGAAACAAGTAGAAAATAGAAACACATAATTATCATACTCAAATTCTGACTATTTTAATCGAAATTTTCATGGAATGACTACCTCCGAATAAAACCACATAGTTAAACTGATCTCATACTTAACATACACATTCATACACATAAAAGAAACTTGCACACATGAACTGAACATGAAAACTAGGTAGAGTCATAAGGTAAGATTGGTACCTCAAGTCGACACTGAGACGGTAGAGAATAAATGTGGGTATCTCGCCATCATATCCGCTTCGGCTTCCCGTGTAGCTCCCTCTACATGCTGATTTCTCTATAAAACCTTAACTGAAGCTACTTCTTTGTTTCTCAACTTCCAAACTTGATGATCCAAGATTTAAATGGGAATTTCTTCATAACTGAGGCTGTCTTTTACCCCAATGCTGTCTAACGAGACTACTAAGATGGATCACCCAAACACTTTTTCAAAAGCGACACATGGAAGATGGGATGAACTGAGGATAACTCTGATGGCAAGTCCAACTCATACACCACCTTACCAACTCTTCTCACAACCCGATAGGGACAAACATAGCAGGGACTGAGTTTCCCTTTCTTTCCGAACCGCATGACTTCCTTCATAGGAGATACCTTTAGAAATACCCAGTCGTCCACATCAAACTCCAAATCTCTTCTCCTCACATCATCATATGATTTCTGAAGACTCTGAGCGATTTTTAACCGGTCCCTCATCAACTGGACCTTCACCATCGCCTCGTGAACCGCATTTGGACCTATTATAGCTGCCTCACCAACCTCAAACCATCCGATGGGAGATCTACACCTCCGCCCATAGAGGGCCTCAAACGGTGCCATATAGATACTAGAGTGATCATTGTTATTATAAGCAAACTCGATCAAGGGAAAATGATCATCCAAACTACCTTTAAAATCAATAACACATGTCCTCAACATATCCTCAAGAGTCTGGATTATTCGTTCGACTTGGCCATCCATATGGGGATGAAAGGTTATGCTGAGCTTGACTTGAGTCCCAATTCCCTTTTGAAAAGACCACCAAAATTGGGAGGTAAACAGAGTACCTCGGTATGAAATAATAGACAAGGGCACTCCATTAGGTTGGACCAACTCCCGAATATATAATTTGGCATAATCATACGCTGAATTCGTGGTCTTGACTGGTAGAAAGTGTGCACCTTGGTTAACCTGTCTACCACCACTCAAATGGAATCATAGTTTCGGCGAGTAAGAGGTTGGCCTGTAATAAAATCCATATTAATCTCTTCCCATTTCCAAGTGGGAATGCTAATATCCTGAAGTACACCTCCCGACCTTTGGTGCTCGACCTTCACTTGCTGACAGTTTGGACATCTGGCTACGAACTCCGCAATATCCTTCTTCATACCATCCCACAAATAAATTTCTCTCAAGTCCCGATACATCTTCGTGGATCCCGGATGGATGGAATATCTGGTACCATGTGCCTCATGCAATATCCGGGCCCTCAGATTATCAACATTCGGGACACATAATGGAACCTGATATCTTAGAACACCATCTCCCCCTTAGGAGAAAACCTCTATCTTTTGACTCCGCATCGCTTCCTTCAGCTTCCTCAAAATTGGATCCTCATCTTGCCTAGATTTGACATCAACCACCAAGGAAGATTCTGATCCATTCTACACAACAACGCCGCCATCAGTCGAGTCGATCAATCTAACTCCCAACCTTGCAAGTCGGTGGACATCTTTCACCAACTCCTTCCTCCCCTTATCCACAAGGGGCACACTCTCCATAGAGAGCCTGCTAAGTGCATTCGCAACAACATTTGCCTTGCCCGGGTGCTATAGAACATCATATCGTAGTCCTTTAGCAACTCCAACCACCTCCTTTGTCGAAGATTGAGATCTTTCTGCGTGAATACATATTGCAAGCTCTTATGATCCGTGAATACATCCACCTAAACCCCATTCAAGTAATGCCGCCATATATTCAGTGAAAACACCACCAAGGCCAACTCAAGATCATGGGTCGGGTAATTCTTTTCGTGAACCTTTAACTGTCGAGAGGCGTATGCTATCGCCTTCCCACGTTGCATCAACACACATCTAAGTCTGACTCTCGAAGCATCACAATATACAAAAAAGCCTTCAGTACACTCCGGTAAAGTCAACACCAGTACTGAAGTGAGTCGGGCCTTTAATTCATGAAAACTTTCCTCACAAGCCTCTGACCACTGGAACTTTATCTTTTTCTGAGTAAACCTATTTAATGGGGATGCAATTGATGAAAATCCCTCAACAAATCTTCGGTAGTAGCCTGCTAGGCCCAAGAAACTTCGATTTTCTGAAGGATTCACCTGTCTAGGCCAATTCCTCACCGCTTTGATTTTCTGAGAATCCACCCTTATGCCCTCACTCGACACCACACGGCCTAGAAATGCCACCTACCAGCCAAAATTCACACTTGCTAAACTTGCATACAACTGACGATCCTTGAGGGTCTGAAGCACTACTCTCAAATGAGCGACATGCTCCTCCTTGCTCCGGGAGTATATAAGGATGTCATCAACGAACACAATCACGAACTTGTCCAAATATGCCTTGAATACCCTATTTGTTAGATCCATAAAAGCTGCAGGAGCATTGGTTAGTCCAAATGACATAACTACAAACTCATAATGGCCATACCGGGTCTTGAAGGCCGTCTTTGGGATATCACTCTCCTGGACTCTGAGTTGGTGATACCCAAACCTGAGATCTATCTTCGAGAAACACCTGGCACCCTAGAGCTGGTCAAATAAATCATCAATCCTGGGCAAGGGGTACCTGTTCTTGAGGGTGACCTTATTAAGCTGCCAATAATCAATACACATTCAAAGTGATCCATCCTTTTTCCGAACAAATAGAACCAATGCACCCCATGGAGACTTCCTCGGTCTACTGAAACCTTTATCCAATAAGTCCTTCAACTGTTCTTTTAGCTTCTGTAGCTCGGCTAGAGCCTTCCTGTAAGGAGGAATAGATATAGGCTGCGTATCGGGTAATAGATCAATGCTGAAATCAATTTCCCTCTCTAGAGGTACACTTGGCAAATTATCGGGAAACACCTCCGGATATTCACACACCACTAGAACTGACTGAATAGTCTGGGTCTGAAACTCCACATCCTTAACCCTAACTAGGTGGTACATGCAACCCTTAGAGATCATCTTCTTGGCCTTCAGATATGAAATAAACCGACCGGCGGGTACGACCGAACTACCCTTCCACTCCAAAACTGACTCACCCGAAAATTGAAATTCCGCCGCACGGGTCCTACAATTCATCGAAGCATAATATGCAAACAACCAATCCATACCCAAGATGATGTCAAAATCAGCCTGGCCAATTCTACTAAGTCCGCGGAGGTAGCCTTATGCAACACCGTAATGGGGCAACCCCTATACACCCGCCTAGCTACCATTGATTCACCGACTAGGGTAGATACGGAGAACGGTTCTGACAAAATTTCAGGGCTAACTCCAAAACTACTAGCAATATAAGGGGTCACAGAAGATAAAGTAGCTCCTTGATCTAACAAGGCATATGCACCAACATGAAAGACTTGCAACATACCCGTGACCACATCTAGCGATGCTTCCTGCTCTTGGCGGGGTACTAGGGCATAAAATTAGTTTTGGCGCCGACCACTTGCTGAACTAGTGGAGGCACCCTGCTGAGGGGTCGTGTTGCTGGAGTGGTAGAACTGGATGCTGGGAAATCTCTGATCTTGTGCCCAGGTTTGCCACACTCGAAACAAGCATCCGCACTGACCAGGCACCTTCCAAGGTGGTTCTTGCTGCACTTTGCACAAAATGGGAAGGTGTGCTCCACCTACATGATACCATGATCCCTCCAACCTGTAGCCCTGCTCCTCTGGTCACCTCTGAACCTGGACGGCGTGCTAGCCAATGATGGAGCTAGAGTAGTGGACCTGTGCTGGGACTGCTGACGTGATCCGCCTCCTGACTTGGCCTGAGAAACCCCGTAACTGTCGGTCCTGGCCCTCTTGGCCTCTCTCTGCCTCCTATAGACTGACTCCATTTTCTGGACATGCAATACAATACGTGTAAGTCAATGTCCCAGTGTAGCATGGAAATCCGGCAATCCTTGTCCAAGTAATCTGCTACCCTATGCACAAAGCGGCTTACCCGGGCCTGCTAATCCTCCACCAATTCTGGAGCATATTAGATAGCGAGTGAACACTAAGGCATACTCCTGGACCGACATGTTTCCCTGCTTCAAATTCAAAAACTCAGTCGCCTTGAGCTCCCTCATCTCCCGAGGGAAGAACCGATCCATGAACGCGGTGTGGAACTCATCCCAACCTATCGGGCTTGCACCCGCTGTCCTAGCACCTCTCCATTGCTTGAACCATATATGTGCTACCCCCTTGAGCTGATAGGAGGTCAAATCAATATATTCCCCATTATTCACCCCCATAACCTGGGTAATCTTCAGAATTTCCTCAATAAAGTCTGTGGGTCCTCGTCTACCTTCGACCCTGTGAACTCCGGAGGGCTCATCCTCAAAAAGTCCCTCACCTTAGCAGCTGTCGCATACCCATTTTGCGGATAATGTGCCACAGTCTAATTCTAGACCTGAGTTGTCATGGCCTGTGACAACATTTGAATCGCCACCCTAAACTCAGCGTGGGTGGCTGGCTCTGGTACATGTTCCTCATGAATGGGTGGAGCTGGCTGATGCTCACCATCTTGGGCACCCTCATGGTCATTACCGTTTCCATTTCTCCTAACGTTTACTCCACATGGAGGCATGATTCTGCAACGCGAATAACATGAATTAGAAGAGTAAAGGACGTTTATCACAAGACATAGATCATGAAAGAAAGAAACATTTTTAAACGTCTAGTCGTCTCTTCGTCATAAGTGTGGCGCGCTTCACACCCATGAAAGAGACTCTACTTAACGCAGCTTTTAGACTCCCTAGGATACATAAACCTATGGCTCTGATACCAAGTTTGTCACGAACCAAACGTACACTCGGATCACAGATACGGGACAAGGAGCCCCGAGAGACCCCAAGTCGACCCATGGAATGAGCATACATCTATTTCAATCACATGAGCAGAAGACTTAACATAAAGAACATAATCATAACATAAAGTAAGGGAAAAACCAGTGCAAGACTTATACAATACGGTGGAATACAACGTGCAGTTTGATAAGCCTCTAAACATGAAAGGTGGATTGATGGGACAACTCCCCAACCAATCCAACATCCAAAAACGGAAAAAAATAACATAGAATATTAACATAAAACCCTCGAAATATGAAGACTCACCAATAAGCTAATAACGATCTCGAAAGCACTACTGAGGAGGATGAGCCTGAGAATCGGGACTTGTATCATAAGACGATACATCATAGAAAGTATGTGGTCAGTACGTGGAATGTACTGAGCATGCAAGGTAAGTAAAAAGGACATTTTAAAACATATATGAAATTCATAAATCATCATAAGAGTAGGACTTCATGCTCGTATCATAAATCATAATAACATATCATATGGCTCCAGGTTTTCAAAACGTTCATAAAATAGCATAGTCGTAATCATAATAGAAGAGGTTTATTTAACATGACTTGAGCCAACATACATAATCATAACATGCATAAATCATGAAGAACAGTGGGAGATTCTCTTAACTGACATACCTCACATGAGCACACACGAAGCCCAACTTATAACCCTAGTAGGGAGGGTGTTCGTATCTTGCAAAGGGTAGGAACCGTGAAGGGCGTGATCACACATTAGAAAGGGCCATTTGGGCCAGGGACAAACATGAGAAGGGTCCCAACATACCTACAGTGGCACGTAGTTCATGAGATCCGGGGCATAAACGTGAGCCTCGAACCTACTCGGTGTTCGATACTACTCCCAAAACATATATATAGTGCTCACAGTATATCATGCATGAGTTTATGGCTAGTTAAATCGTGATAATTAGAAGCATGCGTGTAGATAAGTAAATTAGCCATGAGGTAAGGCCCGTGGGTCGGCCAAAACATGATTCATGCTTAATAAAATACATACATACTTGTAGATCATGCATATAGTTTAAATTTCCATAAGATCATAATATATTCATGATTTAATTCATAACACATGTTGGGCTTATCAAAAACATCAATGGATCAATGGATCGTAATCGGTTTATCATGGGGCATGCATAATCAAGCTTAATTGATTAAAAATACGAGATAAGCCATATTAATATCAACTTAGAACTCAAAAGATGATCAAAATCAGTAGCTAATAATAGGGTTTCAAAATCACAAGACCCATAATTAAATCATTAAATTTTTATACAAATTGAATATAAAACCCCATGAGTTTTTAAATAAATTTTTAGTAATTAATAGAGAAGGAGCATGGGTGTGGAAGAATCCATCTATTGAAGACCTTACATACCTGAGATTATCAACTCCTAACCATCCTTAAAATCCTAAGAATGAAATTGAATGAATTGAGGTGAAAAACATGAAATCTCCCCTTAGATCACTTGTCAAAATCCTTGCATGAAAGAGTGGGAGTTTAGGAAGGTTTATTTTCTTAAAAACCCAGCTTTCCCAAGCTAAAATGACGTATTTTAGGGCCTTATACCATGAAAAAGTCAAAAATACCCTTAATGAACTTCCTCTGAAAACTGGCCGGATGGAACCCACGAGTGGTACCAACGGGTCATGGGAACCACCAATGACTCGTCATGTCTTTCATGGAATGAACTGCTGATGACCTAGTCTTGGAACCAAACAACGGGTCGACAGGATGACCCATACCTCCAACCCGCGACTCGTTACATCATCCTTGGTTAGTCCCCTGATCCTTGGCACCTCATCTTCTAACGGGTCACACCACAACCCGTCACCATAAAAAATGGATCGTTGTTTCCCCCTGTTAAGCCTACTGGAAAACTTAATCCTCAAACCACGACCACAACCAATGACCCGTGGTTTCTCCTAACGGGTCATTGGGTCTCTCGTTGTTTACACTGTCGCTCAGCCTGACCCTAACCACGACTGTAAGGGACAACCCGTTGTATCCCACAACGGGTCGTCATACCTCTCATTGTCCCCACTGCCACCAACATTTCCCTAACCAACGATAACATACAACAACTCATGGTTTGATACCACGAGTCGTTCTGTGGTCCGTCCTGTGATATTTTGCCAGATTTCTGCACTTCTCATATTTAACTCCCGGGTCTATTCTTAGGCCTTCCCAGGGTATTACCTAGATTAGTTAATATTTATCTCTTTTGATGCAACAACGAGATCTTATTTATAACAAGTGATTTTGTTGTACTACTCTTGCGACACCCTTTGATGGGGTGTCGGTCTGTTACATGTAGTTGAATTTTTATTATTGACGCGGTGGTACTCAGCATTAGCTTTTGCACTTCTCTTCCTCAGGCAAAGTTGTGTCTTTTATTTTCTTCCTTAGTCTGATTAGAAGCTATTGTACATGTCAAGACTAGCTCCCCGGAAAAGTTATGGTGAAGGTTGTCAATGTACGATAGTTTTTGAAGACTCAAATTGGTAACTTTTATTTATAATTATATTAATCTTGGTTAAATTGTGTATTTACAATAAAGATATGATAAGGGGTTCTCCTATCAAACTAGTATTGAGTAGGTGCCCGCATGATCCACCAAATTGAATCGTGTCAAGTTGGTATCAGAGCCTAGTTTAGCGGTCTCACAATATATAAGAGCAATGCCAAGTAGAGTCCTACAGATTGGTGTATAGATGTCCACATCAAATCCTTGGGAAGCTATGAGGTATCTAGGAAGATTTTCCTTTATTTATTTCCTATCATGTTGTCTCAGTTGATTATTCATTCGGGTTGAGTTTAAATGGTATCTGTGAGATATCAATTGGTATCTCTATGGGTCCAACTGATATCTGAGAGATTCTAGTTGGTATCCGATGATGAAAAATGTAGAAGGGTGTCCTTATGAGGGTTGGTGTGTTGAAACAAATATAGTATGAAGTATAAGCATCTGAACAAAGTAACAAGTTCCTATGTAGTACTAAATCCGCCCAGCTAGCATGCGCTCTCGCTACAACGAGAGTAAGTCTCGCTGCAGCGAGCATGCTTCCGCGATGAGGTAGCTGTCGTAGTGCATTTTACTTAAGTGTAGAGGTCCATGCCAATGAGGTTTGTACTTCCACAGTGGACCACCATAGTGAGGCCACTCTCATAAGATTGCTCCCACAGTAGCGTACAAGGCCACTGTGGCGACCAAGTGCTCGCTGTTATGGCATCGCTGCAGCAAAAAACTGTCTGCCGCAATAGTCCCGCGTTAGGAAGAATCTATTCTCCTATTATAAAACTTCAAAAATCAATATAAAACATGAAAGGACCTGTAGATTATGTGAAAAACAAAAATGACATAGGTAAAGTTGGCCAAAACATAGGCTATTGTCCTTCGAGAGCCCCAACAGACACTCATACACTGAAACAAAAATCAAATTATCCAAATTAGAATTTATCTAGAACATGCAAAAGAAAATTTATTTGTTGAATAACAAGTCCTACAAGGGAAAATAATCATTAGGAGCTGAAAAATAACGGGAGACTAAGGGGAAGAGAGAAGCACTATGCCCACGCCCAGCTGGTCACCTCGTCAATGCCGGTGCCTGACCTACTGGATTCATACTGTTGAGTCCGCTGAGGAAGGATAATTTCTAGGCATCCCCCCTAGACACCTTAGGAAGCTTTGAGTGTGGGGAGCTAGTGTCCTTAGGAGCTTCTTCATTTCCTTCCACACCAGCACTAGCAACTTGTCCAACGATCGCTTTTTCCTCTTTTCTGTCTTCAGGTCTACATAGAACTCGAGGTGGGCTTGGGCCAGGGAATCGAAAGTGCCTTGTAATGCCTAAGTACTACCAATAACACCATTTATGATTCACTCTCTGGAGGAAGTCTGGGAAAATCCCTGGCAACTCTCTAATAGTGGCCATATCTGCCTTCATACACTTAAAAGGGCTAGAAGGCCTGGAAAGACCAGCTCGAGCTCTACTTCCCCTGGTCATCACTATCCTCCCCATCTGAGTTGACCTTGTGCATCTTCTTGATCCACCCCTAAGCTCCCTTCACCCTCAGTGGGTCAAAGGGAATATCACACTTGATCATTTGGTCACCTTGCTCCTTGGGCACTCTTACCCGCACACATAACATTGTAAAGAGAGAGGGGAATAGCAGGCTCACTCCGCTCTTTGCTGAGAAGTACCTCCACTCCTCCACTGCCTAGGCATTCATGTTGAGCCATACCCGATCCAGTATGAAGCCACCACTAGGACTCGATGGTAGGTAACATCACTAACATTTCTTGAAAGTTTGACCCTTCTAGCCACAAGGTTCAGCCACTTCCTGGCCTCCACCGTGAACTAGGTGTTGTGGATCCAAGTGATCCTATCCCTTTTCTCCTCCCTTATCAAGGTGTTGACTAGACACGACCCATTGCCATTCACATCCCTAGCCCTAAGCTCGGACTTGAAGGGGTTGGATAACCCCAAAACCTCATTGATCGCGGTCGTACTAACACTAAAGGTCTCACCCCAAACATAAATGCATGGGTCTAATGCAACCTAGTTCACCCTGGGTAGCATAGTAATAAAATCCCTTACCCATTGCTCGTTACACGAGTAAGCCTGCTCCACCAAAGGGCCCCATTCCATCTCTTGCAATAAGGAAAAGAACTCCGGCGCCTTCTCCTCTACGTCGTTCATCAAAAAGCCCCGCTCATGAATGAGACCCTTAACCCTCTACTCCATAAACCGCCTTTGGCACTGGTTGTTGACAAATTTTATGTAGCCCTAGGGGTTGTCATTGTCGCGCCCCATTTTTCTCATGGAAAGCGGGATACAACATGTGACGGCTCTTAAGGATAATCGTATGAGAAGAGTCGCCACCTAACGATTTGAGGTGCATTAGGGCACCATACTAACCTAAGAGTCTGTTATACTAACTTAGGTCACCAGAGTCGGGTAAGGGTTCAAGTTACCTCGAAAGGAAGGTGTTAGGCACCTCTCGAGGTCCATAAATGTGGGTCCCTTCCGGATTCATTATTATGTGGGGGTACTTACTAAGTGATAAACAAAAGGTCAATTATTTTATTTTAAAAAAAACTAATGTATCTATATAATTTAAACAACAAACCTTTATAAAAAAAAAGATAAATCATTTACTAATTAACACAAACTAAGTGATGAGATGATAAATAAGCTATTTGCTAATTAGGCAAATAAAAGTTATTTTAAACAAATAAACGTCCAACTTAGATTATTACACTAAAGGATGTGAACTTAAGTGGTAAAATAATTAGGTCGCTAACTTATTTATTACCTATTATTTTAAAATATTTTACTAATTAATAGGCTAGATTTTAGACTAGCGAAAAGGAACAAGTTAAACCATATTAAGAAATAATAACAAAACTTGAGCTCATGATAGCTAAAATTACATATATCTTAACTTCCAAAAGAGCAAAGAAAAGAAAGTTAGAAATTAAGAATTCTAAATAATTTTATAACAATCTAAATATGTTTAAAAGAAATATTTTTTGAAAGTTTAAAATGTTTGTTTCTTTATAGGGATGATAACACGATATGGTAAATCGTGAAACTTCAACCTTAGCAACGAATTAATTTGAGGTCATTCTTAAGTTAAAAATAATTATAATAATAAAATAACATACAAAAATTAAATATTATACACTTAAATAAAGACCTAAATCTTAAAATATAAACACATAATAATATTTATATAAATACACATAATAATTTTTTTTTTAAAAAACCTTTGATTGATATGGCTTTCAAAGAAAGGGCAGCTTTGTTCTAAAAGTTAGGAATTAGACCTCGTAATTCCTTTCACTTTCCCATTAACTATAGGTTAAGGGATAGTATTTTTTATAAAATATATTACATGTATTTTTTATAAGCGTAATAAGCAATAACTTTAATCGAGATATAACAAAATGATTTTTTGTGAAAAAAAGCAATCTAAACAAAAGATTAAGAGAAGGAAAGATCTAATCAAGCAACCAAATAAACCCCGCCCCCTTAACATATCTCTTTTTCACTATTATGAGTGTTTATTACACTTATTATAACTAGATAAAAATAAATAAATAAATAAATAATACACTGAGAACACACATAACGCTAAATTAATTAAAACTCCCATAGGCTCTCCCGTCTCGGCCACTCTTCGATGAATCAGGAATAAATTCAGAAGATGCCTGCTTAAAGGTTAAATACCATAATAGACAAACAATAATAATCTTATGTACATGATCATAACCCATTTATTTCAAGCGAACTTAATAATGATGTTAAAGAACATATTAAACACATAGTCATGATGCCATAGCAATTAAAGGATTAAATAACAAAGTTTATCATATAACTAATCACCATTTTTGCAAAATCAAATATACTAGCCAGTCAATGATTTAATTTAATAGGAAAACAGCGAGCCAATAATACCACTTGGACCTCAACACATCAGAATCTCGAAGATTCCGAGCAATGCTTATGTTGAGGAGGGATTGCGGAGTTTAAAAATCAATACAGAAGCGAAGAACAAAAGGTTCTTTGTAGAAAAGTTAATTTCGGGTGTAGGTAGCAATATTCGAATGTTAAAAAGAAGTAGAAAAGTAGTCGAGTTTACATGTTAAAGAGAGAAGTTGTCTTGCTAAGAATAAATGATGTTTGAATATTCAAGAAAAGGTAAAGTCAAGGATGCATCCCTCAAAATCAGTGAGGTCCGAGTGCCCCCCTTTTAAAAAGAGAAAACATACTTATATAGTCAATGAGTAAAAGAAGTTAAGGGAAAGGAAGGTATTCAAAAATAAATCACGGTAATTATTTTCCATAATTATGAGGCCTGAATCAATTAGGATAGATCAATAAAAGGGGCAATATAAAATAGATCAAAGCACCTAAGAAATAATATTTCTTTTCCATAATTAAACAAATACTAAATTAATTAAGGGAAACAAGAATCAATCAAGAGACTTTTTCCTTAATAAAAAAAATCAAATAAAGTAACACTAATGGAAATTTATCATAATTCAAGATTGGTTAAAGAATGGAAGAAAATAATCACGTAGCTTTCCCTAATTAAATTTTAAATAAGCCTTTAAATAAAAGAGAATGATCTATCACAACTCAAGCAAACGAGAATTAAATTAAGAGATTACTTTCCTTAATTAACAAGATCATAGCAAGTTTACCATTATTATGAGCACAGAGGGGAAAGTAAATATTAAACTACCATAAGTGGATGCATATTATAGAAGAAAAAATCTTAATGAATTCAATTATTGCATAATAATTCAGAAATATAAAAATCACATATTATATATATTGATAAGTCAAAAAATAAATAAACAAATAAATTAAATAGGGAAGACTTGTCATGATTTAAATCGTAGAAAGAAAGGAGATCATTTGGCAAATTGCCTATGCCGAACACAATAAAGAAAATCACAGATTTCCAAAGGATAATTATACAAGTGCAAGATCACGAACTCACCCTACATGCAGCTGATGGTGAATAATTAGATTATATTCAAAGAAAAAGGCAGAGACTATTCTAAGAAGTAGAGCACTTTTAGGACTTAAATCAAAACAAATGAATATTAATGTGGAAAAGAGATACTAGACTTATATATTCAATGAGTTCCAAAAAATATTTACCAGCATAGATATGTTTAGGAAGCTAACATGGTCACTTACAGCTATTGCAAACAAACATCTAAATAAATAAATAAAAGTAATGGACGAAGTGGTAGAAGAACAGAAATTGGAGGATGGAAGCGGACAAGTGCAGCGTCGCTATTGCGGCTGCTGGTGGCTCTTAGGGATGGTGCATCGGCGTTAATGGAGGGTAGGAAAGAGCATTGAGAGGGGAAGATAGTATAGGGGTGTGCGGCTGCTACCTTGCCGGAGAGAAAAGGGATGAGGCTGAAGAGAGGGACTGGCGGCGGTCTAGCGGAGAAGACAAAGGGGAGAGGAGAGGGTGTTTTCGGCGGTGGTGAGGTGCCCGGTGTTGAGGGTGATGAGAGAGTGAAGAAGGGAGGAGGTTGCTGGCAGTGGTGGTGTGGGTAGTGAGGAGAGGAGAGGGAAAGGGTGGCGTAGGTGTTGTTTTCGCCGGAAGGAGATTAAAGGGAGAGGTCCGGCGGCGACGCTTGTTCGGAGATGGTGGAAAACGACGAGGCATAGGGGTGTCTAGGGGCTTTGCGGCGGCTTCTGATTTAGGGAGAGGGGAATGAAAATTGTTTTAGGGTTTGGGGTGTATGGTAGGTTTAAAAGAAAAAAATTATAATTTAATCAGATCCATTGGATCAAAAGGAGTGGACGGTTAGGATTTAATTAGAAATTTTGGGTCGGGTCGCAGGTTAATTGGGTCGTCCGGATGGGTTATTAGGTTAGTAATTAATTTAGGCTGAAATTGAATTTAAATAGTAACCAAATTGATCAAAAGTGGCTAAAATTGACATAAATTGGTTAAAATTGGTATTAAATTGAATAGAAAGTGGCTAAAGTATAAATAAATTGGATGAGATTGGATTTTAGCTGCTATAAAATTAATAAATATACTACACTTGTAGATAATTTAATAAATAGATAATAAAATAGTTTAAATTATAGGAAAATCATATAAATATTATTATTAATAAATAAATCCTAAATTTTGGTAGACTTATGTAAATATTATATAATTAAATTATTATTCTTATAAATAATTTTATGACTACAAAATAAAATTAAGTTATTGAATATTATAAAAATTATATTATTAACATAAATAATTTATAAATTCGAGTAATATTATTATGCAAATAAGTTTGTAAAATTTAGTAAAAGTTATGTAAATAATTTATTAAGTAAAATATATATTACAAAAAAGGGCGTATATTAATACGAAATATATTATATACGACATAATCATTTAATATAAAAATTGATATGAATTATATGAACATATATATGTAACTTGAAATAGTTTTCGCAATACTATGATAATTAATTATTTTATAAATATAAATAAATGCAAGTCGAAAATTTACATTAAAAAAAGGTAAACAAAAATATATATATAAGCAGCACATAAGGGCGTAGGGAGGTCAAAATTGGGTGTCAACAACTGCCCCTTCTTTGCTCGGGAATGAAAAATGAATTGTTGAGCAAAGAACATTGACCTAGTGTCCCATTTTGTCCAATAGAAGGAAAAATTTTCGGTGGGGCCAAATAAAAGGAAATAAAGTCATGAAGATATCGCGGCCGAGATTTCAATTTCAAGTCGCCTACATATCTCGGGTTTCACGAGAATCAGACTGTGTGTAGTTCTAGATTTAAGGACGTACAAGATCCCTAAAGAAAATTAATAATGCAAGATTTGAATAAGGAACGAAAAGTAGGAAATGATGAGAATAGAGAGACGAGAGAGATAGGCAAAATTAGTATTTTTATATCAAAATACAGTAATATCAGAATGAAAGCTAATTTGAAAGGTAAAAGGTTACAACTAAAGGGAAACGAAAAGTGCTTATGGGCGCGGTGAAAATGTAGAGCTTGA
Source organism: Datura wrightii (assembly GCA_035772735.1). Lineage (NCBI taxonomy): Eukaryota > Viridiplantae > Streptophyta > Magnoliopsida > Solanales > Solanaceae > Datura > Datura wrightii. Next base: position 169,535,088 of record JASDFA010000001.1, on the reverse strand, counting down.
AAATAGCTAGATAGATAAATAAATGGTGGATGAGGAGACTATTGAGAGGAAATTTTGTGAAAATAAAAGCATAGCTTGGAGAACTTTTGAGAGGGTAATGCTTAACCCGAATGATGTCAAAACATTAGACCATGCTTAGCCCTTAAATTTTGGAGGGTGGCGCTTCACCCATCCAGAAATCAAAAGAACGTAGCACAATAATAGTAGCTTAGAGGTAAAACAACGGCTTTAAAAATGCGATAGGAGCTTGAAAGTAGCTTGAAAACTCGAAAGTAGCATAGTAGTAGCTTGATTTAATGTCGCAAGAATAATGCAATAGTAGCCTGCAAACTTTTAAAATATTGGATAAAAGATTGGTCGATAAGCATAAGATGTCATTTCGTAAAAGTAACGAACAGCTCGAATAAATTTAAGAGGATAGTGCTTAACCCGATCAAAATTAGAATCCAATGTTTCACTTTAAACATTGAGGGTAATGCTTAACACATAGGACAACGCTTAGCCCTTGAAATATCGGAGGGTAATGCTTAACCCATCCACAAATCAAAGAATGAAAATAGCATGATAATAGTAGCTCAAAAGTAGTAAAACAGTAGTTTGAAGGAAAATAACTCGAAAGCAGCTTGAAAGTTTGAGATTAACATAAGAGCATGATAGTAGCTTGATTTGATATCACGGGAGTAACTTGAGTAACCTGCAACTCTAAAATACTGGATAAAAGTGATTAGCCAATAAACATGAGATACTATTTCACAAAATTAATGATTAGCTCGGATGAAAGCGTTTAATCCGATCAAAATTTAGGAGGCAATGCTTAGCCTTTAAAAATCAGAGGGTGGTGCTTAACCCACAGGACAATGCTTAGCCCTTAAAGAAATATTTAGGGTAGTGCTTAACCCGTTGGACAATGCTTAGCCCTTAAAGAAATATTTAGGATAGTGCTTAACCTGTAAGACAATGGTTAGCCCTTAAAGGAATATTTAGGGTAGTGCTTAACCCGTAGGACAATGCTTAGCCCTCAAAAGAAATATTTAGGGTAGTGCTTAAACCGTAGGACAATGCTTAGCCCTTAAATAAAATATTTAGGGTAGTGCTTAACTCGTAGGACAATTCTTATCCCTTAAAAGAATTATTTAGGGTAGTGCTTAATCCGTAGGACAATACTTAGCCCTTAAAAGAAATATTTCGGGTAGTGCTAAACACATAGGATAATGCTTAGCCTTTAAAGAAAATATTTAGGGTAGTGCTTAACCCGTAGGACAATTTTTAGCCCTTAAAAGAAGTATTTAGGGTAGTGCTTAACCCGTAGGACAATGCTTAGCCCTTGAAAAAAATATTTAGAGTAGTGCTTAACCCGTAGGACAATGCTTAGCCCTTGAAGAAAAAATTAGGGTAGTGCTTAACCCTTTCAAAAATCAAAGCATTAATACTTAGCTTCAAATAAACAACGTTCAACTTTGAGTAGCTTACTAAGAGGGTAATTTAACCCCGTTCATGGACAAACTTCAAGTAGTTTAGCTTTGTAGTTGATAATGAATACCTTCGAAGATCCATATAGAATGAATGCAAATTTGGTACCTGTTGTTCCTGTGCTTACAAAAAAAATCATAAGATTAAAAAGGGGAAGGCTGATTTGTGCCTTTATTTGTCCGTTTCTATCCCGATCTCATGAGCTTGATGATCAGACTGGAAGTTACGTCTTTCCATAGACGTCCTTTTTGGGAATCAATTCCTTTGTTTGACTGAGCCCTGATGAAATTTTGAGATCCTTCTCAAAATTTCTGCCTCAGTGTAGAACATGACGTAGACTTCTATTGCAAATGACGCAAAGTTGTGAATTTTTGAGGTCCTCTCAAAATTCTGCCCCAGTTGGTAAAGGAAAAGAGAAAGGAAATTTTATTAAGATATAGACGAACCCCATAAGGGTTCCTACGTATCCCTCTTAAATGGGAATCAGGTCCAACGTAGTTCAGAGTACAAAAAGAACTTCGCATAATGGAACAAAAAATCAAATTGAGGATAGCTTTGGGCATCAACTTTCATCTCGGGTGGATCACCTTGGTATCAATTAATTCTTGAATCTTGTCTTTCAAAACTCGACACTCCTCTGTGGTGTGTCCTCTCATCCCTGAATGATAGTCACAAATCTTATTATGATCGAGCCATTTCGCGTGTGTATCCATCACTATTGCGGGAATCGGAGTTATATAGCCAGCAACCTTTAATCGCTCATACAATTGGATTATAGCCTCACCCAAAGGAGTATACTATATAGATGAACTTTCTCGGGGTGTCGCAGGCTTGCGAGATTGTTGAATCGATGGATTTTGAAAAATTGGGGGCCTTTGAGGTGCAGGTGGAGGAGGCTGAAAATGAGAGGGTTGCGCATGATAGATAGCAGGGTTGTAGAACGGCATTGAGTGATGGTATGTTGGTGCGGGAGATTGAAATGGGGGCAATTGGTATTGGGGTGGAGGTGCTTGGTATCCCCACGGAGTTTTTGGTCCTTCTATAGGGGATACGACGTTCACCTCTTTCACGTTCTTGTTCTCAGTGGTCCTACCAGATTGCAAAGTTTTGCTGGCTGCTTGTAGTGCTCCCCAATCGATGATGGTACCATTCTTGATACCGTCCTCAATCTTTTCTCCTAATTTAATGATTTTTGCGAAGCTTTTCTCACTTACCAGTATCAACCTATCATATACTTGCGGGTCTAGATTCCGCATGAAGATATCCTTCATTTGAACTTCCTCCATTGGAGGTCGCACTCTGGCGGCCTCGGACCTCCAACAGGTTGTATATTCCCTGAATGTCTCTGTAGGCTTCCTTTTCAAGTTCTGAATGTAGTGCAAATCCGGTGCATTCTCTGTATTGAAACTGAACCGCTCTACGAAAGCTACAGCCATATCAGTCCAATTAATCCATTTCCTCGGATTTTGGTCTACGTACCAACTGAGGGCATCTCCAGAAAAACTTCTCATGAACAAATTCATTCTAATTTTTTCGTCTCTCCCTACGCCAATCAACTTGTCGCAATACATCCTCAAGTGGGCTTTCGGATCACCAGTGCCATTGAACACTTCAAACTATGGAGGTTTGTATCCCGCCGGTAGCTCGACGTTAGGATGTATGCATAAATCTTCATAACTTAAGTCCTTCTATCTTGTTGGCCCCTTCGATATTTTGTAATCAGTTGTTCATCTTCTTGAGTTCTTTTGCCATAGACTGTATCAAGCTATCTTTCTCAGAAAATCCATATTCTCCTAGGTGATGAGTGACCGGAGCAGTCTCGATATAAATGGGGTTTAAGATATGATCTCTCGGAGCATGGGCATAAGACGTGTTGGATGTAACTGTAGGAGGTAAGTAATGAAACATGGTGGGCGGTCTTTGTGGAGTTGCATAGGCATTATGTGAGTGTTGTATATGATTTTGAGGAAACGAATAGGCATGACTAGGATTGTTTTGAGGATATGAGGCTTGATGAGATGCTGGAGGAAAACATGTGAAAGTGACGTGAGGCTTGGTAGAAGCATGAATCTTGGCCTGTTGTTCTAACGAAGTTTCCAGGGGGACGATAGATTGGTTGTATTACGAGCTCGAGATAATTCGCCTTGGAGCTCCAAAATCTTTTGCTCCATCCTTATAATCAGGTCGTTACATTCGAGTGGATACCTCCTTTTCGAAACTCTCTGCGGAATCTTTTGGAGTAGCCGTGTCAATTCTAACTGCTGAACTGTTACCGTCGTTCATTTCCCTCTTGCTTCGGTGAATCGACAGTGAGAAAGGTATGGCGGACAGTTATGCACAAATCAACCTTAGGAAGGGGAATAATCAAGATAAACAATAAACAAAAAAATAAAATTAGTAAAGAAATTCAAGCATGACATGTTGTAGATAAAAGATGAAAGAAACACATTAATACATCTTCCTAATTTGGGGCCTCTTTTGTGCCAGAGGTAGGCCTAGCGCATTTTTGAAAGTCAAATATGTCATAATGTGTCATTCCATTTGCTCCATTAAAATCTCAAACACATAAAATAAATAAATAAATTATCGATTTGTTTACATAATAAGATAAAAAAATAAAGATTACAAAAAAGTAAAGCTATAGCCTAAATGGAAATGCTCTTCCATCTTCGGCCTCTTCTTTGCTTATACGACGCGGATAGGTGCTTAACAACCTGCATAATGAAATGTTAGTTTCACTCATCCTACCTAAGGAGCAAATAGTCAACATTTAAGACATATTGATTTCTCAAATAAAAATGCACATAGATATGATAATGTCCTTTTCAAGATTGTAAATCTCTTTAGACATTGGGCAAGGTTAAACTAACGGCCTCAATATACCAAGGGTATCGAGACTTCCTAGGGGATGATGCAATGCAAGATTTATTAATTTCTAAGAGTTTTTTAAGAATTGGGTAGGCAGACAGAAAAATTCTTATATGAAAGGCGCGTGGTCACATGCCAATTATCTAAATGAGCTTTGAAAAGATTTTTAAAAAAATGCATGGCACAATTCGTGCGTACAGTGTGTAATAGTGAGAAGCTCCCGGGGGGGGGGGGGTATGATCGTAATGAAAAATAATAATTATCACGTACACACGATAAGTAATTAAGAAATACGACAATCATTTAATGAAACAGAAAATAAAAAATTATGGATAATATGTTATGTCACATGCAATTAAATTAACAAGATAATAAGAAAATAAATCAAACACAAAAAGCTAAAAATGGAAGAAAATATTTTAAGAAAAGAAAATAAAGAAAAGGGAAAAAATGAAATGCACATAGATTACGAGGACATCCTTTTTCGAATAGGAAATCCCTTAGGACTTAAGGCAAAGTTTCACTAAATTTTTCGACGTGCCTTGGACGTCGCATGTTTTGAGGTTTGAGATGATGCGTATTCCTTATTAAAGGGATACACGGTCAAGATCTAAGAATAGGAATAGGTTTAGACACGGTTCCCTCAAGCGGACAACTTGAGAGTGAGAAAGCTCATGACCGTCGACGCACCGCTGATCGACCAAATCACAAGACATTCCTCGACACGGGTATTAACAGTGAACGGTCGTGAAACCACGCAACTGTTTTCAAGTGTGTGAGTGAGAGAGTTAAAGAAAACAACATGCAGATAAATACAAAAATAATGTACCAATACCTAATTCTAAATTTGTTAGTCATGTATTTTAAATACAATATTAAGAAATAAAAAGTTCAAATATGGAAGGAAATCAATTACATCAAGAAGCCAAATAAACACAAAGTCATATTTAGAAAGAAAATCACACAAACATGGTAAGAATAATTAAAAAAATACAGAAAAGGTAATCTTGAATCTTAATAAAACATAAAATATGAAAACCCCACTTCAGAATGAAACCGTTATGGTTAGAAACCTAAAATCCCCAGCAGAGTCGTCATGCTATCACGCCCCATTTTTCTCGCGGAAAGCGGGATACAACATGTGACGGCTCTTAATGATAATCGAATAAGAAGAGTCACCACCTAACGATTTGAGATGCGTTAGAGCACCGTACTAACCTAAGAGTCTGTTATACTAACCTAGGTCACCAGAGTCGGGTAAGGATTCAAGTTACCTCGAAAGAAAGGTGTTAGGCACCTCTCAAGGTCCACAAATGTGTCTCCCTTCCAGATTCATTATTATGTGGGGGTATTTACTAAGTGATAAACAAAAGGTCAATTATTTTATTTTAAAAAAAAACTAATGTATCTATATAATTTAAACAACAAACCTTTACAAAAAGAAAAGATAAATCATTTACTAATTAACACAAACTAAGTGATGAGATGATAATTAAGCTATTTGCTAATTAGGCAAATAAAAGTTATTTTAAACAAATAAACATCCAACTTAGATTATTACACTAAAGGATATGAACTTAAGTGGTAAAATAATTAGGTCGCAAACTTATTTAATGATCATGGGCAGAATTATATGCCCAAGTGATGCTCAAATGCTTCATTTCATCTTGTTTATCCATCGATATTTGTACATTCTCATGTGATTTGTAGTTAAAAGGTGAATTTATACTAACCAACATGATTAGTGTTGTTTTGCAGAAAAATGTAATTTTAGGAAGCTAAGATGCATGTTGGGAGAAATCGGGAATGGACTCAAAAGCGAGCAGTGGAAAAGGCCAAGGAAATGCAGCAAATTAAGGGGCTCCGCGATGGAGCCATGTCACGCTGCCATCGCGGAGGCATTCTGCCCCGGATGATTAAAATTGGCCAAGTTCCAGTGGAGGTCCGCGTTGCCTCCGTGGCACTGTCACACCCCGCCTTGGGGGGGGGTACGACTGGCACCTGGTGCCCTACTAAGATCTGACCTGCTAGACTGTTAAGCCTGGGCGCGTCTGGCACCTGGCTGGCTCTAACTCAGATTTCTGGAAACAAAGGGCTATATGACGGCTGTAAATATAGCCCCCGGCCCATTGGCCTATCGCCTGCTGTACCTGTCTTGGCAGCTAACCAGAAATATAGTAACTCAGGGAAACCTATACGGGCCGACAAGGCCACCATGCTGTCTAGTTATCTGCTGCTTAATCAAAAAGCACAAAAAGAAGCTACGTGACCGGCAAGGTCACCACTACTGACAACTATGGCCTCACACGACCATCACAGAAGTAAAAAAGAGTAAATTCAACTATACAACTGCACGGCCCCACACGACCGGCTCATCTGACCACAGGGACTACATACAGACTGCAAGCCTCTAGGAATAGTAATAGAACTGATCGGGACATGGCCCTGACCTACCCATTCTATATACAACAAAAGGAACTGAACTACACCTCTGAAATTCAGCCTCCGGATGACTGGAGCTGAATACTCAACCGCTGACAAGGAGTCACGTAGAATCACCTGCTCGTCTAGGAGTACCTGCAGGCAAGTAATGCAGCGCCCCACTGGGCGTCAGTACCACTGGTACTGAGTATGTAAAGCAACTGAAACACTATAACTCAAAATAACATCTGAAAGCAATAATATGACTGATGAAGCTGAAGTAGGAGGAATAACTTACTGTCTGATGATGTAGATCGCACCTGTTCTTACTGATACCGAAGGAAGTAGGAATCATACCTGGAAGCGTATCATTCTACTACCAACCCACTCGCGTCTAATATAACATGGCATAGTATACATAACATAACACAGCAATTACAAACCTTACTCGGCCCCCATAAGCCGGGAGGTACAATCAACACAGAATCTATGCCCCTACCCCGGTCATCCCATCTCCTATAGTGGCTGTAAGCATCCTGCCGGTCCCTGGGTATGCACTTGGGCTCGCTGAGCCCCTGACTATAACTGTACCTGAGTCCGAAGGACTCTAAATCAACACCCCGGGCGTACCCGCTCGACGGGGGTGTATAAGGGCCGACCAAGGCACAATATGGGGAAACTGGCATCCCATCTTCGTCCCCTAGCGGGACGGCATATCACTCCGTAGAGTGACGTATCCTCGTCTTCTGGCGGACGAGTCGATATAGCTATTAACCCTGGGCGGTCAGGGATGCTAGGTAATCCAACCCCAATCAATACAATGGTCTCGACTAATCATGTTGTCTGTGTATCTCATAAGCCAAAACTAATAGGCGTAAGGTATTATATAAATCATGTACTGGGCTAAAAATAGCAATCTGTAGATGTCTGATACATGCTGTGACAGGGAAGTATAAATATGAATATAGTTCCCTGTCTAACTGTACTGGGGCAAAGGCTATACAAGCGGGTGTTTCTGCTGAAAGCTATGCTGTTCACTAGGTTTCTGTATTAACATGATTTCCTATTTCTAACATGCTCTCTACCATATACAATTACTATTCTATATCTGGAATGCTTTACTGATGCTGTAGTATCTTGCGAGGTTTCAGCTAAACACAACAATATCTTGGCAGGGCATATTATATCACATACTGAATATACGGCCAATCTTAATCATTTATATTCGAATCTATATCATACGGATAGGTATCGTACACGTTACGGCCCAAGAATGCTCATATTGCACCAATGTTCAAAATAATACAATAATCAATTTCTGAACCTTTTACTGGTCTGTAAATTACTACACTGCTTCAATGTCACTCAACTTGCCGAGGAAACTTAACTTTACATACCTTATCTTTGAATATTCGTCCGTCGGACGAGGCTCGGCCGGTACTTCTACTGCTTTCTCCCAACTGCATTCATAAATACGTCAATCAATACTAACTACAACATTATTTCAAAAGGCAACGTCACTTTCGATATAGTTTATAGCCTAAACTTAGGCTTATCGAAAGACGGTCGGAAACTCGCTATTTTTCAGCGGCCCAGAAGGGAGAAATATTTACTTCTCAGCTAGGAACACATAGACATAAATTTGGAGCAATTCTACTTACTTTAGTTCGGCGGCTCGCTGATTCGTCGGCCGTATTTCGTGAAACTAACTCCGTAGAAATGCTCTCTGCTGCTAAATACTAGGATATCTAGGATTAATTTGGGTTTGGGCAGCGTTTGGCAGCGTAATCGGATGAAAATATTTAACCTCCTTTCGTTTTCCCTCTGTTCAGTACACTTCTGGAAATTATTAACTGATAACAATGAGTTTAACCCGAAGTGAGGGCTTTATATACCTGGGCCTGGACAAGGGCAACGTGGCACGGAGCCATCGCGGAGGCCTCCCCTCCGTGACACGCTGCCATCGCGGAGGGGCTCTGCCTCGGCTCCTCCTGCGATGGTTCGACAGGTTTCTCATCCGATCTTTTCCCGGGCCTTTCCCTAGCACGTATGGCTTTCAAACATGCTTAACCAACGTGCGAGTAGGTCGTCTAAGTGCCGGGAATTCTACGGGGTATAACATTCTCCCCCCCTTAGGAACATTCGTCCTCGAATGTATACTGCTATCTAGAGGACTGTTTACTTTACTTTCTGGGAAAATTTTGGCAGAGTTTCCCCTGTAACATGGACTATTGCAAAAACCTGAAATGCAGAAAAGTCCAACACAGGCACTGCACACAATGTTCTACAATCCACTAGACAACTAAGTATTAATTCTCTCTTTATCATTTACAACATACATATCATAAAGTACTGTATAAGCAATGATACAAACATACCTGTCGTCTGACTAGGCCTGAAATAAGTGAGGGTATCTGATTTTCATGTCTTCTTCAGCCTCCCACGTCATTTCTTCCCGATTTCTGTTACGCCACAAAACTTTGACAGATGCAACATCTTTAGTCCTCAACCTGCGAATCTGTCTGTCTAAGATAGCTACGGGAACCTCTTCGTAGGCTAACTCCTCTGTGAACTGAACATCCTGGACTGGAACTACTGTAGAAGGGTCCCCTACGAACTTTCTTAACATGGAAACGTGGAATACTGGATGAACAGATGCTAATTCTGGAGGCAAGTTTAACTCATATGCCACGCGGCCTATTCTTCGCCGAATTTGGTACGGCCCAATGAATCTTGGGCTAAGCTTGCCTTTCTTGCCAAACCTCATTACCCCTTTCATCGGGGACACTTTTAGATATACCCAGTCGTTTACCGAAAATTCTAGATTTCTGCGCTGTCTATCTGCGTATGACTTCTGACGACTCTGAGCGGTCAGTAAACGTTCCCGGATAAGCTTTATCTTTTCTTCGGACTGCCGAACGATATCTGGGCCAACTAATGCTGATTCTCCTACCTCAAACCAGCCCACCGGCGATCTACACTTTCGCCCGTATAATGCCTCGAAAGGCGCCATCTGGATAGCTGAATGGTAGCTGTTATTATAAGAAAATTCGATTAACGAAAGATGTTCATCCCAGCTACCCCCAAAATCTAATGCACACGCTCGTAGCATATCTTCGAGCGTCTGAATTGTACGTTCAGCTTGCCCGTCTGTCTGAGGATGGAATGCTGTACTCAGATTAATCTGCGTCCCCAGACCATTCTGAAATGACTGCCAGAACCTAGCTGTAAACTGTGCCCCTCTGTCTGAAATGATAGATGCCGGCACTCCATGTAACCTAACTATTTCTCTGATATATAATTCGGCATAATCCTCAGCTGAGAAGGTAGCCCTCACTGGCAGGAAATGAGCTGATTTTGTCAGCCTATCAACTATTACCCAAATGGAATCATTTCTGCGTCTAGTACGGGGTAACCCTATTACAAAATCCATGTTTATTGCTTCCCATTTCCACCTAGGTACCGTTATCTCTTGCGTCAAACCGCCCGGTTTCTAGTGCTCGGCCTTTACCTGCTGACAATTAGAACATCTAGACACAAATTCAGCTATCTCAGCTTTCATACCTGGCCACCAATAGATGTCTCTGATATCGTGGTACATTTTCGTCGCCCCTGGATGAAGGGAATAGCGAGCGTAGTGTACCTCGTGCATGATCTGCCCACGAAGTCCTGAGACATTCGGGACACAGAGGCGGCCCTTACAACGTAGCACATCATCCCCGGCTATCCGAAAATCTGGCTCCTTACCTTTCTGAATTCTATCTCTGAGCTGGACTAAATCGGGATCCTCGTACTGTCGTTCTTTTACCTCTGCAACCAATGATGACACTGCAGAATTCTGAATTACGGCCCCATTATTTTCTGTTTCCATTACTCGAATGGCTAGCCCAGCTAGCTGATGAATTTCTTTAACTAACTTCTGCTTCTCAGGTCGCAAATACGCTAAACTCCCCATTGACTTACGGCTCAGGGCATCTGCTACAACATTAGCTTTTCCGGGGTGGTATAGAATATTCACATCATAGTCTTTTAACAACTCCAACCAGCGGCGTTGCCGCAGATTCAACTCCCTCTGGGTGAAAATGTACTGTAGGCTCTTATGATCTGTGTAAATATCAACATGGACTCCGTACAGATAATGCCTCCACATCTTCAAGGCATGAATTACTGCGGCCAATTCTAGGTCATGGGTAGGGTAATTCTTTTCGTGTTTCCTCAGCTGTCTGGAAGCATATGCAATTACTCTACCATGCTGCATCAACACACATCCCAGCCCGACACCTGACGCGTCGCAATAAACTGAATACCCTTCTGTGCCTTCCGGCAGTGCTAGTACTGGGGCGGAGGTTAACCTGTCTTTCAGTTCCTGGAAACTCTGCTCACATGCCTCCGTCCACTGAAACTTGGCTGCTTTCTGTGTCAATTTAGTTAAAGGTGCTGCAATGGTTGAGAATCCCTCAACGAATCTCCGATAATATCCTGCCAACCCCAGGAAGCTACGAACTTCATTCAGGGTGGTAGGCCTAGGCCATGACTTAACTGCTTCTATCTTCTGTTTGTTTACCTGTATACCAGTATCTGAGATAATATGCCCTAAAAAGGCTACTGAGTTAAGCCAGAATTCACACTTAGAAAATTTTGCGTACAACTGGCGGTCCCTGAGAATCTGGAGCACTGTTTGCAAATGAGTCCGGTGATCAGCTTCGGAGCGAGAATACACCAGAATATCATCAATGAATACTATCACGAACAAGTCCAGGAAAGGTCTGAAAATACTGTTCATCGGGTCCATAAAAACTGTTGGGGCATTTGTTAGTCCGAAGGACATAACCAGAAATTCAAAATGTCCATATCGGGTCCTGAATGCTGTCTTAGGGATGTCCCTCTCACGTACTCGGACCTGGTGATATCCGGACCGCAAGTCAATCTTAGAAAAGTATCTGGCTCCCTGTAACTGATCAAATAAGTCATCAATCCTGGGAAGCGGATACTTGTTCTTTACTGTAACTTTGTTTAACTGCCGATAATCTATGCACATTCGGAGCGAGCCATCTTTCTTTCTCACGAACAAGACTGGCGCACCCCACGGGGAAGTACTCGGCCTGATAAAACCCTTATCTAACAAATCTTTCAACTGCTCCTTTAGTTCTCTGAGTTCTGCAGGAGCCATACGATAAGGAGGTATTGATATTGGCTGAGTGCCTGGTAGCAAGTCAATAGCAAAGTCTATTTCCCTTTCTGGGGGAATACCAGGTAACTCATCAGGAAATACATCTGGGAATTCATTTACCACTGGGACAGACTGGAGTGTCGGAGATTCTGCTTGGACATCCTGAACTCTGACAAGATGGTAAATACATCCCTTAGATATCAACTTTCTCGCCCGAAGGTAGGAAATAAACCTACCTTTTGGCGTCACGGTGCTGCCCTTCCATTCCCGTACTGCCTCCCCCGGGAAGTGGAATCGGACCGTTTTGGTCCAACATTCAATATTAGCAAAACATGGTACTAACCAATCCATGCCCATTATGGCATCGAAATCTATCATCTCTAACTCGACCAGATCTACTGTGGTCTGACGATCAGCAACCTCTACTGTACACCCGCGGTAAATTCGGCTAGCTGTGATAGAGTCACCGACGGGCGTAGATACTAAGAAGGGCTGCTGTAATGATTCTGGTACAATACTAAACCTCCGTGCCACAAATGGAGTAATATAGGACAAAGTAGACCCTGGATCAATTAGCACATAAGCAGGGTGTGAGCAGATAGTTAGCATACCTGTCACAACATCAGGCGATGCCTCTGAATCTTGCCTCCCTGGTAAGGCATATGTGCGGCTTGGACCCGCACCTGTACTGGAGGCCCCTGATCTGCCCCGACCCCTGCCTGCTGAAACTGGGGGCTTGCGCCCAGTCGAGGATGCTGTAGCTCGTGATCCTGTTGATGCCCTATCCTGTCTGTCCCGGTCCTCACGACCTCTGGCTGGGCAATCTCTCATCAAATGGCCTTCTTGGCCACAAATATAACATGCGGTGGAACCATACCTGCATGCTCCAGAATGGCGTCGACTGCATATAGGACAAAGTGGTAGGGTATACCTACTCTGCTCCGCCCTCCTCTGTGACGGTGAGTCTGCCGCCTGCGAACCTCTACCAGCCTCTGACTGCCCCCTGCGGCTGAATCTACCTCCCTGTGACTGTGGTGGAGGCGGGGGCCTGGGCGGCCTGTCTGACAATCGTGGCCTGGGTCCTCCCCGGGCCTCTCTTTGTAACTCAGCTGGTCTATCCCGGCGACGCTGCTCCTGATTAACCCTTCTGATTTCCCGATGTCGCTGTCTGATGCCCTCAATATTCTGGGCAAATGCCTGGATTCGGGAAATATCCATATCTTCTCGCAGTGTAGCCGTGATACAAGTCTCGACATACTCTGGGTTCAACCCCATAATAAAACGGTGCACTCTGGATGCCATGGTATCCACGAAAGCCGGTGCATATCGAGCCAAGGAGTCAAACCGCAAGGAATATTCCCGAACACTCATGGCCCCCTGTTCCAGATGTAGGAACTGGTCTACCCGGGCCTGTCGAATCTCCCGCGGCACATAATGATCCAGAAAGGCTCCTGAAAAGCTGGACCAGGTAGGAGGGGGAACATCTCTCCCTCGGGACCTCTCCCAGCTTTCATACCATAACACCGCAATATCTCGCAACCGAAATGCGGCAAATTCAACTGACTCAGTAGGTGTAGCATGCATAACCCTGAAGATTCTCTGCATCTGATCCAGAAAATCCTGGGGGTCCTCGGTGCGGTCCGTGCCTGTAAACTGTGGGGGATTCAAGGCTAAGAACTCTCGGACCCTTGAACTACCGGGCCCCCCTGATGCTTCTGCAACTGTGGATGGCATTTGCTGCCGTTGAGCAGCCATCACCTGTGCTATCATAACTACAGCACTCCTAACTTCCTGATCGGAAGGCATCAGTATAGGGACTGCTGAAGATACTGTCGCTCCGAACGGCTCCTGACGTGGTGGAGACTGCTGAGGAGGCTGAGATGAAGCCTCTGTAGGGCCCTCTGGTCGGGCTGTCTCCAAATGAGGGGGAGGCATCCTGCTGGTGCCTTCCCCTGCTGCAATGTTTAAGCTCCGACCTGTGACGGGATGGCGCTGGTCTGACATTATCTGTAGCCAAAGAATATGATAAGATTTTTAGGAATTCAACCCTATACTGTACCGCCCTATAGCACGACTGAATCAGAATAAAAGACAACCATCCTATCATGCCTTGCAGCCTCCTACCCATAGTATGTGGTGCACAACACATCCATGGACAGGACTCTACTTAGCACGGCTTGCAGACTCCCTGGGATACGACCTGCTCTGATACCAAGTTTGTCACACCCCGCCTTGGGGGGGAGTACGACTGGCACCTGGTGCCCTACTAAGATCTGACCTGCTAGACTGTTAAGCCTGGGCGCGTCTGGCGCCTGGCTGGCTCTAACTCAGATTTCTGGAAACAAAGGGCTATATGACGACTGTAAATATAGCCCCCGGTCCATTGGCCTATCGCCTGCTGTACCTGTCTTGGAACCTAACCAGAAATATAGTAACTCAGGGAAACCTATACGGGCCGACAAGGCCACCATGCTGTCTAGTTATCTGCTGCTTAATCAAAAAGCACAAAAAGAAGCTACATGACCGGCAAGGTCACCACTACTGACAACTATGGCCTCACACGACCATCACAGAAGTAAAAAAGAGTAAATGCAACTATACAACTGCACGGCCCCACACGACCGGCTCATCTGACCACATGGACTACATACAGACTGCAAGCCTTTAGGAATAGTAATAGAACTGATCGGGACAGGGCCCCGACCTACCCATTCTATATACAACAAAAGGAACTGAACTACACCTCTGAAATTCAGCCTCCGGATGACTGGAGCTGAATACTCAACCGCTGACAGGGAGTCACGTAGAATCACCTGCTCGTCTAGGAGTACCTGCAGGCAAGTAATGCAGCGCCCCACTGGGCGTCAGTACCACTGGTACTGAGTATGTAAAGCAACTGAAACACTATAACTGAAAATAACATCTGAAAGCAATAATATGACTGATGAAGCTGAAGCAGGAGGAATAACTTACTGTCTGATGATGTAGATCGCACCTGTTCTTACTGATACCGAAGGAAGTAGGAATCATACCTGGAAGCGTATCATTCTACTACCAACCCACTCGCGTCTAATATAACATGGCATAGTATACATAACATAACACAGCACATACAAACCTTACCCGGCCGCCATAAGCCGGGAGGTACAATCAACACAGAATCTATGCCCCTACCCTGGTCATCCCATCTCCTATAGTGGCTGTAAGCATCCTGCCGGTCCCTGGGTATGCACTTGGGCTCGCTGAGCCCCTGACTATAACTGTACCTGAGTCCGAAGGACTCTAAATCAACACCCCGGGCGTACCCGCTCGATGGGGGTGTATAAGGGCCGACCAAGGCACAATATGGGGAAACTGGCATCCCATCTTCGTCCCCTAGCGGGACGGCATATCACTCCGTAGAGTGACGTATCCTCGTCCTCTGGCGGACGAGTCGATATAGCTATTAACCCTGGGCGGTCAGGGATGCTAGGTAATCCAACCCCAATCAATACAATGGTCTCGACTAATCATGCTGTCTGTGTATCTCATAAGCCAAAACTAATAGGCGTAAGGTATTATATAAATCATGTACTGGGCTAAAAATAGCAATCTGTAGATGTCTGATACATGCTGTGACAGGGAAGTATAAATATGAATATAGTTCCCTGTCTAACTGTACTGGGGCAAAGGCTATACAAGCGGGTGTTTCTGCTGAAAGCTATGCTGTTCACTAGGTTTCTGTATTAACATGATTTCCTATTTCTAACATGCTCTCTACCATATACAATTACTATTCTATATCTGGAATGCTTTACTGATGCTGTACTATCTTGCGAGGTTTCAGCTAAACACAACAATATCTTGGCAGGGCACATTATATCACATACTGAATATACGGCCAATCTTAATCATTTATATTCGAATCTATATCATACGGATAGGTATCTACACGTTACGGCCCAAGACTGCTCATATTGCACCAATGTTCAAAATAATACAATAATCAATTTCTGAACCTTTTACTGGTCTGTAAATTACTACACTGCTTCAATGTCACTCAACTTGCCGAGGAAACTTAACTTTACATACCTTATCTTTGAATATTCGTCCGTCGGACGAGGCTCGGCCGGTACTTCTACTGCTTTCTCCCAACTGCATTCATAAATACGTCAATCAATACTAACTACAACGTTATTTCAAAAGGCAACGTCACTTTCGATATAGTTTATAGCCTAAACTTAGGCTTATCATAAGACGGTCGGAAACTCGCTATTTTTCAGCGGCCCAGAAGGGAAAAATATTTACTTCTCAGCTAGGAACACATAGACATAAATTTGGAGCAATTCTACTTACTTTAGTTCGGCGGCTCGCCGATTCGTCGGCCGTATTTCGTGAAACTAACTCCGTAGAAATGCTCTCTGCTGCTAAATACTAGGATATCTAGGATTAATTTGGGTTTGGGCAGCGTTTGGCAGCGTAATCGGATGAAAATATTTAACCTCCTTTTGTTTTCCCTCTGTTCAGTACGCTTCTGGAAATTATTAACTGATAACAATGAGTTTAACCCGAAGTGAGGTCTTTATATACCTGGGCCTGGACAAGGGCAACGTGGCACGGAGCCATCGCGGAGGCCTCCCCTCCGTGACACGCTGCCATCGCGGAGGGGCTCTGCCTCGGCTCCTCCTGCGATGGTTCGACAGGTTTCTCGTCCGATCTTTTCCCGGGCCTTTCCCTAGCACGTATGGCTTTCAAACATGCTTAACCAACGTGCGAGTAGGTCGTCTAAGTGCCGGGAATTCTACGGGGTATAACAGGCACGTTGGACATAATTACCTGGAATAGGGAATTCCAGTGAAGGTTCGCGTTGGTGCCGTGGCACGTTGGCCAAGCCCCGCGTTGCACGCCGTGGCACGTTGGGTATAATTACCTGAAGGACCGGATTCCAGTAAGGGTCCGCGTTTGTGCCGTGTCTCGAAGGCAATGCTCCGCGATGCACTCCGTGACACGTTGCTTATTATTCCAGAACAAATTTCCACTAGTATAAATAGCACACTTAGGTTTATTTTTATGGGGGCTAACTTAGTTGAGCAAGGACGTGGGTTACAGGCAGTTGAGGAGACGAAATTCTTAGGGTTCTTTTCTAACTCTTTCTCCTTTATTTCAATTGTTTGTATGATTTATACTCATTTGACGATGTTTAATCCACAAATGAGTGGCTAAATTCACTTCTTGCTGAGGTTAAGAACATTTGTAGTGGAATGTAATTTTTGATCATCTTGGTTTTTTATCTTTTCTTCCATGGTTGTTCTATCAATTCTTGTTCTTACTGCATTAATGTCTGGCCAATGTTAATGTATATCTAAAAAGTCCATATTTTATCTTGAAAGAGAAAGAAATTGGAAAGTTGTGAATTGGTAGGATATGATCTCTTCTTGGTTTGGGAAAATTGAGAATTGATTTACCTTCAGAATAGAAATATATCTGAAAGTCGTATTAGTCAATTAAGAAATCGGTTTTGTATGGCTAGAACATGAATTTCTTTTTATCACAAAAATGTAGGTGGAAGGTTCATGATTCTTAAGTTGGGTTAAATACGAGAGTTTTAATCCATAGGCAATAATTCTTGACTAGCAACCGAAGGAAGGATTAACCGACTTGTATCATTAAATTGCTTCCCTGCATGTTCGTTTTAGCCTTAGCATGCTCATTACTATAGTTCAGACTCAATTTGTATATTTGTTTTCGATTAGTATAAATTAGGAAACAAACTCCCAAAATCTTCTTGAAACTGTTGTCTGCATTCTTAGAGTTAGAGTTCATTAACGCTTGATTCGATTATTACCTTGGTCCAGTCCCTGTGGGATCGATACTTGGCTTACTTGAGCCATTTTACTACTTGTTCGACCACGTGCACTTGCGTGTAGTCATTTAAAATCCCGAACAAGTTTTTGGCGCCGTTGCCGGGGACTGGCAATTGGTAAAAATTGTTTTCTTAAGTGTTAGTTTACGATTTCTATATTGTGCTGACAACTTGATCTTAGCTCGTCTTTTGCAGAATTCGAATTCTGTTGAACTGGCAAGAGACAAGGAGCTGGTGGACTCATACTTAGAGCCGGAAAGACAATTCCATCGTCAATGGAGAGAAGCTCTAGAGAGAAAGCTGCAGTTGCTCAGACAAACAATCCTGGAGAAACAACAAAATCCACCACTTGTAAGGGCAGTGTTAGTGCCCTAAGAAATGGTGGCTAGGCCGGTTCGCGAAGTGGCAATCCCACATGCTAACAATATTACATCAAGCATTCGCAAACCCAAGCCAGGAGGGAGGTTTGAGCTGAAACAGAATATGGTGCAATTGCTGCACACCAGCGGGTAATTCACAGGTCTCCCTCACGAGGATCCACAACAACATCTCCAAAACTATTTGGAGACAAGTGACACTTACATCCCCACTGGAGTATCATCTGAAAGGCCTACATTGTTCCCATTTTCACTATTGGGAGAAGCAAAGAGGTGGTTGAAAGCTGAGCCACCTAATTCCATCACCACTTGGGATGATCTTGCACGGAAATTTTGATACGGTTCTTTCCATCTGGTAAAACAGCAAGACTTAGAAGTCGAATTCTAAGTTTTAAACAAATAGAGGGGGAGAATCTGTATCAAGCCTGGGAAAGATTCAAATCCATGTTACAAGATTGTCCTCACCATCACCAGTCCAATGATGTGTTGGTGCATACTTTCATAGAGGGTTTGGAACCCCACACAAAAGTTTTGCTAGACTCAGCAGCTAGGGGACAAGCATTAGAAAAGACTTATGAGGAGTTGTATACTTTGTTAAGCCGTATTTCGCAGGGAAATCCAGAGTGGAATGCGGACTCTTCAAGAGGGGGAACAAGGAAAGTAGCAGGAGTCTTGGAAGTGGATGGTTTTACAGCTATCGCTGCACAGATAGCTGCATTACAGAATCAACTCAACACCCACTTCAGCAATATGAGCTGAATCAGTCTCAAGCCCCAGTGAATGTAGTGCAGCAGATTTGATGTGAAGTGTGCGGCAGTAATGAACACTCAACTGAGTGTTGTGGTGCGAATCCTGATTCAGTGAACTTTGTTGGTAATGTACAGAGAAATAATCACCAACAATATGGAAACAACTACAACTCCAATTGGAGGAGTCACCCAAATTTCTCTTGGGGTAGTAACAGCCATCAAGGGCAGAGTTCGAATCAGGGTGCACAAAGAAATCAAGGAGGGCAGCAGAACTATCAGACTCAATTACAGAAGCAACAATGCACCTCCACCACCACCATCACCCTGCTTTGAGGAAATGTTCAAAGGTATGATAGCTAACCAAGCTCAATTGCAGGCTGACTATGTGAAATTGGCAGCCGATGTAAAGAACAATCAGTTAGCTACAAAGGCGCTAGAGTACCAATTTGGGCAACTAGCTGGAGCTCAAAACACCAGGCCAAGAGGAGGACTACCAAGTGACACTAACCCGAATCCCAAGCAAGTGAATGCAGTGACCACAAGGAGTGGTTTACAACTCAAGGAGGTGGAACCAGAAAGACCACCTCAGCAGTAGGGAGCAGTTGAGAATGAGAGGGAACACAATGATGATAGGGGGAAGGAGAAGGAAGCTGAACTAGAAAGATCACCACCCCCGTTCCCTCAAAGATTAAAGAAACACAAGGAGGAAGCGTGTTTCAAAAAGTTCATGGAGGTGCTTAAACAGGTACACATTAATTTACCTCTTGATGATGTTTTGCAGGGAGTGCCGTAGTACGCAAAATATATCAAGGACATCGTGGCGAACAAAAGCAGGTTGACGGAGTATGCTACGGTGGCGCTTACGGAGGAGTGCACTTCCCGGATACAAAATAGGTTGCCCACAAAGCTCAAAGACCCTGGGAGCTTTACAATTCAACTTACAATCGGGCAGAGTATCCGAGCTCGCGGATTATGCGATTTGGGAGCGAGCATTAACTTGATGCCGACATGGGTATTTAAGAAATTGGGGCTAGGCAGTCCTAGACCAATGAAAGTGATCTTGCAACTAGCGGATCATTCTTTGGCCAGACCAGATGACATTGTGGAGGACGTGCTGGTGCAAGTGGGCTCCCTAATCTTCCCGGTAGACTTTATCATGCTGGATTTTGAGTCGGATGGGGAAGTCCCATTTATTTTGGGACGTCCTTTCTTGGCGACCGGGAAAGCGCTGATAGATGTAGCTACAGGGAAGCTAACTATGCGGGCACACGACAAGGTGGAGGTATTTGACGTGTACAAGGCCACGAAGCTTTTGGCCATGTATGAGGAACTTTCAGTGATCAACGTGTTTGATCAAACAGATACTGCTAAGATGGTTGATTCTCAAGATCTAATGGGAAAACCACCGATGAAGGACCCCCCAAAACTGGAGTTGTGGCAAGAAGATCAAAGTGCCACGTTCTTAGTCAATGGGCAGCGATGTAAGCATTACTGGGGTGAGGACGGTAGTTGAGAGAAGACGTCTGTCACCCTAGAGGATGACTAAGCTTCAATAACGTCGAGCCACAACGGTAAACCAGGCGCTGCATGGAAGGCAACCCGTGAAATAGTTGTAATACTTGAGTAGAATTAGTTAGAAAAGAAAAAAAGAAGAGAAAAATAGAAAAATAAAAATAAAAACAAAAATTGTGTTTTATGTTGAAACCTATGAATTCTAACCAATTTCTTGTTGTGAGATGAATTTCAGGTTGAATGGAGGGTAAAAATGCAAAGGATCGCAAAGGAAAAATCGAGGTGCGAAAAATAATAAAAACTGGATCAATAGTGAGCCTTCACAATGGCTCCGTGTCACAGAGGAGGGCCTCGGTGTTGCCCTCCGTGACACGTTGAGGTGTAATTCTAGAATTTTTAAAATTCCAGAACACCTCCATGTTGGCTCTGTGTCACGGAGGGGGTGCTCCGCGTTACCCTCCGTGACACGTTGAGGTGTTATTCGCGTCGGGTCACACCGGGTAACCGGGTGACCCGTGCGAAAATCCTCTTTTTTAACCCCGATTTCCCTAATTGTTTCCTCATTTCTCATCCCCTCCGCGACAAACACCCAAAAATCTCCCCTTCCGCAATGTGACACGGACCTAGGCACGAGTTTTCTTCAACTTTTCTTTGATTTCATCAAATTAAAGGTATGTTCTTTAACTTCATCTCAATTCTTCACTAATTTTTGGATTTTGAGCATGTGAGGTGAGTAAACCTTGCCCTAAGTGTAAATTGAGCTTGAATTCATTTAAGTTATTGTTCATTAATGTCTGTAGTATCATTGTGATTGTATGAACTCGATAAATACATGCTTGATCGAATTTTTGTGACATTTGTAGCTAGGGTTAGAATTTGAATACGAAGGAACTAAATGTAGTTGAAATGTGAAAAAATTTGGGCTTGTGCATGTTGAGTGAGGTGAATTGTGTTGTGCTTAATGTGAATATGCTAAATAAACAATGGATTTTTGGGAGAATGAAATTGATGAATTGCATAGGAATTGGTGAATTGCATAGGTTGTGTGTTGTTGAGAAAAATTTGGGCTAAGTGCTATGTGATGTAAAGAAATCGATGGTGAAACTGTGATTAGTTGTCGAAGTCTGAGTAATACTTAGTCATTATTCCATCGACTAATCTGAATGCACGAGGCATGTTGATTGATAAAAATTGGAAAAGAATGATAGTCTTGCCGAATTGTTTTCGTTATGGCTAAAGATTAAGTGTGGGGTGGCCTAACTCAACCCAACCTTAATCGAAGAAAATTTTTGACTTGAATAACATTGGGACTGTTTGTTTGATTTGACAGGAATGATGGCAAGCAGGCAAGACAAAGGAAAGGGCGCATCTACATCAGGCGCCGGGAGAAAAAGAATTAGACTGGGAACGGCAGTCCCAGCAGCACCAGCGGTTCCACGCGGCCAACGCCGTCAATACAGAACCCGATGGGTGACGGACGAAGGGAAGAAATCATATGCCAAGCATAAGGAGACCAAATACTTCCCTGAGGAGCACATTACAAGGGAACCACTTGCATAGGAATTCCCCAGAATCGTACACAGGATTGACGCTACCGGGCTGAACTTCATCTTTGAAGAGCCCAAGGAGTGCAATCTCCACTTGATTCAGGAGTTCTACGCAAACTGGAACCCGACACTCCGCAGTCACACCGTCAAGATAAGGGGGCAGGTTGTCACCTTTGAGCCTCATCACCTAAATGCAATCTTGCGGGCGCGAGACATAGACGCCCATGTACTCCGGCAGCTGAACATAACTCCATCATATGCGGATATCAGACGCACTCTGTGTGGAGCCCGTTCGATAGCGCGCTGGAGCAGGCACAAAGAGAGGGGCTACCATCAGACGCTGCCCTACTCTCAAATGAACAGGGAAGCCAGGATTTGGCTTAAGATCGTGTGTTCCTGCCTAATCCCGGGGGAGCACATGACAGATGTCACCCGGGATCGTGTGTGCTTGGTTTATGCCCTGATGAAAGGGCTGGAGATTAATGTTGGGGCGGTGATCATCTCCGCCATGAAGAGAGCCCGTTTGCATCAAGGGCACAAGTATGGGTTTGGTGGTTTGCTGACCACATTTCTGAGGGGCCTTGACATCGAGGAGGAGGCCCTAGACTACATCCTGCAGATGGATAGGTGGGTCTTGGACGTCACAAAAACTAAGGCACCCGACACCACTCACGGGCCAGTTCTCACACTAGCCAAGCGACATGCTCGGGATGATCAATATATGGCTTGCATGTTTGGGATGCAGATGCTGCAGTTGACAATAGGAGGGAGGCCAGCAACAGAAGATGAGTTGTGGCAGCTTGAGCTAGATTACCCCTTTGGCGAAAATGCCAGGGCTCTATGCCGAGTGGGGCCAGCTTTTGTGGAGCCCATTGATTATGATGTCGCCACAGATGAGGAGACACGCCGCGATGACTCAGATGTTGAGTCAGATGAGGATAGCGAGGGCGATTCAGATATGGGGGACGAGGCAACAGCACCTGACGAAGAAGTTGAATACTTCGACTGATCAGGGAGTTTCACCACCTACTTCTGTGCTATGTTGAATGTGATAAACACTGGGGATAGTGTTCGGTTTAAGTGTGGGGTGGGAGTAGTTAGGTGCCGGTTGTTTTGTTGTTGTTTATGTTCATGTTCTGTTGTGCCTGTGAAAAAATTGTGACCCTGTGATTTTGTGAGTATGTTGTGTATTGTAATTCGATGTGTAATAAATGTTAATCTATTGTGTGCTATGTTGAGCTGTTGTTAGCAGGTTGTGTAAATATAAATATTTTTGTTTTCTATCGAAATAATCGATATTTTTAAATTTTTGTTGAATTTTTTTTTTGATTTGGTTTCTCGGCCTTTGTTTTCGGTGCTTTTACCGAGAATAGTCCCATTGAACTGAAGTCATAAATAGTGACCGTTCCCTATGATGGATGGATGACGATCGTCTTAAGGAAAATGTAGTCAATAGGAGTAGTTTTTTTTCTTTCTTTTATTTTCTTTCGTTTGGTTGTTTCCCAAACGTGTCGCTACTTTATGGTTCGGAATTCTTGTTGCGTGTTGTACATGATATTAAAGATGCAAAGATGATTCGTATGAAAGCATGCAAATGTGAAACATGTTGAGATACCTAGGCCATAGAGTTCGATTCGGTGTGATTGAGGCTTAATATTGAATTCTTGTAATTAGCTGATTGAAGAGTCTGTGAATAAGTCTTGAGTTGAGCATGTGCAATGAGTGTGAGGTGAGGTTTCGATTCTTCCATGCTATTGTGAAGTGTCTAGAACTTGCCTGGTGTGTGTACGAAACGAAATGAAGGATTTGTATTGTAGGAAAGGATGTAGGCATTTCTTTGATTTAACCGAAAGTTTTTCCATTATCATACCTACCTTGATAGTACATCCTAGTTAGCCCTATTGAGCGTTTAGCTTTTTTTTCTTTCATTGAAAAGGTACAAACCGAGCTTAACCCCTTCTTTTCATTATCCGTGAATTTGATCCAAAACTCTTAAGCGCTCAAGAAAAATAATTTTTCCACAGTGTCAAGGAGTGGTAATTGTGAAAAGAAAGGAAAGCGGAAGTGGTGAAAGTAAAGAAAAGGTCAAGGGTGCACTGGCCGAATTTAATAAAATAAAGATGTATAACTAATCTTTGTTATTAAGTCGAGTGTGCTTAAAGATATGGGGAATAAAAATGAAGAAAGACTTCAAG
Source organism: Datura wrightii (assembly GCA_035772735.1). Lineage (NCBI taxonomy): Eukaryota > Viridiplantae > Streptophyta > Magnoliopsida > Solanales > Solanaceae > Datura > Datura wrightii. Next base: position 169,510,937 of record JASDFA010000001.1, on the reverse strand, counting down.
AATGAGAGGATGAAGGAAGAAACAATGCCCAAAATATTGGTGGGATGTATTGAAAAGCACTTAAGATGCTAGTTGCTATTATTGGTTAGCCCAGTATTTACTGGTTCCTTAGCTTACATTACAACCCGTTAAGTCCTAAGTGATCTTACATCACGCGTCCTAATATTAGTGGAGTAATACACTAGAGGCAAGCTTATGGGTCATGACATGATGCATATGAATTCTTTGGGAGAGAGAGAGCGAAATTATGTTCATATGCCCCTGCATTTAATGTTTTTGAGATCATATGATTGAAAAGGGGGAAATTCTCGTGTTATGAGGGCACATGTTTGACGAGAGATTGAATTTCGTATAGGATGTCTTGATCAGCTGATTTGCATGAGTTTGCCGAGATCGAGAGTCGATCCTTGAGTCTAGGAGGTCTTAATGTGTTGAATGTCATTGTATTGATGAGACTATGCATGTTTTCTTGATGATTTGCTATGATAAATAATCGGTATAATCATAGCTTGAATTGTCGAGCCAAAGTAGCTATGATTGGGTGTCAATTGCATGAGATGTGAGATTATTGTTCGAGGACGAACAAGGTTTAAGTGTGGGGTAAGTGATCTTGGGCAGAATTATATGCCCAAGTGATACTCAAATGCTTCATTTCATCTTGTTTATCCATCGATATTTGTACATTCTCATGTGATTTGTAGTTAAAAGGTGAATTTATACTAACCAACATGATTAGTGTTGTTTTGCAGGAAAAATGTAATTTTAGGAAACTAAGATGCATGTTGGGAGAAATCGGGAATGGACTCGGAAGCGAGTAGTGGAAAAGGCCAAGGAAATGCAGCAAATTAAGGGGCTCCGCGATGGAGCCATGTCACGCTGCCATCGCAGAGGCATTCTACCCCGGATGATTAAAATTGGCCAAGTTTCAGTGGAGGTCCGCGTTGCCTCCGTGGCACGTTGGACATAATTACCTAGAATAGGGAATTCCAGTAAAGGTTCGCATTGGTGCCGTGGCACGTTGGCCAAGCCCCGCGTTGCACGTCGTGGCACGTTGGGCATAATTACCTGGAGGACCGGATTCCAGTAAGGGTCCGCATTTGCGCCGTGTCACAGAGGCAGTGCTTCGCGATGCACTCCGTGACACCTTGCTTGTTATTCCGGGAAAAATTTCCACTAGTATAAATAGCACACTTAGGTTTATTTTTAAGGGGGCTAACTTAGTTGAGCAAGGATGTGGGTTACAGGCAGTTGAGGAGACGAAATTCTTAGGGTTCTTCTCTAACTCTTTCTCCTTTATTTCAATTGTTTGTATGATTTATACTCATTTGACGATGTTTAATCCACAAATGAGTGGCTAAATTCACTTCTTGCTGAGGTTAAGAACATTTGTAGTGGAATGTAATTTTTGATCATCTTGGTTTTTCATCTTTTCTTCCATGGTTGTTCTATCAATTCTTGTTCTTACTGCATTAATGTCTGGTCAATGTTAATGTATATCTAAAAAGTCCATATTTTATCTTGAAAGAGAAAGAAATTGGAAAGTTGTGAATTGGTAGGATATGATCTCTTCTTGGTTTGGGAAAATTGAGAATTGATTTACCTTCAGAATAGAAATATATCTGAAAGTCGTATTAGTCAATTAAAAAATCGATTTTGTATGGCTAGAACATGACTTTCTTTTTATCACAAAAATGTAGGTGGAAGGTTCATGATTCTTAAGTTGGGTTAAATACGAGAGTTTTAATCCATAGGCAATAATTCTTGACTAGCAACCGAAGGAAGGATTAACCGACTTGTATCAATAAATTGCTTCCCTGCATGTTCGTTTTAGCCTCAGCATGCTCATTACTATAGTTCAGACTCAATTTGTATATTTGTTTTCGATTAGTATAAATTAGGAAACAAACTCCCAAAATCTTCTTGAAACTGTTGTCTGCATTCTTAGAGTTAGAGTTCATTAACGCTTGATTCGATTATTACCTTGGTCCAGTCCCTGTGGGATCGATACTTGGCTTACTTGAGCCATTTTACTACTTGTTCGACCACGTGCACTTGCGTGTAGTCATTTAAAATCCCGAACATTTATTACCTATTATTTTGAAATACTTTACTAATTAATAGGCTAGATTTTAGACTAGCGAAAAGGAACAAGTTAAACCATATTAAGAAATAATAACAAAACTTGAGCTCATGATAGCTAAAATTACATAAATCTTAACTTCCAAAAGAGCAAAGAAAAGAAAGTTAGAAATTAAGAATTCTAAAGAATTTTATAACAATCTAAATATATTTAAAAGAAATATTTTTTGAAAGTTTAAAATGTTTGTTGCTTTATAGGGATGATAACACGATATGGTGAATCGTGAAACTTCAACCTTAGCAACGAATTAATTTGAGGTCGTTCTTAAGTTAAAAATAATGATAATAATAAATTAAGATACAAAAATTAAATATTATACACTTAAATAAAGTCCTAAATCTTAAAATATAAACACATAATAATATTTATATAAATACACATAATAATTTTTTTTTTAAAAAAACCTTTGGTTGATATGGCTTTCAAAGAAAGGGTCAGCTTTGCTCTAAAAGTTAGGAATTAGACCTTGTAATTCCTTTTACTTTCCCATTAACTATAGGTTAAGGGATAGTATTTTTTATAAAATATATTGTATATATTTTTTATAAGGGTAATAAGCAATAATTTTTTTGTGATATAACAAAATGATTTTGTGTGAAAAAAAGCAATCTAAACAAAAGATTAAGAGAAGGAAAGATCTAAGCAAGCAACCAAATAAACCCTGCCCCCTTAAAATGTCACCTTTTCACTATTATGAGTGTTTATTACACTTATTACAACTAGATAAAAATAAATAAATAAATAATACAATGAGAATACACATAATGCTAAATTAATTAAAACTCCCATAGGCTCTCCTGTCTAGGCAACTCTTCGATGAATCAGGAATAAATTCAGAAGATGCCTGCTTAAAGGTTAAATATTATAATAGACAAACAATAATAATCTTATGTACATGATCATAACCCATTTATTTCAGGCGAACTTAATAATGAAGTTAAAGAACATATTAAACACATAGTCATGATGCGATTGCAATTAAAGGATTAAATAACAATGTTTATCATGTAACTAATCACCATTTTTGCAAAATCAGATATATTAATCAGTCAATGATTTAATTTAATAGGAAAATAGCGAGCCAATAACACCGCCTGGACCTCAACACATCAGAATCTCAAAAATTTCGAGCAATGCTTGTGTTGAGGAGGGATTGTGGAATTTAAAAATCAATACAGAAGTGAAGAACAAAAGGTTCTTAGTAGCAAAGTAATTTCGGGTGTAGGTAACAATATTCGAATGTTAAAAAGAAGAAGTAGAAAAGTAGTCGGGTTTACATGTTAAAGAGAGAAGTTGTCTTGCTAAGAATAAATGATGTTTGAATATTCAAGAAAAGGTGAATTCAAGGATGCATCCCTCAAAATCAGTGAGGTTCGAGTGCCCCCTTTTGAAAGGTGAAAACATACTTATATAGTCAATGAGTAAAAGAAGTTAAAGGAAAGGAAGGTATTCGAAAATCAATCACGGTAATTATTTTCCATAATTAAGAGGGATGAATCAATTAGGATAGATCAATAAAAGGGGAAATATAAAATAGATCAAAGTACCTAAGAAATAATATTTCTTTTCCATAATTAAACAAATACTAAATTAATTAAGGGAAACAAGAATTAATCGAGAGACTTTTTCCTTAATAAAAAAAATCAAATAAAGTAACACTAATGAAAATTTATCATAATTCAAGATTGGTTAATGAATGGAAGAAAATAATCACGTAGCTTTCCCTAATTAAAATTTAAATAAGCTTTTAAATAAAAGAGAATGATCTATCACAACTCAAGCAAACGAGAATTAAATTAAGGGATTACTTTCCTTAATTAACAAGATCATAGAGAGTTTACCATTATTATGAGCATAAAGGAGAAAGTAAATATTAAACTATCATAAGTGGATGCATATTATAGAAGAAAAAATCTTAATGAATTCAATTATTACATAATAATTCAGAAATATAAAAATCACATATTATATATATTGATAAGTCAAAAAATAAATAAATAAACAAATAAATTAAATAGGAAAGACTTGTCATGATTTAAATCGTAAAAAGAAAGGAGATCATTTGGCGAATTGCCTATGCCGAACACAGTAAAGAAAATCACAGATTTTCAAAGGACAATTATACAAGTGCAAGATCATGAACTCACCCTACATGCAGCTGATAGTGATTAATTATATTCTATTCAAAGAAAAAGGTAGAGACTATTCTAAGAAGTAGAGCACTTTTAGGACGTAAATCAAAACAAATGAATATTAATGTGGAAAAGAGATACTAGACTTATATATTCAATGAGTTCCAAAAAATATTTACCAGCATAGATATGTTTAGGAAGCTAACATGGTCACTTATAGCTATTGCAAACAAACATCTAAATAAATAAATAAAATTAATGGACGAAGTGGTAGAAGAACATAAATTGGAGGATGGAAGCGGACAAGTGCAGCGTCGCTATTGCGGCTGCTGGTGGCTCTTAGGGATGGTGCATCGGCGTTAATGGAGGGTAGGAAAGAGCATTGAGAGGGGAAGATAGTATAGGGGTGTGCGGCTGCTACCTTGCCGGAGAGAAAAGGGATGAGGCTGAAGAGAGGGACTGGCGGCGGTCTAGCGGAGAAGACAAAGGGGAGAGGAGAGGGTGTTTTCGGCGGTGGTGAGGTGCCCGGTGTTGAGGGTGATGAGAGAGTGAAGAAGGGAGGAGGTTGCTGGCAGTGGTGGTGTGGGTAGTGAGGAGAGGAGAGGGAAAGGGTGGCGTAGGTGTTGTTTTCGCCGGAAGGAGATTAAAGAAAGAGGCCGGCGGCGACGCTTGTTCAGAGATGGTGGAAAACGACGAGGGATAGGGCTGTCTAGGGGCTTTGCGGCAGCTTCTGATTTAGGGAGAGGGAAATGAAAAATGTTTTAGGGTTTGGGGTGTATGGTAGGTTTAAAAGAAAAAAATTATGATTTAATCAGATCCATTGGATCAAGAGGAGTGAACCGTTAGGATTTAATTAGAAATTTTAGGTCGGGTCGTGGGTTAATTGGGTCATCCGGATGGGTTATTGGGTTAGTAATTAATTTAGGCTGAAATTGAATTTAAATAGTAGCCAAAATTGATCAAAAGTGGCTAAAATTGACATAAATTGGTTAAAATTGGTATTAAATTGAATAGAAAGTGGCTACATTTTAAATAAATTGGATGAGATTGGATTTTAGCTGCTATAAAATTAATAAATATACTACACTTGTAGATAATTTAATAAATAGATAATAAAATAGTTTAAATTATAGGAAAATCATAATTATTATTAATAAATAAATCCTAAATTTTAGTACACTTATGTAAATATTATATAATTAAATTATTATTTTTATAAATAATTTTATGACTACAAAATAAAATTAAGTTATTGAATATTATAAAAATTATATTATTAACATAAATAATTTATAAATTCGAGTAATATTATTACGCAAATAAATTGGTAAAATTTAGTAAAAGTTATGTAAATAATTTATTAAGTAAAATATATATTACAAAAAAGGGCGTATATTAATACGAAATATATTATATACGACATAATCATTTAATATAAAAATTGATATGAATTATATGAACATATATATGTAACTTGAAATAGTTTTCGCAATACTATGATAATTAATTATTTTATAAATATAAATGCAAGTCGAAAATTTACATTAAAAAAAGGTAAATAAAAATATATATATATAAGCAGCACATAAGGGCGTAGGGAGGTCAAAATTGGGTGTAACAGTCATCTTGAGCCATAGTATTGATATGTCCTATATAAGCCGTCATTTTAAATGGTATATTCAAGTACAGAATGCAAAAGGCTAAGTATGGACCACAGAAACTCAGGGCATATTGAAGCCAATTCTGTCCAAGGACCTTGTCTTATCCTGGAAACACTGACCTCCAACAATGGCATCTCGCGTTTGAGCCGCATTTTCATCAAATTTTAGCATAGATCTGGCAAATTGGTAATGTGCATAATACCTGCACTTCATTCCATATCCGTTCAACACACCAATCAAGCCTTAAGGGCTTAAAAAACATCAACGCACCAATCAAGCCTTAAGGGCTTAAAAAACTTCAAAACCCCTATCAAGCTTCCCTACCACAATTTTAAGTCCACATTGTCACGCCCCGCCCTGGGGGTATGACTGGCACCTGGTGCCCTAGTAGGACCTAGACTGCTATCTGGTGAGCCAAAGCACATCTGGTGCCTGGCTGGCTCTAACTCAAATTCCTGGAAACAAAGGGCTATATAACGGCTGTAAACACAGTCTCCGGCCAACAGGCCTATAGCCACCTGTACCTGAAAAACAGCTAACCAGAAACATACTACTGTCAAGGGAACCTATGCGGGCCGGCAAGGCCACCATGCTGTCTAGTTCTCTGTAACTTAACAATGGCACGCTAAATAATTACGTGACCGGCAAGGTCACCACTACTGACTGGTTATGGCCACACACGGCCAACAGGAACAGAAATAACAAATAACTATAACAAGCTGCACGGCCTCACACGACCGGCTCGACTGACCACAGGGAAATATATACAGACTGCAAGCCTCTAGGAATAACAATAGAAATGATCGGGACAGGGCCCCGATCTACCCGTACTGTACAACAAAAGAAAACGAAATACACCTCTGGAATTCAGGCTCCGGATGACAAGAGCTGAATACTCAATAGCTGACTGGAATCACGAGGGATCGCCTCCTCGTCTATGAGTACCTGCAGGCAAGTAATGCAGCGCCCCACTGGGCGTCAGTACCGCAGGTACTGAGCATGTAAAGCAACTAAAATACACAACTGAAATGGATAACAATAGTAACATGACATATAAGCAGAAAGTAGTTGAGTCTATCTAGCTGAGAATAACTGGGGAGAGTTTATTTATTCCATAACTAAACTGAGCGTACCTGATGCCGTGTCGTCCCACTGTCTATCAGTATCTAATAGCACATAGAGGTATACATAATAATACACACAATACCTGACCGACCCCCATAAGCCAGAAGGTGCCAACCAACACACAATCTATTTACCCCTACCCGGGTCTAAACCAACCAAAAATAAGTCACTCCACTCATCTCATAACTATGAGCTCCTCCTACCGGTCCCCTTGGGTACGTAGCTCAGGCCTTGGCCTCTGACAATAAAATGTGTCTGAGTCCGAAGACTCCTACCTCTGGACGCAGGTGCACGCGGGGTATTTAATAAAAACTGCCCCTGGGTGCAAGCACGCAACAGGGTGATTTTATAAAAATCTGTATCTGAAACTGCCCCCGGCCACAAGCGCACACAGAGTGTTCTGCCCCTGTAAATAGGGTGGACTGGCTCTGCGCAGAGTAAACTGAACTACCCCTGCAAGCAGGGTGGTCTGGACCATATTATCATGGTGGTTGGCCATCATCGTCCTCTAGGCGGACGGCATCGCCCAGCTGGTGGCGGTATCTGAATCTGGTATCGACACAGCTATAACCCAGGGGCGGTGGGGATGCTAAAAGGGACACCCACATGCCACAACAAGTCTCAACAACCAAATAGCACATAAAAATAGCAAGCATGTATAACTGAAAAGACTATCTGGAATCTAACTTCTTATTCTGATCTGTTTCTATACTAAACTGATTCTTACTAATTATACTGATTCTGCAACCTCTGTTTAACTGTACGGCTAATCTGTAGCCATGATACTATCTGTCTGAATGGCTAATCTGTAGTCATAACTGTCTGTCTATCAGATCTTTCTTTACTGACTGTTATTACGCAAATCTGTTCCTTTTTATTCTACAAGATGCTTGCTATCCACATAATAGGCTGTACTGAATCTGAACTACTAACTTGCCCTTGGGCACATGCTTTTCTAACTTTCAGACTGAATATGATATCACAACGCAAACTAGGTTTACTGAACTTGCACATTACTTAACATTCAGCTTTCGGGAATTCTACTACGGAGTTTATTGTACTATACAAGGCTAAAGCTACTAACCTGCCGAAGGAACTAGCTTTACATACCTTAACCTCGAGTTAGTCGACTGTTGGACGAGGCTCAGTCAGTACTCCGGCTATTTCTCCCAACTGCATTCATATATACGTCAATTAGTACTAAATATAACCTTATTCTGAAGAACAACATCACTTTCGATAAAATTATAGCCTAAACTTAGGCTTATCGAAAGACGGTCGAAAACTTGCTATTTTTCAGAAGTCCAGAAGGGAGAAGTATTCACTTCACAGTTAGGAGCACATAGACACTAGTTTGGAGCAATTCCACTTACCTTAGCCCGGTAGCACGACGATTCGTCGGCCGTATTTCGCGAAACAAAATCTGTAGGAATGCTCCCTGTTGCTAAATACCTCGGTACCTGAGGTTAATTTGAGTTTAGACCGCGTTTGACGGCATAATCAGACGGAAATTATCAAGAATCCTTCGTTCCTCTTCCTCTCTGATTTTCTCTCTGTTTTAGCTGGAAATTATAAGAATTGCAACTTTAAAACCGAAGTGGAGGGGCTTATATAATAGACACTGTAAATCGCATTCATAGAATGCGATTTCTAAGTCGCATTCTGGAATGCGATTTATAAGTCGCATTCTGGAATGCGATTTATAAGTCGCATTTTGCCTTGCGACGCGCCACTTGGAACTGGTCTGATCTTTCCCCGGGCCTTTTTCTAGCATGTATGGTTTTCAAATACTCTTAACCAACACGCGATTAGGTCATCTATATGCTGGAAATTTACGGGGTGTAACATTCTCCCCCCCTTAAGAGCATTCGTCCTCGAATGTCAACTGCTATATAGAGGACTACTCAATTAGCTTAACTTGTTCTTAGGAAAATTTCGGCAGAGTTTCCCCTGTAATCTGGACTGTCCCAAAAAACCTGAAATACAGAAAAGTCCAATACAGGTACTCCACACGATACTATAAGATTCATTTGATAGCTAAACATCAATTTCTCTCACTTATATATAAACAACTGTAAGGTACTGCATAGGTAACGATACTGACATACCTATCGCCTAGCTAGGCCTGGAATAAGTGAGGATATCTAGCTTTCATATCTTCCTCCTCTTCCCACGTCATCTCTTCTTGGTTGCTGTTACCCCACAATACTTTGATAGACGCAATATCTTTAGTTCTCAATCTGCGAATCTGTCTGTCTAGGATAGTTATTGGAACCTCTTCGTAGGCCAGCTCTTCTATAACCCGGATATCCTGGACTGGGACTACTCTGGACGAGTCTCCTATGCATTACCTCAACATGGATACATGACCGGATGAACGGAAGGCAAGTTCAACTCGTCTGCCACTTGGCCTATTCTTCGACGAATCTAATAAGGCCCAACAAATCTTGGACTGAGCTTACCTTTCTTGCCGAATCTCATCACCCCTTTCATTGGGGATACTTTCAAAAATACCCAGTCATTCATATTGAATTCCAGGTTTCTGTGTCGCACGTCTGCATATGACTTCTGGCAGCTTTGTGCAGTCAGTAGGCGTTCTCTGATAAGTTTTACCTTCTCCTCTGACTGCTGAACAATGTCTGGCCCAATCAACGCTGATTTTCCTATTTCAAACCAGCCAATCGGCGATCTGCATTTTCGCCCGTATAATACCTCGAAAGGCGCCATCTGGATAGCTAAGTGATAGCTATTATTATAAGCAAACTCGATTAGGGGCAAATGCTCAACCCAGCTACCACCGAAATCTAACACACGCGCTCGCAACATATCTTCGAGCGTCTGAATTGTGCATTTCGCCTGTCCATCTGTCTGAGGGTGGAATGTTGTGCTCAAATTAATCTGCGTTCCCAAACCTTTCTGAAACGACTGCCAGAATCTAGCCGTAAACTGTGCTCCTCTGTCTGAAATAATGGATACTGGTACTCCGTGCAACCTGACTATTTCATGGATATACAACTCCGCATAATCTGGCCGAGAAAGTAGTTTCCACTGGCAGGAAATGAGCTGATTCGGTCAATCTGTCAACTATCACCCATATAGAGTCATGTCCATGTTTAGTACGGGGTAATCCTGCCACAAAATCCATATTTACTGCTTCCCACTTCCAGAGAGGCACAACTATGTCCTGAGTCAAACCGCCTGGTTTCTGATGTTCTGCTTTCACCTGCTGGCAGTTAGGACACCGGGCTACAAATTCAGCAATTTCTTTTTTTCTTTTTTTTTTATCTAGCCACCAGTAGTTTTCTTTGATATCATGGTACATTTTTTATCGTGCCAGGGTGGAGAAAATAGTTGCTGGCGCAGTGCACCTCGTTCATGATCTGATGGCGGAGGCCTGAAACATCTGGAACACATAGACGGTCTTTACAACGCAGCACTCCATCCTCTGTTATTTGTGAATCTGGCGCTTCCCTTGCAGGATTATGTTCTTAAGCTAGACCAGGTCAGGATCTGCATATTGCCGTTCTCTTACCTCCACAACTAAGGACGTCACGGCGGTGTTCTGGATTACCACTCTGTTGTCCTTCATCTCTATCACACGAACGGCTAAATTGATCAATTGATGTATCTCCCTGACCAACTCCCGTTGCTCGGGTTGCACATACGCCACACTCCTAATAGATCTATAGCTAAGAGCGTTTGCTGCTCCATTACCTCTTCTTGACTGATATAACATTTTCATACTTAGAGAGCTCAGCATATAATTGACGGTCATACTGGCTTGTCTTGCCGAAGAGATCGACAGGTAGTTTACAAGCGTAGCTAGAGCTTATTTGGCCTTCCGGCCACATGCTAAGGCTACTTGTTGCTGGGATAACCTGAACGACCGTCTGATCACCTTGTGCCTTTATCTGATCAGAGGATCCTGATATTGATCATGACCTCTAATGATCTGGCTGCATAACCTTAAATAACTGAATAGTCGGGTTGAATGACCCGAATGTGGCAGTAGTCTAACAATGCTCTAACTGTTCTACTTGAGTACTTATAGTTCATGCATAACTGCAGACTTGTGGGCATCTAATTGCTTTGTTATTTTGCTTGAACCACTGTAAGGCTGGGCTTAATCAAACTTACTCCCAGGAGATCAATCTCTGGATCTTCACGGGGTGTCTACTGATCTCCTGGTCTTAATAAACACTGTTCTAGCAGGGTACTATCAATTTCTTACGCCTTGTGTGTATCCACTTGGATTTATACTGCTATTCTGGGGAATTCTCGGTCTTATGAGCTATTCTGTAAATACTGGCCTTCTGCTAGGGCTCTGTATCTGAATATCTTATGAGAACTAGCTGAAGTACTAGTCTGTCACTGACTACTGATGTGGACCCCTTTCTTGAGGTGCCCACGGGCTTGTCTGACTTGTGGGGTATTCCTTGTAATAACTGCTAGGTTGACTAAGGTCGACTCTCACCTACAAGGCTGGAAAAATGATGTATGGCCACTTAACATACTGGAACAATTCTAGTATTGCTAATCTCTGAAGTATACCTATTCAGTCTCTAATTCTGGTTCTGGCACATGCGCTAGTGTTATCGATCTTTAGAGATGCTTCCCTGCTAATACAGGCGCCAACTGGTCGGTAGACCGCCTAACTGCGCCCTTATCATCTAATTACCTGATTCAGGTTACTAACTCTTATAAGCTTCTAAAACCTAGATCTGGAAACAACATATAAGTCTATTAACTTAATAACTAAGAGCTGAGACAGTTTCTATGGATTCATACGTAAATCACACTTAACTTGCCCCTTCTTTTCTCTTTTCTCTTTTTATTTTTCGCAAGGGGTCCTACAATGCAATTTGTATATACTTCCCAGCACTAATATGCATCTGCGTGATTGTAACCCCTATTAGCAGCTGCTCACAGCATATTTATTAACTGCACAGATATATATTAATAAATACGTACAATACATACTGAATTCTGTAGTGACACGTAATCTCTGACACACTTTGCTAAATTTCATATTGTACATGATATACTGCTTCTATGGTCTAATAATACCTCCTGCCTTCTCCTAACATTTCATTGCATTGTTACCCCATTCTGAAAGTAATAAACATAAACACTTTAGTTATTGTTTGCTGTTTGGAATTCCGCCACTCTTGCAATGTGGGGTCAACATTCGAATCTTGTGGCCTTACTTGGCATATATTGAGAGCCCATGACTGTCTGCTGGGCCTTATCTCTAGGCCACGCTAGATTAAATTCATTGTATCGGTAATTTCTTAACTTCCCCATAAGCGAACATACTGCAGCATTCTGGACCACAATCTTAATGTCTTCTAACTGTCAATCCGAGGCTTAGTTCGTAATACGATATTCTGTCAATTTGGGGGTGATTCTATTTTCCCCAAAAAATTTAGTATTCCTGCTTTCTCCTCTTATCTCACTTGAGCTAAGCTCTAGGGTTCAAGGTGCCTGCCTTTCGTTGTTAATGAGATTACTGATCAAGCCTCGGCCTATACTTCTTCTGGCTTATAGTCAGGCCCATCTGATTCACATGACCTCTCTATCTTTTGATGTCACAACTGGATCATAACTATAATCTTACAGGTATGTCATGCTATCTGTTAGCATATATGGCGGACTTGGCCTTTCTCTGACTCGAACTTGACTATTACTAGGCATTCATCACTAGCAGGTCTTTTACCCCTACTTCGGGTAAGTTAACAGTCTTACTTTCTCTTTACGCTCACTAACACTTACTGGAATTAATCAATCTATCTTCACTTACTGCTTGTTTTGGGCAGCCTCACCTCAATTCTTATGCCCCTTTACTGTACTGGAATCAAGGTCAAGAGGTAGGAATAGCCCTTTTCTTGTTACAACAGATAGAAACATATAACTGTACCACATCTGAAAAGATGTGTTTGGGATTCCTGCATTTCCCTTTCTTTCTCATACTTATCTGATAGTCTGACCTTGTCCGTAATCTTAATCAGATCTTATATAGCTAATAACTAAATCAACTCGTATGTACATTATACTTCTGACTTCCTATTCTGACGTTATCAACGTATATTGGGAATAGTACCGATAAAGGTATCACGCTGGGAGGTCTATGGTACCTCTTCCTGCTACTGTAAGTATCTTGTAACTGGCTGATGCCCTCTTCTGTTGCTATATCTGAACTTCTGCCTGTGATAGGGTAATGCTGATCTGCCTCTGTTTCTGTAATCAAAGAATACAGTAAGTTTTTAGGGACTCAACCCTATACTGTACAGCTCTAAAGCACGACTGGCTGAGAAGGAAGAGTAACCATCCTATCATGCCTCGCAGCCTCCTGTCTATAGTATGTGGTGCACAACACATCCATAGATAAGACTCCACTTAGCACGGCTTGCAGACTCCTTGGGACACGACCTGCTCTGATACCAAGTTTGTCACGCCCCGCCCTGGGGGTATGACTGGCACCTGGTGCCCTAGTAGGACCTAGACTGCTATCTGGTGAGCCAAAGCACATTTGGTGCCTGGCTGGCTCTAACTCAAATTCCTGGAAACAAAGGGCTATATAACGGCTGTAAACACAGCCTCCGGCCAACAGGCCTATAGCCACCTGTACCTGAAAAACAGCTAACCAGAAACATACTACTGTCAAGGGAACCTATGCGGGCTGGCAAGGCCACCATGCTGTCTAGTTCTCTATAACTTAACAATGGCACACTAAATAATTACGTGACCGGCAAGGTCACCACTACTGACTGGTTATGGCCACACACGGCCAACAGGAACAGAAATAACAAATAACTATAACAAGCTGCACGGCCTCACACGACTGGCTCGACTGACCACAGGAAAATATATACAGACTGCAAGCCTCTAGGAATAACAATAGAAATGATCGGGACAGGGCCCCGATCTACCCGTACTGTACAACAAAAGAAAACGAAATACACCTCTGTAATTCAGGCTCCGGATGATAGGAGCTGAATACTCAATAGCTGACTGGAATCATGAGGCATCGCCTCCTTGTCTATGAGTACCTGCAGGCAAGTAATGCAGTGCCCCACTGGGCATCAGTACCGCAGGTACTGAGCATGTAAAGCAACTGAAATACACAACTGAAATGGATAACAACAGTAACATGACATATAAGCAGAAAGTAGCTGAGTCTATCTAGCTGAGAATAACTGGGGAGAGTTTATTTATTCCATAACTAAACTGAGCGTACCTGATGCCGTGTCGTCCCACTGTCTATCAGTATCTAATAGCACATAGAGGTATACATAATAATACACACAATACCTGACCGACCCCCATAAGCCAGAAGGTGCCAACCAACACACAATCTATTTACCCCTACCCGGGTCTAAACCAACCAAAAATAAGTCACTCCACTCATCTGATAACTGTGAGCTCCTCCTACTGGTCCCCTTGGGTACGTAGCTCAGGCCTTGGCCTCTGACAATAAACTGTGTCTGAGTCCGAAGACTCCTACCTCTGGGCACAGGTGCACGCGGGGTGTGTAATAAAAACTGCCCCTGGGTGCAAGCACGCAACAGGGTGATTTTATAAAAATCTGTATCTGAAACTGCCCCCGGCCACAAGCGCACACAGAGTGTTCTTCCCCTGTAACTGAACTACCCCTGCAAGCAGGGTGGTCTGGACCGTATTATCATGGTGGTCGGCCATCATCGTCCTCTAGGCGGACGGCATCGCCCAGCTGGTGGTGGTATCTGAATCTGGTATCGACACAGCTATAACCCAGGGGCGGTGGGGATGCTAAAAGGGACACCCACATGCCACAACAAGTCTCAACAACCAAATAGCACATAAAAATAGCAAGCATGTATAACTGAAAAGACTATCTGGAATCTAACTTCTTATTCTGATCTGTTTCTATACTAAACTGATTCTTACTAATTATACTGATTCTGCAACCTTTGTTTAACTGTATGGCTAATCTGTAGCCATGATACTATCTGTCTGAATAGCTAATCTGTAGCCATAACTTTCTGTCTATCAGATCTTTCTTTACTGACTGTTATTACGCAAATCTGTTCCTTTTTATTCTAGAACATGCTTGCTATCCACATAATAGGTTGTACTGAATCTGAACTACTAACTTGCCCTTGGGCACATGCTTTTCTAACTTTCAGACTGAATATGATACCACAACGCAAACTAGGTTTACTAAACTTGCACAATACTTAACATTCAGCTTCCGGGAATTCTACTACGGAGTTTATTGTACTATACAAGGCTAAAGCTACTAACTTGCCGAAGGAACTAGCTTTACATACCTTAACCTCGAGTTACTCGACTGTCGGACGAGGCTCAGTCAATACTCCAGCTATTTCTCCCAACTGCATTCATATATATGTCAATTAGTACTAAATATAACCTTATTCTGAAGAACAACATCACTTTCGATAAAATTATAGCCTAAACTTAGGCTTATCGAAAGACGGTCGAAAACTTGCTATTTTTCAGAAGTCCAGAAGGGAGAAGTATTCACTTCACAGTTAGGAGCACATAGACACTAGTTTGGAGCAATTCCACTTACCTTAGCCCGGTAGCACGACGATTCGTCGGCCGTATTTCGCGAAACAAAATCCGTAGGAATGCTCCCTGCTGCTAAATACCTCGGTACCTGAGGTTAATTTGAGTTTAGACCGCGTTTGACGGCGTAATCAGACGGAAATTATCAAGAAACCTTCGTTCCTCTTCCTCTCTGATTTTCTCTCTGTTTTAGCTGGAAATTATAAGAATTGCAACTTTAAAACCGAAGTGGAGGGGCTTATATAATAGACACTGTAAATCGCATTCATAGAATGCGATTTATAAGTCGCATTCCTGGAATGCGATTTATAAGTCGCATTTTGCCTTGCGACGCGCCGACTTGGCGCTGGTCTGATCTTTCCCCGGGCCTTTTTCTAGCATGTATGGTTTTCAAATTCTCTTAACCAACACGCGATTAGGCCATCTATATGCCGGGAATTTACGGGGTGTAACACACATCTCCATGAAATCACTAGATCTTACGCAAGGGATGACACAAAGAACTTGAGAATATAAATAAAATTAGCATATTACAGATTCTACCCTCCCACAAGTGTAAAGAAACCGTTACCCTAAAAACCTCAAATCCTTGCCTAACCAAGCATGATAAGTAGGAAAATCTGAATAAAAATATTCTAAACAACATAATGAAGTCTTAAGGAAAGAGAATTATCTAAGAAATCGGAGTAGGAAAGCGAGTTATAGAGAGAAAAATCAAGTGTAAATATAGTTGGGTCATAAAATATGAAATGTAATTTCCTATCTTCCCTTTAAACTACCAGGAGATCTTCACTGCATCAAGATCACTACCACAAGAATTCCATCACTGCAGCAGTCCGTCTTTCGTCCAGTGATACAATTTTACCAGTATGCCCCAATGCTTAAACCCTATCCTTCTGGGTATAGAAAAACCATCCCAAGTCCTTCATTCATGATAGCCCGATAAGTGGTGATGCTAGCATAATGAATTGCTTAAAATAGGGTAGCGAGGTTGATAGAACATGTGAAACAGGGGATAGTATGAAAAGTCTGGGAATAATCAAGTTAATCATCTCCGAGAATTCTAGTAAAAATCATCGGAATAAAATCTGCATGAATGAGATTCCTCTTGAAGCTGGGGTACTGTGGAATAAATAATTTTAAAATCTAATTGCGTACTCTTAGCATTCTCGGGACTTCAATAGGAAGGTCGAGTGGGAAGATTGTTCAACCTGGCAACGTGAACAGGTGAGTAAAAGGAGATAGAGCGTAAGAGCAACCTTAAGTGTAGTCTCTTTAGATTTAGACCCTAATACGACAGGAACATTGCTCCCACATCCCCCAGAGCCGTTCAGAGATGAATGGTTGTTTAATTGGTATCTGATGTAATGACCCATTCCGTCATTATTAAAATTTTTGTGATACAAATGTAAGAATTAAAAGTTTTATTGGAATGGATTTATTTTGGGATGATGGGTATAATTAAGTAAAATTTGACAAATATAACTAAAATGAAGAGGGTCCGAGAAGGTGAGCCTCAACAAAGCGGTTAGTCTGTCACTACAGCAAGACCACTACAGCAAAGGTGGCGACCGCTACAGCCAGAAATGCAAACCAAAATTCTGTGTTAAGTTTATTTCATGACCCAAATTCTATTTTAAAAAGGGTTTCCTCTTAAAAACTCCCTAGCGTAAAAGTTAAGACATTCTACTTAATGATGGGAAGGTGTAGCTTTCCAAGAATGCGGTTCCACCATCCTCCTCGCCAATCTTCCATCAAAAATGTTGGATTTGGAGCAAGGAACAAAGTTTCACCGATATAGGAAAACTGTTTGACATCGAGGTAGGTTATGTCTTACATGAGTTTAGACTCTTATTAGTGAAACGTATATGTGTATGAAATAGGCTATCTCACCTGAATAAATTATACTAAGGTTTAAAGAAGAGGGGGGTTGGTAAAACATATTTTGCACATATTATAGATGTTGCACAAACTTCATAATAATTAGACCTTGTATTCTTAATAAAATGGTGACTAGTAATAATAATATGATTGTCTTAAAGGAAACCTGAAGGGAGAGAATGGAGTAGAGTATTTAGATCTTGATCCATAGTAAAGGATTTATGAACTAAAGAATCATATCTTGTCTAGGGCACTTGTGGAATAAGGGGGTCAAATTGTTGAGTTCTTGTATGTTTATACTTGTATGATAATTTGTTAACTTGTTGAGATCTGTATGTTATGTATTTCCTATGATTGTGATGCAACCTTCTGATAAACAATGTGTGCTTGTGTGATTATGATACACCCTTCTGATAAACAATGTGTAATATGATATAAGTGGCTCATATTCGAGGTGAGCATCCGGACGAGTAGTTGTGTGAGAGCGGGCACCACATCGATACGATACATGAAAACCTAGGGTCCTCTATAGGTCATGACTGGATGGGCAAAGATAAGACTCACTGAGATGTGCATAGATGAGTTAAAAATGTGTGTGTAGATTTGATATAGAGGGAGTCTGATTAATACAGAGGTTATACAACCGTGATTTAGTATGGATGAAATTCCCTGATTTGATATGATTGCATT
This sequence comes from Datura wrightii, assembly GCA_035772735.1. NCBI lineage: Eukaryota > Viridiplantae > Streptophyta > Magnoliopsida > Solanales > Solanaceae > Datura > Datura wrightii. The sequence continues at coordinate 169,492,740 of JASDFA010000001.1, read as the reverse complement.
TATACTTGTAAATTATTGTGATGACTTTTACATTTGTTAGTAGCATATATGTTTAGTATTGACTGGTCCAATTGGCCTGATTATGTTGTAATTATTTGATCACTATTGACTATTGACCTCTGGGGGTTTGCTGTCTGTGCATTTTGTGCCTTAATTGTTGGGTCGGTCCTGGTCAGTGGTGACGGTTCTGTTAAATAAAAAGGATAGGTGGAAAGAACGTAATAAATCCTAATCTTAAGTTGTTGGGAAATTAATAAGGAAGCGTGAGTAACTATGAAAGTGCTAGTCAGTTGGTAACGGTGGCGGAGTTCCTTGTAATTAACGGAAGTGAAAAGTGTATGTTTAGGTCTTATAGCTAGAGATTCATTACAACGTGTTACAGGTGTGGTTAATCTGTTATGAATTCACTGAGGTAATATGGTAGAATATGAATAAGTAGCATAAGTTATTGCATGGAAATAATTGTTGCGGTTGTTAATTTTATACTTATTGTGTTAACTAATCTTAGTCGGTTGATGATGCTTACCAGAACGTGTGGTGTACTGATACTACTTTTTCTACACCCTTTGATGGGGGTGTAGGCATGTTACATGTTGTTGGAGTTTCATTATTGATGTGGCGGTACTTAACATTAGCTTCTGCACTTTTCTTCCTCAAGCAAAGCTGTGTCTTTTATTTTCGTCCTTACTCTGGTTAGAAGCTATTGCACATGTTTAGACTAGCTTCCTGAGAAGTTATGGTTAAGGTGTTGATGTACTGTGGGTTTGCACCACTTTCAACACTTAAAACTGAGTAAATATGCACGGTCTTAGGTATATTTATATAGATATGATGTACTTTTGTTGTATTTTCAGGAAAATCATGTGTCAGAGTTGAATTCTGTAAAAAGAAAATGGTGAAGTTGCAGTCCTTAGTACTAGTTGTACCTTGGTGGTACGAGCGGTACTACGCATTCATGATAAAATGTAGAGGAATTGCACAAGATGATGGACAAGGATGACTCTTGGTACGAGCTGTACCAAAGCAGTCATGAAAAATTACAGAAGTATGCACTTGCCTATTCTCCTGGTACAGGTAGCAGCTATGAGTAGTGATGACCACATACGACTCGTACCAAGGAGCCATGTGAAACTCAGACAAAATGTTGATTGGCAGATCTCAAGGTATGAGAGGATACCACGAGTCGTGAGATCACGGTACGAGTCATACCAAAGCACTCGTGAAAATATTTAGAGGATGTCCAGATTTCACAGTATCAGACCACGACATAAATGTACAGCTCGTAACAGAATTGTACGATTTGTACCAGCTCCCAGGACTTAAGCAATTTCAAAGCTGCCTAGCATTGTACGATTGGAAGGTACGACTCGTAGCTACAAGCTATGACTCGTAGGATCTGGTGGCTACAGTTATAGTAGTGTCCCTGTTAATTTAAGAAAGATTTTTGTTTATTTGTATAAATACGTTTCTACATTATTTTTGATAGAAGACCAACTTTTTGATAGAGAATGAATACTTTGGAGATTCTTCTTGAGTTTTATAATTTTCTTAGAGATTTATTCATTGTTCTTGAATTGTTGGAAGTTGAATTATGCAATAATCAATTGGGTTTTTATTTCAATCATCATTTTAAGTCCTTAATTATAATTTCTTTCATGAATGCTAATTTATTTCTTACAAACATGAGAGGCTAAAACCTCCACAACTAGGGTTGTGGGAACCATGGTGGAATAACTAACTAGGGTTTGCACATAGTGATACAAAATCAATATTTATGTTTGTATTATTTTCTCTTCATCTTTAAACCTTTCTTCATGGAGCGCAACGTTAGGACTTGCTTGAATTCCCTACTTTCTTGAACCTAGAGATGTAGAGATTAGGAAAAGAGAAGAACAGCAAAGCCTTGATCTTTATGGTTCATTGAATAACTTGAGTTGTGGTTGCAGGATAGTTAATTTGAAATAAGTTGATAACGGTTAATGTGAAAACATTCAAGAGACCTAATCCGGTGATTGAGTATAGTCATCCAATACGGACAAATCAGTTGCTTGGATGAACCTACGTTATCAGTTCTATAGGATAAATATTGAGATAGATCACTAGTGCGTTCACTCGAAGTTGTTATGAATCCATGGGGATTGCTTCCCTAGTTAATTGCATAAACTTGACAACAACATCAATTTACAATACTCTTACTTGATTACTTCTTTGAAGCCCCCCCCCCCCCTTTAGGAAATAATTGTATTAAAAGTATAAATACTAGCATTATTCTACATCCTGATCATATTCCCTGTGAAATCAATCCCAACCTAGTTGGGTTCCTTATCGATAACATTCGGGTCATACTTTTACAGGGGTGTGATTTGAGCGTTATCAGTTGTCAATGTACAATGGTTTTTGAGGACTCAAATTGATAACTATTGTTTATAATTATGTTACACTTGGTTAAATTGTGTATTTAAAATATAGATATGATAAGGGGATTCTCCTATTGGGCCAGTATCAAGTAGGTGCTTGCACAATCCGCCGAATTAAATCATGTCACCTCGTGAATTAAAGATTGAAACTTTCCACGGAAAAATATTCGCAAGACTTTTTTCTTGAAAGACCCATTAACATTGTTAAGGCATACAACATTTACCTATCATCGTATTTAAGAGGATGAGATTATCCATGGAAGATACTTGCAAGATTTATCAAGTTAGTAAGACTTAACTTACCTTAAGTAATCCTCTTGAGCAAATATAATCTTCAATTCAAGCAATCACAATACGATAAGGCATTCTAGTCCAGCCTGGTTGCGACAATTTGTGCACCATCAATTTTACCAATCTGATGCCTATGCTTGAATTTTAAAAAAATTCAACCTCAATTTTTTGGTAAAACCTTACATCCTCCATTCTTGTTCAAAAACTCTCATTTTTTGACTAATAATCCAATATTCAAGCTTAATCAAACAATTTAAATTTTTTTACAATCATTAAGCAATTCATCAAAATCAAATATGCCATCATCCATCTTTCTCTCCTTCAAGAATCAGTAGCAAATGTGATAGTTTTCTTTCTCCAAACACATCCCATAAGCATATTTAATTATCACTCTTAAGGTTACTTCTCTTTGAAGAAAAACCTAGTTCTGGATAACTGGATGTTCTTGATGGATTCTGAAAGAAATCTTTGATTTGCATGTCAAATTAATCTTGTTAGAATTTACAAATAATTAGTATAATTAACTTAAAATATCTTAGGAACTGACCTTGGTTTATAATAGATTTGGCACGTTTTAAATCACAATTTTCAAGTTCTCAAATCTAATCTCTTTCCCAAATATTATTTTTGTGCTAAAAATGCTTCATATATGGTCCTTGAAATCTTGAATAATGGTTGTGCATCGCATATGTCCATTATAATATAAAATATTATAAAATTATCAAATTATGTGTAATAATGGCTTTTTGACCCCGCATAATGAGGTGTTTATGAAACAACTCCAAGTCATTGCAAACACGCAAATGCTAATTCATATGTGTATCTTTAAAATGGTATATATATTTCATCAATTTAGTGAGACCCCATCTATTAATTCATTAAAAACATGATATGTCCAAAAGAGGAGCATACAACATTATTAGCTATTCAATTTGGGAATTTTCTTTCCCAAGAAAATTCACGTGAACAAAGAAATAAAAATGTTAGCCAAGCTATGAACAACAAATTAAACCTTCTAGAAATATATAAAAACACAACATGATCTAGACATGAAGACATATTCTATATATCATCACATGTTACATCCATTTCCCAATAGCCTTTATATTTTTCTTTAATATATCTACTACATTTTTTTGCATCAGAAAAGATATAAAGTTTTCTCCATTTATTTTGTAACGATTTTTTCACAACTCGTCTAATTGCAAGCGCTTCAACAATCATAGACTTTCAGCAAATTGAATCACGGATCCTGATCATGAAGCAAAACATCATTGCTATTAATAGCAACCAAACCAATACTTTCTTTCTCCTATTCTTGTAACCCTGCATCAACAAATAAACAAATTTCATCTTTGACACTATTAGTTGGTATTCATAATTCTCTTGTAAATTATCATTTGAAGGATCAACAAGTATTATTTTAAGACATTCATCATACTCAAATAAAGGTTTTTGCCACCATGTCTGGAGGGTTAGTTAAGTCATTACTAAAATATTATGCATTTCTAGACTTTCATATATGCCACGTTATCATTACTGTCAAATTCAGAACAATAGCATAATTTGGACACTGTTTATTCATAGTAATCTTATCATTCCATCCAAGGAGAAGTTAGTAATTTTATCAATATCATTCCAATTAACATAACTCATTTTTCAAATCATTTGAAAATCATGACACTTAAAAAGCATATGTCTCACAATTTCATTTTTTAGTTCACATCTCTTATAAACACTACTCACATTAGACACTTATTTTTTAATAATATTATTTACTGGTAAGATCTTAAATATACATCTTCTTAGAAAATACTTATATTTACTTTTCATTTTCATTTTCCATAGAAAATATTAAAAAAAACTTTTAAAAAAAGTATGGCTACTAGTTTGAGAAATATTTTTTATTAACAACTGTGAATATTACTGTTATACCCCGTAGAATTTCCGGCACCTAAATGACCAATTCGCACGTTGGTTAAGCATATTCGAAGGCCACACGTGCTGGAGAAAGGCCTGGGAAAAGATCGGACGAGAAACCTGTCGAACCATCGCGGAAGGAGCCAGGCAGAGCCCCTCCGCGATGGCAGCGTGTCACGGAGGTGAGGCCTCCGCGTTGGCTCCGTGACACGTTGGCCTTGTCCAGGCCCAAGTATATAAAGCCCCACTTCGGGTTATTTTAGAATTAAATCATATAAACTTCAGAAAACAGAGAGCAAACGCAGGAGAAGGAAAAGGAACGAAGTAGTAATATAATTTTCGTCCGATTACGCTGCTAAACGTTGTCCAAACTCAAATTAACTCCAGATACTGAGGTATTTAGCAGCAGAGAGCATTCCTACAGATTTAGTTTCGTGAAATACGGCCGATGAATCGTCGAGCCACCGAGCTAAGGTAAGTGGAATTGCTCTAAATTAGTGTCTATGTGTTCCTAGCTGTGAAGTGGATATTTCTCCCTTCTGGACCTCTGAAAAATAGCGAGTTTTCGACCGTCTTTCGATAAGCCTAAGTTTAGGCTATAAACTATATCGAAAGTGACGTTGCTCTTTACAATAAAGTTGTATTTAGTATTGATTGGCACATTTATGAATGCAGTTGGGAGAAAATAGTTGAAGTACTGGCCGAGCCTCGTCCGACAGCCGGATAGTTCGAGGATAAGGTATGTAAAGCTAGTTTCCTCGGCAAGTTAGTAATCTTGGTACAGTACAGTAATTTAAAGGCCAGTAGAATATTCAGAAGCCATGTATGATGTTTATTATGAATGATGGTACGATGCTAGAAACATTATGTTATGATCAGCGCGAGACTTGCTAGCACGATATAGATTTAATATAAGTGTTAAGAACTGCACAGCATGCCCAGTATATGATGTGATACAGAATGTTAGGATATCATTGTATTCAGTTGAAACCCAGTAAAGCAATGTAATATCTGTAAGACATCTCAGAAATAGAATGATAATCTAAAATGAGGTTAGAAAGCATATTAGGAATAGTAAATCATGTTACTATAGAAACTCAGTATACCGCATAGTTTTCAGTAGAAACATTATATCTTGTTCAGCATTAGCCCCAGTACAGTCTGGCAGAAGACTATATTTCTACATATATATACTATTACCAGCCTCAGCATGTATTAAGTACGTACATATTACTATCACTAGTCCAGCATATAGTGTATACAATACTTTACTACTATTAGCTTCAATATATGGGACATGCAAATAGTATTACTAGTTGAGACCGCTGTATTGTCTTGGGGTTGGATTACCTAGCATCCATGACCGCCCCAGGGTTGATAGCTGTATCGACTCATCCACCAGAGGACGAGGATACGTCGCTCTACGGAGTGGCATGCCGTTCCACAGGGGACGAAGATGGGATGCCAGTTTTCCCCATATTGTGCCTTGGTCGGCCCTTACACACCCCTGTCGAGCGGATACGCCCGGGTGTTGATTCAAGAGTCCTCCGAACTCAGATGCAGTTATAGTCAGGGGCTCAGTGAGCCCAAGGGCATACCCAGGGGACCGGCAGGATGCTTGCAGGGTTATAGGAGATGGGATGACCGGGGTAGGGGTATAGATTCTGTGCTGGTTGTACCTCCCGGCTTATGGGGGCCGGGTAAGGTTTGTGTGTGCTATCTTATGTTATGATATGTTACACCGTGTTACAGTTGATACGAGTAGATCGACAGTAGAACGATAAATCCTCAGGTATGACTCCTACTCCTTCCAGTATAATTAAGAAAAGGTATGACTTACATTATCAGACAGTTAATCTATTTCTTCCTACTTTAGTTTCACCAGTTATATTATTGTTTTCAGATATTTCTTTCAGTTATTGCTTTACATACTCAGTACCAACGATACTGACGCTTGGTGGGGCGCTGCATTACTTGCCTGTAGGTACTCATAGACGAGCAGGCGATACCACGTGATTCCTATCAGCAATCGAGTATTCAGCTCCTGTCATCCGGAGACTGAATTTCAGAGGTGTATTTCATTTTCTTTGTTGTATAGTACGGGTAGGTCGGGGCCCTGTCCCGATCATTTCTATTGCTATTCCTAGAGGCTTGTAGTCTGTATATGTTTTCCTGTGGTCAGATGAGCCGGTCGTGTGAGGCCGTGCAGTTGTTTAGCTGTTAGTACTTCTGTTTCTTTCATGTTGGCCGTGTGGGGCCATAGCTTGACAGTAGTGGTGACCTTGTCGGTCACGTAACTTTTTAATATTCTATGATTAAGTTACAGATAACTAGACAGCATGGTGGCTTTGTCAGCCCGCATAGGTTTCCCTATATCGATATGTTTCTGGTCAGCTGTTAGTCCAGGTACAGGAGGCTATAGGCCAATGGGCCGGGGGCTGTGTTTACAGCCGTTATATAGCCCTTTGTTTCCATAAATGTGAGTTAGAGCCAGCCAGGCACCAAATGTGCCCAGGCTTAGTAGTCCAGCAGTTCAGGTCCCAGTAGGGCACCAAGTGCCAGTCATACCCCCCAAGGCGGGGTGTGACAAACTTGGTATCAGAGCAGGTCGTATTCCAGGGAGTCTGCAAGTCGTGCTAAGTAGAGTCCTGTCCATGGATGCGTTGTGCACCACATACTATGGGTAGGGGGCTGCAAGGCATGATAGGATGGTTGTCTTTCATTCTTATTCAGTCGTGATGTAGAGCGGTACAATATAGGGTTGAGTCCCTAAAAACTTACTATATTCTTTAGTTACAGATAATGTCAGATCAGCGACATCCTATCACAGGCCGGAGCCTAGATATTGCAGCAGGGGAAGGCACCAGCAGGATGCCTCACCCTCGTTTAGAAATAGCCCGATCAGAGGGCACTACAGAGGCATCGTCCCAGCCTTCTCAGCAGTCTCCACCATATCAGGAGCTGTTTGGGGCGACACCACCTTCAGCAGTCCCTATACCGACACCTTCCGACCAGGAGGTTAGGAGTGCTGTAGTTATGTTAGCACAGATGATAGTTGTTCAGCGTCAGCCAATGCCATCTATAGATGCGGAGTTATCAGGAGGGCCCGGTAGTTCGAGGGTCCGAGAGTTCTTAGCTCTGAATCCTCCACAGTTTACAGGTACGGACCGGACAGAGGACCCTCAGGATTTTCTGGATCAAATGCAGAGAATCTTCAGGGTTATGCATGCCACGCCCACAGAATCAGTTGAATTGACAGCATTCCGGTTACGGGATATCGTCGTGTTATGGTATGAAAGCTGGGAAAGGTCCTGAGGGAGTGATATTTCCCCTCCCACCTGGTCCAGCTTTTCAGGAGCTTTTCTGGATCACTATTTGCCACGGGAGATTCGACAGGCCCGGGTAGACCAGTTCCTACATCTGGAGCAGGGGGCCATGAGTGTTCGGGAATATTCCTTGCGGTTTGATTCTTTGGCTCGATATGCACCGGCCTTTGTTGATACCATGGCATCCAGAGTGCACTGCTTTATCATGGGGTTGAATCCAGAATATGTTGAGACTTGTATTATGGCCACACTGCGAGAGGACATGGACATTACTCGAGTTCATGCATTTGCCCAGAATATTGAGGGCATCAGACAGCGACAATGGGAGATCAGAAGGGTTAATCAGGAACAGCGTCGCCGGGACAGGCCAGTTGAGTTACAGGGGGAAGCCCGGGGAGGACCCAGGCCACGATTGTTAGACAGGACGCCCAGGCCCCCGCCTCCGCCACAGTCGCAGGGGGGTAGATTCAGCCGCAGGGGGCAGTCAGAGACTGGTAGAGGCTCGCAGATGGCAGAGTCACCAGTACAGAGGAGAGCGGAGCAGAGAAGGTATACCCTACCACTTTGCCCTATATGTAGTCGACGCCATCCTGGAGCATGTAGATATGGCTCCACTGCGTGTTATATTTGTGGCCAAGAAGGCCATTTGATGAAAGATTGCCCAGCCAGAGGTTGAGAGGACCGGGATAGACAGGATAGGGCATCTGTAGGGTCACGAGCCACAGCATCCTCGGCAGGGCGCAGGCCCTCAGTTTCAGCAGGCAGGGGTCGGGGCAGATCAGAGACCTCCAGTACAGGTGCCGGTCCAAGCCGCACATATGCCTTACCAGGGAGGCAAGATTCAGAAGCGTCGCCTGATGTTGTGACAGGTATGCTAACTATCTGCTCACACCCTGCTTATGTGTTGATTGATCCAGGGTCTACTTTGTCCTACATTACTCCATTTGTGGCACGAAAGTTTAGCATTGCACCAGAATTATTGCAGCAGCCCTTCTTAGTATCCACGCCCGTCGGTGATTCTATCACAGCTAGCCGAATCTACCATGGGTGTACAGTAGAGGTTGCTGACCGTCAGACCACAGTAGATCTGGTCGAGTTAGAAATGATAGATTTCGATGCCATAATGGGTATGGATTGGTTAGTACCGTGTTTTGCCAACTTTGAATGTTGGACCAAGACGGTCCGATTCCACTTCCCGGGAGAAACAGTGCGGGAGTGGAAGGGTAGTACCGCTACGCCAAAAGGTAGGTTTATTTCCTACATTCAGGCGAGAAAGTTGATATCTAAGGGATGTATTTACCATCTGGTCAGAGTTCAGGATGTCCAAGCAGAATCTCCGACACTCCAATCTGTTCGAGTGGTGAATGAATTCCTTGATGTGTTTCCTGATGAGTTACCTGGTATTCCCCCAGAAAGGGAGATAGATTTTGCTATTGATCTATTACCAGGCACCCAGCCGATATCGATTTCTCCTTATCGCATGGCTCCTACAGAACTCAGAGAATTAAAAGAGCAATTGAAAGATTTATTGGATAAATGTTTTATCAGGCCGAGTACTTCACCGTGGGGTGCGCCAGTTTTATTTGTGAGGAAGAAAGATGGCTCGCTCCGAATGTGCATAGATTATCGGCAGTTAAACAAAGTTACAGTAAAGAACAAGTACCCGCTCCCCAGAATTGATGACTTATTTGATCAGTTGCAGGGAGCCAGATACTTTTCTAAGATTGACTTGCGGTCCGGATATCACCAGGTCCGAGTACGTGAGAGAGATATTCCTAAGACAGCGTTCAGGACCCGATATGGGCATTTTGAATTTCTAGTTATGTCCTTCGGGTTAACGAATGCCCCAGCAATCTTCATGGACCTAATGAACAATATTTTTAGACCTTTCCTGGACTTGTTCGTGATAGTATTCATTGATGACATTCTGGTGTATTCTCGCTCTAAAGCAGATCACCGGACTCATTTGCGGGCAGTGCTCCAGATTCTCAGGGACCGTCAGCTGTATGCTAAATTTTCTAAGTGTGAATTCTGGCTTAACTCAGTGGCCTTTTTAGGGCATATCGTCTCAGATGCTGGTATACAAGTTGACAACCAAAAAATAGAAGCAGTTAAGTCATGGCCTAGGCCTACCACTCCGACTGAAGTTCGTAGCTTTCTGGGGTTGGCAGGATATTACAGGAGGTTCGTTGAAGGGTTCTCGACTATTGCAGCACCTCTAACCAAATTGACACAGAATGCAGCAAAATTTCAATGGACAGAGGCATGTGAGAAGAGCTTCCAGGAACTGAAAGACAGATTAACCTCCGCCCTAGTATTAGCATTGCCGGAAGGCACAGAAGGTTATTCAGTCTATTGCGACGCGTCAGGTGTTGGGTTAGGTTGTGTGTTGATGCAGCATGGTAGAGTAATTGCATATGCTTCCAGACAGCTGAGGAAACACGAAAAGAATTACCCTACCTATGACCTGGAATTGGCCTCAGTAATCCACGCCTTAAAAATGTGGAGGCATTACCTGTACGGCATCCATGTTAATATTTACACAGATCATAAGAGCCTACAGTACATCTTCACTCAGAGGGAGTTGAATCTACGGCAACGCCGCTGGTTGGAGCTGTTAAAAGATTATGATGTGAACATTCTATACCACCCCGGAAAAGCTAATGTTGTAGCAGACGCCCTGAGCCGTAAGTCAATGGGGAGTTTGGCGTATTTGCGACCTGAGAAACGAAAGTTAGCCAAAGAAATTCATTAGTTAGCTGGTTTAGCCGTTCGAGTAATGGAAACAGAAAATAATAGAGCAGTAATTCAGAATTCTGCTGTGTCATCATTAGTTACAGAGGTAAAAAAACGACAGTACGAGGACCCTGATTTAATTCAGCTCAGAGATAGAATTCAGAGAGGCAAGGAGTCAGATTTTCAGATAACTGAGGATGATGTGTTACGCTATAAGGGCCGCCTTTGTGTCCCAAATGTTTCAGGGCTTCGCGGTCGGATCATGCATGAGGTACATTACGCTCGCTATTCCCTTCATCCAGGAGTGACAAAGATGTACCACGACATCAGAGACATTTACTGGTGGCCAGGTATGAAAGCTGAGATAGCTGAATTTGTATCTAGATGTTCTAACTGTCAGCAGGTGAAAGCAGAGCACCAGAAACCGGACGGTTTGACGCAGGATATAACAGTGCCTATGTGGAAATGGGAAGCGATAAACATGGATTTTGTAACAGGGTTACCCCGTACCAGACGCAGAAATGATTCCATTTGGGTAATAGTTGACAGGCTGACAAAATCAGCTCATTTCCTGCCAGTGAAGGCTACCTTCTCGGCTGAGGATTATGCCGAATTATATATCAGAGAAATAGTTAGATTGCATGGAGTGTCGATATCCAACATTTCAGATAAGGGAGCACAGTTTACAGCTAGATTCTGGCAGTCATTCCAGAGGGGTCTGGGAACGCAGATTAACTTGAGCACAGCATTCCATCCTCAGACAGATGGGCAGGCTGAACATACAATTCAGACGCTCGAAGATATGCTATGAGCGTGTGTGCTAGATTTTGGGGGTAGCTGGGATGAGCATCTTTCATTAATTGAATTTGCTTATAATAATAGCTATCATTCAGCCATCCAGATGGCGCCTTTCGAGGCATTATACGGGCGAAAATGTAGATCGCCGGTGGGCTGGTTTGAAATAGGAGAATCAGCATTGGTTGGCCCAGACATTGTTCGGCAGTCAGAGGAAAAGATAAAACTTATCCGAGAACGTTTACTGACTGCTCAGAGCCGCCAGAAGTCTTATGCAGATATGCAGCGCAGAAATCTAGAATTTGTGGTAAATGACTGGGTATATCTGAAAGTGTCTCCGATGAAAGGGGTAATGAGATTTGGCAAGAAAGGCAAGCTTAGCCCGAGATTCACTGGGCCATATCAGATTCGGCAAAGAATAGGCCGAGTTGCATACGAATTGAACTTGCCTCCGGAGTTAGCATCTGTACACCCAGTATTTCATGTCTCTATGTTGAGGAAGTTTGTAGGGGACCCTTCTACAGTAGTTCCAGTTCAGGATGTCCAGGTCACAGAAGAGTTAGCATATGAAGAGGTTCCCGTAGCTATCTTAGACAGACAGATTCGCAGGTTGAGGACTAAAGATGTTGCGTCTGTCAAAGTATTGTGGCGTAACAGGAACCGTGAGGAAATGACGTGGGAAGCTGAAGAAGATATGAATGCCAGATACCCTCACCTATTTTAGGCCTAGTCTGGCGACAGGTATGTCCGTATAATTACTTATGCAGTACCTTATAGAGTATGTGTGTGAATGAGAAAGATTGATATTTAGTTATCTAGTGGATCTTAAAATATTACATGCAGTGCCTGTGTTGGACTTTTCTGCATTTCAGGTTTTTGCTATAGTCCATATTACAGGGGAAACTCTGCCGAAATTTTTCTAGAAAGCAAGTAAGTAGTCCTCTAGATAACAGTGTACATTCGAGGATGAATGTTCTTAAGGGGGGGAGAATGTTATACCCCGTAGAATTCCCGGCACCTAAATGACCTATTCGTACATTGGTTAAGCATATTCGAAGGCCATACGTGCTGGAGAAAGGCCCGGGGAAAGATCGGACGAGAAACCTATCGAACCATCGCGGAAGGAGCCGAGGCAGAGCCCCTCCGCGATGGCAGCGTGTCACGGAGGTGAGGCCTCCGCGTTGGCTCCGTGACACGTTGGCCTTGTCCAGGCCCAAGTATATAAAGCCCCACTTCGGGTTATTTTAGAATTAAATCATATAAACTTCAGAAAACAGAGAGCAAACGCAGGAGAAGGAAAAGGAACAAAGTAGTAATATAATTTTCGTCCGATTACACTGCTAAACGTTGTCCAAACTCAAATTAACTCCAGATACTGAGGTATTTAGCAGCAGAGAGCATTCCTACGGATTCAGTTTCGTGAAATACGGCCGACGAATCATCGAGCCACCGAGCTAAGGTAAGTGAAATTGCTCTAAATTAGTGTCTATGTGTTCCTAGTTGTGAAGTGGATATTTATCCCTTCTGGACCTCTGAAAAATAGCGAGTTTTCGACCGTCTTTCGATAAGCCTAAGTTTAGGCTATAAACTATATCGAAAGTGACGTTGTTCTTTACAATAAAGTTGTATTTAGTATTGATTGGCACATTTATGAATGCAGTTGGGAGAAAATAGTTGAAGTACTGGTCGAGCCTCGTCCGACAGCCGGATAGTTCGAGGATAAGGTATGTAAAGCTAGTTTCCTCGGCAAGTTAGTAATCTTGGTACAGTACAGTAATTTAAAGGCCAGTAGAATATTCAGAAGCCATGTATGATGTTTATTATGAATGATGGTACGATACTAGAAACATTATTTTATGATCAGCGCGAGACTTGCTAGCACGATATAGATCTAATATAAGTGTTAAGAACTGCACAGCATGCCCAGTATGTGATGTGACACAGAATGTTAGGATATCATTGTATTCAGTTGAAACCCAGTAAAGCAATGTAATATATGTAAGACATCTCAGAAATAGAATGATAAGCTAAAATGAGGTTAGAAAGCATATTAGGAATAGTAAATCATGTTACTATAGAAACTCAGTATACAGCATAGTTTTCAGCAGAAACATTATATCTTGTTCAGCATTAGCCCCAGTACAGTCTGGCAGAAGACTATATTTCTACATATATATACTATTACCAGCCTCAACATGTATTAAGTACGTACATATTACTATCACTAGTCCAGCATATAGTGTATACAATACTTTACTACTATTAGCTTCAATATATGGGACATGCAGATAGTATTACTAGTTGAGACCACTGTATTGTCTTGGGGTTGGATTACCTAGCATCCATGACCGCCCCAGGGTTGATAGCTGTATCGACTCATCCACCAGAGGACGAGGATACATCGCTCTACGGAGTGGCATGCCGTCCCACAGGGGACGAAGATGGGATGCCAGTTTTCCCCATATTGTGCCTTGGTCGGCCCTTACACACCCCTGTCGAGCGGATACGCCCGGGTGTTGATTAAGGAGTCCTCCGGACTCAGATGCAGTTATAGTCAGGGGCTCAGTGAGCCCAAGGGTATACCCAGGGGACCGGCAGGATGCTTGCAGGGTTATAGGAGATGGGATGACCGGGGTAAGGGTGTAGATTCTGTGCTGGTTGTACCTCCCGGCTTATGGGGGCCGGGTAAGGTTTGTGTGTGCTATGTTATGTTATGATATGTTACACTGTGTTACAGTAGATACGAGTAGATCAATAGTAGAATGATAAATCCTCAGGTATGACTCCTACTCCTTCCAGTATAATTAAGAAAAGGTATGACTTACATTATCAGACAGTTAATCTATTTCTTCCTACTTCAGTTTCACCAGTTATATTATTGTTTTCAGATATTTCTTTCAGTTATTGCTTTACATACTCAGTACCAGCGGTACTGACGCCCGGTGGGGCGCTGCATTACTTGCCTACAGGTACTCATAGATGAGCAGGCGATACCACGTGATTCCTATCAGCGATCGAGTATTCAGCTCCTGTCATCCGGAGACTAAATTTCAGAGGTGTATTTCATTTTCTTTGTTGTATAGTACGGGTAGGTCGGGGCCCTGTCCCGATCATTTCTATTGCTATTCCTAGAGGCTTGCAGTCTGTATATGTTTTCCTGTGGTCAGATGAGCCGGTCGTGTGAGGCCGTGTAGTTGTTTAGCTGTTAGTACTTCTGTTTCTTTCATGTTGGCCGTGTGGGGCCATAGCTTGACAGTAGTGGTGACCTTGCCGGTCACGTAGCTTTTTAATATTCTATGATTAAGTTATAGATAACTAGACAGCATGGTGGCCTTGTCGGCCCGCATAGGTTTCCCTATATCGACATGTTTCTGGTCAGCTGTTAGTCCAGGTACAGGAGGCTATAGGCCAATGGGCCGGGGGCTGTGTTTACAGCCGTTATATAGCCTTTTGTTTCCAGAAATGTGAGTTAGAGCCAGCCAGGCACCAGATGTGCCCAGGCTTAGCAGTCCAGCAGTTCAGGTCCCAGTAGGGCACCAAGTGCCAGTCATACCCCCCAAGGCGGGGTGTGACAATTACTATTGATAACAAAGAAGGAACAAATATAATCTCCCAACTCCCAAAAAATTACCTAATCTATACAACCACCTTCTAGAAAGGGTGGTGTGAGATTAAGACTTCTAACATCTACTTACCAGTCAAAAGTTGTGATGATTTATCAACGGCCTCTCTAGTTGAGCCTTTTCTAAGTGGATCCGACATATTATCTTTTGACTTTACATAGTCAATTGTGTAATTCCATTAGAGAGTAACTTTCTAATGGTATTATGTCTTCATCGTGCATGATGTAACTTTCTATTATAGATAATGCTTCTAACCGTTCCTGTTGCAGCTTTACTATCACAATGTATGCATATAGGAGCCACTGACTTAGCCAAAAAGGAATATCTTCTATAAAATTCTGTAACCATTTTACTTCTTCATCGGCTTTGTCCAAAGCTATACAGACTCCATTGTAGAGCAAAAGATGCATGTCTGTTTAGATGATTTTTAAGGCATTGCTCCTCCACCAATAGTGAAAATATATCCATGGAGGGGTTTCACTTCAGATAATTTGGTGATCCAATTTGCATCACTATATCCTTCAATTATTGTAGGATATTTATTGTAATGCAAAACATAGTCTTCTATGTGTTTTAAATACCCCAACACCCGTGTCATTGCCATCCAATGAGTTTGATCAAGATTACTTGTGTAACAACTTAATTACTTATCTCACAAGATATATTTGATCATGTATTGTTCATGATGTACATCAAAATTTCCAATACACAAGCATAATCCACTTGAGGCTTGCTTCGACCTTGGTTCTTTGTAAGACCAAAGTTTACGTCAATTGGAGTTTTTGCAAGACCGAAGTTTACGTCAATTGGAGTTTTTGCAACTTTGAACTTTAAATATTTGAATTGTTCAAGCACTATTTTAACATAATGAGTTCGAGACAGTGCTAAACCTTGGTTAGTTTGATGGATTTTAATCCCTAGAATTAAATTTGCAGCTCCTAAGTCTTTCATGTCAAACTTGCTAGCAAGAATACGCTTAGTAGTATTTATACCGACAATATCTTTAATCATTAGCAACATATCATCAACATATAAATAAACAATGACTATATGATTTAGGGTGTTCTTAATGTAAATACATTTATCATACTCATTAATCTTAAATCTATTTGCCAATATTATTTGATCAAGTTTTGCATGCCACTATTTGAGTGCTTATTTTAGTCTATATAATGACTTAAAAAGTCGAGACACCTTCTTTTCTTTTTCAGAAACTACAAACCTTTCAGGTTGATTCATATAAATTTCTTCCTCCAAATCTCCATTTAAGAAGACTCTTTTTATATCTATTTGATGGATTTGAAGACCGTACACGATCGTCAATTCTATTAATACCCAAATAGATGTAATCCTCATCACCTGCAAGTATGTATCAAAATAATTAAGACCTTCTCATCATCTAAAATCCTGGACAATACGTCTTTCCTTATATTTGTCAATAGTGCCATAACTTTTCATTTTTCTTTTGAAAATTTATTTCAAATCTAAAGTTTTGTTTCCTGGAGGAAGGTCAATCAGTTCCCTAAGTATAGTTATTTAATATGGATTATATTTCACTATTGATTGCCTCTTTTCAATATCTTGCTTCTAGGGAAGACATTGCTTCCTTGAATGTTTGAGGCTCATTCTCTGCTAAGAATGTCAAAAATCAAGGTTAAAGGAAGTGGATGTCCTTTGACGCTTGCTACGTCTTGGACTCTCTTCGTCAGTCCTATTTTATCTATCTCTTTTCAAGGTTGTTTAGGTCTTTCACTTGGCGACTCACAATTCTTTTCATACAAGTAAATATTTTTAAAAAATTCAGTGGTACCTGATTCAGTTACTGTATTATATGAATGACAGAATTTTCTGATTTATGAACCAAAAAAGGTATGCTTTACTATTAGTTGTATATCCTATAAAAATACAGTCTACAATTTATAGTCCTATTTTAACCCTTTTGGATTTAGAAACTTGTACTTTAGCTAAACACCTCCACATTTTGAAATATTTCAACTTCAATTTTCTTCCAATCTATTTCTCATATAGAATAGACTTTATTTTACAATTGGGTACTTGAATGAGTGTTCAACTAGCAGTGAGGATAGATTCCCTTCCCACAAGTTGTATAATAAACTAGAACTTATCAAAAAAATTACTCATCATCTCCTTTAATGGTCTATTTTTTTCCTGTAATCTCATTTGATTATAGCGTGTAAGGGGATGTTGTTTGATAAATAATGTCGTGTTCCAAATATATTTCTTCAAAAGAAGATTCATATTCGCCACCCCTATCACTTGTAATCATTTTTGATTTTCTAGTTAAGCTGTATTTCAACTTCATTTTTGTATTGCTTGAATATGTTGATTTTGCTTCATCTTTGCTTTAAGAAAATAAATACAACAATATTGAATATTTTTTCCACCACGAGATGGTGTTGATTTTACGCCACACATATCTGTATGAATTAAGTCTAAAGGATTGAAATTTCCTTTAATTGACTTATAATGATGATTAGCATACTTAGATTCTACACATACTTGATATTTTAAATTATTGTATTTAAATTTACGCAATACTTCTAAATTAATTATTTTTTGTAAGATTTTGTAATTAAAATATCCCCAACGTGCATGCCATAAGTTATTTGACTCAAGTAAGTAAGAAAAAACAGGACTTTTATTCATTTCAGTAGAGATTACACTAAGTTTGAAAAGGTCCTCAGTAAGGTAGCCTTTTCCTACATACATATCATTCTTGCTAATTACAACTTTATCGAAAACAAAAAAACACTTGAATACATTCTTGACTAGAAGTAATGTTGAGACCAAATTCTTCTGCATTTCAGGAATATGAAGGACATTGTTCAGAGTCACAATCTTGTCTGATGTCATCTTCAAGCCTATCTTGCCACTTTCTTCAATTTTTGCGGTAGCAGAATTAGCCATGAAGATTTTCTCATTTGGCCCAACCTAAATGTAGGAACCAAACAGTTTCTTATTTGCACAAATATGGTAGGTCACACCAGAATCTATCTATCACTGCTTGGAATTACCCACCAAGTTGCATTCTGTAAGCATGACACATAAATTGTCCATGACATCATTCATTTCTGTCATGTTTGCTTGATCCTTCTTCTTTTCCTTCTTTGGAGCATGGCATACTGATGACATGTGACCAAACTTGTCGTAGTTGTAGCAATTCTCTTTGAACATATTTTTATTCAGAATATGTTCTGGTCCAACAAGCCTCTTCTTCTTCTTTTTTAAATTGTTAGAGCAGTTTCAACAATATTTTCTCTTGCTATTATTGACTTCCCACTTGCTTTGTTTTATGCAGACTTGTTATCTTCTCTAATCTTAGACGAATAATTAGATCCTCCAACTTCATTTTCTTGCATTTGTGATTCAAGTAGTTTTTGTAGTCCTTCCACAAAGGGGGTAACTTCTCAATAAACACAACTACTTGAAACACTTCGTTGATGATCCTACCTCAATAATAATAAAATTATCATTAGTAAAATGGTCAATACTATTAGAAAAAAATCTTGATACAGATCATACATTCAACAATGAGATGACGAATTATGACTTTTAACTCTTGGACCTGTGACATGGCAATCTTGTTGTCGAATATCTTAAACTCCAGAAATTTGGCAGCCATAAATTTCTTCAGTCCAACATCCTTAGTTTTGTACATTTTATCTAAAGCATTTCACAATTCTTTAGAAGATTTGCAGACATTGTGGACATTATACATGTCATCTTCTAACCTATTGAGGATGTAATTCTTACACAAGAAATTGAAATGTTTTCAAGCCTCCATTACCACGAAACATTCATTATTAGGAATTTTCTCTGATAGAACTGAAATATTTTTAGTGATAAACCTTTGCAGACTGAGGGCGTTCAAGTAGAAAAAGATCTCTTGTTGCCATTGTTTGAAGTCTACGCCTGAAAACTTTTATGGATTTTCTGCTTGTTCTATTGCCGATGCAGGAGTTGTACGGTTGATTGAGGCCACAGAAACTGAACCTTAACAATTGTTGGATCTTCCATTTCTATTCAAAATCACAAACAAAATTATTAAATCAGTGAAGTTTTTATATCTTCAATTTGAATAAAAATCAAGAGTATGTACTCAATGAAGTTTTGATATCTTCAAAATGAGTATAATAACAGAGTAGAAAATCTGATGATTTTAATTTTCACATAAATAGAATACCACAAAAATAATAGGTTAAATTCCTTAAGTATGTTATTCTTGTGTTCTTGACAGTAAGCAGAAATATAGATGAAATAGAAGAACATTTAAAAATTAAAGTTCCGAACCTAATAGAATATTGTGTTTTTTAAGAAATTTAATTCCCTCATAATTGCCCAAGGTTATGAATTAATTTCTCCCAAGATAGAACGAAACATTGTTCTACAATGCTAACAATGAAAATTATAGAAGGAGGAAACGAGCAACAGATTCTTCTCCGTTCCTATTTTATCAGAGCAAAATCCAAAGAAATTTTTGATTGGGCACCTCGGAGAAGACCACCGAACAGACTACCCCGAGGAAAAGAGAAAAACATCAGACCAGAGCAAAAGAAAGATAAAAAGGATGAGGATTCACCTTTTGAGTTGCTGATTAAAGCTCAAACACATAAAACATTGGAGACAGTTGATCACCCAAAGCTGGAGAAGAAAAAATTGAAGATTGCTGAAGGTGAACATGACAGAAAGACCAAATAAAACTCTATCTTTACGGGGTCTATTTGGGGATGAAGGATTAGACTTAAGGAGCATTTGGAGAAAAATTGGACCATGTCAAGACCGGCATATTTGGGCTCCAAACAATGTATTAGATAATGTTTTTGTTTTATGAATAAATAAAATGGGTCGTGACCGACCCGCATTTATTTTTTTAAAAATGAAAATTGTAGAACTTCAAGCAAACTCAACAAACAAAGTAAATCACATGACACTTACTTATATTTTAAAGAAATGAATGCGGAATCAAGGGAAGAAGATGATAATCAAATATGTATGTTTTATGCATTTTTGTTATATAGAAAAATAAAGACACATGTTGAGAAGGAAAGGTGACTGGTCACGAATTTAATTTAAATTAGTAAATAGAAAAGTTTCTCCAATAATTATTAGTTTCCGCTCGAATTAATATTATAAGAAAAGTAATTAGTGAAAATGGAATAAATAAATTAGTCCAAAAAATTATCAATCAAATTATTTGACCAAAGCCGAAGCGAGTGACGATGACAGCGCGAGGGGAAGCTCTCTTCTCAACTCTTAATGAGTTAGAGGACATGCTTCTTAATATAAACACTAAACTATTCTTCTTTCTTATTAGCGAAGGACAAAGTTAACTTATAAAA
Source organism: Datura wrightii (assembly GCA_035772735.1). NCBI lineage: Eukaryota > Viridiplantae > Streptophyta > Magnoliopsida > Solanales > Solanaceae > Datura > Datura wrightii. The sequence continues at coordinate 169,472,272 of JASDFA010000001.1, read as the reverse complement.
GGCAACTTGTCAACTTTCTCTTTCCTCCACTCTATTTTCCACCATTTTTCAATTCACTCCACCTTATTCTTCAAAATTTAATTTTTGAAGAATCCCAACAAGTTAAACAAAACTCCTACGCTTATAAAATTTCTTAGACGTATGAGATCTACCTAATGTGTCTATAATTTCCTGTTTGATCTGTGTTATAATCAGCTCATTATTTACATTTAGTCCTTTAAACAGTTTCCAATTTCTCGCCCTTCATGTGTGATATATCAAAGTTCCCGGTTGAGCATCCACTATTTCTTTCTTCGCTTACTTCCCATGTTTCCTTCCAACTTCCATCAAGACCTGATCAATGTTAGTTGCATGTATCTGTATGTGAACCCGTAGAACTATTACTTCCCTTACTTTATGAGTCCATACACAACCTAAAAATAGATGGTTAGAGATTGAGCAATATTACTAATACATTCTTTCAAAAAGAAAATGAGATTTTTTGGCCTTTCATAATTTAATAGAAGAAAATTACTTTTGTAGATCTCTTATGTGTAAAAATGATGAACTCTTATATGTAAAAATAAGAATCTCTTGTGAAAAGGTCATAAAACTAAAAAAAATGTAAAGAACTAGAAAATCATTTCTACCCAATTCAAGCTCATTGTACTTTGGTAATTGAGCTACGGTCCTTTAACCTCATCCGGTTTTACTAAATACTAATTCTTACTCGGATATCTCTCTATTTATTACTTCCTCCTTTCCCTTTTATTTGTCATATATACTAAAAATGGTTGTTCCAAAATATTTATCAATTTAAAAAGTGAAGAGAGAATTAATTAATTTTTTTCAATTTTACCCTTAATATTAATTATTCTAGAATTAAAATGAACATAAACAAATAAAAATTATAAAATTAATAACGGATATACTAGTCAAATTAGGGAGAAATAATTTTGTAGCCCTTTATAATTATTTTTTAAGTTTATGGCCTTTTTGCAAAAGATTTTCATTTTTAGACACAAGAGATCATCATTTTTACACATAAGAGATCTGAAAAGGTCCTTTTCTTCTATTTGAATTGTAAAAAGCCAAGAGATCTCATTTTCTTGTCAAATTACACTCTTAATTATTTTTTTAAAAGGTTGTAAAAAATCTTATTCTGGCAACTAAAAGAGAGCGGAGGGACTATCATTATGGTTAGTGTGACAAATTAGCCTACGAAAATATGATTCACTTATCTATTTAAATTTAAGTTGGTCATTAATCCACTCATTTATTAGCTCTGACAATTTCAGCCCATCAAAAAGTTGGGCTGATATGTATCTTAAATTAACCTGTGAGAAATCTTGTCAAAGTGTATTTAAAAAGACATTTCTTAAAAAATTTGAGATGTTATATACAGTCTTGAATCTTAATAAAGAAAAAGAATATTTTTATTAGGTACTAAAAAAATTACAAAAAATAAAGAAATAAATTAAAACTTAATAAGAATTGGCCGGATTGAGACGTTGAGTTATGACCCATTTTTAAAGATTATTTTAGCTCAACACATTTCAAAACCAAGTACGTTTTGAGGGATGGTCAATAACCCGCCCATTCGTTAACTCAACTTATTTTGACCCACCTAAATTCAATCCAACTCGGTCGTTCAATATGATGGAACTGAAATACTTATTTCTTTTGATATATGTGCATGATATTACATTGAGCAAATTGATTAAAATGCCAGTTTCATATCTAAATTATTAAAGAGTCTCAAAGACTCTGGCTAATTTTGTATAACTTTGCGAATGACATCGTTAATTTATGTCTTGATTAATGAATATATTCTTTTGAATTCACACTCATTTTAATGACTTAATATTATTATTAATTAAATGATGAACTGTAATACATTGGCATCAAGTGATCAGCTATTACACTAAATCGATTTGTTCGGTGCAAGTTATCAGGTATTGAGTGTCATTCCATGTCTCTAACTCATTTGAGGGCGTGATTTGGAGAGATCAAGCCTTGATTTTAATTGAGGCAATAGTTTTAACCTAAAATCCTTGAAGAAAACATAAATTTTGTATATATCATGTTTTAGTATTGATACTTAGAGTAAACGAAATTGGTGTACTAGAACTAGAAGGTAAGGTTATACTTTTGAGTTTTATCAGGATAGAACACTCCAAAATGCTTCTCAGTTCTTGCTCCTATCTTCATATTTTCATCAAACATAGCGAACAAATAAGTTTCTATAGCCTTTCCGGGCTTGTGAATAGTTCCTGCTGTTGACTTCACATGACTAATCAAATTCCTGTAATAAGTGGCAGCATTGTCCATACTTACTCCAACACCACCACCATCAGATGGCCATCCAGTTTCAGCAACAACAATCTCTACATTATCTCCACCAGCTTTCTCAACTGCATAATATACTGCATCCAACATAGCATCAAATAGATTTTGATAGCCTGACAGGTCGGGATTTTGTTGCGTAAAAAGTGCATAAGGGAGTGGAATACTTGCAGGGTTGGCAATATAACCATAATATGGATAAATATTCACTAGCAAAGGCGATTTGTTCTGTTTCAAGAACTCGATGATGGGAATGATGAAACTACAATCGTTGCGAAATATCGAGTGAGATGGCGGATACGTATTTGTCAATAGCCCGGTATGTATACTTGTTGTGACCTTCACTTGATTCTGCATATCAAACGCCGTTATCGCTGCTTGCACGTTTTTCAAAGCGGGGAGAAGGAGCGGAACGAATGGAGCTGTTTGAACATTGCCAGGGGATATTTCATTCCCAACACTTATATACTTGAACTTGACTTGTGGGAAATAACTTTTAATGTTGGCAGTGACCCAATTGGCAGCTGCTGTAGGATCTGTTAAGGCTTGAAGTTGGTCATCGGGAATGTCCAAAATGATTTCAATGTCACTTCCCTCTAGAGCAGTGAGTGTTTCAGCAATTGGATCATACACTCTCATGTTTGTTATGCCATTAGCTTTATAAAGATTTACAACATCTTGAGCTGATGGCAAGTTATTCCCATTTCTCCCATAACACACTCCAACAGACTCTGCTTCTGCATTATTTAAAAAGAAAAAAAAAAGGGATTCGATAAATAAAGGGATTATTGTAAGATCACATACCATAAGCACCTAGCTGAAATCCTTTGAAAGGTAAATTACACTAAACAATAAATACTCACATCCCCTATAATTTGAAAATCGTATTAGTTTGATTAGTATTTTCATTGTACAAGAGCATTAAGTGTATAGAATTGAAAAGCATATGAAACATATTTGTGACCAAGGGTGTGTTTGGGATGGGGGAAAATGTTTTTTTTTTTATTTTTTCGTATTCAATTGGTTAAAAATTATGAAAAATAATTTTTTTTAGTAAAACAAGCTTCTTAAAAATAAAGAAAATGACTTCCATAATACAAGCGGGCAAAACAAGTCAAAATTGTCTTGTCCCCGCCCTAACAACTATATATCCACCACAACTCACACTCTACCCCCCGCCACCCTCCCCCGCCCATCCCTACTCTACCCCCACCCCGCCTTATACCACCCCCACCAATCCCCCATCCACCCACAATACTCATCACCGTACCCCACCGCATCATCATCCTCATTTTCATAATTTTGTCTTAAATATATACAAATATTTTTAAAATTATATTTTTTTACTTACATACCGAACACAACAAAATAAGTAAAAATAATTTATTTTCCTAAAAAATATTTTTTTAAAATATATCTTTTATGAAAAACATTTTTCTTTGTACCGAACACACCCTAAGTATAGTGATAAAGCAACTAAAAGATAAATTAAAATTAAAACAGAAAGTTCTATAATTCACACCTTTAATGGAAAAAGAGCCTAAAAAATATTCAGAACATTTTCTTTCAAAACTTTTAAATAGGAAAAGATCATAAATTATTTAATAAAATATAAAAACAGACACGAAGATAAAAAATAAATTAAATATCCTTCACTCAACAACAACAGCAACAATAACAAGTCAACAACAATAACAATAATAATAAAAATTAAAAAAGTATTTAAATAAAATTAAGCTAATGAGATGATGAGAAAATACCTATTATTTGAAGGTATGCCAATATTAACATAGCAACAACTACAAAGATGGAGAAGTTAGCCATCATGAAGCAATAAGAAAGAAATGAAATGTTGACTGTAGGAAAATGACCAGATGAAGGCTTCTTATATAGGTAGAGAAAATGACTAGAGTGTAATATTGGAAATTAATTGATGGATTAATTGTATTTTTGGATTTAGATTTATTAGGCAATTGTTTAATGAGTAGACCTTAAGTATTTTGGATTATGAAAAAGTTGACTTAATTATTTTCTATATGTACTGATGGTTTTATCACTACAAATGTGTTAGAATGTGGCAATTCAAAAATGAGTTCACATTATATTAATTGGTTACCAAAAAGTTATTTGGAGAAATAAATTAACCAATTAAAGGTAAATATTAATAATAGTAATTACTCCTTTGATGCTATTTTAAAAATATTTTTTATTTTATTAATTTTTTATTATTATTATCTAAATAAAAAATTAATGATGGGTTATTATGATCTATCTTTTATATATATATGAAAATAAATTTATAAAAATATATAATAATTTAGAAAGAAAATATCAATTTCAAATTGATATGTAATTATGTTTAAGAGGTTAATACAATTTAGTAAATTATTTTTTCAGTTTGTTCTAATACTTGTTTCAATAAACAAACACATCATAGAAATAGCTTTAATTGAAAGGTAAAAAAATCATTCATTTTATATAAGCACTTAATAAATGCATGCATTATATGTATATACAAATATTAATATTTTTCATATATTTCAAATAATGAAGAATGTTATACATAAATTTTTGTTAATTTTAAAATCCTAAATATTAGAAAACTAATTAAATAACTATTTTTTCAATTGTGAACTCTATTTTTAAAAGGGTAAAAAGGTAAATAATATTTTGCGAGGCTTTGTACTTTAAATATTTAGTTTAACTTAATTTTAATCTTTTTATTTTACCCTTTATGAGATGATTTCAGCTCAATTTTGCTTCTTTTTCTCTTAATCTATGTGTTTAATCAAACACTTCACATAAATTGAAACAGAAAAAATAGTGTAAATTTAACTAAAGAGAGTGAATAACAAGAGGACTCGATTAACTGAAACAACTTAAAATATGTTGTATTTTTATATTTGTCTTTCCCGATAATACAATTTTTTTAAAAGAAGAAGAAGAAATTCACGTATTAATATATAATAAAATTTCATTCGTGAAATCTTTTTCAGATTCCAATGCAAGATTATCTAAAACAAATTATGCACAAGATTATAATTATAATAATTCATAATCTTATAAAAAAATTTATATTATAAGATGAAGAGATTACTTTACCTGAATAAATAAAACTTATGAATGTATGAGTAGAACACAAAATTTAAATCACATAATATCAATATAAAACTCAATTAAAGCAGATAACATAGTATCAATATTAGACTCAACTAAATGAGACAATCTAAGTTAAATTATTTTAAATATAAATAACTTGAGTTGACATAGCAAATTACTATTGCCTTTTTTAAGTCCACAACATAAAAAGAAATTCATAACATGAAAAAAAGACGAAGATAGATTAACCCAAAAATATACAAAATTGGAGATTGAATCAAAGATGTTGATGTAGAAGAGTTGATGAATTAAATTATGTAAATATACATTCATTTATAAAAGTGAAAATAATTATAAGTAATTTTTTTTTAAATTATAAGAATATTAGAACATTACTATTAAGAAGGCAAAATGAAATTATCAAAAAGAAAAAAAAAACTCTCCGTTGACAATGAAAAGGGAAAAATATCAAAAAGGAAAGAAAGAAAAAAACAACCTTTGTATCACAAAGGAAAAAAATCCGTGGAATGCTTTTCTTTTAAAGATTTACACTACAAATAGAATTATACCATAAATACAAAATCTAATTTAATAAAATAAGATAGAAAAAAATTCATGACTATCATAAAGGAAAAAAAGACTGTGAATCTTTTTTACTCTTTTTAGATTTACATCATAAATAATGTTATGCCACAAATAAAAAATCTAATATGACAAAACAAGTGGTGAAATAATTAAAAATAGTAATTATGTAAAAATAGTAATGACAATCTTATCTATTGCGATGTCTTTTAATAAGGAAAAAAAGTACAATCAACATTTTTAAGAATCTTCACAATTTTAATATAATATAGATTAACAATAAATTATAATATTTTATTAGGAAAAAATGTGTTTAGAAAGAAAAAAATAATATATTTATTAGGAAAAGAGCATTTCTAACCCCAAAAATTATTGGAAATATAATTTTATATCTGAAAAAGAATATTATTATTTTCTAACATGAGTTATCACTATCATAACTGATCATTAGTTCTTTTCTAGCCAACCATAAATTCTCATTTTTCTAATATTAATTTCAACATTATATGCAATTTCAATATATCCTTAGTTGTATTTGTAACAGACCTTTGATTAGCCTTAAATCTCTTTCAAGGTATTGACTATAATTATTCAAGAGAGGTGATTGACCATGATATATATGTGAGCTTGCTATGGGTTTTCCTCAAAGTCTCCACCTTTTCTTTTGTAGAGAATGAGACACTATTGCGCTAGATTTTTGTCACGACCTAATTGCCAGAATGAGAGATATTTCAATCTTAAAACAGTACTTCCCAAGGACTTAGTCTAGACATGTACAAGAACTTCTAATTATAGTAATGACAAATAAAAGACATAACTTTGCCTGAGAAAAGAAATACAGGAGCTGATTCAGAGTACCGCCACTTCAATCATGAAACTTCAACAATCTGTAATAAACTTACACCCTGCAAAAAGTATAGCAAGAATAGTATCAGTACAGCACACGTACTGGTAAGCACCATCGATCGACTAAGATTAATTCACACAACATAGTATAAATAAACAACATCAATAGTTAATTTATTTGATACTTTTATGCTATTTAGTTATATCCTACCCCATTACCAAGTACCTAGCATCATTGTAATGACACATACCCATTATCAGTCACCCAATAATTTATTATTATGAGATATTACGTTCTTGACACCTATTATTTTATTTGATAGAGAAATCACCCACAACCATGATCGTCCTAGAAACAAAAGGTACAAAAACACATAGTCACCCAACCTCTAGAGATTAGTAGCCAATGACGATCAAATAATTACATCATAATCATGGCGGCCAATACCGAACATGTAAGTCACCAACAGATATAAGAGTTATCACAAAAATTTACAAGTATAAATGCAATCATTTCAAGTTAGGTATTTATATCCATACTGAATCGCAACTGTATAGCCATTGTACTTTATTAGTCGAGCTTTATATCAAATCCGAACACACACCTGTCACTCATCTGTACACATATAATAGTGGGTCTTCAATCTTTCCCAACCAGTCATGACCTGTAAGGTACTCTAGGTATCTATGTACCATACCGGTGTGGTATCCTCTCCCACACCACTGCTCATCCATCAGCTCACATCATACTTAAGCCACTCATATCAGGATATAACCACTCGTCCATTAAATCACATCGGACATGAGCCACTCATCCCTCATATAAATGCTCATCCATAAACTCACATCGGACATAGCCACTCATCTCTTATTATGTTCTCTATTTATGCCCTCTCCCATTAATTTTATAAGCATATACATTTTTACTAATCAAAGTCTACACTCAAGGTAAGTCATAACCTACCTTGATGCCAAATTGCTGCTCTATCACCGGTGGGGCTTCGTTCCTTTCCCTCAATCTAGAATTCTTGATAGAGGATTGACGAGGAAGATGGTGGAACCACGTTCTTGGACAGCTTCACCTCTCCATCCTGGGTAGAATATATTGAAACTTACCCTAGGGTGTTTTAAGGAGGAAATCCTGAAATAAACTTAAATACGTTATGATGATTCGCGACTCTCGCTGCAGCGGTCATAACTTTCACTGCTGCAAGCTCTCTATAGAGATAGACTGGCCACTATAGCAGGACTAGCATGATCAAGCACACTTCATTTTAACTCCATCTTACTCAATATTTGCTTACCGCTTATATCTGTTACTCTAAAAATAAAAGTCCATACCAATAAAATTTTAATTCTTATATTCGTAGCCCCAAAGATTTTATAATGAATGAACGGGTCGTTATATCAAATACCAATTAAATAATTACTCATCTCCAAAGGGGCTTGGGTAACATGGAAGTAAGGGTTCCTTCCAAGTCGAGGTATAAAATTAAATGAGGTTGTACCTAAGGTTGCTTTATTATGCATCATATCTTATCTGCTTGATCACATTGGTAGGTTGGTGTCACGACCCAAATGGCCATGATTGGCACCCACACTAACCTTCCGGTGGGCGAACTAATTATTCCCAATTTCTTAACCTGCCTTCGAGCATTCATAAAGAAATAAACTCATAATACAAGTCTAAGAATGTTTAACTAAAGAGAAATAAAAAGAACTGCAATGTCCCAAAAGGAAAGATATCTTTGACAAGGAGTAGCGCTGCCTTCTTGATCCGCTTACCTTCAAGTAACTGCTGCCTCTTCAAAGGTAAGGACATGCGGAGCTTCCAGGTTCGAACTTTGCACTCAGGAAAGAAGTGCACGAGTAGGGTCAGTACGTAACACGGTACTGGTAGGCATCGACCGACCTTACATAATAACATATAGTCATCGCAACAATAATATAAAACGAGTCTTCAACATCATGCATAAGCATAATAGCCATATCACGTACACTAACTCTACACAGGTGACAACTAGCCTGCTCATTAGATTTGGCCTTTCGCTGCAGCGGTTACTGGACCGCTACAACGGTCTCGCCGTGGTGAAAGTAAATCCGCTACAGTGGTATTGCTCGAGGGAGTAGCTCGACTTAGCTGCACCTTCCATTAATTCACTAGTTTTCAATAATTTACACGTTCAGATATTAATTCAACTAGAGCGCACACAAGCTTTTGACACCAATTCACATCCGCTCATCATCACATACATTTTGAGCATTTCATCACAGGGATAACAACATCAATGTCAATTGTCGTTTATCAATTTACACTTAATTTTTTTCCACCATTCTCAACTCAGATTACAAGTACAGAATTCACACGCTCAACTCTACCATTTAACATATACTCGTTTAAAATTGTTATAAGCTACAAAAATATCATAAAATAAAATCGAGGCTGACATATCGGGAACACGCCTCCGCCATGTCCCCATAACACTCAACAATAATATCAGCGTACACACATTCTAGACGGTCTTATTTTTGCCCTTTCAATCATGACCTGCAGGGGACTCCAGAAATTCATGTACTGTACCAGCGCGACACCCGCTCCCACTCATATGCTCGTCTAGATGCTCCCCTCGAACATGAGACACTTAATAATATCACTCGCCCGGATACTCCCCTCGAGCACGAGCCTCTCATCTCAGGATATAGTTACTATCCTACTCATTTTCCATCCACTGAATATAACAGGATGCAATACATAAACACTTTTGGATTTACAACCTAATCCCTCACTTGCACGATTATAGACCATCAATCATCACGAAACTACGTAAGCATAATTCACTTCACAATTTCCACATAATTTCACAATAGTACAACATCACTTTATAATAACTTGATTTTCACAATTTATTCAATAAGGCAATCTCATAACAAATAATGTCCGAAGACCAATCACATATCATCATCATCACACACACATACATATCATTATATAGGGTCTAACCCTCTAACCATAACCTACCTCGATATTCAGATATGAAAATTCAACTATTCTACAATAGCCTTGCCCTTTGTCAAAGCTTTGGAATGCTCAAAATCTACACAAAGTCAGAGTAATTTATTACTTACTCTTCAAATAAGGTTCTAAACAGATCAAACACTTTCAGGGTAATTTAATAGTAAAATCCTCCAATTCAACCTAGTTCTAGGTATCCATTCCCGTCTTACCCATATTTGTTAGCAAGGAAGCCTTGGGGAACAGTTATTACACACAAAAATTCTAGTCTATTCAACCCATTGACTCCCATGATCTAGACCTAGTCCACCAACTTAGGGTTTTCTCCATTCAAAAATCCATCATTAAAGGGTATACAACATTCCAAGGTCAACAATACCCAAAATTCAAGATAGGGAATTAAAATCTTACCTTGGAAGAAGAATTCTCTGCCCTGGAGGGAATATTTACTCTCTAACCTTCCTGATTGTATTTTAAAAATAATGGGGTGAAAACCCCAAAAATTTCACTTAAACCCACTTTCTGATTTCCGTTGCCCACTGCAACGAACTCGCTACAACGGTTAGGAAACCACTATAGCGGATCTGGTGGTTAGTTCCCCAATCCGTTATGGCGAGACTCCTACTGTCCACCACGATCTCGCTGCAGCGAACATCCTACCACTGCAGCGGTTCCCCAAACCAGTAACTACACAATTTCGACCAGTTTTATACTTAGATTATTTCACTGCTTTTCTATCCCCCCCTTAGTCTGTTTCCAGCGCTCTGGGTCCATTCCCTTTCTGTAATGATATTCGAGTCATTACAGTCGAACAAATCTTTTTTCCCGACCTTTTATTTTAAGGTATCTTGGAACATTAAGGGTGCGGAATTTAAGTACACGCACAAATTCAAATCATTTCTTCTATAGTATCCTAGCTTGGGGAGGGATTTCACTAATGCAAATTCTTCTGCTATGTATCTCTTGCTATAACTTCGAGGATAGTTTAAACTCAATTATTCCCAAACCTTTCGTACTAGTAGTTCATCAGACTAACGCCACCACTTATTGGACCCTCACTGCTAAAGGACTCAGGATAGTTTTATGTACCCTGAAGGATAGTATTATGCAGTGGACCATGTTGAAATAACTGTAATGTTGGAATAAAGGTGGCCTCGCTGTAGAGAGGGGACCATCGTTGTAGCAATCTCACTATAGTCGAATGATAACAACTAGAGAAAAGGATTCCTGGCAAATTAAAATGGAAGAGGAGAGGTTACAATTCATATTTTGCAACTCACCTCCCATTGCACTCAATTTTTCTCTCTACAACTTCCTTTTCTACTTTGATTTCTCAGGTAATTCTTACTCATTGCTTTATTACGTTGTTTCAAACCTTTTTATTGAGTTTTCATGTCTATCATGCTTAAGTTGGAAAGGATTTGAGATTTTCAGGGTGAGGGTTTATTACACTTGTGGGAGGGTAGATTCCGTAGTATGCTAGTTCTATTTACATTCTCAAGTTCTTTGTGTCATCCTTTGCATAAGATCTTGTGATTTCATAGAGATTTAAACTTGAAATTGTGATGGGTGGATTGATAGGGGTTTTGAAGTTTTTCAAGCCCTTAAGACTTGATTTGGGTCTATAATCAAGGTAGTGTGAAGTGTAGGTGTTATGCAAGTCACTCCTTTACCCGATCTATGCTAAAACTTGATAAAAATGCAGCCAAAATGCAAAACACCATTATTGGGGTCAAAGGTACTATTGGGGAAAATGACTTCCGCTGCAGCGAAAGACTTCTCGCTGGAGCTAGCTCATTGTAGTGGACCTTCCCCACCTCAGTAATTGGGCCTACTTTGGTGAACCCTTTTGCTGCAGCGATGTCGCTGCAGTGGAAATTCGTCTGCTGCAACGAAGGTCCCTTAGGAAGAATCAATTTTTTAAGAGGGCTTCAATTAGTACTGGGTTCCTATGGCTCCTATTATTTATGCCTTTTACCGTCCTATATTTGAGATACCATCTAAAATAATGCTTTTATAGGAATTAATGATACCCTAGCCCAAGATGGTGACATCCCTTTCAACATGAGGTTCGTCAATAACCAATGCAAATGGAGATTCATGAAGCAGAAGGTTAAAGGCCTTATACATGAGCAGGGCTTTATGATGGATGGAATGGAGGAATGGGTACCAGAGTTCTTGGCGTTGTTGCAGGAGATGGGGCAGGGCCTGTTGGTGGAGGAGTGTTGTGCGTGCAATGAACTGTGTGTGCGTGAGTTCTGTGTTATGCTTCCTACAGTGAACTGGCTAGCCTGGACCCAAAAGTCTATGTTTGGGGTAAGATTTTTAGGATTGGGGCAACCGCAATTAATCAAGTGTTGGGGTTTTCTAACCCCCCGGAGGCCAAGATTAAGACTAAAGATGTGGATGGTTATAGGCAATGACACCCCGGTGCAGGAGGACAAAGGAGGAAGAATCACCTGGAACAATATTCGGATGGGAATCAAGAGTACCCACTTCACTGTGGAAGCCCCGAGGTGGTTGAATCTGGTGGAGAGAAGGATTTTTCCTTTCAGTAATATTAGCGATGGGACCTACCACCAGACCCTAATGGTGGCTTGTATTCTGCACCAGGTGCTGGTCAATATGGGGGCGCAGGTGGTGGAGGAGTGGAGGTACTTTACTATTATGATTGGGGCAAATCTATCATTCCTCTCTTTCATTATTTCTCTATCTGAGCAAGCAAGGGTGCCTATGGAGCCGAGGGACAGCATGCTGGATGGTGACATGCCATTTGACCTGCTATGAGTGAAGGTGGATAGGGTCGGAAAAAGAAGAAGAGGAAGGTAGACTCAAATGGAGAGGGCATCATTGACCAGGGGGTACTGGAGCTGGGGAAGTCCTTTCCTTGCCTTAGGACCCCTTCGAGCATGTGGAGGTGGATATAGATACCACAAGAGAGCTGCTGAGTTGTTTGCTTAGACATCCTCTAGAGGGCACAACATTGAGTGCTGCTATGAGTAAAACTAATGCTTTACAAAGCGCCTTTGAATCCTTGGCCAAGGCCCATGTGGAGCTCAGGGCTGACTTGGAGGTGGAAAAGAGAAAGAGGAACTTCTAAGAATCTTAGTTCCTCGATCGAAGCTCCCAAAGATGACCCGGGAGGATGCCTAGCAGTTCTTCTTCCTGAGTGGGCTCGACAGTGAGGATTCCAATGGCTCAGGTACCGATAGCAATGGGGTAACCAGCTAGGCGATGACACATTACATCTCCTCCCCCTTTTATTTTTCAAGGTTTGCCATTTTGGCAATGTTAGCGACGTGACTTACCATTAAGCCCTGGTGGTGGATTGCATTCTACACCGGGTGCTGGTTAATGTGGGGTGTAAGTGGTGGAGGAATGATGGTACTTTACTGTTAAGAGTTGGGCGACTCTCTCATTACTGCTCTGTGTGAGTGAGCAGGGGTGCCTAAGGAGCCGAGGGACTGCATGCTGGATTGTGATATACCCTTTGAATCACTAAGGGTGAAGGGTGCATGGGGAAAAAGCAAGAAGAAGAGGAAGGTCGACTCAGACGGAGAGGGAAGCGATGACCAGGGGATAGTGGAGCTGGGGCTAGCCCTTCATGGCCTTTGGGCCTCTTCGAGCATATGAAGACGGATATGACTGCCATGAGAGAGCTATTGAGTGGTTTGCCCAGATCTCCCCAAAAGGGCACATTATCGAGTATTTTTGTGGGTAGCACTAATGCTTTATAGAGAGCCTTTGAGTTCTTGGCCCAAGCCCATGTATAGATCCAAATGGAGTTGGAGGCGGAGAAGAGAAAAAGGCATTCACGGGATAAATTGTTGGTCCAATGTGGAAGGGTATGAAGAGTCTCCTAAGGACTCTTGGCTCCCCATACGAAGCTCCCAAAGGTGACTAGGGAGGATGCTCAATAGTTCTCCTTCCTGAGTGGGCTAGATAGTGAGGATTTCGATTGCTCAGGTATCGACAGCAATGGGGCAACCAGTTAGGTAGCGACATATTGCATCTCCCCCTCTTTGTTTTTTAGCTTGGTTATGTTCTGCCCTTGTAGGGCTTGTTAAAAATTTTCCATTTTTTGTATATTTTGGATATTTTTTTCTGACTTTGCAATTTCTTTCATGTGGTTTGGTGTACAGGTGTCCATGAATGACACTCGGAAGACAATAGCATTTGTTTTGGCCAGTATGATCTATGTTAAAAAATGTTTTCGTACAATTACAGGTGTTTATAGTATTTGAATCAATTTTTGGAGTCCCAAAAATAAGGGGACTAATTTTGGTGAACATCTATTCACTACAGCAGACAATTTTTCAGCTGCAGCAAGAGCGCTATGGTGACTGCGTGGTTGCTATGACAGCTCTACACACGTAGCGGAGGCACGCTGTAGCGACGGTGACCGCTCTATAACGAACCAGATATGGCGAGAAACCCTTCGCTGCAATGATGCTTGTTGGACAGATTGGTGCTACACAAGTACTTTTCACTTTATTAATAGGCTCATAACTCATTCACTATTATTTCAATCTCACAACTTTCAGTCATCACCCTGACATGGCTCTCATTCCCAGATATCAATTGATATCCCTCAGGTACCAATTGGAATCAACTTAGGTAAATGATAAACTGGGTTGGTATGATAGGAAGAAATAAAAAGGAAACTTCCTATATGTCTCATAGCTCGCTGAGGATTTAATGTGGATGTCTACACACCAATCCGCAGGACTCTACTTGACATTACTTTTGTACTTGTGAGAACGATAACTTAGTGCTCTGATGCCAACTTGTCATGACCTAATTTTCCAAATAGTGACAACACCTACTGGACTCATTTCTAATAGGAGAACTCCATATCATCCATCCCTTCTTGAAAACACAATTTAATCAAGAAAACATATTCGCGAACAAAATTTTTTCCAAATAAGTTTCAAAAACTATCATTACTATTTCAACCTTAAATATTACTACACAAGGAACTAGTCTAGATATGTATAAGAACTTCTAATCATATTAATGACAAATGAAAGACATAACTTCTCCTAATGAAAGAAATGCAAGAGTTGATGTTGAGTACCACCACTTCAACCATGAAACTTATATAATCTGTTTAAAAAAACTACACCGTGCAACAAATGTAGCAAAAGTAGTATCAGCACACCATACATACTGGTAACCATCATCGACCGACTATGATTAATTCACGCAACACAATATAAATGATACTTTTATGAGACATATTGATATCCAACCCTATAACCAAGTATCTAGCATCATTGTAAAGACACATACCTAGTATCAACTACCCAATAATTTATTATTATGGGATATTATATTCTTGACACCTATTATTTTATTTGACAGATACATCACCTACAACCATGACTGTCCTAGCAACAAAAGGCACAAAAACACATAGTCACCGAAGAGATCAGTAGCCAATAATGATCAAATAATCCATCATAATTAGGCTAACCAGGGCAGTCAATACAAAACATATAAGTCACCAGCAGATATAAGAGTTGTCATAATAATTTTCAAGTATAAATGCAATCATATCAAGTCAAGAATTTACATCCATACTAAATCGAAGTTGTATAGCCTCTATATCTCATTGGTCTCGCTCTATGTCAAATCTGAACACACATCTGTCACTCATCTATACACACATGCTAGTGGATCTTAATCTTTCCCAATCAGTTACGACCTGCAGGAGACTCTAGGTGTTCATGTACTATACCGATATAGTAGCCCCTCCCATACTACTGCTCGTCCGTCAGCTCACTTCATACTCGTGCCACTCATATAGGCATATAACATCTCATCCGTAAACTCACATTGGACACGAGCCACTCATTCCTTATATAACTGCTCGTTCATAAACTCATATCGTACACGAGCACTTCAACTCTCAATATGTTCTCTGTTAGGCTATCATACAAGATAATACAACCAAGTACATATAGATTTTCACAAGTGTACACCATTATCACAAGATATATATATATATATATATTAGACAGGTTTCAACATTTTTTACAACTGATTCATACAGGCAAGGTCATATCAGGATGTAAAAATTTGACCCCGTTACTCAACAAGTGTTCTCAAATAGAAATACCAATTTCACTTTAAGAGTGTAGCCTATTCACGCATACATATTTATCCCTTTCCTAGGCATAATCTTGTTAACAGTTTTTACAAATAATATTGCAATTACCCTAACCAAGACGTGACTTTTCAATTCATAAATCTTTTTCTAAGGATCAAGCACTAATACTCTACTACATTCTTTCCCTTCAAATCCTTTTTAGGACTATTATATCCTCACTACTAGTCACCCTTTCCTTCAAAACCTTATTATAATTTTATTCAAGTTACAACCGAATTACAACATAATGTATCCACCCCTCTCACGTTAATCTTATTTGAAATATGATTATATTTTGACAATAACATGCACGTACTATTCATACATACTCTCCTACATTATTCTAGTTGACACTCAACCGAACACCATACACGAGGTCTATTCATGCCCTCTCTAGTTAACTTTATAAGCATATACATTTTACTAATCAAAGTCTAAACTCAAGGTGATTCATAACCTACCTCGACGCCAAGTTGCTGATCTAACACCAGTGAAATTTCGTTCCTTTCCCTCAATCTGAAATTCTTGATGGAGGATTGGCGAGGAAGATAGTGGAACCACGTTCTTGGAGGATTACACCTCTCTGTTTTGGGTGGAATATCTTGAAAGTTATCCTAGGGTGTTTTAAGGAGGAAACCCTAAAATAAACTTAAACACGGTATTTTGGTTCACATCTCTCGTTGTAGCGGTCACAATTTCCATTGCAGCAAGCTCGCTATAGAGATAGACTGGCCTCTATGGCGGGACTCATGTGACCATGCCCACTTTATTTTAACTCTATCCGACTCAATATTTGCTTACCTCTTATACTTGTTACTCTGAAAATAAAAATTCATACCAATAAAATTTTAATTCTTACGTTGGTAGTGCCGAAGATTCCGTAATATCCAGACGGGTCGTTATACTTTTTTTTATTTAATCTTTGTTAGATTCTAACTCACAATTTTATATTAGAAGATCTTGTTCAATCCTAGGGGATAGACCTATATTGGCTGAAATATCCTTAAGGACAGTGTCTTTGACATGCTTCAAGCTTTCAAGAATTTTTTTATAGGTTTCATGATCAGGTATTTTTCAGAAGAATTTCAATAATCTTAAGGATATTTCTTCAACTAATTCTTAGGAAAAATAATGAGAACTTTATTTTGGAATAAAAAATACTATAGATTATCTTGTCATGTACTTCCGATATTTATTGTGGTTTGAAGTGTATGTAATGTAGTACTCCTTTACTACAAAAAATTAGAAATCAATTGTTTGAAAAGCAACAGGGATGTTAGAGATGTCAAATGGGCCAGCCCAACCAATCCAGCCCAAGCCTCACAATACAAAGAAATTAATAGGCTAGGATGGGTTGGCCCTTCATTTTAAAGGGTCTCAAAATGGTCAGCCCAACCTAGCCTTAAAAGGGAGGCAGTTAGGGCGGGCTAGAACTTCATTTTTCCCGATCCTTTTTTATAAGAATTTTTTTAAAATATACATTTGAACGTATAGATATGACAATTTGTTAATATTTCTAACATATGATTGTATGAAAGTACATAATTCTATGACAACTTATAACATATTTAACACCAATATATTGTCAAGCACATTTAAATCTGTTGATAAAATTATCTTAATTTACATCTTCATCTTCGTCTACATTTATATGCAAATTTAATTAATTAAATATTATCAAATAAATATATATCAAAATTAATAAAATCTAAATTTAGTTAGAAATAATACCACTTTGAATGGGTAAAATCGTGCAATTAATTTCTAGTTGCAACAAGCGCT
This sequence comes from Datura wrightii, assembly GCA_035772735.1. Lineage (NCBI taxonomy): Eukaryota > Viridiplantae > Streptophyta > Magnoliopsida > Solanales > Solanaceae > Datura > Datura wrightii. The sequence continues at coordinate 169,454,474 of JASDFA010000001.1, read as the reverse complement.
GGACATGTTCTTTATGGATATAATTTTTATACTTAAGTGATTGTAAATTTTAATATTAGGAATTTAACAATAAATGAGTAAAGTATTATGTATAATACTAGAACTTATGCAATAATCATTGTTCCTAGTTTTACTTCTTTTTCATAATTTTCTTTTAAATTTTAAGTTTAAATTGAATCACAACTATGAATGTAACTTCTATACTGGTGATTGGAATTTAACGCATAATGAGTAAAGTATTATATAAGATATTAAGACTTATTCGGTAATCACTCTTAGTTTTTACTTCTTTTTTCACAATCTTCTTTTAAAATTTTAATTTAAATTAAATAGTCTTTTGGCTCACAGGCTAGCCTCGGCCCAGCCTCGATCAACCATCAAGGGCCAGCGGACTGACTTGGAATGATCTTATAAGCCTCAGTACTTTATGTTGTATCATTTTATGATACAGGTCCTAGAGATCAAGCTCAAATGCGCCGTTAGTTCATCCCTCGTTCCTGCTCAGACCCTGCTTTGGTGAGTCCTCATCCTCCGTGGACATCTACTTTTCAGCATTGTCATGTCAGTTTGTTTCATATATAGAGATAGCTGGGGGGGGGGGGGGGGGGGTTGTTCCAGCATCTCATCAATTAATAGAGGCTTTTCAGATATAGATTTGTGTATTCAGCTTTGGATTCATTGTTATGATATTTCCGTTGGATAGACGTTTTGTTATTTAGACTTTCTCTTTTTTAGAGTTTAGTTATCAATTTTGTTTATGTTGGCCTTTACTTATCATGTTCATGCCATGGGTTGACTTGGAGCCATTTATGGTTCTAGGTTCCGTGTCTTCAGTCCTATGTTCGAGTCGTGACAAGCACCAAGCAATAGGAATGATCAGAGGTCTTAGGTGCAGGGTTGACAGTTCAGGAAACCCCTCGACACCTACCTTGTGCCAAGTCTGGAAAGAACCACTTGGAGAAGTGTCATTTTGGTAGAGATGGATGTTATGGTTGTTTGGGCAACAGAGCCACCTTTTAAGGAATTGTCCATCACAGTAGGGAAATGGGGGCAACAGGGCTCAGTCTACTCCTTCAGCAGGTAGAGATGCCCAAAAGGGTACCACTTTAGGATAAGCAGAGGTTAAAACTGTCTATATGCTATGTCTGGTCGCCAGGATCAGGAAAACTCCCAAGATGTTGTCACTAGTATGTTAAATGTACTTCTTATTGATGTATATACTTTACTTGATCCAGGTTCTACTTCATCGTTTGTGACTCCTTATGTAGCCTAAAGTTCGGGATTTGCCCAAAACAACTTTTAGTGCCTTTCAATGTTTCTACTTTGGTCGGTGAGTCAGTCTTAGAAAAAAGAATCTACAGAGATTGTACCATTTCAATCCATCATAAAGACACCACAACTGACTTAGGTGAGTTAGACATGGTGGATTTTGATATCATTTTGGGCATGGATTGGTTATACACCTATTACGCCACAATTAATTGTAGGATCTGAGTACTAGAGTTTCAATTTTCAGATGACTCAGTCTTAGTTTAGGAAGGTAGCCCCGTTATGCTTAAGGGTCATTTCATTTCATACCTGAAGGCCAAAAATTTAATTTCTAAGGGGTGTGACTATTAGTTAGTAAGAGTTAGAGACTTTGATGTTGAGACACCATCCCTTCAGTCTGTTCTAGTCGTGAATGAGTTTTCAGAGGTCTTATCGATGATCTTTCTAGAGTTCCTCCTGATAAGAAAATAGACTTTAGAATAGTTATTTTTCCCGACACTCAACCTATCTCTATTTCGCCATATAGAATGGCTCCTGCCAAGTTAAAAGAGTTAAAGAGAAGTTAAGAGATCTTCTAGATAAAGGTTTTATTTGCCCGAGTATTTAACCTTGGGGTGCTCTAGTTCTTTTCATCCAGTTCTCTTCATGCGCAAGAAAGATGGTACTCTTAGAATGTGTATCGATTACCATCAGTTGAACAAAGTCACCATCAAGATTAAGTATCCCCTTTGTAGAATTGATGACTTGTTTGACCAGCTATAGGGTGCCACTTGTTTCTCTAAGATAGACCTTAGATAAGGCTATCATCAGTTGAAAGTTAGAGAAAGTGATATTCCTAAAATAGCCTTGACCTGTTATGGCCATTTTGAGTTTGCTGTTATGTACTTTGGTTTGACTGACGCCCTTACAACATTCTTGGACCTCATGAATAGAATATTTAAGAAATATCTAGATATGTTCATTATTATGTTTATTGACGACATCTTAGTATACTCTAAAAGTGAGGAGGAGCATGCTGTCATCTCAAAATAATCCTGCAGACACTTAAGGACGAGGAGTTATTAGCCAAATTTTCTAAGTATGAATTTTGGTTAAATTTAGTGGCATTCCTAGGCTACATAGTCTCTAGTAAGAGTATTTCGGTTGACTCTAATAAGATTGAGGCTGTAAAGAGTTGACCTAAACCAACAACCCTGACTGACATCAGAAGTTTCTTAGGTTTAGCTGGCTATTACAGAAGGTTTATAGAGGTATTTTCAACTATTGCTGCTCCATTGACCAAGTTGACTCAGAAGAAGGTCAAATTTCAATGGCCTGAAGCTTGTGAGAAAATCTTTCAAGAATTAAAGACTCGTTTGACTACTTCTCCAGTATTGACCCTACCAGAGGATACAAATTGTCTTGTGTTGTATTCCGATGCATCCAGAGTGGGCATCATTTCATACTGATGCAGAACGGTAAGGTTATAGCTTATGCTTCCAAACAACTTAAGGTTCATGAGAACAACTATCTGACTCATGACCTCGAGTTAGCAGCGGTAGTATTTGTATTAAAGATTTGGTGCCATTATCTCTATGGTGCGCATGTTGATGTGTTCACAGACCATAAGAGTCTTTAGTATATGTCTAACCAGAAGGAGTTCAATCGTAGTTAGAGGAGGTGGCTTAAGTTGCTCAAGGATTATGACATGAGTATTCTCTACCATCCAGGTAAAGCAAATATAGTTGTTGATGCTCTTAGCAGACTATCTATGGGAAGTACAGTTCATGTAGAGAAAGAGAAGAGAGAACTGGATAAGGATGTGCATAGACTCTCACGTTTGGGAGTTCATCTTCTAGGCTCTGAAGAAGGTAGTGTTCTTGTTGAAATGGGGCTGAGTCATCCTTAGTAGTAGAGGTTAAGGAGAAGTAGGATAGAGATCCCCTCTTATTGCAGTTAAAAGAAGATGTCACAAGTAGAAGGTATTAGTTTTCTCACAAGGGGGAGATGATGTATTGAGGTATCAAGGCAGATTTTGTGTTCTGGACATAGATGGTCTCAGAGATAGAATTATGGCAAAAGCATACAGCTCCATGCATTCGATTCACCCCGGTTCCATGAAAATATACCATGACTTGAGGGAAGTCTATTGGTGGAATGGTATGAAGTGGAATATTGTGGACTTTGTTGCTAGATGCCCAAATTGTCAACAGGTTAAGGTAGAGAACCAAAGGTCATGTGGTGTGGCTCAGAATATAGCACTCCCCAAATGGAAGTGGGAGACGATCAATATGGATTTTATCATCGGTCTATCGAAGATCACACAGGCAACATGACTCTATTTGAGTGATTGTAGATCGATTAACCAAGTCAGCTCATTTCTTGCTAGTTAAGACTACAGACTCAGCTGAGGACTGTGCCAAGTTGTACATTAGTGAGATAGTCAGACTTCAGGAGTTCTATTATCCATCATCAGATAGGGGCACACAGTTCACCGCCCAATTTCGAAAGTCATTCTAGAGAGGTTTAGGGACAAAGGTGAACCTCAGCATAATTTTTCATTCGCAGACTGATGGTCAGGCAGAACATATTATTCAGACCTTGGAGGATATGTTAAGAGATTGTGTTAATCCTCTTATAGAGTTTCCATAAGGTGGGAGTTGAAACAGAACATGGTTCAACTCCTTCATACAAGTGGAAAGTTTACAGGTTTTCCCTACGAGGATCCACAGTAACACATCCAAAACTTTCTAGAGATTAGTGATACCTAAGTCACCACTGAAGTGTCAACTGATAATGTGAGGCTCGCATTCTCCCCTTCTCTCTTTCGGATAAAGAAAATAGGTGGCTCATGTTGGAACCTCCGAATACTATTATTTAAGGTCCAACTTAGCCAAGAAATTTCTCACTCGACTTTTTCTATCTAAGAAGACTGTGAGACTGAGAGGTGAGATTATTGTCTTTAGGAAGCGAGATGGAGAGACCTTGTATCAAGCCTGTGAAAGGTTCAAAGGCCTATTGAGGGATTATCTACACCACCATCAGACGAAGGAATTGCTAGCCCATACATTCATTGAGAGTTTGGATCCACATAAAAAGATCTTGTTAGACTCAGTTATAGGAGGCCAGGCTCTGAAAAAGACTTATGATTAACTTTATTTGTTGTTGAATAGGTTATTTTAACGCAACCCTGAATGGTTGCGGAAGGAGCCTGCATCATAGTAAAGAAAGCCGCAGGAATGCTAGACTTGGATAGAATGACTGCCTTTGCTCAGTTTGCAACCATCAGAAATAATATCAGTCAGATGACCAGAATACTCATAGCCCAAGATTATCCCTATGTTCAGCCAGTACAACAAGCATATATTTTTTCTGAAGTGTGTGGGGGTTAGACCATGCAATAGAGCTTTGTGGAGCTAATTCAGAGTTGGTGAACTTTGAAGGTAATGCAGATAGAGGTGAAAAATATAAAGGTTATAGAAACAAATATAATCCCAGCTGGAAGAACCACCCCAATTTTTTCTCTGTGGTAATTAGAATCAAAATCAATACAAACAACAAGGTAGTTGAATGTTCAACAACCATAGGGTAATCAAGCCCACAACTAGCCAAGTAGTGTGAAAGAGTTGTAGAAGAAGCTATTGGAGAAGTAGGATAAGATGGAAGAAAAGCATGACAAATTGGTAGCGGATGTCAAAAAATAAGATTTGGCTATGAGGGTACTAGAAATACAAATAGGTCAGATTCTATGGGCAAAAAATACAAGATTATAGGATAAGTTGTCCAGCAATATAGATACCAATCCAAAGCAATACAATATAGTTACACTTAGAAATGGCCAAAAATTAGAAGAATTAGTACCCAAGAAAGTGGTATCTAAAGATGACAAGGAAGAAGAGGAGTTTGTTAAGGAAAAGTAGATCAGCCACCGCTCCTAGTGGTATCTAAACCACCTTCCCCATTCCCGAATATATTAAAGAAGCATAAGGAGGAATTCACTTACTTTACATTTATTGACTTGCTCAAACAGGTTCATATTAATGTTCCCCTTATTTATGTTGCAAGGAATTCCTCAATATGTCAGGTACATCAAGGATATTATTGAAAATAAGAGGCGATTGACAACATACATCATAGTCGCATTGACTAAAGAGCGCACTTCCAAAATATGCAGCAAAATAACCACCAAGATAAAGGATCCAGAAAGCTTTACAATATAAATATCTATAGGGTAGAACGTAATAGCCAGTGCATCGTGTGATTTGGGGGAAAGAATTAATTTAATGCCCTCATCAATTTTCAATAAATTGGGGTTGGGTGTACTAAACCCGATAACCACTATATTATAGATGGCGGATAGATCATTGGCTAGATATAAAGGTACCATAGAAGATGTACTAGTGTAGGTAGAGTCCTTGATATTTCTAGCAGACTTCATAATCCTGAACTTTGAGTCAAACCCCAAATTTCCATTAATCTTGGGACATCTATTTTTGGTCAGGCAAGGCACTGATAGATGTGGTTGTAAGGAAGTTGATAATGAAAGCTTATGATAAAGTGGAGATATTTGAAATTTATAAATCTTTTCAAACTTCCATCCAGTTATGAGAAATTTTCTTCTATTACAGGGGTTGAAAATGACTCCAAGTCTTCTCTTACCCCTTCATGGTCTCCTCCAAAAAATGATTAGAAGAATGCAGTGAAAGTAATAGAAAGTTGGAATGAATACTTTTGTGGTCATCGGTAACTATTGGGCTGGAGCGGTTGACCAGAAGAGTTCCATGATGGAATGTTATTCAAAATGAAAGTGGTGTAACATTGTTTCGCGATAATAAATCAGTTGCTGCTTAGGAGACAACTCAAGATGGTCGTGCCATGACTTTAACTAAGGTGCGGATCGGGAGGTAACCTAATTTTCTAACTGTGATTTGTATAATGTCGTGTAGGTACAATAAAGGAATGTGCTCGTGTGGAACATGGGAAAAATTTTCAAAAATTCAGTTAAGGCATGAATTTTTCTCTGCCTGGTGAGGCAAAGGCCAAAGCGAGACAAAGCCTCACGGAGTGAAGCCCATCGTGAGACCACCCCCTGCTTGTGAGCTCGCGAGATGAGGTAGTTAATCAGGTAAGTAAATTCTTAAAAAATTAAAACATCCCACCCTCTATATCACCCCTATCAACTCACCATTTCTCCGTCCCTCTCATCTCCATGAGGACAAAGTTCTCCTAGGATTTTCCCTCCAAATCTCTCACACTATCATCCTAGTTTCACAATCAAGGATTCAAGTAAGTTGTTCTCAACCTCTTCAAGTTACTCTTTATCTTTTCCCACTCCTCATCCTCCCATCTTACTTTATAACATGAAATTATTAATAGTAGAATTTTTGACTTGAGTAGCATTAAGTCATGAGTTTGATATATGTGAATGGGTTGAAATTATGGTGAATATATGTGAAGTAGCATTAATGTGGTTGAAATTAGTTGATAGATCAGAGTAGTTGGATATAGAACTCCATTGTTAACATCAAGAACTAGCTTACTATAGAATGCATACCACCTGTTTGATGAAATGCCCTAAAGGATAGTCATAGAAGTTTGTTTCCAATGATAGGTGAATGACGATCATATAAAGGAAACATTAGTCACAGGGTGGGCACATTGGTTGTAGCATGATGTAAGTATGGGGTAAACCTAGTAAATCAGCATAAATAACTATGTATTGATGTGGTGATTCTAATCAAGACAAGTAATTCAATGAAGAAGTATGAGTACCTATTAGCACGACTTGTAGCACCACTCTAGCAAACTAAGTGTGGGTTAGTTTGACACTTTTGCAGCTTGGTTTGCTAGCTACATAATACAGATTCTAACTGAGCACTATTTTGCAGGTACAACGGTGTACCCAAGTCAAGTTGGAGAAGCAGCTAAAGGCAAATGGAAGTTCACTGATGGCCAAGCAAAGAAGAGAAGCCAAAAGGAGAACAGGCAACTCCCCCCCGCTTTCATCACATGTAGCAGAACCAACCCCTCCCACTGAGCCTCCAGTCCATAGATATGGGATAAAATGGTGGAACAATATGGGTAAACATGGTTCAAAAGATCCAAACCCAAACATTATACACACAAAGTGCAAATTGAAAAAGCTAGGCCCGGGCAGAGTACCAGACCATATGGCAATAGATTCATGAGGGAGACTCCAGTTTATTTTTGTAGACCTAGGTGAGTGGAACCTCTATCTTATCTGAGAATTTAATGCCAACTGGGATGCTATTAGAGACCTCAGTAAGGTGAAAGTGAGGGGTATGGTGGTTATACCTTTTGAGGCTGATGACTTGTGTAGGTTTATAGGAACTCCAATGGTCCCACATGCACCATTGAGTCAAATGGTGTCTCACTTTCCATATAGAGACACTAGCCATGTATTATGTTGCATATACTCCAATGCTAGATAGGTATGTCGGAAGGAGGAGAACACCCACAAAATTCTTTTCATGGCACACTTGACAAAGAAAACTCGAGTATGGTTGAAGATTATATCTACGTGAATTATGCCAAGTGAACAGTATACCACCATAACTCATGATAGGTCATGCTTGATTTATATGTTGATGAATGTGCAGCCAATACATTTGGGCTATATCATGAAGAACATGATGCATCAGGCATGTTAAAGTGTTAATCACAGGTTCTACTACGGGAGCATCCTCACACAGTACCTGGGGTCTTATGACATTAATGAGGAGGTGTTTGACTTTTGTCTGGTATTGACCGACAGACCTGTAGATATGACCTTTGTGAAGGGGTCAGTGGAGTTGCATGGAAGGATGTTGACTGCTATAGAACACCATTTGCAAGATGACAACTATAATGCTAATATTTATGAGATGATGCAGTTGCGGCTGACCTAGGAGGCAGAGCTACCATACCTAAAGATCTAGCCATGCTGGATGAGCGCTACCTTCTCAATGAGCATATGCAGTAGATGTACCAGGTGGGGCCTGGCTATGAGGAGCCTCTAGATGATGAAGTTGTCACACCCGAGCCCATGGTGCATGAGGAGGGGGAAGATTTTGATGAACATGAAGGAGAGGCCAAGTTGGAACGTTCCAGCAAAGAAGGAGTCTTAGAGTTTTCCCCTTCTGAGGATGAGGCCAAGGATTCAGATGCTTAGATAAGGAGCCCTTTATTTCCACCCTTTTTATACTTTTTTTAATCACTAAGGACAATGCAGATATCTAAGTGTGGGGTAGGGTAAAGAAACTTTTGTTATTAATTGTAGTATGTTGTTATACTAGTCATGGGAAGAAGATGTATAATATTTTCTTATTTTGTCTTGTTAATGATTATTTTGATTTTATTCTTATTTTAGGATAAATATATGTTAGCATGTGATAGAAGTCAGAGTGATAATGTGGCGTGCTAATAAAGGCACATCCCTTGGTTTTTATTTTCGGTTCTTTTTTAAGGGAGTCTTTTAATCGTACCTAGATAAACTTATGTTTTTAGTCATAGATAGGGGTTTTTCCCAACAAGAGATGGATGACGATCTTCTTGAGGAAAAATTAGTCACTATGAGTAGAATAGTAGTAGAGGACCCAAATGCCTTTCAAATGCTAGGTACTCAACCTAGGTTGACCACAGACAATATTGGACAACTCTCATAATGCTAAGTATGAAATGTTGACTACCTGTAACTGAGACACGTAGGCTCTTCCACTTGACTCTAATTTTAAGAAAAAAGGCTTAAACATAAATTGCATTGAATTAAATTATGTTGTCAAGTAAAGTGTCAAGAAAACTATTTCAAGTCGTTTGTATGCCAAGTGTGGTGAGTTTTAGTAATATTCCATTGTCATACCCCGAGCCTACACCTTGGACGTAACACGGTACTTGGAGTCACAAGTGACCCCAAGTCAACCCCTGGTCTAGCATACACTAGCATTCTGAGTAAACATGCACAGCGTAAGTTTAAGTATTTAGAAAATGTAAAGACTAAAAGTAGAGAAAGAAGTAATACATCTGAAATACAATTCTGAAAGACAAGTCTCGTGGGAAAGCCAACTACTGAGGAGTTACTGGGACAGGTCCCCAGCTAACTCTAAGTCTAAACAAAACCATAACTAAATGAAATAAATAAACCAGGCCCTCGAATGATGAGGACTCAGACTCTGATCTGCTGAAGTGAAATGCTATGAAATTGAAGTAACTATCTGTGCTGGACCTGAGAACCTGCAACTGTATCATAAAACGATACAACATGAAAAGCATGCGTCAATACTTTGAATGTACTGAGTAAGTGAGAGAAACATACTGAATGCAAAGTCTAAACTGAAAATGACACGCTATGACCAACAAATAAACTGAACTGTGCTACTGATATAATTTGAAATGGTCAAGACAACCCTGTCTAATGGTCAAGGACATGCCCTAAGTCTGGAACACTGAAACAGAGATATTGTTTTGAACTGAGCTGCTTATTCTGATATTAGACTGGACTGACTAGTGGGAGAGTCTATAACCGACATTTAACCACGTGAGCTAGTGGAGTCTGATGTATACACCCTACTGGTAGGACCCAATATACCGTGCCAGGGTATAAAGGCATGGACTGTGAAAATCACTGTCAAAAGGGGGCCGTTAGGCCAAGTAAATAAAACCTAAGGTGGCAACGTAGTTCTGGAACCTAGGTGCGCTGGAACCCTGACCCTTTTGGTGCTAAGTCCTACTCCCACTGGAATAACCCTATTACTGCTACTGCTGACAAGCAGATAGCTCGATACTGGGGTCCAAGACTATACTGACCCAGGGATACTGTCAGAGAGTTCCCTGAGCGTCTTATAGGACCGGATTTAGAAATTGAGCTCTAAGACTAGTCAAAGCTGCTTAGCTGAAACCATCGTAACCATCTAAAGAACAAACTGCTAAGTGAACTGGGGTCCGGGGCTAGTCAGAGCTGTAATTGAATGTCATGATCGCCTAATGGACCAAATAACTGTAATCTGAATATGAGTTTGAAAAATTGGGAGGCACCACTGACACCTCGAAAGTAAACTGGAGTCAAGCTGATCAGTTTACATTTTTCTAAAAGATTTTGAAGAGACTCTATGTTCTAACTAGTCTGAACTACTTGCAGCTAATAGAGAACTCAACTGATCCCAACAATATGAAAATTTCATAATATAGAGCAATTTCAAGGATTCTAGGAATTTCGATCAACAGGGCTAATGTCACTCTCATTAATGGAATATCTACTTCACATATATAAATATATAGGAAATTCTAGAAAATTCAACCCATAGCATTCTCCATTCACTAGAGGAAATTTAATAAGCAAAATTCATAACTCAAAATTTAGGGCTTAGATTACTTATGTATAAACACTGACAATTTGATAGGAATTTATGGGGATCATATCAGACAAATACATTAACATCATTCTAAGTGAAATCAATGAAAATAACCATGAAACCTTTTCATACTCGAAAAACTCAGGGCTTCAAACTGATAGAAATAATTGAGGAGGATCTTGGGGGCACAAGGGAAGAACAATCCCCTTGCTAAAACCCCACATACCTAACTAAATTTCTCCAGATGAAGAAGCTTGAATGGCTGAAGTTGGTGAGGAACCCTAGACCTCGCTTGAGAGTTTTTGAGAGGAGACTTCGATCTTTTCTTGAGAACTGAGAGTGGGGAATGAGGAATGGACCGTTCCTTCCCACTAAAACATCTGAAACTAGTGCTTAAACGACGTGGTTTAATGCTTGGGAGAGTAAGAAATTACTAAATAGCCCTTAGAGATTCGCTGGAAAAAACTATCAGGTGTCCCTGACGGGTGACTTAACGACTTGTTACCAGGTCCAACGAGTCGTTGGGTCCTCCCGTCAAGTTCACTGGAGAATTTCTATTGATTCCTGACGGGAACATGACGAGTTGTCATGACTGGAAACGACTCGTCGTGTCGTCTGTCAGGTACACTGGTAAGAACGTTAGAAGGGACTGGAAAAAAAGGTACTTGACGAGTCGTTACTGCTGATGACGACTCGTGGTGGCCTCCCATCGAGTACACTATAATTTTCTCAAATTTCTGAACTCCAGCTTGGCAAGGAACAACTTAACGAGTCGTGAGGACTGATAACGACTCATGGGGTCGTCCGTTAGGAACACTGAAACATATCCTTGGCATCCTTCTCACGGTTGAGTTGACGAGTCATTGGGTCCCTTAACAATCCGTCAGGTTGGCCATTCTGCAACTTTTCTGCAGTTTTCTAGATTTTATGATTTATGTCCCAGATATTGATTTTGAGCTTCCGGGACATTACATCCATGTATGTTATAGATATCTAGAACTTACTCAGTGTGTCTACAAAGTGAAATAAAGTGTTGGAGCATTAAAAATGACATAAGAGGTCTTTGTTAACCATAATTTTTAATGTTATGTTTGCATTCGTATACTTCCCTTTGAGATATCAACCTTGTTTCATCGATAACTAGTTAAGAAGCCTATCCCTTTTTATTTGAACCTAAAATGTTTGATCCCAATTTTTTTAAGGAACTTGAAAATAGAGCACTTGGAAGAATGAAGGGAGGATTAAGATGAACAGAAAGATATAAGTGGTAATCAATAAAATAATATGAAGATAAACTTGTAAAAAATATGCATTATGCTATTAGCAAGGAGAAGAAAAAGAAAAGAATAAAATACTTGGCTGCTTGAAAAAGAGAAAAAGTATAGAAAATTGCTCCTTGCTAAACTTAAGAGTATGTAAATATTAGGTGAGACATAAGGGGAGTAAAGGAAAGTGAAAAAGATGGTAGTAATAAAGATCTGACGAACCTGAAGTTAATGTGATGTTTCAAAAAGTACTTAGGGAGTGAATCACTATATTCATACAATTTCTACCTATCCTTTAGCCAATATTAAAATCTATGAAGTCCTAATATATCTTATGTTTTTTTCACTTTTGTCAATAGAATATGAAAGTAAGAGCAAGTTTATGGTATATTTGGCACACGTGTGAAATTCTTTGATGAGATTGAATGATATATCTCCTTCATATATATTCCCCAAATGCTATTGATTTTATATCATGATGAGTGGGGGCATCTCTCTTGAACAATAAGGGCACATGAATAATTATAAATCGGTGAATTAATTGGTGCATTTAATTGGCAGAATATAGTCGATTTTATTGAACTCTAATTTCTTCGAGAGATTAAATTAAGAGCATTGCTTAACTATTGAAAGACATTAAGTGAACATGTAGTGTCACGCCCCGAGCTTACACCCTGGACGGAACACAGTACTTGGAGTCACTAGTAATCCCAAGTCAATCCCTGGTCTATCATACACTGGCATTCTAAGTAAACATCTAAATATAGCGGAAGCTTTAAAGTAAACTATAAAACTTTTATGAAAGTAGAGTTGAATCATACATTTTAAAAACATTTGAACCAAAGTACAAGTCCAAAAGCCAACTATAACAGATGAGTTGCTGAGACAGGCCCCCAGCTAACTCCAAGTCTAAATAGAAGAAAACAAAACTAGATAAAATGATCTTCGTCCTCATAGGATGAGGACTTACCACTGTTGCTGCTAAAACTGGCTGAAGGGATCTACTAACGGCGATGAGACTGAGAACCTATGGCAGTATCATAGAACGATACAACATAAAAGGTATGCATCAGTACTTTGAATGTACTGAGTAAGTAGGAGAAAACATAATACTGGATATAAATAATTGAATTGAATGATATGCAATGACCATTGATATACTGATCTGAAATAACTGAATATACTGGGATGGTCAAGATGAACCTGTATGATGGTCAAAGACATGCCCTATATTTGAGATTTCTAAGTCTAAACTACTATGTTGAATTGAGAAAACTAAAACTGAACTGACTAATATGAGACTGAACTGAGCTGACTAGTGGGAGAGTCTATAACCGATATGTAACCACATGAGCTAGACATGGAGTCCGATGTATATATCCCATCGGTAGGACCCAATATACCTTGTCAGGGTATAAAGACATGAACTGGGTGATCACAAATCTGGGGCCATGATGCCAATAAAACTGTAACCTACGGTGGCAACATAGTTCTGGAAACCTGGGTGCATTGGAACCCCGGTCCGCTCGGTGCTAAGTCCTGCTCCCACTGGATATTTCTAGACTAACTACTAAGCTGATAGCTCGAAATTGGGGACCAAGACTAGTCAGGAATACCTATCTGGAAGCACCTTGAGAGTCTTATTGGACCATATTTTGTAACTGAGTTCTGAGACTGGTCAAAGCTACTTATCTGGAAGCATCGTAATCTTCTAAAGAACAAACTGTAATTCTGAAACTGAGGTCCTAGGGCTGGTCAAAGCTACTTATCTGAAAGTGTCATGATCGTCTAATGAACCACTAAAACTGATACTCAGTCTTCTAACATTTTGATTGAAGCTATGCTAACATGCATCTGACTGAGAATTCATCATATACAAATAATATGGGAAACCACAACACCGATAGATTTAGGAAAGTTTCAAGGTTTAATTACTATAGCAAGATTCTAGTCTTTTCTACTCTCAAGGACTAGGGCTAAATTTACTGTACAGGGATAAACATCAATATTGTCACAAAATGGTGGAAAATATCTATAATATTATAAAACAATACTCCACATGAATTAAACGAAGCATGACTAAGACTTTCTTAACATTTGATAATCTGCAGGGCTAGAACTGATAATGAAAATAGGGAGAATTTTGGGAACACAAGGGAAGAATTATTCCCTTGTTGAATTCCCACATACCTGGTGTAGAGCCCAAAGAATTTCCTTGAGAAACCGAGGAGAAATGGACTTCCCTAGTTCTTGCTCTGAGAGGAATTCTACATTGTTTTATGAAAGTTTGAATGGGGAAAATGAGGAAATAAATCATTTAACCCCTCTAATAGTCTGAAAATATACTTAAAATGGCATAGTTTAGAGTCCAGGAGGCTAGGAAATACTAAAAAACCCTTGAAAAACTCACAGGGGAAAACTAATCGATAGTCCCCACGGAGGACCTAAAGGGTCAGGGCCAGTGACCATGACTCGTGGTCACCTCTTGTGGTCTCCACTACCCAAATTTCCCTGGAGTCCCCATGGGCAACACCACAACTCGTGGTGTTCCAAACGAGTCATGGCGAGGAACCGTTGGGTACACTGCCTGACCTTTTCCAACTTTCAATCCATCACTGACCACAGATCAGCCCATGACTCATGGTGTTGACCATGACTCGTGGTCACCCATTTTCCAAATTTCCAGTAAAGTTCCAGGTTCTCACCACGAGTCACTTAACGACTCGTGGTCACCTCCCATGGGTCACAGAACAACTCGTTCTGTGACCTGGTACATATTTTGCAGTTTTCTCTATTTTAAGTCCCGGGTCTAGTTTTTGAGTTTCTGTGGCATTACATGTAGGGATTATATGCATATGAATAAAAAGTTTCTATCAGTGTCAAGATTGAGAAACATAGGTGGAACAATCCATAATAGGAATACAATCTTGGCTTTTTCTCTCATTGATTACAAACAATCTACATTCCAACATCTACATTAGTTTAAATACAAATTATTTCAATAACACCGGAATAGCATCTTAAGATGACAATCATATATTTACTTATTCCAGTAACCTTTTCTCACCCATTCCCTATGCAATTCAACCCCAACTTTGTTGGGTTACTATATTTGCTTACGGTTGCTTTACATTATATTAAGATGTAAATTTGAGCATATCAATCAGCAATTCAGGTCACTTATATTGTAAAAAGCAGCAGCAGAGTGAGGGTATGTGATATAGATGGTATCATCAGTGGCAAACACATTGAAGCTGGCAAATTATTTGTTGTTCCAAAGTTAATGTGTTAAAAATTGCTTATCTCGATCGTTAAGAATTCATCATCAACTTAATTGATATCTAAGACATGTCAAAGAAAAATCTAAAATATTTAAGAGTTGTAAAGAAAAGGAAGATCTCTAGAATAAGTGTTCTAGAGAGAAAAGTTGTAATACCTCAAAAGTTCCTAAGACCAAACTCGGGATTAGAAATGTGATCAGCAGAAAAAGGGGAAAATGTTTCATAGGATGACTCGTATGTACGAGTCTTGGTGAGAAGTGATGAGTCATGGGAATTGTTCGTGGTCATAACCTACGGGAGGAGTTCAGTAGCAACAAGTCAAGGTACAACTCATGGGATCATGTAACGAGTCATTGCTAGGAGTCGTGGGAAGTTGCTTATATATCAGGACTGGAAAGTATGACTCTTGGTATTGCTCATTGTGGAAAATAAGGGATTGTGGTAGGGAGTCATTGGTTTGTTCAGGAGTGTTAGGGCTGGAAGGTATGGGCCATGAAACAACTCGTTGCGAGGAACAATGAGTCGTGCCTTATGTTCGGCAGTGTTTGCTATAGGTGTAAAACCGACACGCAAGTGCACGTGGTCAAACAAGTAATAAAGTGGCTAAGTAAGCCAAGTATCGATCCAAGGAGACTCAGGATATGTAAAATTGCCTAAGTACACTATATTCTTATCTTACTTCTAATTATGCTAACAACAACGTAACCAACAGTTAAATAAGTTTTTATTTATAAATTATATATACTAAAACTATTAACAATTATTTACTGTGAATTGAAACTATGGATATGAGCATGCCAAGGTTAAGAACAAGTAATAAACTTGATTGTAATCATAATTCGGTTATTCTTCTCTTCATGTTGCTAGCCAAGAACATTAGCCTAGAAATTAAAACTCTCGTATTTAATTTCACTTTAGAATCATAAACCATTCGTCTACATTTCTGTGATCAAATGCAATTTATGACCTAGCACTACAATTCCGGTTCCTAAATTGACTAATACGGCTTTCAAGTATATTTCTATCAGGGAAGCACATCAAAACCCACTTTTCCCAAATCAAGTTAAGAACAATACCCTATTAATTCACAACTTTCCAATTTCTTGCTCTCTCGAGTGAAATTGGACTTTTTAGATGTACATTAATGTCGGCCACACAATAATGCAGTAAGAACAAGAATTAATAGAACAACATGGAAGAAGAAGAAGAAAACCATATCATTAACAATCAAAATTCATCACCATTGTTCAAAACCTCAGTAAGGAAGAGAATTAGCCACTCATTTGTGGATTAATCATCCTAAAACAAGTGTAAATCATACATACAATTGATAGAAAGAAGAAAGGAAGAGAAGAAATCCCTTAGCTTTTTCGTCCCTCAACTGCTTCTAACCCACGTCCTTGCTCCACCAAGTCTGAATTTATTAAAATCAACCTAAGTGTTCTATTTATACTAGTGGGAATTTTTCCCGGAATAACAAGCAACGTGTCACGGAGGCCAACGTGGAGCACTGCCTCAGTGACACGGCGTTGATGCGGACCCTTACTGGAATTCCAGGGTCAGGGAATATAATCTCAACGTGGCACGGAGGCCAACGCGGAGGCTTATCTCCGTGCCACGGAGCTGTCGCGAGGCCTTACTGGAATTTGCCATTTAAATCACCCTCCAGGCAGTGTGCCTCCGCGATGGTAGTGTGGCACGGCTCCATCGCGGAGCCCCTATACTTTGCGCATTCCAATGTCTTTTCCATGCTCGCATCCAAGTCCAACTCCGATATACTTCCAACATGCCTTTTAGCTCCTAAAAATCATATTTTCCTGCAAAACAAATGCTAATCATGTTGGTTAGTATAAATTCACATTTTATTACCAATACATGAGAATATATACACATTGCACCACAAACAAGGCGAAAATGATACGTTTGAGTATCACTTGGGCATATAAATCTGCCCAAGATCACTTACCCCACACTTAAATCCTTGTTCGTCCTCGAACAACACATACACAACTCATGTAAATTACATCCCAACCTTTGTCACTATGGTGCGACAATTTATGCTACGGTCATACCGATCATTCAATATTGTAAATCATCAAGAAAACATGCATGGTCTTAACAATGCAATGACCTTTAATACATCAAGACTTCCTAGACTTTAAGAATCAACTCTCGATATCGGCAAACTCATGCAAATCAGCTAATCAAGATATCTGATATGAAAATCAATCTTTCATCAAGCATGTGCCCTCACAATCTCAAGAGAATCTTCCCCTTTATGTTCATGCAACACACAAACATTCAAGTAGGGGCATATAAAAATTAATTTCACTCTCTCTCCCAAAAGAATTCACATGCATCATGTCATGACCCATAGGCTTGCCCTTAGTGTATTACTCCACTAATATAAAGAAATGCAATGTAAGATCACGTAGGACTTTATGTATTACTCCACTAATATAAAGAAATGCAATGTAAGATCACGTAGGACTTAACGGGTTGGAATGGAGGCTATGGAACTAGTATTTATATTGGATTAGCCAATAATAGTCGCTAGCATCCTTAAGCGCTTTTTCAACACATTCCCATCGACTCATGGATATTGTTCTTCTTTTTCTCTTTTTCATCATCCCATTCATGCTTGTTTACTTTTGTATGGCCCATTTCCTCAAACACACTTGACACAACAACAAAGGATTTTCATGCACCTTTATTATCATTTCATTATACCAAGTGCCTCTTCAACCTCTTCTTTTCTTTCTTCACTCTGCTTTTCTTTTTCTTTTCACTCTTCTCACTCTTTGACACTTTGGGAAAAGAATTTTCTTTTCTTCTTAAGCGCTTAAGATTTTTGCATAGACTTTACGGCTAATGAAAAGAAGGAATAAAGCTTAGTTTATACAATTTTGGACAAAAGAAAGAAAGAAATGGCTAAAGGCTCAACGAGCTGACTAGGGTATACAATCACATAAAAAGGTAGAGTATGACAAGAAAGAAAAATAGAAACTCTCGGTTAAACAAAGAAATGCCCACATCCTTTCCAACACTACACCTCCTTCATTTCGTTTTGTACACACACCAGGCAAGTTCTAGACACTTCACAATAGCATGGAATAACAATACCTCACTTCACACTTTATGCACATGCTCGATTCAAGATGCATTCACAGACTCTTTAATTAGCCAATTGCATGAATTCAAAAATTAAGCCTCAATCACACCGAATCGAATTCTACAGCCTAGGTAACTCAACATATTTACAAAATTGCATGCTTTCTAACGAATCACTTTTACATTTTGAATATCAGTTACAACACGCAACCAAAATTTCACAACCATAAAGCAACTACAGGTTCATTGATGCAATCCACCAAAGAAAAACTGAAAATAAATTAAAATCCTACTCCTACCGACTACATTTCCCTTAAGACGATGTGAATTGTTCTTGAGTTAGTTTGGATATAATCAAAGAGTTTTTTCTCTCATCTACGATTGTAAGTATTGATATATGTATTTAATGATGAATGCATATCACAACCTTGCAACATGAGAGGCTAAAACCTCCATAGCTAGGGTTATGGGAACCATTGTGGATTAAAAAGCTAGGGTTACATAAAGGTGATTCAAAACAAATGCAAAACGCTTGTATTGTATTCTCTTCATGCTTAAACATTTCTCAATAGTGTACAATGTTAGGACTTTCCCGAATTCTTTACATGCTTGAGCCTACGGAGGTAGAGATTACGAAAAGAGAATTACAACAAATCCTTGAGCTTGATGATCATTGTATTAAATTGAGTCATCCATCCATCATAGGGAACGGTCACTAACTATGACATCGGTTCAATGAGACTATTCTCGGTAAAAGAACCGAAAACAAACTCCGAGAAACCCCAAAATAAAAATCGAAAATTTTTTACAAAACCTCGATCATGTCGATAGAAAAATATTTACAAAATATTTTGATAAGTGCAAAATATTTTCGCAAAAAATTTGAAAAATATCAATTATTTCAATAGATAGAAATATTTACAAAATATCACTGGCAACCACAACTTTTCATAACACACATCATTAACCACACACAAAAAAAATATATACAGATACAACACAAATCAGTTCACAACAGGGAAACATAAAAACATACATGCACAACAAAGGAAAGAGCATACAGCAGATTAGCCCAAGTCCCAGCACCTAGCTACTCCCCACCCCACACTTAAATCAAACACTGTCCCCAGTGTTCACAAAAATTACAAAGCACAAAATTTTCGGGTGGTGGAACTCCCTGATCAGTCAAAATATTCGACTTCTTCATCTGGTGCTGCTGCCTCATCGCCCATGTCCGAGTCTCCTCCATCGTCGTCATCGGACTCCACATCGGAGTCCTCCCGACGTGTCGCCTCGTCAGTGGGGACATCGTCATCAGTAGGCTCAACGAAGGCTGGTCCCACTCGGCATAAGGCTCTGGCGTTCTCGCCAAATGGGTAATCCAGCTCCAACTGCCATAACTCTTCCTCGGTGGCTGGTCTCCCACCAATCCGTAGCTGAAGCATCTGCATGCCTAACATACTTGCCATGTACTGATCGTCACGAGCATGTCGCTTGCCCAAAGTCAGCACTGGCCCGTGTGTGGTGTCGGGGGCCTTAGTTTTTGTCACATCAAGGGCCCTCCGCTCCAACTGCGGGATGTAATCCAAAGCCTCTTTCTCAACATCGAGGCCTCGGAGGAAGGTGGTGATGAGTCCACCGAACCCATATCTGTGGCCCTGGTGTAGTCGGGCTCTCTTCATGGAGGATATGATAACCGCCCCAACATTAATTTCCAGCCCTTTCATAAGGGCATACACCAAGCAGACACGGTCCCGGGTCACATCTGTCATGTGAACTCCCGGGATCAAGCACGAACACACTATCTTCAGCCATATTCTGGCCTCCGTGTTCATCTGCGAATAAGGCAGAGTCTGGTGGTAACCCCTCTCCTTATGTCTGCTCCATCGGGCTGTGGATCGAGCCCCACACAACGTACGTTTGATGTCGGCGTATGGTGGGTTGATGTTTAGCTGGCGGAGAACGTGGGCGTCTGTGTCCCGCGCTCCAACGATGGCATTAAATTGCTGGGGTTCCAGAGTGACAATCTGCCCTCTGATTTTTATTGTGTGGCTTCTGATGGCCGGGTTCCAATTTGCGTAGAACTCCCGGACCAAATGTAGGTTGCACTCCTTGGGCTCCTGAAATATAAAGCTGATCCCAGCTGCTTCAATCCTCTGCACAATACGGGGGAACTCCTGTGCTAGTGGTTCCCGTGCAATATGTTCCTCCGGGAAGTATTTGCTTTCCTTATGCTTAGCATACCACTTCTTCCCTTCCTCGGTTACCCACCTCATTCCGTATTGGCGGCGTTGTCCGCGCGGAACAGCTGGTGCAGCTGGGACTGCGGTGCCCATTCTCATTCTTTTCCTCCCGGTGCCAGAAGTAGAAGCACCTTTGCCTTTATCCTGCCTACTAGCCATTGTACCTGTCAATATACACAAGCAAGCACAACATTAAGCTAAATACATGTTATCTTCGGCTAAGGTCGGGTTACACAACGTTTACCCCACACTTAGTCCTTAGCTACTTTTACAAACTATGGCAAGGATAACTCAATTTACACCAAAACAATCAACTATATAATTTATGCTTAGTGCGTTCACAAAAATTTCGACAGCATAACGCTTAGCGTACTACTCAGACTTCATACAGCTAATCCCAATCCTACTATCGCTAACAATTCCACCATCGCACTAAGCAACAAAAACAACAAATAAAAACAACGACAAAAGTTCTATATATAAATACAAATCCAAATAATCAAACCAATTTGCACAATTTCCACATTTTCCCCAAATATTCCAGAATTCGTCGTCTTTTACATTCAAACAATATTTACACCGACTAATCTCAATTCCCAAACACACCCCGGCATCTAGTTCACCGAATTATCAAATTACCCAAGTCAATTTCAACAACCTAAGCCCTAGAATTCAATTTTACAATCAATTTAGAATTATTCACGTAGTCGACAAGTTCAAACGCTAATAACAACATTCCGAACATTCATCAATCACAAATAATTCAATTTCATGCTCAATTGCTACTTAGGATGATATATCTCACCTCACCTGCCCAAATTCGACTAAAATCGCCAAAACTTAGAGAGAAACGAGGAAAACATACCTTTACGTTGAAGAACCGAAGAAACTTGATGATTTCTTTGCTTAGTGGCGTGGCACGTTGATTGGGGAGGGGGATTTGGGTGTTTGGTCGCGGAGAGGAAAAGAAATGGGGAGAAAGGGCAAGAAAATCGGGGTTAATTTAAAGAAAAACACGCGGGTCACCCGGCAACCCGGTGTGACCCGGTACCAAATATAAGGCAACGTGTCACGGAGGGTAACGCGGAGCCCCTCCTCCGTGACACGGAGCCAACGCGTTGGCTTACTGGAAATTTTAAAAATCCGAATTTTACCTTCAATGTGTCACGGAGGGTAACGCGGAGCCCTTCCTCCATGACACGGAGCCAACGCCCCAGTGCACTGTCTCTTTATTTTAATTATTTTTTCTTACCTTGCCTTATTCTTCTCGATTCCATGCATATTTGTCTCCGGTTGACCTGAAAAATCACCTCACTAAACAAAATTGGTTAGATTAATAGATTTCCCTAACTAAAATGAAAAATATTAACTAAAACAAAAATTATATACCAAATCAGGAAAATAAAAATAAAAATAAAAATTATTTACACAAAAAAAAAAAATATTTTTCACGGGTTGCCTCCCGTGCAGCGCCTGGTTTACCGTCGCGGCTCGACGTCCTTTATGCTCAATTATCTACTAGGGTGATGGACGATTTGTCACGATCGTTGTCCTCCCCCTAGTAGTTCTCAACCTTATCAGGTGGCCTTCCTATTAACTCTCGGGAATCATTTATTCGATTAGCGTTCCCATGATCAATCACATTGATCACCGAGAGTTCTTCATTCACCGTCGGGAACTTAGGTGCTTTGTACACATCGAACACTTCGACCTTGTCATGTGCTCGCATTGTAAGTTGACCCGCAGCTACGTCAATTAATGCTTTTCTAGTTGCCAAAAAGGGTCGTCCCAAAATAAATGGGACTTCAGCATCTGGTTCAAAATCCAGAACAATAAAATCGACCGGAAAAATAAGGGAGCCCACTTGCACTAGAACATCCTCAACAATGCCATCCGGCTTAGCTAAGGATCTGTCTGCTAATTGCAAGATTACAGTTGTAGGTCTAGGACTCCCTAGACCTAACTTTCTGAATACCGAAGATGGCATCAGATTTATGCTCGCCCCCAAGTCACATAATCCACGAGCTCGGATACTCTGCCCAATAGTAAGCTGGATGGTAAAACTTCCAGGATCTTTTAGCTTCGTCGACAGTCTGTTTTGAATCCGGGAAGTGCATTCCTCCGTCAAAGCCACCGTGGCATACTCAGTCAAACGACTTTTGTTAGCCACGATGTCTTTAATATATTTTGCATATTTGGGCACTCCCTGCAAGACATTAACAAGATGTAAATTAACATGTACCTGTTTAAGCACCTCCATAAATTTCTTGAAACACGCCTCCTCCTTGTGTTTCTTGAGTCGTTGAGGAAACAGGGTGGAGGTCTTTCTGCTTTTGCTTCTTTGGTCTTCCCCCTAACAGAACTTTGTTCCTCCTCAACTT
Source organism: Datura wrightii (assembly GCA_035772735.1). Classification (NCBI taxonomy): domain Eukaryota; kingdom Viridiplantae; phylum Streptophyta; class Magnoliopsida; order Solanales; family Solanaceae; genus Datura; species Datura wrightii. Next base: position 169,431,598 of record JASDFA010000001.1, on the reverse strand, counting down.
CTGCTGCTCCTGACTTTTGAGGCGGTCTTTCCGGTTCCACCTCCTTCAACTGTAAACCACTCCTCGTGGTCACTACATTCACCTGCTTCGGATTAGGATCCGTGTCGCTAGGCAGTCCTCCTCTGGGTCTTGTATTTTGGGCACTAGCAAATTGCCCAAACTGATATTCAAGAGCCTTGGTCGCTAATTGATTATTCTTCACTTCAGCTGCCAATTTAACATAGTCAGCCTGCAATTGTGCCTGATTACCGATCATGGTTTTGAACATCTCCTCAATGGTAGGTGATGGTGGTAGAGGAGGGGCATTGTGATTTCTGAATTGGGATTGATAGTCCTATTGCCCTCCTTGATTTCTCTGCATACCCTGACCAGAACCTTGGCCTTGTTGGTTGTTGCTACCCCACAAAAAAATTGGATGGTTCCTCCAATTTGAGTTGTAGCCACTACCAAACTGCTGTTGATTTCTTTGTGCATTGCCCACAAAGTTAACAGAATCAGGATTTGCTCCACAGCACTCAGCTGAGTGCTCACTGCTACCACACACTTCACACCACATCTGCTGGACCGCATTGACTGAAGCTGAAGGCTGGTTCAATTTCATATTGCTGAAGTGATTATTCAACTGATTTTGCAAGGCAGCTATCTGTGCAGCGATAGCTGTAAATCCATCCACTTCAAGCACTCCTGCTGCTTTCCTTACTCCACCTCTTGATGAATCTGCATTCCGTTCTAGATTGCCCTGTGAAATTCGGTTGAGCAAAGTGTACAGCTCCTCATAAGTCTTTTCCAGCGCTTGCCCTCCAGCTGCTGAGTCTAGCAAAATTTTAGTATGGGGTTCCAAACCCTCAATAAATGTGTGTACCAACACCTCATTAGACTGATGATGATGAGGACAGTCCCGCAACATGGATTTAAATCTTTCCCAGGATTGATATAGATTTTCTCCCTCCCTCTGTTTAAAACTTAGAATTTGACTTCTAAGTATGGCTGTTTTACCAGAAGGGAAAAATCTGATCAAAAACTTCCGTGCAAGATCATCCCACGTTGATATAGAATTTGGTGGTTCAGCTTTTAACCACCTCTTGGCTTCACCAAGTAAGGAAAACAGAAATAAGGTGAGCCGAACATAATCAGGTGACACTCCAGCGGGTATATAAGTGTCACTTATCTCCAAAAAATTCTGGAGATGTTGTTGTGGGTCTTCATGAGGGAGACCGGTAAATTGCCCGCTTGTGTGCAAAAGTTGCACCATGTTCTGCTTTAATTCAAACCTCCCTCCAGGCTCTGGTTTGCGAATACTAGAATGTACATTGTTGGCATGTGGGATAGCCACCTCGCGAACCGGCCTTGCAGCTGCTTCATCGGGCACTAACACTGCCCTAACAACCGGTGGATTTTGTTGCTCCATAATAGACTGTCTGAGCAACTGCAGCTTCTTTTGTAGAGCTTCTCTACGTTGACTGTGAAATTCACGTTCAGGCTCTAACTACGATTCCACCAGCTCTTTGTCCCTTGCCAGTGTTCACAGAAATCAAGTCTGCAAAATACAGGCTAAGACCAAGTTGTTAACACTTAAGAAAATAAAACAAAAATACAGTAAATTTACACTTAACACAATTTCACCAATTGCCTAGTCTCCCCGGCAACGGCGCTAAAAACTTGTTCGGCAGTGTTTGCTATAGGTGTAAAACCGACACGCAAGTGCACGTGGTCAAACAAGTAATAAGGTGGCTAAGTAAGCCAAGTATCGATCCAAGGAGACTCAGGATAAGTAAAATTGCCTAAGTACACTATATTCTTATCTTACTTCTAATTATGCTAACAACAACGTAACCAACAGTTAAATAAGTTTTTATTTATAAATTATATATACTAAAACTATTAACAATTATTTACTGTGAATTGAAACTATGGATATGAGCATGCCAAGGTTAAGAACAAGTAATAAACTTGATTGTAATCATAATTCGGTTATTCTTCTCTTCATGTTGCTAGCCAAGAACATTAGCCTAGAAATTAAAACTCTCGTATTTAATTTCACTTTAGAATCATAAACCATTCGTCTACATTTCTGTGATCAAATGCAATTTATGACCTAGCACTACAATTCCGGTTCCTAAATTGACTAATACGGCTTTCAAGTATATTTCTATCAGGGAAGCACATCAAAACCCAATTTTCCCAAATCAAGTTAAGAACAATACCCTATTAATTCACAACTTTCCAATTTCTTGCTCTCTCGAGTGAAATTGGACTTTTTAGATGTACATTAATGTCGGCCACACAATAATGCAGTAAGAACAAGAATTAATAGAACAACATGGAAGAAGAAGAAGAAAACCATATCATTAACAATCAAAATTCATCACCATTGTTCAAAACCTCAGCAAGGAAGAGAATTAGCCACTCATTTGTGGATTAATCATCCTAAAACAAGTGTAAATCATACATACAATTGATAGAAAGAAGAAAGGAAGAGAAGAAATCCCTTAGCTTTTTCGTCCCTCAACTGCTTCTAACCCACGTCCTTGCTCCACCAAGTCTGAATTAATTAAAATCAACCTAAGTGTTCTATTTATACTAGTGGGAATTTTTCCCAGAATAACAAGCAACGTGTCACGGAGGCCAACGCGGAGCACTGCCTCTGTGACACGGCGTGGACGCGGACCCTTACTGGAATTCCAGGGTCCGGGAATATAATCTCAACGTGGCACGGAGGCCAACGCGGAGGCTTATCTCCGTGCCACGGAGCTGTCGCGAGGCCTTACTGGAATTTGCCATTTAAATCACCCTCCAGGCAGTGTGTCTCCGCGATGGTAGCGTGGCACGGCTCCATCGCGGAGCCCCTATACTTTGCGCATTCCAATGTCTTTTCCATGCTCGCATCCAAGTCCAACTCCGATATACTTCCAACATGCCTTTTAGCTCCTAAAAATCATATTTTCCTGCAAAACAAATGTTAATCATGTTGGTTAGTAAAAATTCACATTTTATTACCAATTACATGAGAATATATACACATTGCACCACAAACAAGGCGAAAATGATACGTTTGAGTATCACTTGGGCATATAAATCTGCCCAAGATCACTTTACACTTGTAGGAAGAGGTGTAGAGGAATTGAAAGAAATGACAATGAAAGGGTCCAACGACCTGTCGTTTGATCGTACGAATCATTATGTGGCTTATGCGAACTTTTGAGTTGGGAGAAACCAGTGGCGACAATGAGAGACAACCATGAGTCGTGGTATTGAGGTACGACTCATGGTGAGATTCGTTACTTCTGGCTATGAGTAATTTTCTGCAAAATTGGTAAGGGCATTTTCTTAATTCCTAAGATCCTAAGCCCTAAACTACATCATTTTAAGCTTTGAAAGAAGTGTATTAAGGGAGTTTAACCTATTTTAATTCATTCAACTCCCATGCATGCAACTTTTGAGGTTTTCCTTTGAAGATCAAGCTTAAATCCTACAATTTCTTCTCTAAATCTCTTGAGATTTCAAAGACAAGTGTAGATTCAATTCACCCAGGTATGTAGGGCTATTAATGAGAGTTTTCTTTCACTCTCATGCCCAAATTTCTCCTCAAGTTCATGAATTCAATTCCTAATTCAAGTTTATGATTTTATGGGGTTTTAACCCAATTTTATGAAATTCTCTATGATATGTCTATGGGTCAATTCCCCTCATGTTTCAAAGTATGTCTTAAGATTCATCAACAGATTTTATACCTATTTGATTATAAACTCATAATTTTAAATTTTAGAAAATTATGCCCAATTATACAAGTTTCATAAAAATCCAAGTTTATGATTCATGATTTCAATTATGATGAGATATCTAGCATGAACGAAAATTTTTTAATTACCCATGTATGAATCTTTGATTTTGACTAATGAAGTCTATTTCAAGTATGCATGATTTTAAAATTTGGGCAAGCCTACTCAAGTTAAGCAGGTTTTCATGATTTAGCCAAGGCTAACAAGATCAGCTTATCATATGTTTTCGAGTCAAGACTCCCCATGTTTAGATTTCAGACTATGCATATGATTATGATTTTAGCTTCGCTGAAAAATGATGGGAGCACTATGTATGTTTTGGGAGTAGTGTCTAGCACCAAGTAGGCTTGGGGTTTCAAGGTTCCCCGATATCAGAACTACGCACCAATATAGGTATACTTATATTTGAGACTTCTCGAGAGTTTTTCCCCCACCCGTAAGAGGGCCTTTAACTTGATATTAATATCATGGTAGCGTCGTTAGCCCTAGAAAGGCTTTGGACGGCTCTGCCCACTTGAGTGTTATAGTTGGGGCATCACGTAAGCTATATCGTGATGGTGTCAGTTGTGACGAGTCTCCCATTGTTCCTCATAATTTCAGTTATGCATGTTTATGACTTATGATATTATATGTTCAGCAGGTTTGACCCAATGATTAGTTTATGAGTTTTTACTTATGATTTCAGCTATGACAAGTCATATGATTTCCATTTTAGCTTTAGGTCATTCTATTCAGATATGACATTCAGTTTATCACTATACATATTTTTAGATATTAGCATGCAGTCCTTACTCTCATGACTTTGTGATTTATGTTTATATGCATGATTTTGGTTTATACTTACTCAACATATTTTACTTACCTTGCTTACTCAGTATATTTCAAGTACTGACCGCATACTCTATGCTGTATCATTTCATTATACAGGTTCAGACGACCAGACTTAGTTCCATGTTAGCCCAGTTCCCGTCGCTTAGTACAGTTTCCCATCGTTTGTAAGTCCTCATCCTCCGAGGACCTTTAGTTAGTGATGTGTTATGTTACTTTCAGTTTCTGACTTTAGTGAGCTAGTTGGGGATGTTTTCCCATCAGCTCTTCAGACATGTCAGAGGCTTGTAAGACAATATGTAGAGTTTCAGCTTTGTCAGTGTTGACTCTGTTATGATTGATATGTATTCAACCTTTCGGTTATTCATGTTTCAATTATCAGATTTCTTGAAGTATGTTGTTTAGTTATTATGTTCATGTCATGGATCGACATGAGTCATTCGTGGTTTTAGGTTCCGTGTCTCAATACGGGGTCTCAGCTTAGGTCGTAACAAACTTGACATCAGAGCATTAGGTTTTGAAGTGTCCTAGGGTTTCTAAAAGCCACATTAAGTAGACTCTTTTTCATGGGTGTGAAGAGCGCCACACTTATGATGAAGAGGCTATAAAACATTTTAGGAAATTTTCCTTCCTTCATGATCTATGTCACACGATGAAGTATCTCTCTATCTTTCTAACTCATGCTATACGCATTTGCATAATTATGCCTCCATGCTGAGTAAATGGTAGAAGAAATGGAAATGGAAATGTCCATTAAGATGGCAATGGAGATGGGCACCAGCCAGCCCCGCCTGCACCAACGGTCCTTTGCCCGAGCAAGTTTCTCATGCCGAGTTTAGAGTGACTTTTCAGATGTTGGCACAGGCTATGACTTCTCAGCTCAACCAACAAATGATGGCCCATGTTCCTCAAAATGGGAATGCAGCGGCGGCTAGATTTCAGGACTTTCTCAGGATGAATCTACCTAAGTTTCTGGGGTCAAAGGTGGATGAGCACTCGTATGAGTTCCTAGAGGAGATACAAAAGAATACCTAGATTATGAGGGTAACAGGGGAAGAGAGCACGGATTTAGCCTCCTATCAGCTGAAGGGGGTTACTTACATTTGGTACCATCAGTGGAAGGATGGTAGAGCAGAAGGCGCAGTTCCCGTGAGTTAGGATGAGTTTATGACTACCTTCTTAGATAGATTCTTTCCTAGGGAGTTGAGGGAGGCAAAAGTGGCAGAGTTCATAAACTTGAGGCAGAACCATATGACTGTCCATGAGTCTTGGAGTTCACCCAGCTATCCAAATAGGTGCCGGAGATGGTTGCAGACCAGAGGTCTCGTATGAATTGGTTTGTATACGGAGTGTCAGACTCATTGGTCAAAGAGTGTAGGATTGCAATGCTGAAAAGTGATCTATACTTCTCTCTATTGGTTATATATGCTCAGATGATAGAGGCGGATCAAATAAAGGAAAGGGAGAGAGAGACCAAGAGGGCCAGGACAGGCAGTTTTGGGTTTTTCCAGCAGAGGTCCAGTGGCGGACATCATCAACAGACCTACCAGAGACTATCAGACCCAACACTGTCATCAGCTAGTGTGCCATCTAGATTTAGGCATGATCAAAGGGGAAGGACATCAGGCTCTCGAGGTTAGGGGAGCATGTCAGGAGATCCCAGTATCCCAATTTGTGGCGAGTGTGGTAGGAGGCACATCAGAGAGTGCCTAGAAAATTCGGGTGTTTGTTTCGGTTGTGGGAAGCTCTAACACATGCTCAAATATTGCCCTTCATCCAGGCAGGGTCATGGTAGAGGTCGTGACCTAGCCACTAGTTCAGCAGCTCCACCAGTATGCTCAGATCAGCAGGGTGCATCCACTAGTGCGGGTGGTGGTCAGCATCAGAACAGATTTTATGCCCTCTCATCTCGTCAAGAGCAGGAGGTCTCTCCAAATGTGGTCACTGGTATGTTACGAGAATTCCATCTTGATATATATATGCATTATTAGATCCAGGGGATACCTTATCTTTTGTGACTTCCTATATTGTTATTAGTTTTGGAGTCAGTCTCTAAATTCTATCAGAACCCTTTTCAGTTTCTACTCCAGTCGATGACTCAGTTATAGTTCAGCGGGTATGTTCGTCTTGTTTGGTATAACTACACGCAAGTGCATGTGGTCGAACAAGTAGTAAAGTGGCTCAAGTAAGCCAAGTATCGATCCCACAGGGACTGGACTAAGGTATTAATCTAATCAAGTATCAATGAACGTTAACTCTAAAATGCAGACAACAGTGTGAAGAAGATTTTGATATTTTGTTTCCTAATTTTATACTAAGTCTAAAACGAATATACAATTTGAGTCTGAACTATATGTATGAGCATGCTGAGGTTAAATGAACATGTAGAGAAATAAATTATCGATACAATTTGATTAATCTTTCCTCTGGTTGCTAGTCAAGAATTATTGCCTATGGATTAAAACTCTCGTATTTAACCCAACTTAAGAATCATGAACCTTCCACCTACATTTCTGTGATAAAACGAAATTCATGTTCTAGCCATACAAAACCGATTCCTTAAGTGACTAATACGACTTTCATGTATATTTCTATCCTGAAGGTAAATCAATTCTCAATTTTCCCAAATTAAGAAAAGATCATATCCTATCAATTCACAACTTTCCAATTTCTTGCTCTCTTGAGTGAAACTGGACTTTTTAGATATACATTAATGTTGGCCACACATTAACGCAGTAAGAACAAGAATCAATAGAACAACCATGGAAGAAAAGATGAAAACCAATTTATCAATAATCACATTTCAATACAATGTTCTTAACCTCAGCAAGAAGGGAATTTAGCCACTCATTTGTGGATTAAACATCGTTAAATGAGTGTTAATCATATAAGCAATTGGAATAAAGAAGAAGGAGATAGAGAAAAACCCTGAGATTTTCGTCCCCTCAACTGCCTGTAACCCTCGTTCTTGCTCCACCAAGTCAGAATAATTAAAAATGAACCTAAGTGTTCTATTTATACTAGTGGGAATTTTTCCCGGAATAACAAGCAACGTGTCACGGAGTGCATCGCGGAGCACTGCCTCCTTGACACGCCACCAACGCGGACCCTCACTGGAATCCGGTCGTCCAGGTATTAAGGACAAACGTGGCACGGCGTGCAACACGGGGCTAGGCCAACGTGCCACGGCCCCAACGCGCACCTTCACTGGAATTTGGCAAAATTTCCGCCTCCAGGCAGAATGCATCCGCGATGGTAGCGTGACACGGCTCCATCGCGGAGCCCCTTTACTTCGTGCTTTCCTTGTGCTTTTTCCTTGCTCTCTTCCGAGTCCAATCCCGATTTCTCCCAACATAAATCTTAGCTTCATAAAATTATATTTTTCCTGCAAAATCACGCTAATCATGTTGGTTAGTATAAATTTACATTTTATTACTATCACACCCCACCTTGGAGGGTATGACGGGCACCTGGTGCCTGCTAGACTTTGGACTGCTAGATGGTCCAGCCTAAGCACGTCTGGTGCTTTTGGCTGGCCCTGGCTCTATTCCAAGAAACCAACCGGCTATATAACGGTTGTAAACACAGCCTCTAGCCAATTGGCCTATAGCCACCTGTACCTGCACTATCAGCTAACCAGAACACATTCAATATAGGGAAACCTATGCGGGCCGACGAGGCCACCATGCTGTCTAGTTATCTGTAACTCAATAATGAAATACTGGAAAGCTACGTGACCGGCAAGGTCACCACTACTGTCAAGCTATAGCCCCACACGGCCAACATGAAAGAAGTAGAAGTACTAACAGCTATACAACTGCACGGCCTCACACGACTGGCTCAACTAACCACAAGGACATATACACAGACTGCAAGCCTCTAGGAATAACAATAGAAATGATCGGGACAGGGCCCCGACCTACCCGTACTGTACAACAAAAGAAAACGAAATACACCACTGGAATTCAATCTCCGGATGACAGGAGCTGAATACTCGATCGCTGACAGGAATCACGAGGGATCGCCTCCTCGTCTATGAGTACCTGCAGGCAAGTAATGCAGCGCCCCACCGGGCGTCAGTAACGCTAGTACTGAGTATGTAAAGCAATACTGAAAGGAATATCTGAAAACAACAATGCAACTGATGAAACTGAAATAGGAAGGAAAAGATTAACTGTCTGATAATGTAAAACTATGCCTACTCTTAACTATACTGGAAGGAGTAGGAGTCATACCTGGAGATGTATCGTTCTACTGTCGATCTACTCGTATCTAATGTGACATGGCATAACATAACATAACATAACATAGCACACACACAAACCCTACCCGGCCCCCATAAGCCGGGAGGTACAACCAGCACAAAATCTATACCCCTACCCGGGTCATCCCATCTCCTAAAGTAACTATAAGCATCCTGCCGGTCCCCTGGGTACGCACTTGGGCTCGCTAAGCCCCTGACTATAACTTTACCTGAGTCCGTAGGACTCCTGAATCAACACTCGGGCGTATCAGCTCGACAGGGGTGTGTAAGGGCCGACCAAGGCACAATATGGGGAAAACTAGCATCCCATCTTCGTCCCCTGTGGGACGGCATGCCACTCCGTAGAGCGACGTATCCTCGTCCTCTGGCGGACGAGTCGATACAGCTATCAACCCTGGGGCGGTCATGGATGCTAGGTAATCCAACCCCAAAACAATACAACGGTCTCAACTAGTAATACTATCTGCATATCCCACATACTGAAACTAATAGTAATAAAGTATCCGTACATACTGTGTGCTGAACCAGTAATGGTAATGTGTACGTACTTAATACATGTTGAGACTGATAATAGTATATATGTATAGATATAATCTTCTGCCATACTGTGCTGAGTCTAACGCTGAACAAGATATAGTTTTTCTGCTGAAAACCATGTTGTATACTGAGTTTCTATAGTAACATGATTTACTATCTCTAACATGCTTCCTAAACTTCATTTGAACCTATCATTCTACTTCTGAGATACCTTACAGATATTATATTATTTTACTGGGTTTCAACTGAATACGATAATATCCTAACATTCTGTACTACATCACATACTGAGCATGCTGTGCAGTTCCGAACACTTGTATTAGAATCTATATCGTGCTATCAAGTTTCGTGCTAATTATAACCTGATGCTTCTAATATCGTACCGACATTCGTAATAAACATAACACATGACTTCTAAACATTCTACTGGCCTTTAAATTACTTTACTATACCGAGATTACTAACTTGCCGAGGAAATTAGCTTTACATACCTTCGCTTCGGATTTCCCGACTAACTGGCGTAGCTTGGTCAGTATTTCAGCTATTCCTCCCAACTGCATTCATATATATATATCAATCAGTACTAAATACAACTTTATTCTGAGGAACGACATTACTTTCGATATAATTATAGCCTAAACTTAGGCTTATCGAAAGACGGTCAAAAACTCGCTATTTTTCAGAAGTTCAGAAGGGAGAAATACTCATTTCACAGCTAGAAACACATAGACATTAGTTTGGAGCAATTCTACTTATCTTAGCTCGGTAGCTCGATGATTCATCGGCCGTATTTCACGAAACTTAATCCGTAGAAATGCTCTCTATTGTTAAATACCTCGGTATCTGAGGTTAATTTGAGTTTGGACAACGTTTGGCAGCATAATCGGATGAAATTATATTACCCCCTTCGTTCTTTTCTCTCCTCTGATTTTTCCTCTCTGTTTCACTGGAAATTTTATAAGTTTAAATAAATTAAAACCGAAGTGGGGCTTTATATACTTGGGCCTGGACAAGGCCAACGTGTCACGGAGCCAACGCGGAGGCTTCATCTCCGTGACACGCTGCCATCGCGGAGGGGCTCTGCCTCGGCTCCTTCCGCGATGGTTCGACAGGTTTCTCGTCTGATCTTTTTTTCCCGGGCCTTCCTTTAGCACGTATGGCCTTCAAATATGCTTAACCAACGTGCAAATAGGTCATCTAGGTGCTGGAAATCCTACGAGATATAACATTCTCCCCCCTTTAAGAACATTCGTCCTCCAATGTAAACTTCTATTTAGAGGACTTCTCAACTTATTATCTAGGAAAATTTCGGCAGAGTTTCCCCTGTAATATGGACTATAGCAAAAACCTGAAATGCAGAAAAGTCCAATACAGGTACTGCACGCAATACTTTAAGATTCACTGAATAGCTAAACATCAATCTTCTCATTTGTACATAAACAGCCATAAGGTACTACATAAGTAATAATACGGACATACCTGTCGCCTGACTAGGCCTGGAATAGGTGAGGATATCTAGCTTTCATATCTTCTTCAGCTTCCCACGTCATCTCCTCTCGGTTCCTGTTACGCCACAATACTTTGACAGACACAATATCTTTAGTCCTCAACCTGCGAATCTGTCTGTCTAAGATAGCTACTGGAACCTCTTCATATGCTAACTCTTCTGTGACCTGGACATCCTGAACTGGAACAACCGTGGAAGGGTCTCCTACGAACTTCCTCAACATGGATACATGGAATACTGGGTGAACAGATGCCAACTCTGGAGGCAAGTTCAATTCGTATGCAACTCGGCCTATTCTTCGTCGAATCTGATATGGCCCAATGAATCTCGGGCTAAGCTTGCCTTTCTTGCCAAATCTCATTACCCCTTTCATCGAAGACACTTTCAGGTATACCCAGTCATTTACCGCAAATTCTAGATTTCTGCGCCGTATATCTGCATAAGACTTCTGGCGGCTCTGAGCAGTCAGCAGGCGTCCTCTAATAAGCTTTACCTTCTCCTCTGATTGTTGAATGATGTCTGGTCCAATCAACGCTGATTCCCCCACTTTAAACCAGCCCACCAGCGATCTACATTTTCGCCCATATAATGCTTCAAAGGGCGCCATCTGGATAGCTGAATGATAACTGTTATTATAGGAAAATTCAATCAACGAAAGATGCTCATCCCAGCTACCCCCAAAACCTAGTACACACACTCGTAGCATATCTTCGAGCGTTTGGATAGTCCGCTCGGCCTGCCCATCTATCTGAGGGTGGAATGCTGTGCTCAAATTGATCTGTGTTCCCAAACCCCTCCGGAACGACTGCCAGAATCTAGCTGTAAACTGTGCTCCCCTATCTGAAATGATGGATACCGGCACTCCATGTAATCTAACTATTTCTCTGATATATAATTCGGCATAATCCTCAGCCGAAAAGGTATCCTTCACTGGCAGGAAATGAGCTGATTTTGTCAGCTTGTCAACTATTACCCAAATGGAATCATTTCTGCGTCTGGTACGGGGTAACCCTGTTAGAAAATCCATATTTATCGCTTCCCATTTCCACGTAGGCACCGTTATATCTTGCGTCAAACCACCCGATTTCTAGTGCTCCGCTTTCACCTACTGACAGTTAGGACATCTAGATACAAATTCAGCTATTTCAGCTTTCATACCTGGCCACCAGTAGATGTCTCTGATGTCGTGGTACATTTTCGTTGCTCCTGGATGGAGGGAATAGCGGGTGTAATGTACTTCATGCATAATCTGCTAGTGAAGCCCTGAAACATTCGTAACACAAAGGCGGCCCTTACAGCGTAGCACATCATCCTCAGTCATTTGGAAATCTGACTCCTTACCTTTCTGAACTCTATCTCTGAGCTGGACTAAGTCAAGGTCCTCGTACTGTCGTCTTTTTACCTCTGTAACTAATGATGACACAGCAGAATTCTGAATTACTGCTCTATTATTTTCTGTTTCCATTATTCGAATGGCTAAACCAGCTAGATGATGAATTTCCTTGGCTAACTCCCGCTTCTTAGGTCGCAAATACGCCAAACTCCCCATTGACTTACGGCTCAGGGCATCTGCCACTACATTAGCTTTTCCCGGGTGATAGAGAATATTTACATCATAATCTTTCAACAATTCTAACCAGTGACGTTGCCGCAGATTCAACTCCCTCTGAGTGAAGATGTACTGTAGGCTCTTGTGATCTGTGAAAATATCAACATGGACGCCATACAGGTAATGCCTCCACATCTTAAAAGCGTAGATCACTGCGGCTAATTCCAGGTCGTGGGTAGGGTAATTCTTTTCGTGTTTCCTCAGCTGTCTGGAAGCATATGCAATTACTTTACCATGCTGCATCAACACACAACCTAACCCGACGCCTGATGCGTTGCAATACACTGAATAGCCTTCTGTACCTTCCGGCAATGCTAACACTGGGGCGGAGGTTAATCTGTCTTTCAGTTCCTGGAAGCTCTGCTCGCATGCCTCTGTCCACTGAAACTTTGCTGCTTTCTGTGTCAGTTTAGTCAGAGGTGCCGCAATAGTCGAGAACCCTTCAACGAACCTCTTGTAATATCCTGCTAATCCTAGAAAGCTACGGACTTCAGTCGGAGTGGTAGGCCTGGGCCATGATTTAACTGCTTCTATTTTCTGCTTGTCAACTTGTATACCAGCTTCCGACACAATATGCCCTAAAAAGGCTACTGAGTTAAGCCAGAATTCACACTTAGAAAATTTAGCATATAACTGGCGGTCCCTGAGGATCTGGAGCACTGTCCGCAAATGAGTCCGGTGATCTGCTTCAGAGTGAGAATACACCAGAATGTCATCAATGAATACTATCACGAACAAGTCCAGGAAGGGTCTGAAAATACTGTTCATCAGGTCCATGAAGATTGCCGGGGCATTCGTTAACCCGAAGGACATGACTAGAAATTCAAAATGTCCATATCGGGTCCTGAACGCTGTCTTAGGAATATCCCTCTCACGTACTCGAACCTGGTGGTATCCGGACCGCAGGTCAATCTTAGAAAAGTATCTGGCTCCCTGCAACTGATCAAATAAGTCATCGATTCTGGGAAGCGGGTACTTGTTCTTTACTGTAACTTTGTTTAATTGCTGATAATCTATGCACATTCGGAGTGAGCCATCTTTCTTCCTCACGAATAACACTGGCGCACCCCATGGTGAAGTACTCGGCCTGATAAAACCTTTATCCAATAAATCCTTCAGCTGCTCCTTTAATTCTCTGAGTTCCGCAGGAGCCATGCGATAAGGAGGAATCGATATCGATTGGGTGCCTGGTAATAAATCAATAGTAAAGTTTATTTCCCTTTCTGGGGGAATACCAGGTAACTCATTCGGAAACACATCAGGGAATTCATTCACTACCGGAACAGACTGGAGTGTCGGAGATCCTGCTTGGACATCCTGAACTCTGACCAGATGGTAAATACATCCCTTAGATATCAACTTTCTCGCCTGAAGGTAGGAAATAAATCTACCTTTTGGCGTAGCGGTGCTGCCCTTCTACTCCCGCACTGCTTCTCCTGGGAAGTGGAATCGGACCGTCTTGGTCCAACATTCAACATTGGCAAATCACGAAACCAATCCATACCCATTATGGCATCGAAGTCTATCATCTCTAACTCGACCAGATCTACTGTCGTCTGACGGTCAGCAACCTCTACTGTACACCCGTGGTAAATTCTGCTAGTTATGATAGAGTCACCGACGGGCGTGGATACTAAAAAGGGCTGCCGCAATAATTCTGGTGCAATGTTAAACTTTCGTGCCACAAATGGAGTAATGCAGGACAAAGTAGACCCTGAATCAATCAATACATAAGCAGGGTGTGAGCAGATAGTTAGCATACCTGTCACAACATCCGATGACGCTTCTGAATCTTGCCTCCCTGGTAAGGCATATGTGCGGCTTGGACTCGCACCTATACTGGAGGCCTCTGATCTGCCCCGACCCCAGCTTGCTGAAACTGAGGGCCTGCGCCCTGCCGAGGATGCTGTGGCTCGTGACCCTGTAGATGCCCTATCCTGTCTATCCCGGTCCTCTCAACCTCTAGCTGGGCAATCTTTCATCAAATGGCCTTCTTGGCCACAAATATAACATGCAGTGGAGCCATACCTGCATGCTCCAGGATGGCGTCGACTGCATATAGGGCAAAGTGGTAGGGTATACCTACTCTGCTCCGCCCTCCTCTGTAACAGTGAGTCTGCCATCTGCGAGCCTCTACCAGTCTCTGACTGCCCCCTGCGGCTGAATCTACCCCCCTGCGGCTGTGGCGGAGGCGGGGGCCTGGGCGGCCTGTCTAACAATCGTGGCCTGGGTCCTCCCCGAGCCTCCCTCTGTAACTCAACTGGCCTGTCACGGCGGCGTTGTTCCTGATTAGCCCTTCTGATCTCCCGATGCCGCTGTCTGATGCCCTCAATATTCTGGGCGAATGCCTGAACTTAAGCAATGTCCATGTCCTCTCGCAGTATAGCCGTAATACAAGTCTCAACATATTTTGGATTCAACCCCATGATAAAGCGGTGTACTCTGGATGCCATGGTATCAACAAAGGCCGGTGCGTACCGGGCCAAAGAATCAAACCGCAAGGAATATTCCCGAACACTCATGGCCCCCTGCTCCAGATGTAGGAACTGGTCTACCCGGGCCTGTCGAATCTCTGGCGGCAAATAATTATCCAGAAAAGCTCCTGAGAAGCTGGACCAGGTCGGAGGGGAAACATCTCTCCCTCGGGACCTTTCCCAGCTTTCATACCACAATACGGCGATGTCCCGTAACCGAAATGCTGCCAACTCAACTGATTCTGTAGGCGTGGCATGCATAACCCTGAAAATTCTCTGCATTTGATCTAGAAAATCCTAAGGGTCCTCTGTCCGGTCCGTACCTGTAAACTGTGGGGGATTCAGAGCCAAGAACTCTCGGACCCTCGAACTACCGGGCCCTCCTCACGACTCCGCAACTGTAGACGGCATCGGCTGATGCTGAGCAGCCATCATCTGTGCCAACATAACTACCGCACTCCTAACCTCTTGGTCGGAAGGTGTCGGTATAGGGACTGCTGGAGGTAGTGTCGCCCCAAGTGGCTCCTGATGTGGTGGAGACTGCTGAGAAGGCTGGGACGATGCCTCTGTAGTGCCCTCTGATCGGGCTGTTTCTAAACGAGGGTGAGGCATCCTGCTGGTGCCTTCCCTTGCTGCAATATCTAAACTCCGGCCTGTGATAGGAAGTCGCTGGTCTGACATTATCTGTAATAAAAGAATACAGTAAGCTTTTAGGGACTCAACCCTATATTGTACCGCTCTACAGCACGACTGAATAAGAATAAAAGACAACAGTAGAAACACATAGACATTAGTTTGGAGCAATTCTACTTACCTTAGCTCGGTAGCTCGACGATTCGTCGGCCGTATTTCACGAAACTAAATCCGTAGGAATGCTCTCTACTGCTAAATACCTCGGTATCTGAGGTTAATTTGAGTTTGGACAATGTTTGGCAGCGTAATCGGACGAAATTATATTACCCCCTTCATTCTTTTCTCTCCTCTGATTTTTCCTCTCTGTTTCACTGGAAATTTTATAAGTTTAAATGAATTACCGAAGTGGGGCTTTATATACTTGGGCCTGGACAAGGCCAACGTGTCACGGAGCCAACGCGGAGGCTTCACCTCCGTGACACGCTGCCATCGCAGAGGGGCTCTGCCTCGGCTCCTTCCGTGATGGTTCGACAGGTTTCTCGTCCGATCTTTTTTTTCCGGGCCTTTCTTTAGCACGTATGGCCTTCAAATACGCTTAACCAACGTGCGAATAGGTCATCTAGGTGCTGGAAATCCTACGGGGTATAACAATTACAATTCACATGAGAATATACAAACATCGATAGATAAACAAGACAAAACGACACAATTGAGTATCACTTGGGCATATAAATCTGCCCAAGATCACTTACCCCACACTTAAATCCTTGTTCGTCCCCGAACAATACTCGTACACCTCATGCAATTGACACCAAATCCGGGCTACTTTGGCTCGACAATTCAAGCTACGGTTATACCGATTATTTAATATAGCAAATCATCAAGAAAACATGCACAGTCTTATCAATACAATGACCCTCAACACATTAAGACCTCCTAGACTCAAGAATCGACTCTCGATATCGGCAAACTCATGCAAATCAGCTGATCAAGATATCCAACACGAAATTCAATCTCTCGTCGAGCATGTGCCTTCACAACGCAAGAGAATGTTCCCCTTTTTAATCACATAACCTCAAAACATTACATGCAGGGGCATATAAACAAGATTTCGCTCTCTCTCCCAAAAGAATTCACATGCATCATGTCATGAACCATAAGCTTGCCTTTAGTGTATTACTCCACTAATAAAAGGACGCGTGATGTAAGATCACGTAGGACTTAACGGGTTGTAGTGTAAGCTACGGAACTAGCAAATACGGGGCTAACCAATAATACAAACTAGCCTCCTTAAGTGCTTTTTCAATACATCCCATCAACCTTATGGGCATTTGTTTTCTTCCTTCATCCTCCCATTCTTGAAGTCTGTCTTTATTTTTGACCCCATATCTTTAAGCACACTTGACTTAATAACAAAGAGTAGTTATACGTCTTCATTATATTTAATTTATACCGAATGCACCTTCGACCTTTTCTTTCCTTCCATCACTCTGCTTTTTCTTTTCTTTTCAAAATTCTCACTCCGACACTGTGGGTAAATTATTTTTTTTTCTTGAGCGCTTAAGAGGTTTGGATCAAATTCACGTATAATGAAAACAAGGGGTTAAGCTCGGTTTACACCTTTTTGACAAAAGAAAAAAATAGGCTAAATGCTCAATGGGCTAACTAGGGTGTACATTCAAGGTAGGTACGATAATGAAAATAAACTTTCGGTTAAAGCAAAGAAATGCCTACATCCTTTCCTACCTACCCATCCTTCATTTCGTTTTGTACACACACCAGGCAAGTTCTAGACACTTCACAAAGCATGGAAGAAATGAAACCTCACCATACACTCATTTCACATGCTCAACTCAAGACATATTCACAGACTCTTCAATCAGCTAATTACAAGAATTCAAACATTAAGCCTCAATCACCCCGAGTCGAACTCTATGGCCTAGGTATCTCAACATATTTACAAAGTTGCATGCTTTCATACGAATCACCTTTGCATTTTAAATATCATGTACAACACGCCACAAGAATGTCGCAACCATAAAGTAACAACACGTTTGGGATACAAACAAACAAAAGAACAAAATTAAAAAGAACTACTCCTATCGACTACATTTCCCTTAAGACGGTCGTCATCCATCCATCATAGGGAACGGTCACTAACTACGACTTTGGTTCGATGGGACTATTCTCGGTAAAATAACCGAAAACAAACGTCGAGAAACCCAAAAATTAAAAAATTCGTGAAAAATTTTAAAAATATCGATCATTTTGATAAAACAAAGATATGTACAAAACCAGCTAACAACATTCAACAGCACACAACAGCTTCACCTTAATTTCAATACAGACATACACACAAAAATCACAGGGTCACAAGTTTATGCACAACAACAGAACAGAGACATTATTAATAACAACAGCAACCAACACCTAACTACTCCCACCCCACACTTAAATCGAACACTGTGCCCAGTGTTCACAAAATTTAGCATAGCACAAAAGTGGGTGGTGAAACTCCCTGATCAATCAAAGTATTCCACTTCTTCATCAGATGTCGCTGCCTCATCTCCCATGTCTGAATCGCCCCCGTCGTCATCATTTGACTCCACATCGGAGTCATCATGACGTGTCTCCTCATCTGTGGGGACATCATCATCAGTGGGCTCTACAAAAGTTGGCCCCACTCGGCATAGAGCCCTGGCATTTTCGCCAGAAGGGTAGTCTAGCTCGAGCTGCCACAGCTCATCTTCAGTTGCCGGCCTCCCGCCTATGTGCAACTGGAGCATCTTCATCCCGAACATGCGAGCCATGTACTGATCATCCCGAGCATATCGCTCGGCTAGTGTAAGAACTGTCCCGTGAGTGGTGTCGGGTGCCTTAGTTTTGGTGACATCTAAGGCCCGCCTCTCCATCTGCGGGATGTAGTCAAGGGCCTCCTCCTCAATATCTAGGCCCCTCAAGAACGTGGTCAGTAAGCCACCAAACCCGTACCTGTTCCCTTGATGTAAACGGGCTCTCTTCATGGCGGAGATGATCACCGCCCCAACGTTGATCTCCAGCCCTTTCATCAGAGCGTATACCAAGCACACACGATCCCGGGTGACATCTGTCATATGCACCCTCGGGATCAGGCAGGAACAAATAATTTTAAGCCATATCCTGGCTTCCCTGTTCATCTGTGAATAGGGCAATGTCTGATGGTAGCCCCTCTCCTTATGCCTGCTCCACCGTGCTGTAGACCGGGCTCCACACAAGGTGCGTCTGATGTTCGCATATGGTGGAGTGATATTCAGTTGTCGAAGCACATGGGCGTCTGTGTCCTGCACCCCCAAGATGGCATTAAGGTGATGGGGCTCAAAAGTGACTACCTGCCCCCTTATCTTTATGGTGTGACTTTTGAGTGTCGGGTTCCAGTTGGCGTAGAATTCCCGAATTAGGTGCAGACCGGCTGCCTCAATCCTGTAGACAATCCTGGGGAATTCCTGCGCCAATGGTTTCCTAGCAATGTGTTCCTCGGGGAAGTATTTGCTTTCCTTATGCTTTGCGTACCATTTCTTCCCCTCCTCTGTCACCCATCGGTTTCCGTATTGCCGACGTTGGCCGCGCGGAACTGCTGGTGCTGCTGGGACTGCTGTTCCCAGTCTGATTCTTTTCCTTCCGGCGCCCGATGTTGATGCGCCCTTCCCTTTATCTTGCCTGCTTGCCATTGTTTCTGTCAAACCAAACAGACAGTTCCAATGTTATTCAATTAAAATTACCTTTGACTAAGGTTGGGTTAAGTTAGGCCACCCCACACTTAGTCTTTAGCCACAATCACAACATTACGGCAAGATCATACTTATTTCCAATTTGCAAAAAAAACAAAACATAACAAATATGCCTCGTGCATTCAGAGAATTCGACGGTATAAATTCTATGTACTACTCAGACTTCGTACAGCTAACCACAACATTACCATCGCTCACATTTCATCACATAGCACTTAGCGAACATTTCTATCAACAAAACCGATATAATTCCCCCAATTTCTATGCAATTTCAACAATTTCATTAACCCAACAATCCATCGCGCCTTAATCATCTTACGTTAAGCACAACATAATGTTCCTCACCCAACATGTACAAACCAAGAAGAATTTCACATTTCAACTCAATTTTAACTTCTTCATATTTGAATTCTAACCCTAGCCACAATTTCGCAAGAATTTCAATCAAACATGTATTTATCGAGTTCATACCATCACAACGATACTATGAACATCAATCAACAATAATTTACATGAATTCATGCTCAATTTACACTTAGGACAAGTTTTCCTCACTTCCTATGCTCAAAATCGGAAAAATAAGACAAGAAATGAGATGAAGTTAACAAACATACCTTCAATTCGATGATATCGAAGAAAAGTTGACAAATTTTAGCTCCTAGGTCCGTGTCACGTTGGGGAAGGGGGGTTTTGGATTGTTTGTCGGGGAGGGGAGTGAAAAAAAATGAGAAAAATGAGTGTTTTCGGGGTTTAAAAGGAGGTTTTTCGCGCGGGTCACCCGGCGACCCGGTGTGACCCGTCGCGAAATTGCCTTCAACGTGTCACGGAGGATAACGCGGAGCATGCCCTCCATGACACGGAGCCATCGCGCTAGTACTCTGGAATTTTTCAAAAATTCCAGATTACACTTCAACGTGTCACGGAGGGTAACGCGGAGCACTCCCTCCGTGACACGGAGCCATCGCGTAGGCTCATTGTTTTGCCACTTTTTATTATTTTTCTTACCTAGATTTTTCTATTGCAATCCTTTGCATTTTTACCCTCCGTTCAACCTGAAATTCATCTTACAACAAGAAATTGGTTAGAATTTATAGGTTTCACATAAACTACAATTTTTTTGTTTTTATATTTTTTTATTTTTCTCAATTTTTTTTCTTCTTTCTTTTCTACGAAATCTATACACATTTTACAAAAATTTCACGGGTTGCCTCCCGTGCAGCGCCTGATTTACCGTCACGGATCGACGTCATTAAGCTCAGTCATCCTCTAGGGTGAAGGACGTTTTCTCTCGACCACCGTCCTCACCCCACTAATGCTTACATCGCTCCGGTGGTTTCCCCAATAACTCCCGTGACTCAACGCTCTGGACAACATCAGCTTGATTAATCACGTTGATCACCGAGAGTTCCTCGTACATAGCTGGGAGCTTGGTGGCCCTGTATACATCAAACACCTCCACCTTGTCGTGTGCTCGCATGGTTAGCTGCCCTGCAACTACATCAATAAGTGCTTTCCCGGTAGCCAAGAAAGGACGTCCCAAAATAAATGGGACTTTCGCATCTGGCTCAAAATCCAACATGACGAAGTCTACCGGGAAGATAAGGGAGCCCACTTGCACCCGCACGTCTTCCACAATGCCATCAGGTCTGGCTAAGGAACGATCTGCCAGCTGCAAGATCACGGTTGTTGGTTTATGACTCCCTAGCCCCAACTTCTTGAATACTGATGTCGACATCAAGTTAATGCTTGCTCCCAAATCACACAATCCACGAGCTCGGATACTCTGCCCAATTATAATTTGTATTGTAAAGCTCCCAGGGTCCTTGAGCTTTGTGGGCAACCTATTTTGTATCCGTGAAGTGCACTCCTCCGTAAGAGCCACCGTAGCATACTCAGTTAACCTGCTTTTGTTTGTCGCGATGTCCTTAATATACTTTGCGTACTTCGGCACTCCCTGCAAAACATCAACAAGAGGTAAGTCAATGTGTACCTGTTTAAGCACCTCCATGAACTTTTTGAAACACGCCTCCTCCTTGTGTTTCTTTAATCCCTGAGGGAACGGGGGTGGTGGTCTTTCTGGTTCAGCCTCCTTTTTCTTCCCCCTCTCATCACTTTGCTCCCTCTCAGTTTCTGCTGCTCCCGACTGTTGAGGTGGTCTTTCTTGTTCCACCTCTTTAAGTTGTAAACCACTCCTTGTGGTCACTGCATTCACTTGTTTGGGGTTGGGATCAGTGTCACTCGGAAGTCCTCCTCTACGCCTGGTGTTTTGGGCTCCAGCAAATTGCCCAAACTGATACTCCAGCGCCTTGGTAGCTAACTGATTGTTCTTTACCTCGGCTGCCAATTTCACATAATCAGCCTGCAATTGAGCTTGGTTAGCTATCATCGTCTTGAACATCTTCTCAATGCTGGGTGATATGGTGGAGGAGGTGCATTATTGCTTCCGTATTGTGACTGATAGTTCTGCTTCCCTCCTTGATTTCTCTGTGCCCCCTGACTCGAACTTTTCCCTTGATGGTTGTTGCTACCCCAAGAGAAATTCGGGTGATTCCTCCAGTTGGAATTGTAGCTGTTTCCATACTGTAGGTGGTTGTTTCTCTGTACATTTCCAATAAAGTTTACTGAATCAGGATTTGCTCCACAACACTCAGCTGAGTGTTCACTACTCCCGCACACTTCACACCAAATCTGCTGCACTACATTCACTGGGGCTTGAGACTGGTTCATGCTCATGTTACTAAAGTGGGTGTTGAGTTGATTCTGTAACGCAACTATTTGTGCAGCAATAGCTGTAAAACCATCCAATTCTAGGACTCCTGCTGTTTTCCTTGTTCCTCCTCTTGACGAATTGCATTCCACTCCGGATTTCCCTGCGAAATACGATTCAACAAGGTATACAGCTCTTCATAAGTCTTCTCTAATGCTTGTCCCCCAGCTGCTGAGTCTAACAAGATTTTTGTGTGGGGTTCCAAACCCTCTATGAAAGTATGCACCAACACATCATTGAATTGGTGATGATGAGGATAATCCCGCAACATAGATTTGAATCTCTCCCAAGCCTGATACAAATTCTCTCCCTCTCTCTATTTAAAACTTAGAATTTGACTTCTAAGTCTTGTTGTTTTACCGGATGGAAAGAACCGTATCAAGAATTTCTTTGCAAGATCATCCCACGTGGTGATGGAATTAGGTGGCTCAGCTTTCAACCACCTCTTAGATTCTCCCAAGAGTGAAAATGGGAACAATGTAAGCCTGACATAATCTGATGACACTCCAGCGGGGATGTAAGTGTCACTTATCTCCAAAAAAATTTGGAGATGTTGTTGTGGATCCTCATGAGGGAGACCTGTGAATTGCCCGCTAGTGTGCAGTAATTGCACCATGTTTTGTTTAAGCTCGAACCTCCCTCCTGGCTCAGGTTTGCGGATGCTAGATGTGACATTATTAGCATGTGGGATTGCTACCTCGCGAACCGGCCTAGCTGCCATTTCCTCGGGCACTAACATTGCCCTTACAACTGGTGGATTATGTTGTTGCTCCAGGATGGTTTGTCTGAGCAACTGCAGCTTTTTCTCTAGAGCTTCTCTCCTTTGACGATGAAATTGTCTTTCCGGCTCTAAATATGAGTCCACCAGCTCCTTGTCTCTTGCCAGTGTTCAACAGAAATTAGTATCTGCAAAATGCAGGCTAAGACCAAGTTGTCAACACTAAGAAGAAATAGTAAACTAACACTTAAGAAAAATTTACCAATTGACAGTCCCCGGCAATGGCGCCAAAAACTTGTTCGGCTTGTTTGGTATAACTACACGCAAGTGCACGTGGTCGAACAAGTAGTAAAGTGGCTCAAGTAAGCCAAGTATCGATCCCACAGGACTGGACTAAGGTATTAATCTAATCAAGTGTCAATGAACGTTAACTCTAAAATGCAGACAACAGTGTGAAGAAGATTTTGATATTTTGTTTCCTAATTTTATACTAAGTCTAAAACGAATATACAATTTGAGTCTGAACTATAAGTATGAGCATGCTGAGGTTAAATGAACATGTAGAGAAATAAATTATCGATACAATTTGATTAGTCTTTCCTCCAGTTTCTAGTCAAGAATTATTGCCTATGGATTAAAACTCTCGTATTTAACCCAACTTAAGAATCATGAACCTTCCACCTACATTTCTGTGATAAAATGAAATTCATGTTCTAGCCATACAAAACCGATTCTTTAAGTGACTAATACAACTTTCAGGTATATTTCTATCCTGAAGGTAAATCAATTCTCAATTTTCCCAAACTAAGAAAAGATCATATCCTATCAATTCAAAACTTTCCAATTTCTTGCTCTCTCGAGTGAAACCGGACTTTTTAGATATACATTAACGTTGGCCACACATTAACGCAGTAAGAACAAGAATCAATAGAACAACCATGGAAGAAAAGATGAAAACCAATTTATCAATAATCACATTTCAATACAATGTTCTTAACCTCGGCAAGAAGGGAATTTAGCCACTCATTTGTGGATTAAACATCATTAAATGAGTGTTAATCATACAAGCAATTGGAATAAAGAAGAAGGAGATAGAGAAAAACCCTGAGATTTTCGTCCCCTCAACTGCCTGTAACCCCCGTTCTTGCTCCACCAAGTCAGAATAATTAAAAATGAACCTAAGTGTTCTATTTATACTAGTGAGAATTTTTTCCGGAATAACAAGCAACGTGTCACGGAGTGCATCGCGGAGCACTGCCTCCGTGACACGCCACCAATGCGGACCCTCACTGGAATTTGGTCGTCCAGGTATTAAGGCCCAACGTGGCACGGCGTGCAACGCGGGGCTAGGCCAACGTGCCACGGCCCCAACGCGCACCTTCACTGGAATTTGGCAAAATTTCCGCCTCCAAGCAGAATGCATCCGCGATGGTAGCGTGACACGGCTCCATCGCGGAGCCCCTTTACTTCGTGCTTTCCTTGTGCTTTTTCCTTTCTCTCTTCCGAGTCCAATCCCGATTTCTCCCAACATACATCTTAGCTTCATAAAATTATATTTTTCCTGCAAAATCACGCTAATCATGTTGGTTAGTATAAATTCACATTTTATTACAATTCACATGAGAATATACAAACATCGATAGATAAACAAGACAAAACGACACAATTGAGTATCACTTGGGCATATAAATCTGCCCAAGATGGGGTATACAAAAATTGCCCTGTTACAGTCCTTCAGAAAGTCACCTCAACCGACCTAGTAGAGTTAGACATAACTGATTTTGATGTTATCTTTGGTATGGATTGGTTGCATATATGTTATGCATTAGTGAATTGTAAAACCCCCACGGTAGAGTTCTGATTTCTGGGTGAGCCAGTCCTAGAATGGAAGGGTAATTCAGCAGTGCCTGTAGGTCACTTTGTTTCCTACCGTAAGGCTAGAAAGATGATTTCCAAGGGTTGCATGTACCATCTAGTTCGGGTTAAGGATGTTACATCTAAGACCCCGACTTTCCAATTCGTCCTTGTGGTATGTGAGTATCCGAAGGTATTCCTAAAGGATCTACCAAGAGTCTCTCCCGAGCGGGAGATTGACTTTGGTATTGACTTTCTTCCCGATATGTATCCTATATCTATTCCTCCTTACAGAATGTCTCCAGCTAAGCTAAAGGAGTTTGAAGAACAGTTGAAGGATCTTTCGGATAAGAGTTTTATCAGGCCTAGTAAGTCCCCATAAGGTGCGCCAGTTCTCTTTTTTTGGAAGAAGGATGGGTCTCTTTGTATGTGCATTGACTATCGGTGGTTGAACAAGGTCACAATCAAGAACAAGTATCCCTTCCCCAGAATTGGTGACTTGTTTGACCAGCTTTAGAGTGCTAAGTGTTTCTCAAAGATAGACCTCAGATTTGGCTACCACCAGCTCAAAGTTAGGGAGAGTGACATTCCGAAGACAACTTTCAAGACTCGGTATGGTCACTATGAGTTTGTAGTTATGTCTTTTCGACTAACGAATGCTGCTGCAGCTTTCATGGGTTTGATGAACAGGGTATTCAAGCCATATTTAGATATGTTCGTGATTGTCTTCATAAACGATATTCTCATATACTCTCGGAGAGAGGAAGAGCATGTCGCTCATTTGAGGATCATGCTACAGACTCTCAAGGATCATCAGTTGTTTATCAAATTCAGAAAGTGTAAGTTTTGGTTAGACTCAATAGCATTTTTGGGTCATATGATGTCAAGCGAGGATGTGCAGGTAGACTCTCAAAAGATAGATGCAGTAAAGGATTGGCCTAGACCGATTAATCCTTCAGATATTAGGAGCTTTTTTGGTTTAGCTGGCTATTACAAGAGGTTTGTTGAAGGATTTTCATCCATTACAGCACCGTTGACTAAGTTGACCCAGAAGAAAGTCAAGTTCCAGTGGTCGGATACATGTGAGAAGAGTTTTCAGGAGTTAAAGACTCGACTCACTTCAGCCCCCGTACTGACTATACTAGAGGGCACAGATGGATTCATTATGTATTATGATGCCTCTAGGGTTGGTCTTATTTGCGTGTTGATACAACATCATAAGGTCATTGTGTATGCATCTAGACAGCTTAAGACTCATGAGAAGAATTATCTGATGCATGACCTAGAGTTGGCAGCAGTGGTGTTCGCATTGAAGATTTGGAGACACTACTTGTATGGGATGCATATGGATGTGTTCACGGACCACAAGAGCCTTCAGCACGTGTTCACTCAAAAAGACCTGAACTTGTGATAAAGGAGGTGGCTAGAGCTTCTCAAGGACTATGACATGAGTGTCTTTTATCATCCGGGCAAGGCCAATGCAGTGGCCGATTCCCTTAGCAGAATGTCCATGGAGAGTGTGTCTCATGTGGAGGATGGTAGGAAGGAGTTAGCAAAGGATGTCCATAGGCTTGCTCGTTTAAGGGCTTTCCTTGTTGACTCGGCAGACAGTGGTATCATTGTTTAGAATGGTTCAGAATCTTCACTGGTGACTGAGGTCAAGGCTAGGAAAGACAAGGATCCTATCTTAGTGAAGCTAAAGGAAGCGGTTCAAAATCATAAGGAGGAGGTCTTCTCCTAAGAAGTAGACGGTGTGCTTCGTTATTAGGATCGTTTATGTGTTTTGGGAGTTGATGACTTGAGGGATCAGATATTACATGAGGATCATGATTTTCGATATTCTATCCACTCAGGTTCCACCAAGATGTACTGAGACCTACGGGAAGTTATTGGTAGAATGGCATGAAGAAGGACATAGCAGAGTTTGTGGCTGAGTGCCTGAACTGTCAACAAGTGAAAGTTGAGCATCAGAGACCTGGAGGTATGCTATAGGGCATTAGTATCCCTACTTCAATGTGGGAAGAGATCAATATGAATTTCATTACATGGTTGTCTCGTGCACGTCGACAGTATGACTCTATTTGGATGTTTGTAGATAGATTGACCAAGGCAGCACATTTCTTATAGGTCAAAACTACCGATTCAGCTGAGGGCTATACAAAGGTTATACATTTGAAAGTTAGTCTAGTTGCATGGATTTATATTATCCATCATTTTAGACAGAGATACTCAGTTTACCTCTCAGTTTTAGAGATCATTCTAGAAGGGACTTGGTACTCAAGTCAAGATTAGTATGACTTTTCACCCACAGACATATGGTTAGGCTGAGCGAATCATTCAGACTCTCGAGGACATGTTGAGGGTGTGTGTGATTGACTTCAAGGGCAGTTGGGATGATCATTTGCCTCTCATGAGTTTTCCTACTGTCACACCCCTCTTTTAACAACAACCTCCCGTATTCAAAGTGACGGAAGCAGATTTTATTATTAAAGGGTTTTTTCCATTGAAGTGATGTATTAAGAAAAGATTAATTTTATTTATTCAGAGTCGCCACTTGGAATTGAGTTTCAGTGTTCCAAGTCACCCATTTGAATCCCTAATCAAAAGAAAATGATTCTTATTTTTGGTCCACAAAAATAAAAGACTGGTAAGGAATTCTGTTGATCGGGGGGAAGGTGTTAGGCATCCCTCGAGTCCCATGGTTCTAGCAGGGTCTCTTTATCGATTTATATTACAAGAGTTTTGGTTCGTCTTTCGGATTCATTTTAAAACTTTTTTATAAATTAATTAATTATTAATGGGTGGCATACTTGTAGCAGCGCTTTCCAGCCTTACCATAATTATGCCTTTTGAGGCTTTTATGAGTCGTCCCCTTCTCCCGCACCTAAGAAATCATCTAACGTACGAAAAGTCTATCCTTCCCATTAAATCGACTTCAAATAGTAGATGAACTTTTATTTAAACAACTTATTGGTAGCAGCGCTTTCCGATCCCATCGTTAATTATTAATTTGCTAAACCTTGATGTTCTTTGAGTTAAGAACTCAATTAGATCTTTTCTTGCCAAATGTTAAAATAACTTCGTGTCCTAACTCGCTCCCTCACCAAATGTTGTTTCCACTCATTTA
Source organism: Datura wrightii (assembly GCA_035772735.1). Classification (NCBI taxonomy): domain Eukaryota; kingdom Viridiplantae; phylum Streptophyta; class Magnoliopsida; order Solanales; family Solanaceae; genus Datura; species Datura wrightii. The sequence continues at coordinate 169,403,734 of JASDFA010000001.1, read as the reverse complement.
TTCTCTACTCGTAATGGAGTTTGAAACAAATTGTATCCCATCTTATTTTTTCACGATAATTAGATCTCAAGCACATCTAAACCGAGGAAATTGAACAAAATCATTTAGGATTAGAGAGGAAAAAAATGAACACTCATTTGAATTCCAACGTTAAAGAAATATCATTTTTCCATGAGACAGACAATATCCATAATAGCTAAATAAGTTGTAATTCTACATGTACTTAGACTAAAAAAAAATTCAAAGATATGAACGAAATCAAAGTCCAACAAAATACGCATTACAATAAAAAGTAAACATGGCTCTAATTTCACTAAGCAACGTACATCAGCAAACTAAAGTTCTCCCTTCCTTTAATACTTCTTCTTCTTTGAATTTCTTTTTTATTTAAAATTTTTGAAACACTCACACGTGGCCGTGATAAAATAAAAAAAAATCTGAACATAATACATAACCTACTGAACAATGAGATATGAACATATTTATCATAAATGATGCCACCATTATAAATACACAGAGAGCCTTCAAACTAATATTCTAAAAAATTAACACCAAAATTAACTTGAGGTAAAAAGAAGCATGAGATCAAGCTTGATGCCATCAAACATGTAAGAGTGTAAATTTTTCCCATTTCTGGACTAACAAATAGCTTACAAACATTTATGCATTTTTTAGGAGATGAACAACTTGGTATAAATCAATTTCGCAACATTCGACCATATTAAGAGCTGGGTATAAAAAACACTTGTTTAGATGACAATTCAAACACGAAGAGATCAAAATAAGAATTACAGGAGTCCAATTTTCTAAATATTGGATCTCATAGCGGGTATAACCTCGACATTATCTAAACTGAAAATCTCTAATTCACATAAACCCATTTTAATTAGTCTACCCCAAATCTTAGTGAATTGTTTAGATCCAATGGAAATTCTATAACTAACAACTTGAACCATCACATGAATAACAAGATATAATTTAAACAAAACCATGATAAACAGTGATCCAAAGCATCAAATTTTTCCAGCAATCAACATCAACAAAATATTTAATTCCAAAGTCATGCCACCAACTAAAAAACATATAAATGAGATTCAAAGGAAACAAAAGAAAGGATTGGACCTCAACGCAGCTCAAATTTTATTTCTGAACTTGAATCGAATGAAAGAGCTTCGAACAAAACTTGAAGTTTTGACCAGTCGAACCACCTCGAAAAAGCTTGTGATTACATCAAGAAACAGAGCCACGAATAGACCTTTTTATTCGGATCTATTTCTACTGGATTTTGTGGAGACGGGGTGGTTATTGGATGATTTTTCGTCACTAATTTCAAGTAAACAAACAGAGACGCTGCTCTGTTCTTATGGTGATTTTGTCCGGCTAACAGGTGGTGATGAAGTGGTGACGGCAATGGGTATTGCAGTGGTGGTTTTATAGTGGTGATGGTGAGTAGCAATGAATATCGTTGGTGGTTTGCTGGTTTCTAGGGAATTTCATCGGAGCCGCGAACATTTCTTCAGATCCCCGCCCCTCTATTTTGCTCCACCCCCTGTATTAATTTTTATTCCTCACTCCATGTCCCTAAACTTAGAAGTAGCATCCTCTCCTCCCTTTCTCTATATGAGTGCAGGTGTGTGTGTGGATTTGCTTAGAGGGAAATACTGAAGAGAGTGCTGGTGTGTGTATGTGAGTGATGAGCCAGAGAATAAGAATTCTCTGTGTGTGGGAATGTGATGCTGTGATGGGAGGAAAAGAGTGTGTATGGCGTGTGTGTGTGAGTGTGAGTGGGAAAAATTTTGAGTGTGAAGAAAGATGGTGAGGTGTAAAAGTTTGTTATTATGGGATAAGAGGGAATCATGCCACGTGTCGAAAATTTATTGATGTTTTCTTAAAATAATAATAATAATAATAATAATAATAATAATAATAATAATAATAATAATAATAATAATAATGCTAAATAATTAAAGGGAGGTTAAAAATAATCAACTAAAAGCTAGATAAGAAAAATATTTTTGTCATTTCTTTTTTTTGTAAATAAAACTAAAATTTTCAAATTCTAAATAAATAAATATTTTGTACTACTTTTTTTAAAAAAAAAATTCACGAGTTAAAATCTACTAGAAATAAGATAAATTTAAACTGTCAAAGATTAAGTGTGAAAAAGATGTTTATCAGTAAAATAGTGTAAAACTCAGGAGGGTCAAAATGACGCGTCTACACCTACAATAACAGTTACCACTCCAGCATCTAGATGGCTCTGCTTGAGGCTCTTTATGGGCGAAGGTGTAGATCACCTATCGGATGGTTTGAAGTAGGTGAGGCTACGTTGATAGGGCTAAATTCCGTTCATGAGGCCATGGAGAAAGTTCAGCTTATTAGGAAAAAGCTGAAAACAGCTCAGAGTCATCATAAGTCATATGCGGATGTTAGGCGGAGAGAGCTTGAGTTTAAGGTTGATGATTGGATATTTCTGAAGGTGTCTCCCATGAAGGGAGTGATGAGGTTCGGTAAGAAAGGGAAACTAAGTCCTTGATATGTTGGTCCTTGTAGGATTCTAAGGCGAGTTGGCAAAGTGGCATATGAATTGGAGCTACCAACGGGGTTTAGCCTCGGTACATCCAGTTTTTCATGTATCTCTATTGAAGAAGTGCATTGGTGACCCGGCCTTGGTTGTTCCGGTAGACAGCGTAGGTATGAAGGATAGCCTTAGCTATGAGGAGGTTCGAGTTGAGATCCTTGATCATCAGGTTCGAAAGTTGAGAAAAAAAAGAAGTAGCTTCAGTGAAGTCTTGGGGAGGAAACAACTTGTTGAGGGAGCTACGTGGGAAGCTGAAGCAGATATGATGGCTAAATACCCACATTTTATTCCTTCTAGCTCAATTTCAGTATGAGGTATCAGTTTCCTCTCTAATACTCTTCAATTTCATGTCCAGTTCATGTCTCTCAGTTGTTTTCATGTTTTAGCATGTATGTATGATTTATGAATTTAGTTCAGTCATGTGTATCAATCTGGAGTCAGTCATTCCATCAGGTTTCAACTTCAGTTGTTTAGTTTTGGAAATTCCAGTCCCTTCCCCAGCTTTTCAGTAAGTTTAACCCACATTCGAGGACAAATATTCCCATGGAGCAGATATTGTAATACCCCAAAAGTTTCTAAGACTAGACTCCAAACTAGAAATGTGATCAGCAAAAAAGGGGGAAATTTTTCACAGGACAACTCGTTGTACAAGTCGTGGTGAGAAGTGACCAGTTGTGGGAACTGTTAATGGTCAGAACCTGCAGGAAGAGTTCAGTAGCAATGAGTCAAGGTATGACTCGTGGGATCATGTAACGAGTCGTTGTTAGGTATCATGGGAAGCTGCTTGTATGTTAGGCCTAGAAGATACGACTCTTCCTGGCAAACAATGGATCAGACATTGGGAGCGAGGGTCTTCAGGATCTTCTTGATCCCCTTCTACATGCGGACAAGCATCTTGTCCCGATAATGTCACTTCCTCCTCTCCCGCTCCAAGTCCTCCCGGAGCTCTATGTAGGCTAAGCCAGGGCAACAATTTCCCCTTGAATCTCCCCTAGATCAGCAGCTGTTGTGCTAGAGGGCCTACTAGTGGAGGGCCTACTAGGGGAAGGAGGCTTGGGTAACCCTTCCAGTAGTTTCCGCATGGCGGCCATCTCGGCCTCTATTCACTCAAACTGTCCCGCGGGCCTAGAAATGTTGTCCCCACGATAACCCTCAACTGAGGTGGACTTCCTCTTATTTCTACCTCTCTGCGGAGCTCCTTTCACCCTCAGAGAGTCAAAAGGCTTGTCACAGCCCATGATGAGGTCCTTGGACTCCTAGTGCACTGTAGCCCGTTTGCAGAGCCTGGTAATAAGAGAAGGGAAGGGCAGGCCGGTGATGGGCTTAGTTGAGAAGTACCTTAACTCCTCTAGAATTTTAGCTCCCACATTCACCCTCACCCCACTCAATACACATGCCACCACCATAGCACGGGGATAGGTCACGTCCGTAATATTAGAGGATGGGGGGATCCTCTGAGACACCAAATTGAGCCACCTCCTGGCCTCCACAGTAAAATGGGTGCTCTGGATGCCCGTTCTAGTAATAACCCAATTTGTTGAGGCCCTCCACTCCTCTACCCCATGGTATCCACCAACCACTGCCCTTTTCCATCCACATCTCGGGCTTTCAGCTCCTCCTCTTTGGGGTTGGTCAGACGCAATGCCTCATTAATGGCAGCATAAGTGAGAAGAATTTGCCTGCCCCTGACATAGGCCACCGGCTCCCTGCGGTTACATACCACGGTTAGGAGGTTGGCATAGAACTTAGTAACCCAAGACTTGTTGACCCTACATGGGTCTTCCACTAATGGGCCCTATCCTATCTCCTGGAGAAGGGCATAAAACTCGGGCTCTTTCTCCTCCATGTCCTGCATGACGAACCCCTCTCGTGAAGTAGATCCTTAGTATCCTGCTCATTATGCCGGAATTGACACTAATCATTCAAGAAATGAATACATTCTTTAGTGTGAATGCTGCTTCTAGAGGAAGCCATAGTTACAAACATGCATTAATAATGAGCATTAGAGAATGAATGGAAGGACTAAGAAAAAGAAAGGCAAAGGAAATAGGATTTAAAATGGAGTCACTGCCTAGGTGAACCGATGCATTGGTCACGTGTCCGCTTTAACAAGTCTACCATAGCGTAGAAAGGTCCGCTGTAAAGATACCGATGCAGTGATCATAGTTCTGCTGCAGTGGACATCGTCTTTCCTAGACCTCCAAACCCCATCAATGGCAGTTGAAATTTCAACCTTTGAATCCTTCAAGTAAACTACAGATCGGGTAAGGGGAGAAGTTGTCCAAGCCCTAAGGACCATTATCCACCTCGATAGGGCACAGATTCAATCCTAAAAGCTCCAAAGAAGTCAAACCACCACCTTACCCAAGCCCCCTACCCCTCAAATATTTGACCCCACAATACACAGAGAACAATAGATATCACTTGAGAACGTAAATGCAAGCAACATGCTTCGACAATCTAGCCTATAATTTTGAAAAAGGAAACCACCCATATCGCCCCTATAACTACCTAAACGTGAGGAAAATAGGTAATCTATCGCCAGCATACACTAGCAAGTGAAGTAAAGAAGCAATAGGGAGAGAATTACCTGAAAAATAAGGAGAATCGCTCGGGAGAGTGAGAGGATTTGAGTAATGTTGAGTAAGAAAAAGTAGAGAATGAACTCAAATCATTCCTTCTGCCCCTTTTAATGATCTCGTGGTCCGCTGCCGCGGAACTGCTATAGCGGGAAACCACTCGCTGCAGCAGGTAGTTAAAACAGTGGTGGTTTGAATTCCACCATAGGTACTAACCATTTATAAAACAATCGCTCCGAGAAGTCTGATAAAAATCAAGAATACATGGGATACCCAAGCCAGAATTAAGAATTCAAAACACCTGAAGGAGGGGTAATTGCGTGATTTGATGCTCGAGCCTTAGTCAAGCCCAAATAAAGATTTATAGCTCAGAAAGAAATTAACAAGCCTATGAGGGAAAATTTATAACATAATGTAATAAAGGGATCCTGCAATAATTAGTCTGGGGACCAAGACACGAAAATTGATAAGTCTCAGTTTCGGAAGTTTATGACCAATTTTAGAATCAACCTGGGGTGGCTAAAAACCCCCCACCTCTATAATGTACTACCCTTTAGGGATGAATGAAAATTTTAATTGGTATCTGATGTAACGACCCACCCAGTCGTTATAACGACCCAACCAACCAAGAGCGGGTGAATTTAAATTTTTAAAAATTTGAAACGGAATCCCCAAGAAACAAAGGGCGCGAGATGAACAAGTTGAATTGGTTGGGTCACAATTGGGTGAACCTAAGCACGTGTCCTCCTGATCGGATGCTTCCTGCCATAGTGGAACAGCTGGAGCGGTAAATGGACTCGCGGCAACGAGTGACGCGGACCAGAATTTCACAATCCCATTTCATTTAGGATTTTAAAAACCTAGTCACTAAAAAGGGCTTAATAAAAATGTCTAAAAATAGAGAACAAACTTTCAGGAAAAAGATAAAAAGCTAAGGGATGAAGATTCATCCTCCATAGCTAGGATTTCCTGCAAGAACTCAAGAAATCGAGGCAAGCATACAGTTGAAAATGTCTCGATGATAGCTTATCGCCCAGGTAGGCTATAGTTTACTCACTTCGTGATTGACTTTGGTTAGATAATACATGCATAATGTTGATGTGCATCATGATTGATAGAATTAAATTTAGAATAAAGTATATTTGAATATTTAAAATCGGCAAGATTCTGAGGATGAAGGTGGCAGTGAAAGGGGGTGGTGATATCCCCCTAAGGTGAAAATCCCTAGGTGGAGTTTGAAATTAAAAAAAATGTCTATGTGTGAGGAGCTATATGAAAGTGAATTGAGCGTTTTGTAGAAGAATCATTTAGTATTGCTCTTAAATATATTTATTTAAAGGTATACAAGTATATCATCATTCCATCCCGAATTGGAATCTTGAATAGCTAGTCATATAAATCATGTTTATTAGATGCGGTAATTGAAAGCTTAGGGGTGGACCCTAGTTATTGATGGATGTGAGTTAAAACTCGTGAATTAAAAAAAAGGATTTTACATAAGGACTTGTGTGTTTATGAGTGATAATGTGTTGCTTGAATCTATGAATGTTTTTTGTAATGATGATTGCCGGTTAAAAACTAACTGCTGAATTAGACTAGATACGTTGCAGTCTCCCTTGTGGTGGATGATATAATAATGAGTTTTTCAATTTCAAAGAAAAGATTTGTGGAAGGAACTGAAAGAGGAACTGGCTGAAGTACTATCGAACAGTACCTCCTGTAGCAAGTGTGGAACCGCTGCAGCGAGACCTTTGTGGCGGTATTAATACTGCTGCAGCGGATCCTTATCTTGTGAGCCGGCCAGGTTGCAACTCTTCATGGGACTAAGGATATAATTGATGCTATAATTATCTGGGCATGTAATTGAGCTTGGAACTAGCATGTTGTTATAATTGCTGGTATGCAACTTTTGTTGTGTGTATATGGTGTTGATCATTGTGCTATGATGTGTGAAATTCATATGTATCTATGTGTTAAATTGATATGTCAACGATGAAAAAATGGGCAAGGAATGAAGAGGTACATCCTAAACAGCAGGTAAGTTACCAATATGTTGAGAAAAAGGCCTAGGGCCGAGATAAGACTGGAATAAATAAATGGTGAGATGAAGTCATGAGTAAGGACTTGGACATAAGAGGCTCGTGCTTGAGGTGAGCATCTGGGTGAGCAGTATGAGCGAGTACACAAACAGGTATGACTAAAATACCATATGGCTAGGTGTACGAATATGAGTACACAGATAGGTATGATAAAGGACTCATATGGCTAGGTGTATAGTACATGGATTTCTAGAGTCCCATTGCTGGTCATGACTGGAAGGGCAAGCATAAGACCCTATGGCATATGTGTAAAATGATGTGATGGAGGTGTGTGCCTTATATATCACCAATGGATGATGGAGAGAGAAAGATTGTGCGGATATGGATTAATTATATATACAGCTGCAGAGACAGAAAGGTACAGTTATACAAGTGTGATATAGCATATACCTATATGATTCGGGTTGAGATGAGAAATATGTGTGAAATACCGTATATGGCTACATGATTCAAGTATGATATATTATGGTATTTTTTATGGTATGGAGACTGATATGTGCATGTACTTTAATGTTTTGGGAAAATTGACTCCCTCGATATGTTTTGATAACTGTTGTGTGTACTTGAATTAGTTAATCTGTATTTGCGATTGAATGTTTTATTTTAATTGGGTTTATGGGTTACGGAAGGTAGCATGACGGGTTCAAATAAAAGATAACGAATTACTATAAGATAGCGAGTAGACTTTATTATTTAATGTACCTCACTAAGAAGGGTTGGAAAATCCTATGGCTAAATAACAAGGTTAATAGATGGTAAGAGAGGTAGCGATGCTACAAAAATTCTATAGCAGAAATAAACAGATTTGGATTAGGGAAAAATCAGTTATGACTGTTGTGGATGTTGCTACAGCAAACAAATAACCGCGGTAGTGGGACTGTTGTGGCGGTCTTAGTACTCGCTGGAGCGGAATAGTAAGGACGCAGATTGTAGATAAATTAAGGGCTAGAATGGTAGGGTCATTTCACGAACCTTGATGAGACTTAAGAAAAGATAGTATAGTATTAAAATTTATTGAGTAGTTGTAAAAGTGGAATAGTTATTGAATTTAGTAACATTTATTCTATATTTATTATTATATTATTGTGTTAACTAACCATAGTCGGTCGATGATGCCTACCAGTACGTATGGTGTATTGGTTCTACCTTGCTACACCTTTTTGGTGTAGGTTGTTGTAGGTTTGAAGTTCCTTGATTGACGTAGTGTACTCAGCATCAGCTTCCGTGTTCTTCTTCTCAAGCGAAGCTATGTCATTTATCCTGTCATGTATTCTATTGGCGCTCTTGTACCTGTCTAGACTAGAATCTGGGAGAGTCATAGTTTAGGAATCTTGTATAGTTATTTCAAGTTATTATTGATTTGTGTAAATTAATGAAAAATTCTTGGGTATTGATTGTAATATTCTGCAAGGGTTCTCCTATCGAGTAGAGTCAATGTATATGCCCGCTGACTACTTATTTAGGATCGTGGCACTTCCTCCTGCAGCCTGATCTTCTGCATGACTGAAGGACTCCCAGGACATTTGTAGGCGTTTTTCATTCTATTGATTCTACATTGTGCTATAGAGTTTGAAATCCTTTTAGGATCATTCTAATACATTCATTTATCGTGCCTCACAGATATAGCATTGACATATGTTGGAGCTACTAACAGCTCTAATACCGGCACTTTTGATGCAATATTGAGTGGGAATGCAACTATTGACCCTACTACTATGGTTGCAAATAGCGAGGAGGAAGTTGGTACTGAAAATCATGTGCCTCCACAAGCTCTACCTATTCTTGCCAGCGTTGGTGCCAATATTGGGTCTATGCAAAGGGTCATTCAGATGTTTACTGCCTTGATAGCAGCTCAGCATCAGCATGCAGGTCTTGGAACTACATCTGTAGCTAGTGGGGGAAGGCTTAAGAACTTTTTGAGCTTGAACCCACCAACATTTTATGGTTCATGCATAAAGAATGACCCACAATACTTTATAGATGAGAATTTTAAGTCCCTTTGGGCTATGGGTGTTAATTGTTCTGAAGCAATTGAATTTATTGCATATCGGTTGAAAAATAGAGCTTATGCTTGGTTTGAGGTGTGGGAGAGCGAGCGTTCCTCTACTGCTTCTACTTCCATGTTGGCGGAATTTAAAAAGGCGTTCATGGATAGGTTTCTTTTGAGGTAGCACGATTTGCACTGGCTACAAAGTTTGAACAATTAGAGCAAGACACGATGATTGTTCGCAGGTATTGCCTACAGTTCACTCGCCTAGCTCGGTATACTACATATATGATTTCTACTAAGAGGTAGAAGTTGAGGAGATTTTTTCATGGTTTGAGACCATATATTAAGTTTGTGTGTGATGTTTCTGCTATATCTCCTACTTGCACATTTGCATCATTGGTAGGTTTTGCTGAGGAGCAAGAAGAATGTAAAGATCAAGGCAGATTAGAGAGGGAGAATATTAAGTAGACTCGATCCACATAAGGTTACATTAGTGCTCATAATGGAAGGCAATGGGGAGGGTTTTCTACACCAACACAGTCTATTGTTCAATCTGACATATAAGGGAAGAATTTTAACAAGTAGTATAGGCCTTATCAGAATGCTAATTAGAGGCCTTATCAATCTAATAACCTCGATACTGGTGTCTGTCATCATTGTGGAATTAAGGGACACATCAAGATGGACTGTAGAAGACTTCAGATAGAGTTGTCTAACTCATTTGGCTAGAGGAACAATGCTCCAGCACCTGCTACTGCTAAGGAAGTTGCTGCTAGGAATAAGAATGATGTCCCTAATGCTTTTAGTAATGATGCTACAAATACTGGGAATGGGGGTCAAGCTTGGCTTTATTGTCTAGCTCGCAGGAAGATAGCTGAGGCTTTTATGCTATAGTTACAGATATCCTTACCATTTGCACTTATAATGCATAATTATTTATTGATCCTGGATAAAATTTATCGTATGTGACTCCGTATTTTGCTCTTGATTTAAGGTGGAGCCTCAACTTTTGATAGAATCTTTTGTCTATTAATACACATGTTGGTGTTCCGTTATTACTTCTAGAGTTTATAAAAGTTTCATAATCATGGTAAAAGGGCGTGAGACCACCGTTGAAGTATTTGAATTAAAGATGGTGGAATTTAATGTGATCATGGGAATGGATTAGCTTTCTGCTTGTTATGCAAGTGTGAATTGCTGATCCAAAATGGTACAATTTGAGTTCCCTGATGAACTTGTTCTATAATGGAAGGGTGATATCGCTAATCCTAGAGGTTAGTTTATTTCTTATCTTCAGGGTGTGTATATCACCTAGTTGCTATGAATGATACTCAAGTTGTAGTACCTAAATTTGATTCAGTTTCCATAGCTAATAAGTTTTCGCAAGTGTTTCCCTAGGAACTCCGGGTATTCTGCCGAATAAAGTTATTCATACTGGGATCGATGTTATTCCTAATACTCAATCAATCTCTATGCCGCCCTATCATATGGCTCCTGCTGAGTTGAGGAAATTGAAAGAATAGTTGAAGGATTTTCTAGATAAGGAATTTATTCAACCAACTACTTTACCTTGGGGTGCTTCAGTTTTATTTGTCCGAAAAAGGATAGGTTGCTCAAAATGTGTATAGACTACCGTTACCTTAATAAAGTGACCATAAAAAAATAAATATTATTTGCTAATAATTAATGATTTATTTGATCAACTTAAAGGAGCTAATTTATTTTCTAAAATTGACCAAAGCTCGGGGTATCTCAACTGAAGATAAAAGAGCAAGATATTTTAAAAATAGCTTTTCGTACCCGCAATGGTCATTTTGAATTTTTGGTGATGTCTTTTAGCTTGACTAATGCACCAGTTGCATTTATGGACTTGATGAATCGCACTTTCAAGTCTTCCTTGATCGGTTCATTATTATATTTATGGACTTGATGAATCGCACTTTCAATCCTTTTCTTGATCAGTTCATTATTATGTTCATTGATGATATTTTTTTACCCAAAAAGTCGCAAAGAGAATATGAATCACTTGAGAACAGCTTTTATAAACACTTAAGGAGAACGACCTTTATACAAAATTCTCTAAGTATGAAATTTGGCTTAAATCTGTGGCATTTTTAAGTCATGTGGAATCTAGTGATGGTATCAAAGTTGATCCTCAGAAGATTGAAGCAGTTAAGGACAAGCCTAGGCCCATGAGTTCGACAGATATTTGTACCTTCTTAGGTATGATTTGTTTTTATCGGAAGTTCATAGAAGGATTTTCATCCATAGCTACACCATTCACTAAATTGATTCAAAAAAACTCTAAACTTCAATGGTTCGAGGCATCTAAAAAGAGTTTTCAAGAGCTAAAGGTAAGATTGACTTCAGCTCCTATTTGGAATCTACCTTTGGGATCTGGTGGTTATGTGGTGTATTGTGATGCTTCTAGAGTTTGATTGGGTTAGGTGCTGATGCAAAAGGGTAAAATAATTGCTTATGCTTCACACCAGTTGGAGAAGCATGAGAAGAATTATCCAACTCATGATTTGGAGTTAGCTTCTATAGTATTTGCACTAAAAATTTGGCGTCACATTTGTATGGTGAGCGTTGTGATGTGTTCATTGATCACATGATCTTGCAATATATTTTAAGCAGCAAAAGTTGAATCTCAGACAAAGAAGGTGGCTAGAGTTGTTAAAAGATTATGACTTGAATATTTTGTATCATCCTGATACGGCTAATATTGTTGCTGGCACTTCAAGTCGTAAGTCTATGGGTACCTTATCATATCTCCAACCCCATAAAATGTCAATGGGCAATGAGATTCAAAGACTTGCTAGTCTTGGAATTCGGTTGGATGAAACTAATGATACTGAGTTGGTTGGAATCACTCAATCATGATCAGATTCATGGAGAGAATCAAGTCAAAATAATATGAAAATGAACTCTTAATAAATCTAACAAATGGAGTGTGAAATGGTGAATACACTTTTTTTACAATTGACACTGTCGATAATGTTTTGAGATTTCAACGTCGCTTATGTATTCCAGATGTCAATAGTCTTCGACAAGAATTGATGGTGGAATCTCATAACTCCAAATATTATGTGCATTTAGGATCCACTAAGTATAGATGTTTGAAACAACATTTATGTTAAAGTTTGAAACAAGAACTAATGGTGGAATCTCAAGGACATGTTGAGAACGTGTGTGATTGATTGGAGGTAATTGGGATGAACATTTGCCTCTTGTCGAATTCACATACAACAACAGTTATCAGGCGAGCATCCAAATGGCTCCTTATCAAGTTCCTTTTAAACAACATTGTAGATCTCCAATTGATTGTTTTGAAACAACAGAGGTAGAATTATTGAGTCCTTACTCATTTTATGAAGCTATCAAGAAAGTGAACCTTATTGTGAGTCGACTCAAAGCAGCTCAACATGAGATATCGCGAGCTAGAAATTATTGTGGGTGAACAAGTATTTTTAAAAGTTTCACCTATGATGGGTTTCATGTGTATTGGTAAGGAAGGACAATCTTAGCCCTCGATTTATTGGTCCCTATGAAATTGTAAAGAAGGTTGAGAAGGTGACCTTTGAGTTGAAATTATCATTGGAGATATCTATGGCGCATCCCGTCTTTCATGTGTCTATGTTGAAGTTGTATAAACTTAGATCATCACATATATTTTCCCATGAGGAAATTAAAATAAAAAATAAGGGGTTGTCTTATGAAGAGGAACCTATGCAAATCCTAAATCGTCAAGTTAGAAGGCTAAGAACCAAAGATATAGCTATTAAAGTGTTATGACGAAATCATGACACTGAGGAAGAAACTTGGGAAGTGGAGGAAGACATGAACAAGAGATATCCTCACTTATTCCCCATTTCAGGTATGAGTTAAACCCTTTAGTTATTGCATTCTTTGCAAATATTGATTGGAGATATGAAATTTCTTATCATGTGTTATGAGTTGGTAATTTTGATTGTTAAAGCCCTGTAAGGGCCATGTTATTGATTTTTGTGTTTTTAATTAAGTTTCAAATGTTGAGATTTGTTCTATTTACAAAACTAACTTTGGCAAAATATTTGCAAATTTGAAAAGCTAGATAAGGTTCTAGGCTATGATCCATATTCAAGGATGAATGTTCCCAAAGGGAGAAATAATGTGCATCTTGTGTTTCTGTATTAGGTTTGAAATCATTAAATGTTTTTGGTTAATATAGATGGTATAATAAATATTTTATATTAACCATAAATTATTTTTTAAAATTGATTTGGGATATAAAGGTTTTTCTAAGGCCGGGAAAAGTTGAAAAGTGCAAGAAAAATTAGAAAATTTCAATTGAATTTGTATAAGGTCTTCATTCAAGAGCGTGAAATTCCTAATTGGTTGGGTGTCTTAAAGAAGTTTTTCATGAAATTTGTATCTCTTTGAAAATATCTTTCTAACCATATAAAGATAACACTAATCTGAGTTGTGAGCAAAGAGTTATGGATGATTTACTAAATGTTGTTTGGATAGTCGTAAACCTGATATATGACTCATATACCAAATATATGATCATATATTAGACCTTTAGTGGGAATACAAAATACCAAATCATTCAAATCAACTTTTATATCTGATGTACAGACCGCATGCTAAATGTACGGCCTGTATGTGGTGGCACACATTACATGCAGACAATATATCATATATATGGATCATAAGTTATCTATATATTAGATGTATATTCTATATATACTAGTGTATATATGAAGAATTTATGCCTCCAAAGTTGACATACGGATCGTAGGTCAAAATTACGGCTTGTATGTGACGTGCGCAAGTCAAAAATTTATATATACCTATTTTGTCAAATTTTTCATTTCATTTCATTTTTGACCGGCTTTTGAGAGAGAAAACACCCTCAAAAGTTCCTATAATCATCTAAGGTGAGATCCTACTCAATTTTCATAATTGTTATATAAATTAACAAGGATTAACACTAGAATCTTCATCTTAATCCTTAGATTTTGAGAATCGAATTCAAGAGTGATTGAAGAAAATTTTTCAGGAATCTTCCCGAGGTAAGTCGCTTGATCAATTATTGTAAAAATAGGATTAATTGGAGTTTATGTAGCCTACTAAAAGGCGTTATTAATAATGGATAATCTTTGAGTTGGTCATAAACATGAATCTTTCCCTAAAACCCTAATTTTTTAAAAAGGAAGGAAATTCATGAGATTTGATCAAAGTTCTAAACTTTATCATCAAAGTTGATTGTAGAGTCATTATTAGACTTTTTTTAACACGTTTAAAATAGATTTTAGCAAACTTTGAGGTACATCTCTTTTTAAATATTTTGACTACAAAGATATTTTGAATAGGACTTTTTACGTGTGCAGGACAAGGTCACATTGAGTCTTCGTATTATTATTTATATTATCATATATATATATATATATAGACACACACACGCATACATATATGTATAATGAAAATATAGTTTTGCTTATGATTGAGTTCTTTTTTAATTGCATTTAAAGGAATAATTTTTTATATGTTTCTGCTCTATCACTAAGCTATTGATTTGACACATAATTTAATGATTTAAACATGATTCCTAAATTTGAGCAATGGTTTTTATATACCTCTATTACTGAGATGATAATTTTGAAAGATTTTTGATAAACATGCTATTATTGGTGTTTGGGTCTGTACGTCACGACCCAAATGGGAGAGTCGTGAGGGGACCTGCATTGACTCTAACTCGATAAGAGAACTCTTTTTTAATACAACAAAATAAACATTTACAATTCTTATTAATTTGCACCAACCAACATTTTTCTCGAAATATCAATAGAAATGCTCCCTAAAACCTTGATTCCCCCAAGAATCTAGTCTAGACATGTACAAGAGTTCTATATTGAATACTGACAATTAAAAGATACAGCTTCACCGGCGGATGACATGCAGGAGCTGATGCTGAGTATCGCCTCATCGATCATGAAATTTCAAACCTACCACAACCTACACCCAAAAAGGTTTAGCAAGGTAGTATCAGTACACCACACGTACTAGTAGGTATCATCGGCCAACTAAGATTAGTTCACACAATAGTATATAATCAACATGCAATCGATTAATCAATTCTAACAATAATTCCGACTTATAATTATATCCTATTAAGTTCATCAATCAATTCATTAATTCATATAACTTAAACAATATTCATATACCTTTTCCTCAAGACTCTAGCCATCAACCACAAACCTCTATCCTGTTTTCTCATCTTTCTGCAGTGGACACTTACCCGCTACAGCGATCTCGCGATAGCGGCAGTTCGTTTGCGGCAGCAATGACCTATTATGATAGTAGCTCTGTTTCACTGAATTTTTTCCCCTTTTCATCCCACAAATTGACTCTAAGACCAAACCCTATTCATTCCTACACCAATTACTATTAACTATTTGTTCCTGACATTAAAGACTTATTTGTTGACTCCACACCACTAACTAACCCTTTTCAATTCTTTTCCTACTTATTTAATTATTTCCCGATATTATACCTATATTGGCTATCTCCTAGTTAGTCACTACTATCATTAAATCAGTCATGTTATCTTTTACAACTTCCACTCTACATTCCATAGCGAAACTTCCTTATACCTGCTCTAATAACCCACATCTAGTTCAACTAATCTAATTTAGATCCTGCACAATCGGGCGTTCCCTCACAACTCATAGTGACCATATTAAGCAACCATTCAACCACAACATCAAATAATAAACTCAAATACTTAATAAGAAAAACATCAAACCATGCCATTGGGGTTACGTCCTCCAAAAATAAGGGTACAGGCATATACCTACACTTCCACAATTCCATACTATGCAATTCAATACCAAAACTACATCATGCAATACTATACCCGCAGTATAGTGTTATATCTCACCTCATCATGTATCATCTCATCATTGTTTCTCTTGCATCCTTTCCAAGTCGTATCAGTGTATCATGTATTACGACTGTAGTCTGTTGTCTGACACTCATATACATACCTTCCTAATCTTTGTTTAATAGTTAAATCATCAATGATGTGCTGAGCACACGCTTCAGTCACACCACTATAACACATGTCAAAGGGTCTTATTTCTACCCTTCCAATCATGACCTGCAAGGGACTCTAGAAATTCATATACTATACACCCAGCTGTATGGACATCTCATCATACCTGTCTGTGTACTCATATTTGTACACCCAGTCATATGAACATTGAGTTATACCTGTCTATGTACTCATTCCAAACTGATTGCTCGGATGCTCGCCTCGAGAATGAGCCATTCATATTCAAGTACTCACACACATGCTTGATCGTACCAGTCCGCTCGTCCGGATACTCACCTCGGCTACGAGCCTCTCATTTGATAATAATGATGTCTCATTCTTATTTCTCAACCTGTTCCCTCATTCCCTTAATTGGTTACCACAGATTTCACCCATAATTTCAGGAATAGTATATCATTGTTCCATTCACTTAACAAAATACATTCAACAACGAGAATCAATCAATACAATTTATAACACCATCATTGTTCGAAGACTATTTCATAAAATTAATTATTCATTGTTTCACCCTATTCATAGAATCATGCAAAGAGCGGTGAAAACTGGCTTGCTCAGTAGGTTAGGCCTTACGACAGTGGGGTTAGTGTTGTGGTGAAGGTCGGCGATTATAGTTCAACTGCAGCGGTACTTCACAGGAAGTACTTCGACCAAACCTTCCCCCTTCGATTTACCTCATCACAGGTCCTTTGCAGTCTACTCATCTACTAATTAAATGTATACTAATCAAAATCTATTGTCAAATTACCCTTCTTTCACATAGAGTGACAATTAATTCAGCACATAATGCAATAATTAGAAACATATAACCATCACAAGTGAACTATTGACTCATTAACTAACATGAACGCATGAACCATCCTAACTCCTACATCCATGACCATGCTCTAGTCACCTTATTCGGGATATACCTTAGAAATAGTCCTTAACACTTTTCACCTAATACGGAAATCCAATTTTCTAGGCTCAAGAATATTCGTACTCACGTGATTGAATAATACGACAACTCTATCACTTCTTACTTATGTTTTCCCTATTGCTCCCCTCTCATCCTAATTACTAACTAGGATTTGACTAGTTGTGATTAGCATGATAACTTTCATTTTACTCACCAACGACACATCAATCATACACACATATATGTATTGCTAATCAAAGTCTAACATAAAGGTAAGCCATAGCCTACCTACGGCCCAATCTACCGTCAAAAAAATCACAGACTGAGTGCTTGTCCCGAGTTTTAGGTTCTTGTAGGAAATTATCATAGCAGGTGGTGAAGTTCTTTCCCTCTCTAGCCTCCTTACTTTATTTCCTTGTTACAGATTCTAATTTTCGTTTTTGGGCAATTTTATCCACCAAGCCTTATGGAAATAGATTTTTAAATCCCAACCTAGATAGAATTACGGGGTTCTGATTTGCGGTGCAGCGAGGGGTCTTCCGCTGCAGCAGTCTCATTGCAGTGAAATTAGCCCGTCGTAGTGGACCTACGCCTGAGCCCACCTGATTTTAACTTAGCCCATTCTAAATTGTCAGTCACATAATCCCTTAATCCAAGGACATAATGCAGATTTGCAAAATTTTAAATTTTTTCACGTTTATGTTGTCAAGGTGCTATAACAGTCGGAAGGGTCGTTACACTGTATGGGCAAGCTGTGCTATTTCATATGACAAATAGCCATTATGGATCCTAACAAAATAAGTTATTGTGTCAGTCTAGAAGACTACTGACCTTCGAGGGACGATATTCCCCTAATGAAACAAATTGCTATGAAGATTCAGAGGAATATTGACCTCCAAGGAACGATATTTTTGGTGAAACACTTTGAGAATGGGATCCTACTTACTGCTCTCTTATTTTCTTCTTTTTGATTTTCCCCTGAGTTGGCATATGTTTACTTTTTGATTTTCT
Organism: Datura wrightii; assembly: GCA_035772735.1. Lineage (NCBI taxonomy): Eukaryota > Viridiplantae > Streptophyta > Magnoliopsida > Solanales > Solanaceae > Datura > Datura wrightii. The sequence goes on along the minus strand of JASDFA010000001.1, from coordinate 169,385,480 downwards.
CTCTACTGGCGAAATAATGAAATTTTTATTGATTTTGGACTTGAACTATCTAACATGATTTTTGAACAAAATAACTTGAGTTTATTAAATTTTCATCACTTGACGATTTTGCTAAGTTTTATCATTTACTCTATCATTGGATTTGAATTATTTTATTGCAACTATTTTATACTAATTATCATGATTATTTTTATTATATGAACTCTTGCCACAAAGACATTCACTAAGTACCCAATACTCAAGTATACCATCATTATTTTTGGTGGTGTATTAGGTAATGAGGAGAAGTAGATTTCAGCTTTATTACTTAAGGGGGACTTGCTATTCATCAGACTTTCAGTGAGCCCACATTCTTATTCATGGGTGTCATTAGCTATTTTACTTGCTTTATTAGATTTTTGAGTTGTGTCTCGGGTTAGTTATTCTTTTCTTACAGGCTCCATAGATACATATTGTGTCATGCGAGTTACTTGAGTTATTGCTTGACTCGTCGGGGTACATTATTATATTTAGCTGCTAGATAAATATTCACATTATTGATATTAATCTTTACTTTATTTAATTAATCATCTTAATTGATATACACATAATTGATTAACTAATAATAACGGTGCAACTGCATGAATTATTATATCGATAAGGTGCTTCTGATGTGATTTTGTAGCATCGAATGCCTGTTGCACCAAGATTAAATTTGGGACATGATAAATTGAGATAGTTGAGAACAATCCACCACTAACAGAACTTGTAGTAGAGCTATCAAGTCGTTTATGGGATGAACATTCAGTTGTTTGGAACAAAACATGATTGGAATACGAACCACAATAGATGTTATAGTGGCCAACCTAAATGTAAATCATATGATCTAACCATGCAAAATCAGAAGACTCGGAAGAGAGTGATGGAATGGTTGCGCGCCATTAGTTTTGATTCACAGGTGAATCCCACCATTGTTTCAGATATAGATTGAAGGACCTCGTGAATTAAATATTGAAACTTCTATTGAGAAAAAAATGCAAGACATATTTCTTGAAAGAGCCATTAATATTTTTGAGGACATCACATTTATATTTTATCGTATCCAAGAGGAAAAGATTGTCAGAGGAAGATAATTGTATGATTTATCAAGTTAGTAAACCTTAACTTACCTCAAAAATTCCTTTTGAGCAAACATAAACTTCAATTCAAGCAATCACCATGTGAGAAGGTGTTCCAGCCTAGCCTGGTTACGACAATTTATGCACCCTCAATTTTACCAATCTGATCCCTATGCTTGAATTTAAAAAAAAAAGTTCAACTTTAACTTTTGGCTTAAACCGTCACATCCTCCATCTTGTTCAAAAACTTAAAACTCTCATTTCTTGATTAATAACCCAATGCTCAAGCTTAATCAAACAATTTTAAATTCTTTACAACCATTAAGCAATTCATCAAAATCAAATATATCATTATCCATCGTTCTCTCATTCAAGAATCAGTAAGCGAATAATATTTTTTATATCCAAACACATCCCATAAGCATATTTAATTATCACTCTTAGGTTTACCTCTTTCCGAAGAAAATTCTAGTTCTGAATAAATGGGGGTTCTTGATAGATTTTGAAATTTTTTTAATCAATTTTCATGTCAAATTAATCTTGTAGTATAGTTAAGTCAAATTATTTTTTGGAACTTTCCTTGGCTTGTAGTAGAGCTGACAAGCTTCAAATCGCCAATTTCAAGTTCACAAACCTATCCCCTTTCTCAAAAATCATTTTTTTTTCTTGAAATTGCTTCTTATATGGTCCTTGAAGTCTTTCATGATGGTTGTGCATCGCATGAATCATTTATAACACAAAATACTGTAAAATTATCAAATTATGTGTAATGATGACTTTCTGGCCCCACATGATGATGTGTTTATGAAACAGCCCCAAGGTTTTGTAAACTCGCAAAGTAATCCATATGTGTCTCCTAAAAATGTTACATTCTTTTTTTTTTCCATGAACTTAGTAAGAGCTCATCTATTAATTTATTAAGAACGCTGATATGTCCAAAGAAGCTTACAATATTATTAACTATTCAATTTGGGAATATTCTTTTCCAAGAAAAATCGTGCAATAAATAAATGACAATCTTAGCCAAGTTATGAGCAACAAGATTAAAGTTTCTAGGAATATATAAAAACACAACATGATCTAGATATGAAGACATGTTCTAAATATCTTCACATGATAAATCCATGTCCCAAATAGCCTTCATGTTTTTTTCAATATATCTACTACATTTTTTGCATCTAACAGGATATAAAGTTTCCTCCATCCATTTAGTATCACTTTTTCTACAGCTCTTCCAATTGCAAATACTTCAACAATCATAAACTTTCCAACAAACTGAATCTGAAATCCATGAGCTTGAGCAAAACACCATTGCTATCCATAGCAACTAAATCAATACTTGCTTTCTTTGGTTTAGCTTGTAGCCCTACATCAACAAATAAACAGATTCCATCTTCGGACACTATTAGTTGGCATTCATAATTTTCAGGTAAATTACCATTTGAGGAATCAACAAATATTATTTCAAGACATTTATTATACTCAAATAAAGATATTGCTGCAATATCTGAAGCATTAGTTAAGTCACTACTAAAATACTATGCATTTTTAGACTTTCATATATGCCACATTATCATTATTGTCAAATTAAGAACACTAGTAGAATTAGAACACTGTTTTGCCATAGTATTCTTATCATTTCATCACAAGGAGAAGTCAGTAATTTTGTCAAGATAGTTCCAATTAATAGGGCTCATTTTTTAAATTATTTGAAAATCATGACACATAAAAAGCATGTGTTTTACAATTTCATTTTTTAATTCACATCTCTTATAAACACGACTCATATTAGATATTCGTTTACTAATAAGATTATTTACTGATATGGTATTAAACACGCACCTTCTTAGAAAATATGTATATTTTTCTTTCAGTTTCATTGTCCATAGAAAATTCCAAAAAACTTTTTTTAAAAAATATGACTACCAGATTGAACAATATTACCAATACATTCGTCAAGCTCATTGTACTTTGGTAATGGAGCTAAGGTCCTTTACGATCTCATGAGGTTTTCTAAATACAAATTCTCACTCGGATGCTTCCCAATTTATTATTTCCTTCATTCTCTTTTAGTTGTCATGTATATTAAAAATAGCTATTTCAAAATATTTATCAATTTAAAAAATCAAGAGAAACTTTTTTATTTTTTTATTCAATTTTACCTTTAACATTAATTATTTCATAATTAAAATGCACATAAATAGATAAAAATTAAAAAATTAATAAGGGATATATTAGTCAAATTATACTCCTAATTAATTTTTTTAAAGATTGTGCAAAATCTTATCCTGTCAACAAAAAGGCTACGGAGTCAATATCATTATGGTTGGTATGACAAAATTAGCCCATGAAAATATGATTCGCTTAATCTATTTAAATTGAGGTTAGTCACTGACCGCTCATTTATTAACTCAGTGTCACGATTCTGGTGGCCGTGATTGGCACCCACACTAACCCCCTGGTGGGCGAACCATCAAAACCTGATAACAATCCCTAAGTGACCCCAAAAATAAGACATTCATGAAGAAATCAACTGTTATGCTCGTAAAACAACTTCGAATCAATATACTGTGTAAACCAAAACTAATAAAACAAATTTCCAAAACCTTATTTTCATTGCACCATGCATTTGTTTTACAAAGCTAAGGAAACTAACAACTCAAAATGAAACAAAGTTTTCAAATGTCTGAATGAAAGACATCTGCAACGGGGGAGTGAACTATGTCCTCAGCTGCTCACCTTCTTAATCTTCGAAAACTGCTGCTCTACAGGTGAGGGCATGAAGAACTGTCTGGATTGAACTCTGCACTCAGAAAAGAATGTAAGGATAGGATCAGTACATAACATAATACTGGTAGGCATCATCGTCGGACCCTAATTAATAATATGTATACCGAGTAATAATAATATATGACCAGTCTACAGCATTTAAGGAAGTACAAAATAATTCAGACACACTAGTTCTACATAGGAGACAGTCGGTCTGCTTACTGAATTGGGTCATTTTCGTTGTAGCGATTGCTTGACCGCTGTGGCGGTCTCGCTGCAGCGGAAATGGTTTCGCTGCAGTGGCACTGCTTAAGCAATAGCTCGACATACTGCACTCTTCTCAGTTCATCCATCCAACAGTTCAACAGTTCATCAAATCAATAGCTTAGCATTTTACATACTCCATAAATCCATCAGACACATACAATTAAACAACAATTATATCAGCTATTAAGATCTACAAGTCCACAGTTAATCATAGCAACAACTACTCAATAGTTACACACGGTGACAAAGTCACACTTAGCACTAAACATATTCTTCGTTATCAACTCACATCATATCAATGATACTTTGCATATTCTCTTACCATGTTCCTCATCCAACATCATGAATATAAATAAAATCACAAAACAACACACAAATGACAAAATCGAGGGTAACATGATTGGCACACGCCTCCGCCATCTCCCCTTAACACTCAACCATATGAATCATATACACACATGCCAGAGGGTCTTATTTTTGCCCATCCAGACATGACCTATAGGGGACTCTAGAAATTCATTTACTGTGCTGGCGTGGCACCCGCTCCCATTCATATGCTCGTCTGGATGCTCCCTTCAAGTACTAGCCAGTTGATAATTATATTTTCTCGCTCGGATGCTCCCCTTGGGCTCGAGCGTCTCAATTCAGGATACAATCACTATCCTATTCATTCTCAATTTTTGTAAAACAATAAGTATACAAGTCGTACACATTCACATGTGCCCTAATTTTTTATTCTCCATTCACTCTTCATGACAAGCAGTTCACTTCACAATTTCACATAAACTTAACATTATATTAATTATTACTTTCTATCAACATGGTAATTATACTCATTCGCAAGACAAACTCATAACAAGGGATATCCAAATACAAATCACATAATATTTTTACCTAAGCATACAAGTCATTAAGAAGGGTCTAACCCTCCAACCATAACCTACCTTCATTACTTGAAGTTATCGACTTCGCTACTCTGCAGGAACTTTGCCCTTCCTCAATACTTTGGTTTGTTCGAAATCTACACACATATAGTAATTAATCAATCACTCCTCAAGATAAGGCCTAATTAGATCAAACCCCTCTCTTTTCAGGGCAATTTAATAGGAAACCCTTCCCTTTCACCTAGTTCTAGGTCCCTACCTTGTCTAACCCGTAAATATTAACAAGAGGAAACTTAGAAAGTAATCATAACCCAAAATTCAATAATCAAAACCTCCCACTACTCCCCCATAATTCAGCCTAGTTCATCAACCTAGGGTTCTCTAGTTTAGATTTTCACCATTAATGGGTCCCCCTTAAGCTTCTACGATAAACAATATCCATCAAAGGAGCTAGTGGACAAGAAACTTACCTTTTCACCACTGCTTTCTTCTCTGGGAAAGAAATTGCTTTCAACCTTGCTCTTTCATGTTTTGGAAATAATGGGACTTAATTCCAGAAATCCCACTTAAACCCTTTTGCTAATTTTCGTTTTCTGCTGCAGCGGTCACATTTCCACTACAGCGGACCTACTATAGCGGCTATATGTCATTGCAGTGGTTCCAGTGGTTACTCCCCAATTTCGCCATGGAAGGACTCCGACCGCTACCATGGTCTCGCTGCAGCGGTCCCCCGAACTAGTAGCTACCTGAAAATGCGTAATTCCATACTTAGTTTATTTCACAACCTTCCTATCTCTCCCTTAGTTTGTTTTTCGTGTTCTATACCCTTAACCATTCCATAACGATGTTCGAATTGTTACATTAGATACCAATTAAAATATTGTTCGTCCTCAAACGGTCTATACAAAAGTAGGAAGGATACGTATTAGATTCTATGAACAATTGGGGATACTTGACTCGCATATTAGCCTCGGTCTCCCAAGTGGCTTCCTCAACCGGACGATTCTTCCACTGGTTCTTTACTGTCGGAATCTCCTTGGTCCTCAGCTTTCAAACCTCTATGGCCAATATCGCTACAGGCTCCTCCTCAAATGATAGATTCTCATCTAGCAGCACAGAGTCCCACTTGATGATATATGTTCCATCCCCATGGTACTTTTTCATCCATAGACACATAAAATGTCGGATGCACTCTGGACAATCCTGGTGGCAATGTCAGCTCATAAGCCACTTTCCCTACACGCCGGAGTATTTCAAACGACCCAATATACCTTGGGCTGAGCTTGCCCCACTTTTTGAACCTCATCACCCCCTTCATAAGGGACACCTTGAGCAACACTTTCTCCCTTTCCATGAATTCCATGTCCCTGACTTTCTTATCTGCGTATTGCTTCTGCCTCCTCTGAGTAGCTACTAGACGGTCATGAATTATTTGAACCTTTTCTAAGGACTCCTTAACGAATCAGTCCCCCAAAGACTTACCTCAAATGCATCAAACCACCTAATTGGAGACCTGTACTTTCTCTCGTATAAGGCTTCAAATAGTGTCATGCCAATGCTCGAGTGGTAGCTATTGTTATAAGCGAACTCTGCCAAGGGAAAGAATTTGTCCCAATGGCCCCCAAAGTCTATCACACACACCTAGAGCATGTCCCCCAACACCTGAATAGACCATTTCTATTGTCTGTTTTTCTGAGAATGAAAGGCTATGCTCAAGTCCAACCTCGTACCCAACTCGGCCTGTAAGGTCCTCCAGTAATAGGAAGTAAACTGAGTGCCCCTGTCTGATATGATTGAAACAGGCACCCCATGAAACCGAATTACCTCCTTCACGTATAGCTTGGCTAGTTTCTCAGTGTTGTTAGTCACTTGGACCGGCAAGAAATGAGAAGACTTGTTCAATCTGTCCACTATGACCCAATTGAATCGAATTTTTCCAAAGTCTTGTGAAGACCAACCATGAAGTCCATAGTTATCCTCTCCCATCTTCACGTGGGGATAGTCACTCACTAAAGTACTCCTCCAGGCTTTTGGTTCTTGTACTTCACCTGTTGATAATTAAAACACTGAGAAACGTAGTCCACAATGTCCCTCTTCATCCTGCCCCACCAATAGTGTTGTTTTAGATCATGGTACATCTTGGTGACTCCAGGGTGAATGGAGTACCTCGAGTTATGAGTTTCTTCCAAGAGAGTTTTAATTACCTCACCAACTTGAGGCCTCCCCTTTATTCTCAAGACCTCTTCATCATATAACACTGCTTTCTTGGCTTCTCCCCGCAGAACTTTATCCCTGATCTTACCCAGCTTTTCATCTTCAAACTGCCTGATTTTGATTTCCTCTAGTAGTGAGGATTTAGCCTCCAGGTTGGCTAGTATTCCACCGGTTTTGGTCAGCGACAACCTCACCAAGTTGATGCCAAAGTCTGGACTTCCCTGGCCATCAGTCGCTGAGTAGCTTCCAAGCAAGTTAAACTGCCCATGCTCATAGTCTTCCTACTTAATGCGTCTGCCACCACATTGGCCTTTCCTGGATGGTACAAGATGGTGATATCGTAATCCTTAAGTATCGCTACCCATCTCTTCTACCTCAAATTGAGATATTTCTGGGAGAATACATACTGTAAGATGCGATGATCCGTGAACACCTCACATCGAGCTCTATAAGATAGTGCCTCTAAATTTTTAGTGCAACCACCACCGCTGCTAGCTTCAGATCGTGCGCAAGGTAATTCTTTTCATGCACCTTCAACTATCTCAAGGCATATGCAATAACCTGTTCTTGGTGCATCAACACAGCACCGAACCCAGACCGTGAGGCATCACAATAAACAACAAAGTCTTTACCTTCCACGGGTAACACCAGAATAGGTGTTGTGGTTAGCAGAGTCTTGAGTTTCTGAAAGCTTGCTTCATATTCCTCTTACCACTGGAAGGGTACATCCTTTTGTGTCAACTTGGTCAATGTCGAAGCGATGGAGGCGATTCCCTTCACGAACCGACGGTATTAACTGGCCAGCCCAACAAAACTCCAGATTTCTGTCACATTAGTTGGCCTTGCGCAGTTTCTGACTGCCTCCACCTTCTGTGGATCAACTTAGATTCCCTCCTTTGAAACCACATGCCCAAGAAAGGACACTGATTCCAACCAGAACTCGCACTTGGTGAACTTAACATACAACTGCTTCTCCTTCAGTAATCCCAGCACAATCCTTAAATAATTTTCGTGCTCCTACTTGGTCTTAGAATACACCAAGATATCATCAAAAAACACAGTAACAAAGGAATTCAAGTAAGGTTTGAAAATATCGTTCATCAGGCTCATGAACATAGTCGGGGCATTAGTGAGTCCAAATGACATGACCAGAAACTTGTAATGCCCATACTTGGTCCCGAAAGGCTATTTTGGGAATGTCTTTAGTCCGTATTTTTAACTGGTGATAACCAGACCTCAAATTAATCTTTGAAAACACTACCACTCCCTATAACTGGTCAAATAAATCATCTATTTGAGGAAGAGAGTACTTATTCTGAATAATTACCTTGTTCAACTAGAGGTAGTTGATGCACATCCGCGTACTACCATCCTTCTTATTTACAAACAAAACTGGGGCACCCACGGAGACACACTCGGTCTAATGAATCCTTTACTGAGCAACTCCTATAACTACTCCTTGATTCTCTCAACTCAGCAGGTGTCATTCGGTATGGAGGAATAGAAATGTGTCGCTTCCTGGTTCCAAGTCTATACAGAAATCTATGTCACGGTTCGGTGGCATGACGGAAAAATCTGTAGGAAACACCTTTAAGAACTCACAAACAAATTGGGACCAACTCTATGGAAAGACTCTCTGAACTAGTATCCCGAACATGTGCCATATATGCTGAACAACCCCGCTCTATCAACTTACGGGCATGAATATAAGAAATAAGTTTCTTAGGAGCAGGGCTACAATTCCCCTTCAACTCCAACCTAGACGACTTTGGACCCGATATAGTGACGGTCTTATCATAGCAATCTAGAATGGAATGGTAAGGGGACAACCAGCTCATGCATAAAATTATATCAAGATCAATTATGTCTAAAATCACTAAGCTTGCCAGAGTGTCAAATCCCATGAACTCAATAATGCAATCATGTACAATCCTATGGACTAACACAGAATCCCCAATAGGAGTAGACACACGGATAGGAGTAATAAGAACATCATTCAAGAGATCCAGACCCAAAGAAAAATAAGCAGACACATAAGAAAATGTAGATCCCGGGTCAAATAACACAATAGCCATTTTTTCACAGACAAAGATAGTACCTGTAATGACAGCATCTGAAGCCTCTGCTTCGGGCTACCAGAAAAAGCATAAAAGTGGGCTTGGTTATCAGTCTGAGAACTGCCTCAATTGGGCTGTGCCACCCCTCTACCTGCTTGGGTGCCACCCCTACCCACCTGAGCACGTCCCCTACCTTGCTAAACACCACCTCTAACAGTTGGCTGACCACCTCGTCCCTATTGTGGACAATCCGGACTCAATGCACTACCTCCCCTCCCAGCTGGGCCGGAGCTCAAGGAGCTAGGTGAGGAACAATCTGCCCACTCTGCACGAACGTAGAGCACCATCTGCGGATGTGTTCATACTTGCCACACTCATGACAGACCTTCTCAATAACTCATCTCTGAGCTGGAACAGAAGAAATAAGACGAACCCCAAAATCAGAATGAACGATCTGAGTAACCCCAACTGCACCTGACGGTCGCGGAGCTGTTCCTGGCGGACCTCCGGCTAACACCTGCATGGCAGACTGAATAGGGCACCTAAAGAAATCCTGTGGTGCCAGAGCCTTCGCATAAGAACCACTGAAAGAACCCACTTTCCGAGCCTTCTTCTCGGCACTTCTCACATAACACTCCTGTCTCACCCTTTCAACTAACTTCACGTACTCTACACCTCCTGAAAGGTCTTACCTGAGGAAACCATCTGAAGAGATGGTATCTAAAGACCCACATTTAGGCCTTTGACAAACCACCTGATCCTCTCCTCCTCAGTGGGCAGTAAGGGTAGAGCATACCTCGATAGGAAGTGAAATCGAGCCTCGTATGTAGCAACAGATGAGCTCCCCTGCTCAATGGCGGTGAGCTCATCTCATCTCGTCTCCTATCCCTTAGAGTGCAGGGAATGTATTTCTCTAGGAACGTGCAGTAGAACTAGGTCCAAGTCAACGGTGGTGGCCCTGCTGGTCTGTATTCCACAAAAACTCTCCACCAAAGCTTGGCATCTCCCATCAATTGAAAGGTAACAAACTCTACTCCGTACCTCTCTACCGCCCCCATCTTATGGAGCCTTTCATGGCAGTCGATGATAAATTCATAGGCGTCCTCTAACTCTGTGCCATAGAAAGTAGGAGGCTTCATCTTGGTGAACCTCCAAAACAAGTCATGCTCCTCTCCTATCATCACCGGTCCTGCTATCTGCCTCAGAAATATAGCAGCATCAAACATGTTATCAATCTGCGGATCCATAGTAGCTGCATCTTGTATCCCTGACTACTGCCCCACTGGTGGAGTTACTAGCGCTGCCCCAGTGCCCACAAGGCCACTTAGAAGGTTGAGGACCTAAGCTAGAGCCTCAGAGGATGCTGGTATGGCAGGAGCTTCTCCCTACATCGGGACCTCAACCTCAACAGTCACCCGCTCTTGCACTGCTAGTGGCACGGGAGATGCAAACCTCTCCCTGACTATATTAGGAGCACGAGCCCCTCCTCTAGCTGCAACGAGTCTCTGACCATGACCTCTGCCCCTTCCTCTACCATGAACTGTGGCTGCCACTACTAACTTGGGTGCTGCTTCTCTATTGTCGTCAGCGCGTGTTCTCACCATTTGGGAAGGAAAGAAGAGAAAGTTGTTAGATACCAACTTGGATCACCAGATAGCAATTGAAATCAAGTAATAGCACGAAAGGAAAGAATAAGAGAGATTTTCTAAAGTCCTACAGCCTCTCGAAGATAAGTTATGGACGTCTTCGCATCAATCTGCGAGACTCTACTGGACTCGTCTTAGTGCAATAAGATCAATGAACCTAGGGCTCTGATATCAACTTTTTCACAACCTAGGTGACCGTTATTGGCACCCAAACTAACTTCCTTGGTGGGAGAACCAGTGAAACCCGATAACAATCCCCAAGTGACCCCAAAAAAAAGACATTCATGAAGAAATTAACTGGCTCTTAAAACAACTTCGAATCAATATATTGTGTAAACCAAAACTAATAAAAAAAATTCCCAGAATCTAATTGTCATTGCACCAGACGTCTGTTTTACAAAGCTAAGGAAACTAACAACTTAAAATGAAACAAAATTTTCAAATGTCAAAAAGAAAGACATCTGGAAAGGGGGAGTGAATCGTGTCCTCATCTGCTCACCTTCTCAATCTTCGAAAACTGTTTCTCTATAGGAAAGGGCGTGAATAACTGTCTGGCGTGAACTCTGCACTCAGAAAAGAATGCAAGGGTAGGGTCAGTGCATAACATAGTACTGGTAGGCATCATCGCCCGACCCTAATTAATAGTATGTATACCTAGTAATAATAATATATGACTGGTCTACAACATTTAAGGAAGTACAACATAATTCATACACACTAGTTCTACACATGGGACAGTCGGTCTATTCACTGAATTGGGTTGTTTTCGCTGCAGCAGTTGCTTGACCGCTGCGGCAGTCTCGCCGCGGCGGAAATGGTTTCACTGCAGTGGCACTGCGTAAGCAGTAGCTTGACATATTGCACTCTTCTCAGTTCATCCATCCAACAGTTCATCAAATTAATAGTTTAGCATTTTACATACTCTGTAATCCATCAGACACGTACAATTAAACAACAATTATATCAGTTATTAAGAATTGCAAGTCCACAGTTAATCATGGCACAACTACTCAATAATTACACATGGTGACAAAGTCACACTTAGCACTAAAAACGTGTTCTTCATTATCAACTCACATCATATCAATGATACTTTGCATATTCCCTTAGCACGTTCCTCATCCAACATCATGAATATAAATGAAATCACAAAACAACATACAAATAACAAAATCGAGGGTAACATGATGGGCACATGCCTCCGCCATCTCCCCTTAATACTCAACCACACGATTCATATACACACATGCCAGAGGGTCTTATTTTTGCCTATCCAGTCATGACCTACAGGGGACTCTAGAAATTCATATATTATGCTGGCGTAGCACCCTCTCCCACTCACATACTCTTCTAGATGCTCCCCTCGAACATGAGCTAGTCGATGATAATATTCGCTCGCCTGGATGCTCCCCTCGGGCTCGAGCCTCTCAATTCAGGATACAATCACTATCTTATTCATTCTCAATTTTTGTAAAACAAGTAGTATACAAGTCGTACATATTCACATGTACTCTAATTTTTTATTCTCCATTCATAAAAATCAATTCGTGACAAGCAATACACTCACAATTTCACATAAACTTAAAACAACATATTAGTCATTACTTTATATCAACATGATTATCATACTCATTCGCAAGACAAACTCACAACAAGGGATATCCGAAGATCAATCACATAAGATTATTACCTAAGCATACAAGTCATTAAGCAGGGTCTAATCCTCAAACCATAACCTACCTCGATTACTCGAAGTTATCGACTTCGCTACTCTGCAGGAGCTTTGCCCTTCCTCAATGCTTCGGATTGTTTGAAATCTACACACATATAGTAATTAATTAATCACTCCTTAAGATAAGGTAATTAGATCAAACCCCTCTCTTTTCAGGGAAATTTAATAGGAAACCCTTCCTTTCCATCTAGTTCTAGGTCCCTACCTTGTCTAACCCGTCAATATTAACAAGTGGAACCTTAGGAAGTAATCATAACCTAAAATTTAACAATCAAAACCTCCCATTACTCCCCCACAATTCATCCATAGTTCATCAACCTAGGGTTCTTGTCACGCCTCAAAACTGGGGTAGGGCGCAACTGGCCCTCGATCTATAATTGATCGAGAAGCCGGCTATATAGTGTCTAAAAATGTAACACTAAGGACGATCAATCCACCTGTCACAACCAATCAAGATAAATACTGGACCCATAAGGTCTTGATAATGATGAATAAGCAATCTAAAAAGCCGACAAGGCTACAATAAAGCTACACATAGCAATGGAAAATCAACACGACTACCCAACCAAAATTACTATACAAACTGGTCCACATTAGCCTCTACGGAGTAAACAAACTGAAATGCACAGGACAGGGCTCGGACCTACCCATGTTGTACACAAAACTCAAAATAGTCAAAACTAGGATATGGCTCCTGGAAGAGAGGAGCATACCACTATTCTACTAAAATCTGGCTCCTATTGCATCTGATGATCTGAGCCTCAGCCTGTACCTGCAGCACGATTGCAGGAGGGGTCCCCAGATGAAGGGACGTCAGTACGAATAAAATGTATTGGTATGTAAGGCTAAAAACTGTAAACATATAAGATAATAATGATAAATGAGCCAGAAATAAGGAATAGCAATAAATTGGAATCCTAAAAATCAAAACCTGACAATAACTCAATGTTGAAGTGTAAATGCAACCAAATAATGCACAATAAAAACTACAATCGAAATGTCAGTGGCCAGCTGACCATAAAATCCATATAAAATTCGTCCATCTGTTGTGCCATACTGGGGTAAAAAATAAAAAAGCCTCTAGTCTGTGTACCATACCGGAGTAAAATCCATCCAGCCGGTGTGCCACACAGGGGTAAAATAAAAATACCTCCAGCCGGTGTACCACTCCGGGGTAAAATTAATAAATCTTAATCATAATTATAAACGGAGCCGATATGACTTGTACTGGATCAATTTAACACGTATAACATAGAAATGACAAATACTAAATCTGTGGCCTGCATAGACCTCCTTCGTAATGCATATCTGCAAGTGAGCACATACAACATATAAAGTTATAAAATAACACCTAAATATATGTATTAAAAACTTGTATAAATCATAAGGAACTGCGGATGACCTAAGAGTTTCAACAAGATTTATAGATCGTGTTCGAAGGGACATTAAAGCTCGGAGACTCACTAGCTTGTTGTTCGACTTAAGGAAAAGCGGTTATGAAATCTTCCCCTGCCCTGGCATATTTCATAATATAAACTTAAGATAAAGGACAACCATAATAAGGAAATCCTAATTCAATAAACTCATTTACCCTTAATAGCTTGTGACTTCTTTACTTGGCTTAAAATCGTTTACACGTTATCATCTTAGCTCTTTCACCAATTTCAGTTAGCAACCAGACCTTTAAACACATTTAACATAACACACATATATAGTATACAGTAAATACCAGCTAACAATGCCCACACTGAGGGATCTCCAACTCGATGTACAACTACGACAACAATCAACACGATATCCCACTTTAAATGCCTCACTTGGGCTAGACATAATCTCAACATTTAACCCCACTCAAACTTGAAACTTTAAATGTTTAAATGAATCTTAACATATTGCATCAATACTTGTAAAGAGGTTGTTGTCTCATCCAATTCAGAACGCACAAATCGTGCTAAAACGAACGATGGACGGGTGCCTTACATACCTTTCTCCGATGAATTTTTCTTAGCTGATTTTCTATTTCAATGATCAGCTTTCAACCTCCTTAATCCAGTTCTTTATAGTCCAACAACAAGATCAATTTGTAACACAAAGTGCCACCCAAAATAACTAACCAAAGGCAGTCACAACAGTAACAACAACACACGGCAACATCAACAATATTTACCCATTTTCTCAACCTGTTTTCACTAACTTTTGAGGGAGAAACAAGAGAAAATTTTACCTTATTTCTTCTATAATTCTTCCCCTCAATATAAAGTATAATTCCAGCAAGAGAAACATCCAAAAAGCCTAAGAAAAATGAGAAAAAGCTCAGCTCACAAACAATCCATCAGCAGCTCACTTAGCTGCCAATTTCCATCTTTTCTCTTTGCAATTGAGAGGTTTAAAAGGGGAGAAATCCTTACCTTTCCTCTTGGTTTCAATACCTACTCAAAGATAGATATATGGGCCGTCCAAAAAGATTTTGAAACGTATAAAAATACCTTCAAAACCTTACCAAAACGTGCTCCAAAACAACTCCTAGCACACTTGGCAAAGTATTCTGAACTTGTCTTGTGATTTGCTTGAACTTTGCTTGATGTTTCCTCCTTGATTTTCTTTGTTCTAGCTGCTAGAATTGAGAGAGAAATAAAATCCTTAGAGAGTTGATTGATTTATATTAATATGAAAATATTTTATACAAGTGAAAAATCAAATTTTAAGTAAATAAGACGGTGGTGGCGCTAGGGCGTCATGCCCATGTCACCGCTTAGGGTACTTCGGTAAAATACCCATAACTTCTTGCTCTGAACTCCGATTGACAAGCGGTTTGATGAAGTAGACTCAAGGACCTTTAATTTTATTAGTTGTGGGGCTTCTAATCAATTATATATTGGGAGATATGATTGTTTAAAGTTGACCCTTACTTATGAACTTCACATACTCTTTGCTTTTTCGTTCGTACACATTTTCCTTGTCATCTACAACCAATATACAATCCGTACTTTCCTTAACATATCATAAAAACATCAAATAATCACCAAAAAAATTTTGGAGTGTAATATTTCTCTAGTTCAGATTTTCACCATTAATGGGTCTCCCCTTAAGCTTCTACGATAAACAATATCCATCAAAGGGTCTAGGGGACAAGAAACTTACCTTTTCACCACCACTTTCTGCTCTGGGGAAGAAATCTCTCTCAACCTTTCTTTCACATTTTGAAAATAATGGGACTTAATCCCAGAAATTCCACATGAACCGTTTTTCTGATTCCCGTCGTCCGCTGCAGCAGTCACATTTTTGCTGCAGCGGACCCGCTACAACGGCCATAGTGTCTGGTTCCAGCGGTTACTCCCCAATTTCACCACAGCGGGACTCCAACTGCTATCATGGTCTCTCTGCAGCAGGATTCCACCGCTGCAGCAGTCCTCTGGACCGGTAGCTACTCGAATGCCCAATTTCATACTTAGTTTATTTCACGACCTTCCTATCTCTCCCTTAGCATGTTATACGTGTTCTAGGCCCTTAACCATCTTATAACGACGTCCGGGTCGTTACACTCAGACTATTTCAACTCATCAAAAAGTTGGGCTGATATGTAGCCTAAATTAACCCATGAAAAATCTTGCCAAAATATTTTTAAAAGACATTCATTTAAAAATTTGAGATGTTATATATAGTCATAATAAAGAAAAAGAATAGTTTTATTAGGTACCAAAAGAATGATAAAAGAACAAACAAATAAATTAAAACTTAGTAAAAATTGGGCGGTTGAGATGTTGAGTTATTACCCATTTTTAGCCTATTTCAGCTCAACACATTTCAAACCCAAGTAATTTTAAGGGGGTCAATAACCCACCCATTTGTTAACTTAACTCATTTTGTCCCGCTTAAATTCAATCTCACTCGCTCATTTAATATGATGGAACTGAAATACTTGTTTCTTCTAGTATATGTGCATGATATTACATTGAGTGAATTGATTAAAATGCCGGTTCCATATCTAAATTATTAGAATGTCACAGGGGAGCTGGATAATTTTGCATAACATTTGCGAATGACATCTTTAATTTATGTCTTGATTAATGAATGCATGTGTTGATTTGATATTCACACTTATTTTAATCACTTGATGTTATTATTAATTAAATGATGAATTGTAATAGATTGACATCAAGTGATCAGCTGTTACACTAAATCAATTTGTTCGGTGCAAGTTGTCAGGCATTGAGTGTTATTCCATGTCTCAACTTATTTGAGGGCATGATTTGGAGAGACCCAGCCTTGATTCTGATTGAAGCAATAGTTTTAACCTAAAAATCCTTGAAGAAACATAAATTTTGTATATATCATTTTCTAGTATGTATGTATGTATGTATATATATATATATAAAAGAAGCTTATAGGTATACTGATGTGGCATGCCTCTAAAAGCTTCATTCTTATTTATCTTTTTTTATAAAAATTTAGCATTTTTTTTATTTTAAAATTATTTTTTAATTCATTTATTTAATTATTGCCCCTTAATGTTATTACATCCTTTAATCATATCCATATATCTATATATCTATATATAACTGGAGGACATTAAGCGCAAATCTCACTGTAACATTTATCTTTTTTCCCGTGTTTTCTATTTTTTTCTCTCAACTGTTCTATTAAAAAATAAAATAAAAAAATAGAATGCCACTTTTAATAATCATATAATTACGCCTCTTCCTCTAATTAATGCCAAGCGTCTCCATTTCTCCCCCTCTTTCTCTTTCGTTCCATGACTCCCTCTCTACATCTTCTTACTCATCTCAAAAAGAGTCGTAATAGGTAGATCAAATTTTTTTGCGGATTGTTAATATGAATTTAACCTTTAATGGAGGAATATATAGTATGGTCGAGAGAAGTTAGAAAGAAACTTGGCTATAATATTAATCTTATTTTAGGAAAAAACTCCATTTGACAGAGAAAAAGACAAGGGTTTTTCTTCTCCACAGATCCATATGAATTCATCCACAACGTACTACTCGTCACCAAGGTTCATTTCCTCTTTCTCTTTTGAGGTTAATTTGTTTCATGTTTTCTTGATGTTACATGTATCTTTATATTCTATTTTTGATTTGCTGCTTGATTTTAGGTTAATTGCATAATCAAAATTGCACCTTTTTGTAAATTTGTCGCCCATTTGTGAGATTCAATTAATCTTGAATGGAATATACATGAATTACATTATTACATTAATTTGGAGGATTTCGGTAATACCAATTCTATAGGTGTTTTAGGAAAATAAAACATGGGGTTCGAAGGGATAAATTCTCTGGTCGTATTCATATAGGTTTAGAATGCTACCATTTTTTTTGAATAAAAAATTGAAATACAATTTATTCATCAGTTCTACACAGTTTTTTTTTATGGCTAAACATAAGTGTTTTGGTTTTTTTCCATTGGAGAGAATTCTTCAAACAAAGCAACCCGCCATTAACGGACTTGTTTTGAAGATCTTTGTAAAAATTCTTAGCCTTTTTTTTTGAGTCTTACTGCGTCATTCTTTATTATTTTCTTATATTTCAAATAATGTAAATTTTGTAGAATTTTGAGGTGATCTGTGGTAGGAGTTAAGAATTGTTTAGGTGATAATTGTGGTTTGTTAGATCTGTAATTGTATTTTTTTTTTTTAGGATTTTGTATAATTTTGAAGGATTTGGTGAGTTAATAAAAGCGCGTTTTTTTTTTTGAGAATTTATTAATTTACAATGGTGAAGAGATATGGGGAGGTGTTCTGGAGATGATTTATACATAACTTCTTAACTCAAACGCCCCATTGTTTCTTCTCTTGTTGCTGAACTGTAGGTCGTATTTATCATTCTTTTATACTGCTCTTTTATACTGCAAAATTATGTCTTCTTTCATCTCCGCCCTTTTTTTTTTGGAATTAACAAATCTATTCTTTCGTGTTAATTTTGAGATTATTAGGTAATATTTTCAAAATTTCAACGTATAATTTGGTGACCTTTAAATTTGATCTTCGAAAGTAATAAGCTTTTTTTTTTTGGGGTGTGGATTTTAACCTCCATTCGAGCTGAACAGAGAGAATTAGTTTAGTTGTATCATAGTAGGTCCAGATTTTTGTTTCCTTTTTAAAATTAGTATGAAATTGGTTTATTTATTCTTTTTTGCCTTTGTTCCCTCACTGCCATGCTGAAGCTTAGGATTCTGCTTCAGAATATGAACATAATCAGGCTTGATATTGTAATTAATGTGATTGTACAAAGGGCTCATGACAGATGTTGATTCTCTGTAGAAAGATGTGCGCTTTTTTTCATGTATTATTTTTGACACTGCAGTTCTGGGCAATCTCCAATGATGGGGAGAAGCAGTGCCAACAAGCTAACAACAAACGACGCACTTTCCTATCTCAAGGCAGTGAAATCTTTTAGGACAGAAGGGACAAGTGTGATGAGTTTCTTGAACTCATCAAAGATTTCACGGCTCAAAGGTAGAATTTTGAGTTACCTCTCGCCCTCCCACCTTCCTTTCTCTCCCCCCAAATAAATCCTGATAGATTAACTGCCATTGATTTAGCAATATTTGGTGCATGATTAGTCATTCTTTTTCTCTTGTCCTTGGGATTGGTTGTTTGTAGAATTGACACTTCTTGTGTCATAGAAAGGTGAAGGAATTATTCAAAGGGCATCAAACCCTAATTTTGAGTTTCAATACATTTTTGTCCAAGGGATATGAGATCACCAATTGCGAGGACGAAGCTCCAGTGAAAAAGCCAATTGAATTTGAAGAAACAATCAGTTTTGTAAACAAGATAAAGGTAAATCATCACGCAACTGACGAATGTTGCTTTCTCAATTAAAATTGCTTTTTCTCATTTGATTAACGTGTTGCTTGTGGACTAGATTTCAAGGCGATGATTTCGTATATAAATCGTTTCTTGATATTTCAATTATGTATAGAAAGAAAAACAAGGCTATTGCAGAAGTTTATAATGAGGTATATTACTCGCCTTTTCTTGACAGTTTCTTTGTGTATGAGTAAAAAAGGAAAGCATGCATCTTTTCTAGTTTCATTCTTTGATTTAATTGCTTTCAAATGTCACTACGGAGTTCTTATGCATAGTGAGGCAACTTTATATTTTTGGAGGTCTTCTATCTTTTCCTTGGCCATCCTGATTTGCTTAAAGAGTTCCCCTATTTTTTACCTGATGTCATGGCTGCAGCCCAAGCTCGTAATGCTCAAGCTTAGAGGGTCCCTATCCTGTGATATGATGAGAAAAGCTCTTCGATGACCACAGCAAGGCACATGCATGCCGAGAAGGTAGTTTCTTGATGAAGATTTTCTAGAGTCCAATGTCATTGAATTTTGGCTGATAAATGAGGGTATTTTTTTGGTTGGTTTAGAAGGCTACTTCATATTTAAAAAATTTTCATAGGTGGTTAAATAATATTCTCCTAATATGAATATGATCAGAGATAGTTTATTTTTATGGGGGTGAATAAATACATCAACTTAAAAAAAGAGACTATAGGAAGGAAGAGTGTTAGCGAGTGGACCTTGAAAGTATATTAACATAGCAAAATTAAAAAACCTCGCTTTTCTGACATCTTCATCATCTAAGATAATAAATTAGTGTAACTTTTCCTTTCCCTCTGCTCTCTTCCTCTTTGCCATGCGAAAAAAAAAAGCGAGGCCTTTTGATTTTGCTACGTTAATATACTTTCAAGGTCCACTCGCTAACACTCTTTCCTTCCTATGGTCTCTTTTTTAAGTTGATGTATTTCTTTACCCCAATGAAAATAAACTATCTCTGATCGTATTCATATTGGTAGAATATTATTTAACTGCATATGATGAATTTTTAATATGTACTTCAATATTCATTTAGGTATAAGTCTTTGCTCTATTTCTATTTGTAGTAGTTAACATTGGTAATATCCTTTTAGTTTTGTGTGTTCAATTTGTTGCAGCCAATTATTGTTGCTATTTCATGACTACTAAAATTATTTATTGGAGAAATTTTGTAGACAGACTTTATCCAGTTGTTGATGCAGATTTATCCAAGAAAATTTTGCTCCTTTAATTTTGTTGGAATACTAAGTAATCAATATTAAAGAATGGTGAGAATTTGGCCTCAAATACGTAACTTATGTATTTAAATCTTCTTTTTTCTCGATCATGTCACTTTTACAGTTGTCTATGTTTACATGTGTACTCATAATATTACTATTTTGTTAACGCTAAGATATCAATGTCTTTCCAGACTAGCTTCCACTTCAAATGTATAATGATATTTTATATCGACTTATGAACTCTTTTTATGAGTAGACAAGTACTTCTCAGACCATTTCTCGATATTTAACCTATTGCTTGTGTGAATTCTAATGACAATGTCGTGCCATTTTATATTGCTTCAACTTATTTTTGTCAGCCATGTCCTATTGGTCATTTAAACTTACTATTGGTTTTTGTACATATGAGGTGTGTTGAGATAAAATTATTGGTTCCACATACTTCATTCCTGCTGCTATATATGATGTTACAACTAAATTTGAGCGACCTTATTTCCTTGGTATTATGCAATATTCAAAATGCTTGATGAAATTACAATTGCAAAATAATCATTTATTCATTTAATGAGGTTATTTATGACCGCGCGAAGCACGAACAAATTACCTAGTATATATATATATGTAAAGCTTATGGACATGCTGATGTGGCATGCCTCTAAAAACTCAATGTTCATTTATCTTTTTTCTGATTTTTTTGAGCATTTTTTTTATTTTAAAATTATTTTTTAACCCATTTATTTGATTATTGCCCTTTAATGTTATTATATTCTTTAATGTTATTACTATTATTTCTTCCCTTTATTACGGATTACTTCTTCTTCGTAACCTCCTCTTAAATATCTCATTACTTTACGATTTAATTTTTTTAATAATAGACTATTTTAATTACCCCATAAATGCTTGAAAAATTTTATTAACTCATATAAGTACATACTTTAACATACGAATCACAGAACCAAATCCTCATGCATAATTTTAATCTCTCAAAAATTAGATATTTATACTTCCGCCTATCGGTTTACCTGAAGATTTAAAGGTGTTAGACTGTTAGATCTGAGATCTCTAAGAGTGATACGTGCCTAGCGATTTATGCTCAGTAGGTTCATGTGAATTTCTAAGATTTCGATTACTTCGACTAGAATATAACGATTAATAAGATCGCTTTAGTATCTTCCGAAGATGATAGTATTTTGATTATCGTTGCTCTAGCTAGTGGTGGTGTCGCTGCTATGTGTGGCTAACACCGAAAAAAAAAAAAGAGGAAGAAGACTCTAAAAAGAATTTACTTTGTCTTTGATATATAATTTCATAAGGCACAATGGCTGTGATTATAAGGAGAAAAATCAGAAACTTATGTGACCAGATAAACATGAAAGAGACGGTGTATTTGTAGAAAAAAATAAATAAGAAAAGAATTGAATGATTTTCTCGGTTGTCGCTGCGGGATTAGGAGTTCATTGTTTTTCCTTCTTTTTTTTTTCATTTTTTGTTTTTCATTTTGTTCTTATTTCTTTTTTAATTATAAGAAAACTAAGAACTTCTTTTTGTCCATGATTTTTGTATTTTTATTAACTAGGATAGAGTGATATATATCCATATATATAATTATTATTCATAATTTACGTTTAACAAATCTCGATAGAATCACTAAAAGAATTTCAATTGAATTATAAGCAATCTTCAATTTTCCCTTAATACACCGCACTATACTAACATTTTTCATAAATCCTTTTAGTCAAAGAATTCTATATAAGATACTAAAGAATTATAAAGAGATATAGAATCACGAACGATGTTTGATTTTATTTATTTATATGTGTGTGTGTGTATAAAGAGTTAGACATAGAGAAGGTAATGTGGCACCTCTCTATGACTAGCATTTCTATTTATTTTAATCTTTTTATTGTGCATTTTATCTTTGTTTTCTTTTTATTTTTATTTATATTTATATTTTCAAAAAACTGAAGTATTTAAATGCACGTTACCCAATTACTCCCTTTAGAACATCCGTTAAAATTAACACACACTCAAGTAAATGAAAAATAAAAAGACTAGAAATCCTTCACTTTTCAAAAAATGTTTATTTTTAGCATATAAAATAAAAAAATTTGGGTATCTGTAACCAATAATGATGGACTCCATAACTTTGTCTCTTTTCCTTCTGAAATGTGATTTCTTTAAGGAAAGAGAAAGAGAGACTATCTCATGGTTCTTCTAAAGATAACCCGCCAGAAAGGTATACCTCAAGTGGCACCAATCTCTCCCTGCAAAGATCTATTTGCACAAAGTCAATCGAAGTTCAGACGAACTTAATTACTTATTTTATTTTATCTCTACTCCTTGAAACAAATCAAGATCAAGAATGTTAAAAAGGCAGAGTCAACTGATGACAAATATTTCACTTCAAGATAAAAGGTTTTTTGAGAAGATGTTGGGCTATAATTCCTCCTAGGAGAAGATTTTTAATTAAAAAAATTCCATTTTGATTGAGGTAATTCATAGGACAAGTGAATGCGAGTGTCAAATGGCAAGAAGAATTATTTGGAGAAAGAACCAATCTATTTATGGAATTCATTTCAAATTAAGAGGAAAATATGAAAAAATCTGTTTTGTAATTTGAAAGAAGCATAAATTAGTGCTGGCATTATTTTTTTCAACTTCTTTCCTTTACTAATTTCTTTCTTTTTCTATTTTTTCTTTACAATATTTTTTTGTTTTATTTTTTCTTATGTATTTTTAATTAAAGTTAATGTTCTTAGCGGTAAATTTAGAATATCACCTTTCCACTAAGTTGCATAATAGTTGATAATCATTTTCTATTATAATGATTTTAATAAAATTCATTTTGGGTCCTTAGTATTTTATATAGTGCTCATTTTGTTACATTAACTTTCTAATTGTTATAATTTTATTTTGAAAATTAGAGAAGTGCATGATAAATTACTATAAAAGAATAATGTCCTTACTGTTAGGACAAAAACTAAATAAATTTATGAATCTCTATACACATATAGATTAAAGTATATCATAAGTACTCAATGTCGTTTTCAATAGTTGTACTAAGCATATACGGTGATGTGATGACATCTCTTTGTGATCAAGATTCAAGAATCCTATTTATCTATTTTAACCCCTTTTTTTTCAATTATTTATTTTTAAATAATTATCTTCATAACTCATACTTCTTCATCTTTATAACTTCTACCCTTAATTAATAATATTTATAACTCGCATAAAAAGTACCTTATCTTTCCTCTTTTGTGAGGTTATTTAATTTTTTATAATGGACATTTGAGAGAGATGAGCTCTATTATCTACTACAATTTAAAAGAGAGAGTATGCATTCATTATTAACAAGAATAAAATATTATTTATGAACAAAATTTAAAATAAATGAAAGGAAAGATATTTCTTTCGCTTTAAGAACATGTCCACAGGCTTGTGCTCTATGCTAGCAAAGGTAACATGAAACTAACTGCTTATAAATTTTGTTTTGAGAAGTTCATATCTAAATTTATTTTTCTATTATGTTTATATATATATATATATATATATATATATATATATACACACACACACTTGCCTTTTAATTATTTTGATTCCTTTTTCCTTGCCCTAAAATTAATGTGATTAGTTTGTATTAAATTAATTAATAAAAATAAAATATCTTTCTTTTTCCCCCTTTTTTTCATTTATGTATTTTTTACTTAGCGAAATATTTTTCCTCTTTATTTTTTCATTTTTGTATTTTTTACTCAATTTTATAAATACTCTCCTTCAAGTTTAACTTTCTTTTAATATTTTTATGTGTTTGAACATCATGAGATTTTTCTAGAAATTTTGAAGGCATTAGTGATCTTAGTCATTATTAAAAAGGAAATTGTTTTAGAGTATGATTTTATTAAAGTAGTGATTTATTTTTAATTTTGTTTCATGTCCACGCACTCATAGAAAGGTTCACGACTAACAAACACGAAATATGCTTTATTTTCTATTCAGGTTTATGCGCTCTTCTCGATATTCTATTCAGTTATGTATATTTCAATATCATGAGAATTTTCATAAATTTTGATATATTTTAAAATCATTCTTTAGTCATTAGTGAGTAGGACTACTTTTTTAGGTTATCTCTATTTTTTTCTTTTTTGTTTAATTAATCGGTATGTGATTTTCATTTTTTTCTTAAATATCTTTACTTTGTGATTTTCAAATATAAATTACTAGAAGCAAATATTTTAAATTAAATGTAAGAATTAATATTTATACCTTTTATTTTACTTATCATCAATTGTTGTATTTTTTATTTTTCTCATTAAATTTGTAGCTTTATATTTTATAACTGCGCGAAGCACAGTCAAGTACACTAATAGAGTAATACGGAAAAAAAGTTTTGATCTGCTTAATTTTCCTAATAAAGTCCAAACAATCAATAAAGATTGATAACTCACGCAATTATATCTTTGCGGTTATCTTTTTTTCTCCTTTATTTATTTACTAGTTTTGTGAACGTACATCAGTGGCGCAACTAGGATTTTCGTTAAGGGTGTTCAAATTTCAAAAGACAAATGAAAAAAATCAACAAATAAATGCAGTAAAAAAATTTAGTTCAAACTACATACTCGTTTTTAACTAAATCATAAGAATACTTGAACTAACAATTGTATAAACCAAACTAGCGTAAAAGTTGACCAAAAAAATTCCTCAAGCAAAGCATAATTTGAATATGTTAGTCCAGTCATGCACAAGCAGAATTCATATATTAATATTTTAATAATTATCTCGTTAAAAACAATACTAGATATTTCTTCTTACAAAATATATTATGAAATCGTCTAAAAATTCATAATCTATTGTCGAATTTAGTATAAAACTAAAATTATTCGATATTTAAGGAAAATATTTCTCTACTAAAATTTCAAAATACTCAAGTTAGAAAAATATTTACAGACATAAAATCATAAATAAAAAAAATGTAAAATATAATCTCCACTGTGTAATGTCTCTCTCTCTGTGTGTGTATATATATTTCTATTACCAAAATATTCACAAACAAAAAAAAATATTTTTTGTTTACTTTGCACCGAATTTTAATTAATATTTTTATGAAAAAAATTAGATAGCAATAATTTAGTGCTCTTATTTAAATGTTAAAATCCTTACAACTATAAATTAAAGAGTCTTTAATAAAAATAATGTTATATAAGAAAATTATTTAAGAATATATGTGTGTGTGTGTGTGTGAGGAAAATATATTTCAATAATAAAACTAATAAATAAAAATACAAAGGCCTTAAGATGTGGTCCAAATCACTCTGCAGAAGCAATTAGTCTTAGAGTTAGTAAACACCATAGTATTTGGTCTTATTCTGTTTTTTCGAAAAAACAATAAAATGATTAAAATGGGATTCAAACCTGCGGTGGCCAAGTAAGTTTGAACACCCTTGGCCATTGAACTACCCCTCTTAATGTATCAAGGGCGTGCAAATCGAAATATTTAATCAATTTAATCAATATTTCACATATATTTACGACGTAATTTTTCAACGAAGGGTGTTCGACTGACCACCCTACCATCACTGTAGCTCCGCCACTGACATGCATTGCACGTTTGTGTTCTATTACTATGTAAAATTTGTACATGCCTAATCTCATATTGTTAATTATTTATCGCATAATATTTTTATAAATACGGTTGATCTTGTATTAATGTGTTTATATATAGAGCATATTTTGCAGCCCAAAAAAAAATAAAAAATTAATGATTTAAATATAATTTTGTCCACTAAAATATATTCTACTAAATATATGTTTCTCTATACAAATACAATGGTCGTCTTTAAGAAATTATAGTCTCCTTTTTATAACTGCATACATATAAAAAAGTTATACTAGGATGAAAATAACATTTTGTATAAGTTGTGTAGAAATTTGATCGATATATGTCTTCCTTATGATGGCTTGTAAATCATTATGAATTTTAGGGTATACATAAACAAAGAATTACATAATAGTTATTGACAAAAATATTTAAAACAGTCCATAATCCATGTGAAAGATCCATAGCACCACTTAATTTTATTTTATTTTTTTAAAAAGTAAAAAGATAAAAAAAATAATTGTATAATCATTAAAATTACAATGTCATGGTTAGTTCACTCGCAATAAAATTACTTTGTAAGCAAATATGAAAAATAATATCATATTTGTGTTTCATATTACATAAATTTAACTATAAATAGTTAAAAGACAATTAAAAAAAGCTATAGAATTCTAAAATGAACACTAATACCTTTATATTTTACTGTGTCCACCAATTCATCTCTCGAGTTCATGTAGTTTAAGGAATTTGCATGAATGAAATATATTAAACAAATTTAGAAAAACTCTATTTATAAGTGGGAAGTTCCATTAAACGTTTATTTCAAAAGTATATGGCTTAGAATATTGAAGGACAAATGTGAAAAATAAAAATAAAATGAGAAGATAAAAATATTAAGGAATAATAAAATACTACAAATGTTATCTTTAGAAGATAAAAAAAATGCATTAGAATTTAAAGATATTCATCGTAAAATGTTATTGCAATAGATTGCTTACAATTAAAGACTAATATAATGAAATTTAATGTTTCAAGATAAATTTTCTAATATATAAAATTAATATGGAGTAATATTTAAGGGTAAAATGATTGTTTAATTTTTAATGAATATTTTGGTAAATTCAAGTTTGAACTCAGGAATTTCCTACTTTTTGCAAGAGGTCGGTAGATTAGTCTGATAAAAATTACATATTTTTGTTGAAAGTAATTTAAATATTTTAATTAATTCAAGTGTATTATAAAAGCAAATATTTGATTAAAAATAAATTGAGTATCTAATAGGATTTTACAACAGATGAGATAATTTCATAATTCATTAACAATTTAATTGTGTATATGTTGGTTTTTCCTAAACTGAAGGGATAACTCACTATTACATGCATGATCATCGTTTAGTTTGAATAATAAATGCTTTAATTATTACAACTTTTAAAGTTATAATTGTGAATGTAGTAAAGCTTAACTATCGTTATTCAATAATCAAATAAATTACTCTAGAGCTTAGATTATTCTTGGAAAAACCAAAAGCCTCCCTAAAGCTGATCATCTCAATTTTTCACATTTAATTTTTTTTAATAATTTAATTAGAATTAGAGTTACATTTGTGTTTGATTGAAGGAGAAAATGTCATTCAACTTTGTTAGGATTATAAGAATAGTCTAGATTGAAGGGTAAAATTATCATTTAATATTTAATGGGTAATTTAGTCTTTCAACTTTCATCTATAGGTCGGGGCTTCCCACTTTTAGAATAATATAGATATATGATATTTTAATAATTAAATATTTAATAAAGGCTATTACTAATTCATATTTAATTAATTAGATGTTTATAACATTTTAATTTATAATAGGGATAAAATTATAATTCAACTTTTCACTATTAATTAAATATTTAATAAGAGGCTATTACTAATTAATTAGATATTTTATAATATTTTAATTTATAATAGGGGTAAAATTATAATTCAACTTTTCACTTTTGTCTTCCCACTTATATAATAATATGATATGATTTATTTATTTTTATTCTTTTTTAATTTTCACATCCATAACTCATATCTATTAAATTTCTATTCTTAAGAATATCATTAACTTTATTATGATTTTTAACTTTTCACATTCATAACCCCCAACTATTTAATTTTAAAATTTAAGATATGTTATGATACTCTCCATTTTTGTATATATATAAATTCACAATTTTTTATTTCATGAGGCTCCTACTCAAGATTATCCTTTTCATTTCATATTTGAAGTAGTGATGTCCTTATTATAGTAGTATTAGATTCATCTTATAGCTTGACTTGATAAAAGAAGGCTTTTAAATGCAGAGGCAGATCCAAAATTTGAAGGTTATGGGTGCCATATCATTTTAAATTAGATGCCTTAGTCAAATCGATAAATATTTAACCTATTTTTTTTATTCATGTAAATAGCAACTTAGGACAATTTTGGTTCAATTAGTCCTCTTTTTTTGCTTTATAAAGATAAATAGATCGAACAATAAAAAATAAAATAATTATGACAACTCAGTGAAAAGAAAAAAAAAACTTCCAACAATGTGTGTATGTGTGTGTGTATGTGTGTTTGTGTCATTCATTTATAAATGTACTCGACGAGTTTTCATATTCTTAGAACATTCAATGATGGCATAATTATTTATATTATAAATACTTCACGCTCTATGTATATAATAGATTAAATATAAAGAGGCTGAAAATTTTCACATATAATTTCAGTAACAGAGACGAAGTCTTATGTTAAAATATTGACTCACACCAATAGAAAATCTATAAAGGTCAAAGAAATCAAATGAGATTTTAGTATAATTTTTATACCGTCCTTTATTGCAACATGTATTTATTTTATAAATTAAAATTTTTGACAAGATTTAAATTACCATAGCCTAAACTATTTTTATATGCATTTTATCCAAATGATTTAGATAACAGAACAAAGAATAAGAGAAAATCATTGTCAAGTTTGTGAAAAATTGACGAAAAGAGAGGAGAAAGAATTTGTTGAAAGAAGAAAATTATTAGTCCATATGACCCAATTTATATGACATCGTTTTATTAGACCCAAAATTTAACAAAGAAATGAAGACATTTGAAATTTGTAGTTTAAAATAAACCTTAGACATTTGAATTTGTGTAGCTATAAAATATTTCATTAAGAATAAAGAGATGATTTTAAAGTTAAATTATTTCTAATTATAGAGTGGTAATATTCTTTTTGGAATATATTAAAAAAAAGATGTCATATAAATTGAGACGGAAAGAATAGTACTTTATGCTTAAAATAAAAATGAGAAAAAGAAAATCAGCAAAAATTAAAATAAAAAACTGCCAAGCAAACATTAAGGTAAGAAAGCTATCAAATGAATGTAATGGTAAAAATAAAAGAGTAATGTGCATAAAGAGTGTATGACTCCCATGATCTAATGGATAAGGTGTTTAATTGTTGTTGTAGTTATTGTGCGTTCGAATCTGATATGAAGCTCTATATTTTTGGGCAAAAGAAACGAAAAATGCAGGCATAAAAATTCTCATTACAAATGGTGCCACGTGGGATCAAACTCACAACGTCAAGGTGGAAACTTTGACCCTTCACCACTAACACCATGTTCTAACTTGTTATTTTGGGTGGCAAATTTAATTTTTATAAGATATGTTATACATATGCACACATATATATAAAATTTCAACCGAAGTGTCCGGGTGTCGTGGCACCCCCATCCTAATATGTAGATCTGCCCCTGCTTAAATATTGATTAGTTTGTGCAAGGGGATGTCAGACAAGAGTTCAAAAAATTATTCATTGATTCTGTATTTCTTTTTTCATATATTTTCTTATGATTAAGGTCCTACAGAAGATGTGTGTTGTATCTTTTTTCTTTTCTGTTTACTTTCTCATGTGTTCTCATTTCTATATGAAATAATTTTAGTTTGGATTTTTATGATTTCTTTAATTGTCGCAAGTTTGTGTTTTCGTTTAGGCTCAAATTAATTATTACAACTTTGTCGAAAATCTGCTACTACTAATCAAAATTCAAAATATATTTAGTGATGGATTAAAAAAAATATATATTAAATATTAGAAGACGTCCTTATTTAAGTATTTCTTATGATATGACATTTACATTTTCTTTAAAGATTTGTTCATTTCTTCTACTTTTAAAAAAATTAGCAAAAGAATTGACTGAATAAGTATATATACTTGATAAACACAATAATATAGTTCAACTTCAACATTAGTCAATTATATATGTTTTAATAAATAAAACTGAAATTGTTATAAACATATTTGTATTGTAGTGAATGTCTATAAAGGTATTTGTATTGTACTGGATATATGTGTTTATATCATTGTGAAAGTCTATCTTTTGGAGAAAAGTTAGGAGAAATTATCCCTATAAATAGAGGGGTTCTCATTCATTGTATTTAATCCTATCAAGAGAAATAAGAACTTCTCTCCTTCTCTCTTTCTCTATAATATTCTTGTTCTTTCTTTATTATTTCATAACACGTTATCAGCACGAGTCTCTGCCTTGAACACTCACTTTGAAAGATCTGAGGTAAGAAAAATCAAAATTTTCTTAGAAAGATGAAGGTTAGTATTTCTTGATATTTATGTATTTACTAATAACAATATCGATTTTGTATATGAACTTGAGGACGACTTATTGATTCACTTGGCAATTCATGCCTCATAATTGTTCCAGAAGAACAATATTGTGAAAAATATATTTGTTCCAGAAGAACAATATTGTGAAAAATATATTTGTTCCAGCAGAACAATATTGTGAAAATATGTAACAGAAATCATCTATGTTATATGCATACCTCGATTTGCTCCCGAAGTAGCAATATCTTAAAAGAGGTTAAGCTATCATACCTTATGTGGTTAAGGCATATTTAGATGATCATGTTCCATTCCTGAAGAATGAGAAATTGAGAACTTTGATAAATGTTACAAATATAGATCTAATACAGATCTAGTCCCTGAAGGGAAATCAAAGCATTAAAAATCCATATGGATGCAATGGGTCTTGGAGACACCATTAAAAGTGAAAACAAAGCATCAAAAATGCATATGGATGCAATGGATCTTAGAGACACCATTAAAAGTGAAAACAAAGCATCAAATCAAGATCGTGCTAAGGCTATGATATTCTTGCGTCATCATCTTGATGAAATTCTTAAAATTGAATATCTCATGATCAAGGATCCACTTGTTTTGTGGATTAGCCTAAAAGAAAGGTATGACCACCTGAAGATGGTCATCCACCCAAAGGCACGATATGATTGGATTCATCAAGACTATACGTCTGTTCATGAGTATAGCTCATCAACATTCAAAATTGTTTCAAAATTGAAACTATATGGAGAAACTATTTTGATATGATTGAATATGTGGTAGTATACAAAATTAATTGAGAGCTCCGGAAGAGCTAATGTATTACTACCTGAAGGAATGAAATTGTTGTATTAAGTCTCAAAAGGAAACTTATAAGTTTCAATGACATTGAAAAAAAAAATGAGACTATAAATTATGGGAAGATCTAATATCTTCATGCTACTACAATTGAAGCGGGTTATAAATATTTATGTAAAAAATTACCCGACGGTTTTTTTATTTGTAGTACATAAATATGAGTATGATGATGAAATCACATACGAAAGTAAATCAGAAGTTTACTGAAATAAGTTGGCATACCGGTTGGCCATCCCGGTTCAAATGTGATACAAAAATAATTGAGAATTCACGTGGCTATATGTTGAAGAAATAAAAGATTCTTCAAGAATTCTCTTGTGTTGCTTGTTCTCATCATAGAATGATCTTGATCAGCTAAGATTGGAATTATATTCCCTGAAATTTTGGAACTTATAAAAGGGTGAATATGGGCTCATTCACCTACCATGTGAACCGTTTGCTAACAGATGCATCTATGGAATGGTCACATGTGTTTTGATATCACTTGCAATTGATTTTTGTAAGGTTGTTGCTCGAATTATTATACTAAGAGCATAGTTCCAAATTATAAAATCATGTTGATAATGCTGATTCATATCTATGTTGGTTTAGCGAGAATTGTATGCCTCCAGTTATAGCTAAATCATTGATTATGAGAATAAAACTCCCAAATAAAATTTGGTATAAGATATGTTTATTTAACATATAGCAACACTTGAATGCATCAAGCCAACAAGGTTCCCCTATCACAATTGGTCCAGGGTCAGGAACCAAATAATTCCATCTAAAATTTGAATGTGCGATATATGATTGAATTGCCCCACCACAACGCACAAAGATGGGTACCCAAATGAGCTTGGGGAGTAAATGTTAGTTTTTCTAACATTAGGGGGAGAAATGATTAGCAACTGAAAATTGAGTGTGGGATGAATTATCTAGATCCTCGGGAAAAAGAAAAGTTGCAAATGCCCCAATGGAAAGTCCTTGAAGGATAGAGTCTATGAGACGCCTGAAGCGTGATAGACCAAACGGTTCCAAATATAGAACTTCTTGAAAAAGAAGAGGAGCAAGTGATTAAGATGGTCATAATGATGAGGCAAGTGCTTTAAGAAAGCACCACGACATAACACTTCATAAAACCTTGGCAAAGGTTCAGGTACCTGAAAGTGACGAAAAATGAAGAGATCTCAATAAGTTATGTCGCATTGGAACTGATCGTCTATGATATTTTTGATACAATATAGTGCGCAATATTGTAAAAGATTGTGAGGATCTGAATACTACATCTATTAAAGCATGCTGATGTAGGAATAATTATCAAGTGAAATGATGCGTATTGGTAAGCATAAAGCTTATTGGACCTGTAGTCCAGATACTAGAAGATGTCACGTATTTAAATACTAATGAATGCTATCACTTGATAAAATTTATATGAAAATCATGAAGGATTCAAAATGCCTGAAGCATTTACAAGTTTCTTTAAACTTGTTCATAATTTTTATATGAGGAAATCCTTGGTCCTGAAGTACCATATCTTACTGTGATTGTTGCACTAATATATCTTGCTAATACTATAAGGCATAACATTCGGTTAATTTGTTAGCAAGTCTGGATCTTGTTGATTATGCTAATGCAGGGTATCTATCTGACCTACACAAAGCTCTATCTCAAACTGGCTACGTGTTCATATGTGGAGGTACTGCCATTTCTTGGAGATCTATAAAGCAGTCTCTGGTAGCTGCTTCATCAAATCATGCTGATATAATAGATATTCATGAAGCAAGCCGAGAATGTGTGTGGTTGAGGTCCATGATACATCTCATTAGAGAAAAATGTGGTTTGAACTGTGACAAAGTACCCACAATTTTGTATGAAGATAATGTTGCATGCATAGCACAACTAAAGGGAGGATTCATAAAAGGAGATAGAACGAAGCACATCTCGCCAAAGTTTTTCTACACACATGAGCTCCAAAAGAATGGTGATATCAATGTGCACCAGATTCGTTCAAGTGATAATGTGGCTGATTTATTCACCAAATCTCTACCAACTGCAACTTTCAAGAAGATGGTGCACAAGATCAGGATGCAAAGATTCAAGGATGTTCTCATTAGGGGGAGTTAATACGCGCTGTACTCTTTTTCCCTTGCGAGATTTTGTCCCACTGGGTTTTCCTTGTAAGGTTTTTAACGAGGCAGCCAAAATGCGTATTATTAGATATGTGTACTCTTTTTCCTTCACTAGATTTTTTCCCACTGGGTTTTTTCTAGTAAGGTTTTAACGAGGCACATTATCTATCAAATAGACATTCAAGGGGGAGTGTTATAAACATATTTGTATTGTAGTGAATGTCTATAAAGGTATTTGTATTGTACTGGATATATGTGTTTATATCATTGTGAAAGTCTATCTTTTGGAGAAAAGTTAGGAGAAATTATCCCTATAAATAGAGGGGTTCTCCTTCATTGTATTTAATCCTATCAAGAGAAATAAGAACTTCTCTCCTTCTCTCTTTCTCTATAATATTCTTGTTCTTTCTTTATTATTTCATAACAGAAATTTCTTTATAAGAATATCAATAATATTTTTAGGTATTTTTTTTTATCATAGTTGAAAGGCTAAGATGAAGTGTATAGGTAACAATTCCAACTATTATCATATGAGATGTTCATGACTGAGTAAACGTAAAATAAAATAAAAATATTAAATGTTCTTACTGAAATTCTTTTATATATATAAATTATATAAGTTGTAAGATTTTTTTTTCTATTTTTTTGACTATTTACTTTTTTTATTTTAGATGTACTTTTCTTTATTTATAAGATAAGTTACAGAAATATTGAAATAACTATATATTGTAATGTCAATGAGTTAGAATAGAAAAATAGAGATGTGTAAGCATGAAAAAAAAATATTTTTTTAGAGTAACTTTAGGATAAGGAAAAGAAAAAAACAGGAAAAAAAGTTATAAAGAAATTAAAAAATTAATATTGTAATAGAGGATAGAGATGAAATTAACAATATAATTTATTTAAATGATTATAAAAAATAAAAGGAAAAACAAGAACAACGAAAAGATAAAATATCAATAAGGAACTAGAATAATACTTATCTCGTTTTTCTCCTATTTTTAGTTTCATCACTTTCTTTTGCCTTTTTTTAATATTAATAGAAGAAAGATTCATCGAACAAGAATTTTATTGTTTAATGAAAGCAAGAAAAGAATCAAGTCCTTAAACACATATATTCCAACTATATTAAATTAAGAAAATCGTGTATTAACCTCATAATATATGAAAATTTTTCTAAATAAATTTTTCTTCATTTTAAATAATAATTTTGACAACAAAAATGTAATCCTTCTCCAATTTGACTAAAATATCTATTTTGTGATTTTATTATTTTTTTAATTCTATAGTTGATTTTTTTTATTTTTACTATCTCAATTAAATTTTTAGATAAATTATTTCTAAACTTATTGATGTTTTCATATATAATTCCGCGAAGCGCAACAAGTTCCCTAATATAATAATGACGTTAGGAATATAAAAAGTCATGTGACACCGACCAAGAAACACAATTATTTTTTTCCCTCCTTTTTTTTTCTCAAATTTTTCCGCATTTATGTGCTATACTAAGAAAGCTAAAAAAAATCATGCTTTTAAATCTCTTAATTATATTAAATATGCAATATTAAGAAACTAAAAAGTCATTTTTAAAATTAATTCTTTAATGTAAAACTTAATGGTCTTAATTATTTACATTACTCCCACATCTTTTTTATCATCATAACTCCTAAAACAATTAATAATCATATTCATGACATTACTTGATATTTTATATTTTAGTCCTATAAATAGGGACACTGTAAGATTTTGTAGAAATGATCACATTAGCCTTTTAAGTGGTTATGTTTTTTATTCTTCCTTTATTATTATATATAGATGCTTTAGTTTAACTTGAAGAATAATATGAAGGCTATCTATTGAATGGTGATCGACTTGTGGGAATAGATGTCAACAAGAGTTCGGAAGATTTTGCATTAGTTTCATATTTTTTCTTCTAATTTTTTAAGGATTTAGAAAGAATGATGTTGCGTTATTATTCATTTTTTTCTCTCTTTATGATTTCTCTTTATTTTGTATTATATAAATTTTTTATTGTCGTAAGTTTATAATTTTTTTTTTGTTCAGAATAGTAACTTATGACTTTGTTCGAAGTCTACTAACTACCGACCAAATATTTTTCATTATGAAATCAATTATACTGTCTAGGGGTGTGTGTGTGTATGTCTATATATATATATATATAGTGAGAGAGAAAGAGAGTGAAATATATTGTAAATACCTCTTAATTCTATCTATTTGTATTTAATAAAATTATTGGTATCTTATCGTCTTTTATAATCGCGCGAAGCTCAAATAAATTTCCTAGTTGATACATGAAGAACAACCCGGTACATTAAAGCTCCTGAGCTAGAAAGAAGGAAACTGGTGCACTCGAACTAGAAGGTAAGATTGTACTTTTGAGTTTTATTAGCATAGAACACTCCAAAATGCTTCTCAGTCTCTGCTCCTATCTTTACATTTTCATCAAACATAGCAAATAAATAAGTTTCTATAGCCTTTCCAGGCTTGTGTATTGTTCCTGCGTTTGACTTCACATGACTAATTAAATTCCTATAATAAGTCACAGTATACTTACTCCAATACCACCACCATCAGATGGCCATCCACTTTCAGCAACAACAATCTCCACATTATCTCCACCAACTTTCTCAATTGCATAATATGCTGCATCCAACATAGCATCAAATAGATTATGATAGCCGGATGGATCGGGTTCTTGTTGCGTAAAAAGTGCTTAAGGGAGTGAAACACTTCCAGGGTTGCCAATATAACCATAATAAGGATAAACATTCACTAGCAAAGGCAGTTTGTTCTGTTTCAAGAACTTAATTACTGGGTTGATGAAACTGCAATCATCGCAAAATACTGATTGAGACGGTGGATACGTATTCGTCAATAACCCGGTATGTATAGTTGTTGTGACCTTCACTTGACTCTGCAGACGAAACGCCGTTATTGCTTGTTGCACGTTTTTCAAGGCGGGGAGTAGGAGCGGAATGAATTGAGATGTTCCAAAACTGCCGGGGGCTATTTCATTTCCAACACTTATATACTTGAACTTGACTTGTGGGAAATAACTCTTAATGTTGGCAGAGACCCAATTGGTAGCTTCATTAGAATCTGTTAAGGCTTGAAGTTGGTCATTAGGAATGTCCAGAATGATTTCAATGTCACTTCCCTCTAGAGCAGTGAGTGTTTCAGGAATTGGATCATACACTCTCATCTTTGTTATGCCATTAGCTTTATAAAGATTTACAGCATCTTGAGCTGATGGTAAGTCATTCTCATTTCTCCCATAACACACTCCAACAGACTCTGCTTCTGCATTATTTATAAATAACAAAAAGATTCGATAAATACAGGGATTATTATAAGATCACGTACCATAAGTACCTACCTGAAATCCTTTGAAAGTAAATTACACTAAACAATAAACACATTCTTATATACTCCCTTCGTTCCATAATACTTATCATAGTTTTCTAAAAAAGCAAAACATGATAACTATTTGAAAACAGAGGGAGTATGACTTAACTGCAAGTATATTTCATGTATTCAAAAATTAAATACTCACATTCCCTATAATAAAAAAGCGTACATAAATATTAGTTTGATTAGTATAGAGTAATTGTATGAAATGTAAGAAACTCAGAATACACATTTTTGTTGAAAATTATTATTCACACCTTTAACCAAAAGAGAGACTCAAAATATTCATAACATTTTCTTTTAAAACTTTTAAATAGGAAATGATCATAAATCATTTGATAAAATATAAAAACAGACACGAATAAATAATACATCAAAAGGTCATCCTCGCTCAACAACAACATCAATAACGATAATAATAATTTTAAAAATATTTAAGAAAAATTAATCTAATGAGATGATGAGAAGATACCTATTATTTGAAGGTATGTCAATATTAACATACCAATAAATACAAAGACGGAGAAGTTAGCCATCATGAAATGTTGACTGTAGGAAAATGACCAGATGATGGCTTCTTATGTAGGGAAAAAAAATGACTAGAGTGTAATATTGGAAATTAATTGATTGTATTAGGCAATTGTTTAATGAGTTGACCTTAAGTATTTTGTCACTTAATAATTTTCTATATGTGCTGATGGTTTTATCACGACAATGTGTTAGACTAAGGCAATTCAAAAATGAGTTCACATTATATTAATTGATCTTACGTAAAAGTTATTTGGACAGATATATTAACCAATTAAAGGTAAATATTAATTATAATAATAATAATAATAATATATCCAGCATAATTTTATAATTGAGGTCTAAACAATAACAACAACAAATAAAATAAAAATCAAAGTAAAAAAAAAAAAGGTAATAATAAAATTAAAAAATAAGATAATAGGAGAGTGGTAATAACAATACTGAGAAGGGAAGCTAAACATCACTCAATTACTTATTAAGCATCTATTTTATTAATCCTCTACCATCATATTCTTCCATCTAAAATTATAAACTCGGTAAACTGTCGATATGTTATGTCCTGTCCAATCACCTCTCTGATACCCAATACTTCTTCAGGTGCCTCTCCTAATACCCACCGTAACCAACCTCCCACCACTACTAAAATGAGCCCCAAAATTGATACATAAAAAAAAAAGAGACTGAATCGATCAACAAAAT
Source organism: Datura wrightii (assembly GCA_035772735.1). Lineage (NCBI taxonomy): Eukaryota > Viridiplantae > Streptophyta > Magnoliopsida > Solanales > Solanaceae > Datura > Datura wrightii. The sequence goes on along the minus strand of JASDFA010000001.1, from coordinate 169,346,899 downwards.
TGAGGGAAAACCGATCTTGTCCGTCATTTTTTTTTATTTATCATTTTATTTAATTATTTTTATAAAAAATCGACTCATTCCCTTGTTGATTTTTCACTTGTATTATGCGAAATATGTATACAATGGATGAGATTAGCTAAATCAACAGATAGGTCTGTCCGTGTAAAAAAATAAAAAATAACTTAACAAAATCGAGGGATATAAACATTTTATTAATTTAAATAATTTTTTTAAAAAAAAATGAATAAACAAAATATACGGAGTTAATTATTTTCTATATGTACTGATGGCTTTTTCACTACAATGTGTTAAGACTCTGGCAATTCCAAAATGGGTTCACATTATATTGATTGATCTTACAGAAGTTACTTGGACAAATAAATTAACCAACTAAAGGTAAATATTAATAACAATGACAATTTAATCGATGATATTTTAAAATACTTATGATTTAAAGTAATATAATAAATTTTCATATTTTATGACATTATATTTTAAGAAATGCTTATCCTTTAATTTTCAATTCGAAAAAAATTAAGAAATAACTTTTTTCTATTCTATTAAGTAATATTTTAGTCATTATCTAAATGAAAATTAATTATAGGTTATTAAGCTCATAAACACACACACGCACACACATACTGGTTTTAGAGTACGCGTCTCCCACACATTCCTCATATTAATAACAATAAGTTTTTAAAAATAGTATAAGTAATATTTAAAAGATGTGTTTGTGTAATAATATAAGAAAAGAAAGAAAATTATGAATTTCAAATTGATAAGTGATTATGTTTAAGAGTTTGATCCAATCAATTAGTTATTTCTTCAGTTTATTCTAATATTTGTTTCAATGCAAAAGCATCGTAGAAATAGTGTTTGATTAAAAGGTAAAAAAATTATTCTCTTTTACATGAGCACTTAAATGCATGCATTATATGTACTTTTCATGTTGATTATTACAAAATTTCTATTACTACACTATTAACAAATTAACATTTAATATAAATATTAGCATTACCAAGATGCATTGTAATACAAAGTTGTATTGTAGAATAGAATATATAGTATAAGTTATTAGTTTAAACAATTAACACTTACTAAATCGTATTGTGAATTATTACTGGCTTGTTTTGACACTAATAAATTGATATTATATCATAAACACATTTATTTATTTGTAATTGAATGTCTAAACTGATAAAGACTCATCAAAATTAGTGAAAACAACCACTAGGGTAGATTTTTGTATCACACTCTTGAGGTGCGATCCTTCTGTAGACCCTATTAACAAGGCATGCTTTGTGCACCGGGTTGTCCTTTATTCAAAATGTATCTTCAAAAGTCCTAAAAATAAGATTGATTTGCATTGTAAGTATAACTTTATTCAACATGTAATTATTTTTTTAAAAGATAAAATTTTAATCGCATTTAAATTTTTAAATATTAATACCTTCTATATATTTCAAATGAATAAGAATTTAATACACAATTTTTAGTTAATTTTAAAATTCTAAATATTAGAAAAATAATTAGATAACTATTTTGTCAAGTGTGAACTCTATTTTTAAAAGGGTAACAAGGTAAATGATATTTTATTATGAGGCTTCGCACTTTAAATATTCAGTAATAACTTAATTTTTAAACTTTTCATTTTAACCTTTTGGCATGACCCACACGGACGGGTTATGCGGGTACCTACATCGACTCTAGCTTGATAGGAAAACTCTTTTTTTTGTATAACATATAAAAATATTTTCCCATAAATATGCACAAATCAATCATGTCTTTTGAAATATCAATAAAATGTCCCCAAAAAACCTTGACTCTTCCAAGATCTAGTCAAAACAGGTACAAGAGCGCTATACTAAATACTGACAAAAAAAATGATACGGCTTTATCTGCGAAGGGAATGCGAAAGTTGATGCTGAGTATCGCCTCGTCAATCATGAAATTACAACTCACCTGCCACAACCTATACCAAAAAGGATAGCAAGGCAGTATCAGTACACTGCCATACTGGTAGACATCATTAGCCTAATCATTAGCCTAATAATAAAACTAGTTAACGCAATAATATATAGTTAACATGAAATTGACTAAACTTGTACTATCCATAACAAGATAAAACTACTCTCCTCTTCTAGATAAATTCTTCCATAAATATGTAGTTATACCTCTGTAAGTATACGCATATATTATGACTTCAACATGTAACTCATCAATTCCCCAACCCTCTATATTGGTTCCGTCATTTCATTGCTGCGGTGACTTGACCGCTGCAGTGATTCCGTAGCAGGGAAAACTCGGACATTGCAGCATGACCAAGTTAAGCAGTAGCTCGCATCACTGACACTTTTCCATTTCAGCAACCTTTATATGACTGAGATCCCCTTACTCATCACCTGACCTCATCTATATGAGCTAGGACCGCTTTTAGTTACCCCCGAATTATTCGATTAACCTACAAGATTATACTTATGTCGGCTATCCTTTATCTAGCAATTTCCGATCCTCAAGGACACAAGTTACCCATTACCTACTCTAATTCACCTTAATTATATTAGTTTAGACCTAGTTCAATTAAGCAACCAACCATGGAGCATATGTAACCTCATCAACATACAATTGTCTACAACCATCAAGAAACACAGTTAAATTATCAATTATAGAACAATCAATCATACTAATGGAGTCATGTCCCCCTAGGAATATGAATGTAGGCATACACCTGTATCTCCCTGATCCCACACTATACATCTCTACACCATATTCACATCATGCAGTACCAATACATGTACCATATCATCATCTATCACCTCACCTCCGCGTCTCTCACATTAGGTATGAATCACGTCAGTATATCACGTATCACACCTATATATCTGTACATCTGTCACACATTTGTTTACCTGTACACACATGCCTGAGGGTCTTATTTCTTCTTTTTCAGTCATGATCTTCAGGGGACTCTAGAAATCCATGTACTATACACTTAGTTGTATAAATACCATATCATACCTGTCTGTGTACTCTTACTTGTACAATTAATCGTATGAACATCATATCATACCTGTCTGTGTATTCATACCATACTGCTCGCTCGGATGCTCACCTCGTACAAGCCACTCATATCCAAGTACTCATACATATGCTCAACCACACTAATTTGCTCGTCCAAATGCTAACCTCGGACACGAGCCTCTCATCTCAGGGTAAGAATATATTACTCCTCTATCTCAACATGTTTCATCATGCTCTCAATCAGTCGCCACAGGCTCCATTCGCAGTTCAGGGATTATAAATCGTAGTTCAATCCACTTAACAGAATACCTTCAATAACAATAATTAATCACTACAATTTCTATCATAATTAGTGTTCGAATCTATTCAATTATATAGATTATTTATCGATACTCAAGAAGGTAGTCATAATCCTGATTCCACGTTTTCGATTTACCAATAAGTAAAAGTGTGAAATCTTAATTCACCTCCCTAAACCCACCCGGGTATCAAACATTTAGTCCAATCTTTATGAAATCCTACATCGTATTCTACTTTTCGTTATTTATGGGTTCATCCTTACAAACTTTAGTTATTCAGGAGAATATTTATTATGAAACTCTTCTCTTACCAAGTCTCTCCTATTTCCTACACAACTCTTCACAGTGATTTCCTATTTTTATCGCAATTATAAATTGATGATTCCACACCTAACTCTCTACATTAATAGCCCTCTTTTCTCCTACTACGATAAATTAACTGCATGACACAAGAAAATATATAATTACCTATATAAATATAACCTAGAAAATATATAATTACCTATATAAATATAACCTGTACTCCCTTTTTAGGAGCGTACCATGAAAATAACTGTTAAGAACTTCACCCTATGACATAAAATTGAGAGTCTAGCATTAAAATCTATTCGTAACCCCATGACCACTACTTAATATCATAAGTTCCCTCTCCCCTCTCTTGTTATCCCAATCATTTTTTCTCACCCTTAATACTCATACACTATGGTCTATGCCGGTCCTTCTCATTATTAAACCTTCTGCTCTACGCATCAATAGAATATCAATCACACATGTATATGAATCACTAATCAAAGTCTAACACAAGGGTAATCCATAGCCTACCTGGGCATCAAGCTATGTCAAGAGAATCGCAGGGCTGCATTCTTGCCTCGAATCTTGGAGTTCTTGCAAAGAGTTGTCGGGGAGGATAGTGGAATTCTTTCCCTTTCTAGCCACCTTACCCTTTTTCTCAAAACAAACTTTATTAATATAGGATTTAAATCCAAATTTGGACACAATTAGGAGTTTTGATCCGCGTCGCCCGCTGCAGCGGTCTCACTATAGCAGAGATCCATTCGCTACAACGGCCTTACGCCTCGGCCTTACCTGATTTTTAAATTTTTCCTACTTTAAATATATTAATTAAATGACCACTAAATCTGAGAACATAACCCAGCCCCGTAAAAATTTAAAATAATTTACATCTATATCATTATGGTGCTACAACGGTCAGACGGGTCGTTACATCAGATACCAATTAAAAATCCCTTCTTACCTGAATGGACCCACTAGATAGGCTAGGATTTTTCAATATTCACATGCTTAACTTGATACTAGGTCATAGTCCCGATGCTCCTAATCGACACCATGGTCTCATCGATACTACTTCTAGGCTTTTAGACCGGTATTTTCACTAGACCCTTCTTTCAAAGTCCTAAGACACCCAGAGGCATATCACATGGTGCAAAAACATTTTACCCATTTCACTTCCCCTTATATTATAGCCGAACGAAGTTTCTGCGTGTGTTACCCCTATGTGCTAGTTTCGTGTTTTCTCGAGCCGCCTATCCTGAGTCTCCCGAGTTTCTCCTTTGCGACTTACAATATTTACTCATGGCCTACCCAACCTCTATGATGCCACCAATTCTGATAGAACTTCTTTTGACAGGGACTTTAAATGTGGTTGACCCACGGGGGCAAAACGTCACTGGTTCAGGTTTGTCCACTGCAGTGATCATTTTCTGCCGTAGCAAAAACAGGCTTGTTGTAATGGAACTGAAAATCAGTTTTAAGGGGAGGCTGAACTGTTTTTGGAGTTCATTCTCCACTTTTCACTTCAAAAAAAATCTCGAAGACTCTCCTGACTCCTAACGGTTTCTACTCCTGACTCCTGACGATTTCTAATCCTTTTCATAAGGTAATCTTTGCTCTCATCTCTTTATAGCGTTATTTATACTACGTGGCTACTAAATCCATGTCTATATGCTTGAATTTAGGTTGATAATGGAGTGATGAGGTGGGTTTTCATTTTTAACTATTAGGGTAGTTTCCTGAAGCATGTTTCTTGCATTTACGTACTCAAGTATCCTATATTGCTCTCTGCATGCTCCTGACTGATTTCATGTAGTTCTTGCTTGAGTAATAATGGGGTTTGGGTAGGGTGATGGTTTGGCTTCCTCGAGCCTTTTGGGCTCGAATTCGGACACTATCAGGGTGGGAAATGGTTGGTAGGGCATATGTAAGTCTACCTCTTGCCCGATCTGTGCCTAAATTTGAGAAAAATAGAGGTTGAAGGTTGAAAACCCAACCTCCATTGTTGGGGTCGAAATTCTGCTGGGAAAGACGATGTGCGTTGCAGTGGACCCGTTATAATGGTCCTACATTGCTATTGCAGATTCGTTGTGGCGGGACCTTATTCGCTGCAACGGTCACGCCTCGGACAATGAACCACGTCCTCTGTTCTTTTTTTTTATTCCAAGTTTCATCCTCTTATTTATTTTAATCACTTCCTAACGCACTTGTTTTCACAGGGTCTTATTATCACCATATCTTCTTACAGCGGCAGCAGACGTACCTATGACTATATTAGGTTCGTGACCGACCAATGCCAGTTCTGGCAAAAAGAGTAGGCAGCCAAGGGTCTTATACACGAGAGGAGATTTATTATATAGGACATGGAGGAAAAGGCACCATAGTTCTATGCCCACTCTAGGAGATAGGGTGGGGTCCTCTATTTGATAAACCCTGCGAGGCTAATGAGGGTTGGGTGAGGGAGTTCTATGCCAACCTCCCCACTGTGGTCTGAAATCGCTCAGAATCGGTCGCCTATGTAAGAGAGAGGCAAATTCTATTAATCGTTACTGCTATTAACGAGGCTTCGGGTCTATCAAATCATCTTAAGGACGAGCTGAGGGCCCGGGATGTGGATGGTAATGGGCGGTGGCTTGTAGATACCCTGGTGGTAGAGGAGCACAAGGCCTCGTCCCATTGGGGAGTCACCTATACTAGTATTCAGGGTATCCACTTCATTGTTGACGCCGGAGGTGGCTAAATTTGGTATCGTAAGGATTCGCCCATCCACTAATGTCACCAACGTGGCCTATGCCCGAGCTTTGGTGGTGGCCTGTATCCTGAGCGGAGTGTAGGTAAACATAGGGGCGTAGATATTGGAGGAGTGGAGGTACTTTTCATCTAAGGCCATCAGTGGCCTGCCTTTTCTCTCTTTCAATACTCTGCTTTGCAAACAGTCCAAGGTGCACCGGGAGGCCTGGACGTCATTATGGCCTGTGACATGCCATTTGATCCCTTGAGGGTGAAAGGGGCCTTGGGGAGAGGCAGGAAGAAGAGAAAGACTGCTTTCGGGGACAGGGATAGTGGAGCCGATACTTCTAGACCCTTAGGTCCATTTGAGCGGATTAAGACAGATATGGCCGCGATATGAGAGCTACTAGGAGGGTTGCCCAGACCTACCCTAGGTGACAGGCCATCTAGCGCAGCTACTGCAGATCTCAAGAGGATGTAGGGGGAGTTGCCTCCTTGGCCCAGGCCCATGTGGAGCTCCGAAAAGATCTGGAGAAGGAGAAGAGGAAGCGGCACTCCTGAGACTGGCTCTTTGTCCGCATGTGGAGGGGGTCAAGGTGATCCTAAAGTACCTCTCCTCCGACACCAAGACACTCCAGGCGACTAGGGCGATGTCACGATCCGAGGCTACACCCTGGTCGAGACTCGATACTTGGTGCCACAAGTGACCCTAAACTAATCCATGGTCTATCATTACACTAGTAAACTGAGTAAACATAAGTGGAAGCTTTATATAAGCTAATAATGTGATCAATACTGAACAATTGTGTCTGAAAGCCAACTTCTAACTGATGAGTTGCTGAGACAAGCACCCAACTAACTCTATAATCTGTCTAAATAAAACTAACTGAAAGAAAATATTATCCTAAAAAAATGAGGACTCACCCAATGACACTGCTGCTGATATCGTCAGAGGGAACTACTGAATATACTGGGACTGAGAACCTATGCCTGTATCATAATACGATACAACATGAAAAGTATGCGTCAGTACTTTAAATGTACTGAGTAAGTGAAAGATACAATAAGCATGAAAGAATAAGTAACTATACTTAAATAACATGAAATGACCAACTGAATACTGTAAACTGATAAAACTGAACTATAACTGATATGGTCAATAATTACCCTGGATGATGGTCATAAACATGTCCTGGAACTCAGATACTGAGCTGAGCTAAACTGAATTGAATTGAATTGAGACTGTACTGACAAGTGGAAGAGTCTATAACCGACATATAACTACGTAAACTAAATGTGGAGTTTGATGTATACGCCCCATCGATAGGACCCAATATACCTTTCTAGGGTATAAAGGCATGAACTGTAAGGTAATTGTCTGGATCCATTTAGGCTAAATAACCTAGGAGGCAATGTAGTTTTGGGAACCTGGGTGCACTGAAACCTCAGTCTGCTTGGTGCTAAGTCCTACTCCCACTGGATAGTCCTAATCTGACTACTAAGCTGATAGCTCGAAGCTAGGGCCCAAGACTAAGTCAGGAGATACTTATCTAGAAGTACCCTGAGAGTCTTATCAGACTAGATAACTATAACTGGTGTTCTAAGACTGACCAAAGCTGCTTATCTGGAAGCGTCGTAACCATCTAAAGAACAAAATGAAACTGGTAATTCTCAGACTGGTCAGAGCTTCTTATCTGGAAGCATCATAACCTTCTAAAGACCTAACTGATAATTGATAACTGGGAGGCATTACTGACACCTCAAGAACTGACTATAGTCAAACTGATCAGCTGATATTACTGAAAGATACTGAAGATACTAACATTTTAATTGAGACTGAACTAACATGCAACTGACTGAGAATTCATGTGATAGTAATAACATGGGAATTCCAACACTGATAAAGTCAAGCAATATTAATGTCTAATTAATTATGCAAGATCCTAATTACTGCATTTACGGAGTTAGGGCTAAGTTCATTTTATAAGAAACAAGTATCAACACACTCGCTAAGTAGTGGAAATATAGCAACAAATAATATGAACAACATTTCACATGAATTAATCGGAATCTGACTGAATATTTCTCTAATTCACAAATCTTAGGGCTAGAACTGATAGGAGATTATGGAAGGTTTTTGGGACACAAGGGAAGAATAATTCCCTTGTTGAATTCCCACATACCTGGTGTAGAATCTTTGAGAGAAGCCGGAAGAAATCTAAAGAATTGTGGAAGCCCTTGTTTAGCTCTGAGATGCCTGACAAGAATTTCTTTGCTTTTGCGATCGTGATATGAGTGGAATGAGAGGGGTTAAGTCGATTAACCCTTTAATTCTCTCCAAATGTGTACAAAATGACGTAGTTTTTAGCGTAGGAGTGTAGAAAATCACGAAAAAGCCCTTAAAAATTTCACAACAAAATCACACTGCCAGTCCTAATGAAGGACTGGATGAGTTGTTACTTAAGGGACGACTCGTTACGTGTCCCATCGTTAACACTGGGAGACCTCATCCTGTTAGTCACCACAAGGGACACCATGACTCGTGGTGTACCTAACAACTCTTGGTGATAAGTCGTGATGAAAACTGCAAAAAAATTCAACATCCAACCCAAACTCCTAACCACGGCCAACTCCACAAGTCGTGGAGTCACTTCACGACTCGTAGCTTCCTCTTGTGGCATCTCTGGGGACGTTGAACCCTTGACCACGACTCACTTGACGAGTCATTTTCTTGACCATGACTCATTGCCTCTCTCGTGGTCACCTCCTGACCATGAGTTCTTGCCACTCCTCCCCTCACTTCACGAGTCACTCCACGACTCGTGGAGTACTTCACGGGTCACTGGACTACTCGTCCTGTAACCGAGTGCAGAATTTTCTATTTTCTCCATTTGAACCCTCAGGTCTGATCTTAGGGGCTTTTGGGTATTACAATATCTTTCCCTTGGGAATATTCATCCTCGAATGTGGATCAACATACTGAAAAGATGGGGAAATCAATTGTCATATCAAATACTGAAAATCTAAACCAGAAAACTGACGAATTGATTGACTCCAGACTGAATTACATGAATGAACTGAATTCATGAATGAACTGAATTCATGAACCTCACATACAATTTCTGGCATGAAAGGAACTAGGGCTCATGAACTGAACATGAAATTGACTGGAGTACTAGGGAGGAATTTAATACCCGATGCTGAAACTGGACTGGAAGGGAATAAATGAGGATATTTTGCCGTCATGTCTGCTTCTGCCTCCCATGTGGCTCCCTCAACTAGCTAGTTCCTCCATAAGACGTTAACTGAAGCGATTTCCTTATTTCTCAGCTTACGAACCTGATGGTCTAGGATTTGAACTGGGACCTCTTTGTAAGAGAGACTATCCTTCACTTCGACATTGTCTAATGGCACAACTGAGGTCAGATCACCGATGCACTTTTTCATCAGTGACACATGGAAGACTGGGTGCACAGATGCTAACTCCAAAGGTAATTTCTAACTCATAGGCCACATTGCCAATTCGCCTTAGAATCCTGTAGGGTCCTACATACCTCGGACTGAGTTTTCCTTTCTTTCCAAACCTCATCACTCCTTTCATGGGTGAAATTTTTAGATAAATCCAATCATCTACTGCAAATTCTAGCTCTCTTCTCCTCACTTCAACATATGATTTCTATCGGGTCTAAGCTGTTTTCAACCTTTCTATGATAAGTTACACTTTTTGCATAGCTTTATGAACTGAGTCTGGTCCTATCAAGAGCTTCACCAATTTCAAACTACCCTATAGGAGACCTACACCTTCTACCATATAGTGCTTCAAACGGGGCCATCTGAATACTGGAGTGGTAGCTATTGTTGTATGCAAACTCGATGAGAGGTAAGTGATCATCCTAACTGCCCTTGAACTCGATAACACAAGCTCTTAGCATATCTTCTAAGATTTGAATAGTCTGCTCAGCTTATCCATCTGTCTGAGGGTGAAAAGCAGTGCTGAGTTTGACCTGAGTACCATGTCCCTTTTAAAATGAATTCCATAAATGCGAGGTGAACTGGGTACCTCTATCTGAAATGATGGACAAAGGCACCCCATGCATTCTGACTAACTCTCGAATGTACAGCCTAGCATAATCCTTAGCTGCGGCTGTAGTTTTAATAGGGAGGAAATGTGCTAACTTGGTCATCCGATCTACTATCCGACCTGTAATAAAGTCCATATTCACTTTTTCCCACTTCCATGAGGGTATGCTGATATCCTGAATCATACCTCTAGGTCTTTGATGTTCCAGGTTAACCTTCTGGCAGTTCAGACACTTAGCTACAGATTCTACAATGTATCTCTTCATGTCGTTCCACCAGTAGATATTCCGTAAGTCACGGTACATCTTAGTGGCACCTGGGTGGATAGAATATATGGAGCTATGGGCTTCTGCTAGCATTTGCTGCCTCAAGTCACCTATGTCCAGAACACATAATCTGCCCTGGTAACGAAGCACACCATCTCCCCCTTTGGAGAAGGCCTCCACTTCTTTTCTTAGAACCACTTATTTTAGCTTAAGTAGTATGGGATCTTCATCCTATTTTGACTTAACTTCAACAACTAACGATGAATCTGACCCATGTTGCATTACTACTCCGCCCTCAACTGAATTGACCGACTGCACTCCTAACCGAGCTAACCTGTGAATATCTTTTGCTAGTTCTTTTCTGCCGTCTTCAACATGAGCAACCCTACCCATGGACATTCTACTCAAGGCATTTGTCACCATATTTACCTTGCCCCGGTGGTATAGCACACTCATGTCATAATCCTTCAATAGCTCCAACCAGCTTCTCTAATGAAGATTCAAGTCTTTCTCACTAAACACATACTAAAGGCTCTTGTGGTCGATGAAAACATCCACGTGAACCCCATAGAGGTAGTGTCTCCACATCAAAGAAAACACTACCGCTGCCAATTCAAGGTCATGAGTCGGATAGTTCTTCTCATGCACCTTGAGCTGTCTGGAGGCATACGATATCACCTTACCTTTCTGCATCTGAACACAAACGAGGCCAACTCTATAAGCATCACAGTAGACTACAAACCTATTTGTTCCTTCTGATAAGGTCAAAACTAGAGCTGTAGTGAGTCGAGTCTTCAACTCTTATAAGCTCTTCTCACGTGCATCTGACCACTGAAACTTCACCTTTTTCTGAGTTAGTTTAGTCTGAGGAGACACAATAGAGGAAAATTCTTCTACAAACCGTCGGTAGTAACTAGCTAGACCTAGAAAACTTTTGATATCTGTTGGGAAAGTAGGTCTTGGCTAGTCTTTCACCACTGCTATCTTTTGAGGATCTACCTGAATATCCTCACCTGAGACCACATGACCAAGGAAATCCATAGACTTCAGCCAAAATTCACATTTATTGAATTTAGCGAACAACTGGCGGTCTCTGAGAGTCTGTAACACTATCCTCAGATAGTTAGCATGCTCCTCCTCATTTCTGGAGTACACCAAGATGTCATCTATGAACACAATGACAAAAATGTCTAGATACTATTTTTGAAAACTCTATTCATTAGGTCCATAAAAGTTGCAGGGGCATTAGTTAGTCCAAAGGACATAACCACGAATTCATAATGACCATACCAAGTTCTGAAGGTCGTCTTCGGTACGTCATATTCCCTGACTCTAAGCTGATGATATCCGACCTGAGGTCTACCTTGGAGAAACAACTGGCTCCTTGAAGTTGATCAAACAAGTCGTCAATCCTAGGTAGGGGATACCTGTTCTTAACTGTAACCTTATTTAGTTGATGGTATTCGATACACATTCTGAGAGTACCGTCTTTCTTTCGCACGAACAACACTGGAGCACCCCATGTAGAGATGTTGAGACTGATGAATCCCTTATCAAAAATGCCCTTTAGCTGCTCCTTCAACTCCTTAAGCTCAACTGAATCCATTTTACAAGGAGGAATAGAGATGGACTGAGTGTCTGGAAGAAGGTATATCCCGAAGTCTATTTCCCACTTGGGAGGGACTCTGGAAAGATCTTAGGGAAACACATCAGGAAATTCGCTAACAACTGAAATTGACTGAATTGTTGTGGTCTCGGAGCTAGAATATCTGAGCTAAACTAGGTGATAGATGCACCCTTTCGAAATGAGCTTCCTCACCTTAAGTTAAGAAATAAACTGACCCTTGGGCGCTGAACTACTACCCACCATTCTAGCACTGGCTCAGTTGGAAACTAAAATATGACGACTCTTGTTATGTAGTCGATTAAGGCATAACTAGAATGTAACCAATCCATGCCAAGAATGAGGTCGAAATCAACCATGTCTAGCTCTACTAGATCAGCTGGAATGACATTATTCAACACTGAGACTGGGCAGTTTCTATACACCCAGCTGACTCTAATTGACTCACCAACTGGGTAGCGACTGAGAATGGTTCTGAGAGGACTTCTGGACTAATTTCAAACTGTACAACTACATAGGGAGTCATGAATGAGAGTGTGGCTCCTGGATCTAGTAGGGCATATACATATAGATAGAAGAGACGTAACATAACCGTGACCATATAAGGTAAGCTCTCATGATCCTGACGAGAGGACAAAGTATAAAAGAGGTTTTGGAGCTGACCGCCATCCGTACCTGAAGTGTTACCCTGCTGAGCTGGATGGCCTGCTGGGGCTGCTGAAGTGGTAGACTGTGATTTTCCTCATCCTGCTGATGGACACTCCTTAAGCCAGTGACCTAGCTGTCCACAACCAAAGCAACCCTCCTTTCCCAGGAGGCATTCACCTGGATGGTTCTTGCCACACTTAGAAAAATTTGGGTAGTAGTTGCTGGCACTGTGTCTCTGGAACTGATAGCTGATCTTGGGCAGATTTATATGCCCAAGTGATACTCAAAAGTATCATTTACGCCTTGTTTATCTAGCAATGTGTATACATTTTCATGTAATTGGTAATAAAATGTGAGTTTATACTAACCAACATGATTAGCATTGTTTTGTAGGTAAAATGCGATTTTGAGAAGCTAAAATGCATGTTGGACGATATCGGAGTTGGACTTGGATGCGAGCAAGGGACAAGGCATTGGACAACATGATTTAAAGGGGCTCCGCGATGGAGCCGTGTCACGCTGCCATCGCGGAGGCATTCTGCCTGGAGGGTGAAAATTCACCATATTTCCAGTGGAGGTCCGCGTTTGCTCCGTGTCACGGAGGCAGTGCTCCGCGATGCACTCCGTGACACGTTGCTCATTATTCCGGGAAAAATTCCCACTAGTATAAATAGAACACTTAAGTGTATTTTTCATAATTCAGACTTGGTGGAGCAAGGACGTGGGTTACAGGCAGTTGAGGGACGAAAAGTTCAGGATTTTTTCTCTCTTTCTTTCTTCTCTAATTCAATTGTTTGTATGATTAACACTCGTTTTATGATGATTAATCCACAAATGAGTGGCTAATTCCCTTCCTTGCTGAGGTTATGAACACTTGTGATGAATTTTGATTATTAATTATGGTTTTTCATCTTTTTCTTCCATGTTCTATTAATTCTTGTTTCTACTGCATTGGTGTGTGGCCTACATTAATGTACATCTAAAAAGTTCGATTTCACTCGAGAGAGCACGAAATTGGAAAGTTGTGAATTAATAGGATATTGTTCTTTACTTGATTTGGGAAAATTGAGTTTTGATGAACCTTCAGGATAGAAATATACCTGAAAGTCGTATTAGTCAATTTAGGAACCGGAATTGTATGGCTAGAACATGAATTGCATTTGATCACAGAAATGTAGACGGATGGTTCATGATTCTTAAGTGAGATTAAATACGAGAGTTTTAATCTCTTGGCAAATGTTCTTGGCTAGCAACTGGAAGAAAAGATTAACCAATTTATGATGATAATCAGTTTCATTACATGTTCTTTAACCTCAGCATGCTTTTATCCATAGTCCAAATTCAAAGTAGATAATTGTTCGTAGTTTTAGTATAAAATTTATAAAACAAATTATTCAATTTTTGGTTATTTAGTTGCCAGCATATTTAGAAGTAAAAATATAGTATACTTGAGCAAATTACACTTAACCCAAGTCTCTGTGGGATCGATACTTGGCTTACTAAAGCCACTTACTACTTGTTCGACCACATGCACTTGCGTGTCGGTTTTATAACCCCAAAACCAACCGAACAAGTTTTTGGCGTCGCTGCCGGGGACTGGCAATTGGTGAATTTGTTTTAAGTGTTAATTTACTGTATTTTCATTTTCTTAAGTGTTGACAACTTGGTCTTAGCCTGTATTTTGCAGACTTAATTGTTGTGAACACTGGCAAGAGACAAAGAGTTGGTGGAATCTTATATAGAGCCAAAACGTATATTTCACAGTAAACAGAGAGAAGCTCTACAAAGGAAGCTGCAGTTGCTCAGACAGACCATTATGGAGCAGCAGAATCCACCGGTTGTAAGGGCAGTGTTAGTGCCCGAAGAAGCAGCAGCAAGGCCGGTTCGCGAGGTGGCAATCCCACATGCCAATAATGTTACATCCAGTATCCGCAAACCAGAGCTTGGAGGGAGATTTGAACTCAAGCAAAATATGGTGCAATTGTTGCACACAAGCGGGCAATTTACCAGTCTCCCTCATGAAGATCCACAACAGCATCTCCAAAACTTTTTGGAGATAAGTGACACTTACATACCCGCTGGAGTGTCACCTGACTATGTTCGGCTTACATTATTTCCGTTCTCATTACTCAGAGAAGCCAAGAGGTGGTTGAAAGCTGAGCCACCAAATTCTATTTCAACGTGGGATGATCTTGCACGAAAGTTCTTGATAAGGTTTTTTCCCTCTGGTAAAACAGCAAGACTTAGAAGTCAAATTCTAAGTTTCAAACAGAGGGAGGGAGAAAATTTATATCAAGCCTGGGAGAGATTTAAATCCATGTTGCGGGACTGTCCTCATCATCATCAGTCCAATGAGGTGTTGGTGCATACATTTATTGAGGGTTTGGAACCCCACACCAAAATATTGCTAGATTCAGCAGCTGGAGGGCAAGCGCTGGAAAAGACTTATGAGGAGTTGTATACCTTGCTAAACCGTATTTCACAGGGCAATCCAGAATGGAATGCTGATTCATCACGAGGTGGGGCAAGGAAAGCAGCAGGAGTGCTTGAAGTGGATGGGTTTACAGCTATCGCTGCACAGATAGCTGCTTTGCAAAATCAATTGAACAACCACTTCAGCAACATGACTTTGAACCAGCCGTCAGCTCCAGTTAATGCAGTCCAGCAATTGTGGTGTGAAGTGTGTGGAAGCAGTGAGCACTCAACTGAGTGTTGTGGAGCCAATCCTGACTCGGTAAACTTTGTGGGTAATGCACAAAGAAATCACCAGCAGTATGGTAGTAGCTACAATTCAAATTGGAGGAATCATCCTAATTTTTCATGGGGTAGCAACAACCATCAAGGCCAAAGTTCGGGTCAGGGTGTGCAAAGGAATCAAGGAGGGCAACAGAACTACCAATCTCAATTCAGAAATAACAATGCACCTCCTCCACCACCATCACCCAGCATTGAGGAGATGTTCTAGACCATGATAGCTAACCAAGCTCAATTGCAGGCTGACTATGTGAAATTGGCAGCCGAAGTGAAAAACAATCAGTTAGCTACCAAGGCTCTTGAGTATCAATTTGGGCAATTTGCTAGTGCCCAAAATACAAGGCCTAGAAGAGGACTGCCAAGCGACACGGATCCGAATCCCAAGCAGGTAAATGTAGTGACCACAAGGAGTGGTTTGCAGCTGAAGGAGGTGGAACCAGAAAGACCACCTCAACACTCGGGAGCAGCAGAAGTTGAGGGGGAGCAAAGTTTGGAAAGGGGGAAGACCAAAGAAGCTGAATCAGAAAGACCTCCACCCCCATTCCCTCAACGACTCAAGAAACACAAAGAGGAGGCGTGCTTCAAGAAATTCATGGAGGTGCTTAAACAGGTACATGTTAATTTACCTCTTGTTGATGTCTTGCAGGGAGTGCCTAAATATGCCAAGTACATAAAGGACATCGTGGCCAACAAAAGTCGGTTGACTGAGTATGCTACGGTGGCTTTAACTGAGGAGTGCACTTCCCGGATCCAAAATAGACTGCCCACAAAGTTAAAAGACCCTGGAAGTTTTACTATCCAGCTTACTATTGGGCAGAGAATCCGAGCTCGTGGATTGTGTGACCTGGGGGCGAGCATAAATTTGATGCCATCTTCGGTATTCAGAAAGTTGGGTTTAGGGAGTCCTAGATACACAACGGTAATATTGCAGTTGGCGGATCGATCCTTAGCTAGGCCGAATGGCATTGTTGAGGATGTTCTAGTGCAAGTTGGCTCCCTAATTTTCCCGGTAGATTTTGTCGAGCTGGATTTTGAACCAGACGCGGAAGTCCCATTTATTTTTGGACGACCCTTCTTGGCAACCGGGAAAGCATTAATCGACGTAGCTGCGGGGCAACTAACAACGCGAGCACACGACAAGGTAGAGGTGTTCAATGTGTATAAAGCACCCAAGCTCCCGATGGTGCATGAAGAACTCTCGGTGATCAATGTGATTGATCATGGTAATGCTAAGCAGATGAAGCATTCCCGAGAGTTAATGGGAAGACCACCGGATAGGTGTAAGCACTACTGGGGGGAGGACAGTGATCGAGAGAAATCGTCCATCACCCTAGTGGACAATTGAGCTTAAATGACGTCGAGCCGCGACGATAAACCAGGCGCTGCACGGGAGGCAACCCGTGAAAATTTTTTCTTTCATTTTGCAAAGTGTAAATAGATTTTTCTTTTTCTTTTTCTTGATTGATTACAAAATTTTTCGTTTTAGGTAGTATTTTTTATTTTTAGTTAGGTGAAACCTATTATTCTAACCAATTTTATTTAGTGAGATGATTTTCAGGTCAAACGGAGAAAAATGTGCACGGAATCGTGAAGGAAAAGTCGAGGTATGAAAAATTAATAAAATGTAGAAGAAAGTGAGCTGGGGCGATAGCTCCGTGTCACGGAGGAGGACCTCCGCGTTACCCTCCGTGACACGTTGAGGTATAACTTGGAAATTTTAAAAATTTCCAGTATGCTGTCGCGATGGCTCCGTGTCACGGAGGCAGTGCACCGCGATGCACTCCGTGACACGTTGCCTTGTATATCGCGACGGGTCACACCGGGTTGCCGGGTGACCCGCGTGTTTTTCTACCTTTTAAACCCCGAATTCTTCCCTTTTCCCCTCATTTTCAATTTCCTCCGCGACCAAACATCCCAAAACCCCTCTCCCATCAACGTGCCACGGCTTAAGGCAACAAATTTACCGAGTTTTCTTCGATTATTCAACTACAAGGTATGTTTTCCGATTCCCTCTCAAGTTTTTGTCGATTTTCTTTGATTTCAAGCATGGGAGGTGAACTAAATCGCCCTAAGTCGAAATTAAGCATGAATTCGAGTTATTTGTTGATTGATAATTGTTCGGAATGTCGTTATGATTGGTTAAACTTGTCGATTGCATAAAGTATTCGAATTTGATTGCGAAAATAAATTCTAGGGCTTGTTGTTGAATTTGAAGTTGGAAATGGGTTGAAATCATGAAATTTATGTCGGGTCGTACGTGTTGAATGAGATAAGTCGTTGTACAAAGTGTTAGGATGTTAATAGACGATGAATTCTCGGGTTTAGGGGAAATGTTGAAAATTGTTTGTATTTAGTTGGTTGGATAGGTTCATGTATATAAATTTTTATTTTTGTTTCTTTGTTTTTCTTTGCTAAGTGCGAGGGTTAAAATGTTTGCGATGGTAGTGATTGTGATTAGCTGTATGAAGTCTGAGTAGTACACAGAAGTTATACCGTCAAATTTCCTTTTTGAACGCACTAAGCATGATTGTATAGCTGGTTGTTTGATGTAAATAAAGCTATTCTTGCCGTATTGTTGTAACTGTAGCTAAGGACTAAGTGTGGGGTAATTTAGCGTAACCCGACCTTAGCCGAAGTTAATATTTATTTAGCTTAACATTGCGATTGTTGATGTGTGTTGACAGGCGAAATGGCAAGCCGACAAGATAAAGGGAAAGGTGCATCAACTTCAGGCATCGGAAGAAAGCGACTCAGATGGGCACAACAGTCCCAGCAGCACCGGCAGTTCCACGTGGCCAGCGCCGCCAATATGGAACAAGATGGGTGACGGACAAGGGGAAATAGTGGTACGCGAAGCATAAAGAGAATAAATATTTCCCCAAGGAGCATATAGCACGGGAGCCTTTGGCACAGGAGTTCCCCAGAATGGTTCACCGAATCGAGGCTGCTGGGCTAAATTTCATATTCGAGGAGCACAAAGAATGCAACCTGCACCTGGTTCGGGAGTTCTATGCTAATTGAAACCCGTTCAGAAGCCACACCATAAAAATCAGAGGGCAGATAGTCACTCTGGAGCCCCACCAGCTCAATGCCATCATAGGAGTGCGGGACACAGACGCCCACGTCCTCCGACAGCTGAACATTACCCCACCGTATGCTGACATCAGACGCACACTGTGTGGGGCCCGATCTATAGCTAGATGGAGCAGGCACAAGGAAAGGGGCTACCATCAGACTCTGCCATATTCTCAGATGAACAGGGAAGCCCGTATTTGGATGAAGATAGTCTGCTCTTGCCTCATCCCGGGGGTACATATGACTGATGTAACCCGGGATCGTGTTTGCCTGGTGTACGCCCTGATGAAAGGGCTGAAGATAAATGTTGGGGCGGTTATCATATCCGCCATGAAGAGAGCCCGATTGCACCAGGGGCACAGGTATGGTTTCGGTGGACTACTCACCACCTTTCTCAGGGGCCTCGATGTAGAGGAGGAGGCCGTCGATTATATCCCGCAGTTGGAGCGGCGGGCCTTGGATGTGACCAAAACTAAGGCTCCCGACACCACCCATGGGCCAGTGCTGACACTTGGCGAGCGACACGCTCGTGATGACCAGTATATGGAGTGGATGTATGGGATGCAGATGCTCCAGCTCAGGATAGGTGGGAGGCCGGCGACGGAGGAGGAGCTATGGCGGCTCGAGCTAGATTACCCGTTTGGCGAAAATGTTAGGGCTCTATGCCGAGTAGGGCCAGCCTTTGTAGAGCCCACTGATGATGACGTCCCCACGGACGAAGAGACACGTCGGGAGGACTCCGATGTGGAGTCCGATGATGACGACGGAGGCGACTCGGACATGGGAGATGAGGCAGCAGCACCTGATGAAGAAGTGGAATACTTTGACTGATCAAGGAGTTCCACCACCCGATTATGTGCTATTTAATTTTTGTGAACACTGGGGATAGTGTTTGAATTAAGTGTGGGGTGGGAGTAGTAGTTAGGTGCTGGGCTGGGCTGTTTTATTTGTATGTTCTCCTCTGTTATTTTGTATGTTGTGTTTCCCTGTGTTTGTGAATTTTCAAACTGTTCTGTATGTGTAAATATTTGTGGAATTGATGTGTGTTGTTGAATGTTGCCAGCTGATTCTGTAAATATTTTAATTATCGAAATGATTGATATTTTTAAAAATTTTTGATGTTCATATTGAAAATATTTTGTAAATAATTTTTCTATCGAAATGATCGATATTGTGCAAATTTTTCAATTTTTTTTTAATTTTGGGTTTCTCGGCGTTTGTTTTCGGTTCTTTTACCGAGAAGGGTCCCATTGAACCGACGTCATAGTTAGTGACCGTTCCCTATGATGGATGGATGACGACCGTCTTAAGGGAAATATAGTCGTTAGGAGTAGATAATTTTTTCAATTTATTTTCAGTTTTTTTCTTGGTGGATTGCATCCAGGAACCTGTAGTTACTATATGGTTGCGAGATTTTGGTTGCGTGTTGTACATAATATTCAAAATGCAAAGGTCATTCGTATGAAAGCATGCAATTTTGTAAATATGTTGAGATACCTGGGCTGTAGAGTTTGATTCGGTGTGATTGAGGCTTAATGTTTAAATTCATGTAATTAGCTGATTGAAGAGTCTGTGAATACATCTTGAATCGAGCATGTGCATAAAGTGTGAAGTGAGGTGTTGATATTCCATGCTATTGTGAAGTGTCTAGAACTTGCCTGGTGTGTGTACAAAACGAAATGAAGGAGGTGTATTGTAGGAAAGGATGTAGGCATTTCTTTGTTTTAACCGAGAGTTTCTATTTTTTTCTTGTCATACTCCCCCTTTCTGTGATTGTATACCCTAGTCAGCCCTTTGAGCCTTTAGCCGATTATTTCTTTCTTTTGACCAAAAAGGGTAAACTGAGCTTAATTCCTTCTTTTCATTAGTCGTAAAGTCTATACAAAACTCTTAAGCGCTTAAGGAGAGAAAATAATTTTCCCAAAGTGTCAAAGAGTGAGAATGGTGAAAAGAAAAAGAAAAGCAAAGTGAGGGAAGAAAAGAAAAGGTTGAAGGTGCACTTGCTATAAATAAACGATAATGAAGGTGCATGAATAACCTTTGTTATTGTGTCAAGTGTGCTTAATGAAATGGGCCATACTAAAGTAAATCATCAAGAATGGGATGATGAAAAAAAAAGAAAAGAGAGAAACAATGTCCATGAGTTGATGGGAATGTGTTGAAAAGGCGCTTAAGGATGCTAGTGGTTATGATTGGCTAATCCAATATTTACTAGTTCCATAGCTTCCATTACAACCCATTAAAGTCCTACGTGATCTTACATTGCATTTATTTATATTAGTGGAGTAATACACTAAGGGCAAGCTTATGGGTCATGACATGATGCATGTGAAGTCTTTTGGGAGAGAGAGTGAAATTGTTTTTACATGCCCCTACTTGAATGTTTGTGTGTCACATGAGCAAAAAGGAGAGGGCACATGCTTGAGGAAAGACTGATTTTCATGTCGGATATCTTGATTAGCTGATTTGCATGAGTTTGCCGATATCGAGAGTCGATTCTTAATGTCTAAGGAGTCTTAATGTATTGAAGGTCATTGCATTGTTAAGACCATGCATGTTTTCTTGATGATTTGCAATATTGAATGATCGGTATGACCGTAGCTTAAATTGTCGTACCATAGTAGCGAAGGTGGGATGTAAATTGCATGAATTGTATGTTTGTTGTTCGAGGACGAACAAGGATTTAAGTGTGGGGTAAGTGATCTTGGGCAGATTTATATGCCCAAGTGATACTCAAAAGTATCATTTGCGCCTTGTTTATCTAGCAATGTGTATACATTTTCATGTAATTGGTAATAAAATGTGAGTTTATACTAACCAACATGATTAGCATTGTTTTGTAGGTAAAATGCGATTTCGAGAAGCTAAAATGCATGTTGGACGATATCGGAGTTGGACTTGGATGCGAGCAAGGGACAAGGCATTGGACAACATGATTTAAAGGGGCTTCGCGATGGAGCCGTGTCATGCTGCCATCGCGGAGGCATTCTGCCTGGAGGGTGAATATTCACCATATTTCCAGTGGAGGTCCGCGTTTGCTCCGTGGCACAGAGCTAGTGCTCCGCGGCACGGAGCCAGTACTCCGCGGCACGGAGCCAGTGCTCCGCGATGCACTCCGTGACACGTTGCTCATTATTCTGGGAAAAATTCCCACTAGTATAAATAGAACACTTAAGTGTATTTTTCATAATTCAGACTTGGTGGAGCAAGGACGTGGGTTACAGGCAGTTGAGGGACGAAAAGTTCAGGGTTTTTTCTCTCTTTCTTTCTTCTCTAATTCAATTGTTTGTATGATTAACACTCGTTTTATGATGATTAATCCACAAATGAGTGGCTAATTCCCTTCCTTGCTGAGGTTATGAACACTTGTGATGAATTTTGATTATTAATTATGGTTTTTCATCTTTTTCTTCCATGTTGTTCTATTAATTCTTGTTTCTACTGCATTGGTGTGTGGCCTACATTAATGTACATCTAAAAAGTCCGATTTCACTCGAGAGAGCACGAAATTGGAAAGTTGTGAATTAATAGGATATTGTTCTTTACTTGATTTGGGAAAATTGAGTTTTGATGAACCTTCAGGATAGAAATATACCTGAAAGTCGTATTAGTCAATTTAGGAACCGGAATTGTATGGCTAGAACATGAATTGCATTTGATCACAGAAATGTAGACGGATGGTTCATGATTCTTAAGTGAGATTAAATACGAGAGTTTTAATCTCTTGGCAAATGTTCTTGGCTAGCGACTGGAAGAAAAGATTAACCAATTTATGATGATAATCAGTTTCATTACATGTTCTTTAACCTCAGCATGCTTTTATCCATAGTCCAAATTCAAAGTAGATAATTGTTCGTAGTTTTAGTATAAAATTTATAAAAAAAATTATTCAATTTTTGGTTATTTAGTTGCCAGCATATTTAGAAGTAAAAATATAGTATACTTGAGCAAATTGCACTTAACCCAAGTCTCTGTGGGATCGATACTTGGCTTACTAAAGCCACTTACTACTTGTTCGACCACGTGCACTTGCGTGTCGGTTTTATAACCCCAAAACCAACCGAACAATAGCCAGATGCTTCACCCTTCCGATCCTTGCGGGACCGGAAAGAAGGGGCATTGGATGAGGTAGGTGCTGAAGTCCTCTGTTGCTACTGCTGTGGGTGGCTACTACCACCGGACCTCTGGTGGCCATAATCAGGTTGACCCACTCTAGCCTGCTTGTTCTCCCGCTCCATATCCTTCAACTTTTCTGCCTCAATCTGCTGGGCATGAAGATGAGA
This sequence comes from Datura wrightii, assembly GCA_035772735.1. Classification (NCBI taxonomy): domain Eukaryota; kingdom Viridiplantae; phylum Streptophyta; class Magnoliopsida; order Solanales; family Solanaceae; genus Datura; species Datura wrightii. Next base: position 169,323,828 of record JASDFA010000001.1, on the reverse strand, counting down.
CTGGAGAGGTCAATGTCCTTTATGAGCATCGTGGTCCTGCACTCCTTAAGTACCAGGTTTGATACCTGATCATGGGTATAATTACGTGCCCAAGTGCTATTTTATAACTTAATTTAGGTGTGTTTGTCAATTTAATTGATTATATTCTCATGTGATTATGTATATTTATAAGCCTAAACTAACCAACATGATTAGTCCTTGTTTTGTAGATGTAAAATGCATATGAGGGACTAAATAATGATGATTGAAGTGAAGGAATGTAGTTTGTTTGCAAAAAAAGGCAAATGGACATGCGTGGGCAAGGTTGGCCCGCCAGGCAGCGTGCCCCGCGCCCAGCGCCATGCCACACTCATGCCATGCGCGCGCGAGAAGCTGCCATCCAGTGTGCCTGCGCGTTGGTGCCGTGCCACTCCAGGCCCTGCCGCGCGTTACAGGCCGTGTCATGCTGTGTGTCGAACGCGAGATGGGCCGTGCCACACCAGGCATCGCGCACAGCCTGCGCCCTCAACATGCAACTGCCGAGTTCTAGTGAGCATGCGCGTTTGCTCCGTGTCATAGAGCAATATTAGCATGACCAGGTCCGTGACACGGAGGTAGTCCATCCACGGCCAAAATTTCATTTTTTCCCACTTAGTATAAATTCAACACTTAGCTCCTAAAATCATTTATCATGAAATATTTTGGGAGAGACGGAAAGAAGCGAAGGGAGAACGAAGGAAACTCTACCTAGGGTTCAAAAAATTTCATTCTCTTTGACCATTTTTGTAAGTACTTTATTTTAAATATGTTTTTGAGTAATTGTATGAACATGAGTGGCTAAAATCCTTCCTCTAGGGTTGAGGCCACATAATATGAATGTAATTTCTTGATTTTCATCTTTGATTTGAGTTTTAGTTGTTGTTTTATCTTGCATTCTTAATCATTGTTGTTTTATTCTTGATCACCATGAAAACGAACTTGTTAAACTCAGGCAAAAGCTCGAAAGAGTAACCCTAGGCTAGAATGAAAGAATGTAGGGAGAAAGTTCTTATCTTTACGATAGGATTAGCGGTTAGGATAGAAATTATACCTAATTTGCCATGCTTGGTTACTTAAACGGGATAAGCTAGACACCGACTTAGAATTATCACATCACCGCTCGTAGAAGTAGTTGTGAAGCTAAATTAGGTTAAATGAATAGAGGTACGAAAGTCCATAATCAAGGGCACAAAATCCATAACCACATCCACGTAGTTAAATTGCTCAAGAATTAGGAAGTCACATCCCCGCTCAATAATGTAGGTGCCAGACTAGTTTGTTGTGTTCAGAGGCTCGAAAGACCATGAACATCACATTTTAACTACTTGAGACAACAACTGAAGTTTTCATACTCGAACCATTAGGAATTGTAGTATTGCATGATTATCAGGCCTTAACTCTAATTGCTTCTTGTATTGTTTCTCGATTGTTTTGTGATCATCCCTAGATTTAGTTAGAATTTTCTGAAATTTCTACAATCAACACTTGTGAAGGGTAATTTAACACTTGAACTTAATAATTCACTGAATTAGTCCAGTCCCTGTGGGTTCGACATCCGGCTCTGAAAAAGAGCCACTGTATTACTTGTACGACTGCATACACTAGCGCGTGCGTTGGGGCGCAACAATACCCTGTTGATGAATTTAAGCATATGAGCCTTTGGCTTGGCTACCATCTCTGGAGCATACCTCGAAAATCGAGTGAACTCCAATGCATACTCCTCCATGGTCTTGTTACCCTGCTTTAAGTTCATGAACTCTGTGACCTTAGCCTCCCTCAACTCCCGAGGGAAAAATCTATCTAGAAATGCTATGGTGAACTCATACCACTCTACTAGTTCTGCTCTTGCTGGTCTCCCTTCCTTTCATTGGTCGTACCGAATTTGAGCCACCCCTTTCAACTGGTAAGCCTCCAGATCAGCACTTTCAAGGAACTAACACACATAATTCGGGTGATCTTCCGCACCTTATCTACAAACTCCTGCGGGTCTTCTCCCACTTTGGATCCATGAAAAACTGAAGGGTTCATTTGGGTGAAGTCTCGAACCCTAGAAGCTATTGCATACCCATTTGTATCCACTGAAACCACTTGCTGGTTCACTTGGTTAGTCACCGCCTAAGCCAGCAACTGGATTGCCGCTCGGAATTCTACTGAGGATACTTGGTCGTCCTGAGGGGCTGCCGGAGTTGGTGGGGCAGGCCGGTTAGCATTGCCATCCCTCCGTCTATTTCCTCGTTTTGGAGGCATAGTTTCACAGAAATGAATAGAGCACGAGTTAGGAGGACATTTGTGGAATTAAACTTCAATGCACGATATGGAGTATGAGAAAAAGGAGTTTTCCTAATAACATCTTGTAGCCTCCCTGTCATAAGTGTGGCATGCTTCACACCCATGAAAAGGACTCTACTTGACGCGACATTCATACATCTTAGGATACTCTAAACCTAGTGCTCTGATACCAAGTTTGTCACGACCTGAGTCTACACCCTAGCCGAGACACAGTACTTGGTGCCCCAAGTGACCCCAAGCTAACTCATGGTCTATCATTACACTGGTAAACTGAGTAAACATAAGCAGAAGATTTATATAAACTAATAATGTAATCAATATTGAACAACTATGTCTGAAAGCCAACTACTAATTGATGAGTTTGCTAGGACAAGCCTCCAGCTAACTCTATAATCTGTCTAAATAAAACTTATCGAAAGAAAATATCATCCTCAGAAGATGGGGACTCACCTAATGAGACTGTTGTTGATATCTTCAGAGGGAACTACTGACGATACTGGGACTGAGAACCTGTGCCTGTATCATAATATGACACAACATGGAAAGTATGCATCAATACTTTGAATGTACTGAGTAAGTGAGAGATACAATAAGCATGAAAGAATAAGTAACTGTACTGAAATAACATGAAATGACCAACTGAATACTGTAAACTGATAAAACTGAACTATAACTGATATGGACAATAATGACCTTGGCTGATGGTCATAAACATGTCTTGGAACAGAGATACTGAGCTGAGCTAAACTGATCTGAACTAAATTGAGACTGTACTGACAAGTGGGAGAGTCTATAACTGACATATAACCACATGAGCTAAACGTGGGGTTTGACGTATACGCCCCATCGATAAGACCCAATTTACCTTTCCATGGTATAAAGGCAGGAACATTGAGATAATTTTCTGTGCCTATTTGGGCTAAATAACCTACGGTGGCAACATAGTTCTGTAAACCTTGGTGCGTTGGAACCCCGGTCTGTTTGGTGTTAAGTCCGACTCCTACTGGATAGTCCTAGTTTGACTACTAAGCTGATAGCTCAAAGTTGGGACCCAAGACTAAGTCAGGGATACTTATCTGAAAGTACCCTGAGAGTCTTATCGGACCAGATAACTGTAACTGGTGTTGTAAGACTGGCTAGAGCTACTTATCCGAAAGCGTCGTAACTGTCTAGAGAACAAAATGAAACTGATACTGGTAGTTCTCTAACTATTAAGAGATGCTTATCTGGAAGCGTCATAATTGTCTAAAGAACTAACTATTAACTGATAATTCAGAGACATTACTGAAACCTCAAGAACTGACTATAGTCAAACTGATCAGCTGACATTACTGAAAGATACTGAAGATATTAACATTTTGATAGAGACTAAGCTAACATGTAACTGACTGATAATTCATGTGATAGTAATAAGATGGGAATTCCAACACTAATAGAGTCAAGCAACATTAAAGTCTAATCAATTATGCAAGACCCTAGTTACTGGATTTACAAAGTTAGGGATAAATTCATTTTACAGGAAAAAAGTAACAACATGATCACTAAGTAGTGAAAATATAGTATCAAATAATATGAACAACATTCCACATGAATTAATCGAAATCTGACTGAAAATTTCTCTAATTCGCAAATCTCAGGGCTAGAACTGATAGGAGATTATGGAAGGTTTTTTGGGACACGAGGGAAGAGAAATTCCCTTGTTGAATTCTCACATACCTGGTTAGAATCTTTGAGAGAAACTTGAAGAAATCTGAAGAACTGTGAAAGCCCTAGTTTAGCTCTGAGATGCCTGACAGGAATTTTTTTGCTCTTGCAATAGTGAGATGAGTGGGACGAGAGGGGTTAAGTCAATTACCCCTTTAATTCTCTCCAAAACGTGCCCAAAATGTCGTAGTTCAGAGACTAGGAGTTTAGAAAATTATGGAAAAACCCTTAAAAATTTGCAGGAAAATCACACCGCCAATCCCAACGAGGGACTGGACGAGTCGTTACTTAAGGACGACTCGTTACGTGTCCTGTCGTAGAGACTGGGAGACCTCCTCCTATCAGTCACCACAAGGGACACCATGAACCATGGTGATAAGTCGTGATGAACACTGCCAAGAAATTTGACATCCAACCCAAAGTCCTAACCATGACCAACTACACGAGTCGTGGAGTCACTTCACCACTCGTGGCATCTTTGCGGAGTCCACCTTAAACCCTTGACCACGACTCACTTAATGAATCGTTGCCCTGACCACGACTCACTTAATGAATCGTTGCCCTGACCACGACTCATTTCCTCTCTCGTGGTCACCTCCTGACCACGATTTCCTACCAATCCTCCCCTCACTTCACAAGTCACTCCATGACTCGTTGAGCACTTCACGGATCACTGAATGACTCGTCTTGTGACCTGGTGCAGAATTTTCTATTTTCTCTATTTTAACCCTCAGGTCTGATCTTAGGGCCTTTGGGTATTATAGGCGGACATATCAGAGTTCTCCTTCCTCAGTGGGTTCGAGGAGGAGGAGGCCGAGGACCTCAGTGGAGGCAGTGACGAGGCCTCTAGTTAGTTATGGCGGTGTGTACCTCCCTCCTTTGCTCCCTTTAGACACTTGATTTGTATTGCCCCTGTTTGGGACATGTAAGACAATTCTCATTCCTTTTTCTTTACTTGTTTGTGGATGTTTCTACTATTTCCTGTTGGTGTATGGATGCCCATTTGGCATTCACAAACAATGGCTGTGTTTTGTCCCCTTTCTATTAAATCGTATCATTGTTTTCCCTATATTAGCATTGTTTGTTTGTATCTTAGTCACCATATCTGTTGTTGCACTCAAAACTGGGGGGATTTTGGGATTCTTCCTGGCATCCGTCCGCTACAGCGATCATTCTTCTGCTGCATCGGACCCGCTGTGGCGGTCCATTCCTCGTTGTAGAAAGTCCGTTGAGGCAAGACACACCTCGCTATAGCCAAACTCGCTAAGAAGAACAACTACAAGGATTTTTGTCCTTTCGGTCAACTTAAGCCGATCCCACCCACCAGTTCATCCCATATCCTTCTACAATTCACATAGCCAAATACCAATTAGAATTCTCTAGATACCAATTGGACTTAATCTAAGTGACCAACAAGCTCAGACGACAAGATAGGGAAGAATAAAAGTGAGAACTTCCTAGATGTCTTGTAGCCTTCTGAAGATTAGATATGGACATTTACACACCAATCCGTTGGATTCTACTCAACATTGCTCTTGTACTTGTGAGATCGGTAACCTAGATGCTCTGATACCAACTTGACATGATCCAAACGGACGGATCATGCGAGCACCTACATCGACTCTAGCTCGATAGGAGAATCCCTTTTTTGTACAACGTATAAAAATGTTTGCAACTCCCATAAATTTACACAAATCAACCATGTCTTTGAAATATCAATAAAATGTTTTCAAAAAATCTTGACTCTCCCAAGATCTAGTCAAAACATATACAAGAGCGTTATGTTAAATACTAACAAAAAAAAAAAGACACAGCTTCGTCTATGAAGGAAATGCGGAAGCTAATACTGAGTTTCGTCCTATTGATTATGAAACTGCAACTCACCTGCTACAACCTACACCAAAAAGGGGGTAGCAATGTAGTATAAGTACACCACACATACTGATAGGCATCATCAGCGGAGTAAGATTAGTTCAGACAACTATATATAATTAACATGAAATTGGCTAAACTTGTACTATCCATAACAAGATAAAACTACTCCCCATATGTTGATAAATTCTTCAATAAATACGCAGCTATACCTCTACACTGGTTCCGTCATTTCACCGCAGCGACGACTTGACCACTGCAGTGATTCCATAGCAGCAGAAACTCGGATGTTGTAGCATGACCTAGTTAAGTAGTAGCTCGCATCTCTGACATTTTTTCGTTTAAAGACTCAGATGCTGCAACATGACCTAGTTAAGTAGTAGCTCGCATCTCTACATTTTTTTCATTTCAACAACCTTTAAATGACTGAGATCCCCTTACCCATCACCTGACCTCATCTATATGAGTTAGGACCGTTTCTAGTTACCCCCGAATCGTTCAATTACCCTATAATATTATACTAATATCGGTTATCCTTTATCTAGAAATTGCCAATCCTCAAATACCCAAGTTATCATCTACCCATTACCTACTCTAATTCACCTTAATTAAATTAGTTTAGACCCAGTTCATTTAAGCAACCAACCACGGAGCATATGTAGCCTCATCAACATACAATTGTCAACAACCATCAAGAAACACAACTAAATTATCAACTACAAAACAATCAATCATACTAATAGAGTCATGTCCCCACAAGAATGTGACACAAACATACACCTGTATCTCCCTGATCCCACATTGTACATCTCTACACCATATTTACATCATGCACTACCATACCTATATCGTATCATCATATATTACCTCACATCCGTGTCTCTCACATCAGGTAAGAATCACGCCAGTATATCACATACCACACTTGTATATCTGTATGTCTGTCACACATCTGTATACCTGTACACACATGCCAGAGGGTCTTATTTCTGCCCTTCCAGTTATGACCTGCAGGGTACTCTAGAAATCCATGTACTGTACACCCAGCCGTATAAACACCATATTATATATGTCTGTGTACTCTTACTTGCACTCTCAACCATATGAACATCATATCATACCTGTCTTAGTACTCATACCTTACTGCTCGCCCAGATGCTCACCTCAGACACGAGCCACTCATATCCAAGTACTTACCATACTAATCTGCTTGTCCAGCTGCTAACCTCGGACACGAGCCTCTCATCTTAGGGTAAGGATGTATTACCCCTCTGTCTCAACACGTTTAATCATGCTCTCATTCGGTCGCCACAGGCTCCACTCATAGTTCAGAGATAATAATTCATAGTTTAATCCACCTAATAGAATACATTCAACAATATTAATTAATCACTACAACTTCTAACACAATTATTGTTCGAAACCATTCAACTATATAGATAAATTTAGTACTCAAGACTGTAATCATAATATTGTTTTCACGTTTTTGATTTACCGACAAATAAAAGTTTGAAAACTTAATTTACCTCCCTAGACCTACTCGGGTATCAAACATTTATTCCAATCTTTATGAAATCCTACATTGTATTCCGCTTTCCGTTATTTATGGGTTCATCCTTGTGAACTCTAGTTACTCGGGACCATATTTATTATGAAACTCTTTTCTTACTAAAATTCGCTATTTCTGACACAATTCTTCATAGTGATTTTCTGTTTCTATCGCAATTATTAAATTGACGATTCCCCACCCAACTCACCATATTAATAGCCCTCTTTTATCCTACTATGATAAATTAACTGCATGCATACAAGAAAATATATAATTACCTATATAAATATAATCAATACGCCCTTTTTAGGAGCATACCGTGAAAATAATCGTTAAGACCTTTACCCTATGACAGAAAATTGAGAGTCTAGCATTAAAATCTATTTTTATTCTCACGACCACTTAATACCATCAGTTCCCTCTCCCCTCTCTTGTTATCCCAACTATTTCTTCTCACCCTTAATACTCAATGGTTTATGCCAGTCCTTCTCATTATTAAACATTCCGTTCTACGCATCAATAACTTATCAATCACACATATATACGAATCACATCAAAGTCTAACACAAAGGTAAACTATAGCCTACCTGGGCGCCAAGCTATCATCAAGAGCATCACGGGGCTGCATTCTTGCCTCGAATTTTGGGGTTCTTGCAGAGAATTGTCGAGGAGGATGGTGGAATCCTTGCCCTCTCTAGCCACCCTACCTTTTTTCTCATTAAAAAATTAAACTTTATGAATATAGGATTTAAATCCAAACCTGAACAGAATTACGGAGTTATGGTCCGCATTGCCCCCTACAACGAGGGGTCTTCCACTGCAGTCGTCCCGCTATAGCAGAGATTTGTTCGACGCGGCGGTCCTACACTTGGGCCCTACCTAATTTTTAAGTTTTGCCTACTTTAAATCTATTAATCAAAAACCACTAAATCCGAGAACATAACCTAGACTTTTGAAAATTTAAAATTTTCACGTCTATGTCATCACAATGCTATAACGATCGAACGGATCGTTACACCTTTTTTGAGATGATTTCAACTCAATTTTCTCTTTTTTTCACTCTCTTTCTCTCCCCATCTCTCAATCTCTATGTCTAGTCAAACACCTTCACATAATTTAGATTAAAAGAAATAGTGTAGATTTAATTAAAGAGAGTGAATAACAAGAGTACTTGATTAATTGAAACAACTTAAAGTATGTTGTGTTTCAATATTTTTTTCTTTTCTTCGATTATACATTTTTTTCTAAAAGAAGAAGAGAGAATTCAACATATTAATGCATAATAAAACTACATTCTTTAAATTATTTTCTCTTTAAATTAGGACTTTTAATATAATTCAAATAAGATAAGATTTAAGAAGCAAACTTTTAGTCAATTTTAAAGTACTATATTAGGAGTTTTTATCTCTTATAAATAAGTAAATATTTAAAAGCTACAACTTTAACTAATTTTAAAGTCCTAAATATTATGATAATAATTAAATTATAATTATTGAAGAAAAATAGTAAATGGCAATTTTGTCCATTATAGAGTATTTTAATGAACGAGAAAAAGTTCACTCGATATTTTTAAGAGCCTTCGCATTTTTAATATAGAATGTGCGCGCGCATATATATATATGTGAAAATTAACGATAAATTTCAATATTTTATTAGAAAAATGGTATGTTTAAAAAAGAAAACAAAATATGTTTATAAAAAAAAAAGAGCATTTTTAACTCCAAAAATAATAATAGGGCATGTTAAAACCAAATCATTAACAGAATATTTTTTTTATTCAGTTATATAATTTAAGGGTATTTTAGACCCTTTTTGTGTTTTATCAATGATTAAGTATTTGAGTTATATACATGTAATTTAATCCCTTATAATGGATTATTAACTTATTTTTAGATTATTAGATTACGATTTATCACTGTCTCATAAATCTTATTATAAATTATGTTGAAGAATCTTGTGTCTTTTTCTTATAATAAATATAATATAGGGAAAAGGGTCAAAAATGCCTTTAAACTATGTGAATTGAACAAAAATACTCCCGTTAATAGTTTGGTCCAAAAATGTCTCTGGCATCAATATTTTGGTCCAAAAATGCCCCTTCTATCAATAGTTTGGTCCAAAAATGTCCTACTGTTACTTTTGGGTCAAAAATGCCCTTTTTCTATTAAATATTTTTTTAAAATACATTATTTTTCTAATAAAGTATTATTTTAAAAGGATCCTTTTCTTATTTCTTTGCTTTTAAAAGTTCTTTAACTAATAAAAAAAGTGAGAAATAATCTTCTACCTTTTAATTTCGTTTTATCAATTAAAATAGAATAACCACGCGTACTTTTTCAACTGATAATGTGTCATATATATAAAGCATAGTAATCTCATCATTAATTTTTATTTAAATACTAATAAATTTTTTTAATAAATTAAAAAATACTTTTATTTCTTAATATTTTTCAAATTGAAGTAGGATAAACATCTGCTAATATATTTCATGATTTTAAAGTTAAAATGAAAATAAGAATCAACAAAACTTTATCGAGTATTTTAAAGATATTTTGTAATTTGAAGTAATGTAATTATTTTTCGTGTTTTATGACATTCCAATTGTTATATCTTAACGTTTATCTTTCTTCAATTAAGAAAAGATTAAGAAATAAAAATATTTTCTATTTTATTAGATTTTTTAATTATTATCTAAATAAAAATTAATAATGAATTATTGTGATTATATATATATATATGAAAATTAATAATGGGTTGCAATATTTTTATTGAAAAATAATGTGTTTAAAAAAAATATTTATTAGAAAAAGGGCATTTTTGATCTAAAAGTAACATTAGGGACAGTTTTGGACCAAACTATTAACAGGAGAATTTTTGAACGAAAACATTAACAGCAGAAATATTTTTAGACCAAACAATTAATAAAAGGCATATTTATTTAATTTTACATAATTTAAAGACATTTTAAACTTTTTTTCGCATGCACTCAGCTGTTGGAGTATGGTGCAAAAGAATTGCTGATAATTTTTTTCAAGTCAATGGTATCAGAAGATATCAATGCTCTCAAGGGAAGTGATATCAAAGTCATTCTTGATGTACTCAATGAATATGTCAGAACTCTGGCTCAAGATCCTAGACAAGCTAGAAAATGGGTCTACAACAACACAACTAGTCATTTCCGTAGTGTTAAATGTAGGTATACCGCAATTGGAAACGAAATCTCCCCGATACACAAGGCTGAATTTGCCTTATTTGTTGGTCCTGCTCCTGCCATTGAAAATGTCCACACTGCAATAGTAGAAGCAGGAGTGAAAGGTCAAATTAAGGTTTCAGCTACAACATATTCCTTCTTGTTAGCAAATACTTGGCCATCTCAAAATAGTATTTTTCATCCTGATTGGATAGGTTTTACTGATCCAATAAAACTTCTAAAAAACAATAATTTGCCTCCACTAGTTAATATATACCCATATTTCAGTTACATTTATAATACCCGAGATATACTACTTTCTTATGCTCTGTTTACAAACTCTGGAAAAAATTCAGTTGATTATCAGAACTTATTTGTTGGACTTATGCATTTAGGGATCGTTTGGTTAGAAAACAAGTTATTTTGGGATAGTTAATCCCGAGTTTAGTTATCCGAAATATTATCCTACCTTCAATAAATAATAAGAAATAAATAAGGGTTTATCTCATGTTTGATTGAGATAAAATATCAGGATAACTTATCCCTAAATTAGTTATCCCGGGATTATAGTATTATTTTTATCCCACCCTCAGTGTGGGATAACTAATCCCGAAATAAGTTATCCCAAGATTTTATCTCAAACAAATATGAGATAACCTATATTTATTCTTTTTTCTCTATTGAAGGTGGGATAATAATCCCGGGATAACTAAACCCAGAATTAGTTATCCTGGGATAACTTTATTTTTAACCAAACGACCCCAATGTATTATGCTCTTGAGAAAGTTGGTGCACCCGACATGGCAATAACTTTGTCGTGTTGCATCAAAACACAACCTAAATAAAATCTCAAAGCATCACAGTATACAACATACCCTTCTATCTCTTCTGGAAGAGTCAAAATAGAAGCTAACATAAGTCTGTCTTTCAATTCCTAAAAACTTTGCTCGTACGCCTCTGACAACAGAAATTTGGCTGCTTTGTAAGTTAACTTTATCAATGGTGTAGAGATAGAAGAGAAACCTTCTACAAACCTCCGATTGTAACCTGTTAGGCCCAAGAAATTAACTACGGACTTTTGAAGGATTTATCAGCCTCGACCAATTCTTTATAGCTTTAATTTTCTGACTATCAACCTTGTTTCCCTCGTCTAAAACTATATGGCCAAGAAATCCAACTAAATTTAATCAGAACTCGCATTTGGAGTACTTTACATAGAACTTAGAATTCTGGAGTGTTTGTGACACCTCTCGCAAATAACAGTTCTCTTCTAAAAGAATAAAATGGGAACTTGTACTATTCTCTATTTTTGTTCAATCCAAATTTGTGTGTAATCGATCAGACCGATAGTTCTTTTCTCGACATTTCCAATAAGTTTCACTATGCTATTATTAAAATACACTTTAGAACCCTCTTTTATCCAAAACAATATTTAGATTATCCAAATTTGAAGTCTCAAATTAATTTTGACCCGATAATATATTTTGAGATACCAATAAATAAAAATAGAGAAAAGCTAGCTCGAACTTTGGACTTTACTCAACCTCTTTGACCCTTCAAACAATAAATAAAGTGAACTATAGAGAGTTGGAGGTCCATACTAGTTGCAAACACTACTTTATTTTTGTATCAATCAAGCCTTGATTCTAATTGAGACAATAAATTTTAACCAAGAAATCCTGGAAGAATCATAAATTTAGTATCATCAAATACATAGAGAGAATTAAACTGCTCAACTAGAACTAGAAAGTAAGATTATACTTTTGAGTTTTATCAGGATGAAACACTCCAAAATACTTCTCTGTTTCAGCCCCTACCTTCTCATTTTCATCAAACATAGCAAACAAATAAGTTTCTATAGCCTTTCCAGGCTTGTGTAGAGTTCCTTGATTTGATTTCACATGTCTAATCAAATTCGTATAATAAGTGGCAGCATTATCCATACTTGCTCCAATACCACCACCATCAGATGGCCATCCACTTTCAGAAACAACAATCTCCACATTATCTCCACCAGCTTTCTCAACTGCATAATATACTGCATCCAACATAGCATCAAATAGATTGTAATACCCCGATGGATCGGCTACTCGTTGTGTAAATAGTGCATAAGGGAGTGCAACATGATCAGGTTCGCCAATATAACCAAAATAGGGATAAATATTCGCCAGCAAAGGCAAGTTATTCTCTTTCAGGAACTCAATGATCGGGTTGATGAAACTACCCACATCATCGCGAAAAACCGACTGAGACGGAGGATAAGTATTCGCCAATATCCCTGTCTCTATAGCCGTTGAGACCTTCACTTGATTCTGCAGGTTGAATTTGGTGATTGCTTGTTGCACGTTTTTCAAGGCGGGGAGAAGGAAAGGAACAAACTGAGATGTTTCAGTAGTGACAGGAGATATTTCATTTCCAACACTTATATATTTGATATTTACTTGTGGGAAATAATTCATAACATTAACAATGACCCAATTGGCAGCTGCTGTAGGATCTGTTAAGGCATGAAGTTGGTCATTGGGAATATCCAGAATGATGCCTATGTCACTTCCCTTTAGAGCAGGGAGTATTTCAGGAATTGGATCATACACTCTCATGTTTGCTATGCCATTAGCTTTATAAAGATCAACAACATCTATTGGTAATGGTAAGTTGTTGCCATTTATCCCATAGCATACTCCAAGTTGTGCCTCTGCATTGTTGTAGGATAACATATTATGTAAAATGATAGATAAAAAAGGTTTTTCAATTAAAGAAGATTATATTCTAAATAACTCAAAAGGGATCTATGGTTGCAATTTCACGTTGCGTCTCTTAAATGTACAATACAAAAATCATACGAAGGGTGCTTTTTATTAATCTTTCTTGTCCATTATTCACGGGCTTACACTCGCTCAAAAGAAAAAAAAGAATACTAACAACAATGATAATAAATTTTTTAAAAAATGTTTAAGAAAAAAATAATTAAGCTAATGAGATGATGAGAAAATACCTGTTATTTGAAGGAATGTCAATATTAACAAACCAACAAATACAAAGACGGAGAAGTTAGCCATCATGAAATGTTGACTGTGGGAAAATGACCAGATGATGACTTCTTATATAGGAAAAAGAAATTGACTAGAGTGTAATATTGGAAATTAATTGATGGATTAGTTGTATTTTGAATTTAGATTTATTAGGAAATTGTTTAATGAGTACCATAAATATTTTCAAATATGACAAGAGTTAACTTAATTATTTTCTTTATGTACTGGTGGTTTTTTCACTACAGTGTCAAATTGTGGCAATTCAAAAATGAGTTCACATTATATTAATTGATCTTACGTAAAAGTTATTTGGACAGATATATTAATCAATTAAAGGTAAATATTAATTATAATGATAACATGCTCAGTAAGTTTTTCAACTGAGGTCTGAACGGTACAAACAACAAATAAAACAAAAATCGAAATAAAAGAAAATAACATGTAATAATAAAATCGAAGAATAAAATAGTAGAAGAGTAGTAATAACAATATTAATAAGAGAAATTAGACAATGCTCGATTATTTACTACCTGTCTATTTTATTAATCCTCTACCTCCTTCCTCCTATCTAGGCTCATGACCTCGGTAAGTTGCAGGTGTGTTATGTCCTATCTAATCACCTCTCCAATCCCCAATACCTCTTCTCATACTCATCACTAATAATTAGCCTCAAAATTGACCCAGAAAAATCAAAGGTCTGGGTCGATCAATAAAATAGAGGAGAAACTGACCTTGACTCTCGATTTTTCTTTATTATAATTTTATTTGATTATTTTTATATAAAATTGACTCATTCCTTCATCTATTATTAGCGCATTTGCGCGAGATATATACACAAAGGTGAAATAACTAAACCGATAGATACGATCGATTCATATAAAAGAATTAAAAATTAATTTAGCAAAATCAAGGGATAGAGACGTTTTATTAATTTAAATAATTTTTTAAAGCAAATGAATAAACAAAATAGAATTTTTTTTAATTATTAAAAACCGACAGAGATGGTAGGTAATTCGCTACTTTTAGTTAAGATCTAGTCAATTCATTTGATTTCGAAACCAACAGACTAACTGATACTATTCGTCGATTTTTAAAATTTTATACCTGAATAGATCGGGTTATCTCCCATTTTATCTCTTCCCTCTTTTCTTTCTCCTCTCTGATGAGTCCACCACCACTGCCCCTCTTTTCCCACCCCAGCGATCCTCCCCTCTCCGGTGAACTCTCATCTCTGTATTTTAAGGTACAAATTCTACCTTCCCCACATATTTTTAATTTGATTTTAAAAAAAAATAAAAATAGGGCTTGTTAGTTCTCTATTTTCTATGCATGATTTGGGTGTAGTTAAAATCCTCCCACCCACCCATCCCCATCCCCATCCCCAAAGCCATATTTTGAACCCCATTTTATTTGTGATGCTGAAAATTAATATACATTTTAATTTTAATAAACCACTTAATTATTATGAAAATTTTATATGATTTGATGTAAAGTATTTATCAGTTTGGAAAAAATAGATTAGGATTCAAATTTTTAGAAATTAGATTCTTTTTTAGTTTTTAAATTTGTTGGATATTGTTAGCTAGGTAATGTAATTGTAATTGCTAATTTAATAGATTTATGTTAAATTTAAATAATTGAATTTGTTAATTTGATACCTTAATTTGAATTCATCATTTTTTAAATTAGTAGATTTAGTTTCTTGTAATTGTTAATTTGTGCATATATTTTGTTTAAGTGTGAATATTATTGTTAACTAAAATTGTTCTTGAAACCTAAATATAATTTCAATAAAATACAAGAATTCAAAAATCTAATTATAATTACAATATGCTAGAGTTTCAATAAATATAAGAATTTCATAATCAGAACTCCAATAATTTCACTAACTAGGTGTCCTTGTATGAGTTACCATTGCGTGAAATATTTTTACTTGGAAGCTGTTAAGGTTCATTTTATCATAATGGGTTAAAAAATAGATATTATGTGTGAATTGATCATGGAGAGATCGATAGGGTGAATGATATATTTTATAATTTGATTGTGGGTGAAAGTAGTAGCTCTTCACAGGAAAATAATGTTCGACATGATAGAATGTATAAAATGATCAATGATGCTTTTGGGATACACAACGGGATTGAACCCCAATAGTATTTTAAGCAAACTCCTAAAGAAGAAGCAATGCGCTTCTATCAACAATTAGAAAAGGCTAATCGTCCACTATGTCTCGAGATACTGCATCCTATGTTGTCTGTTGCAGTTAGAATAATCAATATCATATTAGATTAGAGTGTTCCTCAAGCTTCTATGAACTCTGTGATTGGTCTTTTAAGGGAACTAGTTAACCTGAAGGTCAATATATCTAAGGATTTCTATCAGGAAAATAAATTGATTTTCAAGTTAGGATTGTCATATGATATAATTTATTATTATAAAAATGGTTGCATGTTGCTCTATAAGATGATGGTCATTTAGAAAATTGTAAGTTTTATGAACTTTTCCTGGTGGGAAGATGATTCCAGTTAAGTTTGATGCATTATTTACCTTATACCTAGGTTATAAAGGTTGTACGTATCTATGAATTTTGCTCCTCATATGAGATAGCACCGTGAAAATAGAAGGGCATTTGTTGTTATATGTCATCCGTCGAATGGAGAATTTTGGAAGAATTTCGATAGAACTTATCCTGATTTTGCTAGTGAAGCAAGAAATGTTCGATTGAGTTTGTGTGCAGATGGTTTCACACCATTCTTTGTGTCTGTTGCACCCTACTCTTGTTTGCTTGTATTCTTTATTCTGTATAATCGTTTTCCCTGGATGTGCATGACAAGTTCCTACATATACCTAAGTTATCTTATCTTGGATTCCCGTAATTCAAAAAGTTTAATTGATGTTTGCAATCTTTGATAGACGAGTTAAAATAATTGTGGTTTTAAGGTGTAGAGATGTATGACATATCAACTAAGTAGAATTTAATTTTGTGTGCTTTTTTAATATGGACTACTAATGAATTTTTTCATATGGAATATTGTCTGGTTGGATGACTGCTAGAAAGTTAGCTTGTCCGTATTGCATAAAAAATAGTAAAGCATTCACTTTAACGATTTGACAGTCACCATTAATTTTTACCAATGGATCACGAGTTTAGAAAAATAAAATCAGCATTTAGAAAGAATAAAATTAAAAATGATTCACTACCTCCAACATTGTCAGGAAAGAAAATTTGGCAAAGAGTTTTTCACTTACCTAAGGTTACATAAATCACACATTTTAGGCTTCCTAAATATGGTGTTCCACATAATTGGACTAAACAGAACATATTTTGAGAGTTACCGTATTAGAAGGATAATCTTCTATGACACAATCTCGATATGATGCACATTAAAAAAATATTTTGATGATTTTTTTAAATATAGTGATGAATATAAATGGCAAGACAAAATATAATTCAAAAGTTAGAATGGACTTAAAGAAATAATGTAGGCAAAGGAACTATGATTGCAGAAATCATATAATAATTAAGTGTTCAAACCCAATGCAATCTATTCAGTCACATTGAATGAGAAATGAGAGATTTCTGATTGGGTTAAGAATTTGATGATGTATGAGGGTTATACATCAAATTTGGGAAAGCGTGCATATATGAACGAAGGAAAACTGTGTGGTATGAAAAGCCATGATTTTTATATTTTTATAGAAACTTTGATTCATATTGCATTTAGCTGACTACTTGATTGGGTATGAAAATCAATCACATATATAAGTTTGTTCTTCAAAGAATTGTGTTGTAACACTTAGAAAGGATAACCTAGCAAGGATGGATCGAAATTTACCACTAAGTTGGAGAAGATCTCTTCATATGATTTCTTTGATGTGATGGAATACCTTCCAATTCACCTCGTACACGAGGCGTGCCTTGGAGACTCAATTCAATATAGGTGGATGTATCTATTCGACAGGTATTGAGGGCAACATACTATACCTAATCACTTAAGTTATTTTGTTTTAACTTATTACTAGCTAACATGATATTATACAGGATTATTGGTAAGTGCAAAAGATTTTCTAAATAAAGGTCTAAGATTGAAGGATCTATTTGTGAAGCTTATCTTGCAACAGAAACTACTCATTTTTGTTCTTATTACTTCGGAGAGCAAATGCCAAGTATGAGAAATAAACTCAATTGCAATGATGACGTGATAGTGATCCTCACCACCCACTAACTTTTATTTTTAATCAATCAAATCGAGGTTCTAAAGAATTGCACAAGATCAGATTTGAGTAGTATGGATATGAGATCAATCGTGACACATGTTTTGCTTAATTACCCTGAAATTCAATCATATTTGAAGTAAGTGTTGAATTATGTTATTGAATTATACGTGGATATAAATACCAAGGGTTAAAATTAATGAAAATTTTCAATGGATTGTAAAATTACTTCGTAAGCATCTGAGGTAATGATGCCACATATATGAGGTTTTTTAATTGGTTGAAAGACTGTGTAAATATGAAACTTCATGTTGAAGATTTGTTAATTTTCTTATTTTTGTTTAACACTATATAGATTCATACTGAAAATAGTACTATTTTTCATGAGCGATTGGTGAAAGATACTACACATGGGCCTGACAGTCAAGTCATGTTGATGAATAAGTATTGTGTGAGTGGTTTCAAGTTTCAAACTAAAGAAACTTCTAAGTATAGTAAAGTATAATAAAATCAATAATAGTGCAATGTGAATTAAAATTGATGTCGATGGTCATGGTGAAACTGTTGACTATTATGGTGTGATACAAGAGATCCTGAAACTTAGGTATCATAGATGGCCGAAAGAAAAAAGATAGTATTATTTTCGTGTTAGTGGTTTGATCCATCACATAGATGTAAAAAGGTGAATCAACAATCTAATATAATTGAAGTTAAGCACAGGAGACACTATGATCGCTATGATCCTTTTATCATTGCACAAAGTGTTAATCAAATGTATTATACTGTATATCCTTTGCGCATATATAAGACTAATTGGTGGATGGTTATAAGGACTAAGCATGTGGATAAGATTGAGGTCGTTAATGTGTTAGATATGGCGTACCAAAATGATGTGTTGGTTATTCATTAAACAATGGATATTGAGTTAGAAAATAGTCTAGAACATCCTGATCACATATTAGAAGAAGTTGATGATGATGAGGTAACTATCACCACAAACATTGAGGAAGAATTATCTGAGGAAAGTAAATCAAACAAGGAGGAAGAATAATATGATAAATATGAAAAAAGTGATGACAAAGAATGGGAGAATAATGAAAATGAAATAAGTGAGGATAAAGAATGGGATAATAGTGACTAGCATGTGGATTTATTTTTCTAAAGAAATTTTATTCAATACATGTTAATTTTTTATACTATTACACAAATATCATCAGGTGGTGGTGATTGAGGTCGAGGTTCTAATAGTAAGATTAGTAAAGCTAGTAAGAGTAGAAAGAAAGCAGCTAGGAGGCCTATAGATCAGACTGATAGTTCTAGTCCCTTTCTTCTGCTCCTCATATGGACTCATCTCCATCGCCTTATGTACCCTTTGACACTATGCATCCCCCGTACTATCAGAGCCCACCTCAATTCTTCCATCCACTAGAAAGATCCATTCTACATTAATGTCTACAATTTTTGTTTATTCATTGCACGGCTACTCTCCATTCACGTCGTCTACTCCTTATTCATGTGGTTTATCTCCCCACCTATTCTATTTGAAACTTAGAGATGACAGCTTTGAGTTAGACTCACAAAATTCTATACCACCTTTGACCCAGACTTATAGACTTCATGCACCTGCACCAGCACTGGCAAGTGGTGACCTACAACCAAGACAATATGGGTAGATTGATAATCGAGCCTAGTGAAGTTGAGTAAGTTTTTCTTTTAAAATTGATTTATACAGATTTTTAATCATCTTAATCATTTGTGAATTGAAATGTTTTTGTCTTATTGCAGGTTCAATCTAGGCAAAGAAACTACAAAACTCTCAAGAAAAGCATTCAGAGGCTTTATGATAGGTCATAAGCTACATGGGATGAAATTCCATCTAGATTAAGACAAGATATGATTAATCTATACACACACACACACACATATTATTTAACGTTAGTCACTTAATTTGCATATATTGTATACTTAACTTTCAGAACACAAATAGAAAATTGCTATGCACTTCGCTAGGAAAAGAAGCATGAGGATGTTTGATTTGTTTAGGGATGCTCGGAGGAAAAATAAGAAGCCTGACTAGATTCTACCTCATATATGGACGGTCTTCAAGAATATTGAAAAAGTATTAAGTTTTGACTAAGTGTGAGCAGGCAAAGAAAATCAGGAAGTCCGAAAAAGGTGGTTTATTGCACACTAGGAGTGCAAGGAGCCAAGGAACGATAGCTATGAACTTGGTAAGTAATATTATTTTTCTAAATTTTATGTGTATATATGTAATTGAGTAATTTGATAATATTTTTTTGAAGGACAATAAATTAGGGCGTGAGGCGACATAAGATGAGCTCTTTCGGGAAACCCACAAAAATAAAATAAGAGTAAGTCAGATATGGATCAATAGGTCAAGCCAAGAGCTGAAAAAGCCTATATAAATTTCAAAAATTAATGAAATGACCTTATTTATATACTAACTTTTATTTTTAAATATGCAAACTCAGTATCAATAAAGTTGCATGAGTACATCCAAACTCTACAAATCAATAACTTTGGTGAGCTAACCCGGGTCCACTTCATGTCGCCATAGAGTTGTGGTCTAACAATGTTAGGGAAAGACAAAATGAGAGATTCTATGGTCTAGGCTCAAAGTAAACCTTTCAATGCGTACAGTCAGTACTGGAAAATGTTTGGTCTTCATGTTAGGCCGAGGCTATTGATGGTGTTCAGATCGCTTGTCACGATCCAAATTCACACCCTAGATGCGAAACGGTACTTAGAGTCACAAGTAACCCCAAGAAAACCCTGGTAGAGTATATTATACTAAAACTAATCTATTGAGAATAACCATAAAAAAGTGGAAGCTGATAAAAGAAATAACTACTACTGAATAAATTACAAAATCTGATCATACACTAAAAACACAAACTAAGTCTATAACACTGTCTAAAATCCCTAAAAAAATAAACTGATGAGTTGCTTGTATAAGCCCCCTAGCTAAATCTAATGTCTGGAACTAAATAAAAAAGTACATCGGAAAAATAACTCCAGCCCTAGATAGATGAGGACTCACACTGAAGCTGTTGGAAATAACCGAGTGACTAGCTGTGGTGCTGAGACTGGGTACTTGAGCCTATATCATAAAATGATATATCATAGGAGGTACGCGTCAGTACTTTAAATATACCGAGTATGTGAGATTTAAGTTAAACATAAGAATGGTAAAAATCTGTATATTGTACTAACAAGACATGCAATGACCATCTCTGAAATCATAAGTACTAAAAGAATCTGAAAGACTGGTAATACTGTAAGTACTAATAACTATCTGAAGGTCATAAGCATATCCTGAAATCTGGAAGACTGAATTGAACTAGAGACTATGATTGTACTGGTCTGAGCTATAATATGGGAGAGACTATAACCGACATGTAACCACGTGAGCTAAATGTGGAGTTCGATGTATACTCTCCATCGGAGAAGGCCCACTATACGTTGCCAAGGTATAGTAGTTGAACTGGGTGATCACTGTCTAAAGCCCAATTGAGCTAATAACCTACGGTGGCAATGTAGTTCAGGAAACTTGGATTTGCTGAACCCTAGTCCACTCGTGCGGAGTTCTACTCTAACAGGAAATTCTAAATGTGTCTAACTGTGTTGATAGCTCGAAACTGATGTCCTAAGACTTAAGTCAAAACTACTTATCTGAAAGTACTCTGAGAGTCTAAGGACATGAAAGAACTATGTTCAAACACTTGTAAGAGCTACTTTATCTAAAAGCGTCGTAACAATCTAAAGAACGACTATCAAGCTGATAAACTGATATTACTGAGTTTCTCAAAAGACTGATAAAAAGTCAAACTGATCAGCTGACATTCCCGGTGAAGGCGAAGTATATTCATAATCTAAAAATGTTAAACTCAAGTTGAACATATATATGCTAAAGATCATTCTTAAACAATATTCCATGGAAACATAACATTTCAGACCAGCTATTAAATCATACAAGAATAAACCCAAGAGTCATGCAAAAATCAATAAATCTGGAGGCATTTACAAGTCGAAAAATAACATCTCAGTCATAACATAATACTACACATGGGAACTTAAAAACATTGGGGAGATAAGGAAATTCAACAACTAAATAGAAACCCTAGGTCATGATTTCAAGAATTTCAGCCTATGGTTACTAAAGAATTTGGGACAAAAAAGTGAGAGGAAACCTTTGTTGAAGTCCCACATAGCTGAAGAAGATTTCCCCTAAGAAAATCCTTGAGAGTCTGAGAAGAAATTAAAACACTTGTTCTTGCCTTGCACTTTCTGTCTGAGTTTTCACAGAGGAATTCTAAGAGTGAGAGTTAAGAATGAGGGAGGAATGTCGCATATCCCTCTAAATTCGTGAAATATATTCCCTAAATGATGTAGTTTAGGGACCAAAAGAATAGGAATATACGAGAATACCCCTGGGTAAATATTTTGAAATCTCATATTCCTGGGTCACGACGCGTCTGACGGGACAAGTGACCGACCATCGCATGCCTGACGATCTATTGGCTCCACCATCGGGCTTAAATAGATTTGCCCAAAAGTTTGCCCCAAGTGACAGTCAGGGTAATGGACCGTCACTTTCCTGATGGACTATCATCCACTCTATTGTCCTTAAATAGTGGGGCTAGAAATCTGGGTCTAAGTGACGGTCCCCATAATGGGTCGTCACTCACTTGACGATCCGTTGGAGCCTCCACCGCCCAACAACTGAAAGGACCGATCCTCAATGGTACAAGTGACGGTCCGTCGTCCAACTAACGACCATCAACTCCACCATCAGAGGCATGACAGAATGTCAGACCCACCGTTGGTGGTGTAACGGGTTGTCACACCCTCCGTTACTCCGGCACTAGATCTGAAGCTTTTATTCTATTGCTGCAATATTTAATTTCGGGATCCGAGGTGTTATAATATCTCCTCCTTGAAAACATTCGTCCTCGAGTAGAGGCTAATTAGGCTGAAAATGGTAGGGAAGGAGCTATCCCATAATGGAGAACTATATATTGAAAAGTAATGGAGTGACTGACTCCAGAATGAAATACATGACTGAACTGAATTCATGAAATGCACACACATGCTATGACATAAAAAAGAACTGATAGGCATGATCCTTGACAAAAACTAAATAGAGTGCTAAGGTGGGGAACTTGTACCTGAAGTTGAATCTAAGCTGGAAAGGAACAATTAAGGGTATTTAGCCATCATATCTACTTCAGCTTCCCGTATAGCTCCTTTTACCAGCTGATTTCTCCACAAGTCTTTCACTGAAGCTACCTTTTTGTTCCTCAACTTACGAATCTGATGGTCCAGAATCTGCACAGGAACCTCTTCGTAAGAGAGACTATCCTTTACACCCATACTCTTTAATGGTACAACTGAAGCTAAATCACCAATGGGTTTCTTCAACATAGACACATGAAAGACTGGGTGCACCGATGCTAACTCCGCAGGTAACTCCAGCTCATAAGCCACATTGCCAATGTGTCTCAGGATTCTATAGGGACTAATATATCTAGGACTGAACTTTCCTTTCTTCCCGAATCTTATCAATCCTTTAATAGGTGAAATTTTCAGGTATAGCCAATCATCCACAACAAACTCCAACTCCCTTCTCCTTACATCTGTATACGATTACTGTCGGCTTTGAGTTATTTTTGGTTGTTTCCTGATAAGTTGAACCTTCTGCATGACCTTATGAATTGAATCAGGCCCTATCAAAGTTGCTTCACTACCTCAAACCACACTATAGGAGATCTACACCTCCTACCATATAATGCCTCAAATTGGGCCATCTAAATGCTGGAGTACTAGTTGTTACTATATGCAAACTCGATGAGAGGTAGGTGATCATCCCAATTGCCCTTGAAATTGATCATGAAAGCCTTCAACATATCCTTCAAAGTCTAAATCATCTGCTCAGCCTGGCCATTTGTCTGCGAGTGAGAAGTTGTGTTGAGCTTAACCTGAGTACCAAGTCCTTTCTGAAAAGACTTCCACAAGTGAGTGGTGAACTAAGCACCTCTATCTGAAATGATGGACAAGGGCACTCCATGCAATCTAATACTCCCAAATATATAGTATAGCATAATCCTCTACTGAATCTGTGGTCTTAACTGATAGGAAATGTGTTGACTTAGTCATTCAGTATACAACCACACAAATTGAGTCATGTTGTCAGTGAGTATGAGCTAAGTCTGTGATGAAGTACATATTCACTTCTTCCCACTTTCAAGTAGGAATACTAATATACTTAGTCATACCCCTAGGTCTCTAATGTTCAACCTTGACCTACTGGCAATTTGGACACTTAGCCACAAATTCTGCATTGTCCTTCTTTATGCCATTCCATTAGCAGACTTCCCGTAGATCATGATACATTTTGGTGGTACCTAGGTGGATAGAATACTTGGTACTGTGAGCTTCTGTTAATATTCGCTACCTCAAGTCATCTACACCTAGAACACCTATTCTGCCCTAGTAACGAAGCACACCATCTCCCCCTTTGGAGAACGCTTCCACCTCTTTCCTCAGGACTGCTTCCTTCAGCTTAAATAAGATTGGGTCTTTATCCTACTTTGACTTAACCTCCACCACCAGGGAGGAATCTGACCCGTTCTAGACTACAATTCCCCCATTAGCTGAATCAACCAACTGGACCCCTAACTGAGCTAGTCTATGGATATTCATTGCTAGTTCCCTCTTTTCCTCTTCTATATGAGAAACACTCCCTATAGACATCCCGTTGAAGGCATCAGCCACTATGTTAGCCTTACCCAGGTGATACAAAATGCTCATGTCATAGTCTTTCGCCAGCTCTAACCACCTTCTCTGACGTAGATTTAGGTCCTTTTAACTAAACACATACTGTAAACTCTTATGATCAGTGAAAACATCCACACGAACCTCATAAAGGTAGTGCCTCCAAATCTTCAACACAAATATCACCGCTGCTAGCTCAAGATCATAAGTCAGATAGTTTTTCTGATGAACCTTGAGTTTTCTGGAGGCATAGGCTATTATCTTACCATGCTGATTCAGGACACACTCAAGACCAACTCTGGAGGCATCACAATAGATTACAAACCCGTTTGATCCTTCTGGAAGAGTCAGGACTAGAGGTGTAGTGAGTCGAGTCTTCAACTCCTGGAAGCTCTTCTCACATGCATCAGACCACTGAATCTTCACCTTCTTTTAAGTTAATTTGGTCAAAGGGGATGCAATGGAGGAGAACCCTTCCACAAACCATCTGTAATAAATAGCTAGACCCAAGAAACTCCTAATGTCTGATGGAGAAGTGGGTCTTGGCCAGTCCTTGACTGTTGCTATATTCGTAGAATCTGGAGGCATTTACAGGTCCAAAAATAACATCTCAGCCATAACATGATACTACACATGGGAACTTAAAAACATTTGGGAGATAAGGAAATTCAACAACTAAATATAAATCTTAGGTCATCATGTCTAGAGTTTCAGCCCACGGTTATTGAAGAATTTGGGACACAAAAGTGAGAGGGAACCTTTGTTGAAGTCCCACATAGCTGAAGAAGATTTCCCTTAAGAAAATCTTTGAGAGTCTGAGAAGAAATTAAAACACTTATTCTTGCCTTGCATTTTCTGTCTAAGTTTTCACAGAGGAATTCTAAGAGTGAGAGATAAGAATGAGGGAGGAATGTCGTGTATCCCTCTAAATTCATGAAACATATTCCCTAAACAATGTAGTTTAGGGACCAAAAGAATGGGAATATATGAGAATACCCCTGGTAAATATTCTAAAATCTGAAATTCCTAGGTCGCGATGTGTCTGATAGGACAAGTGACAGACCATCCAAGCCTGACGGTCCGTCATCTCCACTGTCGGGCTTAACCAGATTTGCCCAAAAGTTTGCCCCAAGTAAAATTCAAGGTGACAGGACATCACTTGCCTAACGGTCCGTCATCCACTCCGTCAGCCTTAAACAGTGGGTGTAGGTGACGATCCCCATGACAGGCCATCACTCACTTATTGGTCCATTAGAGCCTCCACTGCCCAACAGCTGAAAGGACCGATCCTCAATGGGACAAGTGACAGTCTGTCATCCAATTAATGGCTGTCAACTCCATTATTAGAGGTGTGACAGAACGTCAGACCTACCATCAGTTCTGTGATGGGTCGCCACATCCTCCATCACTCCAACACTAGATCTAAAACTTTTATTCTATTACTGCAATATATCATTCCGGGATTCAAGGTGTTACATCGTTGTTGTATCACAGAAGATAGAACATCTTATAAAGGAGTTTCTAAAGGCCAGAGGAAGATGAATTGCTGAAAAAAAGAGCTTGTGTGAGATCGTCAAGTCACTCAAGGCGTGGGTGAATAATAACCCGATTTCAAGTAGCGTGCATGGTGTGCTTCGTTCTCTTGCCAACTCAAATGATGAAAATTATGATAATGATGATGATGATGATGATGAGTGTATTGATAGAACACCTTAGTTGTTAGGAATATTGTTAAACATGACACTTTCTAAAATTATTTGGTATTTTTTAATATTTTGTATATATTTGAATTCTGGTAGACATTGTAGGTCATTTTATTGGATCTTTGGTATTGAAATTAATGTTTTTAATTAATATTTAGTATTTTTATTATGTTATAGCTCTTTTGTGATTGATTTGGCAATATTTAGTGCTGGATTATAGTTATGTATTGAATTATATTTATTTTACAAGTGAAATGCAGAAATTGCAGGTTTCTGCATTTGTTTTTTTTTTGCCGAAAATTAACGAATAGTGACAGTTAATCCATCGATTTTCTACAAAAAGTTAAATTCATAAATCTAGAAAATTGACTCTGTCCATTGGTTTATTCTTCATATTGAAGAACAAGTCGACGGATAGGATTCGCTTTCTGAATTTTTTATTTATAATTATTTAATTTGAAATATTTTTAAAAAATAATGTTAAATAAATAGATTGAGATTTTCCATCAGTGTATTTTAATTTATTCTTCGGGGTTAAAATAAATAAACTAACCTAGTGAAATGAACTAAATCAATGGATGTCCCTCGAGCTTAACCGACCCTATCCATCGGTTTGTTTGAACTAACACAGGCCAAACCAATTGTAATGACCTGCCCGTTGTTATGGAGGGGGGGGGGGAATAAGTCAAACAACCCTCTCTAGCCTAAGTTGTTGGTGGAAAGGTGTTGTGTGAGTGTTAGTGAAATTTGGAATTTGAGAAATTGCCTGGGTGCAGAAAATGGGAGCTACTAGTTATAGAGGACCGCTGCAGCGGTGGGACAACCGCCGCAGTGAGACCGCTACCATGGTTGAAGGCCCACCATAAAAGACTAGGGAATTACCATCAGATATGCTATGACGGAATCTTGGGCGCTATAGTAGGTCCGCTACAGTGGAAATGTGACCACTATAGCAGACAATGAGAGCCAGTAAGTGGGTTTTAAGTGGGATTTCAGGGGGTTTACCCCATTACTCAAAGCAAAACCTATTGAGAACTCAGAGTGAATCCCTAAGAGCAGAGCGGTTTTCCCTTCCCTAAGGTAAGTATTTCAGTCGATTCTCTTTCCTTTATAGAATAGAAAGGGAGACCTGTAATGGTGGAAATCCTAGGTTGAAAAGCCCTAGAATTATGAAAGTAGGGTAAGTTGGTTGGGTGTTGAAAGTTATGGATTCTTAGGTTTGTAAGCATGTAATATATATTCCATAGGTTGAATGTGATGATGCTAGTTCATCATTGCTATAATTTGGGGCCTAAAGTTCAATAGCAGGTATTTTAGTATTAAAAACTAAATGAAAAAGGGTTGAGGGAGTAGAAACCCTTGAGTTGGATGGGAATGGTCATGGAATGTTAGAATATGATTATCTATCTCTTGGGTAATGAACTGAACTGTGGCAAGGGGTAGAATTAGTGGAGTTTAAATATCCAATACCCTTATTCGAAGAGTAAATAATAGGTTACTTTGAATTTGTTGTTGTAGATTTTGAATGTTCGAAAGCGCTGAGGAAAGGTCCTCTAATGGAGTAATTATGATTCCCATCTTACAATCGAGGTAGGTTATGGTTTAGAAGGAGTTAGACTTTTGATAATAACATGTATTTTTGTGGAATGGTTATGTGTGAATTGGTCTCCCACGTTTCTTGTTGTAATAATCCCTGGTTGAATTTCATTGTTGAATAATCTTACTATGAAATCATTATTTATGTGATATGGAAATTAGATGCTGAGAGGTTGTTTTTATTCGTTTGTATTGTCTAAACATATTCTCTAAATTGTGTGAGTATTTGAGTTGAGGGAGGAAGATAAGGCCTCCAAGGGTCAAATAAAAAAAGTGGCAAAACATCGAGATATGTGAATAAAAGTGGATAACATAATTTTCCTGAGATGAGTGACTCATGCCCGAGGTGATCATACGGCGAGCAATGATGGTTTAGTGGCTCATGTCCAAGGGAAGAATCTAGATGAGCAGATTAGTGGGAGCAGGTGTCACACCGGTATAGTATATTGATTTCTAGATATGTGCAGATCATGATTGGAAGGGCAGAAATAAGACTCTCTGGTATGTGTGTACATCGATGATCAGTGTTGGAGTGTTTATGGTGATGTGACGGAGGCGTGTGCCCTGTATATCACCATTTGTTACGTTGTTTGACTGAGTGTAAGGAATAAAACCGGTTTGGGAATGTGAGAATTTGAATGAACTAAACTTCTGTCCATGTATTTTGTGTATTCGAATTATTGATGTGTTTATGATGATTTGACGGTAAATGTAAAGTTAAATAAGGACTTATGGTGTGTTGTGAAATCTATTCTGAGTGGTTCATTGTATATTCCATGTGATTATGATATATTGATTGTTCATTGATGACTATGAGTAGCTTGGATATTTATGATGAGTAGAATATTGGAAAGAGTTAAGAGGATTGTAGGTGTCCAGCTAAGTCGAGCTACTGCTAAGGCAGTTGCGCTACAGCGGAGCCTATTCTGCTGGCAGCGAGACTGTGGCAGTGGTCAAGTGATCACTGTAGTGAGGCCCAATCCAGTGGGCATGCCGGCTAACACCCTATACAGATTAAACTACTGAATGATTATTATTCATTTAAATTGTGTAATGAGGTGTTTGCATATTGTTATCTCACTTATATGTATTATTATTTAAGGCCGGTAAATGATGCCTACCAGTACTATGTTTTATACTAATGCTACTCCTGCACTTCTTTTTTTGAGTGCAGACCTCGATCCCGGAAGCTCATCTCAACCCCCCATCTCTAGAGTAGCATTAGATTCGTTGAAGGTGAGCGTGTTAGGATGTGTTGTTTCGATTCCTCCGTAGAAGATGTTTTTTGTCCATATATTAATTTTCTTTGTTTTCTTGAATTACATTTGTTAGACAGTGTTAGGTAGATCTCCTCATGTACAATGACTTACAGTTTCTAGGGATATACTAGATGGTTTTGATGCTTATATTATTTAATTTTATTTTAGCTTCCATTAATTATTGTTCATAATGTGATTTACTCATAATTATTGTCAGATTTGGGTGACTAGTTGGGGTTCTTTTGTTCACCCACCATAGCAGATAGTGTGGGTGACAATCACGACCACTTGGATCGTGACACCAATGATGTGTTGTCCGTCTGTTTAGCATCGATTTTCTTTAAAACATTGATGCTGGTGATATGCTGTGAATTTACAGCACTTTCGATTCTTAAAACCGAGGAAACTAGCATGGACTTAGGTGTGTTTATATGGATATGAGGTACTTTTACTTTGTTTTCAGGAAAAATAGATGTTGGAACTGAATTGTGCAAAAGATGGAGAAAAATGCAAAAAAATGGCTTAGTATGGATCTGTACGAGCCGTACCATCCTAGTACGAGCCGTACTGAGAGTCGTGGTAAGGTCCAGGACCAAAGTATGTGTCACAACCTGAGTCTATACCCTGGATGAGATACGGTACTTGGAGTCACAAGTAACCCTAAGTCAACCCATTGTCTATCATAACACTAATAATCTGAGTAATATCATAGCGAAAACTTTAAAAATAATAAAAAACCATTTATGAAGAAGAACTAAATCATAAAGCTTTATACAACTGAAAACAAAACTAAAAATCTGAATATGTGTCTGAAAGTCATCTATATCTAATGAGTTGCTGGGACAAGCCCCCAGCTAACTCTAAGTCTAACTGAATGAAAAATAACTGAAGGAAAATAAACATCGTCTTAGAAAGATGAGGACTCACCACTGGAACAGCTGATAACTCCTGGAGAAAATCTACTAACGGTACTGAGACTGAGAACCTGCAGCTGTATCATGAAATGATACAACATAGAAGGTATGCGTCAGTACTTTGAATGTATTGAGTTAGTAGGAGAAAACATAACATGAAAAATAAATAACTGAACTATAATGACATGTAATGACCAACTGAAATGCTGAAATTGAATAAATTGAAATATACTGAGATTGTCAAAATGACCCCATCTGATGGTCATAGATATTTTCTAAATTTGAGATACTGAATCTGAACTAACTATCTGAACTGAGTAGACTGAAACTGTTCTAAATTGAGCTAATTTGAGACTGAACTGACTAGTGGGAGAGTCTATAACCGACATATAACCACGTGAGCTAAACGTGGAGTCCGATGTATACAGGTATAAAGGCATGAACTGGGTGATCACAGGTCTGGGTCCATAAGGCCAATAAAAATAACCTACGGTGGCAATGTAGTTCTAGGAACCTGGGTGCACTGGGACCCCAGTCCGCTTGGTGCTAAGTCCCACTCCCACTGGATAGTCCTAGACTGGATAACTAAGCTGATAGCTCAATACTGAGGCCTAAGACTAATTCAGGAATACCTATCTAGAAGTACCCAAAGAGTCTTATCGGACCGGATTCTGTAATTGGTGCTCTAATACTGGTCAGAGCTGCTTATCTGGAAGCATCATAACCGTCTAAAGAACAAGCTATAATCTGAAGCTAGGGGTTCTAAGACTGGTTAGAGATTCTTATCTAGAAGTGTCATAACCATCTAAAGAACCACTAAAATATGATATCTGAGTCTAATAGTGATAACTAGGAGGCACCACTGACACCTCAAGAACTGACTGTAGTCAAACTGATCAGCTGACATTTCTGGACAACATTGAGTATGCTAATAATCTGTTTGAGACTGAACTAACATGCATCTGACTGAGATTTCAACATATACTAACAATATGGGAATCTCAAAACTGAAATCTTAAAGAAATTTGTCTGAAAACTCTCTACATTTCGAATTCACAGGGTTGTAACTAATAGAGGAAATAGGGAAAGATTTTGGTGATACAAGGGAGGAACTATTCCCTTGTTTAGTTTCCACATGCCTGGATAAGAATCCCTAGAGAAGAAAGTTTGAACTTCTACAACTGACAAGGAACCATAGTTCTTGCTTGAGAGGAAAGGTCTGGATTCTATGATCATTTTCTAAGAGTTTAAGTGGGGAATGCGGGAGGAAACTGTTTAACCCCTCTATATCCTTTGAAAATATACATAAAATGATGTAGTGTAGGGACTAAATAGATGAGAAATTATAAAAATATCCCTGGAATAAAATTTGAAAAACTGCCCAACAGGGGACGAATAGGTTACTCAACAAGTCATTGGTTGAGACCACGACTCGTTGGGACCAGTCGTTAGTCCTTCTTCTTGGGTTATGGGTTCACTGGGTCTGGCAACAGGGGATACCACGACTCTTTAGATGAACCAACGGGTAGTTGGTTCCTCCTGTGGTCACTGGACGAGAAAACTTAGGAGGCTTGATGAAGGGCAACACAACGACTCGTTGGTAGACCCAATGGGTCATTGTGTCCAGTCGTTACCTTCACTAACAAGTCTAAGGATTACTGAACTTGACCCCATGGGTGGTCACAACAACTCATTGTGAGATAAAATGGGTTGTTGTTTCCAATCGTCATCACTGAAGGGAGTTTCTAGGGTTCTCACCCAATGACTCCGACCACGAGTCGTTGTCTCCGACAACAATTCATTGGTTGAGTCGTGGGGTCCTAGAAGGGGGACTTCTGAGATGGGGACCAACGAGTGATAGGATGACTCGTTGTTTCTCACAACGGGTCGTTCCTTGTCCCTTTGGTTCTTGAAGGACCACACTGGGCTGACCATGACTAGCACAATAAGCTGTTGGAGCTGACCCCGAATCCTTGTCTCAGTCGTTATGAGGAAAATTTTCTGGTTTTCTTCTGAATTTTTCTTGCAAGGTCTGAGTCTAGTCTAGAAAAGTTTCAGGGTGTTACAATATTTCCCCCTTGGGATCATTCATCTTCGAATGAAGACTAAAAATGTTGAAAAACTAGGAAAAGAGCTGCAATTCCTAGACTGAGACTATGAGCTGGTTTATGAAGGAGTAGCTGACTCCGAACTGACTTAACCATGCTAAAAGAGCTGATGCAACTAGAATACACATTGAAAATCTGAATATAGCTGATGAGTACGGAACTGAACAAAGTACTGAGGAGGGATTTAATACCTGATGGTGGAACTGAACTGGAAGGGAATAAGTGAGAGTATCTGGCTATCATGTCTGCTTCTACCTCCCATGTGGCTCCCTCAACTAGCTGGTTCCTCCACAAAACTTTCATCAAAGCGACTTCCCTGTTTCTCAGCTTACGAACCTAATGGTCAAGGATCTGAACTGGGACCTCTTCGTAAGAGAGACTATCTTTTATTCCCACACTGTCTAGTGGTACACCTGAAGTTGGATCACTGATACACTTCTTCAATAGTGACACATGGAAGACTGGGTGCACATATGCTAATTCTGGAGGTAGTTCTAGCTCATATGCCACACTGCCAATTCACTTCAGAATTCTGTAGGGTCCCACATATCTCGGACTGAGTTTTCCTTTCTTCCCAAACCCCATCACCCCTTTCATGGGTGAAATTTTTAGATAAATCCAATCATCCACTGCAAACTCTAATTCTCTTCTCCTCACATCAGCATAGGATTTCTATCGACTCTGCGCTATTTTCAACCTCTCCCTGATAAGTTGCACCTTCTGTATAGCCTCATGAACTGAGTGTGGTCCTATCAGGGTAGCTTCACCAACATCAAACCACCCAATAAAAGATCTACACCTCCTACTATATAATGCCTCAAACGAGGCCATCTGAATACTGGAGTGATAGTTATTATTGTAAGTAAACTCGATGAGAGGTAGGTGGTCATCCCAACTGCCTTGAAATCGATCACACATGCTCTCAACATATCTTCCAAAGTCTGTATAGTCCGCTCAGCCTCTCCATCTATCTACAGGTGAAAAGTTGTGCTGATCTTGACCTGGGTGCCAAGTCCCTTCTGAAATGACTTACAGAAATTCCAGGTGAACTAGGTACCTCTATCTGAAATAATGGACAAAGGCACCCCATGCAGTTTGACCAACTTCCTGATATAAAGCCTAGCATAATCCTCGGCTGAGTCTGTAGTTTTAACAGGGAGGAAATGTGCTGACTTGGTCATCCCGTCTACTATCACCCAGGTTGAGTCATGCTACCGACGAGTACGAGGTAGACCTGTAATAAAATCCATATTCACTTCTTCCCACTTCCATGTGGGTATACTGATATCCTGAGTCATACCTCTCGGTCTCTGATGTTCCACCTTGACCTGCTGGTAGTTCGGGCACTTAGCTACAAATTCTGCAATGTTTCTTTTGATGTCGTTCCACCAGTAAATATCTCGTAAATCACAGTATATCTTAGTACAACATGGATGGATAGAATATCTCAAACTGTGTGCTTCAGACAGTATCTGCTATCTCAAATCACCTACATTCGATACACACAGCCTAGCTTGGTAACGGAGTGCACCATCTCCCCCTTGGGAGAAAGCCTCCACTTCCTTTCTGAGCACCGCCTCCTTCAGATTAAGCAATATGGGATCTTCATCCTTCCTTGACTTAACTTCAACTACCAATGAGGAATTGGATCCACTCTGCACCACTACTCCTCCCTCAGCTGTATCAACCAACTACACTCCCAACCGAGCTAACTTGTGGATATCCTTTGCCAGTTCCTTTTTTCCCTCTTCAACATGATCCAAGATCCCCATAGACATCCTACTTAGGGCATCAGCCACCACATTGGCTTTGCCCGAGTGATACAGCACACTCATATCGTAGTCCTTCAATAGCTCCAACCACCTTCTATGATGAAGATTTAAATCTTTCTAACTGAACACATACTGAAAGCTTTTATGATCGGTGAAAACATCCATGTGAGCCCCGTAAAGGTAGTGCCTCCATATTTTCAACACAAACACCGCTGCTGCCAACTCCAGGTCATGAGTTATATAGTTCTTTTCATGAACCTTGAGCTGTCTGGAGGCGTAAGCTATCATCTTACCCCGTTGCATCAGAGCACAACCAAGTCCAACTCTGGAAGCATCACAACACACTACAAACCCATTTGTTCCTTCCAGTAAGGTTAATACTGGAGTGGTAGTGAGTCGAGTCTTCAACTTTTGGAAACTCTTCTCACACGCATCTGACCACTGAAATTTCACCTTTTTCTGAGTCAACCTAGCCAGAGCGGATGCAATAGAGGATAAACCTTCCACAAAGCGTCGGTAATAACCGGCTAGACCCAAGAAACTTCTAATTTCGGTTAGGGAAGTAGATCTTGGATAGTCTTTCACCGCCGCTATGTTTTGAGGATCTACCTGAATACCCTCACCAGAGACCACATGACCAAGGAGAGTCATAGACTTCAACACGCTCAACTGTGAATGATAACACGCTCAACACAGATAGGGCAGCTCTGGTAGCATGCATCATGTTCTGGTATGAAATAAATATCCTGAGGGTGATAGTAAATGAGATCTGGGATCGTTCTCTTGGGTTGAGCACCACCATGCCATTTTTGAGCCTTAATTATCAGATATGTAGAGACGTTGGGATCCGATTGCTGAAAGATATTAATGTCAAGATTGGAGGCCAAAGGATGGCAGATATAGGATTAACTCGAGATGAAATAAATCCGATGAGCTAGGCTAGACTTCCTATCGCAATCCCAGTACTATGAGCATTTGGGGAGATTAGTTTAATACCCCCACCTCAGTGGAGAAGGATGAGACACCAGCTACATAGGCTAGTCATACAAAGGCAACGCCCAATACTTTAGTTGCACCTCCGATGGGTCTCTCGAGTCAGACACCAACTGAGTATGTGTTTGTCCCTCACGATTTCCTCCAAAAATAGCTAAAAGGCTAAAGGTGACAGAGAGAAAAGTTTAGTCTATAATGGAAAATGTCAAGCCTTGGGTGAAGGCGGAGATTGAGGAGACCGTGAGGGGGTTACATGACCGGATTGATGGATTCGAGCACCAATTCAACAAGCACTTAGTGGAGTAGCTGGAAACTGGTGCCTTTAGGAGGAGTTAAGGGATATTCAGATCCAAGTGAATGAGTTGTCATCTAGACAACCGACAATTCTAGTAGCCCCTATTCTTCCAGACTTAGACGTTGAGCTCGATGAGAAGATCGAATTGGAGGCATATAGGGGCACAACGATTGCTAGTGGAGAAAAAGGGAAGAATAAAGTCTTGAAGGAAGTTGAAAATGAGCCCTCAAAGAAGAGGAAAAATAAGGAGAAGAAAGAGAGAAAGCAGGCAAGAGTAGAGAGCCTGCAAACTCACGATGCATATATGTCGAAGTCGCAGGAGTGAACCAGTGGAGCAAGGAGCTCCACTACTGCCCAAAGAGTAAACATGGATGGCGAGGATCCTTTGAGGGAGCCACATTCAGACAGAGTAGAGCTTGAGGTCATGAAAGCGACCGCTAGTGATGCGGGGGTAACCAATCTCCCAATAGTGGTACCATTGAGTACGCCAGCCATAGCTAGCGCCACTAATGTAGCAGAGGTACCAACTCGGCAGGATGACTTAAGCGCTTAGTGTGCCACAGGTATGCCCCTTTCCCTTGTTCTTACATATTTTATGCTTCGGGGATGAAGCATGTGTTTTCAAGGGAGAGGTGTACTTGTATTTTAGAAATTTTATTTGTCCGAGGGTTTTTCTTATCGTGTGTATTTTCCTCGGGTATGCTATCTAGTATAACCGGCATGTTAGGTTGTTTTTGTTTAATTAGAAGTAGTTTAGAATTTTTCTGCAACCAATAAATGCACTAGTTTGATGTTTTTGAAAAAATTGACCCTGTTGAAAATTTTGTTTTATTGCTAGCTATGTAATTAATCACAATCGCATGAATTTTGTGGATCTTTTTATCACATTTAAATCCATGAGAATATAGTACATTGAGGAATATCCAAAAGGGCATTTCGAAAATTGACCTGATTCTATCTCTTTTGAGCATGAGTAGTTGTGGCTTAGCCGTGCATGAACTGGATAGGTAGATTCAATGTAAACCGGTACTATGAGTGAGTGAGGATGTATAGCTAGTTCAATACTGTGTAAAGGATCTAGAACTTTCCTGATTGGTCTTTTCATAGGCTTTAGGATAGTTGGTTAGGAGATGATCATAGGTTGTTATTGATTTTAGCCACTGTAGCTTAAATTACCCTACCAAATGATGATGAATCCTTTGATCCCGAGTTTGAGCCTTATATTAACCATTATTATTTGATTAAACTTTAACCTTACCCATTATTTATAACTGCTTTGGCCCTAGTCCCTTCTTGGACATTATGAACCTCGACTCAGGCAAAATGCCTAAGTTGAGGGTGGCTATAGTAGGGGTACATAGATTGTGGGTAGGTGAAAAAGGAAAAAAAGGCAAAAATATTAAAGATGAGATGTGGTGTGACAAGAAAAGGAAGAAAGAAAAAAGATCTAAAAAAGAAAAATGAAAAGAAAACAAAATATAAGAGAAATGAAAATGATGAGAAAAACACACCACACTCGCATATTGCATACAAATGGAGAAAAAGTTGAAAAAGTTAAAAATAGGTTAAAAAAGTGTAAAGTGAAGCCACAAGTATGTAGTGCCAAGGAGGGTTTAGTCACTTAATTCCATATTTATCATACCCAGCTCGAAGCTTACATTACAAGCTGAATAAAATCCTATAGTGATTCTAGCTTAACTGTCCGAAGAGCTGAAGTAGAGAAAATAAGGGCAAGCCTATGGTATCCGATGTGTAGTTTTTAGAACTTCTTTGTGAGAGTGAGAGTCTCACTTGTTCAGTCCCAAGTTCATTATTTTATATATCTGTGAGTGTTGGGGACTTCATTTGTTGTGAGGGTACTTGGTTTGTATTGTATTTAACCAATTATCTGTGGCATTGGTGATAGCTCAATTCCCTGCTAATAGTTAGATGTCATATCTTGATCCCTATATGTCATTGATTGTGGCTAAAATTTGCGCATAGCTGACATAGTTTGAGTTTTTGTTTTCTTTGCCTGAGGATATGCAAAAATCTTAAGTTGAGGGTGTTGATGTGCTATGAGTTTACAAAACTTTCAATGCTTAAAACTGAGGAAACTAGCATGGACTTAGGTGTGATTATATTGATATGAGGCACTTTTACTTTGTTTTCTCGGAAAATAGATGTTAGAGCAGAATTATGCAAAAGATAGGGAAAAAAAATCAGAAAAGTGGTTGTACGAATCTCAGTACGAGTCGTACCATCCTAGCAAGAGCCATACTGAGAGTCGTGGAAAGGTCCAGGACCAAATATGAGGTAAAGGCGACTTACGGCTCATGGTACGAGCCGTACCATAGCAGTTGTAGTAAATTCTTGAACGTTTTTCACAGGCCGAGTATCCTGGTACAGGTAGCAACCACGAGTCATGAGACCTACCTAAGACCCGTACCAAGGAACTGCAGAAAAACCCAGAAAACGAGAAGACTGGCAGAACTCAAGTTATGAGAAGGAGTCACGGATCGTGGAACTGAGGTACGAGTCATACCAAGCCATCCGTGGAAGTTAACAGAGAATGCCAGCAAGTGCAAGTTCAAGCCACAGGAAGATTGTACGAATCATAGGTTGTTGGTACGAGTCATACCAGAAGTCAACACTTGGCCAGATTCAGCAGAAGCCAGCTAATGTACGAGTCAAGGTACGAGCCGTACAATCCTGTTACAGGTCGTATGTGAAGGCGGCGATAGTTTTTGATAGTTTCCCTATTTACTTAGGAGAGCATTCCAATTATTTATATAAATACTTTTTAGATTATTTTCAGTAAAAAAACAACATATTAGAGAGTCGAACATTAAGGTTTTCATTGAGTGACAAGTTGTTGTTAATTTTAATTCAAGTCTTGGAGATTTTCTTGCTTTGATCTCTTCCTTGCTCTTGAATTATTCAATATCAATTCTTGCAATAATCAAGCAGGTTTTCTTTTCAATCATCTTTGTAAGTATTCAATTATGTGTTTGTCTATGAATGCTAATAGCGATCTTACAATCATGAGAGGCTAAAACCTACATTACTAGGATTGTGAGAACCATGGTGAATTAACGAACTAGGTTTACACAAAGTGAATCAAAACCAATGCTAAACACTTGTATTATATTTTTTTCATCTTTAATGTTTCTTAACAAAGTGCAACATTAAGACTTGCCCGAATTCTTCACTTGCTTGAACCTAGAGAAGTAGAGATTAGGAAAAGAGAATTACAATAAAGCCTCGATCTTTATGGGTCATTGTATGACTTGAGTTGCGGTCACAAAATCGTTAATTTGGAAAAAAATGATAATGATTGAATTGAAATCGCTCATGAGACCTAACCCGGTGATTGAGTATTGTCATCCAATAGGGACAAACCAGTCATTTGGATGAACCCTAGTTATCGTTCTACAAATAAGCGTTGGGATAGATCACAAGTGTAAACCCGAAGAAGTTATGAATCCAGGGAAACACTTACCCTAGTTAATTGCAAATGTTGGTAAACAACAACCAGTTCTCAATCTTGTCTTATAATTGCTTTTATAAACCCCCCTTTTGGAGATAACATACCCAAAAGCTTAAATATCTGCGTTATTCTATATCTTGACCATATTTCCAATGGGATCGACCCCAACCTTTGTTGAGTTCTTTATTGACAACGTCCGCTTCATTCTTTATTAGGAGTGTGAGTTTGAGCGTTATCAAAAAATGATTCCATTGCCAGGGAATAGGGCTTAAGATTAGATTAATTGCTTGTATTAAACTTTTGTTATTTCCTCATATACGTTTTCTTTTTATTTTTGACACCCATAGGTTTTCTCTTGGTTAATGCCAAGCACTCGATGGAGCGGAAACCCCCTGATTCCACTTGATCTTGAACTAGAGAGAACACTGTGAAGAATGGAGAACCCTAAGCAAAGAGAGGCCCGTCTTGCTGAGGAAGCTAGGCAAGCTGAGCTAGATCGACAAGCTGCACTTCAGGAAGCCGAGGATGCTCGGGATGAAGTCTTAAATGCTGACCACCATGAAAGGGGAAATAGAGGTCAGCGATATGCTCCTCAGTTCTTTGATGAGGATGACCCAAATATTGATAAAGTTAGGTCAACTAGAGCTATCATACCACCACCTTTCCTGTTGGGAAAATTTTAAACATCACTATCACCATGATACAGTTGTTGAATATGAAAGTGGTGTTTAGTGTCATCCAGCTGATGATGCCAACCTGCACTTGATGAACTTCGTCGGAATATACAAGGCGTCTAGGTTGCTCGGTGTAAGTCAGGATGCGATAAGGTTGAAACTCTTTCCCTTCTCTCTTTCTGGAGAGGCCACTTTATGGTAATCAGAGTTGTCCAACGACTCCATTACCAACTAGAGGAAGCTTAAACAGGATTTCCTAGAAAGGTTCTTCCCACCCTCTAGGATGCTACAACTTAGATGAGATTTATAACTTCCGACAACTGAAAATGGAGGCACTTCATGAAACCTGGTTGAGATTTAAAAAGAAGCGACCAAGTGCCTGAACCAAAAAATTCCATATGATAGTTTTTGGAGATTTTTTACAAGTCCTTGAATAACAGCACAAAAGTTGTAGTAGATACTATGGTGGGAGGAGCAGTGATGAGTCACATATGGGAGCAAGCTGCCATTATTCTTGACAGAGTAACTAAAGACTAACAGGGCCTAGCACACCAAGGAAGTAGAAGCAGCTACAGGTACATATGCTGTTGGTATGATTGCAGACCAATGCAAAAAAAGGAGGAGCGTGATCAGGAGATGGATCATATGAGGACATCATTAGACCTGCACATAAAGCATTTTATGGGTGATGGTGCTAGAAAGGTAAACACAGTGAGAGCTCAAGGTCAGGAACTGGGGCAGGAGCATTTAGATTATGAGGAGGAGGCAAACTTCTTGGACAATCAGGTGGCAGGTTTTCAGGACAATGCCCAAGGTTCTAGACAAGACACTTGGTGCCAAGGTTCTAGAAACCAAGGTCATAACCAATATTAGGACAACTATAACCGAAATGGGTATAGAAATAGGAGCCGAGGTTGAGCGAGAGGGAGAATGGAGAAAGAATGATGGTTATCGCAATGACCACACATGTTTGTATATTCCTCCTAATGTGCGTGAGGGTGAGACTAGACCCTCAAGATTAGAGAACATGATGGCTGAGATGCTCAAAAAGGTAAAGTCTACCGATGATCAGCTGAGAGACATTCGGGCGGATATATCGGGTATGAAACCAGAAATTTGAATCGCATGCAAATGTGATCAAATAGATTGAGCAGTAGTTGGGACATATGTCAGCATCCCTAAACCAGAGGAAGAAGGGAACACTTCCTAGCAACATAGTGTAGAATCTAAAGAATGATAGTCATTGTATGGCAGTGTTGACTAGAAGTGGAAAGACCACAGTTGACCCCCCCCCTGCTAGTTGTAGTTGAGATCAAAAGACAAAGGAGATTGAGCTTGGTGTGGAAGATGAGGTTGCTGAGCATGAGCTCACAGGAGAGGCTGAGTTGACTAGGGCTTCAGTTGGTGCAAAGGAGTCCAGAACTGATAATGGTAAGAATCAAGGGGGAATGCAAATTTATAAGGCTATCCCTCAACCACCGCCACCATTCCCTCAAAGGATGAAGAAGAAGTCAGAAAATGGTAAGTTTCAAAAATTTCTCTCTATGCTTAAGTAGTTATTGCTGAACATACCGTTGGTAGAGGCATTGGAGCAGATGTCTGGATATGCCAAGTTTATAAAGGACCTTCTGACCAAGAAGAGGTCCATGAGCTATGAGCCAGTAGGTAACTTGCATTATTGCAGTGCCATAGCTTCACGGGTCCTTGCTCAAAAGAAGGAGGATCCAGATGCCTTCACCATTCCATGCACGATTGGTGATTTTGAGTTTGTGAAGGCACTTTGTGGTTCAGGCGCAAGCATCAACCTGATGCCATTAGCTGTATTCAAACAGCTAGGCTTGGGAGCCCCCACATTGACATCAATGAGGCTATTGATGGCACGCCATATCGTTAAAAAAGCAGTGGGGATCTTAGTTGATGTTCTTGTCAAGGTGGACCATTTCATCTTCCCAGTGGACATTGTAATCCTAGATTGCGAGGTCGATTTTGAGGTCCCCGTTGTCTTAG
This sequence comes from Datura wrightii, assembly GCA_035772735.1. Taxonomy (NCBI): domain Eukaryota; kingdom Viridiplantae; phylum Streptophyta; class Magnoliopsida; order Solanales; family Solanaceae; genus Datura; species Datura wrightii. The sequence goes on along the minus strand of JASDFA010000001.1, from coordinate 169,282,377 downwards.
GGTGACCATTCCTGGCCATTAAGAGAGCCTTGGTAGATGTGTAAGTTGGCCAACTAAAGTTCAGGCTAAATAAAGAGGAGGTCACTTTTAACATCTGCTAGGTAATGAAGCAGCCCAATGAGTTCAGGGTTGTCTTAGAAATCGAGGATGATTCTGAGTTTCTTGATGAATTCTTAGTAGTCAAGAGACTTGCATCATGCTGCGACTTTAAATTAGGCTCTTCTTGGGAGGGAACCCATGAGGTGGCTTGGTGAAGTCAAAGTAATCAAACCACCTACGTTGTGCCGGTTAAATCAAGCATTTCTTGGGAGGTAACCCAAGTATATTAACTTTTGTGTGTTCAGTGTGCAGGTAAAACAAAAATAAGCAGGTGAAATAATTGCAGCATAGGGCTGTACTATGAGTCTCAGTATGAGTCATTGACTATTGTACGATTCGTTGTACCATCCATGGTTCAAGACAGAGACTGAGCTAAAGCATGAGTTTACGTTACGGTTGGTTATCACGAATCGTACCTACATTGTATGGGTCATCGTAGTTATTGTAACGATAAACTACGCCAAGTGTGGAAGTTCAGAAAAGTGATGACCTACAGGTCATAGTAAGGTTCGTACCATAGTGGTAAGAGTCATACCATGAACTCGTAGGTCCCTAGGTAAGTTTCCTAAGTCTTCTACTACGGGTCCAAAGATGAGTCGTAGGTCAAACCTACGACTCATGGTACGAGTCGTGATGGGATGATTTAATGAACGAGACCCGACTCGACTCGAATTCATCAAAAGTCCGCCTTAACTTATCTAAGATCAAAATTTTTCGACATTCACTCCCACAAAAATATAGCTATCATACCCACAACTATCACCCAACTCTCGCACACCCATAGCTCAAAATTCCCACGAGATTCAAGCTCAAAATGGTGCAAGTTTACTCCTGCACAATGGAAACTCATATCCTAAATCAAGAAGCAAGCAACCACTTGAAAACTTCAAGCAAATAACCATGTGTAAATTTGTGAAAAGCTTGCTCTATATGAACTTATAGATGACTGTGATTCCTCAAACTCACCAAAAATGGGTTGAGGAAGATGATCAATATCTTGTGTAATTTTGTTGAATGGGTAGAACTTTGAAATGATCAAAACACTAAATTGGGTTGGTGAAAAATTGAAAATTTTAGTTACGAGATGTGACCTAAGTTGGGAGTGAACTGGGTATCATAAATAACGAAGAGTGGTAGCCTAAAATGGGGAAGTCTGAGTACCCAAAACAAATAATGTGTTTACTTGAATAATTCAACAAAAATAAAGAGGTGGGTAGGCTTCACGAGTCTTCCTACAACTTGTGTTTTCATATCACGATTCGTATGATGACTCATTGGAATGTCCCAGGTCAATAAAAATGTAAGTGTTGGTATGAGGCTTGGTACAATTCGTAGGATCCTACTACGAGTCATACCTAGTGATCATACCAAGTAATGGTACGACCCTTTGTACGACTTATAGAACCTAATCACAAACTGTAACATGAGTCGTACAAAAAGACAGTAACTTTGAAATTCAGGACAATCTTCCTACTACTCTTAGTATGAACCTTACCTGCCTTGTGATGCCCTGGGAACTCAAAAATCAGAATCAGGAGTTGAAACAGAGAAAATAGGAATTTTTGCACCAGATAACAGAATGAGTCATCCTGTAACCCGTGGGGGTAGGCCACGAGTCATGAAGTGACTCGTGGGGAAGGGTCCGGACTTGGCAGAAAAAGTTGGGAAAAATGGAGTGACCACGGGTGTGACCATGAGTCGTGGTCAACACCACGATCCTTTAGGTGCTCGTGGAGAGTAGTTGATTGAAGACCAGCAGGAAATTTGGCAGTGTACTTCACAATTAGTCACCACGAATCATGGTCCAAGCCACGATTCGTTAGGTGATCCGTGGTTCAAAATAGTTGGGAGAGTAATGATGTTGGCAGTGTAGTTGACGAGTGGGTCACCACGAGTGGTAGGGTACACCATCGCTCGTGGTGTCCCTCGTGGTGACCAATAAGGGATTTTGGGAAGTGGACTCATCGACCATGACCACGAGTCCTAGGGTCCCCCATAGGGACTATCGGTTAGTTTTTCCTGCAAATTTCCTAAGGGTGCTTCGGTAATTTTCTAACCTCTTAGATCCTAAACTAAGTCGTTTTGGGTTATTTTGAGGGGATTTAGAGGGGAAAATGGTTTTTTCCCTCATTCCCACTCATTTTCAGAAAAATACCGTAAGCTTTCCTTTTAAGAAGCTCTCAAGCAAGACTTGGGTTTTTCCTCCATTGCAGCAGTCCAAGCTTCCTTCTCCAAGGAAATTCTAACTCAGGTATGTGGGAATTCAACAAGGGGATAGTTCTTTCCTTGTGTCCCCTAAAACCCTCTTCTAGTTTCTCTATAAATCCTAGCCCTGAGCTTTTAAATGTGAAGAGAATATATGCTAGTTTTCTTTGAATTCACATAGAATGATACCCATGATTATTTTAGATATGATTTCCATCAGTTCATGATTAAATTGATGTTATTCCCGTAAAAGTGAGTTCTAGCATTGAGCTTTCAAATGAGGTTGAATTATATGTCAGATTCCTTATAGCTTGTGAAATATGCTTTAAGCTGATTGTTAGATATTTGTTTTTCTATTTAGATATCGTGTAATTCTTCTCCTAGTAAGAATGATTTTAGCACTATTGTTTAATGAGAATACCTATAATTCTGCTGGTTGGATTAGACTTCATTATTGCTTGATTTTAGCCATATTGTGGATTCCCGTATTGTTAGAATAAGTTGAAATCTATGTTATCTGCTTAGTAGTTCTGTTCAGTCTGAATGTAGGAATCCCGCAATGTTACTCAGAACTTGTCAGCTGATCAGTTGACTACAGAAACTCTTGAGATGTCTGTGATACCTCCCGGTTATCAGAGATCAGATTCAGAATTCAGTTTATTGATCTACTAGGTGGTCATGACACTTTAGATATATAGCTCTAACTAGCCTTAGGACCCCAGTTTCGGACTACAGTTTGTTCTTAGACGGTTATGATGCTTCTAGATAAGCAGCTCTAACCAGTCTAGAACCCAGTTTTAGAATCTAGTTCGATAAGACTCTCAGGGTGCTTTCAAATATGTATACCTAACTAGTCTTGGGCCCCAGTTTTGAGCTATCAGCCTAATATTCAGTCTAGGACTATCCAATAGGAGTAGGACTTAGCACCAAGCGGACTAGGGTTCCAGCACACCCAGGTACCCAAAACTACGTTGCCAGCGTAGGTTACAGTATTTTATTGGCTTGATTGGCCCCAGAGTTTTTTGATCACCCAGTTCACGCCTTTATACCCTGGTAAGGTATATTGGGTCCTACCAATGGGGCGTATACATCAAACTCCACGTCTAGCTCACGTGGTTACATGTTGGTTGTGGACACTCCCACTAGTCAGCTCAGTTCAGTCTTAGGTTAGTCAGTTCAGATCAGTTCAATACAGTACCCCAGACTCAGAATTTCAGACTTAGGTCATGTCTTTGACCATTAGACAAGGTCATCTTGACCACCCTAGTTTACTTCAGTTATTTCAGTGGTCATTGCATGTGGTTTCACTTCAGTCATTTATATCCAGTATTATGTTTTCTCCTGCTTACTCAGTACAATCAAAGTACTAACGCATATCCTTTTATGTTGTATCATTTTATGATACAGTTGTAGGTTCTCAGACTCAGCACCATTGGCTGACCTCGCTCAGACTTTCTCAGTAGCTTTATTGGTGAGTCCTCATCCTTCGAGAACGGAGATTATTCCTTTCAGCTCAGTTTGTTTTATTTAGATTTGGAGTTAGCTGGGGGCTTATCCCAGAAACTCATCAGTTGTAGTGGCTATCAGACATAAACATGTTAGTTTCAGACTTCCAGTTTTGTTCGATGATTTTAAACATTATTGATTTAGTTTATTTTCCTACATAAATGTTTTATGATAGTATTTTAAAGCTTTCGCAAATTATGTTTACTCATAATGTCAGTGTATGATAGACCAGGGGTTGACTTGGGGTTATTTGTGACTCCAAGTACCGTGTCCCGTTCAGGGTGTATACTCGGGGAGTGACATGCCTGATACAAGTCATTCCAAAAATTCATGACAGAATCATCATGAACTACGAGTCGTACCACCATGGTACGACCCGTACTGTAGATTTGTGGAAAAGTATAGAGGATAATATTTCTTGCTTTTTTTTTCTCAAATCATACATACTAACTGTTTTCTCCACAGGTAATGAAGAAAAGAGTAACCAAACCTGCCCAGAATAAGAGAGCTAGAGAAGAGATAGCTGCTCGGAGGGCATTGAGAGATGAGCCCTTCGACTCTGATCGAGCAGTAAGCTCCCTTAGTGGTTCAGTGGAAGAGTACTGAGTTGAGACGTATGAAAGTGATGAGCCACAGACCACTAGGGCTCAAACAAAGGCACAGGCCGAAGCCACTTCTACGGCTCCAGTCATTGTTCCCCAGTCTGAAGAGGGAGCAGAAGAACAGGTTCAAGAGTCCAGTAGTGACTGTAATGATGATGAGGGGTTTGAGGAGGCTTAATCTGAAGATGGCAACAACGAGGCTAGGTCTGAAGAAGGAGATGCTGCAGAAGAAATTGAGCAGACTCTACCTACAGCAAGGTGTACTATGAAGTGGAATGTGCTTAGGGCACAAGAGATCTATTAGCAAGGATTGGCGCTCACATCCAAGCAACACCCCAGGAACAACATTCAAAAAGAACCGCAGATCCTTACTAGTGCATTGAATGAGGTTGAGGAGATCAAGCAGATCTTTAGCTTTTGTGGGTTCGATTGGATGGCTAGGACCCCTGACCGATACAATCCAGAGATGGTCAAGGAGTCTTATACCAACTATTATGCAATGTTGGAACAAAATGCACCGACCGGCAAGTGACTGAAGGAGCAGCCCAAACTTGACAAGGTATAAGTCCGGGGACAAAAAGTCAAGATATCAGAGAAAACCATTGCCCAGATACTTTATGGACCATATTTCATAGCTCCATCATCCACAACAGAGTTCAACCACCAGATAGATGCCTTGAAATGGGTGAAGTAGTTGGGTCATGAGGATAGACAGAGTCAACTCAAGTGGTTAGCCGAAGTCATAACGGAGGACAAGGAGGAAGCTGAGTGGGTGGCTAGTGGAAAGCACGCTGCTAAATATTTGTTAAACTTCATAGTGAAGGCCTGCTGAACACTAGTCCGCCATAGACTGATGCCAACTATGAATGATAACACACTCAACATAGATAGGGCAGCTCTGGTAGCGTGCATCATGTTCTGGTATGAAATAAATATCCCGAGGGTGATAGTAAATGAGATATGGGATCATGCGCTTGGGTTGAACACCACCATGCCATTTTTGAGCCTTATTTATCAGATGTGTAGAGACGCTGGGGTCCGGTTGCTAAAAGATTTTGATGTCAAGATTAGAGGCCAGAGACGAAGGGTATAGGATTAACTCGGGATGAAATAAACCAGGTGAGCCAGGCTAGACTTCCTATCGCAATCCCAGTACTATGAGCATAGGGGGGATCAGGTTAATGCTCCCACCTTAGTGGAGAAGGATAAGACACCGGCTACAGAGGCCGTTCATACAAAGGCAATGCCCAGTACTTTAGTTGCATCTCCAATGGGTCTCCTGAGTCAGAAACTAGCTGGGTATGTGTTTTTCCCTCATGATTTCTCCAAAAATAGCTAAAAGGCTGATGATGACAGAGAGAAATGTTTAGTCTATAATGGAAAATGTCAAGCCTTGGGTGAAGGAGGAGATTGAGGAGGTCGTGAAGGGGTTACATGACCGGATTGATGGATTTGAGTGCCGATTCAACAAGCACTTAGTGGAGTAGCCGTACACTGGTAGCCTCTAGGAGGAGTTGAGGGATCTTCAGAGATAAGTGACTGAGTTGTCATCTAGACAACCGACAAGTCTAGTAGTCCCTACTCTTCCGGACTTAGATGTTGAGCTCGATGAGGAGCTTGACCTGGAGGCATATTGGGGCCCAACGGTTGCTAGTGGAGAAAAAGGAAAGAAGAAGGCCTTGAAGGAAGTTGAAAACGATCCCTCAAAGAAGAGGAAAAAGAAGGAGAAGAAAGAGAGAAAGTGGACGAGAGTAGAGAGCCTACAAACTCACGATGCACATATGTCAGAGTTGCAGGAGTGAGCCAGTGGAGCAGGGAGCTCCACTATTGCCTAGAAAGTAAATATGGGTGGCGAGGACCCTTTGGGGGAGCCACATTCATACAGAGTAGAGCCTGCAGTCACGAAAGTGGCCGCTAGTGATGCGGGGGTAACCAATCCCCCAATAGTGGTACCATTGAGTACGCCGACCACCGGTAGCGCTACTGATACAGCGGAGGTACCAACTCGGCAAGATAATAGAAGTGCTTAGTGTGCCACAGGTATGCCCCTTTCCCTTGTTCATACATATTTTATGCTTCGGGGATGAAGTGTGTTTTTCAAGGGAGGGGTGTACTTGTATTTTAGGAATTTTTTTTTTTGTCCGAGGATTTTTCTTGTCATGTGTATCTTTCCTCGGGTATGATATCTAGTAGAACCGGCATATTTAGGTTCTTTTTGTTTAATTAGAAGTAGCTTAGAATTACTTTGCAATCAATAAATGCACTAGTTTGATGTTTTTGAAAAAATTGACCCTGTTGAAAATTTTGTTTTGATGTTAGCTATGTAATTAATCACAAGGGCATGACTTTGTGGATCTTTGTATGACATTTAAATCTATGAGAATATAGGACATTGAGGAATATCCAGAAAGGCATTTTGGGAATCGGCCTGATTCTATCTCTTTTGAGCATGAGTCATTGTGGCTTAGTCGTGCATGAATTGGATAGGTAGATTCAATGAAAACTGGTACTATGAGTGAGTGAGGATGTATACCTAGTTCAATATTGTGTAAAGAATCTAGAACTTGCCTGATTGGTCTTTTCATAGGCTTTAGGATAGTTGATTAGGAGATGATCATAGGCTGTTATTGATTTTAGCCACTGTAGCTTAAATTACCCTACCAAATGATGATGAATCCCTTGATCCCCGAGTTTGAGCCTTATATTGACCATTTTTCTTTGATTAAACTTTAACCTTACCCATTATTTATAATGAACCTTCTTTGGCCCTGGTCCCTTCTCAGGCAATATACCTAAGTTGAGGGTGGCTATAGTAGGGATGCATAGATTGTGGGTAGGTGAAAAAGAAAAAAAGGTTAAAGATGAGGTGTGGTGTGACAAGAAAAGGAAGAAAGAAAAAAGAGCCGAAAAATAAAAATGAAAAGAAAAGAAAATATAAGAGAAATGAAAATATGAGAAAAACACATTACACCCACATATTGCATGCAAATGGAGAAAAAGTTGAAAAAGTTAAAAATAGGTTAAAACAGTGTAAAGTGGAGCCACAAGTATGTAGTGCCAAGAAGGGTTTATTCACTTAATTCCATATTTATCATACCGAGCTCGAAGCTTACATTACAAGCTGAATAAAATCCTATAGTGATCCTAGTTTAACTGTCCGAATAGCTGAAGTAGAGAAAATAAGGGCAAGCCTATGGTATCTGATGTGTAGTTTTTGAAACTTCTTTGTGAGAGTGAGAGTCTCATTTGTTTAGTCCCAAGTTAATTATTTTATATATCTGTGAGTGTTGGGGACTTCATTTGTTGTGAGGGTACTTGGTTTATATTGTATTTTACCAATTATCTATGTGAATAACATTGGTGATAACATTGGGGACTTCATTGATTGTGGCTAAAATTTGCGCATAGCTAACTTAGTTTGAATGAAAAAAGGGTCATTAGCTGATTGTGGTTCATAGTGCAAATTTTGTAGTGTTGGCTGTAGGTATTCTAGGTTTACTTTCTAGTTAAGCGTCATTTTTAGTTTTTATTTTCTTTGCCTGAGGATATGCAAAAATCTTAAGTTTAGGGTGTTGATGTGCTATGAGTTTACAACACTTTCGATGCTTAAAACTGAGGAAACTAGCATGGGCTTAGGTTTGATTATATGGATATGAGACATTTTTACTTTGTTTTCAGGAAAATAGATGTTGGAGCTGAATTGTGCAAAAGATGGAAAAAGATGCAGAAAAGTGGCTTAGTACGAATCTCAGTACGAGCAGTACCATCCTGGCACAAGCCATACTGAGAGTCGTGGAAAGGTCCAGGACCAAATATGAGGCAAAGGCGACTTACGGCTCAAACTACGAGTCGTACCATAGCAGTCGTAGTAAATTCCAAAAGGTTTTGCACAGGCCAAGTATCCTTGTACGGGTAGCAACCAAGATTCATGAGACCTACCTAAGACCCGTACCAAGGAACCTCGAAAAAGCCCAGAAAATGAGAAGACTGGCAGAACTCAAGGTACGAGAAGGAGTCACGGATCGTGGAACTGAGGTACAAGTCATACCATGCTATCCGTGGAAGTTAACAGAGTATGCCAGCAAATGCAAGTTCAAGCCACAGGAAGATTGTATGACTCATAGGTTGTTGGTACGAGTAGTACTAGAAGTCAACACTTAGCCAGATTCAGCAGAATCCAGCTAATGTATGAGTCAAGGTATGACCTGTACAATCCTGTTACAGGTCGTATGTGAAGGCAGCGATAGTTTTTGGTAGTTTCCCTGTTTACTTAGGAGAGCATTCCAATTATTTATATAAATACCTTTTAGGTTATTTTCAACAAAAAAACAACAGATTAGAGAGTCGAACATTAAGTTTTTCATTGAGTGACAAGTTGTTGTTAACTTTAATTCAAGTCTTGGAGATTTTATTGCTTTGACCTCTTCCTTGTTCTTGAATTATTCAACATCAATTCTTGCAATAATCAAGCAGATTTTCTTTACAATCATCTTTGTAAATATTCAATTATGTATTTTTCTATGAATGCTAATAGCAATCTTACAACTATGAGAGGCTAAAACCTCCACAACTAGGATTATGGGAACCATAGTGAATTAACGAACTAGGGTTACACAAAGTGAATCTAAACCAATGCTAAACACTTGTATTGTATTTTCTTCATCGTTAATATTTCTTAATAAAGCGCAACATTAAGACTTACCTGAATTCTTTACTTGCTTGAACCTAGAGAAGTAAAGATTAGAAAAAGAAAATTACAACAAAGCCTTGATCTTTATTGGTCATTATATGACTTGAGCTGCGGTCAGAGGATAGTTAATTTGGAACAAATTTGTTATACCCCGTAAATTCTTGACATGTAGATGGACTATTCGCATGTTGGTTAAGAGTTTTAGAATGCCATACGTGTGAGAAAAGGGCCCGGGGAGATACCGGACAAGCGTCAAGTCGGCACATCGCAAGGCAAATGCAACTTCAAAATCGCATTCGACGAATGCAACTTATAAATCGCATTCGACGAATGCGACTTATAGGTTCCAAGTATATAAACCCCTCCACTAGGTTTTGTCTCATTTTAATTCATAATTTCCAGAGAGTGAACAGAAAATAGGGGGCACGAGGGATTTCTTTGAAATTCCATCGGTTTACGCTATTAAACGAGGTCCAAACTCAAATTAATCTTGGGTAGTGAAGTATTAAGTTGCCGGGAGCATTCCTGCGGAGTTAGTTTCTGAAATTCGGCCAGCGGACTATCTTCCTACCGAGCTAAGGTAAGTGTAATTGCTCCAAATTAGTGTCAATATACTCCTAGCCCTAAAGTGAGTATTTCTCCCTTCTGGATTTCCGAGAAATAGCGAGTTTTCGGCTGTTTTCCAATAAGTCAAAGTTTGGGCTATATATATATTCAAAGTAGTATTTTCTTCCAGAATATTGATGAATTTAGTTCTAATTGCTATGAATGTGAATACAGTTGGAAGAAATAGCTGAATATTGGCTGAGTTACGCCAGTTAGCCGGAAAGCCGACAATTGAGGTATGTAAAGCTAGTTTCTTCGGCAAGTTAGCAATTCTAGCATAGTAAAATGGAATAAATTCCAGAAGGAAGTTCCAAAAGCTGAGTATTAAGTATGTTTGTATTGTTATGCCATGTTCAGAATAAAAGTCAATAGATTGGTATCAAATAGTGAGATATTATTTCAGACTCAATATTAGATTCAGTTTAATCCAGCCAAAGAATCAGAATAGAATATCAAAGCATGAACAGTATGATTAGATTTATTATACACGTTATATATGATTATTCTTGTTTGTTGAGACTTGTTTGTGATATGTGGGCACCCTTAGAGCTTCCTTGCCGCCCCAGGGTTAATAGTTGTGTCGACTCGCCCGCCAGAGGGTGAGGATACGTCACTCCAAGGAGTGGCATGCCGTCCGCAGTAGGACGAAGATGGGATGCAGCATTCCCCATATCAAGTTTATCAGCATTACAGTATATCCTGTCGAGCGCTTGCGCCCAGGGCACAGATTACAGATTATAGATACAGATCTCAGATTACAGTTACAGGAGTCCTCCGGACTCAGATACAATTATTGTCAGGGGCCCAGAGAGCCCAAGCTGCATACCCAGGGGGCCGGCAGAGTGCTCGTAGTTATTAGGCGAGTGGAGTGAATTTATTTTTGGATGGTTTGACCCAGGTAGGGGTATATAGATTGCATATTGATTGGCACCTTCTGGCTTATGGGAGCTGGTATAGGTTCTTGTATGCTATATATGTATACATATGTTACTTACTAGATATATATACATGTTACTTATTAAATGGATAGATAGCAGGACGCCGCATCGACAGGTATGATTCTTATCTTCCTTCTAGTATAGTTTAGCTCAGTATATATTCTGCTATTCTAGATAGTTTTAGCTATCCTCTGTCATTTCAGTAACCATCAGTATTACTGTTTATCTTCATCTATGTTCAATTTTGCTTTGCATAGTCGGTACTAGTGGTACTGAAGCCCGTTTGGGGCCGCTGCATCACTTGCCTGCAGGTACTCATAGACGAGGAGCGATCCCTCGTGATTTCAGCCAGCACACATAGTCATCAGCTCCTGTCATCCGGAGCTAGACAGCTAGAGGTTTAAAGTTTATTCCTTTTCTTTTGTTGTACAGTATGGGTAGGCCGGGGCCCTGTACCGGCCATCTTATCAGTATTCTTAGAGGCTTGCAGATTGTATATTCCTTGTGGTTAGCTGTACCGGTCGTGTGTATGTTTTAACTTGTTTATAATGGTCATGTGGGCCTTACTCAGTTGGTAGTGGTGACCTTATCGGTCACGTAGCATTTTAGCACCTGTTTTCTTGATTCAGAAGTAACTAGACCGCATGGTGGCCTTGTCGGCCCGCATAGGTTCCTTTAAATTTCTGTTTTTCGGGTTATCTGTTGTTGTCTTACAGGTGGCTATAGGCCTAGTCGGCCGGAGGCTGTATTTACAATCATTATATAGCCCGTCGTTTTCTTGAATCCAGAATTAGAGCCAGCCTGGCACCAGAAGTGCTTAGGCTCAGTAGTCCAGCAGTCCAGGTCTTAGTAGGGCACCAGGTGCCAGTCATGCCTCCCAAGGCGGGGCGTGACAAAATTGATAACAATTGAATTGGAATCGCTCATGAGACCTAACCCGGTGATTGAGTATAGTCTTCCAATAGGGACGAACCAGTCGTTTGGATGAACCCTAGTTATCACTTCTACAAGTAAGCATTGGGATAGATCACAAGTGTAAACTTGAAGTAGTTATGAATCCATGGGGAACACTTACCCTAGTTAATTGCGAATCTTAGTAAACAACAACCAATTCTCAATCTTATCTTATAAATGTTTTTATAGACCCCCCCCCTTTTGGAGATAACATATCTAAAAGCTTAAATACCTGCGTTACTCTACATCTTGACCATATTCCTGTGGGATCGATTCCAACCTTTGTTGGGTTCTTTATTGACAATGTCTGCTTCATGCTTTATCGGGAGTATGAGTTTGAGTGTTATTAGCTAGTCATTAATTTTGGCCCTCAGTTTTGAGCTAGTTTTTAGTAGTGCACACCTTCTTATTGGGGTATCTATGCATCCCCTCTTCACATCCCCAAATTATCTTAGTCTTACCTACTACATCTTGTCCACTACGATACTCACTCCCACCTTATCGTGAATATCTTTATTTCTAATCTGATATCTCCTAATATGCTCACACATTCATCGCAACATTCTTATTTTCGCTACTTTCATCTTTTGGATGTGTGAATTCTTTATCAACCAACATTATGCCTTAAACTAATAATTAAAACAAATTATTAATTATGTTGAATCTAATTTTCTTATCAGTTTCATGAAATAATTTCATTCAGAATTTCTTTCCAAATATAATACAATGTTTAATAAACTTAACAATTGAGATGTTAGCTATAATTAGGGGTGTTCACGGTTCGATTGGATCAATTTTTTGTTAAATTAAAATCAAATTAATTTAGTCAATTTTTAAATTATTAAAATCGAACCAGAGTAAATATAATATTTATTTTTCAATTTGGTTGTTATCAATTTTAGTTCATTTGTTCAATTTTCTAATCAAAAATAATTATATAATCTTTTATTCTTTTGTTACTATTATTGTAGCACCCTGTATGTTTAGATTGATTTAACTATTAGGTTTCAAATGTACGAGTCTAGTTTTATCACTTTACATCATCTAACGATGAGATGTCAAGAGAATAAGGTTACAAATGGGTGGACATATTAAAAACTTGATATATAAAGTTGTTTGAAGTGTTATATTGAAGTTAGAGGCCAAAGGAGACTTAAAATGAAAGTTTAAATTATAGGATTCATTGCAGCAAAATATTTTTGAAGATATTATATTTTGATCTAGCTGTGAACGAGTGTTTCTCCTAATATATAAGGAGTTAGAGGTCCTATTACTCATCAAATTATAGATCTTAGAGTTTGGTTTCCAGCAAATTAAATCGTTCGTCAATTGGACATCAAACTAAAGAGTTATGACTATTCCACTACAAGCTATCAGAGGCTAACGTTGGAGCTCACCTAGGAAGTCCAGAGTGAGGCTAGGTCTCTGTAATACCCCGGAAACTCAAAAATCCAACTCTGGGGAATAAAGCAGGAAATCTGAAAAACTGCATAAATGTTGCAGAACAACCTACCCAACGAGTCGTTAAGGGACCCAACGACTCGTTAGGTCAACCGTGAGGGGGATGCCTAAGAAAAGTCAGTGTTCCCAACGGGCAACTTCACAAGTCGTGGTCAGGTCCCACAACCCGTTGATTCACCCGATATCAGGCCAGAATCTAGAACCTTGAGAAGATGGCAGTGTACTTGACGGGTGGATCACCACGAGGCATCGTCCGTGGGAATGACTCATTGAGTGACCCGTGACCAGCCTTGTATTAATTTTCCCAGGGGGTGAGACAGTGTGGTCGACGACTGGTGACCACAAGTCATTTTTAGACACCACGACTCGCTAGGCCACCCGTTAGGGGCACCTGACAGTTTTTCCCAACGAACTTCTAAGGACTATTTAGTAATTCCCTATGCACCTAAGATTTAAACTACATCATTTTAGACCTAATTTTAGACTTATTAGAGGGTTTGGACGGTTCCTCCCCTCATTCTCACGTTAATCCTCAGAGAAACATCGTAGAACTCTCTCTAAGAGTATTTCAGAGCAAGGGCTAGGGCTGAACTTTTCTCTTCGATTCTCAAGCAAATTCTCTAGGTTTCTTCACCAGGTATGTGGGGTTTTATCAAGGGATTATTCTTCCCTTGAGTCCCCAAAATCCTCCTCAATTTCTTCTATGAGTTTTAATCCCTAAGCTTTCGAATATGAAGAGTATTCATGTTTATTTTAGTTGATTTCACTTAGAACGATGTTCATGTATATTGTTGATATGATCCCCATAATTTCCTTATCAAATTGTCAGTGTTCATACAAAAAGTGAATTTAAGCCCTAATTGTTCGAGTAATGATTTTTCTTGTTAAATTCCCTCTAGTGAATGAAGAATGCTTTGGGCTGAATTCCTAGAATTGCTTGCTATACGTATATGTTGGGTAAATATATCATGAATCAGAATGATTTTAGTTTGTTGAATGGAGTTCCTATAATTCTTGAATTTTTCTATATTATGAAATTCCCATACTATTGGGATAAGTTGAATTCTCTATTTGCTGCTAGTAGTCCAGAGAAGTTAGAACTAGAATCTCTCCAGAATCATATCAGTATAGTCTCAGTCAGAATGCTAGAATCCTCAGTAATATTCAGAACATTGTCAACTGATTAGTTTGACTTCTGTCTCAATTCGAGGTGTCAAAGGTGACTCTCAGTTATCAGAATCAGACTGAGATTTATAGTTTTTGGTCCATTAGGCGGTCATGACATTCTAGTATATGACTTTGACCAGCCCCAGGACCCCAGTTCAGTTACAACTTGTTCTTAGATAGTCACGTCGCTTCCAGATAAGCAGCTCTAACTAGTCTTGAACCCAGTTTCAGAATTTGGTCCGATAAGACTCTCAGGGTACCTGCAGTTATACGTCCCTGACTAGTCTTAGGCCCTAATTTCGAGCTATCAGCTTAGTAGTTCAGTTTAGGTTTTCCAGTGGGAGTAGAACTTAACACCAAGCAGGCCGGGGTTCCAGCGCACCTAGGTTCCCAGAACTACGTTGCCAGCATATGTTACAGTATTACTTGGCCTGATTGGCCCCATACTTTTGTGATCACTTAGTTCATGCATTTATACCTTGGCAAGGTATATTGGGTCCTCCGGTGGGTTGTATACATTGGATTCCACGTATAGCTCACGTGGTTAAATGTCGGTTATAGACTCTCCCACTAGTCGGTCCAGTCTAGTTTTAGAATAAGCATCTTAGTTTAGTTCTAGTCCACAATTTAACTCAGTTCAGTACGGTATCTCAGCCTCAGGGTTTCAGACTTAAGGCACGTCCTTGACCATCAGACAGGGTCATCTTGACCATTTCAGATTATATCAGTAGTTCAGTTCAGCTTACCTATTGGTCATTGCATTTCATTTCAGCTCAGACTTTATTTTCAGTTATGTTTCTCCCACTTACTCAGTACATTCAAAGTACTGACGCATACATTTATGCTGTATCATTTCATGATATAGTTGCAGGTTCTCAGACCCAGCACCGTTAGTTGCCATAATTTAGATTCTCCGTTACAGCAGTTGAAGTATGAGTCCTTATCATCCGAGGGCACTATTTTCCTTCTTTCAATCATGTATTAGTTTCAGTTAGATTTAGAGTTAGCTGGGGGCTTGTCCCATTAACTCCTCTATTAGATGGCTTTCAGACAGACATGATTTTCAGATTTATAACTATTATTCTATTGTTTGAACTTTATATTTTCAGACTTGACTCTCACGAATCTTTTATGATATTATTTCAAAGTTCCCCTGTGCATGTTTACTCAGAATGCTAGTAATTGATAGACCAGGGTTTGACTTGGGGTCACTTGCGGCTTCAAGTACCGTGTTACGCCCAGGGTGTAGGCTCGGAGCGTGACGGTCTCGCTTTGAGCCTCGCTCCATAAGGCAGTTGTTGAGGCAGTGCCTATACATATATAAGTCAATCATTAGCCTTGAAAAATAATTTGGTACGTTTTCACAATAATTCTAACAACTATTCTCTCCAAGAAAAGAATCATATATTGATAGAATTGAAGAGAACCATAGATCCGAGCCTAGAACATTGAATCCTTCGGCTAGTACGTGTTTCCCCCCGTCGTCTTGCCTCCGTTGTGGCTGTTTTATATGAATTAGTTGGTTATTTTTCTTTCTCCTAGATTTTCTAAATATCTATAATGCCCCGCAAACTCAAAGACTAGATCTGGGAATTAAATTAGAAAATCTAGAAATTTACTGCAATTGTCACAGAATGACTCACGTAATGGGTCGTTGAGAGACCCAACGACTCGTTCGGTCAGTTGTGATAAGGAGGTATGAGAAATGATAAGGGAGAGGCAGTGTACCCAATGGAAGATCTCTCAATTCGTTGTCAGGTCACTCGTGGTCAAGACGGGGTCAAGAATTTTGGGAGTTGGGCAGTGTACTTGCCGGATGGTGACCACGAGTCGTGGTCACCTGTAATGACTCGTTATAAGGGAATTCGGGCAGTGTACTCAATGGGTTTGACCACGAGTGATGATCAGTCACCACGACCCGTTAGGGTCATGTGTCAGTTTTTTCAGCGATTTTCTAAGGGTTACTTAGTAATTTCCTACTCTCTTAAACTTCAAACTATGTCATTTTAGTCATAATTTTAGACCGATTAGTGGGGAAAAAGGGTCCATTCCTCATTCCCACTCTTAAGTTTTCAAAAAAGTCATCGTAAGCTCTCCTCTCAGAACCCTTCAAGCAAGCCTAGGGTTTTCCTCCATTGCAGCAGTCCAAGCTTTCTCCTTCAAGAAACTCCAACTCAGGTATGTAGGAATTCAACAAGGGAAATTGTTCTTCCCTTTTTCCCCCAAAACCCCTCCCATAGTTTCTCTATTAGTTTTAGCCCAGAGTTTTCGGATACGAAAAAAATATATGTTATTATTTGTTAATTTCACATAGAATGATATTCTTGCTTATTATTGATATGGTCTCCATCAATTCTTACCTGAATCGTTGATGTTCTTGCCAAAGTGAATTTAAGCCCTAAATTTTTGAGTAAAGACTAATTGTATATTAAATTTCGTCTAGTTTGTGAAGTGTGATTTGGGCTGAATTTTCTAATATTTCTTATTATTTATATGTTGAGTAAATACTCCATTGATAAGAATGATTTTATCCTTATCGGATAACATTTCTTTAATTCTTGCAATTTTTCCATATTATGAAATTTCAGTGTTGTTGGAATGATTTGAGTTCTCTATTAGCTTCTTAGTAGTTCAGTTCAGTTAGAACGTAGAACCTGTTCAGAACTTGTCAACTGATCATTTTGACTTCAGTCTTTTTCTGAGGTGTCAGTGGTGCCTCCCAGTTATTAGAATCAGACTCAGAATCTAGTTTATTTGCCCATTAGGCAGTCATGACATTTTAGATATATAGCTCTGACTAGCCTCAGGACCCCAGTTCAGTTTACAGTTTGTTCTCAAACGGTTACGATACTTTTAGATAAGCAGCTCAGACCAGTCTAGGACCCAGTTTCAAAATGTGGTCCGACAAGACTCTCAAGGTACTTTCAGTTATATGTCCCTGACTAGTCTTGAACCCCAGTTTTGAGCTATCAGCATAGTAGTTCAGTATAGGTTTTCCGGTGGGAGTAGGACTTAGCACCGAGCAGGCCGGGGTTCCAGCTCACCCAGGTTCCCATAACTACGTTTCCAGTGTAGGTTACAGTATTACTTGGCCTGATTGGCCCCAAACTCTTGTGATTACCCAATTTATAGCTTTATACCCTAGCAAGGTTTATTGGGTCCTACCGATGGGATGTATACATCGGACTCCACATCTAGCTCACGTGATTATATGTCGGTTATATAATCTCCCACTAGTCAGTCTAGTCCAGTTTCAGAATAAGCAGCTTAGTTCAGTACAGTATCTCAAACTCAGAACTTTCAAACTTAGGGCATGCCCAAGACCATCAGACAGGGTCATCTTGACCATTTCAGTTTATTTCAATGATTTTGTCCAGTATATTAGTTGGTCATTGCATGTCAGTTTAGTTATTTATACTCAGCACCGTTAGTCGTCGTGGTTCAGATACTCCACCTTAGCAGTTGAAGCGTGAGTCCTCATCATTCGAGGGCCTTATTTCATTTCTTTCAGTTAGTTCATTATTTTTATCTAGACTTAGAGTTAGCTGGGGGGCTTGTCTCAGCAACTCATCAGTTAGAGGGCTTTCAGACATAGAATTAATTTCAGACTTCAGATGTTCTTAAACTTTATGATTTTAGTTTTATTTTCATAAATGTTTTTATGCTATTATTTCAAAGCTTCCTCTATATTTATTTAACTCAGAATACCAGTGTGTGATAGACCAGGGGTTGAATTGGGGTCACTTCTGACTTCAAGTACCGTGTTCCGTCTAGGGTGTAGACTCGGGGTATGACAAACTTGGTATCAGAGCACTAGGTTTAGAGTATCCTTGGAATGTCTTAAAGCCACATCGAGTAGAGTCCTTTTCATGGGTGTGAAGCCTGCACACTTATGACGAGGCGGCTACGAGATGTTATTAGGAAAAAATCTCTTTTTTTCATACTCTTTATCATGTGTTAAAGTTCAATCCCAAAAACACCCTTCTAACTCGTGCTCTGTTTCGTTTCAGTGAACCATGCCTCCCAGACATGGTAACAGAAAAAGGGCCGGTAACGCCAATAAACCTGCCCCACCAGCCCCGACAGCTCCTCAAGATGATTCGGTATCTACCACCGAATTCAGGGTGGCCATTCAACTGCTGGCCCAAATAGTCACCAACCAGGTGAACCAACAGCTGGTGCCGATAAACACCAATGGGTCTGCAGCAGCTGCGAGGGTGCGGGACGTCACCCGTATGAACCCTCCATCTTTTTAGGGATCCAAAGTAGGGGAGGTCCCCAAGAGTTCGTGGATGAGATCAAGGAGATTACCCGCATTATGGGTGTCAGCTCCTTGGAGAGTGCTGATCTGGCTTCCTACCAACTCAAAGGGGTAGCTCAGGTCTGGTATGAATAGTGGAAAGAGGGGCGGCCAGTAGGAGCAGGACCAATGGAGTAGGAAGAGTTCCATACAGCTTTCTTGGACATATGAGGCAAAGATGTCGGAGTTTATGAACTTGAGACAGGGCAACAGAACAGTGGAGGAGTATGCTCTGGAGTTTACCAGGATGTCTAAGTACACTCCAGAGATGGTAGCCGAGCCAAGGGCTCGCATGTTGAAATTTGTGAATGGGGTGTCGAACCTGGTCCTCAAGGAGTGCAGGAAAGCGATGCTGATTAAGGATATGTACTCTCCAACTTGATTGTCTATGCCCAGCAGATTGAGGCCGAAAAGCTGAAGGATATGGAGCGGAAGAATAGACGGGCAAGGAATCGCCAGTCAGATTATGTCCATCAGAGGTCTAGCGGTAGTAGCCGCCCACAGCAGCAGCAAAAGCAACAGAGAGCCCCAGCACCCAGTTCAGCTAGCGCTCCAATCTTTCGGTCCTGCCAGGACCAGAGGGGTGGGTCATCTGGCACTCAGTCTCAGACCCACAGTACCGGAAACAAGTATCCATCTTTTCCTAAGTGTGGCAAGAATCACCCAAGAGAGTGCCTTTAGGGTCTAGAGGCTTGTTTTGATTGTGGACAGCTCAGACATCAGCTTAGGGGTGCCCATCAACCGGGCGAGGGAGGTCACAATCCACCACATCATCATCTCCAACAGGTCGACCAGCCCAGCAGGCTAACACATCAGGTACGGATGACGGTCGATGTCAAAACCATTTCTATGCTTTGTCTTCCCGTCAGGATCAGGAGAGCTCACCTGATGTAGTCACGAGTATATTACGTCTCTTTTATCTAGATGTGTATGCCCTCCTAGATCCAGGAGCCACTCTTTCATTCGTGATTCCCTATATAGCATTCCAGTTTAATATCAGTCCAGAGGTCCTCTCAGAACTATTCTCAGTCTCCACCCCAGTTGGCGAGTCATTTAGAGCCAGTCGGGTGTATAGAAACTACCCAGTCTCAGTTCTGAACAAAGTCATTTCAGCTGACCTTGTAGAGTTAGACATGGTGGATTTTGAACTTATCCTTGGCAGGGATTAGTTACTCTCCTGCTATGCCTCAGTTGACTGCAGAACTAGAATTGTTAAGTTCTAGTTTCCAAATAAACCAGTGTTAGAATGGACGGTCAGCAGTTCAGCGCCTAAGGGTAGGTTTATTTCCTACCTTAAGGCCCAGAAACGCATCTCCAATGGGTGTATTTATCATCTAGTTCGGGTCAAGGATTCCAACTCTGAGACCCCAACTATCCAGTCAGTTCCAGTGATCAGCGAGTTCCCAGATATTTTTCCTGAGGATCTTCCCTGAGTTCCCCCTAAATGGGAAATAGATTTCGGAATAAGTCTCCATCCTCCTTACAGAATGGCTCGAATTGAGCTTAAGGAGTTGAAAGAGCAGTTAAAGGATCTTCCTGAAGAGGATTTTATTAGATCCAGTATCTCTCCTCGGGGTGCTCCAGTATTATTTGTACATAAGAAAGACGACACCCTCAGAATGTGCATAGATTACTGTCAGCTGAACAAAGTCACAGTCAAGAACAAGTATCCCCTACCCAGAATTGACGACATATTTGACCAACTTCAAAGAGCCAGCTGTTTCTCAAAATTAATCTCAGGTCAGGGTATCATCAGCTAAGGGTCAGAGAGTGTGACATACTGAAAACAGCATTCTGAACTCGGTATGGTCACTATGAGTTTGTGGTGATGTCCTTCGGGCTAAAAAAGCCCCAGCATCCTTCATCGATTTGATGGACAGGGTCTTCAAGAAGTATCTAGATATGTTCATCATTGTATTTATCCATGAAATTCTAGTATACTCCAGAAATAAGGAAGAGAATGCAAATCACCTAAGATTAGCATTACTCAGGGACTACCAATTGTTCGCCAAGTTTAGCAAGTGCAAATCCTAGTTAAAGTTCGTGAATTTCTTGGGTCATGTGGTCTCAGGTGAAGGAATACAAGTAGACCCTCAAAAGATAGCATCAGTGAAAGATTGGCCCAGACCTATCTTTCCTACTGAAATCAGGAGTTTCCTTGGTTTAGCTGGATATTATCGATGGTTTGTGGAAGGCTTCTCCTCTATAGCATCTCCTCTGACTAAATTAACTCAGAAGAAGGTGAAATTTCAGTGGCCAGATGAGTGTGAGAAGAGTTTCCAGGAGTTGAAGACTCGACTCACTACTGCTCCAGTTCTGACCTTACCAGAAGGAACGGATGGATTGGTTGTTTATTGTTATGCTTCTAGGGTTAGACTCGATTGCGTTCTGATACAGCGGGGAAAAGTTATAGCCTACGCCTCCAGACAGCTCAAAGTCGATGAAAAGAATTATCCAACTTATGACTTGGAGTTGGCAACAGTGGTATTCACGCTAAAAATATGGAGGCATTACTTATATGGAACTAATGTAGATGTGTTTACACATCATAAGAGTCTTCAGTACGTGTTGAGTCAGAAGGATCTAAAGGACTATGACATAAGTCTGCGTCAGAGAAGGTGGTTGGAGTTGCTAAAGGACTATGACATGAGTGTGTTGTATCACCCAGGTAAAGCCAATGTGGTGTCTAACGCCCTAAGCTGACGGTCTATAGGGATTATGGCTCACATTGAGGAAGGCAAGAAGGAGTTAGTGAATGATGTTCACAGACTAGCCCGGTTAGGGGTGCAGTTGGTGGATTCAGCCGAAGGTGGTGTGGTAATGCAAAGTGGGTTGGATTCATCCTTGGTAGCTGAATTCAAGTACAGACAGGATGAGGATCCCATCTTACTTAAACTTAAGGGAGCAGTTCTCAGAAAAGTAATAGAAGCTTTCTCCCAAGGGGGAGATGGGGTGCTCCGCTACCAGGGAAGGTTGTGTGTACCAGATGTTGGTGAGTTGAGATAGCAGATACTGGGTGAGGCACACAGCTCGAGATACTCCATTCACCTTGGTGCTACTAAAACGTACTGCGATCTGCGGGATATTTACTGGTGGAGCGACATGAAAAGAGACATTAATGAATTCGTAGCCAAGTGCCCAAACTGCCAGCAAGTCAAGGCGGAGCATCAAAGACTAGGAGGCATGACTCAAGATATCAGTATACCCACATGGAAGTGGGAAGAAGTAAATATGATTTCATTATAGGTCTACCTCAAACTCCTCGGCAACATGACTCAATCTGTGTGGTAGTAGACTGGATGACTAAGTCAGCACACTTCCTCCCAGTTAAAACCACAGACTTAGCTAAGGATTATGCCAGACTATATATTTGAGAGTTAGTCAGACTCCATGGGGTGCCTTTATCTATCATTTCAGACAAAGGGACTCAGTTCACCTTACACTTCTGGAAATCCTTTCAAAAGGGACTAGGCACTCAGGTCAAGCTAAGCAGAGCTTTTCACCCACAGACCAATGGGCAAGCTGAGTGGACTATTCAGACCCTAGAAAATATGCTAAGAGCATGCACAATCGATTTTAAGGATAATCACGATGACCATTTGCATCATATCGAGTTTCCGTACAACAATAGCTACCACTCTAGCATTCAAATGGCCCTATTTGAAGCATTATATGAGAAAAGGTGTAGATCTCCTATAGGGTGGTTCGAGGTTGGTGAAGCTACCTTGATAGGGCCAGACTCAGTTCTCGAGGCAATGTAGAAAGTTCAGCTCATCCAAGAAAGGTTGAAAATAGCTCAGAGCCATCAAAAATCTTATGCTGATGTGCAAAGAAGAGAGTTGGAGTTTTCAGTTGATGATTAGGTTTACCTAAGAATTTCGCCAATAAAAGGGGTGATGAGGTTTGGCAAGAAGGGAAAGCTCAGTCCGAGGTACGTGGGACCTTATAGAATTTTGAGGCATATTGGCAATATAGCCTATGAGTTAGAATTACCTTCAGAACTAGCAGCGTTACACCCAGTTTTCCATGTGTCACTTTTGAAGAAGTGCATCGGAGATCCAACCTCAGTTGTGCCATTGAACAATGTAGGAACAAAAGATAGTCTTTCATATGAGGAAGTACCAGTCCAGATCCATAACCGTCAGGATCGTAAGCTGAGGAAAAAGGAAATAGCTTCAGTCAAAGTCTTATGGAGAAATGAGTAGGTTGAGGGAGCTATGTGGGAGGCCGAAGTAGATATAATGGCCAAATACCCGCACTTGTTCTCTATCGACTCTATTACAGCTTAAAATGTTAGTTTTGCCTTAGAAACTAATCTAGTTGTTGGGATTCAAATCATATGTATAAGTTTCTTTTACAACTTTGGATGTATGTATGAAAAGTGAATTCAGTTCAGTTATGTATTTTGAAACAAAGGTAGTCATTCTGACAGTTTTGGAGTTAAATGAACAGTATCTGGAATTTTTGATTGTTATTCTCTACTTTCCTGTGTGTTTTCTACCATTCGAGGACGAATGTTTCCAAGGGGGAGATATTGTAATGCCCTGGAAACTCAAAGACTAGATCCGGGACTTAAATCAGAAAATTTGAAAATTTGCTGCAATTGTCACAGAACGACTCACCTAACGGGTCGTTGAGAGACCTAACGACTCGTTAGGTCATTCATGGGAAGGAGGTCTGAGAAATGATAAGGGAGAGGCAGTGTACCCAATGGAAGACCTCATGAGTCATTGTTAGGTCACTCGTGGTCAGGCCGGGGTCAAAAATTTTAGGAGTTGGGCAGTGTACTTGACGGATGGTGACCACGAGTCGTGGTCACCTATAATGACTCGTTAGTTCCCTCGTGGTGACCTACAGGGGAATTCGAGCAGTGTACTCAACGGGTTTGACCACGAGTGGTGGTCAGTCACCACGACCCGTTAGGGTCACGTGTTAGTTTTTCCAACGATTTTTAAGGGCTACTTAGTAATTTCCTACTCTATTAAACTTTAAACTACGTAGTTTTAGTCATAATTTTAGACCTATTAGTGGGAAAAAACGGTTCATTCCTCATTCCCACTCTAAGTTTTCAGAAAAGGCATCGTAAGCTCTCCTCTCAAGAACCCTTCAAGCAAGCCTAGGGTTTTCCTCCATTACAGCAGTCCAAGCTTTCTCCTCCAAGAAACTCCAACTCAGGTATGTAGGAATTCAAAGGAAAATTGTTCGTCCCTTGTGTCCCCTAAAACCCCTCCCATAGTTTCTCTATAAGTTTTAGCCCTGAGTTTTCGAATACGAAAAAAATATATGTTATTATTTGTTAATTTCACATAGAACTATATTCTTGCTTATTATTGATATGATCTCCATCAATTCTTACCTGAATTGTTGATGTTATTGCCAAAGTGAATTTAAGCCCTAAATTTTCAAGTAAAGACTAATTGTATATTAAATTCCGTCTAGTTTGTGAAGTGTGATTTGGTCTAAATTTTATAGTATTTCTTATTGTTTATATGTTGAGTAAATACTCCATTGATAAGAATGATTTTAGCCTTGTCGGATAAGATTTCTTTAATTCTTGAAATTTTGCCACATTATGAATTTCCCGTGTTGTTGGAATAAGTTGGGTTCTCTATTAGCTTCTTAGTAGTTCAGTTCAATTTAGAATGTAGAACCTGTTCAGAACTATTCAGAACTTGTCAACTAATCAGTTTGACTTCAGTCTTTTCCTGAGGTGTCAGTGGTGCCTCCCAGTTATTAGAATCAGACTCAGAATCTAGTTTATTGGTCCATTAGGCGGTCATGACATTTTAGATATATAGCTCTGACTAGCCTCAGGACCCTAGTTCAGTTTACAGTTTGTTCTCAGATGGTTACGACGCATCCAGATAAGCAGCTCTGACCAGTCTAGAACCCAGTTTCAGAATGTGTTCCGACAAGACTCTCAAGGTACTTTCAGTTATATGTCCCTGACTAGTCTTGGACCCCAATTTCGAACTATCATCCTAGTAGTTCACTATAGGTGTTCCAGTGGGAGTAGGACTTAGCACCGAGCAGGCCGGGGTTCCAGCGCACCCAGGTTCTCAAAACTACGTTGTCAGTGTAGGTTACAGTATTACTTGGTCTGATTGGCCCCAGACTCTTGTGATCACCCAGTTCATGCCTTTATACCCTGGCAAGGTATATTGTGTTATACCCCATAAAATTTCCAACACATAGATGGCCTATTCGCGTGTTGGTTAAGAGTATTTGGAAGCCATACATGCTAGAAAAAGGCCCGGGAAAAGACCGGACGAGAAACCTGTCGAACCATCGCGGAAGGAGCCAGGGCAGAGCCCCTCCGTGATGGCAACGTGTCACGGAGGTGGAGCCTCCACGTTGGCTCCGTGACACGTTGGCCCTGTCCAGGCCCAAGTATATAAACCCCTCACTTCGGTATTATTTCATAAAATTCTTATAATTTCCAGAAGAAAACGTAGGGGAACAGGGGAGAACGAAGATTCCTTACCAACATTCGTCCGATTACACCGTCAAATGCGGTCCAAACTCAAATTAACTCCAGATACCGAGGTATTAAGCAGTGAGGAGCATTCCTACGGATTTAGTTTCGCGAAATTCGGCCGGCGAATTGTCGTGCTACCGAACTAAGGTAAGTGGAATTTCTCCAAATTAGTGTCAATATACTCCTAGCCTTAAAGTGAATATTTCTCCCTTCTGGACTTTCGAGAAATAGCGAGTTTTTAACCGTCTTTCGATAAGCCAAAGTTTAGGCTATAAATATATCGAAAGTGACGTTTTCTTTCAGAATATTGGTGTACTTAGTTCTAATTGACATATATGTAAATGCAGTTGGGAGAAATAGTTGGAGTACTGACCGAGCTTCATTCGTTAGTCGGATAAATCGAGGTTAAGGTATGTAAAGCCAGTTTCTTTGGCAAGTTAGAGCCTTGTATAGCACAGTAAACTCCGGAGTTGAATATTGAGTATTGTGCAAGTTCAGTGAATCTGGTTTGCGTTGTTATATCATACTCAGTCCGAAAGTTAGTAGAGCATGCGCCAAAATGGCAAGTTAGCATTCCAGACTCAGTATAGCCCAGTATGTGATTAGCAAGCATGTTTCTAAAATAATATGACAGATATTCAGAATAAGAGTTAGTAAAGTAAAATCAGACAGTCAGATAGCATCTTGGCTACAGTATAGCCATACAGTTAGATAGTATCTTGGCTACAGCTTAGCCATGCAGTTAGATAAAGATCACAGATTCAGTATAAAGCAGTATGAGAATCAGTATAATACAGAATGAGATCAGAATAAGGAAATCAGAATTCAGATAGTATTTTTCACTTTAAACATGCTTGCTATATATGTGCTTATTGTTTGTTGAGACTTGGTTGTGCCGTGAGGGCACCCTTTTGAGCGTCCTCGCTGCCCCTGAGTTGGTAACTGTGTCGCCCACTGAGCGGGTGGGTTTACGTCACTCCAAGGAGTGGCATGCCGTCCCCAGTTTGGACGAAGATGGGATGAAGCTTTCCCCATATCAGGCTGATCAGCATTACAGTACAGATAGCCCTGTTGTGCGCAAGCGCCCGGGGAACAGATTCAGATACAGTTACAGTTACAGATACAGTATAGGAGTCCTCCGGACTCAGACACGGTTATTTATATCAGAGGCTATGGCCCGAGCCGGAGACCCAGGGGGCCAACAGAGGTGCTCGTAGTTAGCAGATGAGTGGAGTGACTTATTTTTGGCTGGTTTTGACCCGGGTAGGGGTATATAGATTGTTTGCTTTCTTGGCGCCATCCGGCTTATGGGGGTTGGTATTGGCTCTTGTTTGCTATATATATATATATATGTATTTATGTGCTATATATTAGTTAATAGACAGCAAGCCGCCGCGTCTACAGGTACTCTCCTGCCCTATCACATCATAGAAAGTCTGATTCAGTTCATAGCAGTTCTTACAGATTCAGTTATCTCCTGTTATTCAGAATTACTAGTTATGTTATTTGTATTCAGTTATGTTCAGTTGCTTTGCATACTCAGTACCAATGGTACTGACGCCCATTTGGGGCGCTGCATTACTTGCCTGCAGGTACTCATAGACGAGGAGGCGATCCCTCGTGATCCTAGCCAGCGCAGAGTCATCAGCTCCTGTCATCTGGAGCTTGATATTTCAGAGGTTTATATCATTTCCTTTTGTTGTACAGTACAGGTAGGTCGGGGCCCTGTCCCGACCATCTTATCAGTATTCCTAGAGGCTTGCAGTTTGTATATATTTCCCTGTGGTTAGTTGTGTCGGTCGTGTGGGGCTGTACGTATGTTTAGTTGTCTATGTTGGCCGTGTGAGGCCTTATCCAGTCAGTAGTGGTGACCTTGCTGGTCATGTAGTTGTTCCGCATTTGTTATATTGAGTTTGAGATAATTAGACAGCATGGTGGCCTTGTCGGCCCACATAGGTTTCCCTATATGAGTATGATTCTGGTTAGCTGATATTACAGTACAAGTGGCTATAGGCCCAGTCTGCCGGAGGCTGTATTTACAGTCGTTATATAGCCCGTTGATTCCTTGAATCTGAGTTAGAGCTAGCCAGGCACCAGATGTGCTTAGGCTCACCAGCTAGCAGTCTAGGACCTACTAGGGCACCAGGTGCCAGTCATACCCCCCAAGGCAGGGCGTGACATATTGGTTCCTACCGATAGGGTGTATACATCATACTCCACGTCTAGCTCATGTGGTTATATGTCGGTTATAGACTCTCCCACTAGTCAGTCCAGTCCAGTTTCAGAATAAGCAGCTCAGTTCAATACAGTATCTCAGACTCAAAACTTTCAGACTTAAGGCATGCCCATAACCATCAGACAGGGTCATCTTGACCATTTCAGTTTATTTCATTAGTTCAGTCCAGTATATTAGTTGGTTATTGCATATCATTTTAGTTTAGTTATTTATATTCAGCTATGTCTTCTCTCACTTACTTAGTACATTCAAAGTACTGATGCATACTTTTATGTTGTATCTTTTCATGATATAGTTGCAAGTTCTCAGACTCAGCACCATTAGTCGCCGCGGTTCAGATCCTCCACCTCAGTAGTTGAAGTGTGAGTCCTCATCATTTGAGGGCCTTATTTCAATTCTTTCATTTAGTTCATTATTTTTAGCTAGACATAGAGTTAGTTGGGGGGCTTGTCCCAGCAACTCATCAGTTAGAGGGCTTTCAGAAATAGAATTAATTCTAGACTTCAGATGTTCTTAAACTTTATGATTTCAGTTTTATTTTCATAAATGATTTTATGTTATTATTTCAAAGCTTCCACTATATTTATTTAACTCAGAATACTAGTGTATGATAGACCATGAGTTGACTTGGGGTCACTTGTGACTTCAAGTACCGTGTTTCGTCCAGGGTGTAGACTTGGGGTGTGACAATATCATAGATATAAACTCATAAGAATCTTTATATTCTCATTTGAAGTTTCTAGAATTGATTCTGTAGAAATCTTATCATATATGTCTTTGTACGTCTTTTGTTTGTCAAATTGTTGTTGTATTGTGGCTTGTGGATAAGTTGCTGGTCTTGGAAATATTTTGATGCCTCAAAAAGTAAAGTTTTGTCTAGGTTCTTGGTCATCAACTATAAGGTATGTTGAGTCTTTTCCATTCTCTTTTGATATATTTCTTCTTGAATTCTAATCCATTATGTTTTCGAGTGATTTGTGGCTATCCATAGTCTCTTTGATATTTTCTTGATGCTATATTGTTTCGATGTGTATGTTCCTAGGATTGTGGCTAGTTGGTATCTCAAAATAGAGTATTGCTAAGCATGATGAGGGTGAGTTGGTAAAATCATGTCAATATCAATACTTATCGGGTAGTCGTATTATTATGCTTGTTCATGGTGGTTTTTTAGTCCTTGTGAAGCCATGTTGGCAGGTTGTCTTGTTGAGAATGGATTTTGATATTTATTTGATTTGTGGTATAGTGGTTATTAGAGTCTATGGATGTGATGATCTTGATGATAGACTCATATTGGTGGTTGTGTGGGTCTTGTCAACGAATTTGGGTCGGTTGTTGAGGAAATTTAGGGATAGACTTAGCTATGCAGATTAATGGATTGTGTCAAGTATAGTAGCTCTTGGTGGCTTTCAAATTGAATTTAAGTTGATTATACATGTTAGCGAGTCATATCGTAGATAGTGTGGTCCTATTATTTATTGTGAGATCGGGGACGGATACAAATAGCTATATGTGTTGTGATGATTTGTGTGTTATGCTTGCTTACACATGTATTTCATGTGATTGTGCATATTTGTTGTTGTGTTGCCTTTAGGAGGCTCAGTAAGGACCTGCAAGTCCGTGACTATCTCCAATAGGGTCGAGCCCAAGGCTAGTGAGGATCTACAAGTCCATGACTATTTATGGCATGGTCGTACTTATGAATTGTGACTTCCTGCAAGTCTGTAATAGTTTTTTATAGGGCTAAACTTCTTAATTGATATACATATTGTGTTGCTTGTATTGTTGATTGCTCTATTATTTGTGAAATAAATACATGAGTCAGTGGTGGCTGAGAGTCCTATTGATGTAGGGAAGCCTAGATAGAGGGTAGGTAAGGTGGGCCAGATTGACTATGTGGTGGCGTAGGTTGTGACCAAACATGTTTGTATTGATTTGGTTTCCATTTTGATTGTTGTTTAAACTTGTCGGGCTTATGGATTGCAAGTAGGTTATTGTTTGATTATTGTTTTCCTGTTGGTATTCCTCTGTTTTCTTTCTTGTTATCTTGTATTTCACTTGTATGTTGCCCTACATACTTGGTAAATTTTTGTACTGATGCCCCAAGCCTGGGGACGCTGCATCATGCATACAAGTATTGATTGGCAAATAGTTTGTGATCCTCGTAGTTGAGAGTAGTTCCTTCTTAGTTGATATGCTTCCATGTCATCTGTAATTACCATTTATATTGGTTTTAGTTGATTCTTAGTTCGGGGTTCTATCCCGATCAATTGATCATTATTGTACTCATAGAGGTCCGTAGACTTATGTTGTGGTTTGTGGTGTCGGGTATCAGCCTTGTCGTCCTGAATATATTTCATTGTTAGGATAGATTTTTTTAGACTATTGTATTATATAATATATTGGATTAGTTGATTATCTCACTTAAGTTATGGATTGGATGTTGGTGTCGAGTCTCATTGACTCAATCTTGTTTATTGCTTTTGGTGTCGGTCGTGTTCGGTTCACTTGGTCAAGTGTCCCACCAGGTATCGATCATGCCTCCTTGGGTTTGGTGCATGACAAAATTAGTATAAGAGCAGGTCGTGTCCTCTGGAGTCTATGAGTCGTGCCTAGTAGAGTCTTGTTTATATGTGTGTTGTGCAACGTACTTATAAACACGAGTCTACATGACATCTAGGATTATTACCCTTCTTTCTAATTGAAATCGTGCAGTAAGTCTGATGTCGTAAAATTTATGTCTAGACTTATATTTTTTACCATATGTAGGGGATGCTTGTGACTCGAAGGACTACAACCGGCTAGTGGCTAGATGTGGCAGTAGGTATGTTCCTTTATCCTATTATTCGTTGATGTCGTGAGTATTACCTTGGTAGGTCTGGAGTTGCGTTGTGTTGTTTGTAGTCGTTTGGTTATGGACCCCCAGATTCTGGTTGAGTATGTGAGTATAGTTGTGATGAGATAACTCTTAGAACGAATTATTGCGTATCATTAACATTTGAGGACGAATGTTTCAAAAGGTGGAAGAATGTAACATTCTGTAAGTTTAGATCAATTTAACCGTTAGGTTTTGAATATACAATCTAGTTTTATCTCTTTACATCATCTAGCAATAAGGTGTTGGAAGAATAAGGTCGAAATGGGTAGAGATTTTAAGGAATTGATAGATAAAGGTTTTTGAAGTGTTAAATCAAAATTAGAGGTCAAATGGAGACTTAAAATGAAAGTTTAAGTTATAGGATTCATTGCAGCTAAATATTTCCGACGATCTTGTATCTAATCTAACTTTGAACGGGTATATCTCCCAATATATAAGGATTTATAGATCCTACTACCTATAAAATTATAGGTCTTTGAGTCTATTAATTAAATTATTCATCAATCAGACATCGGAGTAAAATTCTTATTTTTCAGTGTCTTTTAAGTCTAAATCCAAAGTGTCATTTGATTTTGAGTTGTAGATATGATTCTACCATAAAAATTTGAAGGTTTGAGACTTGAAAAAAATTGCAATTGGATCTTCTTGATTGAGGGTGATTTGGAGCTTAAATTTGATTGGGGTTTGTTCTCTATATCAAGGGGAAGATAATCCAAAATTTTAAAATTTGGAGAAGAGTTTGTCACACCCCAGGAGGCATGACCACATCCAGTGTTGCACTTGACCAAGCAATCATATAACACTTCTAACTACAACAAGCCAGAACCGATAAAGTTCGGCAACTTAACAACTCAACAATCAGAGTAAGAGAAAAGAATCGGAAGCTGGCTCGCAAAACAACCAACAGATAGATATACATTCGGCCTACAAGGCCACAAAATGGAACACAATATATACAATAGGGCCTTCTAGTCCTACAACACAATACTCCAATCACAATGATGTCTATGAGCCTCTATGAATACAACAGTAATTAAATGATTGAGACAGTGCCCTAAACTACTCATAACCAAACATCTAGCAACTCTGGAAGACTTGTAGCTTATTGAATCAGATGGGACTCCACTCGGTGACCAAGAACGTAATCTACCTACTGATCAGCACCTGAAGGCATGAATGTAGCGCCCCGACTAAGGCATCAGTACAAAATGTATCGAGTATATAAAGCAGAAATGATAATATAATTCATATTCAAGTCAAAAAGTATACCAGATATCCACAGTAAGTACAAAAGGCATCAATAGCAATATCCTAAATATCAAGTAAAACAAATAGAACCTACTTGGCGCCCATGCCCCCAGCAAGTCCAAAGCAACAAAAATAACGAACAATCAGTCGGCACCTAGCCGATACGACTCACCTGGCACCACCTGTACCACACCAGATCCCTCCAACCGTCTTACCTGATTCAAATCTAGAACCTTCAATGACCTCAACGATCACCAATTAACATCTAGCATCCATAGCTATCAGAGAAACAGTAATGCAACCAAACAATACAACACACATATCAGTTCACAATCACAGCCTTGCCGAAAATAGTTATAGACTTGCAGGAATAACAGTTCAGAAGTACGACCTTATCGGAAACTATCATGGTCTTGCAGGTCCTCCCAAGTCACAGGCTCAACCAAGCTGAAAACCGTCACGTACTTGCAAGTCTCACTGAGCACCACACAAGCCACAAGATACACAATCAATAATTACACATCTTACACAAGTACTGGCAGCCCACAATTGGCTATCAATCCCAAAACATTATTAATAACCTATAAACTAATATATATTTATATATATATATATATATATGCATACTTAACTCCATCCAAACCAAGGTCCACAACCAAGCTACCTCTAGCATCATTACGACCACCACAACCCTATCAATAAGGCCAGAAGGATTACTATCTTAACTATAGTAAAAAATTGTCGCAACCATCGACCCTAGACACCACTAAGACATCAGTTACATATCAACATTTGATCCTAGCTAAACGAATATTTAAAAATATCCCCAGCTCCACCAGCAATACAACTTTTTACAAGATGACTATTACTTACCAACACAAGCCTAGTGGAAAGATTGTCGCACCGCCTACTCCGAACCTTTGCTAATCCATCAACCACATATACCAATACCTCCAATTACACCACCAACCAACATCCTAAGTAAAAGGACAACAAAAACCACCACAACCACTTAACCATAGAACTATCAACATGAATCTATCGACTAGCCATGACTACACCGACACTCGATTGCCAAACTAATAATCAACCACTATTCCCCCGGTTCATGGCCTTAACATGCGAGGGAAATAACTACCTCCCAACAACCCCCAAACATAATATATACTCGATCCAAACAACAGCCAACAACACAACAAATTCATATAACAGGATAAGAGTATGATTGAAATAGAAAAACACATTGAAACAGAGAGAACGGAAGCCTTGACACACCTCGAATCTGATGAATTCTAACCTAGAAGAATCTCAAGATATCAACACCAAGAATATTATGCCTAAGAGCAGTCCAACCAAAATGCAGCCAACAAACCTCAACAAGAAGGCGACATCAAGATTCTTACGAATTCAGCCGTATAAATTCTAAAAAACAACCTATCGACACTCATAAGCTTATAAAAAATCTATACAACAAGAGTATAATAGGCTTACCAAACTGTTTAAGATGAAACAGCCACCAAAGCTACCAGATACTCACTCAACACACCATCTAGCGAAGAATTCTAGCTCCCAGCATCAAGAATCGAGTTAGGATCAAATTTCTATCCTTAAAATTTTTAAGGACCCAAGGAAACCTATTAAAGAGGGTTTGCACCACTCTTAAGATTTGTAAAAGTGGGAATGAAATAAATAAACTGACTAAGCACACCCTTATATAGGGCTATCTGGACAACCGCTCTGTGTCTCAGATCCTGTAGAAGAGAGAGACAGGCATATCAGGCACCTCAACGTGCAGCACCACTACCGCATCGCGCTTGGCCAATTTCGGGACCTTTTGGATTTTGGCCTCTCCTCTCGTCCCTTGATCACACTCTCGACCCCCGATCTTTCTCGACGTACAACACATAGCCGCCAAACTAGGATTATATGTTTGAAATCTATTAATGGAGATGATCCAAATACACGTGGTGTTACAGATATAGTGTAGGGTTTGTTCTTAGGTTATTGAAGATTTTCATATCTTCAAGTTGAAGAAGAAGACTACAAGGCACATTTGATCCACCTTCCCCACTTTAGTTATGGCCTAAGGTGTTTGTTCAGTCTATAAGTGACTATTATTATTTGAAAAAAAATCAAAATTTAGAAAAATTAAATTATAATTCCATGTGGACGGACCACGTTAGCATCTACCTCAACAGAAATCTGCCACACAAGCGCACACGGCTACTAACACAGCAGCCTACAGAGCAGGTCTCTACCACTCTCACGCCTGGCATGAAAGTCACAACTTCATAGAGAAGAAAATGGCTTTTAAGCCCAAATTTTTTCTAAATGTTGGGACCTTTTGGTACCCCAAAAGTTTTTCTAAGTGTAAAACTTCCTAGTCTTCTTTCACACTCAATTTTTTATCTAGTTTCTCAACTAATTAACATCTAATTAACACTTTATTTACTTGTTGATTTGTTCTTCATCTTCTTGTCATCTCATTAATTCTCCAAACTAAATTCTTCCTACTTCTTGTTAGTTTTTTTATTCCGATTGCTTTTTATGTGCTTCTTCTTCTGTGTTTTCTTATTTATTTTCATTGAATCTTCTTGACTCCCTTCCATTAGCTTTGAGATTTCTTCATACATTCAAACAAGAATCTATTCTTGAACACAGGTAAAGATTGGACCTTGTAACTCATCGGACTAAATAAGCTACAATCCTTGGTCGAAACAATTTGTGAGGCATATAAAGGTGATCATTCTAGATTGATTGTGAGTTACTTTAACTAAATTAACATGTCTTCTTGCTTTGATTATGCGTAATTAATAGGTCTAATGGACAACCATGAATAGGAGAATCAGGTGCCTACCGGGGAACCCACTATGCTTGACTTGATGAACATGTTCGACGCCTTCTCTTCTTGAGTAGAAGGGGCAGTTGGACAAATAGGATTATCAAATGGAAGGCGATAAAACAAGAATTAGGGACTCTTTTTCTACTCTTTTCTTTCACTACCATGGAAAAATAAGTGGAGTCCATCAATACTCTTCTTCACTGATATCACCCTGGAACTTTCATCAGATGTTCTATCCCACCTCCACCACCCCACTTCCATATTTTACCGTCCATTACCTAATATTATCCATCCATATATACCTACATCACAAACATATGTACCTCACCACTACCACTTATACCTTATCCACAGCCACATATCCCTAGCCTCCACCAAATACCTGCCATTCAATCTGAAATGTCCAACCTTTGGGTGATGAGTTCCATAAGGAGTTTGAAAAGGATTTTGATGAGGTAGCCGATGAATATAACAAATGAATAAGGGGAAAACTCATGAATTTTCAAGGTCCTCATCATAAAGTAGGAGGTAGACATGGTCATATCCCTCAAATAGGTAGGCATGGAGGTGATCTTAAAAGAGATGGCCACCAAGGCTGAGGTTATCATGATGACTACTATGTAGATAATCCATATGGGGATAACGGACACCATAATATTAGGGGTCGAGACATGAGTCTTAACTCCATCAAAGTTACTCTTTCTTCTTTCAAGGGTGAAAGCAACCCGGATGTGTTTCTTGATTGGGTGAAACAATGTGATAAAATCTTCTTGACTAATTAAATGTTCGAAGTTCAAAAGTCTTCTTATGCCATTGCTCAATTTGAGGGATTATCTTCCACGTGGTGAGAAACACAAGTCAAGGCTAGGAGAATGCATTGTTTGACTCTCACCCCTTCTTGGGAAGAGTTAAAGACAATTTTAAGACGCAAATATGTCACTGGATAGTACTTCCAAGAGCAACTCAAGAAGATCTAGAGGTCCACAAGTTGAGATCAAAGGAGATTACAATAGTAAAGTTCAAGTGGAAGAATTGTCCCATAGAGGAAGCCACTCTGGAGACCAAGGCTGACATTTGGAGTAAATAAACCAAATTGTTCATAGAATCTGGTATGTCTCCTTTCTCATTTTTGTAGGCGGTTCAGGGACGAACGGTATTTTAATTAGTATCTGATGTAACGACTCGCCTATCGTTATGGGAGAAATAATATAGAAACACCCTTCCTTGCCTAGGTCGTTGGAAGTAAGGTGTTGTGTGAGTGTTAGTGAAATTTTGAAGTTGAGAAATGGTCTATGTGTAGGAAATGAGAGCTACTGGTTATGGGGGACCGCTGCAGCAAGACCGTTAACACGATCGGAGGCCCACCGTAATGGACCAGGAGATTTACCGTCAGATCCATTCTGATGGCGTCTTGGGTGCTATTGCGGGTCCATTGCAGCAAAAATATGATTGCTACAGCGAATGATGGGAGGTAATAAATGAGTTTTAAGTGGGGTTTCAAGGGTTTTATCCCATAATCCTAAGGCACGAAGTTGGAGAGCTCTAGTGCAAATTTTCAAGGGCTAGGAAAATTTCGTATTCCAAAGTAAGATTTCCTTGTTAATCCTTCCATCTTGTGATTCTCTAACACTCAGAAATCAATGGATGCTCTATAATGGTGATTTAGAGTTAAGAACCCTAGAACTATAAAAGTTAGGTAAGTTGGTTGGGTGTTGAAGGTTAGTGATTCCTAGATTTGTTAGTGTGAAATTAATACTCCCTAGGATGAATGTGATGGTGCTAGTTCATCATTTCTATAATTTGAGACCTAAAGTTCAGTAGAAGTGGGGATTTTAGTATTAAAACTGCTTGAAAGGGGGTTTGGGGAGTAAAAACTCCATGAACCGGGTTTGAATGATCATGGTGGAATTAGAGTGTGATAACTTAACTCACATTAAGACCATGAGGACGGGTAGAATGGGGGCAGATTGAATTTTCAAAACCCTTGGTTCCTGAAATAGTCTATTGAATCATCCTTTAATCTCTTATTTCTAGATTTTGACCATTCCGAAGTGTTGAGGAAAGACAAGGCTCCAGTAGAGTGAGTGTTATTTGAATCCTTTAATTAAGGTAGGTTATGGTTTATAAGGAGTTAGACTTTATATAATGGCATGTATTTGTGGAATGATTATATGTGTATTGGTCTCCGGATATTGCTTGTTGTACGATTTCCTTATTGAATTCCATTATTGAATGATGTTACTATGATATCGTTATTTATGTAATGCGGAATTGGATGTTCAGAGGTTTTCATATTCTTTAGTATTGTTTGAAAGTGATCCATGAATGGTGTGAATATTCAAGTGGAGGGATATAACATGAGGCCTCCCAAGGGTCAAATAAATTGACTTAGTGGTAAACTACCAAAATATGTGAGTAAAAGTGGATAACATGATTGTCTTGAGATGAGTAGCTCGTGACCGAGGGAAGCATCCAAGCGAGCGATGATGGTTGAGTGGTTTGTGTTCAAGGGGAGTATCCGGACGCGCAGATGAGTAGGAGTGGGTACCACACCGATACAGTACATGAATTTCTAAAATCCTCTACAGGTCATAACTGAAAAGACAGAAATAAGACCCTCTAGCATGTGTATATCGATGATCAATATTGTTGTATTTATGGTAATATGACGGAGGCATGTGCCCAGCATATCACTATTTGTTACGTTATTTGACTGAGTGTCAAAAAAATAAGAACGGTTTGGGAATATGAGAACTTGAATGAGCTAAATTCCCTAGCCATGTATTATGTGTATTCAAATTATTTATGTGTTTATGATGATTTGATGGTAATTGTAAAGTGAAGTAAGAACTCGTGCTGAGTTGTGAAATCTATTGTGAGTGCTTCATTGTATATTCCATATGGTTATGGTATATTGATTGTTGTATGGACAACTATGAGTAGCTTGGATATTTGTGATGAGTAGAATATTGAATAGAGTTAAGGGAACTGTAGGTGTGCAGCTAAAATGAGCTACTGTCAAGGCAGTACCACTGTAGCGGGACATATTCTGTCGCGGCGAGACCGTGGCAGCGGTCAAGTGACCGTTGTAGCAAGGACCAATCCAGTGAGCAAGCCGGCTAACACCCTATACGGATTGAATTTCTGAATGAGTTTTGTTTACTAAACTTTGTTCTGGGATAATTGCATATTATTGTTGTTTCACTTATATGTGTTATTATTTAAGGTCGGAAGATGATGCCTACCAGTACTGTGTTTTGTACTGACGTTACTCCTGCACTTCTTTTCTGAATGCAAACCTCGAACCCGAAAGTTCATCGCAACCCCATCTCTAGAGCAGCAGTAACCTAGTTGAAGGTGTCGCGGAATCGGATGTGCTGCTTCGAATCCTCCATTGAAGATATCTTTCTTTTCCAAACATTATTTTGTTTTGAATTTTCTTAAATTATTCCTCTTTAGATTTGTCTAAGTAGATGTCCATTAGTACAATGACTTTCAGGTTTTGGGAATATTTAAGACAGATGGATGTTATTTTGTTCCTTCCATTTAATTAATGCTTTCTCTATTTATTTTATAATGTGACATACTCATTTTTGTTGTTGGATTTGGATAATTAGTTGGGTTTCATTGGTTCACCCACCAGAGGGGATAGTGTGGGTGCCAAATGGCCACTTGTGTCGTGACATTACTCTGTCTCATATTGTTCAAAATGGTATTTTCTATTGATTCATGTTATTCTTCATAGTATATTTGACAAATCGGGAGGTATGGCGTCTATAACACTAGTTTTTATATGTTCGTTGGCTTTAACTTTTATTAAAAGTATGGATGTATGTAGTTTAAGTTTTCGCCCGATTCACCATGGAATATTTTAGCTGCTTGAGACGAGTAGCAAAATACATTGTATTCGCGCGCACACAATATCTAATATTAACTGAAGTCGCACAAATATATTATCTAATTTTAATTGTATATATATGTTGTGTTTTTAAAACAGAAGTTGGATGTATGCGTATGTACCTGAAAACCTCAATTGTATGTGTGGTCAACTGAATTCAAAATATGTGTTTTCAAATTGTATGTGCGGGTCAATTGCATGGGAAGAATATGTAAGATATATGTGAAAGTGTGTATTGTAGGAATGAGGGAACCAACATCTAAAAATATATGATATATGTATGTCATACGTGTATGTCAAGTATTTATTCTTGAAGCCTGTTTTTTACTTATGTCCACTTCGCCTGGAAGAAAATAAAATCCACTGAAGATGTCGTCTCTATCGAGAAAATACGCACTGCTAAGGTTTTTAGATACATAGATACGTATATCTTGTATATTTGTTACTTCCTCTATTTTAATTTGTCTATCTGATTTTGACTTGACACAGGGTTTATGTAAATGAAAACAAACCTTTGAATCTTGTGGAACTAAAGATATGTGGGATGTATCAAAATCCCTTTAATCTTGTGGTTGGTCTTAAAACATGTCATGTGTAGGGGTGTATACAGTCCGGATTGATTTAGGTTTTTAAAATACCAAATTAAATCAATTGATCCGTTTTAAATATATAAACTAAATCAAATCAATAATAAAAATCAGATTTTTCAACCTCAAATTTTTTCGGATCTTTCGATTTTTTTTCGATAAAGTCTTTGTACAGAATATATAACTTATACTTGAAATATTTCTTTAATCCTAGTAACATACAACTATCTTAGGTACTTATTAATAAACACAAAATATGAGATAAGAAATGGTATTGTACTAAAATATTTAATAAAAAAGATAATGAAATCGCATAAAATAAATATTATTAATTAATAAGTCATAATGAAAATGATCCTACTCCAAAAATACTAAGTCACTAAACTAAGTAAAGCTAATAAGTATTAATTACATAACTAACCAGAAAAAAATTATAATTAAGTTATGTGTTTCCACTGTGTAAATTAACCGATATAAAATTAAAGAATATATATCTAATATTATCGTCATTCCTAGTATTGAAATTATTTCTTTTGTTAGCATTAATATTGATTTGATTTTGGTCTAAACTTTATTTGAGTTAATAACACACATCTATGAGCTATAAAACTTATTGCATCATTCAAAATTCTAAGTTTAAGTTTGAAATAATACGTTAAAAGGAAAAAATTATGAAAAAATTTAAGAAGTATTTAGAAATTATAAAATACTTATAAAAATTATATACATATTTTTTGGGGTTGGTTTGGTTCGTTTTGATTTTTTTTAGTTAAAATAAAATTAATTAATTATAGTCAATTTTTTTAACACCGAACGAAGTCAAACCAAACCACTAGTTAAAACTTTTTTATCAATTTGACTCAGATTATTAGGTTGATGGGGTTTATCGATTTTCTTTGTACATCTTTAATCATGTGAAAAATTAAAGTAAAGAGTTTTCAAAAAAAAAAATTAACGAACTAAAAAAAAAATACAATCGAATTAAAATAGGAGAACATAAGAAAAACATAATATCACTATATTTTGTAATTTCTTAAAACTTACTATTAGAAGTAATAAAGTGGTCAAAATTAACTTCTGTTGAGGTAATTTTCTCTTGATTTTACATCAAGCCCATTCTTGGCTAGTACATAAATATGTAAAAAAAATAATGAGGCAGTCTGATTATCATATTTAATGTGCCCTTACATTATATATATATATATATCTTGACAAAATTAAATTTGTATTTCTATCTGAAGTTTAAACAATAATAGTTAAATTTTAATTATTTTTTGTTGGAACTTTTCAGTCATTTTTTGTTATATGTTCTATATTTCATTTTTAGTTTAAAACATCTACCAAATAATTAAAGTATATCCACTAAGTAATTCCGTCATTATTAATTTATTCTAACATTATATTATAGTGTCAAACCCTAATATCTACATAATTATTAGGTAAAGATTTAGGAGCACCACGAATATTTGCCTGCTTATAAGTGCTCAACATGCTATTTTTGGCTTGATTTGTGATAAAATAATTTATTTCCTTTCCCTTTTTTACAGGACTTACTGGCATTGAGGAAATTATTTATTTATTATATAATCTATCTATGTGTTTCAAATTTTTTCCAATACGACTATAATTATTTATTTATTACATAAATTCACTATTTTCTTAATAATAAAATATTATTAACATGTATTTTGTCTTTTAATATTCTCCTTAATTAGTATTGAAGCCACTACAGATTTCTTTTTTTTTTTAAATCAAAATGTGGAATATGAAAATAAAAAGTTAAATGGATCATGATCGATGTTGCTTTCTAATGAAAATACAAATAAGATATTTTTTGATAAACAGTTATATATTGAAGTATAATTGTCATTAATAGTTATATTTTGTGTAATTATGATTATGGCTATTGTTTTAGAGTTGTATTCGGCGCTCAGTTCTATTTGCTCACTCAATTTCCTTGTAACTATTCGCTCAAATTCGCCGGATACATTACATTTGTTCATTAAAACTAGTTGTGTCAACACATTCAATTTGGGTGGATATTGTATTTGTTCTCTCAACCTAGTTAGTATTACCACATACAATTTCATTAGATACGTTATATACATCCTTTTATTTTAACTATAGTTCAGTAAATGTATCATTACTGATTGTTTATACATGGGTATGATTTACGTTTGCTTTTGATTGTATACATTCTTTTGTTTTAATGGTATCATTGTTGATTGAAGCAGATGTATCAAAAATTTATTTTTGATATGCGGGCAGTGTATTTGTTATTCCTAATTAGAAGAAGAAACACGAAGATTATCGCATTATGTGATATTATCCCGTGTATTTATAATTTTATGTAGCAGTTATCTCCTTAAAATTATGTATTTTGAAATGGTTAACCTACTCATCTTTTATCATCAAATGTCACCCTTCATGTGATTTTAAATTTTGTCTTTTTTTCTATAGAAAATCATACTAACAAAAGTTCTTGGGATAATAACCGTAAATATTATCATTGATAATAAAGAGCTACAATCATCCAAATGAGCACCTACCTTTACATAGTACTACTAACAAGTTTCTAATTACTAGAAAAGTAATTAGTTATAATTTAGGTCAATGTGAAATTTATTATTAAATGATAAATAAAAATCTATCAATATTAAAAATAGATTTCATTCTAGAATATCAAAAATTCGTTCATAGTTCAAATAAAAAAAGATAAATTTTTTTTAAAAAAATGTTTAAATAAAATTTCATAGTTCTATATTAAAACAATAATATGAAAGATTTTATAGTCATCATACGAAATCCAACATCTTTTTCATAAAAATTAAAATATTAATTAATTTTTATAGTCTTAAATATTATTTAAGTAAAATAAATATGAATATTAATGTATGCAAAAGTGCAATTTTAGATGTTTATGATAATTGTGATTTTTTCTATTTGATTTGCTTCAATATACTATTTAAATTGGTGTCTAACTGAATATGAGTTTGAGTTAGAAAACATATGCTCTCATAATTCTCCACATGTCATATGTTGAATCTGAAACGCTTCTACATAATTTTTTTTCATATAACTTTGTTAGAAAAGTAACATAGAATGTTTAATTATGTTTATATAAGAAAAAAATTGGTAAATGTAAAATTCTATTTAAATTTAAAGTCCTTATTATTAGAATTTCCTTCATAATTTAAATAAGAAAAGACTTAACAAGCTAAATTTTAGTTGATTTTAAAAAATCTAAAATATTAAGAAATAATTAAATGGTAAATATGTCATAATGTATATTAGAAAATAATTAAATGACAATTATATCATAATATTAACTTGGGTAGGGCTGCAAGAATGCAGGTCTCAGCCTATTGACACTGTCGAATACATATATTTTTCTTTGATATAATATTATAGTCATCCAACTTTTAATTCTTCTTTGCATTAGTTGATGTGGGATGTCTTAAATATTTAAGAAAGTAGTTAAATGAAAATTAAAAATTTTACCAATTATACAGTCTTTTTTATAAAAGGCAATAAATTCAATCGATATTTTTAAGGATCTTGACTCTTTTAATATAGTATAGATAGATAGAATTATAATTAATTACTTATATTAAAAAGCATCTTGAATCAGATTTGTTAAATTTTCGGGTCAAATTTTAGACTCCATCTGAATTATGAATGCTTTGTCATTTTGGACTCCATCTAGATTATCAATGCTTTGTCCAAAACAGAAAATTATCTTTAATAAAACTTTTTTGGAACAATTATGAAAAGGAGAAATACTCACAATTAAGATCGTTCTTATCTGTAGACCTCTTCTTAAGTGTGACAGAATTTTATAACGCGAAGAATAAGTTTTATGCTGAGTTTCACAAGCTGCCTACACTATTTGTTGAGGAGCCAAACTCTAATCTCCACATTGATGAAATTGATCCAAAGTTGATTGAGGGTTTGACATTGGCACTAAAGATGAAAGAGAACAAGGAAGAAGAAAAGATTTGATTCCACCTCGTGACATACCAATCGTTCCTACAAGTTGGGATAACGATGAGGATACTTATAAATTCAATAGTTTGTATGGTCTCATTGTGGGTGATCATAGCAGTGTTGGAGCAGAAGAAGGTGCTCCTCAAGTCTCGCGCCCTTAACGGAGACAAGACGGGCTGATGAGGGATGATCAAGAAAAATTCTCAAGGTCTGTTGGTTTAAATTAAGGAGGCTATGCTTAATTATGTGGTTCAACTAAATGTTAGATTTTTCTTTTTATCGTATCTTTCACTTGTTTGTTGTTTCGTAATTAGAAGAAGAAACTTAACTAATGCTATCCTGTGTATTTACAGTTTTATGTATTGGTTATCTCCTTAAAATTATGGATTGTGAAATGATTAAGTTACTCATCTTTTATTATCAAATGCCACCCTTCATGTGATTTTAATTTTTTTTAGAAAAAAGTATGATGAAA
Source organism: Datura wrightii (assembly GCA_035772735.1). Taxonomy (NCBI): domain Eukaryota; kingdom Viridiplantae; phylum Streptophyta; class Magnoliopsida; order Solanales; family Solanaceae; genus Datura; species Datura wrightii. The sequence goes on along the minus strand of JASDFA010000001.1, from coordinate 169,239,223 downwards.
CATACTAACATAAGTTTTTTTTATAACAACTGTGAGTATTATCATTAATAACAAAGAGCTACAATCATTCAAATGAGAACCTATCCTACATAGTACTACTAACAAAAGTTATTTCACTTAATTCCAAACTTTTTTCAGTTTGTATTTCCTTTTAATTTTAAAAAAAAGGAATGTTTGAGTAATTGTTTTTTCATTTCTTTAGACTAATTATATCTCAAATTATATTAGAAATTAATCTAATTATCTAAATATTGATTAGCTGTCATAGTACTATCTCTTAAATGGAAAAGAAACTATAGTCTTTCCTATTTGAAAAATGAAAACGAATTAAAATTTTGGATTGCTCTTTATATGGGAGCATCTTTAGATATATGATTTTGATAATAATACGTAAGAGAAAATAACTTCAAGAGGGTAATAGAACTGAAGTGCAGGAGGGAATGGAAGAATTGAATCATTTTCTTTCAAACAGAGCAAAATATATTGTATTGTATGCATATAATATTTAATATTAATTAAAATCACACGTGTATGGGGTAGAATTAGATAGCAAACATGTGGCATCATTGGAAGGTCCTGGACGGGCTACCGAGACCGCGGGGGTTGGAGACTCAACAACAGTTTTTCCCAAGATAGCATGGTGGAGTTATCATCTCGTACATTACAAGGATCGGAGAGCCATCGCCCACGGTAACGCGGCATAAAAGACAAACATGGGACAAGGGTGTCAGAATGCTCAAATGCACAGATGAGTTCGCATGGGTCTAAGCAAGGCAGGGATATTGGCTGGTACCTTCCAAATGGATTATACGCATGGCGCAAAGACATAGGTATAGTACTTTAGGAATCACATGGAATTCCCCTATTGGCTTAGGCCTAAAGTTTGTAGCCTATAAATAGTTAATCCTTCTCTCTTGTAAGGGGATTCAGATTCTATTCTCTCTCAAGCAAGAGTATTGGCAATATACTATTTTCTTAGGCTCTAAGAACTTTTCTTTACTTTGTGTTGAATTAGCTTAAGTTATTTAAAGTAGTTTCTCTCGAGCCAAAGGCTAAGGTGTCGGGCATGCACGCATTTGCACTGGAAATGCCCAGATTTGTTTCTCTTTACTTTGTGTTGAATTAGCTTAAGTTATTTAAAGTAGTTTCTCTCGAGCCAAAGGCTAAGGTCTCGGGCATGCACGTGTTTGCACTGGAAATGCCCAGATTTGTTTCTCTTTACTTTGTGTTGAATTAGCTTAAGTTATTTAAAGTAGTTGCTCTCGAGCCAAAGACTAAGGTCTCGGGCGTGTACGCGTTTGCACTGGAAACGCCTAGATTTGTTTTTCTTTACTTTATTTCGCTAGTTGCATTGTGATTTTATTATTTTCGTCACATACTATAAACCAAACTGCTAGTAAAATTGAATTTAAAACATGATTGAATCATAACGCATGTTCTTGACCCCCTATAAATTCCATTGTACTGATTTCAAGATAAACAGTTTGGTGCCTAGCGTGGGGCCAAAGCAACTGTGTGGTGGTTTGGCGCCTAGCGTGGAGCTAAAGCAACTGTGTGGGTTTAACTTTGTTTTTTCTTGCTAGTTTGATGGTGTTTTACTTTGCAGGCAATAGGTTAATGTCTAATGACGGAGATCACATCATGGATCTAGTTGTTGACAATGCTGTTGTTGAGGATGAGATGAGGCCTTTACTTCCTGGCATGACAGACTCGTGTAGGTAGACTCACCGGAATAAGGAGGATCATCTCCAAAATATGGACACGATTAACATGAACACACAAAAGAGGGATCGCAGGCCTCCCGCCGGAATAGGAGAGGCAGAGGAAGAAGTGATTAGTGCGGAGGACCTCCTGAGGATCCTCAAGGGTTTCGTGGATTCCCAGAGGGAGTTGATGGCTAGGATGGAGGCCCAAGATAGGAGAATGAATGAGCTCTAAAATAATGTGTCTCCAATACCTCTGAACACTTCCGGGGCAAACGAGCAAGATCTCCTTGATGAAATAGAACTCGATGAGATATCGATGGACATGTAGCGGCCGAGAATGAGAATGGATTCTAAACCCCCATTACCGCAGCAGTAAGCATGATGGAGTTGTTGAGAAAGGAGACGAAATATCAATATATGGAGCTACAGTCCCGCATGAATCACATACCGAGGGCGCCGCCCTTCGTGAAGGATCCAGACTCTAAGTGTTACGCCAAATTGCCATATATGTCAGTACAGTGACTAATCACATCCCTACAAGATTTAAGATGTTTGACATCCCCAAGTACAATGAAAATCCAGAACCGCAGGAGCATATGCTCTTCTTCACGACAGTCGACAAGGGTAATGACCTGAAAAAAGAGGACGTTGAGTCTGTGATGGTGAAAAAGTTTGGAGAGACCCTGTCAGGGGGAGCATTGGTCTAGTATTTTCTTTTACCCGAGAATTCAATCGATTTGTTTAATATGTTGGCAGATAGTTTTTTTAGGGTCCATGTAGGAGCCAAAAGGTACAGCCCTAGAGGGGAGACATTCTCAAGATTGAGCAAGGGGGCAAGCTACTTCGAGAATTTGTTGCAAGGTTCCAGAAGGAAAGGATACAGCTGCCAGTGATTCCATATGACTGGGAGGTAGAGGCCTTTACTAGGGGAATCGAACCCTGAGAGCTCGATCGCCTCTTTCAAGTTGAAAGAAAGCCTGACCGAGATCGAGGACATAACTTGGGCGGACATTCATAATCGCTACGATTCGAAGATTAGGATTGAGGATGAATACCGAAGGGTCATTGCGGACATGGAATAAGCCAAAGTCTACAAAGGACCCATGATACGCAGGCGAAAGGACCACCCAAAACCTTTCACGATTGTTCAACCCAATGATAGCATCTTGGGGAAGGTACGGGCCATGCGAAGAAGATATGAGAGCCGAAACAAGTAGAGGGGGTAGTTCATATGCCCCAAATCAGCCCCAACCGAAAAAAAGGGTAGACAAAGACTCCTCCTGAAGAGGGTTGCAGGCCAAGGAGGCTGCGAAGCCAATAGTGTATGTTGCTAGATAAGTACCTCCACTCTCGGAGTACTATTTAACTATCAAACCGACATAGCTGGTCTCAGCTATATGGGATATCAAAAGGGCAAAGTTTTTGAAGTCAATCTGCTCAAATCCAAATTCTAGGGATAGAAACCTTTTATGTGAATACCATGGGTCTCACGGCCACAACACTGAGGACTAGCACCATCTCCGAGAAGCGGTTGCATATCTGTTGAAGGCTGACCACCTGCAGGAGTTCTGAGTGATCGAGCTAGAAACACCTCCGGGAAGGGAGTCGAGGGAAACAAGCAGCCTGCAAACCCTGGCACACCTTGAAAGGCGATGAGCTAAACGCCTCTCGTGGCGGGTAATAGGTATTTTTCCTTGGTGTCATTAACTTATTAACTGATTGTTTTTCTTTTTCATCCAAGCTCCTTTAGGTTATCAGAAATAGCTTTCTCGCCCACGTGAAGAGGATCCGCTCTCTGGACTAGGCTAACATCATCAAACTATTCACTTCTACTCCTATTTAATTAAAATCCCTGAATCACAGCAAATTATTCATTTTTAAGAAATAAAATCCATAAACCCATAATATAAATCGTTCAGTCCGACCCAACTTAATCAAAATGGACCCAAACAAAAAAATCGAACCCTCCCAAGCTATTTTGTCAAAATCCTTTGACTCGAGGAGAAGTGAGTTTCTACTAATGTTCTTCAAAACTTAAGAGATTTGAGCTTCTGAATCTCATCTAGACCCTATAAAAGGTATAAGACGGAGAGAGTCGATCTAATTGCACAGAGCTTTCTGTTTGCTAAGCTATTTTTTGTGAAGCCCGTAGGAAAAAGAAGAACTCAGAGAAATGGCAGAGGAGGGACAAGTCCCTGACGTCCACATTGTTGATGCATGGAACGAGCAACTCCAAAAGGGCATTGATAACAAAAAACTGGTAAACACTTGTCTTTTCTCTTTTGTTAATTTTTTTTGTTGTTTTGTCTTGATTTACTTAGTGTTCTCTTTTTTAAATTATTTTTTATTATTATTAATTTCTTCTCTCATCGTTGTATTCTTTTGCTTTATCTTATTACGGATCAAATCTGGATTAGGTGTGGGTTTGTCATGATCGGAAATTGAAAACTGCTAAAAAGAAAATTGGGTTCCATGAAATTTTGAAATTCATAAGCTCAAATCTCTCAAATTTTGAAGAACGTTGAGCATAACCTCTCTTCAGTTCGAGTCCTAAGAATTTTGAGATAATAGCGCAGGAGGAATCTTTTTTGTTTAGGTCCATTTTAGTTAAGTTGGGTTGGGACTGGTGGATTATATTGTGGATTTATTGATTTTATTTTTAAAAATGGGTAATTTGCTATGATTTGATGATTTTTGTTAAATGGGAGTAGAAGTGTATAATTTGATGAGGACGGAGGCAAATATAGACTCATAGTATGACGAAGGATAACATTGGCTATTAAGTTAAAGTAGAGCGACAAATTTGACTATTTTCCCAAAAAACAATCAAACTAAATTGAATTAAAATCAATATATGTATATTATATTTTATTTGAATTTAATTTTAATAATTAAAAAAATTACTATTATCTTAGCCATCAGCCGCTCGCCTGCTCCATATGCTGGGTGTCTTCCTTCTGGGTTTCTTTTTTCTCATGTCATACTGTTCTCAAAAATATGTTAAATCTTGGCTTCTTCACATTAATCAGATGGCAATTTTAAAAAGAAATACTAGTATTTCATAGAAAAAAATAAAATATATCCTGTTGTATTGTCTTTCCCAAAGTGATTTTGCAAAATTTTTGATTTATTTTACAAGTTTAAGAAACATGGGTGAAACACGAATAACTTAAGTATGAGTTTTTCTAATTTATTTCCATAGTTGGTACTAATTTTTGTCTTTTTTTTGGGCTATAGTAGCTTTCTAGACATTCGAGCCTTCTTTCTTGGTTGTGCATTTTAGAAAGTGATTGAAATTTCTTAGACTATTGTTAGAAAAACGTCAAATGCCTGACTTTAAACTCTAAACTTGAGTTTAATCTCTCATTTAAACTTTTAGTTACAAATTGACTTTTAAAGTTCAAATCTTGAAGTCGTATTGAATTAACTTTTAGTTAAACAGTTAAACAAGTAATAGTGTTTGGAATTACTAATTTGATTGGTAAAGATTAATAAATAGAGCTTTTTATTAAATCTCCAAGCGTTTATATGGTATCAGAGCCTTATACGCTCTAACGAGAATGATCCAATTCTATTTTTTTCTATTCTCTCATTCCCATCAATCTCGCTATTTAGCATCAATGGCCAATAACGACAACAACAATGGCGCAAATCCCAAAGTTGTCAATGTTGACAATACAACGGGTGTCAATATCATCATTCAATTCAACCGTGCTTCTCAACTTCCCATCAAACTAAGAGGTGGTCACAATTTTGCCACTTGAAAAGCTCATTTCTCTATGCTTATGTACGACTACAACCTCTTCGGTCATCTCGATGGGACTACTCCGGCTCTCTGCCGAACGATTACGAATGGCGCCAATAATCTGACATTCCTTACTTGGTTCCGCCAAGATCAACTCATTCAGAATGCTCTCATGGCTTTTGTCGAAGCCACTATTGCACCTACCATCGTAGCTGCCACCTCATCCAAAATTTGTCTGGTACGTACTGCACACTATGTATGCAAACAGATCTGAAACCCGGATATTCAGCTTCCGTGATCAACTTTCTCGAGTCACCAAGGACTCCCGCTCCATCACAGACTATCTTCAGACCATTCGGTCTCTCTCAAATGAGTTTGCTACAACTAGTGTCCCTGTATCCAACCCAGAACTCATAGTCAAAATACTCAGTAGTCTGGGTCCCAAATTTCATGAGATCTCTGTTGCAATTCGAGCACGTGATACTCCAATCTCTTATGAAGAGTTGTTTGAAAAATTACTTGATCATGAACTCTTCCTTCGTCATGAAGATGCAAAGAAATTATCTGCTCCTATGACGGTTGCAGTTGCTGCTCCCACCAAATCCAACAACTATAATCGCAACAATCATAGACAGAACAACAATTTTCAACACTAGCACCAGGATCCCCGAAAAACTCCTCCACCACAAGGGGAGACCAACAAAAACTCTATCATTCGTTGTCAACTCTGTAACAGAATTGGTCACACAGCTGTTGTATGCCGCTCAAAGTCTCACAATCACCTTACAGCCAGATCCAACTATGCAGCCAGTTTTGCTGCAGCCACCAACCCCTGGATAGTTGACTCGGGAGCAATACTGCACAATCTCTAACCTTACCACGGTAACAAGGATGTCTCCATTGGTGATGGTAACAAAATTTCGATATCTCACACTGGTTCTACTCAATTAAATACATCAAATAATGTTTTTAAGCTAACCCACACATTGTGTGCTCCAGCTATTAAATAAAAACTTCTATTTGTCTCTATATTTTGTCAATACAATTTAAAATCCATTGAATTTTTTCCTTTTGACTTTGTTATGAAGGATCTACAGACGCGGAAATCACTGGTGCACGGTTGACTCAACAATGGACTATATGAGTGGCCTACCCTCCAACCCCAAGCCAACATGGCAATCCCATCCACTCCGCTCACCATCTGGCATCAACGCTTGGTTCACCCACACTCTAGAATTCTTAGGTTTATTTTAAATAAATTCTCGCTACCATTTAATAAGCGAGACAAACGTTCTTATTGTAATTCCTACTTATCAAATAAATCTCATTGCCATCCATCTTCTCAATTATCTTGGCATAGCACCAAACCGCTTCAAATTACTTTTAGCAATTTATGGGGTCGTTCACCAGTCTTATCCCTCGATAAAAAGTTGTATTATTGTATTTTTGTTGATCATTATACGAAATATACTTGGCTTTATACACTTAAAAATAAAAGTGAAGTCAAAGAAATCTTTCAAAAATTTCACCCTCTCATGGAAAAACATTTCAACACTAAAATTCTTTCCCTCTATACCGATGGAGGAGGAAAGTACAAAAGTCTTGATTCGTATCTCTCACTTCACGGTATTGAATATCTATCCACCCTCAAAGTGTTGCACTTGCTGAAAGACGATATCATCACATCGTCGAAACAGCTAAAACTATCCTACATGAAGCGTCTCTGCCTCCTCAATTTTGGTCCTTCGCATGTCATCACTCTGTCTACCTCATTAATCTTCTACCTGCTTCCCACCTAGAAAATTACTCACCATTTCAACGTTTATTTAACAAGTCACCTAACTATAGCTCCTTGCAAATTTTTGGTTGCCTATGCTACCATTGGCTTCGGCCTTACGCTAAAAACAAGCTTGAACCGAAATCTAACCCATGTGTCTACCTTGATTTCTCACTATCCCACCACTGCCACTAATGTTATGACCCAACTTCCGCTAAAATGTACTTATCCCGTGATGTACGATTTATTGAAAATATTTTCTCTTCAAAAGCTTATTTCTCAATCTCCCAATTAAGTCATCTAACTTAGATTGGGAAAATATCATGTTACCACAAATTAAAATCAAGTTACCAAGTTGTCCTATATTTTTCGATTTACCCTCACCCATTCTCACCCAAACTAACCTAGAAGCCACATCAGCACCCTTTCCCAGAACAATTCCAACTCCCAGGACATCTCCCTCTCCCACTCACACTACAACTCAATCTCCTTTTCCTACTACAAACCACTCTCTCTCCCCCACTAGGAGACAACTTATCCAACCTCCAAATATTAGTACATCACCCACTACAACTTCTACTAGTTCTAATCACGATAAATATCCTGAGTGGCGTGAGGCGATGAAACAAGAATTTGATGCTTTAATTAAAGCCAGACTAGTTGCGAAAGGGTTCACTCAGCGACCTGGTATTGATTTTCATGCATCGTTCAGCCTAGTTGTCAAGCCTACCACAGTTTGTATAGTTCTCTCTATTGTAGTTCGTCGCAACTGGCACATCCGACAACTTGATGTCAATACTGCCTTTCTCCAAGGTTCATTGGATGAAGAGGTATTAATGGCTCAACCTCCGGAATTCGCAGACACCACCTTTCCAAACCATGTCTGGTCTGAAACAAGCCCCTCAGGCTTGGTACAATGCTCTGATACCATATAAATGCTTGGAGATTTAATGAAAAGCTTTGTTTATTAATCACGATAAATAACTCTTTAAATGTTTTTTACAATAAAAAGATGAATTTCTAGCTAAAAACAACTGAAGTATCCTAATTAAATAATAAACCAAAATATGAATAATAATCAAATATACTCAAACTAAACTAAACAATCATAAGTTAACGGAAACTAGAAAGCCCTGAGGCTATACGCTAATAAAGATAATATAATTTTTGGAGCTTATGACAATCCTTGCTTAGATGTTAAGTCAAAGGGAAAATATAAATTTACTAGCAAACATATGTATTTTTATGGAAAATCTTAAAAACTAGTATGTTGGTATATGCAAAGATAAGTTTTGTTGATGGAAGTGGTTATTCATTGTGGGGGCGAAGCTTTATGGAGTTCAGAATTTTCATTCGAATTCTTTTGTTGAAAAGTTACACTGCATATATAAAGTTAAATTTAATTATATATATATATATATATATTGAACCCTTTTATTATGAATCACAAACTTAGCTCAATGAAAAGGGGTTCACATCGCAACTTAAGAGTCTTGAATATAATATTTTCTCAAGGCATTTTAATTTTTTTAAAAATAAATAAAACGACATCGTTCTTTTAAACATGCCTGATTGGAATTTGAATTAAATTCCTAATTTTAAAGTTAAATAAAAAAAGATAAAAACAAAAAAAACCTCTCTACACTTTCTCGCTCTCTCGAGTTAATTTCTCATCAACTAAGGATAATTCACTCAGAAAGTCATTTTTCCTTGTTCTCTAACTTAAAAGTCACTCAAATATTGGTGTTTCACTCACAAAGTCACTCAATCAATCAGCTAATCTTTTCATTTTTTTATTTATTTTCTGATATAATATTTTTATTTTAACCCACATTATAAGAAATAAAAAAGCTATCCATTTTATTAACTCGACCCATTTGACCCTACCCGTTAATACTATATTATCTTTTTATTTTATCCTGCATTCAGGCTCTTTCTACGTTCTTTTTATTTGTATTTTTTTTAAAAAATTATTTTTTAAAATTTTCAGTGCTACAACAAATTGTTTGAAATTTTAAGATTTCCTTTGTGAATACTTTGTACTCAACTAATTGAAGAGTGACTACACTTATCAAGCAATAATAATTTCTAAAACAAAACAATAATTTCTATACTTATCAAGCAACAATAATTTCTAAAACAATAATTAAGAGGTTAAACAATAATTAGCGGATCGGATCAAATAGAACGGATTAATAAAATAGTTAAAATAGATAGTTTTTTATTTTTTTATAAATTTAAGTTAATTAAAATAAAAATATTATATTACAAAAATTAAATTAGAAATATTAATAATTAAGTGATGAGTGAACGGTAACTTTTAAGTTAAAAAGCAATTGAAAGGGACTTGAGCTTTCTTGCGGACTTGATAAATTACCTCAAAATTCTCTCTTGCGGTCTTGAGCTTTCTTTCTCTGCTGCTGCCCGTTGATTGGCGTCGTTGTCACGTCGCCCTCTGCCTGACGTCGGTCGTCTGTCCAATCTCCGTTCATGAGTCTTCCTCGGTTACTTCTTAGTTCCCTTCTCTTTCTATTTTATTTTTCAAAATTTTACATATTTGCTATTTTAGTATTTGCTGTCTATCTGTGTAAAGTTTTCTTGTTTAGCTGATTTAACTTGGTGCATAACTGCTTCCACCATCTTCTCTCTGTTGAAATTAAAAAAGAACTAGTATTAATTTGTGCTTTGATGTTTTTTCGTAGAGCTGTTTAGAGATGGAATGAGTTAAAAACTTATCGTTTTGAAAAATAAACACAACTTTTTCGGTCGTTGATAATTTATGCAAAGCTATGTTAGATGGTTGGAAAGACATTGCTTTTTATTTAACCAAATATAAAGGATTTCTAGAATATTAGAATTTTTATCTTTTCTGTGATTCTTGATGTCTACATACATGTAATCAGAATGGAGATGTATCCCTTTTTCCTCTTTTTCTAGTTTTAAGTAAATCTTGTTTCTTTCTTGTTAATGTTTATGCCATGGATATTTAATTTTTCGATAACTTCTGGGGTTTCTATTTTTCTAATTTCATGTAAGCACTTTTAAGCTGTCTTAGGGAAGGTTGTGTTGTTAGTGTTAAACAATTTATATCATGTTAAAGTATAAATAACTGAAACTTCAAAAAACAATGTTTATTAAATAGAAATTGCTTTGACAATGTTACTAATATAGTATCATATGGTGTTGAGATCAATTCAGTGAGATCTGAATCTGCAATTACTTGCGGCATACAAGAAATCCTCAAAGCAATGGTCATCAATATTGGACATGCTAGTCCAAGTTATTTTCCTTTTTATTTACTATCTTGTTTTTCAGCACGTTTTCTTTTATATGTCGTTTATGTTAACTTGTTTGAACATTACTTTGTGTTCATAACTGTCGAAATTGTAGATTATCGGTGATTCTTTTCAAAACCAACCCTCGTCATTATTTTGATCAGGTCGTTCGATGACACTTCTGGGTATACGTTGTTTGTGCAAAAAAAAAAGATAAATGGTGTCAAATGCCAAATATCTCTTACTGTTTTTCTTTTTTGAATTTTGTGATATTTCACCGAGGCTAAGAAATAGAAACCGTAATATGATTTGTTAACTTCCCCAGTTTTGTTGCTCGCGTTGAGGTAGAGTTGAACTTTGTCTAGCCCGCTCATATTTGATCTAACCCGCTCATTTTCTAGCACTACTAGCGTGCTTGCTTTTTTTTTTTTGGAACCCCCTTATCCTGCCTCCGCCACTGATTCATCTACATTTATCATGTAGCAACAAAGAGGAATTGATAGGGATGGGTGGACAGTGGTAGTGACGAGATGAAGAAAGGGAGTTAAATTTCATTAAAAAGTATTCCGTGACCAGCACCCAAGGGTGTGGCCTAGTGGTCAATGAAGTGAGTGAGAACCATGAGGTTTCAGGTTCAAACCTCAGCAGAGACAAAAAACACTAGGTGATTCTTCCCATCTGTCCTAGCCTTGGTGGATAGAATTACCTGGTACCTGTTGCTGGTGGGAGGTGGCAGGTATCCCGTGGAACTAGTCGAGGTGCGCGCAAGCTAGCCAGAACACCACGGTTATAAAAAAAAAAAAGGTATTCCATGACCATTTCATGAGGGTGATAGTGCAAATTTGAACTAACAAGAAGTGAGAAATTAAAATGGACTAAGAGCTGGTGTTTGCCTTTGAAAGAAAATCGATCATGTTTCGAAACTACTTAAGAAAATTGGTTCTTGGGGCTGTGCTTTCATGAGAGCAAATGTTGTACCAGCTTTTCATAGCAGCAACTTACACGAAACTTATTCTTTATTGCTCCATATCATGCAATGGAGAAGCTGCCACTATTTTAGTTACAAGGTTTACTGACATACCAAGGGAGTAAGTGGCCAAAGGGGTCCATTGACTTTAAAGTTTGTTAGAGAGTGAACCATTGAGGGATAGAAGTTACCCTTGTTAGAGTGGGTTAAAGTCCCACATTGGTTGGGGAATGGACTGGTAGTTTGTTTATATGGACTTGGGCGATCCTCCCCTCATGAGCTAGCTTTTGAGTTTGAGTTAGGCTCAGGTGTCATATCTTTACATGGTATCAGAGCCAGGTCCATTCCCGTTTGGGCTCCCAGTCCACACTCCAGTCGGGCCTGGGTGTGAAGGGGAGTGTTAGAGTGGGTTAAAGTCCCACATTGGTTGGGGAATGGACTGGTAGTTTGTTTATATGGACTTGGGCAATCCTCCCCTCATGAGCTATCTTTTGAGGTTGAGTTAGGCCCAGGTGTCATATCTTTACAACCCTGAAATCTGTAACTCTATTGAGAATCTCAGCTCCTAGTGTATAAGAAGTGCTATCTTGTCCTCCATGGAACTATACTCCACCAAGAGATTCTTTCTCTCTTGTAATTTTATCCACATGTTTCATTTTCATACAAGAGGCAATGAGATTCGAAGCCATATACAATCTTGTATTCTGTAGATTTTTTTGAAGGTGCAATTCTTCTTGTATTTGACTTTTTCATTTTTTGTCATTCTTTAGAATCATCATAATTTTTCTCACTAATCCTTATTTTCTTTCTTTAAAATTTTAAGGCCTTATGAAAACAAGGGGCAACGAGCTCTCAACTCCTAGTCCATAAGAAGTGCTATTTTGTCCTCCATCGGAACTATACTCCAACAAGAGATTCTCTCTCCTGTAATTTTGTCCACATGTTCCATTTCCATACGAGAGTAACTGGGATTTTAACCCATAATACATTCTTGTAATTTGAATTTTTTTGAAGGTGCAATCTACTTGTATTTTGATTTTTTTTCCTGATTCTTCAGAATCCTCATAAGATTCTTTCACTAATCCTTAATTACTTCCTTTTTTAAAAAAAAAAATTAAGGCTTTATTAAGTGGTTATGCGTAATTACAGTGTTCACTTCATCATTGGGTCTGTCACTGCTGTATTGCCAAACAGGGGGGAGCTGATTCTGTTTTTAAAGCCTTTTTGGTGGTCGTGGCCTGTTTAATATATTGTGTTTGCTTTTTCGTTGGTCTGTGGCTGTTAATTCTGAAACATGGTCAGAGTTTATTATGATGAGTGCCTGATTGGACTTTGGTGGTAACTAATATTGCTCTTATAGTATAACGGAGTGATAGAAAAATGTAGCATCTCCTTTGAGCATTGAAGTTTTCTTCCAGCATTTCCATAAGTTCTCCAACCAAACATTTCCTTTAATAGTCCATAAACTTGTTTGGAATGAGGTATAATTATTATTGAATGAAAAACTAAGAGTGTCCTGTGTCCGGTGGTTTGTGGGAGTGGGGAAAGAAGAGCCTCATATAGCAATATGTAAATAATATAAGAGAAGAGTCTTGGTTTCAAATGCACGATAAAGTAACTTGAATACATCTTTCTTGCACATGTTTTTCTATATAATTTTAAACAGTACATTTTATAAGCATGCTTTTGCTTAATTTTCAGATCTAGCATTCCTTTTGTCCCGTCAACATACCCTTCAAGTGCTTGGTGTTGTAGTAATCTACAAAAAAAACTATAGTGAGACATGACTATATTTTTGACAAGCAATGTGCACCGTGCTCCTCTGCATGTGAGGATGTCTTCTCTATCCCAATTGAACTCCCAAAGTCTCTTTTCTGTGGAGTATGCTGTAAAGTTGTTGAAAAAATTAGCTGATGATGGGAACTTCAAATTGGGAAAAGTTGTTCATGCACTTCTTATTGTATCTAACCATGCCTCAGAAGACCACGTAATTCAGAATAATTATCTCATTAATCTCTACTCAAGGTGTGGACAACTTGCTATTGCTCGGCAGGTATTCAACAGATTGCAGCAACGAAATGTAGTTTCTTGGAGCACTTTAATGACAGGATATTTGCACAATGGGTTTACTTGGGAAGTACCCAAATTGTTCAAAAAAATGGTTTCAGTGGATAATTTATTTCCAAATGAGTATGTCTTGTCTACTGTACTTTCTTCTTGTTCTAGTGGTGGTTTGCTACATGAAGGGTGGCAGTGTCATGCATTAGTGTTGAAATCGGGATTGGTGTTTCATCAATATGTGAAGAATGCTCTTCTATCCTTGTATACAATGTCTTCAGATATGGAAGGGGTTCTGGAAATCTTGAAGTCTGTTCCTGGATCAGACTACATTACTTATAATTCTGTACTGAAGGGGTTCTTGGATCATGGGTATACGAGTGAAGCATTGGATGTCTTCTCAAGAATGTTGGCTGAGGGCTCGGTGGGGGACAAAGTCAGTTATGTGAATATATTTGGTCTCTGTGCTCGTCTGAAGGATTTGAAATTGGGTCAGCAAGTTCATTGCAGAATGTTGAAGTCAGGTCTTCAGCTTGATGTGTTTTTAAGCAGCGCAGTCATGGACATGTATGGAAAGTGTAATGAAATTTTAAGTGCAAGATATATCTTTTATTCTTATCCTGACCATAATGTGGTGTCTTGGACGACTATCTTGGCTGCAAATTTCCAAAATGAGTGCTTTGAGGAAGCCCTGAAAATGTTCTTTCAAATGGAACTTCAGGATGTTGTGCCAAATGAATACACATTTGCAGTATTGTTGAATTCCTGTGCGGGTCTATCAGCACTTGGGTGTGGGAAAACATTACATGCACGTGTTGAGAAGACAGGACATGGAGCTTTTGTTGTAGTGGGGAATGCTTTGATCAATATGTATTTTAGGAGTGGACATATTGAAGCTGCTAGGGCCATATTTTCAAACATGATATGTCGAGATACTGTTACTTGGAATTTGATAATATCAGGTTTGTCTCATCATGGACTTGGTGAGGATGCATTGTGTATGTTTCAGGACATGTTTGGTGCCAAAGTGCAACCAAACTATGTAACCTTTGTCGGGGTTCTCTTGGCTTGTGGACATTTGGGTAGAATAGAAGAAGGATTTTACTACTTGCAGCATCTAATGAGGGACATTGGCCTTGAACCTGGGTTAGAGCATTATACCTGTGTTGTAGGGCTCCTAGGTAAAGCTGGAAAACTTGATGAGGCTGAGAATTTCATGAAGTTGACACCAATCACATGGGATGTTATTGCCTGGCGTACTTTGCTTAATGCTTGTAAAGTCCACCGCAATTATGGTTTAGGAAAGAAAGTGGCTGACCATTTGTTGCAATTGAACCCCAATGACGTCGGAACCTATATCTTGTTGTCCAATATGCATGCCAAGGTAAAAAGGTGGGATGGTGTAGCAAAGATACGGAAGTTATTAAGAGAAAGGAACATAAAGAAAGAACCTGGATTGAGCTGGACTGAAATAAGAAATGAAACTCATGTGTTTGTTTCTGATGACACTCAACACCCAGAGACAGCTCAAATCCATGAGAAAGTGAGAAATTTGTTGGCTGAAATAAAACCGTTGGGTTATGTTCCAGACACGGCTTCTGTCTTGCATGACGTTGAGCAAGAACAACAAGAGGATTATCTTAGTTACCACAGCGAAAAGCTGGCTGTAGCATATGCTCTCATGAAAACACCATCCCAAGCACCAATTCATGTTATTAAGAATCTCAGAATATGTGATGATTGCCATTCTGCTTTGAAGCTCATCTCAAAGGTCACGATGAGAGTGATAGTTGTGAGAGATGTTAATCGGTTCCACAGTTTTCAATATGGGTCCTGTTCGTGTGCAGATTATTGGTGAAACATCAGAAGATTGACATATAGTTTCTTCCATGGTGTCAAAGGAGAATTTTTCCTGCTGCTACCTAGGATTAGTAAACAAACTCACATAATCGTATCGCAGCCAACCAGAGGTAGTGAGCTTAAATAAAGCTCTTTTAACCACCAATCATGTAAGTTGTCTGAAACAGCCATTCATCATATAATTAGTTCATTTCTAACTTCCAAAATACTGACCTATTTTTTTGATAATCGAGAAATCCTCGAGGGCCAATGGCCCACGGTCCAAAACTCGGTGGAGTATCTACTTCAGTTATTTGTCTTTCTTTGGTATCTACTTCTTCAATGTGTGTGATCCTTTAATCCCTCAATTTCTTCTTTTCTTAATTATGTTTCCTCTTCTGATCTCTCGAAAATCTCATAATGTTCAGAAATCTGCCAGAGGTGAAAAGTGTGCATGAGGTCCTTGGAGTACCAACTGCTCGGTTTGGAACAGATCCATTCTTGTGGAACTGGGGAATGATTGATATGAGAAACTCACTTCCTCAAGATGGTCTCTCAACTTAATACTTTGGTATCTCCTTTTTGGATGCTTGATTCCCATTTGGTGCGCAATCTTCTCTCGATAAATTTTAAAATTTTAAAATAGAACTCCACCTATGTGATTTCACAAACTTTAGCTGTGAACATGACTTCACTGAACTGACTTACTTCTTTTAAAGTTAATCATGATCAAAATCCAACAATAATTAAACAATACACTTTTTCAATTTAAAAGGTGTAGAATATTATTGTGGATTATAAGAATGACTCTCTATAGAGTAGTGGAAAGTTGTGAACAATTGAACAATATACGCAACTTTTGAATACATCACAACTTGTGACCAAATATTAACACAATAGGTAGTATGAATATTACAGTCTTACCCATACATTATAGCTTGTGAATAATTGAGCAACACGTGCAATTTTTGGCTATCGGCTGAACTTGTGGCTAATTAAGCATGTTCATAGTTCACTATCTCTAACTTATTGAAATATCCTAAACTTTTGGCTCATAGGCAAAATTAATTTATGTCCAATGGGCAACAGAAGTTTTGTCTACTCAACTTTTTGAAGCGCAAGCAATCTTAAAAAAAAAATTGTTGCACGGGCCAAAAATTCAAGACCGCCCCTTATGGAGGTAATTCTTGTAAATCACCCGTCGAACCCAACAGCTTTGGCCTTGACAACATATATACATATTTAGAAATTCACTAAATTTGTACCTACATTAAATTTCCAACTCAGTTATTAGCATATCTAGACAACAACCCATACATTCAACCTATGGGACAGCTAGCCCAAAAGACCTCAACTTTTGTTGTTAATATTTTGTCATGAAAATTTTTTAGGCTTTCCTTGCAGCCAGAAGGAATTGCAGTTGAAGCTACGGAAGTTCCTCTCCAAAGAGCTTCCCAGGGAACTAGAAACTTCATAATGAGTATGTGTCTGTTAGCATTTTCTCTTTCAATGTGTAGAGCTACTTAACTTTATAATTTCCAAATAATACTTCTTTCTTTTTCTTAGGGCTCCATGGATGGTAGAAACAAATCGTAAAGAGCTTAGTTTTGAGATTTATTCATAAATTCAGTATAGAGATTTGACAGATTGCGCAAATGCGCATAAGTTTCATGCTGCTTTATATGAAGGCAAACAACCTTCAACTTGATTTCTTTTCTCCTCTGGATTTAAATTTTAAATCATGTATACTAACAGTTTAAAAAATTACACTATTGCTGCACTTTATCGGTTGTGGATTGCCCAATACTTTTTCTGGGTTATCAATAAATATTTGTTACAAATATTAACTAGTTAGTCGTCTTTCAAGTGACATGATCGTGTAAATATCATTTACATTGTTAGTGCATGGAATTTAAACTCATTACCTTTTTCCCTTTTCAGGCGTTGCGTGGAGGCAATATGCACCCTTGCCATGAAGATAATTTTTTTTTTTTTTACATTATCTTTACCAGTAAAAGTGCAAATAGAACAATGAGATATTTAATATTTTCCCTTTTTTATTTCTTTCCCCTAGCTCTCTTCTTTTGCGTAGTTGAATTTAATTCTCTGTGAGAAATCTGTTGAATGACAATGTTAAGATACAGTTGACATATTAAGGCAGTTCAATGTTGATTATTTTTGTTGTAAATGATGTGGTTACCAAGTACTTGTTTTCTTCGAGCAATCATATGCGACTAAAATTTAAGTAGAGGAAGACAGAGAAAAGCAAAAGTTAAACAAAATGCCTAGTATTTCAAATGAAATTTTCAGGAGCAATGTTTCATTGGCTGAAAACAAATCAAATAATTGATCAAAAAATAATTGAATTTGGTGTATTACAATAACAGTAAACCCCACCCACAACCAGGAAAATGTAAAGAAAAAAAAGTAAGCTCACTCTCAACATTCTTGTGATATATTTCAAATACAAGCAGGCACTTTTGTACACACGAAATTACACAAGAACAGAAAATGATAGATAAATGACTCGGCAAAATTAGTCATCCACAGCATCCTTCTTAAAACTGTTGAGTTGGTCCTCTGCTAGCACCAAAACTAGCAGGGGTTTCCGGGGCAATGAACAGCTTCTGTTTTAATTCACATTGTTTGATAACTATACAACAGCAACCATGCAGGCCCGCCCTTGTTTCTTGCCCGAACATTATCTGTATGCATGAGTCCATTCGGCTTCATGCTAATCTGTCTCCAGTCTACAGAACCCATAAACAAGGCTTACGCAACAAAATTTTTTTTTTTTCGCTCACCCTGCTCGAATGACTAGTTCGGAAATGCCAAATATGGAAGGCCAAGGTCCACAAATTTCACGCCTGTTTTTCAAGTTCTGCAAGCCATTTCTCTCATGTATTGGGGTGAAGACAGCAAACTACACACCGCAAGCAGAATGCTTAACATGAGGTGCATTGAATTGTATGAATCTCAAGTACGGTGAGTTCATCACATCTACCAGTTTGCTTTATTTCTGTCTGATTCTCTCGACTGGGTACTCTTATATGCTCTCCAAACATCTTCCCAGTGGCCTCTACTTCCACTTCTCTCATACTGATAATTGTTAAAATCTGTGTGTGTTCTAAATGTGCTGCTCTCGTTGCCTCTGCTTTGACTATTTCTCATCTCTTCTTCAAGGTCATAACGTGAACGCTTCAAGAAAGAAGCAGTAACTCAGTAAAGATTCAAATTTCAGCAAACAAGAGATGTACAATTTATAGAAGGAAATGTTAAGCAATCAAGACCACCTAATCAAAGAAGAAAAGGAGGAAGAAAACCAAGCACATCCAGGGATACCAAATAAATTGAGAACCAAGATTAAACACGATTAAGTCTGATGTGCATCTGACAAGTAAGGGTTGCTCTACTCAGGGTGGGCTGGGATGGGGGGGAGAAGAAAAAGAACTGTAATATGCATCCAATGGTGCTTGGACAGTTAAATCAGAAAAAGTTCTTTGGAGAAGTTCTTTCCCAACATACAACAACAACATACTCAGTGTAATTCCACAAGTGAGGTCTGGGGAGGATAGAGCGTACGCAGACCTTACCCCTACCTCGTAAAGAGAGAGGCTGTTTCCGAAAGTTCTTTCCCTACATGTTCTGAAAAAACAATGTTTGAATAATTATTTTATAGAAGACATACTGGTCATTTTGAAAAAAGATCTCTCAGGCTGTTCTTTGTTCTGGAGAAGTTCTGATTTTATTTCTAAAATAAATTTTTGTTTTCTTTGCCAAAACAACTTCTGCAATTTCCAGATAATATTTTCCCCAATACCACCCAAATTTTAAGTCTCTTGATCTGTGTTTTCCTCTCATTTCTTTGCTTCTAATTTGACATTTAATTCCAAGTCTGTTGTGATTCTTACTCAGGTATGAGAAATATTGAGTTCAAAAGTTCGGTTTAAGTGAACCGGAAAGATTATAAGGCAGTGGGTTAGAGCCATTAGAGAAGCAACAAACGAGAGACTACTGCATAACCTGAATGTTAGCAACATGATACAAGGCAATTGGCACCTAGTTTTTATAATAACTGTAACGCAGGTTTAATATGGTGAA
The DNA here is from genome assembly GCA_035772735.1 of Datura wrightii. NCBI lineage: Eukaryota > Viridiplantae > Streptophyta > Magnoliopsida > Solanales > Solanaceae > Datura > Datura wrightii. The sequence goes on along the minus strand of JASDFA010000001.1, from coordinate 169,219,755 downwards.
AGTTATACGCTGGTCTACTACAACAGATGCCTTTCCTGAAAATCTCCTCGAAACAACAGTCAGATAAGATGGAAGACTCCAGCAATAAAGAAAAAACCATTTTAAGGGCAAAAGGTCATCTAACTTTCATAGGCTCCACACTGGCAATCTCTCCAGAAACTAGGAAGCAGTTATATGGGATTAAGGCGTACAAAAGATATCTATCTTCAATTATATTTTATGCTCTGAAATTAATACGCACTATCAAACAGGTTTGTTGTATAAACTTGTTACAAGCCCCTAATTCCATGCCAACCTACAACCAACAGAAGCTCCACTAGCAAGCAAACTGGGAGAAAGGTTAGCAACAAATTGATGATTTTACACCCTATTGCAATCACACATTCTTTGATTAACAACAACATACCCAGGTCAGAAATTACTCCCAGGCAAACAACCATGAATCAAGACATACCTTTGCAGAATCTGAAAGCACCGCATAGGCCTCTCCTATCATTTTAAAGAGCCTGTCAGCATCTCTGTGGACTTCTTCTGCTATTTCTTTCCACAGTCCATCATCCGCATTGTCATTTCTAGCCAGTGATTGCCCAGCCTAGATCAACAAAACTATGTTCAGCTAAAGTCACCATAACTGGTGTTATAAAGTAGCAAAAGTCTTCAAAGAACCTTATCAGGGTGATGCTTGAGCGCAGCTTTTCTATAGGCTTTCCTAATTTCTGATGCACCAACAGATGGATCAACTCCCCTGTGATTGTTGCATCGATTGTTAGAAAATCAATTGCATCATACACCCATTTCTCTATCAAAAAAATCATACACCCGTATGTATTCTTAGTTCATAAAGGAATACTCTCATACACATAGTTTAAGAAAGAAAGAAGGACTTTGAACAAACGAGCTAAATATGTATAACATACCAAAAGTGATGTAGATTCCCTACCTTCTGTTCAATATTAATAAAAGAATTTTTTTTTTGAGAAGGTAACAGTTATTAATAAAAGAATTTACCTCATCAAAAAATGTGTAACATACCAAAAGTACCTTTAATATCTTGTATTTTTTAACATGTCAGGCAAATTTCTAGCATGTCATTACAGGTAAAATGGGAATGTTAAAATTAAAGAGTTCCCAAATATAGAAAGGTGTTGATCTTTTTGGAATGGACCAAAAGAAAGAGTTTCATATAAAATGGGATGGAGTAAATACATGTAATCAACTCAAGTGCTGCATCGTATTTTATTACTGAAGGATCCAAACAGACAACTTATTAAATAAATCATACAGGATTGACAACCAACATGTTAAAGATTGCTCAATTTATGTTATCGTGTATGGACAACTACCAGAAGCTTTCAAACACTTTCCCACGAAATACTTTCAAAAATAAATAAATAGTTGCCCATAAAAGTAAACAATTCACATCCAGGAGCTTCAAAGATGTCTAGACAATCAAAAGTCAAAAGGATTAAATTCTAATTGATTGTCACTTCCAAAGAACATATGAACAGACAACTACAAGAAATTTGCAGAAAAATAGAAAGACTAACTATAGATATGAAACACAAAATAAGCAGTGTAATCCCACAAGTGGGGTCTAGGTAGTGTGATGGGTACGCAACCGTACCCCTGCCTTGTGAAGGTAGAGAAGACTGAGAGGAAATAGCAAACTTAATGCTGATACTAAATTATGTTGTCAAGCAGTCCATTAAATGTCCCACACTCCAAAATAATACTCCCTCTGTCCCAACTTATGCGTCATACTTTCTTTTTTAGTCTTTCTCAAAAAAAATTATCATACTTCCTTATTTAGAAACAATTTAACTTTAAACTTCTCATTTTATCCTTATGATTTATAACTACACAAATGTCTATGGCTTGTTTTAGACCATAATTTCAAAAGTTTTTTTTTCTTAAACTTCCTACCTAGTCAACACTACCACATAAATTGGGATGGCGGGAATAATATTTCTGGAAATCAATAAAACTTGACTAAGAAACTTACAATATGAGGTAAAAATTCAAGGGTATTTCCTTTCTGGCTTCTTCCTCCATGGCCAAAAGCTTTTGTTGTGTTTGCCGAATCTCATTTACGAAACTCATTTTGTTATGTGATCCAGATCCACCAACTTTATTTTCCATATGCCTTGTCAGAAGGGATAGAAGTCGCTGAATATCTGTAGCTGCTTGTCCATAATCTCTGATCATCTCAAAAAGAGAAGCTCGTCTTGAGAGTGCCTGCATTAGTTTGTGTTGACATTTAACCGAAGATATACTGTATCCTAAAATCAGGTAACTAACGCTGCAAAATTGCTACGGGCACTTCTCAACTAGAACAATGCTGCCAAATTGAAAAACTCAATTTACTAGATCACAAAAATAATTGAGGGTAGTCATGCAAAGTTCTTGGGTAATATTTAGAACTGCATGAAGAACTATTGTGATTACCAGCCAGTTCATATGAGAGAAACAATAAAACTATCATCCTCGAACCAATAAGTCACTCAGCGAAGAACTTCATGAAGCAAATGGGAAAAAAATCCTATTTAAGTCATCTTACGGCTATATTTCCATAGTAATGTACAAACCGGAAAAAGAGAGAGAAAAGAGATCATCCAAATAAGTTCTAGAGAAGTAGTTCACAATTATCAGGATAAGATTTGCACACCCATTAAGAAAAAATTAATAGAGATGGTAATTTGACTAATATAACCCTATTAATTTTTTGAAAACATACAATAATAATTCTTTTCACATTTTAGAATGACTTTAAGTACTAAGGGTAGAATTGAAAAAGTATAGTCAATTATCTCCTGAATTTTGAAAGTAGCAAATATTTTGAAACAACTATTTTTAGTATACCTAGCAATTAAAGTGGAACAGAGGGAGTATGTCTTAGTCCTGCTCAAGCTGAACGTTTTAGACTTTAGGGTCTGGCTCCAAACCTCTGGCCTATCGTTATCTCCAACAGGTGTCTCGGCAATCAAAACTATGTCATCGGCAAATAGCATTCACTACACAGGCCCCTTGGATACGCCCGCATCAGTACATCCATCACCAAGGCAAATAGAAATGGACTAAATATTCATTCCTAGTGCAACCCCACGACTGGAATATGATCCGAGTCTCCTCCCACTATCCTCACTCGGGTCTTGGCTCCATCGTACATGTCCTTAAATACCTAATGTAAGCCTCAGGTACACCTTTAGCCTCCGAGTATTTCCACAGAACCCTCCTCCTAGGGACTTTGTCGTAAGCTTTATCTAGGTCAATGAACATCATATACAAGTCTTTTTTCCTCTCCCTGTACTGCTATCGATCTCCTTAAGAGATGTATGGGCTTCTGTAGTTGAACATTCCGACATGAATCCAAATTGATTCTCGGTGATGGATACACCCCTCCTCATCCTCATCTCCACCACCCTCTCCCAAACTTCCATAGTATGGCTATAAAAATTTAATACCCCTATAATTGTTGCAATTTTGAATATCATCCTTGTTCTTGTACAACAGGATCATTGTACTCCACTGCCATTTTTCAGGCATTTTAGACGTCCCAAAAATGACATTTGACAACCCAGTCAGCCACTCCATACATGCGCTCTTTCAGAATTTCACTAGGATCTCATTTGGCCCTATCACCTTCCCCTTCTCATCTGGCGGATAACCTCCTTTAACCACGTCAAACTTGATATCCCTACCATACCCAAAATCACTACAACTCTCAAGGTGCTCTAAGTCCCCCAACGCAATATTCCTACCCCCCTTCATTCAAGAGTTCATGGAAGTAGGTATGCCATCTACGTCTAATGGGTGCCTCTTCTACCAACAATTTGCCCTCTTCATCTTTAATGCACTTCACTTAGTCCAGATCTCAAGCCCTCCTCTCTCTTGCCTTGGCAAACCTATACAACTTCTTTTCTCCACCCATGTCCTAAAGTTCTTCATATAAGCACTCAAACACTGTCGTTTTAGCCGTTGTAACCACTAACTTTGCTTCCTTCTTCGCCTCCTTATACCTCTCTATTTGCCCTCTTTTCCTCCTCGTCTCTACTCTCCACCACTCCATATAGGCAGCCTTTTTAGCTTCCACTTACCTTGGACCGCTCCACTCCACCACTAATACCCTCAACGTCCATCGGTGTTACCCCTCGAGACTCCCAATACCTCTCTAGCTATTTTTCTAATACATTAGTTGTCCTATCCCACATATTACTAGCATCTCCACTACTCCCCAAGCTCCCATTGCCATCAACTTCTCCCGTCTCCTGGGCTCTGGCAACAGTCAAGCTACCCCATTTGATCTTCGATAAATCATACACAACTCTCTTCCTCACCTTCCTCTGAATCCCTAGATCCATTACCAGCGATTTCTAACCAAAAAAATGGATGTCATGGTGCAATTCTGATGACTGCTCGCAACTATCTCTGCTTTAGTGGGTGTTGTGCAAAATCCTACACCACCACAAGTTCCAGCCACCTCCAACGACCAAAGCCCAGTCAACATCACCAGCAGTAGGTCCCTCGTGCAACTAGATCTACTATTCCAGTGAACTAGTATTTGACGCGCAGACGCGTGCAACGTTTTATTGGCAGTCACTTTTTTCTGGTAGGATCGCTTTTTCATTCCGAGGACAACTTTTTGGCGATCAAATCTATTTGGCAACCTCTGTCAGCTGATGTCACATTCTTTGAGTCTCGACCTTACTTTACATCTTCTAATCCTCTTGAAATATCTAAAGTTTTACCTATATCGACTTTTGAGGAATCTACAGTTACTTCAATAGCTTCATCCATAGTGCCACCATCTTGCCCATACCACCTTTTGAGGAATCTACAATTACTTCTACATCTCCATTCACAGTGCCACCACTCCCGACTTATCATCATCATCCACATCCAGCATTAGACCCAAATGATTCACGTCCTGCACAGGACCCTACACCTACTGCGGACTTGTCTCCTCCTAATCAATCGATTGCACTTCAAAAAGGCATACAATCCACTCATAATACTTACCCTCATTGTACTCGTGTTATCGTTCATCATCACCCCATTATGTCTTTGTATCACCTTTATCCTCTGTATCCATCCCTAAGTCTACCGATGAAGCATTTTTTCACCCAGGATGGTGATAGGCTATGATCGACGAGATGTATGTTTTACAAGCAAGTGGTACTTTGGAGCTTGCTGATCTTCTGTCAAGTAAATATACTATTGGTTGTTGTTTTTATCAAGTAAGAAAGTTTCATTAATAGGCATCAAGAAGATGCAAAAGTACAAAATAAGGATTGAGCTCCATTACAAAAGAAATCTAAGCTAGTGATAAGGAGCTTATCAAATCCACAAAAGTATCTACATTAGTTACAGGAATAAGAAAATTCCAGCTAAATAGATTAACCCAATACTTAAGACCTCAGAGAAGAGGTTGGAGTTGATATTCTATCAAAGCATCTGTTGTTCCTTTTTGTCCATAAACACCAAAAGATGACTATTGAGACCATTCTCCAGATATTTCTGATGATTTTATCAACTCTCCAAGAATACCAACATTCATAGGCTTGCTTCACTGAGAGATGTGACCCATTTCAATTCAAAAGCAGTGAGGAAGAAGTTCCAAACTTCAAAAGTAACTAGGCAATGTAGAAAGAAATGGTTGACACTTCCTAAGTTTTGCCGACACAAATAACACCTATTTACCAGTGTGATGTTTCTTTTGCATTGGTTGTTGTTGGGTTTATGTAGTCAAAGTTGGTCTGGATGCGAAGTTGATCTTAAGACTCACCTTGTTGCCAAGGGGTATACCCAGATATTTACAGCAGTACTTTCTCTCCTGTGGCTAAATAGCATATGTCCATCTTCTTCTATCCGTGGTTGTTGTCCACCGTTGGCCACTTTATCAATTGAATATGAAGAATGTGTTTCTCCATGGTGAGCTTGAGGAGGAAGTTTATATGGAGCAACTACCTAATTTTGTTGCTTAGGGGAGTCGAGCCTGGTATCGCACTGGTCAATTTATGGTCTGAAACAGTCTCCTCGACCTTGATTTAGGAAGTTTAGCATAGTAATTCAGGAGTTTGGCATGACTCATAGTGAAGTTGACATTTTGTGTTTTATTGACATTTTGCTCCAAATTTGTGAACTAATTTGGAGGTTTATGTTCAAGATATTGTTATTACTAACAATAATTAGGATGGTATCATTAATTTAAAGCAACATCTCTTCAACATTTCCAAACTAAATACCTCGGCAGAATGAATTATATTTCTAGGTATTGAGGTTGTTCGGTCCGGATTAGGAATTGTTATTTTGCAACGCAAGTATGCCTTATACATTCTTGAGGAAACAAGTGGGATGTAGACTCATTGACACTCCTATAGATCTGAATGCTAAACTCTGGTCTGGATAGGGGGACCCACTCAGTGATCCTGAAAGATATAGGCGCCTGGTTGGTAAGTTAAATTATCTCACAGTGACTAGACCTGACATTTCTTTGCCTTTGAATGTTGTAAGTCAGTATATGGATTCTCTTTGTGATAGTCATTGGGATGCAGTTGTCTACATTCTGCGATATATAAAGTCAACTCCAAGTAAAGGTGAATCTTAAAGGATTGAGGCCATGAGCATACTGTTGGATATATAGACGTTAATTGGACAAGAACGCCTTCTGATAAACGTTCTATGTCTGAATATTGTGTTTTAGTAGGAGATAGTAATTTGGTGTCCCGGAATTGTAAGAAACAGAGTGTGGTTGCGCAATCTAGTGCAAAAGTAGAACATCGAGCAATGGTTGTAGCAACTTGTGAGCAAGTGTGGATTAACAATTGCTCAGGGAACTAAAATTTGGAGAATCTCAACCCATTGTTTCTTTATACATATATATACACACACACACACACACATGTATATATAAAATTATCTGTTATGAATATTCTTTGATTAAAATTGATTTTACATGTCGATCAACTCAATTTCAGTGTGCCAGAGAAGAATCAGTAAGATGGAACTTGTGTGTGATAACCTAGCAGCCTTTAATATCGCATCAAATCCAGTATCTCATGAGAGCACTAAGCACATTGAGATTGACTATCACTTTGTCGCAGAAAAGATACTCCCTGAAGATATTGTTTCAAAACTTGTGAAGTCGAGTGATCAACTTGCAAATATTTTCACCAGGTCCCCCCTCACCGGTCCTCATGTTAGTTACATTCCTTAACAAGCTCAATATATATGACTTGTATGCACCAACTTAAGGGAAGTGTTAGAATTGGAATAGGAGTTGTATATAGTATCCTATGTTTAAAAGAATTGTGATGTAATGTTTATAAACAGAGCTCGGTGTAATAATGTAAATACACAATTTCAATAATATTTTTCTCCTTATATTTATCACGTTGACAAATAAACATAATATTTCTTCCAACGAAGTGGATTCAATTAAGCCCTCTTTCGACAAGGTGGTTCGTGCTGATCACAAACCCCATCTTATAGGAAAGCGGGGAATGGGAGAATGTAATACTATACTTCAAATTTGAAAATATGTGGTTGCAAAGGTGGATTGTTTCCTAGTCGAGGTCAAAGGGGTGGTGGCAGAGCTATTCAGGAGGAGGAACTCGTGATTTTATTTTGCTGCATAAGTTAAAAAATTGAAAACAGATATTTCTGACAAGAACAGGGAAGAATATGATAAGATTAAAACTAAAAAATCCAAAGTATTGGAGAAGACTTTGAGGTAGGCAATGGCCCTGGTTTAACAGTCTCTATCTCATATCTTATGTTTGTTGATGACACCCTGATCTTTTCTAGTGCTGAGAAATCTCAAGTGCAGTATCTAAATCTCACTTTTATGCTCTTTGAAGCAATATCATGACTCCACATCATGTCCAAGATCATTATTTACCCTGTTAATGGGGTCCCTGAATTGGACCAAATGACAGACATTATGTGTTGCTCCTTTCCCACTACCTACTTAGGTCTGCCTTTGGGAGCCAGTCATAGATCAACTGAAGTGTGGAATGTGATTGTGGAAAAGTTTGAGAGGAAGTTGGCTTCTTGGCAACAGCAGTACCTCTATCTAGGGATAGACTAACCCTCGTCAATAGTGTCTTGAATAGTATCCCCGACTATTTTATGTCCCTTTTCCCTTTGCCAACTAAGGTGCAAAAGAACTTGACAAGATCAAGAGAGACTTCCCCTGGGAAGGCAACAGTAAGAACCACAAGTTCCACCTTGTGAACTGGGCCAAAGTCACTATGCCAAAGCAATATGGAGGATTAGGGATTAAAGACTTGGCCTTACATAGCAAGTGTAAGATTTTGAACCAGCATCGGAGATACAATCAGGAGGCAACTGGTCTGTGAAAGGAGGTAACCCAAGACAAATATGGTGGTGCTCTAATCAAGTCAGAAACTCTTATGGCACAAAGGCTTGGAAAAGTATAAGGAAGCTACAGGGGTCTTCTTCAACAATGCTTCTCTCAAGGTGGGAAATGGGGAACCTGTCTAGTTCAAAAGATACTTGACTTGGGAGCTGGAAGAATTTTTAATTCTTATGGCCACCATTCAGAACAGCACAGTCCACAGTACATCAAAGCTCCAGGAAGATCCTAATTAACCTACGGCCTCAGAAACTAAACCAGAAGTCATCTATTTCAGCTAGGCCACCCTAAACGGTTCATGTCTAATTCAGGATAATCTCATCCGAAGGAGTTCCCAAATAGCCAATAGATGCTACATGTGCTTATGCAACTCAAGATCTATTAATCACCTATTTCATCAGTGCACCGTTGCAGCAGACTTATGGAACATGTTCTCATCTCTTATGGACTTTCTTGGGCCACCCCAAGCTCACTGAGAGAGGCTTTTGAGTGTTGGAGCTCTTGGAAAGTTGGGTATGCCCGGAAAAAGATCTGGTCATTGCTTCCGGCCTGTTATTTGTAGTGTTTATGGACAAAAAGGAACAAAAGATGTTTTGATTGCATTCCAACTCCCATCCCTTCTTTTAAGACTAGATGTTTAGTTCGTCTTTTTATTTGGGTTAACCTCTCCTCTGTAAATACTGTTGATTCATTCCTAGAATTTATCAGCTTCATAGATCTCTGTTGGTAGCTGTTTTTGTCACATTGGGAGCTGATATTTTCTTCCTTTTGTATTTCTTGCATCTTTTGATGCTTTTGTTTATGATATCTTTTTTATTTCATTAAAAAAAAAACAGAAAGCAGTGCACCCTCTCAGGGAGAGAAACTCAAAATTTTGTTTTTGCCCCTTGAAGTGGAACTTCAGCAGTTGGCTAAAGCTGAAGAAACATCTTGGAGGTAAAAGTCAAGACGCTTGTGGCTGAAGGAGGGCAACAAAAATACTAACAGAGGATTGCTAACTAGCACAGGAGGTATAATTCTGTTGCCAGACTCAAGGTGGGAGATGATTTAGATGAAATAATTGAAAACAGGGAATAGATTAAGGAGGAAGATACTTGGCTACTACCAAAAACTACTCTGAGAACGAAGTATGGAGGCCTAAAGCTAACTTTGATGACCTTGGTAATATTTCATGGGAGGAGAAAGTTTGGTAAAAAGAATATTTGAGGAAGAAGAGGTATTATCTTTAATCATGTCTTGTGCACCAGATAAAAGCCCTGGACCAGATGACTTCATCATGGCTTTTTTCCAAAAAATCATGGGGTTATATTACTCAAAGAGGTGATAGGGAGCTCTTAATCACTTTCACCAAAATTGTCACATGGTGAGATCTTGCAATGTGAAATTGGGATTGGGTTACAGGCCTATAAGTCCCATCAGCAGTGTATACGAAATATAGCAAAGATACTAGCAGAAAGGCTCAAGAAAGTTATTGGCATGTTAGTATCTGGACATCGTAATGCATTCATCCAGAATAGGCAAATCACTATGCAGCCTTAATTGCAAATGAAGCCCCAAACTGGGACTGAAAAGTGGCAATCCTGGCTAGATGTGGAGAAAGCTTTGACCAAGTTAACTGGTCTTATTTCATTTCTGTGTTGAGGAAAATGGGTTTTGGGAATAGATGGATAAGGTCGATAAAGTTCAGTATTAGTGTATTACCACAATTAAATAATAAGGTTTAGTAAACAGTAGTCCAGTTAGTTTCTTCTCTTCAAAAAAGGTTATTAGGCAGGGGAATACATTATCTCCCTTCCTCTTCAATTTAGCATGGAAGGTCTCACAAAAATGCTTGACAAAGCTAGCCAGTTGCAATGGATTCAAGGTTTTAAGGTGGATACATCATTAGGGGGTCGTATCTCAGTGTCTCATTTGCTATATGCAGATGATACATTGATTTTTTGTGTGGCAGATAGGGTCACGAATGCTATACTTAAATCTTACTTTGCTTATCTTTGAAGCCGTCTCAAGGCTGCATACTAGTATTTTTGAAGAGTCCCACATCAGATGAAAAAGGGATGAGTGGTCTCCTTATATGAACTTGGGGCAATCCTCCCCTCAGAGATAGCTTTTGAGATTGAGTTAGGCTCAAGATCCATTTTTTTACATGGTATCAGAGTCGGACACATCCCAATTATTGTGTACCAATGTTATGCCCTCATATTAATTGCCCATGGACCAGATGTCTAACCCTGGGCATGAGGTGGATGTTTAAAGTCACACATTGAATGAAAGAGGGATAGGTAGTCTCCTTATATGAACTTGGTCGATCCTCTCCTCAGAGCTAACTTTTGGGGTTGAGTTAGGTTCAAGATCCATTTCTTACAAGTATCCTAGAAAATAACCCTCACCCAGTCATTGTACCTAACAACTGGCAGGTATCACGGGTTGTAATATTGATACATTCCCTACTACATATTTTGGCTAAATTCAAGATGTAAAGAATGGGACCATTGAGAAATCCGAAAGGAGGCTGGCATCTTTGTAACTGCAGTATCTTTCAATGGGGCCAATTGACATTGATTAACAATATGTTAGACAACATTCCAACCTACATCATGTCTATATTTCCAATGCCCGTGAAGGTGCTATGCCAGCTTGATAAAATCAGAAGATCCTTCTGTGGAAGGGAAACAGTCGGAATCATAAATTCCACTTAGTCAAATGGGCGAAAGCATTCAAACTAAGCTTAAAGGTGGTCTGGGGATTAAGGATCTTGCAAAACATGACAAAAGAATGTCGATGAAATGGCTCTAGACGTATAGCTCAGGGGAACTGGAAACCATTGTGCACTTAAACTCCTAGCTCTTTAAATGGGGTGGGACCCTGGAAGCAAATTAGCAAACTTTGGGATGAGTTTCTTTCAAAGAATCTGATTCAAAGTTGGTAATGGTGCTCACGTCAAGTTCTTGAAATATCAATGGTTGGACAATTCTACATTGTAGGAGGAGAATCCTAACATATTCCACCACTGCGGACAATAGACTGGCAGAACCTGGACATCTAACTTGAGAAGGAACACTCATGATTGGGAATTTCAGGATCTCCTAGATTTACTGAGCAGGCTTGGTAATTTCATCCCTGAAGAAGAATCAGTTGACGACTACTTTGGGGTGATTCAAGAGAAGGTTTATATACTGTAAAAGCAGGTTACACTCAACTTTGTGCACTGAATCAGATCATTGAGTTTGGGCCCCGGAAACTTATCTGGAAGACAAAGCTTCCAACAAAGATCATTTGTTTCACCCCGACAGTTCTGAATGAGGCATGTTTAACTCAAGATAACCTTAGCAAAGAAGTATTCAGATTATGAACAGGTGCTACATGTGCTCGAGCAATTCACAAAGTATTAGTCGCCTCCTCCTCCACTCTTCAGTTGCTAATGACTTACGGAATATGTTCTCCTGAACTCAGTGTTATCAAAAGCAAAAAGCACAAAAAAAAAGCTCTAAGGTCCATTGGGGGCTTTAAGCGCAAATAAAGCGTGAGCTTCAATGGAAAAAAAGCACAAAGGGAGAAAAAAAATACAAATATATATGCTGAGTCAAGACTAATAATTCTAAGCATGAATTACAAATATATGAACAAAGAAATTGAAAAAAAATTACAATAAAGTGAAATATCAATTGTTTGGTATCGCCACTCCAGAAAGGACTCATTCGCAAGGAAAAGTATGCCTTAGAACCTTGATGACGATACTAAAGCACACATTAAACGGGGTGAATCGCTCAACAAGTTTTGAGCCTCGCTTCAGGGCTTAATCTCGCGATTGACAACACTGGTTCTACTCTCTTTTTGGACACAATGATTGGGTCATGTCGTTTGGAGTCGAAGATGCCTATAAAAGTTGGTACTCACGGAGAGTTGAGAGGATCATCAAGAAAATCTGGATCAAGATCCCTGCAAGTATTTCTTGGTGCGTTTGGACTGAGCAACCGCAGATGTTTTGATGGAATTTCAACTTCGACACATTCCATAAAGGCCAAGTGTCTTCTTTATTTATTTTGTTGGAACAAACTTGCTATTGTAAATAGTTATGTCCAGCTCTTGGACTTTGTTAGCTCTGACTATAGAAATAGGCCTTGTTGTACAGGAGCTAACTTTATTTTTGTGTTCCCCTATGTAATTTCAGCATCTTCCTGATACATCTTTATGGAACTTCATAAAAATGAAAAAGGCAGAATGCATATCAACGATTTTGAAATGTACAAGCTTTCAACTCTTAAGCAATAAATAAACTACCATAGGAAACCATTTCTCTTTTTCTTCTGAGCAGTTGAGGGAGTTTATGTTGGAAGACAAAAGAAGGGAAATTGAAAGGTTTTCCGTTCAAGGCAAGACTACCAGAAAATGCAGTACGCCCAAGAGAGAAATTGCATCTAGCTGCACCAAAAGACCATTTAAAAACCATACCTTTGCATAATTCCCATCAAGGGCAATTGCCAGGCTGCAATCTGCAATGGCATCTGAAATTTGACCCATAGCTCGGTATGCAGCAGCACGATTGCAGAAACAGATTGCTGTGAAAGGGCGTGACTCAAAATTACATGATACTGCAGCAGTATAGTGCTCAACAGCTTCTGCATGCTTTCCTGATTGAAATGCTGCATTTCCAGCTGCCTGCATAGTAAAGGGCGAATATTCTTGAAACGGAAAGCAAAATGCTCTTTTTCATTTTTAAACATTACCATTTTCTCAGGGTGGAAGCACAAAATTTTGTATTACTTGCTCTGAGATATGCCAGGAATCAGAAAAATGCAATGAAGATGGACAGCCAAACAAGGGTAGGAAAACATTTAAACTTGATGGATGAACAAACAAGTCAGAGGCTATACAGAAGCAAACAAGAGTCTGAAGCAACTAGAAACAAGATCCATAGTCAGCTCAGTTCATACGTTTTTAATCAACAAAATTAGTAAGATGTCAAGATCAGGCCTCACAATACTTCCAGGATAGGTAATAGCACACATTGCAGCCATAGACTAGTTCTGCATGCTACATTACAAGATCTCAGTGGACTGAAGAAACTCCGCTGATTGTGTTCCCTTAGGGTAGAACCTAGAAAAACTAGACATAACACCTTATTTGAATCTAGAGGATACCACTGCTTGCAGGACCCCAAATCAAACCATTACAATCATAAGGGAGCAACCTTATAATTTCATGTTGGCTGATGGACTCACACCACAAGGGATTGGCAATTCCAAGTAGATATACTCTCTGGTTTTTCACTACGAACACAAACTCATGATGCAAATAAGTGTACCTCATATAGTCACAAGAACAGGGATTATTATAGGCTTTCTCAATATACAGTTTTGTTGCATCTCTTTTTGCTCCTTTTTCAGAAAGGGTGCAATGTTTACTAACTGCAGTAGCTTTCTTGTACTAGGAGCTTATCAGAAAAAGCAAGGCATTGAATAAATTTATTTTTTAAGGGTCAGGCAAAGGACTAAACTTCAAATAAATAAACAAAAACATGCTGGTTAAATCTCATATTGCATAAGAATATCTAATAACGCCTTTCCCCAAAAAGAAAAAAAAATAACAGCAAACACAAACTTTGCTAGGAAAATCAGGATTGACCAAAGAATGACCAACCAAAACACTTCGAAGCTTCAAAAAGAGTAATGATAAACAAGGAAAATATTTAGTAGGACTTTGGACATGCATTGGTTAATAGTTTTAATGAAGTAGTATTTGGAAGTCGAAGTTGGGTTTGGACATGAAAACACAATTGAAGTCTTGTGAGTGACAGCTTGAAGAACTCCTAAAACCTGTTTTTCAAACATCAAATTCCATATTTCAAACTTAAAGTTAAAATAATGGGTCAATCTGATAAACAAACACTTGATTGAAATAATTTCCAAATATTCAAACAAAATCTACGGACAATCATCTTAATAAACTAAAACAAAATTAAAAGTCAACTCAAGTCATTCTCTCACAATCAGTCATCCCATGACTGACCACTTGCAAGACATAAAATTTCAAAGGTTTAAGAATTAATATCTGCCGTGGTGTATGTAAAGCTCGCAGTACTATTACACTTCAATGTGTAAGAAACCATATATGTGTGTGTGTGTGTCTATATTGAACCTGAATGGGTCAGTTGAGCCACCGAATCCCAACTCAACTACCCAAGATTTGAGCGGAGACCAAAATGGCGCAAGCTGATCTACTTGGCCCTGTAAAATGGCCAGCTAAAGCAGTGAGCCATGTATGTTGTTACTTCACATGCCATAACTCGGGCTCTCCTTAAATGGTGCAACTTAGTATTGACATAGCAGTCTTGGCAAACTTAAGGTCCTACAGATTCAAAGGTACAACCTCAAATAAAATTTTCTGCCTTCGCTCAATACTACCATCTCTCTCATTTATCATGGCTACTAACTAGCTAATTCAGCCAGAGACCATAATTGTTTCTATTCAATAGTTTAGTCATTGCTATTTCATTTTCCTTTCAGATTTCATCCCAGAAGAGTTTCAAAAGTATTAATGGGTAAATAAATTTGCAAGTTTCATAAAAAGTAATGACCTATAGTATAAATATAGGTGCTACATTTAGTTAATAAAAAAATAAATGTATACTTTCTTTTCTGTAATAGTATTATATATAAATATATGTATAACCTAGGAATAAGCTGAATATAACAAGTGGGTGCTAGTTTAAAAAGGGGACGATCATAAAGCACAGAGCGCACTCACCTTCAAGCTTAAGAGCTCACGTATTGTTACAACAAGAGGAACAACAGCTTCTAAATTCTTGAGTCCACTACTGCAAAGTCAAATTATATGACTGTAAGCTAATACCTACATGTAAAAAAGAGAATAAAGATATATTCCACAATATAAAAGCCACCTTTCCATTAGACACAGCGATTTCTCTTGATTCTTCAGAAAACTATCAGCCTCTTCAAGCTTCCCCAGATAAAAGTATGACTTGACTATTTTAGAAAAACACCAGAACCCAGAGGAAGCACTTCTCTCTGTAATCGCACTATCTAACTCTGATGACTGGTAACTGAAATTATATGGCGGAGCATTTGACTTAGCAAATTCAAGTGTCTTCTCACATAACTGAATCACCTCTTCATACCTCCGCAGCTGTTCATTAAACTCAACAAAATTCATTTATTTCAAGAAATTCAAAAGATCTCTGGAACACATGGTGCAATATAACAAATTTTAAGCAGTCAAAATTCAATTTAACAGTCTCATGGTTCAAAGACACAAACCATAAGAAGAGCATCAGCTTTCAATTCGAGTAGTTTCTCCGAATAGGTGCTTATTGTCAAAGCCTCACCGACCACATCCAAGGCCAACTCTGCATCACTTTGCCTTCGTCTTTGCAATAGTTCCACACACTGCTCCATGCACTCTGATACCCTCTGAGGGACATTGGAAAAGACCAATTAGCTTTCAACTTTTCATTTTATCAAGAACTGCAACTAAGTCATTTTGTTTGCTGAGCATTCAGGAGTTCCTTAAGCATTATTATCCAAGAAGAAGCTGGACAAAGAAAATTAAAATTAAAGCTTCAACTAGAATGTCAAGACCAGAATCTAGTAAATTACCTACTCTCTCTGCATATTTCTAATTCTTTTCTCAGCAAAATAATAGTTGTGATACACGAATGGGAGTGTCATTATAAGAAGTTAATCTAGCAACAGATGCTTAAACACACCCTCTCTAGTTGTACTCATCTTGTCCCTATTTTCTCAATTTTGGGCCTCTAAATGACCTTGCATTTCATAGGAGATAACATACACAGGTTATTCAAGCAGCATGCTTGAGATGCGCTACACAAGCTCAAAATTTCTACAACTACAACAAACCCAACGTTATCCCACAAGTAGGGTCTGGTGAGGGTAAGATGCATGTGAACCTTACCCCTACCTTTGTGGTAGAGAGGTTATTTCCGATAGACCCTCGGCTCAAAGGGGAAGTTTTCGAAGCAAGGAAACTACAATAGCAAAATAGCAAGAGACAAAGCAAATGAAATACCAGATAGTACCACATATTGAAGAATAAGAAACTAAGTGATTACTAACTACTACTAATAGGAGGGGAAGGGATGAGGCCAGCTCCCTGCCTCTCCCACATACAGCGCTGCAACTCTCGACTACCTACTAAGCATCTACTCTAATTCTCGACCTTCATACCTTCCTATTCAGGATCACGTCCTCAATAAGCAGGAAGAGAGTTGAGTCATATCCTATCTAATCACCTCCCCCAGTTATTCTTCGACCTACCTTTACCTCTCCTAACTTCTGTTATAGCCAACCTCTCACACCTTCTTACTGGAGCATGCACACACCTCCATTTCACGTGCACGAACCATCTCAGTCTCGCCTCCCTCATCTTGTGTGCCGAAGGACACTCCCACCATGTCTCTTATAACTTCATTTCTAATCATACGATGCCCACACATCCATCTGAGCATCCTCATCTCCGCTACATTCATATTCTCTTTTTCTTTCACCAAACAACTGGTGGATTAAAAACAAGTTGGGGCATCAATGACATTAAGTGTGTTATGTTGAGGTAATAATTGCATGGAAAACACAGCTAAGACAATTCAGATAAAGGAACAGTAAAGGTGGTACCCATCTAGGGAAAGAATTTGCAAAAAATAACTCCTGATAAGCAGAATGTAAAGCAAACTACTGAAGTTAATAATTGTACCTGTGCTTTTTCCAAGCCCTCCGAGGCTTCCACCAATATCTTTCTATCCACACACACCTCTGGCCCATGTTGCAAGCACTTCATGAAAAACTTTGATGCATTTTTGACTTCCCCAAGGGCAAGGTAACAGCTAAGAAAATGCAAAACAAAACACAGTTACAAAAAGAAAGTCTCTACTTTACCTTCTATTATATAAATTGTATTAACACTACTATTTTTTTAAGATGAGAAGTATTAACACTACTATATACTTCGGATATCTATACTGGATGCTGGAATGAAACTGCCCACAACATTCAAATGGCATGATTAAGACTGCTGAAGAAAGCGCGTGAGACTTGAAGCTGTAAATAGAACCCAGAAATTTCTTAGACTAGCTAAAACTTGAGAAGCTTCAAAATATATATTTAGCTCAGCCAGAAATTTGGGACCTTTTTATAAGCCTTGAATCCAGCAAACAGAAAACGCTAGAGTAAAAGATTCACCATTGAGTTGAATTAATGCACCACATTTCTAAGGACAGAGATCCAAAGATATTTAAAAGATGAACCTAAAGATGTCATACTGACGTTCAGTTTCTCAAATGAGTCTTTTCGACGAAGTTATGCAAGAAATGCTGACACTTCAGCGAAAACAACCAATAACTAGTTATTACATGAGCCCTTGGGCTTTGGTCTAGTGGTACGAGTGCAGAGTGTGATATGTAGGTTAGCTGCATGTCACAGATTTGAACTATGCTGCAAACAAAAGCCTGGAATTTATGGACATAGGTACAAGGGCAGAGACATTATCCACTCTAACGACCCTCCTAGTCGTTTTGTGAACTTTACCTATTTTCCCCAAGTTTAACCCTCTCCTGTAGCATTTATATGCAATTTATGACTTGCGGGGATGGGTGACACGATTCCCCGAGATAATCGGATACCTTTCAGAGAAGATAGTTCATTTTGAGAGTACAAGCGGGGGAGAATGTAATAACCCATAATTTATGGATTATTTGGTCTTCAATAAATAATAGATTAAAAATAATAATAATTTAATGGGTTTTTTATAATAAATATACAACAACAACAACAACAATAATAATAATGGGCAAAGCCCAAAGAAAAGGAAAAGAAAAAAAGAAAGAAACTAAAGACGTGAGAAGCAGAAACGGAAAAAGAAAAGGGAATGCAGAAACAGAAAAGGGGAAAACGCAGTAGCAGAAAAGAAAAGAAAAGGAGAAAAAGAGAGGAAAAAAGAAAGAAAAATAGGGATTTTCATCCCAAAATATCAAGGTATTTACTCTAATCTTTTCTATGAGTTTATTTCGTGATTATGTATAAAGCTTTTGGCAGAAATATGGAGAAATTATGAGGAATTAAAAAAGTTTTAGGCCTAGGGTTCTTAGAGTAAAATTCTTGATTTGGGGGTCGAATAATGACCTGTTTTAGCTGAAATTTGATGTGCGAGTTTGTTTCATTATGGGTTAACATAATCTGAAAGAAAATTCCAGATTCAGCTCCACAGCTCGGGGTGATTCTTTTTACTTGATTTTTCAAACCGAAAATAAATATATCAATATGATGTCGTTGGATTTATATTCTTATGGAGATTATGTATTTGAAGAGATTTTGATCGTTCGAAGGCGTTACGGAAGAGCAAATTCGTAATTTGACGCGTGGGTTTTGGTTTGAGGCAAGTAGAGATTTCTTGATTCTTCAAGGTGTTAGTTTTGTATATATTAAATGAATGGGTAATGGGTAATAAAGGGGGTTCCGTATAAATGAAATGAAAAGCATTTATGCGGGTACCAATATCTTAATATGGGTAAATTTACACAAAATTGATATATTGATGATATTCCACAACTTGATTATGACTTGATAATCCTTGGTTGTAGGGTGATTGATTAACTTGTATTATATATTTGTGCATACATATTCATGTCACTCTTATTGTTGCATGATGATTATTAGCTAATAATGCCTATTGAGTATTTTGAGAAAATTCATACTCTTGTGATTCCGATGGAAAATGATTCCGGTGTGTGTTATTGACGATGGAAAATGGTTTCGATGTATGTTATTATCAATGGGAAATGGTTTCGAGGTGTGTTATTACCGAAGAAAAATGGTTCCGACGTGTGTTATTACCGAAGAAAAATGGTTCCGGCATGTGTTATTGTTGATGGAAAATGGTTCTAACATGTCTTATTGCCGATGGAAAATGATTCTGGCATGAGTTATTGCCGATAAAAAATGGTTCCAACAGGTATATGGACCTCGCTAGCCCTCATGGGTCCCGATTATCTGACATAGGAAGCGGGTGAATACAATTTCTTGGCCAGTGCATTGCATTGCATTACATTTCATCTCATTGCATTCATATAGAGTTGAGTATTGAAGTGTTGAGATGGTTGTGATATTGATTTGACTCGTTAAATTTGAGGCTCATTGTGATATAATCAGTGGTGTAGCTAATGTGGTGGCTATATTGAGGCATATTATGATATCATGAGTGGTTTAGCAGATTTTGGATAATACATGATTTATTTTCTTCATTGTGTTGATATTAAATCTATAAACTCTTGTTGGGGTGAATTATCATTATTGTATATTTATAACTGTTGAAAAGGAATTGTTAGGATTATATCTCATCATCACTTCTAGAAAAAGTCAGTTATCAAAGCTTGGAGTACACATGTTCCCCATACTCACTCTATAGTTGCTGCACCTTTTTGTGTGCAAGGACTAAACCAGGTACTAGCGGTACTTGAGTTGCTACATCAATTGAGATTATTACGGTTAGAGCTCATGGTTAGCTATTTTCTCTTTGGCAACACTGAATTTAAGAAACTCATTATTTTATTTCTCGTCTTATTCCTTCTAGCCAGTGGTTTTAGCTTTTAAGACTTGTTTGGTACTCGTAGATGCTCTTGTACTAGTGTCACCAGATTTTGGGGTTGTTTTGATTTTTTTTTGACTTGTTTATTCTCTATGAAAGTAGTTGCTTATTTCATATTATTTTTGCATAAATTATGATATTAAAAGGTTAATAAAGAAACGGGGTTCATGTACGGGAATAGTGGGTGCCCTCATGGTTCAATGGATTTTTGGGTCGTGACATCCACCAAGTTCCAAACCGTGAGCCACTGGTCCTTGTGTGATTTCTCGGTCATCATAAAAATACTCCGTAAGTAATTTATCACAGTAAAGATGGGTTTTGTTAAAATCAAAAAAGGGATCTCAAAGAAGGTTTACCCAACAAGAATGACAGAATGATGAGCCACTTTTCAAGGCAACATTGTGTGTGTTTCATGCACTGTGATTGTTTAAAATAGAAATGTGTATGCATACTAAAGGCCAGTGATCAAACTTTTGTCAGCAAACAATATCTTCAAAAAGGTAAGAAGAAGCTAAACCTAGAGACAAAGGAACTTATGACAAAGAGAAGGTAACATTAATAACACATGGAGCTTACTTTGCAGCACGAACTTGGACCCTGAAAAAGTTCGGATCTAATGCAACAGCCCTCATACAATCCTCTAGTGCTTCTCTCATTCTCCCAAGAGACATACGTGTTGCTGCACGGTTGCTATAGCATAACATTAAAGCCCGAAGACAGCTCTTAGATGTGTCACTTTCAGACACACAGTTCAGTCCTTGTGTGTAGCATTCCTCTGCTTTAGATAAGTTCCCATTTGCATAGGCTTGATTCCCCCTGATATAAATTCATATCACAAGTATGAACTTCGGATAAAAATACACGAAAAAAAAAGGAATAAGTGACTGAACAATCACACTATAATATTGAACAGAGGAAGAAGAAATTGGCATGTATGACAGGAAGCACAACAGGTACTAACACAGAGTCGATCCAGTAACAGTTAGGCCCAAAATTTCATCCCAACTTTGATCAAGGTAAATCCCTCCATGATTAAATAAAAACAGTAACTCGTACCTCAATCGCCATTTTTCACATGCTTCCTGAGCAGCCATGCTTGCAGCAACTGTTTCATGGTTGACCTCCTTGACCCTAGCTTTTTCATTATTGCCCTGGCTATGGCTTATCACAGTTGGTATATCTCCTTTCTTACCCTGAGTGGGAGATGAAAGAGGAGATGATCCAGAAACTTGAAAAAATTGCCCAGGTGACGAGTAAGACAATTTTGTAGTCGAACTACACAAATCATTAATGAGCTTTGTTCGATTTTTCTTCTTCTGTTGGCGTGTTGCTGCTGCTATCTGATTTTGAGCAACAGAGGATGCCGCAAATATGAAGCTACCCTGGCAAGCCTCTTCTAAATTTGAAGCAACATTAAACTGACTTCCCCCGTCACTATCTTGTCTCTCAATTGTTGATTTAGAAGTCACTTCAGTATCTGCTGCAGTTATGAAAGAATCAGTACTATAATCTAAATGCTCTGTAGCAGATTTGAAGCTTTCAGCCTCGGCCCCAGATATAGACTCTTCAGAAGGACCGCCCGTATCTACACCATGATGACTAGAGTGTCTAGATTCTACTTCTTGTGTTTCAATATACGTCACATCATTTTCATTGATATTCATGCGCACTGTTGCATTTACCAGATCTTCATCTGTTACATCATTTGGAACTGCAGGACGTGAATCACTAGATCCATAATTATCATTTAGAATGAACGACTCATCAGAAGCCACCGAAGTTCCTCTTGAAAGTGTATTATCTGCTGGTGGTGTTTCACGATATGGAGAAATATCCATTGGTGAATACGGTTCGGAAGGTTCAGTATTCTCTTTTGAACTTCCTCTGAGGGCAAAGTCTTGAGCAAAGTTCACTGGTGTTGAGAGTGTTTGCTTAGGTTTCAACTTCTTTTTCTTGTATCTGGGATCTCTAGTTGCTTCCCTTCTAGTTTCAACTTTCTTATTTAAGCTTCCTTTAATAGTTGGTGAAAGATTTTGCATTAGCATACCATCAGACTTAGTAGTGAAATTAAATTCGACCTTCTTTCCAGTTCTATCAGTTGATGGTGCTTCGAAAGTACCCATCACAGATTCACCAGCGATATTAAAGGAGGGAAATGAGGAGGATGAAAATGTACCACTATGAGGGCATAGATGAACCGGATTAGTAAAGTGATTATTGTGCGTCCCTGCCTGAAATGAGAACCCTGAAGGAATTGAATCTGAAATTCCTCTGGCACACTTATTTACAGCATTACCACTAGGGTCACTTGAACTTGGATCAACTTTTACATTCTCATTAGCAACATAAGAACCCATAGGCTCATCTATATGCATGTTTTTCATCTTATCATGGAGCAAGGTCTCCGATTCTCCACCTAGAGAGCCTCTTTCCTTATATGCATAGTCCTTCATGTCATTCTCAGTTCTTTCTTTGATATTCAAGTTGTCCATCTCATTCGAGAGTTTAACTCCTACATCCCCACCAATTGTATTATCAACATTTTCGCTACTCAAGAAGTTGCCAAAAACGTTAAACTTGGATTTCACACTGTCCATATTACGTGCAGAGTCAACAGTTCCCTCACTTTTGATTTTTAACTTGTTCTCCACCTCCTTGCTTACCATTTCATCAAGTTTTGCATTGCCACCCTTAAGCACAAAAGACCCTCCCTTATCAGCACCAGAAACTACATTGTTTACACCACCCACATTCATATTCTTCTCACTTTGAATATTCAGTTCCCTCATTTCATCAACAGGAATTGTTTCTTCCCCTATATTTCCATGAGAACTGCTCAAATTCATATTCAAATTTGCTCCAGATAAACCACTATTATCATAACTACCACTACTTCTACTAGCTCCAAAAACAAATCCTTTACCAACATCCCCACTACCCCTATCAACCGCAGAAGCAAAACCCACATTCCCAAATTCCCCAGAAACCGACTTCACATGACCCATGTTCATTTCTTGAATTTCCCCAATGCCCCTGAAAGGGTTGAACGTCTGGTCCTTTTTATGAGCACCCGTGTATTTCTTCTTATACAATCTGGGTTTTTGCAGCCTTGAGGGAGCAGAAGAACCAAATGGAGACGGATTCGAATCCGGAAGCTGACCCGATGAAGTGAATCCAAGATTGTGATCCATTGAAAACCCACAAACAATTTTGTGCTCTGAAATATTATTATATGAAGATTGAACGTTAAAAAACTGACCTTTACGTAAATGCAAATCTCCGGTGTCGGTCAACGCCGGCGACATATGTCATCTAATCTGACGGCCGGCGTTTACTTCGATATATTCTGATCAATTTCAAGAATCTTGGATTATCATGAAATTGCTTCGTTCGTGGGATAAATCAAAAGAAGCTTGTAGAGGAGGGTCTCCTCCTTTTTTCTTATTTTATTTTTGGCTTGCTTTTTCCAATTTGTTGTTTAATTATTGTCGTTGGGTTATAATTTTTTTACTTTTTCTTTTATTGCTCTTTGGTTTCTTGATCATAAAGGAAATTTTGAGTTTTGAATATGACAGTTGTTTTTTTGTTGAATTTCTTTTCTTCATGTTTGTTATGTTTATCTTTTATCCATTTTTTATGTCTTTTAAAATGACCTTTCACAATTTTCAGGGTCATATATATTTCTGTGTCATTGTTGAATTAGTTCAATTCCTTTGATAAAATTTGTAAATAGATTTTAGACTTTTTAAAATAGATCTCAATTCATCTCTTAATTTAAGATTATTATAAAATAATTAAAACTATAAAATAGCAAGAGATATAAATTAAAAAAACTATGAAAGACATAGATATTTTTATTTTTTCCAGTTAGTTGGGCGGCGAGGGGACTGGTGGTGGATTGGAGAAGTCCAACAGAAGGTGGAGGCGAAGAAGGTGGTGTACGTGAAATTGGTGGAGAGTAAGGATGAGGAGGAGAGGAGGAAGAATAGTGAGGAGTATAAGATGACAAGAAATGAGGTGAAGCTAGCGGTTACAAAGGCGAAAGTGACAGCTTTTGAGCGCTTGTATGTTGAATTAGAGGGCAAGGGAGGGGATAAGAAGTTGTACAAGCTAGCCAAGGCAAGAGAGATGAGGGCGCGTGATCTGGACCAAGTAAAGTGTATCAAGGATGAGGACGGCAAGGTGTTGGTGGAAGAGCAACTTATTAAACGTAGATGGCAGGCGTACTTCCTTTAACTTTTAAACGAAGGAGGGGACAGGGACATTGTGCTAGGGAAGCCGACGCATTCAGAGGAGCAACGTGATTGTGAGTATTGTAGACGGGTAAGAGTGGAGGAAGTTAAGGGGGCCATGCATAGGATGCGTAAAGGTATAGCGAACGGACCTGATGAGATTCCAATGGAATTTTGGAAAAGCGCGGACATGATGGGTATAACGTGGTTGACTAAGTTGTTTAATGTCGTCTCCAAGACGGCGAAGATGCCCGATGAATGGAGATGGAGTACGATGGTTCCGTTGTACAAAACAAGGGAGACATTCAAAACTGCAATAACTATAGGGGTATCAAGTTGCTAAGCCACACTATGAAGGTTTGGAGAGAGTGGTGGAGAGCAGGGTAAGGAGAAGCGTGACGTTTTCTAAGAACCAGTTCGGATTCATATCGGGGCGCTCGACTACAGAAGCCATTCATCTCGTTAGGAGATTGGTGGAGTAGTATAGGAAGAGGAAGAGCGATCTTCATATGGTTTTCATCGACCTAGAAAAGGCATATGATAAGGTCCTGAGGGAGGTTCTGTGGAGGTGCTTGGAGACTAGAGAGGTGTCGGTGGCGTACATTAGGGCGATCAAGAATATGTATGATGGAGCCAAGACTTGGGTGAGGACGATGGGAGGAGACTCAGAACATTTCCCAGTTGGGATGGGGTTGCACCAGGGATCAACACTTAGCCCTTTTTTATTTGCCTCGGTGATGGATACACTAACATGAGGGATTCAAGGGGAGGTGCCTTGGTGTATGTTATTTGCAGATGATATAGTTCTGATTGACGAGACTCGTGGAGGCGTAAACACTAAGTTGGAGGCTTGGCAATAAGTCCTAGAGTCTAAAGACTTTAGGTTGAACAGGACCAAGACAAAGTATCTAGAGTGTAGATTTAGCGACGCGTTGCACAGGGAGGATGAGATAGTGATGTTGGATACACAAGTTATCCATAAGAGAGAAAGTTTCAAGTATTTTGGGTCTATTATCCAGGGAAGTGAAGATATAGACGAGGATGTTGCTCACCGTATAGGTGCGGGATGGATGAAATGGAGGCTTGTTTCTAGAGTTTTGTGTGATAAGAAGGTGCCACCAAAACTTAAAGGCAAGTTTTACAGAGTGGTGGTGAGATCGACTATGTTATATAGAGCAGAGTGTTGGCCTATCAAGAACTCCCATGTACAAAAAATAAAGGTTGCAGAAATGAGAATGTTAAGGTGGATGTGCGGGCACACTAGGAGCGATAGGATTAGGAATGTCGATATCCGGGCCAAGGTGGGGGTGGCTAGGGTAGAGGACAAGATGCGTAAAGCTAGACTGAGATAGTTCGAGCATGTGAAGAGGAGATTTCGGAGTGCCCCAGTGCGGAGGTGCGAGCGATTGTCGATGGATAATTTTAGAAGGGGAGGGTAGACCGAAGAAGCAATGGGGTGAGGTAATTAGAATGGATATGGCACAGCTGCAGCTTACCGAGGACTTGACCTTAGATAGGAAGATTTGGAGTACACGGATTAGGGTAGCAGGGTAATAGAGAGTTGTGTGTAACACGAATTTCTCGTTCTCAGGGGTAGGCCTAATTTTTGTTCTTATAGTTCCTGTCTTTCGTTGTTTGTTCCTACCTGATGCTACTTGTTTATTGTATAGTGTATTGCTTTTGTGTGTTTTGGTGAGACCACTAGTTGTTGTTGATATGTGTTGTCTCTTGTGATGTTATTTTGTTGTTGGTTCTGTTTCTCTTAAAACCAAGGGTCTACTAGAAACAGCCTCTCTACCTCTGAGGTAGTCGTAAGGTATGCGTACATTCTACCCTCCCCAGACCCCACTTGGTGGGATTATACTGGGTTGTTGTTGTTGTTGTTGTCTTATAAAATAAACTATAATAGTTTTTTATATATAGAAGAACCGAAGTAGCTTGCATTATAGAAAGTTGCAAGCTACTTATTGAAAGTTGCTTTCAAAGCTATTTGTAAGCTATTTGCAGAAAGCTATTTATAAGTTGTTTGTCATTTGCTTGATTATAAATATCTTCAAAAAGTTGTAGGAGTACTATATGGACATTCACAATACAACGTATTTATAGCATTCCTGTAACATCCTGTAAATTTTTTTTTCCTTTTATCCAACTCACACATGACCAAGTTAACATCGAAAGTATTTAAGCTCGGAATGGTAAGGTGATATTTGAGCCTAGAGTTTGAAATAGCCAAAAGTGTATAAGTGTTAAGTTGAAGTCTAAGGAAGAACATTTGGAAAGTGGAATAAAATAAATGAGGTACTTGCTTGATTTATTTAAGCTAGTAAGTGGCAAGTAGGTGCATCACCTACTTAAGCTAAATGGACTAGGTTAAGAGGGCCAATTAGGCGTAGCACCTACATAAATTATTAGACCTAATAGTTGCCCAAATGAAGCTTGAAGCTGCCCAACATAGTCGCACCAAATATACCCAAAACAGCTTAATAAGTTAAGGCCCAAAAGAGGTTTAAGTTAAGGCCAAGTAGATGCATCACCTGCTTGGACTTCTGAGGTGCTGATCAAATTGTGGCCCAAAATAAAGTATAAAGCAGCCACCAATATTGACCTAATTTGTGGCCCAAAGTAAGCCCAAAAGCGGCCAGCAAAATTAACTAAATTGTGGCCCAAAAATAGGACAGAAGTAGCCTCGAGTTGGACTAATTAGAGGCCTAAATCACAAGTGAACTTGACCCAAAAACTTGACCTATTTCTTGTCCAAATGGGTCATGAAAGGCGGCCATAATGTGGTCCTTTATAAGACCATACTTATCCCAAAGCTCTTTTTACACTTAGCAAAAATCAGAAAGAAAATTTCAAAGTTCTCCCCTTCTCTTTGAGCTTCAAACAACCGCTTTATTTATCCCCTAGGGTTGTTGAGGTTCTTTAATATTTTTTCAAGTTTAAGGTAAGTAAAAGTTGCTTAATTCTTGCTTGGTTCTTCTATGGCAGTAAGGAAATCATGGTGTGGAAATTGAAGGAACATAGCAGTCCACTTCAACTATGTATTCTACCCCAATTAGTTGTTTATTAAGGAATTTTCTCTCCTTTGTTTGGTGTGTATGTAGAGTGTGTTTAACCTCTTGAAGACTACAATAAAAGGAAAGGAAAAACAACCACCAAGTGAGGTAAAGGCTTAGCAAGTCAAGACCTTGTTTGCGGAATTATTGAGCTAAAAGTCTATAAGTGTTTTAAGAGTATTTAGTAGTAGGCTGAATTTTTAGGAATTGGCTAAAAAGAGGTGATTTTCGAAACTTAACACTTAATACATTGATTATGAGTGAGTTAGTGTGCACCAAGGCACTACTCCCATATTGAGGCTATTATATATAAATAGTGTACGTCGAGGCGCTATTACCTTATTGTGCTTATAGTTACATGTACAGTGTGCGCCAAGGTTTAATGATAATTATGTGTGAGCTACAGAGTGATTGCAATGTAAGTTAAAAGGGTGTGTTGTGTTCTAAAAGGAATAAAAAAATATAGAAACTTAACAAGTCATATAGATTTCAGTTTTCAGGTTTCATAATATATCTTATTCTCAGTTACTATTTATAACTCATTCAATTACTATTTTTGCCTTATGTGCTAGTACTTTCTTTTGTATTAACGTCCCTATTATTTGGGATGCTGCATTCTTGCCTACAGGTCCAGGCCGAGATCCAGTTTGACCTCTTTAGTAAGAGCTACAAAGCTCAGTGGTTTTGGTAACTCTTTCTGGAGCTAAAGAGTTAGACGTCCATCTTTATTTTGAGTATGTGTATAGTAGATGGATAGGTCGGGGCCCTATTCCAATCATATGTCAGTCAGATTACTCTTAGAGCCTTGTAGACACTTGTTTTGACTTTTCAGCATGTTGTTTATGGCCTTGCCGGTCTTCTGCTTAGTCGTTATTCAGTCCATAGCCTTGTCAACCTGACGTTGGATAATTGAGGTACTTGGTAGCTTGTTGGCTCTGTATATACATGTTTTGGGTTTCTAACTGCTTAAAATATATCATTTTCGTGATCTTGTCAGTTTTATTCCCTACATATGTTGTAGTGGTGCTATTATGGCGGCCTTATCGGCTAATTGTTACACAATTAATAGGAGTTTCAGTGGCTAGCTCAATCAAGTAAGACACCGGGTAGCAGTCATGCCTCCCAAGGTTTGAGGCGTGACAACTCCCCTTGGATGTTCATTAATTAATAATGTGTCTGTTTAAAACCTTATTAGAAAAAATTGTAACACCCCGAAAGTCCCTAAGATCAGACCCTAGACTTGGAGTAAAAACCAACAGAAAAATCTAAAATTTCCCTTAGAACGACTCGTCATAGGAGGCGTGGTATGACTTGATGAGTCATTAGTGGAATTATGGTAAGCCTCAAAAGTTTCATCCCTTAGACCACGAGTCATGGACCTCGTAGTGGGATGGTACAACTCGTGGTCATGAGTCGTTGTTTGTGTCTGCAGAAAGAGTCCTGATGTAACGAGTCACAGGATGACTCATTGGACCTTGTAACAAGTCGTGATGAGGAATCGTGGGATGGGGAATCAGAGAAAATGCAGGATTGATCCACTGGTCACGAGTTATGAGAAGACTTATGGTATCCAGTGAGGGGCCATAGTAGGGGGCCGTTGTATGAAGATCAAAGATTGAGAAATCAGGTCCAACTTGTAACGGATGGTCACCATGAGTCGTGGTGAGAACCAACGATTCGTGGTGTGATTCATGACGATTGGCAGGCAATTTTTAAGTATGATTTCCTAAGAGTATTTTCGTAACCTCCTATGTTTTTAACTCCTAAACCAGTTTGTTTTGAGTTTCTTAAGAGGGATATTTAAGGGTTAAACCTATCCTAAACTCTCATTCCTCTCCAAACACCGTAAATTGAAGATCAACTCTCAAGGATTCTCAAGGGAAGCTAGGTTCCTCTTCTCAATTCTCTTAGGTCTCAAGCTAGTGTCAAGAACTCTTTAAGCCAGGTATGTGGGATCATGAATGAGGTTTTTTCCTCACCCTCATGCCCAATCTCAAGTCTAATTCCATAAATTCTATTCTTCAAGTCTCTAATTATGATTTTCATGAATTTCTAGTGTTAGACCCTTTTTATGCACAACTCTATGATCTCTTGTGGATTTGATTCTCTCATGATTCAACGTATGATTTATGATTATGATCACAAACTATCATGATATTCTATTTTTTAGTTAGCATAATATACTCAAGTATGTATGAATCTCAAGAATATCAAGCTTATGTATCATGGTTGAATCTTCGATATTATTTTCATGGCTAGTTCACGTATGTCAAGCAATTTATGAATCTATCATGTTTTTAAACTAGCTCATGCAAAACCCATATTTCATGTATGATTATGAGCATTATGTATATTTTTGTGGGAGTAATATTTAACATCGAGTATGTCAAGGTTCAGCGCACCCAGGTCTCAGAACTACATGTCACCGTAGGATAAGGGTTCCTCGCTAGTAGAGAGTGTCTCCCTTGCCCTTAGCTAAGGAGTCCTCACCAGTTGAGAGTGTTTTCCTTACACTACTGGGCTCATGAGTGATATCACGCCTTCATGGTTCTTACCCTCGGTAAGGTATGGTCACCCTCCCAATCAGGGTTACAGGTTGGGCTCCATGGTACTCATTTGGAGTATGTCCATTATGAGAATCTCCCGTTGTTCCTGAAGATTTTACAATTTTTCATGTTCATGTTTCATGGTATTATGACTTAAAGTATTTTTGACCCATTGATCAGTTTATGAGTTTTACTTATGATTTAACCATGTTAAGTTTTATGATTTTTTTAATCAAAATCTTGTGTTAGATTATGATGAAAAACGCATGACTATCTCACGATCATGATTTACAATATATTGTCCTTACTCTCATGTTTTACTTATCCTCCATACCAGTATGTTCAAAGTACTGATCGCATACCTTTGTGCTATATCATCTCATGATATAGGTTCGGGTGTTCAGTCTCAGCGCCGCTGTTAGTTCGCTCTTGTCCCAGCCTCAGCTTAGTGTTAGTGAGTCCTCAGCAGTTGAGGATGGCAGTTTTAATTCATGTCTTCTTTTGTCATTTCATTTTTCAGACTTAGCAGAGCTAGTTGGGGGCTTTCCCTTCAGCTCATCCTATGTTTATAGGCTTTTCAGACTATGATGTATAGATATGCAGCAGTTTGACTTATTGTCCTAGTTCATACATTTTATGATATTTTAGACATTTTTCATTTGCTATATCTTATGATTGTTTTCGCTTTGTGTATGTGTATGCTTATTGATGTGCTGTAGATTTACAATACTTTCGGCGCTCAAAACTAAGAAAATAGCATGAACTTAGGTGTATTTATGTGGATATAAGGCACTTTTCTTTTGGTTACTGGATAAATTGGTGTTGGACCTAAAAAATGCAAAAGATAGCCTGAAGTGTGCAAAATAGGCTCAAATTGCAGTCCACAGTACGAGCCATAGGAAGGTACTACGAGTCGTACTGGTGGTCATGGAAAGTTGCAGAAGGATAATGTTGAAGAAATGTAGTGTACGAGTCTCAGTACGAGTGGTACCAAGCTTGTACGAGTCGTGGTGATGAAGTCGTGAAAAGATTCAGAAAATTTGCATAAGAGACTGACTCTTGCTACGGAAAGGAAGCACGAACGGTGGAATGAAGGTACGAGTCGTACCATGGCGGTTGTAATGAACTTCAGAAATATTTCAAAGTCTCAGAGTTAAGTCACGGGAGCTCATTACGGATTGTAAGATGGAGGTACGAGTCATACCAGGATCCAACACTTAGCCAAAATTCAGCCAGTCATGCAATGTACGAAAGAAAGTTACGGACCGTATGATCGTGCTATGGATGTGGGTTGACTCGTGACATGGGTGGAACCAGATATGGAAATTCACCCTATTAGACTAGGAAAAGAATTCTTGTATCTGTATAAATACGTTTTATGTTTTATTTTCAGTAGACATCATCAGAGATTATCGAAGAAAAGAGATTTTTAGGAGAGAAAGAGAGAATTGAGTTGATTTGACTTGTGATCAACCTTTTCTTGAATTCTTCTTGCTATTTGTTCTTCAAGATTTTTCTGACTAATTAAAGGAAGTGTTTTTCTCATTCATAATTGTAAGTACTGATTTATGTTTTTAATCATGAATGCAGTTCACAATCTTACAACTATGAGAGGCTAAATCCTCCATAACTAGGGTTGTGGGAACCATGGTGGATTAACAAGCTAGGGTTGCCAAAGTGATTCTAAAACCAATACAAACACTTATATGGTATTCATTTTATACTTAAACGTTTCTTAATGGTGTGCAACGTTAGGACATGCCCGAATTCTTTACTTGCTTAGGTCTAAGAGGTAGAGATTAAGAAAAGAGATTACAATGGAGCCTTGATCTTGATGATCGTTGTATTAACTTGAGCTGTGGTCGAAGGATAGTTAAATCTGAAACTTAGTGATAATGGATATTTTGAAACTGTTTATGAGACTCGGTCGAGTAATTGAGTATAATCATTCAATAGGGACTGGTCGGTCGTTTGAATGAACCTAAGTTATCAGTTCTATAAGTAAATATTGGTGATGATCACGAGTGTATACCCAAAGCAGTTATGAACCCATGGGGAACACAAACCCTAGTTATCCTTTAATATTGATTCAACACCGGATTTTTGATAATTGTTTTTATAATTGATTTTCTTTAGAACCCCCCAATTGTGAAGTAACTACCTCACACGTTCACTTACTGGCTGTAATTTAGCTCTTCTATATTCCCTGTGTGATCGACCCAACCTTTAGTTGGTTTCTTTATTGACAATGTCCGCTTCATACTTCAGTAAGAGGTATGGTTTGAGCATTATCAAAAAGTGGCACCGTTGTCGGGGAATACAACTAAGACTAGGTTATTTGCTTGTATTTGACTTTTTGGTAGTTATTTCCTTAATTACGTTTATTTTTGTGTTTTTGATACCCACAGGCTATTCTTCGTGAATGCCAAGCACTAGGAGTAGAGGAGATCCCCTTGTTCCACTAAATCCAGAAATTGAAAGAGCACTGCACAGAATGGAGAACCACGAGCAAAGAGAAGCCCGCATAGCTGAAGAAGCTAGGCAAGTTGCACTACAGCATGCGAAAGATGACAGAGAAGAGGTAGTAAATATTGGTCGACATGGGAGGGGCAACAGAGCTCATAGATTTTCTCCTCAGTTCTTCGATGATGAGGACCCAGATATCGATGAAGTTGGGTCGACTGGAGCAATTATGCCACCACTATTGCCCACTGGGACCAAATTTGACATTACGAGCACCATGATTCAATTGTCAAACATGAAAGGGGGGTGTTCAGTGGTCACGCAGCGGATGATGCCAACCTGCACTTAATGAACTTCGCAGGAATATGCAAGGCGTATAGGTTGCCCAGAGTAAGCCAGGATGCCATACGGCTCAGACTCTTCCCTTTTTCTCTATCAGGGGAAGCCACTTTATAGTTATCGGAGTTGCCCAACGACTCCATAACCAACTGGAGGGAGCTCAACCAGGCTTTTTTGGAGAGATTCTTTCCCCCATCCAGGATGTTGCAGCTAAAGGATGAGATCTATAATTTTCAACAAATTAAGACTGAGGCACTTCATGAAACTTGGTTGAGATTCAAAAAGAAGTTGACAAGTTCCCTAACCACAAAATCCCAGATGACAGTTTGTTGGAAATTTTTTATAGGTTTCTGAATAATAGCAGTAAAGTTGTGGCAGACACAGTGGTTGGACGAGCATTGATGAGTCACATCTAGGAGAAAGTTGCCATTATTCTTGATAGGGTGACTAAGACAAATAGGGCCTGGCATACGAGGAAGGTTGATGCAGTGGCAGGCACATACGTTGTTGGTTTGACTGCAGACTAACGAAGAAAAGAAGAAGAATGCAACCAGGAGTTGGCTCATTTAGGAACATCATCGGACTTGCTGACAAAGCATATTATGGGAGTTGGAGCCAAAAAGATAAATGCAGTGGGAACTCAAGGAAGGGAGCAAGGAACTGATCACTCTTAATCTGAGGAAGAGGCAAACTTCCTGGATAGCCAAGTGGCAGGTTTCCGAACCAACGCCCAAGCGTCTGGACAAGACAATCGGTGCCAAGGTTCTAGAAATCAAGGTCGGAACCAGTATAGAGACAACTACAATAGAAACAGGTTCAGAGATCGGAGCCGAGGTCGTGAGCACGAAGGAGATTGGAGAAGAAACGATGGATACCGCAATGACCGGGCTGGAGTCTATGTGCCTCCCAACGCACGAGAATGGAGGTTGGGCAATCAAAGTTGGAGAGCATGATGGCTGAGATGTTAAAGAAGGTGAGGTCTACTGATGATCAGTTGAAGGAGATCCGAAGTGACTTATCAAGTATGGTTTAGAAAGTGGAATCTCATGCTACCGCCATCAAGCAGATCAAACATCAACTTGGGCAACTGTTAGCATCAATGAACCCTAGACAAAAGGGTAGATTGCGTAGCAACACTGTTGAAAATCCAAAGAATGATGCACATTGAATGGCAGTGATGACTAGGCGTGGTAAAACCAAAGTTGACCCCCCGTTTCTAGTTGAAGTTGAGACGAAAGAGAGCATAATTGAGAAAGATGATACAAGTGCTGGGATAGAGAATGGTGAGTTGCAAGAGGCCCCGAGAGGTAAGAAGGAACCTGACATTGATCAAGGGGCAACCCAAGTGCATAAAGCTATCCCACGACCACCGCCACCATTCCCTCAAAGGATGAAGAAAAAGGCGAAGAATGGTAAGTTCCAGAAATTCCTTTCAATGCTTAAGAAACTATCTGTGAACATACCATTGGTCGAAGCATTAGAGCAGATGCCAGGATATGCAAAGTTTATGAAGGACCTGGTGACTAAGAAGAGATCTGTGAGCTATGAGCCTGTTGACAATGTACATCACTGTAGTGTCATAACTACAAGGGTCCTAGCTCAGAAAAAGGAAGACCCAGGTGCCTGCACTATGCCATGTATGATTGGCAATTTTGAGTTCGCAAGGGCACTCTGTGATCAGGGAGCTAGCATTAATTTGATGCCTTTGGCAGTATTCAAGAAATTGGGATTGGGAGCCCCCACACCGACCAACATTCGGATATTGATGGCCGACAGAATGGTTAAAAAGCCAGTGGGCATCCTAGTCGATGTGCTTGTCAAGGTAGACAAATTTATATTCCCAACAGACTTCGTGATTTTGGATTGCGAGGTTGATTATGAGGTCCCCATCATTTTGGGGCAACCATTCCTTACGACCGGGAGGGCTCAAGTAGATGTGGAAGTTGGTCTGCTGAAGTTTAGATTAAACCGAGAAGAAGTCACTTTCAACATCTGCAGGACAATGAAGCAACCCAAGGAATTTAGTGTAATCTCACCACTAGAGGATGAGTATGAACCACTTGACGAATTCTGAGTAGTGAAGAGATTTTCGTCGTGCCGCGACGTTAAATCAAGCGCTTCTGGGAGGTAATCCAAGTGGTAGTTTAGTGATGTCTGAGTAACCAGGCTACCTACATCGTGTCGCGACGTTAAATCAAGCGCTTCTTGGGAGGCAACCCAAGTTATTGAACTAATGTGTGCTCAGTGTGCAGGGAAATTAAAAACAGCAGGCTGAAACATCAGCTACTACGGCTCTCAATACGACTCGTGATGGTATCCTACGAGCCGTAATAGCAGTCGTGGTGAGGATCAGAGAAAAATGACTCCAAGCTCCGACCTATGATTCATCCTATGGATCGTACCTCAGTTGTACGAGTCGTAGGATCTAATCGTAGGTCGCCAGGTAAGTTTTCTTCAACTGGGTCACTTACGAGTCCAAGGGATGAGTCGTAGGTACTTCTTATGACTCGTGGTATGAGTCGTGACTGGTCAAAAATAGCAGAAATACCCCACTCGACCTAGATTCTTTTAAAATTTGTCCTTACCTATTTAAATCCTACAAAATAAACCAACCCTTCTCCCACGCTAAAAACACTCAAACGCACGACTTGAACCAACCTCTCCCACACCTGTAACTCAGAATCACCGGACAATCGAGCAAGTTTTTTCTCAAGTCAAGTTTTGCCAAACTCTATACGTTGATTTCTAGTTGATGAAGCATCTATCAAGTAAATGTATTGCATTAAACATTGATAACACTCATATACTGAAAGTGTTGGTGCTAAAACTCCTGTGAGTCAGTCATTATGCTCGAAAAAATAATTTTGAAAAGAAAGACAATGATCAGGGTGTTATGAATTGGTTTTCAACTGGGGATATGCTAAAACTTTGATGAACTTAGATCTTGAAACACTCACAAAGAGTTACGGGTAATAGGTCAAAAAGGGGAGGATTGAGAATGGGTTAAATTGAGTTAATGATGTGCCTAAACCTAGGGGAAATCTGAGTACCTAAAAATATGAAAAGAGAACCCTTGCAAACTGAGAAAAGAAAATCTGGAAGTGGTATGAGGCACAGTACGGATTGTAGGTTGCTACTACGAGTCGTACTGAGCACTCGTACCACCAAATTGAACAAAGTTGCATAAAAAGCCTTTCCTACGAGGAATCGACCTACGCGTCGTACCATGAGTCATGGAGAAATCCAGAGAAATACTAATGCAGGGGCTTCATCAAGCGACTCAAGATACGGATCATACCTTTGTGGTATGAGTCGTACCTGCGAGTCGTACTAAAAAATTGGCTGTAATTCTGGGACTTCTCATGAGTCGTACCTTCATGGTACAACCCGTAGTAATCACCCGTGATGAGAATCTAAAAATATCCTGTCTAATTCTTCTTTTTCAAAAATGGAATGTTAACTTCTTTCTCTACATGTACAATGAAATACAAACGCAGAGCAGATAAATCAACAGCCCGAAGGACATTAATTGATGAAACAACTGAGTCGGAGTCTGAAAAGGCAGGAGACTCACCTAGTGGTTCAGTCGAAGAGTATCAAGTCAACACCTCCGACATTGATGGAACCAGAACCACTAGGGCAAAAGCAAAGGCCCAAGTTGAAGCAACCACTGCCACATCCGCTTGAGCTCCCCAGTCTGAGAAGGGAGTTAGAGAGGAACAACAGAAGTCGGGAAATGACTCCAATTCTGAAGAAGGGTCAGGAGAGACCCAAAATGGAGAAGAGAGCGACAGTGAAGAATCAGAGGAGGAGGCTCATGAGGTTGGACAAGAAAAGACCCCACCCAGGAAAAGTTGTACAATTTGGTGGAGAGTGTCAGGAGCTACAGACATCTATGAGCAAGGCATCTCTCTTACCGCCAAGAATAAATGAAGGAGGAGCATCCAAGAAGAGCTATGGATCCTCACAAACTCACTGAATGAAGTTGAGGACATGAAGCGGATTTTTAGCTTCTATGATTTTGAGTGGATGGCCAAGACTCCAGCATAGTGTACAGAAGAAATAGTCCGGGAGATCTATGCCAACTATTTGGCCACCATGGAGGTAAAGGAAAAAGAAGGGCAGAAGATAAAAGATCAGCCTCGTCTGAAGAGTGTTATGGTCCGAGGTCTAGAGGTTAATATATTTGAGCGGACCATCTCTCAAATGTTGTACGGACCACAGTTCCTGCCTACAAGGATGATGCTAGAGTACGATCACAGGGTGGAGGCAATGAA
Organism: Datura wrightii; assembly: GCA_035772735.1. Lineage (NCBI taxonomy): Eukaryota > Viridiplantae > Streptophyta > Magnoliopsida > Solanales > Solanaceae > Datura > Datura wrightii. Next base: position 169,182,855 of record JASDFA010000001.1, on the reverse strand, counting down.
GCAGATTAGACAATTGAGTATGCAGGAGTGTTGAGACTGTGCAGCAGTGGCGCCAAAAGCTTGTTGACGACTACGCCCAAGCACACACGCAAGTGTACGTGGTCTTAAGTAATACAGTGGCCCTTTTTAAGAGTCGGATGTCGAACCCACAGGGACTGGACCAATTAGCTAATTATCAAGTTAAAGTGTGATATTAACTTTTGCAAGTGTTGATTTAGACTTTTTTGATAAAGTTTAATTAAGTCTAGGGGTGGTCATAGAAATACTCTAAAGTAACTCAAGGAGCAACTAGAGTTAAGGCCAGATAATCATGCGATACTACGCTTTGTAATGGTTTAAGTATGGAATTATCAATTATCATCTCACATAAGTACAATTGCATGTTCATAGTCTTTCGAACCTCTAAACACGACAAACTAGCCTCACAACTACATCGTTGAGCGCGGATGTAACATTCTAGTTCGTGGGCAATTCAATTACGTGGATGTGGTTTACGGGGTTTATGCTCTTGATTAGGGACTTTCGTACCTCTAATCATTTAACCGAACTTAGCTTTACAACTACTTCTACGAGTGGTGATGTGATAATTCTAAGTTGGTGTCTAGCTCATCCCGTTTTAGTAACCAAGCAAGGCAAATTAGGTATAATTTCTTATCCTAACCACGAATTATATCGTAAGATACAAACTTGCTCCCTACATTCTTTGTTCTTACCTAGGTTTACTTTCTCAAGCTTTTACCTAGGTGTAACGTGTGTGTTTTCATGGTGATCAATCATAAAAACAACCATAATTAAGAACGTAAGACAAAACAACAATCAATAACTTAAAACCAAAACAAATTCACATAGTCACAATCATACCTTGTGGCTTCAACCCTAGAGGAAGGGTTCTAGCCACTCAGGTTCGTATAATTACAAGAGAACATAATTAAAGTAACATACTTACAAGAATTGGTAGAAGAGAAGATGAAATTTAAGAACCCTAGGTGAGTTCTCCCACTTCTCCCTTCACTCCTTGGTAGTTTTTCAGAAATATTACGTGACAAAAAGTTTTTAGGAGCTAAGGGACCTATTTATAGTAAATGTGAGGTGTATAAAATTATTTCCAACATGAAATAGCTCCGTGTCACGGAGGTTATCGTGTCAATTTGCCTCCGTGACACGGAAGGATCGCGCATGCATACTGGAAATCCAAAACAATCCGCAAGCAGCCCCCTGCTGCGTTGGCAGCGTGTCACGCTGCTTGTGCAGCGTGCTGGGGGCCGTGACATGCCACTGGTCGCGCAGCCTACCTGCCGTGGCACGTTGCCAACGCGCAGGTGGGCTGTTTCGCGCATCCTCCTTGCCGACGTTCGCGTTTTACTTCCGATTCCATGCCTCCACTTCACCAACTCATAGATTAGTTCCTCAAATTCATTTTAAACCTACAAAACAAGAACTAATCATGTTGGTTAGTATATATATTCACATTTACATAAAATTACATGAGAATGTATATAATTAAGCCGATAAACAAGATAAAACTAAGTTATAAAGCATCACTTTGGCATGCTATTTTGCCCAAGATCACCTACCCCACACTTAAAGCCTTGTTAGTCCTCGAACAACCCTTTTACATCTCATGTAAATGAAGACTCACACATAGTTAATTTAACAAGATAATTCAAGCTAGAGCTATAATGATTATTTAAGATAACAAGTTAAAAATAAAGCATGCACGATTTAATCAATGAAATGATATACAACTACGTTAAGACTTCCTAACCTCAAGAATCGACTCTCAATCTTAGCAAACTCATGCAAATCAACCGATCAGAAAATCCGACATGAATGTTATCTCTCATCAAGCATGTGCCCTCACAACAAGAGAGTTACCCATTTTTACTCACAAATTTTCAAATCACAACAAGTATGGGTATATGAATAAAATTACGCTCGCTCTCTCAAAGAATTCACATGCATCATGTAGTGAACTAAGGGAAAGGTAGGTAATATTATGGATAATAACAGTGGATATTTTCCCCAAGCGCTTTTAATAACTTCAACCTTCATTAAGGACATCTCTTTTCTGATTTCCTCTTCATTCTTTTCACTCTTGAATTTTCTCTTCTTGTTTCCATTTCTTTAAGCACACTCAGCTTATTAGTAAGGGGTACTTAAGCAACTTTTTCATTCATTTATTTCTTACTCCCTACCAATACTCAGGCATATTCAAACCCTTGACCTTTCTCAACTTTTACAACTGCTACTTTTCCTTCTTTTTCATGCTTCTCACTCCTTCACTCTTTCGGATTTTTCCCTTGAACACTTAGGAGTTTTGGATCAAATTCAAGGCTTATGAAAGAAAAAAGATTAAGCTTATGTTGTAGCTATCAAAGAATAGGCTTAAGGCTCAATGGGGCTCACTAGGATTCAACATTCAAGGTAGGTAAAGTGAGGGATAAAAATTAGGTTCATTCGAAGAAATGCCTAAATCATCTCCTACAGTTCACATCCTTCATTTCATTTTATATACACACCAGGCAAGTTCTAGATATTCCACAATAGCACGGAATATTCGAAAAACCTACGCTCACAGCACATGCTCAATTCAAGACTCATTCAGCAGACTCTTACTCAGTTAATCACAAGAATTTAGAATTAAGCTTCAATTACATTGAGTCAAATTCAAGAGCCTAAGTGTCTCAAACAAAGTTATACACTTCTTACATGCTTTAACACTAACCATACTTGTATCTTACAATCATGTCTAGCACATAACAAGAACATCAAGCCATCAATTACTGTTCAAAACCCAAACCCTATTGACTAATTTTCCTCAAGACGGTCGTCATCCATCCATCATCGGAAATAGTCTCTAACTATGACTAAAAACATTATATACAGGCAAAGAAAAAAAAATTTATTATTCGGTTCGAAGACCCCCCGTCGGAAAAGAACCGAAAAGAAAAACCAACGAGTGATGAAGTCATGCTTAATTCAAAAATTTTGTTTCAATATTTCTCCCAAGCACTAATTCACCAAAAATCATTAAGCACAAAAAAAATTTTAAATTTTTCTCACCCCACACTTGAATCATGCTATGTCCCCATAATCAAATTAAAATTAAACAGGACGAAAAATTCTCCCTGAGGCCTCTAGGCTTAGCTAATAGCATGCTTTTCTTCAAATTTGCACAAATGGGTATTTGACCCCACACTTTTTCTCTTCCATGCTTGTTAGCTTCCTCCTCCACGGGTACTCAGACTTCTCCTCCATCTGTGCCTAACTTTCCACCAAAAACAACACAAGTTGAAAATAAACAAAATCAACACAAACAACAATTACAAATTGTACCTGTGGTAACCTTGGGTTGCCTCCCAAGCAGCGCCTAATTTTACGTCGCGGCATGACGTGAACTATCCTTTTCAGGACATCCTCATACCTGGGTTCCCTTTCGAGAACCATCTTCTTCTCTTTTGATTTTTAGAGGGAACAACCTCCACTCTATTCCTCTCTTCCTCCAACTTCTTATCCAACTGAAACTCTTTATCAGACTCGGGCTGAACACTTATCATTACCTTTGGCCGTGGGCCTATGGAATCTACCACCCATACTTATCCTCTGACAACACACTAACCTTACAAAGGTTTCTGTAGTATGTGGGTGGGTTCATATCTTGGTATACTCAGAAGAGTTCTTCTTCATCCTCGACCCTCATTTTTAGGGTCCCTGCTCTTAAGTCAATTACCGCTCCTCCAGTGGCCAAGAATGGCCGTCCCAAGATTAAGGGTACCTGGTCATCAACATGAAAGTCTAAGATAACAAAATCAGCAGGTATAATAAACTTACCCATTTTAATGAGAAGGTCCTCTATGATTCCATCCGGTGCCACTCGCGACTTATCCGCCAGCTGCAGCATCAATCTTGTTGGTCGTGGTTTCCCCAACCCCAAGGTGTTAAATAAAAGTAGGGGCATTAGATTCACTGCTGCCCCTAAATCACATAAAGCTCATAGCACTTCAGCTTTACCAATTTGTATGGGGAGGGTAAAACTTCCTGGGTCTTTGAGCTTCTTAGGAATCTTGCTCAATACCCTGTGACTGCACTCCTCCGTCAGTGTTACTATTTGGACATCCACTAATCTCACTTTGTTAGCCATCACATCCTTCAAGTATTTAGCATACTTGGGCATTCCCTGCAAAACATCAATAAGAGGCAAATTTATGTGAAGTTCTTTGAAAATCTCAAAGAACTTTTTGAAGCATTCCTCCTCCTTGCTCTTTTTGAATCTCTGAGGAAATGGCGGTGGTGGTCTTTGTGCTAGCTGCAATGAAGATTGTGCATTTTGTTGCACAACACTCTGATTCTTTCCCTTGTCAGTGGATGGTCCTTTCCTAACTAACTCCGGCTGCACCTCATTTCTTTTCTCTTTAGGCACTGCATCAGCTACTTGTTTTCTGCTCCTCAGACTGATGGCAGAGTAGACAAATACCAGCAGTCTCCGTGCGGAGTTGGGGCTCTTCGGAGCCAAGTAGTTGAGTTGTCATCACAACAACCAACAGTTATAGCAGCCCCCATTCTTCCATACCTAGATACCGAGCCTGACGAGGAGATTGATTTGGCGGCATATTGGGAGATGACTACAGCTGGTGAGAAGGGTAAGAAAAGAGCTGCTGAGGATGTTAGAGAGGAGAGTCCAAAAAAGAGGAGGAAGAAGGAGAGGAAAGAGCGTAAGCGGGCTGGAGCAGAGAGCATGCAGACTGATGACACACATATGTCTGAGCTGCATGAGAGAGATAGAGAAGCAGGTAGCTCCACCATAGCTCAGCCTGAGCTTGCCAGTGGTCGTGACCATTCGGGTGAGCCACATTCAGTCCCGATAATTATAGAGGCCGTCGAAGTGGCCACGATCACTGGGGGGGGGGGGAACAATCCCCCTATTGACACACTATTGAGTGCGCTGGCCACTGCTAGCGCCACTATTACAGCAGAGGTACCACCTCCGCAAGATGACAGGAGCGCCTAGTGCACCACAGGTATGTTCTCTTCCCTATGTTCTTATAGTTCATGCTTCAGGGACGAAGCTTATTTTTCAAAAAGGGGAGGGGGTGTACTTGTGATTTTCTGGATTTTTGATTCATCTGAGGGTTTTTCTTGCCGTGTTTCATTTTCCTCAGGCATGCTATCTAGTAGAACCGATATGTGTAGGATTTTTATTTTTAGTTTGTGATTTTAGGTTTAATTAGAAAGTAACTTAGGAGTACGCAACCAATAATAATGCACTAGTTTTGATTTTATTTTTAAAATTGACCCTGTTTAAAATTTTTTGATGCATTAGCTATGTATTTGTGACAAACATGCATGATTACTGTGGATCTTTTGATGTCATTTAGTTTATTAATATGAGTAGTCTTGTTAAGCCATGTGCAAACCAGACAGGTGAGGTGAAAATAGTTCATGTACCATGTGTGAGTGATATAGTATTCAGTTCGGTATTGTGTTGAAGATCTAGAACTTTCCTAGTTGGTCTTTGCATAGGCTAAGGATGGTTGGTTAGGATATGATCATAGGCCATTTTTGTTTATCTCACTTTTAACCTGTATTACCCTACCAAAGTTGCATAAATCCCTTGATCCCAAGTTTGAGCCTTAATAGACCATGTTTCTTTGATTTACCAATTAACCATACTCATTTGTTTACAATGGACCTGTTTTGGCCCTGGTCCTTCCTTGGATATTGTGAACCTCAACATAAGCAAAATGCTTAAGTTGAGGGTGGCTGGAGTAAGGGTGCATAAATGGTGGGAACGGAAGAAAGGAAAAGAAAAGAGAAAAGAAATGGTGAAAAATGAGGTGTGGTGTGGTGAAAAGAGAAAAGGATGAAAATGCTGAGAATCTTGAAAAAGAAATTTCAAAAGAAAATAAAAATACTGAAAAATTTGAAAATACACCACACCCATGCAAATGTGTATAAAGAGAAGTGAAAAGGGAAGAAAAAGGGAATGAAAGAATAAAGGGTGAAAAAGGTGAATGTTGTAGCCAATGTATGTAGTGCCAAGGAAGGGATAGTCACTTATAAAATCTTCCATCTTTATCATGTCCAGCCCTAAGCCTACATTACAAGCCATACCAAGTCCTATAGTGATCCTAACTTGACCATCTGATAGCCCAAAGCAGAGAAAATAAGGGCAAGCCTATGGTATCTGACAAATAATACTTTTAACTTCTTTGTGAGAGTGAGCTCCTTACTTGTTTAGTCTTATGCTATGCTTGATATTTCATATCTAAGTGGGGACTTCATTTGTGTGAGGGTGCATGGATTATGTTTGTTTTTACTATTGGTCTGTGTGAAAAACATTGGTGATGACTTGATTACCTGTTGATAACTAGATGACATGTCTTGATCCTTGTTTATGATGTTTTGAGGTTGCTTGTAATGCATTAGCTGATGTTGTTCCATGAGAAAGGGTCAGTAGAGTTTGTATAGAAAGTGCAAGTTTTGTTTGAGTATCGGCTGTAGTATCTTAAGTCTATTTTCTAGTTGCGCGTTGTGTTTAGTTTTTCTTTTCTTTGCCTGAGTACATGTAAAAGTCTTAAGTTGAGGGTGTTGATGTGCTGTGGATTTACAGCACTTTCGACGCTCAAAACTAAGAAAATAGCATGGACTTAGGTGTATTTATGTGGATATAAGACACTTTTCCTTTGGTTACAGGATAAATTGGTGTTGGGCCTAAAACATGCAAAAGATAGCCTGAAGTGTGCAAAATAGGCTCAAATTACAGTCCATAGTACGAGCTATAGAAAGGTCCTACGAGTCATACTGGTGGTCGTGGAAAGTTGCAGAAGGCTAATATTGAAGAGATGCAGTGTACGAGTCTCAGTACGAGTGGTACCAAGCTTGTACGAGTCATGGTGATGAAGTTGTGAAATGATTCAAAAGATTTGCATAACAGGCTGACTCCTGCTACGGAAAGGAAGTACGAACAGTGGAATGAAGGTACTAGTCGTAACGTGGCGGTCGTAATGAACTTCAGAAATATTTTAAAGTCTCAGAGTCAAGCCACGGGAGCTCATTACGGATTGTAAGATGGAGGTACGAGTCGTACCAGGATCCAACACTTAGCCAAAATTCAGCCAGTCATGCAATGTATGAAAAGAAGTTAGGGGTCGTATGATCGTGCTACGGATCATAGGTTGACTCATGACGTGGGCGGAACCAGATATGGAAATTCACCCTATTAGCCTAGAAAAAGGATTCCTGTGTTTGTATAAATACGTTTTATGTTTTATTTTCAGTAGACATCATCAGAGATTATCGAAGAGAAGAGATTTTTAGGAGAGAAAGAGAGATTGAGTTGATTTGACTTGTGATCAACCTTTTCTTGAATTCTTCTTGCTATTTGTTCTTCAAGATTTTGCTGACTAATTAAAGGAAGTATTTTTCTCATTCATAATTGTAAGTACTGATTTATGTTTTTAATCATGAATGCATTCACAACCTTACAACTATGAGAGGCTAAAACCTCCATAGCTAGGGTTGTGGGAACCATGGTGGATTAACAAGTTAGGGTTGCACAAAGTAATTCTAAAATCAATACAAACATTTATATGGTATTCTCTTCATGCTTAAAATGTTTCTTAACTGTGCACAACGTTAGGACATGCCAGAATTGTTTACTTGCTTAGGTCTAAGAGGTAGAGATTAGAAAAAGAGAATTATAACGGAGCCTTGATCTTGATGATCATTGTATTAACTTGAGTTGTGGTCGCAAGATAGTTAAATCTGAAACTTAGTAATAACGGATAGTTTGAAACCACTCATGAGACTTGGTCGAGTAATTGAGTATAGTCATTCAATAGGGACTGATCGGTCGTTTGAATGAACCTAAGTTATTAGTTCTATAAGTAAGTATTAGTGATGATCACGAGTGTATACCCAAAGCAGTTATGAACTCATGGGGAACACAAACCCTAGTTATCCTTTAATATTGATTCAACACCAAATTTTTTATAATTGTTTTTATAATTGATTTTCTTTAGAACCCCCCAATTTTGAAGTAACTACCTCACAAGTTCACTTACCGGCTGGAATTTAGCTCTTCCATATTCCATTGGGATTGACCCCAACCTTTAGTCGGGTTCTTCATACTTCAGTAAGAGGTGTGATTTGAGCGTTATCACTTATGTTATGCATGTACCATGGGTTAGCTTGGAGTCATTCATGATTCTAGGTCCCGTGTCATGTCCATGGTCTATGCTCGAGTTATGACAAAAACCCACTGAAAATAATCTAGAAGGAAAAAAGAATATACATATCTAGTATTACACATTTCTAGGTGACTTATTAAAAATTCTTATCATAAAATTAGGAAAACAAGTACAATGTCTATTCTACTCCCCTGATTAAAACATCACATAACTTTTGAAGATGATGTACCTTAATCTTGTTTACCAACTTATTATATATTGAGGTTGTCAGTGCCTTGTGATTAGATCTGTTAAATTATCGTTTGACGAACTATTTAATCATCTACATCTTCATCCTTTTCATAAAGTTCATAATCATCATATAATATTGTCAAAATCACACCAATATATTTCTCACTTGCTTCATAAATTGTTGTTAATTTGTTATAACTTTGATTGTCATGTAGCATAACATGGTGACAGTAGTCCCTCATGAGAATAAATAACATATTTGAATTGAACATTTATGTCGATTAAATGAATGCATGTATATCCAAAAAAACCTTAACAATATTTATTAGGATAAATATATTTATGTCATGACTTTTCTTTGCAATATGTAGTTTATCTTATTTTGACATCTCCATAAGGAGTAAAACTATGTCATGGTCATTGTTATAACAAGATATATAAATGCATTAATTGTATAAATATATGATACTTAAGGACCAATTCAATTTTCTCATTTCAACTTCTTTCAGCGAATAAATTATTGTTTTTGGAAACTCTTCAATAGTTTCAATAACATTCAAGCCACAAATAGTATATAACATATTCTGATTTTCATAAAGACAGAAGGGCACTAAACAATGTCATATTTGTACCCTACGTCAATGAATATTCATTAAGGTGATTATAGTACATCAACTTTGATTAATTTAATTCATATATGGATTATAAATAAGTTTTTCAAGAACTTATATATGCTTTAGGCATTTTAAAAGAGTTTTATACATATTTTGTCAAGTGACAATGTTCATTAGTATTTAAATGTGTGATATCTTCTATTGTTTGGACTGCATATCGAATAAGCTTTACGCTTATCAAGATGTATCACATCACTTGGTAATTATCTCTACGTTAACATGCTTTAACATGCATAGAATTCATATTCTCACAATCTTGACAGTATTATGTGTTATATTGTATCAAACAATATCCTCAACGAAATATCATTTTGTATCAATTTGCAATACAACATAATTTACTGAGATCTCATCAGTTCTTTAATTTTTTGGTACCTAAATTTCTCATTTTGTATCACTGATCTTCTTTGGGGAATCAATCTGTGTGTATTGTGATAGATTCGTTAATTATATACTGCATATCAAAAGCTATTAGATAAAAAATATTTAATTCCTGACCCTGAACCAATTATGAGGGCCGAATTTATTGTAATTTATTAGTCGTTTATATATATATATATATATATATATATATATATATATATATATATATATATATATATCTCCCTGATCTTATTTGGGAAATCAATTTGTGTGTATTGTGATAGATTCATTAATTATATACCGAATATTAAAAGCTATTTGATGAAAAAATATTTCATTCTTGACCCTAAACCAATTATGAAGACCGAATTTATCGTAATTTATTAGTCTGATGCATGCAATATATTATATCTCAGATCAACACATGAAATTTTATTCTCATAAGCAATGATTTAGCTATTTATCAGAAACATTAAATACCAAACCAACTTGGTTATAAATTAGCATTATCAAGATGAATTGTCTTGATTACATAATCCAAAAATTATGTTCCTAACTCAATTTATTTTTGATCAAACAATTAGTAAATATTAAACTTTGGGTTGACAATAAATATTCATATGGTCATCTCTCATAGATGCATATATCTAAGACATCATATAATAGGTGAACGAACCCATATTCGCTTTTTATATTTTTTAGAATTTAGAGGATTCAGTCTTATATTAATTGGTACAATCAACTTATCATGAGAACAAGCAAAACGAAAGAAATTTTGAAAAATCATCTACTTCTTCAATGTATTTTGAAACTTAATTAACACATCATATTTAAATTAGGATGCTCAAAATGATCATGCTAACTGATAAGATTATTTGTACTAGTAAACTTTAAGTTTACTATAACATGTGTTATTTGTTTCAATAAATTTTTAATTTATTATGACACAAGCTTTATATTAATGAAATTCTGGTTTGTTATTGTTATACCCCGTAGAATTCTCGGCACCTAAATGACCTGTTCGCACGTTGGTTAAGCATATTTGAAGGCCATACGTGCTAGAGAAAGGCCCGGGAAAAGAGCGGACGAGGAACCTGTCGAACCATCGCGGAAGGAGCCGAGGCAGAACCCCTCCGCGATGGCAGCGTGTCACGGAGGTGAAGCCTCCGCGTTGGCTCCATGACATGTTGGCCTTGTCCAGACCCAAGTATATAAAGCCCCACTTCGGTTTTAAATGATTGAAACACTTATAAATTTCCAGAAAACAGAGCAAACCAGCAGAGAAGGAAAAAGGAACGAAGAAGTAATATAATTTTCGTCCGATTACGCTGCCAAACGTTGTCCAAACTCAAATTAACCTCAGATACCGAGGTATTTAGCAGCAGAGGGCATTCCTACGGATTTAGTTTCATGAAATACGGCCGATGAATCGTCGAGCTACCGAGCTAAGGTAAGTGGAATTGCTCTAAACTAGTGTCTATGTGTTTCTAGCTGTGAAGTGAATATTTCTCCCTTCTGGACCTCTGAAAAATAGCGAGTTTTCGACCGTCTTTCGATAAGCCTAAGTTTAGGCTATAAACTATATCGAAAGTGATGTTGCTCTTTAAAATAAAGCTGTATTTAGTATTAATTGTCATATTTATGAATGCAGTTGGGAGAAAATAGTTGAAGTATCGGCCGAGTCTCGTCCGACAGACGAATAGTTCAAGGATAAGGTATGTAAAGCTAGTTTCCTCGGCAAGTTAAGTAATCTCGGTACAGTTCATTAATTCAAAGGCCAGTAGAATGTTCAAAAGTTATGTGTTATGTTTATTACGAATGTTGGTACGATATTAGAAGCATCGAGTTATAGCTTGCGTGCAACTTGCTAGCACGATATAGATTCTAATACAAGTGTTAGAAACTGCACAGCATGCTCAGTACGTGATGTGACATAGAATGTTAGGATAATATCGTATTCAGTTGAAACCCAGTAAAGCAATGTAATATCTGTAAGACATCTCAGAAATAGAATGATAAGTTAAAATGAGGTTAGAAAGCATATTAGGAATAGTAAATCATGTTACTATAGAAACTCAGTATACAACATGGTTTTCAGCAGAAAAGCTATACCTTGTTCAACGTTAGACTCAACACAGTATGGCAGAAGATTATATTCATACATATATGCTATTACCAGCCTCAGCATGTATTAAGTACGTACATATTACCATTACTAGTCCAGCACACAGTATGTACGGATACCTTATTATTATTAGTTTCAGTATGTGGGATATGCAGCTAGTATTACTAGTTGAGACCGTTGCATTGTTTTGGGGTTGGATTACCTAGCATCCATGACCGCCCCAGGGTTGATAGCTGTATCGACTGGTCCGCCAGAGGACGAGGATACGTCGCTCTACGGAGTGGCATGCCGTCCCATAGGGGACGAAGATGGGATGCCCGTTTTCCCTATATTGTGCCTTGGTTGGCCCTTACACGCCCCTGTCGAGCGGATACGCCCGGGTGTTGATTCAGGAGTCCTCCGGACTCAGATGCAGTTATAGTCAGGGGCTCAGCGAGCCCAAGTGCATACCCAGGGGACCGGCAGGATGCTTACAGGGTTATAAGAGATGGGATGACCGGGGTAGGGGTGTAGATTCTGTGCTGGTTGTACCTCCCGGCTTATGGGGGCCGGGTAAGGTTTGTGTGTGCTATGTTATGTTATGATATGTTATACCGTGTTACAGTAGGTACGAGTAGATCGACAGTAGAACGATAAATCCTGAGGTATGACTCCTACTCCTTCCAGTATAATTAAGAAAAGGTATGACTTACATTATCAGACAGTTAATCTATTTCTTCTACTTCAGTTTCACCAGTTATATTATTGTTTTCAGATATTTCTTTCAATTATTGCTTTACATACTCAGTACCAGCGGTACTGACGCCCGGTAGGGCGCTGCATTACTTGCCTGCAGGTACTCATAGACGAGCAGGTGATACCACGTGACTCCTGTCAGCGATCGAGTATTCAGCTCCTGTCATCCGGAGACTGAATTCCAGAGGTGTATTTCATTTTCTTTTGTTGTGTAGTACGGGTAGGTCGGGGCCCTGTCCCGATCATTTCTATTGTTATTCCTAGAGGCTTGCAGTCTGTATATTTCCATGTGGTTAGTTGAGCCGGTCGTGAGAGGCCGTGCAGTTGTATAGCTGTTAGTACCTTTCTTCCTTTATGTTGGCCGTGTGGGGCCATAACTTGACAGTAGAGGTGACCTTGCCGGTCACGTAGCTTTCCAGTGTTTTTATGATTAAGTTATAGATAACTAGACAGCATGGTGGCCTTGTCGGCCCGCATAGGTTTCCCTAAATTGATATGTTTCTGGTCAGCTGTTAGTACAGGTACAGAAGGCTATAGGCCAATGGGCCGGGGGCTGTGTTTATAGCCGTTATATAGCCCTTTGTTTCCAGAAATGTGAGTTAGAGCCAGCCAGGCACCAGATGTGCCCAGGCTTAGTAGTCCAGCAGTTCAGGTCCTAGTAGGGCACCAGGTGCCAGTCATACCCCCCAAGGCGGGGTGTGACAAACTTGGTATCAGAGCAGGTCGTATCCCAGGGAGTCTGCAAGCCGTGCTAAGTAGAGTCCTATCCATGGATGTGTTGTGCACCACATACTATGGGTAGGAGGCTGCAAGGCATGATAGGATGGTTGTCTTTATTCTTATTCAGTCGTGCTATAGAACAATACAATATAGGGTTGAGTCCCTAAAAGCTTACTATATTCTTTGATTACAGATAATGTCAGACCAGCGGCATCCTATCACAGGCCGGAGCTTAGATATTGCAGCAGGGGAAGGCACCAGCAGGATGCCTCACCCTCGTTTAGAAACAGCCCGATCAGAGGGCACTACAGAGGCATCGTCCCAGCCTTCTCAGCAGTCTCCACCACGTCAGGAGCCACTTGGGGCGACACTACCTCCAGCAGTCCCTATACCGATACCTTCTGACCAGGAGGTTAGGAGTGTTGTAGTTATGTTAGCACAGATGATGGCTGCTCAGCGTCAGCCAATGCCATCTACAGTTGCGGAGTCATCAGGAGGGCCCGGTAGTTCGAGGGTCCGAGAGTTTTTGGCTCTGAATCCCCCACAGTTTATAGGTACGGACCGGACAGAGGACCCTCAGGATTTTCTGGATCAAATGCAGAGAATCTTCAGGGTTATGCATGCCACGCCTATAGAATCAGTTGAATTGGCAGCATTTCGGTTACGGACCGGTCACGTAGCTTTCCAGTGTTTTTATGATTAAGTTATAGATAACTAGACAGCATGGTGGCCTTGTCGGCCCGCATAGATTTCCCTAAATTGATATGTTTCTGGTCAGCTGTTAGTACAGGTACAGAAGGCTATACGCCAATGGGCCGGGGGCTGTGTTTACAGCCGTTATATAGCCCTTTGTTTCCAGAAATGTGAGTTAGAGCCAGCCAGGCACCAGATGTGCCCAGGCTTAGTAGTCCAGCAGTTCAGGTCCTAGTAGGGCACCAGGTGCCAGTCATACCCCCAAGGCGGGGTGTGACAGTTATAGTATTTAATTTCATCAAGTCAATATTTATAATACAAATAGATAACTTTTCACATATGTATTTGTTACCTATAGTAACTTGAAGATATTCAATCTTCTAATCACTTTTAATATCAATATGGTAACTATTTTTATTACTAATAAACTTCATGTTTGTTACAATATGTGTTTCGATCGTAATAATTTTATACATTATAATTTAGCATGAATAGTGTTATCATATATAAGCTCTTCAAGTGATTTTAATTTATTTACCATGATCAGATATTATTTAAACATTGTTGATATCATAATACTTGTAAAAAAATAATTAGTTTTGTTGTCAGCTATAAATTGAAAGAATTGCTTCTTTTTTTTAATAGTAATTATGCAAGGAGGAAATTGCAGGATAGTAAAATAATACAAAATTTTTTACGTGGAAAATTCCTTGTCCAAGGGAGGTAAAACCACGACCTATCTCAATAAAATTCTCCCAAACTCTCCACTACAGCTCGAGCAATTTTAAGGTTCTAACTCTTTGTACACCTACAGAACAAACTTCTACAACATATATCTCCTCTACAGAATATGCTTCGATTATAGCCTAACATCTTCAACTTCTTCAAACACTCTACATACTCTAAGAAGATTTTACAACACAAAACCAACACCTAATACAAATTACTAGGAATATAAGAAGTATACAGTTAAAGACCGCACGAATCTAACTATTACAACTCAAGAACAATACAATTAAATCTTGATAAGAATGGATCTTCTTTGTTATTGTAGTTGATTCTTCTTCAAGATTCTTTTATAGATCTCTCTATCTATGTAGTCTCTTTCTTTTGTTTGCGTTAATCCTATAATGTATCAATGCAATGATTTATATAGGAGTAGAATAATCACTTGTAGTTCTCTAAATCCAAACAAGACTTGTGTTAGTTTGGTTGTGACCTATGTTAAAGAACCAGATTTTTTGAACAACTATGCAAGAAAGTAAATTGCGAAATACAAATCAACACAAGTATTTAGCATGAAAACCCCTTACTTAATGGAGTAAAAAACCACCATTGCACCCCTATTTTTACCCCGTAAATGGGTTTGAATGTGTTTTTTTAAATTAAAGTGACTATTTTAAAAAGGAATATTTTATTATTTCAGAGTTGACACTTGAAATTGAATTTTTGTTGTTTCAAATCACCTTTTTGAATTTCTAAAAATAAATAACTCTTTTATTTTTGATTTGCAAAAAAAAAATTAAGGTAAGAAATTCTATTGATCGGGAACGTATGAGCCCCCTGAAAAAAATATTTTCCAAAACTACTAAAACACTCTCTATTTTGCTCTCTCAGTGTGTTCTGGTTCTTCCCTTTCATTCTATATTTATTTGCTCTCCATTCTATCTTTTTTATTTTTGCTTGCCGTTCACTTTTTCTTCCCTCTGTTGTTGTCTGTTTTTTATTTAGTGTCCTTCCTCCTTGTATGGTGTGTTATATACAACATGAGGTGTGTTTGGACATATGTATGTGTGTCTTAACATGCATGAGAAAAATGAGGGGACCGGGTTGTGGAGATGTGAGGTTGTGGGTTAGTTATTTTTCTTCGATATTAAAATAAATATTTAAACACTAAATGGTATAATACTTAGTTTTGCTAAAAAAAAAGTTAGTTGTTCATGGTATGCCTCTCTTTACTTTGAAACATAAAGTTTTCATGCAAAGAAGTGAACAATTAAAAGAGGTGCGACGGAGTCGATAAAAGGGTTTGAATAGTTTTTTTTTCCAATTAAAGTCACTTTTTTGAGAAGGAATTATTTATTTTACTGAATCGCCACTTGAAATTAAATTTTGGTGTTCCATGTCACCTTTTTGCATCCTTTTGACTTAAAATCTGCAACGGATTGTTGGCCATTGAGTGTCATTTATTCCCTCATGAGTTGTATATGGGGGAGTACTTTGGCTTCTTCAATAGTCAACAGTTCTTTGGGCCTCAATACCTTTTTAGTTTGACCTCCAATGGTTAAAAGGTTAAGTGAGGTTGCCTTCCTGACCGGGCAGCCGTTAGGCTACTACGGATCCTGGTCCCTCTTCGCGTTATCCCACCATTATTTGGTGTGGATAGCGGCAAAACGAGCATATCCAATGTGTCAAACCCCTTTTATCGAGGCCTCCAGAAAGAAGGCGTTCTTTTGCATTGCACTTCTTCATGTCTTGGTTCACCGTCGTTCTGAATAAGTCAGATAGTTGATCGAGAAAGCACTGCCCAAAGGTGCTCATTGAGCCGGTCCCCGGTGGCTAAAATCATCTCAAAGCTGAAGTGAAGAAAAAAGCCAAGTTATTGCAAAACTGCGGAATTTCATTCTATAAGGTAGGGCTTTAGTTTTTCACTAGAAGCTCAGCCTAGAGTTGATCGACAGGTTAACCCCGAAAGAGGCGAAAAATGGCTTGATGAACCGTTCGCCACGCACCGGCCACATTCACTTGCTTATCGTAGAGGCTGTAAGTACACAGTGCCCCACAAGTAGGCTGCTTTTTCCGGAACGCAGTCCGAGATAACCGTAACCGTGTATATATAGAAATATATCTTCGACGCTGTCATTTCGAAATGTCCGCTTCAACTGCTCTTTCACCTCCCAAAGAGCAAAGTTGGCTTGATGAGCGCAGATGAGGAAGCGGGAGCAAGAAAACCAATAATCTCTTTCTTTGTTGATGCAACGAACTCTTTCTATTCCACGAGCAGAACACCTGAGATGCACAGCACGTGGGCCTTGTCTAACGAACGACGACTTTCGATTCTTAATCGACATAGGTTTCTCTTTTTGTGTAATTGAATTGGATGGGCTTGCAACCCTTAGGCCTGCCTCTGTCACTGCAAGCTTTTTTTCTGCAAAAATGAAAGTCCATGTAAGAAATTATGTTGACCGAAGAAGGTATGAGGCTCCTTCCGAATCCTGTAGTTTTTGCACGTTCGTTTTATCGACTTCTAATTGACTTTAATTAATTTTGATATAAATTATATTTAGTAATTAGTTATCCTTATGATTCGCTTAATATTGTTGAACTTTTATTAGTCTTAACTAAGGCACAATTACGACCTTAGCTTCAATATACACCGATCCGGTACTTCTTTAACAAGAAAGATGCTAAGCCAGATTGATTAGTGGATCTTATTGTTGCAAGATTTTGATGTAAAATTAAAATATAGAAAGGGAACTAAGAATCAAGTATCAAATCATTTGTCTCGGCTTGAGAATAGGGAGCATGCGACTGAAGATAGGCAATAGGATTTCTCCAAACTCTCCATTATAACGCAAGAAATTTTAAGATTATAACTTTTTGTACACCTAATGAACTGACTCCTATAGAACTTATCCCTCTCTCTATAATACGCTTTTGATTGTTGGCTAACTTATTCAACTTCTTCAAAGACTCTACCTATTCTAACAAACAATACAAAATCAATACCTAATAAAAACCATTAGGAATAGAAGAATTTCTACAATTAAAGACTACTAGTTTCTGGACACGTGCTTCGCACGTATATATCCACATTAAATAATTAAATATAGAGTTGCGATAAGTGTAAATTCAAAATGATTGAACTGCCGTTTTGGTTATCTTAGTTTGCTAATTATGCTTTGATGATGATTAAGTATAAAGCATGACAAGATCACCTAAATAAAATGAAAATAAAAAAAAATTCAATACTTATGCAGAAAAGTGCAAGAATTACATAAAATACAAGTTACCATGATGGACATAAATATAAGCCACGAGCCAAGAGTAAATTTAATCTGCAGGTTTGAGGCTGTTTCAATCAAGTTTAACATTTCTTACAAACCTAAAGTGCCAAGAATAATAAAACAAGAAGGTAAATCATAAAGTATTTGAAAACTATAAAATAAAATAAAAAGAAGAAAGAATGCAACAACTTCACATCAACTATTAAAAAGTGTAGAATATGATCATGACACAAAGACATAAATTTTTCATATTAAGTCTGCTTAATGGTACAAATCTTCATTAGATGATTATGTATTAATACTATTGTAACAGGTAGAAGTTTAGAAGATGAAATAATTAAAAAGTGAAAAAGTAGTATATGAAATAATAAACTTAAAAAAGTATAAAAGTGTAACCTACAATAATTAGTGGTGGGTGAAACAATCCTCCTCATTTACTCAATTCAATGAATGACTTTATTCTTATATATATATATATATATATATATATATTATGATAATAAAATATTACTATTTAATTAGATATTTTATTATATTTTAATTTACTACTAGGAAAAAATGGTAATTCAACTTTTAATATAAGGGTTTTCCACTTTTAATTATAATAATAATAATAATAATAATAATTATTATTATTATTATTATTATTATTATTTGTATTTATTTATTATCATTATCATTATTTTTATTTATTTATTTATTTATATTTATTTATTTATTTATTTATATTTATTTATTATCATTATTGTTATTTATATTTATTTATTATTATTTACTTATTTTAACTTTTCAATTTTTGACTTCCCGCTTATATAGTAATAAATATATAAATATGATATGATATGATAGAATATTAATATTTAATTATGTATTAATTAAATTTTAATTTAGTGGAGGGACAAAATGGTAATCTAACTTTTAACTTAGGGGCTTCCCACTTATATAATAACTAGTTCTGGACACGTGCTTCGCACATGTATATCCACATTAAATAATTAAATATAGAGTTATGATAAGTGTAAATTCAAAATGATTGAACTGTCGTTTTGGTTACTTTAGTTTACTAATCATGCTTTAATGATGATTAAGTATAAAGCGTGACAAGATCACTTAAATAAAATAAAAATAAATTTTTTTTAACATTTTATGCAGAAAAGTGCAAGAATTAAATAAAATACAAGTTACCATGATGGGCATAAATATAAGCCATGCACCACAAGTAAATTTAATCTACAGGTTTGCTGTTGCTTCTATCAAGTTTTATGGACATTTCATTACAAACCCAAAATGCCAACAACAACAAAACAAGAAGGTAAATCAGATGATATTTGAAAAACTATCAAAAAGAAGAAGAAAGAATGCAACAACTTCATATTACCTATTAAAAGGTGTTGAGTATGATCACGACACAAAGACATATATTTTCATATTGAGTCTGCTTAATCGCACAGACCTTCATTAGAGGATTGTGTATAAATACTATTGTAACCGGTAGAAGCTTAGAAGATAAAACAATTGGAAGGTGAAAAGATAGTATATGAAATAATAATTAAAAAAAAAATATAACAGTGTAACCTATAATAATTACTGGCAGGTGAAACAATCCTCCTCATTTATTCGGTTCAATGAATGACTTTATTCATTTTTTTTATTTTAATATATATACATATAAAATAATAAATATATTAGATATTTAATGGTAAAATATTATATTTAATTAGATATTTTATTATGTGTTAATTTACTACAGGGACAAAATGGTAATCCAACTTTTAAGATAATGGCTTTCCACTTTTAGTATATTATTATTATTATTATTATTATTATTATTATTATTATTATTATTATTATTATTATTATTATTATACCATGTAGACAGGATCAACGATGCCGGCGGTAGTCCGCTCGACGGTGATAGACCTTATCCAATAATACCCGTGTCTTCAAACACGAATCAAAACAAAGAGAGATTATAATCTGATCTGTATAAAAATTTAGTATATAGATTAATAGCTGTATGGTAATCTTTCACCGAAGCATGGGGCCTGTCTGAGCAAAGAATACTACCGGATCTTGAGACCATGTGTACAGGATACCTTTTTAGGGGCTCCCCGGGATAACAACGGCCCTAAACAACTCCAATAAACGGGCTTTTTCACCGGGCAACTGTACGTAGCCACTAAGGCAAATCCAAGATCTACAGTATTCTTACCGACTGTACCACCATCTCCGAACCAAGCTATTAATATTAACACTAAATCTTTAAAGTTCATATAATAAAATCTCTCGATTTTAATAAAGTCTAGTTCATCTTTATGGGGATTCAAGCAGCATGGTATTCAACATAGATAGATGTTTAGCCGGCTATAAGCTCGGCCATCAGAGAAATAGTAAATTAAACAGACACAAAATAAAATACCTTGAGGCCGAAAGTTGTGTCCAAAGCTTGGACGATTCTTGGTTTTTCAATACAAAATGTAAAATTACAAGAGAGAAGATTTACAAAAAGCTGTGTCTTCTTTTTAGAGAGAAGGCAGAGCAAAAACCTAGAGAGAGAGAGAGGAAAATAAAATTTTCTGATATCTTACAAATGAGGCAAAAGGCCTCTTTAAATAGAAGAAAAAGAATCTTTGTACAGTGTGCTTTATCATCGCACAGTGACAGATATCTCTGTCAAGGGGTCCACAGGGTCTCTTGATCTTATCCGATCTTCTTTTTCCCTTGTGCGTTCATCATTCTTTGGACGAAATCTTCGTCACTATCTCCATCTTCTAGTTTATCTTGTTGTAAAAGCCTTTCTGCTTCTTTTAACACTTCTTCAGTGTCAGTGTCTTCATCTGGCTGAGAGTCTTCATAATTTGACTGACTCTTCATGGAGGTATCGGACTTGCTGGAAATTTGTTCGAATGATTCCAGCAGATTTTTCTTTACGAGATTTAGATAATCTTCGATCTGTTGGGTTTTATCTCCCGGCTGATAAGCTATCCGTCTCGCAATATGCTTTAGGGGACTGTCATCAATGGTTTCAATTTTTCCCCTACTTTGATATTTCTTCAAAGTTTTGTTAATATCATGAATGGTCTCTTGACCATAAATCTGCTTGGTTACTAGGTCAATTTTTAACATTTTGTCCCAGAAATTGTTATAATAGGTCCGATATATGCAAGGGATTTTTTCTTCGGTATAACCGCATTCGGGAATCCATTTACGGATCCAAGGAATAGAGAATTCTATAAAGAACATAATTTGACTGATGTTTTCTGGCCAGCCAATATGTTCTTCTCGGTATAACCGATCCAAATCAGGGGACACCTGTATCTAAGAGTCATACAATTCTTTAATCTGTTCAGGTAATATCCTGATGGAAGGGCCGTGGAATGTCCACCAATTCAAGAACCAATTTGGTATAACCTTTTGAAATATTTTCGAGCATACTTTTATAAACCACGTATGCTTGTGTTTATCATTATTGTAATATAAAACGTATGAGAAGGCCTGGATATAATCCCAGTAGGTGAAATTCATCCTTCCACCTTCAAGTATAACTTGTTTTTCCTTCATAGTGGAGATACCCCACTCTTCTGTGGATATAATCCTTTTTATAATAATTTTCGAGAAGTTATAAACAGTCTCATCTTTATTGTCTCTGAAGTGAGATATCTCTGCACTTCCAGTGGAGACAAGAATATTCTCATAGTAACTTCGGGTTTTATATGATTCACCCGGAAAATATAATTTCTCCATCAAGTATTTTTGGGTTATCTCCCAAATATTATCTTTCCATTGTATGTCTTTGTTCTCAAGGAAAAGTATAACTTCCCTTTTAGAGACCTTTTCATAATTTTTCTGATCTTCTGCCGTCTCCATGGCAATAGCAGCGTAGGTATTACTTTGCTTCTTTTTGCTAGCTATATGCTGTTGTAAAGCCTCGTATAATGGGCTATCTTTTGGAATATCTTCCATGTTAATCGATGGGGACGAAATTTCCTCCCTTTGAGAAAGATTCTCGTTGATGAGAGTTCTATTTCCTCTCCTTATAATTGGATTCTGGGAAGTATAACTTCCTGAAGTTGAGCTCCGAGAAGTATAACTTCCTGTGATATAATTCGATCCTCCTCGGTCGTTATATCGACCTGGATTTCTTCCTCTTCCTCTATTAGAGGAAGATTGAGATGGCCATTGTGGCCTCATTCTGCAGTGAAAACAGATTTTGTTAGTTTTCATTTAAGAACTCTCTTGTTAAAAAGTCCGGTAGGGAATTATCACTCCCCTTTTTATATTCTATATCAAAATCAAAAGGGGCTAATTGAGCTTGCCACCTAACGAATATAATTTTTGAAGCATCATGTTTGAAATCTTTATTAAACATAAATCTAACAGCATTATTATCAGTTCTTATCAAAAACTTTTTGTTATAAAGATCATCTTGAAATTTCAAGACACATTTAACAATGGTAAGCATCTCATGGGCCACAGTAGCATACTTTTGTTGGGCCGTAGTCCATTTTCCTGAATAATAACGAATTAAATATTCCCTTTTTTCATGGGGATTTAATTGTTTAAGAATACCGCCGAAACCTATATTAGAGGCATCGGTCTCAATAATTTTCTGCCAATCAGGATTAGCAAGGGTTAAACAAGGTAAAGAGATTACCTTCTCTTTTACCTTTTTAACAATATCAGTATGCATATCAGACCATGGCAAATTATAATCCTTTTTTAGTCTTTCAAATAAAGGCGCCAGGTCTTTTGACAAATCTTTAATAAAAGGGGAAATATAATTTAGACTTCTCAGAAATCTTTGTAATTGCGTCCTGTCATTAATAACATCAGGAAATTTTGCCGCAAATTCAATAGATCTTTGAATAGGAACTATTTTTCCCTGGCAAATATAATGCCCAAGAAATCTGACTTTGGTCTGAAAAAGACTCATTTTGGGTTTAGATATAACTAACCCATTTTGAATAATAATTCTTTTAAAAATATCTAAATGTTTATAATGTAATTCTAAAGTTTTAGAAAATACTAAAATATCATCGATATAGACAATGACAAAATCCATATATGGATTAAAAATATCATTCATGATTTTCTGAAATTCAGAAGGCGCGTTTTTTAAACCAAAAGGCATAACATTCCACTCGTATTGCCCGAATGGGACATTAAATGCCGTTCTATAAGTATGCTCTTTAAAAAGCTGAATCTGCCAATATCCAGATTTTAAATCAAATTTTGAAAATATATTGGCATCATATAATCTGGACAAAAGATCCCGTTTATTAGGGATAGGATACCTGATCCACTTTAAAACTTTATTCAAAGGTTTATAATTTATTACCAATCTTGGTACACCACGTTCCTTCTCTGCAGCATTGTTGACATAAAAAGCTGTACAAGACCATGGTGACTTTGAAGGTTTTATAAGACCCTTTTGTAAAAGATTATCAATCTCTTTTTTGCAGAATTCAAGTAATTCCAAATTCATTTGACAGGGTCGAGATTTGGTAGGAATATGTTCCTCTGAAAAAGAGTCTTCATATGGAAGAGAAACCACATGCTTTTTTCTATTCCAAAAAGCACTTGGATGATCAGCGCATATAGAAACAACAAATTGTTCAGAAATTATTTTAATTTTTTCTTGAATTTTTGAAGATTGTAAAATAGGATCAATGGACATGCTATATATTTCATGTTGTAAAGATTTCATATGAAAATTGTTTTTATCAATCAAAGTATTTATATTTCTAGTAAGGGGTTCAGTTATAAACTGAAAAGAAATCTTTTTACCCTTATAAGTAGCATGAAAACCTCTGTTATCAACATGAGTAAAAGGATAAATAGCCTGTATAAAGGGAGTTCCTAGTATAATAGGAGGAAACATTTTATCTTTGACAAGAATGAAAAAATGCGGAATGCAAACCTTATTTTTGCAAACATAAGCATTAGGTAGTTTATAATCTATTTTCATTCTATCACCAGATGCAGAACTAATTTTATGAGAAGTTTTCTGGTAGTATCTGGTGGGAATTATGCCTTCCTGAATACAACTCATATCTGCTCCACTATCAATAAGAGCAGTTTCAGTAATTGAAAAATTATTATCAATCAAAATAGTGCACTTAACATACCATCTATGAGAGGTCACTATTTGCATCATTCCTATAAATAAATCATCATTAGGGGAAGAAATAGCCCTTTTCGTGAAATCAGAGATTTCGTTCAAATCATTTGTTTCATTTAATAAAACTCCTTTTCCTTTAATATCATGACTCATAGTATTTTCAATTTGGTTTATACGATGGTCTAAAATCATTTGATTTTATTTAAGAGATTTAATCTCATTTTTTAATTTTTCAACTTCATATTTTAAATCATCCATTGAAGAAGTATAACTGGGAAGATTCATATTTTGAGGCAAGTTCTTTTGTAAAAGTCTTTTTGAACTTCTGCCATAGAATATGGAAATTCCTCCAAAATGTCTCTTTTTTGAATAGGCTTATCTGCCGATTTTGCAATAGAGGTCATACTGATAATTTTTTCTCTCAAATTATTATCAGTGACTTCTTTTAATAATTCTAAAATATTATCAGAAGTGATAGGTTTAAGTTCAAAATTATTTTGAAACTGAGACTGTAATTTATAAAAATCCAGGTTGTCACAAGAACAATTTCCTGTACCTGTATCACATTTATCACAACCATTATCATCAGGTAAACCAAATAATTTAATAGAAGCTTCAGACTCAGAGGAAGAAGTATAATCACTCTCATTTTCACTGACTGAAGTTTCATCCATGATTTTCATAATCTGTTCTTTGGATTTATCGTCCAAATCCATGGCTAGAGCCTTGATCCGTTCTTTCTTGCAATTCGGGGCAATATGACCAAATTGACCGCATCTATAACACTTAACATCATTTAAATCTCTTCCAGATCTGTCTTTAACAAATCTCTTTTCCTTGCGATGTTTTCTTCGGAAATATCTTTCCTCTTTTGATCGACGATGTCGTCTTTTACCCTTCCTTTGGTAAAATTCATCTTTATCATTTTTCCTATTCTTCTTTTTTAATGAAGAGGTTGCGGTAGCACCTGCCATTCCGAACTGGTGACAGAAATCTCCTAACTGGTTCTTTTCAGTTAGTCTCTGTCTTTTAAGCTGTGCATTAAGCTTTAATTCATAACACAAGTTTAATCCTTCTTGTGTGCATACTCCAATAAGACGTCCATATGTATAAGTATTATACATAATTTGGACATTATTTCCACGAAGAGTTTTTCTTACTCTTTCTGCAAATAAATGTGGTAAACCATCAATAAATTTACCCTTCCAATGTTCACTATTACTTTCGGGCAAGTCCATAACCCGACTGAGAAAGGTGTAGAATGGATACTTATTATTATCCTAGACCGACACCTCAAGATGTTTTGGTGGAAGAAAGGTATTGGAACCAGACCAACACCAGTTATAACGGTGATGCCATCTACGAATGGAATTTAGATGGTCTAACAGATAGACAGATTAGTATTCTGGTGCATCGTATGCTGATGTATTCTACGATCTGCAAAGCTACTTCTGATAAGAATACTGAAACAGTAATTTGCAGAATGATAGTAGCAGGATTCACCGCCCAATTAAGAGGTTGGTGGGATAACTTTATGACAACCGAGGATAGAGCAGCGATCTATAACGCTGTTAAGTCTGAACCTGGAGTTGATAATCTAGGAAGAGCCTTAGTAGCGGGCAGACAGGATTGTGTCTACACCTTGGTGCTTACTATTATCGAGCACTTTAGTGGCAGATTCACCAATATGTACGAAAATATTCGTACCTTGTTGAACGGACTTAGATGCAAGCATCTAGGCGAATTTAGGTGGTATAAAGACACCTTTCTCAGTCGGGTTATGGACCTGCCCGAAAGTAATAGTGAACATTGGAAGGGTAAATTTATTGATGGTTTACCACATTTATTTGCAGAAAGAGTAAGAAAAACTCTTCGTGGAAATAATGTCCAAATTATGTATAATACTTATACATATGGACGTCTTATTGGAGTATGCACACAAGAAGGATTAAACTTGTGTAATGAATTAAAGCTTAATGCACAGCTTAAAAGACAGAGACTAACTGAAAAGAACCAGTTAGGAGATTTCTGTCACCAGTTCGGAATGGCAGGTGCTACCGCAACCTCTTCATTAAAAAAGAAGAATAGGAAAAATGATAAAGATGAATTTTACCAAAGGAAGGGTAAAAGACGACATCGTCGATCAAAAGAGGAAAGATATTTCCGAAGAAAACATCGCAAGGAAAAGAGATTTGTTAAAGACAGATCTGGAAGAGATTTAAATGATGTTAAGTGTTATAGATGCGGTCAATTTGGTCATATTGCCCCGAATTGCAAGAAGGAACGGATCAAGGCTCTAGCCATGGATTTGGACGATAAATCCAAAGAATAGATTATGAAAATCATGGATGAAACTTCAGTCAGTGAAAATGAGAGTGATTATACTTCTTCCTCTGAGTCTGAAGCTTCTATTAAATTATTTGATTTACCTGATGATAATGGTTGTGATAAATGTGATACAGGTACAGGAAATTGTTCTTGTGACAACCTGGATTTTTATAAATTACAGTCTCAGTTTCAAAATAATTTTGAACTTAAACCTATCACTTCTGATAATATTTTAGAATTATTAAAAGAAGTCACTGATAATAATTTGAGAGAAAAAATTATTAGTATGACCTCTATTGCAAAATCGGCAGATAAGCCTATTCAAAAAAGAGACATTTTGGAGGAAGTTCCATATTTTATGGCAGAAGTTCAAAAAAGACTTTTACAAAAGAACTTGCCGCAAAATATGAATCTTCCCAGTTATACTTCTTCAATGGATGATTTAAAATATGAAGTTGAAAAATTAAAAAATGAGATTAAATCTCTTAAACAAAATCAAATGATTTTAGACCATCGTATAAACCAAATTGAAAATACTATGAGTCATGATATTAAAGGAAAAGGAGTTTTATTAAATGAAACAAATGATTTGAACGAAATCTCTGATTTCACGAAAAGGGCTATTTCTTCCCCTAATGATGATTTATTTATAGGAATGATGCAAATAGTGACCTCTCATAGATGGTATGTTAAGTGCACTATTTTGATTGATAATAATTTTTTTACTGAAACTGCTCTTATTGATAGCGGAGCAGATATGAGCTGTATTCAGGAAGGCATAATTCCCACCAGATACTACCAGAAAACTTCTCATAAAATTAGTTCTGCATCTGGTGATAGAATGAAAATAGATTATAAACTACCTAATGCTTATGTTTGCAAAAATAAGGTTTGCATTCCGCATTTTTTCATTCTTGTCAAAGATAAAATGTTTCCTCCTATTATACTAGGAACTCCCTTTATACAGGCTATTTATCCTTTTACTCATGTTGATAACAGAGGTTTTCATGCTACTTATAAGGGTAAAAAGATTTCTTTTCAGTTTATAACTGAACCCCTTACTAGAAATATAAATACTTTGATTGATAAAAAAAATTTTCATATGAAATCTTTACAACATGAAATATATAGCATGTCCATTGATGATATTTTACAATCTTCAAAAATTCAAGAAAAAATTAAAATAATTTCTGAACAATTTACTATTTCTCTGATGGCCGAGCTTATAGCCGGCTAAACATCTATCTATGTTGAATACCATGCTGCTTGAATCCCCATAAAAATGAACTAGACTTTATTAAAATCAAGAGATTTTATTATATGAACTTTAAAGATTTAGTGTTAATATTAATAGCTTGGTTCGGAGATGGTGGTACAGTCAGCAAGAATACTGTAGATCTTGGATTTGCCTTAGTGGTTACGTACAGTTGCCCGGTGAAAAAGCCCGTTTATTGGAGTTATTTAGGGCTGTTGTTATCCCGGGGAGCCCCTAAAAAGGTATCCTGTACACATGGTCTCAAGATCCGGCAATATTCTTTGCTCAGACAGGCCCCATGCTTCGGTGAAAGATTACCATATAGCTATTAATCTATATACTAAATTTTTATACAGATCAGATAATAATCTCTCTTTGTTTTGATTCGTGTTTGAAGACACGGGTATTATTGGATAAGGTCTATCACCGTCGAGCGGACTACAAGGTCTATCACCGTCGAGCGGACTACCGCCGGCAACGAACTGCTTTAAATTCTTCTGAACAAACTATTCGTTTATTGAATGAACGTGATATTATGATTTATAAAAAGAAATATAGTTTTATGCATATAGGCTTAGTTCAAATTGCTTTTAAGCCGTTAACCCGCCCATAAGAGACTGTCTAAAATTTAAATTTCTAGCATCTCTTAAAGCAGCCATAAAAGATTCAGGTAACCCTTTAAGGGTTAACGGCTACTACTATTATTATTATTATTATTATTATTATTATTATTATTATTATTATTATTATTATTATTATTATTATTATTATTATTAGATATATGAATGGAATATTGATGGTTATACTGACAGACAGATTTATACCCATTGTGTAAGATTTTATTAAATTCTTCACCAGACAATTCTAAAGAAGAAAATTCTCATCTTCAGGGGAAGGATCGCTTCGGCAGAACCGGAGGGACGTTTACCGACCTCAAGTTACTTTTACAAGCCACCATGACTCAGACCCTAGCATGACCTAAACCATCCCCTTAACGCCCTTACAAACGCCTTCACATGGCTAAAACGGGCTGAACAGGGGTATCCGTGCAAATGCACAGGTCATGTTACGGTCAGAGCTACAGTAACTCAACCTTAAAGTCCTGACCTCGTAACTACCGGAACATTACTTTCCTTAATGATTCATTACCAGTTTACTCATGTTCTAGTGTGTTCCTAGTCCAACATAAAGGTTTAGCCTTTCATTTAGGCTAAACAGATGTCAAAACAGATAGAAAAATTAAATTAAAGATAAAATAGTATGTACCTGATAGGGAACTTCAATCCCGAAGAGTGAATAATTTACAAAATTTTATTGATTAAGAAGAAGATTTACAAGAGGGCTTAGAGAGAGTATTTTGCAGGTCTGGCTGATGCCTGCCTCCTAAAAAAACTATGATCCTTATATAGACGGATCATTCAAAAGAAACAAAATTAATTTCGTCATTGCTTACCTAATATTTGAATAATTGACCCGACATTTGGGCCTACAACTTTATTAAAGCTATCCATTAACTTGTCTGCTTTTACAACTTTATTAAAGTTGTCCGTCCATTACTGACTTTTGTGACTTTTGTCTTTATTCCTTTTTCTTGCTTGCTGACGAGGATTCCTCATGTGGTTTGTATTGTTGTAGGAGTGCTTCTAGATCCATCTCGTCTGTGCTATTAACACTCTGAGATTCTCCCGCTAAAACTTGGTCTTCTTCATTTGAGGTGGCAATGGACATATTGTCTTCATATTCCATTCCCAGATTTTTGGCTAAGTCTTTTTTCACCTCTTGCATGTATGAAGCAATTAACTCTGACTTGGAGACTGCCCCCTTCTTCATTTTTAGTTTTCTTGAAATTTGCTTGAAGGGGCTTAATTCTTCCATTTCGTTCATAATCTCAGCCTGCTTTCTTCCATTTTCAATAGCGGCCTTAATGGAATTAATAATCTCCTTGGCAGGGATATTTCCCTCAGCATCTTGGTGTAATAATTTATTCTAGAATTTTGTATAAAAAATTCTTTTTAGGCAAGGAAATCCTTCATCAGTGTTTTGGACCTCAATTGACCATTTCATGATCCAAGGTATTGAAAATTCAATGAAGAAATACATCGAGGATATTCCCTCAAAATAAATATCTTCTTTTTGTAATTTCAAAAGTCTGGGTGAGACATCAACCCACTCAGCAAAAAGGATTTTGAATTCATCTGGTAAAATATCAATACTGGGACCATATGAAGTCCACCATTTTTCGAACCAATTTGGAACGGGGTTTTTGAAATTGTTTGAACAAATTTTCATAAACCAAGAATGTTTTCTGTTGGCATTTTCATATAGAAGGGCTTTATTAAAGCCTTCAACATAATCCCAATAATTAAACTTAATTTTTATTTGTTGTTCCGACTGGGTATATTCCCTGTCTCTCATGGGGCTCATTCCCCATTCTTCTGGTGAAATAATTTTCTTAACAATGAATTTGGAAAAGTTATAAACCTTGTTTGTGTTTGCAGGGCAATAATGTTGAAATTCAACTGAGCCCGTGGTTGAGAGTATATTCTCAAAATGCATGCGATACTTATAGGTTTGCATAGTGTATGACGCTGTATCACAATATCTCTGCATAATCTGCCAGGGGTCTTCTCTCCATTGGAGATCCCTTGGTTCAATTAGGAATATTACCTCAGATTTTTTGTTTTTCTCATATACATCAGTAGATTCACTGATGTCTTCATTGGCAATAGCAGCATAAGTTGGTTGAGCATTTTGCTGCTGTTGAGATTGTATAAAATCCATAAATTGCCTATATAACTCGCTGCTTGTACCTACTCCTGATATTCCAGTCGAGGTACTTGGCCTGTTTGAGGCTATGTTGGCTGCTATTAGCCTCTGGTTTCCTATTTGGGCGAGAATATTATCTCTGCCTTCCTGACTCTGGGTGGCTCCTCTGCCTCTTCCTCTTCCTCTGTTAGAGGAATGGAATCCCTTTTGGGGTCTCATTACCTGCAAGAAGAAATTTTTATTAGTTAACATATTCTCTTGTTAAGAAATCTGGCAGACTATTATCTGAACCTTTCTTATATTGTATTTCAAAATCAAAAGGGGCTAGCAAAGCTTGCCATCTTGCAAACATTTGTTTTGAAACATTATGTTTAAAATCTTTATTAAAGATAAACTTTGCGGCTTGGCAGTCAGTTTTTATGAAAAACTTTTGATTATATAAATCGCTCTGAAATTTTAAGACACATTTAACTATGGCTAAAACTTCTTTTGCTACAGTTGCATAGTTCTTTTGACTATTATTCCATTTTCCCGAATAAAACTGAACAAGATATTCTTGTTTATTGTCTAGGGAAATTTGTTTCAAAATTCCTCCATAACCTATATCCGAGGCATCTGTTTCAACTATCTTTTCCCAACTAGGATTTGCCAAAGTGAGGCAGGGAAGGTTATTAACCTTACTTTTAATTCTTCTTACTGCTTGAGTATGATCAGCAGTCCAAGCTTTTGGATTTTTCTTCAGACGATCATATAATATCGCCGTTTCTTTGGATAAATCCTTTATAAAAGGTGAAATATAATTTAAGCTTCCAAGAAATCTTTGAAGCTGAGTTTTATCAGTGATTTCATCAGGGAATTTTGATGCAAATTCAATACTTCTGTGAATAGGAATAATTTTTCCTTTTTCTATGATATGACCTAAAAATCTGACACTTGTTTGAAAAATATGCATCTTTGGTTTAGATATTACCAAACCATTTTGAATAATGATTTTTTTAAATAAATCAAGATGTTTAAAATGCATTCTAGAGTTTTGGAAAATACAAGAATATCATCTATATAAATGATGATAAAATTGCTAAAAGGATTGAAAATATCATTCATAATTTTTTGAAATTCTGATGGGGCATTTTTCAATCCGAATGGCATAACATTCCACTCGTATTGTTCCATCGGAACATTAAAAGCTGTTTTATATCTATCCTTTTCAGCTATTTGAATTTGCCAATATCCTGACTTTAAATCAAATTTTGAAAATATGATGGCATCATGTAGTCTATCCAATAAATCCTTTTTATTAGGTATTGGATATCTGATCCATTTTAAAACTTTGTTTAGGGGTTTGTAATTTATTACTAGTCTTGGTACCCCTCTTTCCTGTTCTGCTTGTTTATTAACATAAAATGCAGTACAGGACCACTGAGATTTTGAGGGTCTTATTAAACCCTTTTGTAACAGGCTTTCAATTTTCATTTTTGCATAAATTCAGATATTCTGAATTCATTTGGCATGGCCTAGCTTTTGTTGGAATATTATCCTCAATAAAGTTATCTTCGTAGGGAAGATTTACAACATGTTTTTTTCTTTCCCAAAATATGTTCGGGTGATCTCCACAAATTTGTAAAGAAAACTGGTTTTTCAAAAATTCTATTTTTTCTTTTAATTTAGGATTTTGGAGATTTTCTTCAATAGTAATAGTGCAAATTTCATTTCTTAAAAAATCAATTTGTTTTATTTTTGAAGAAATCATATCCTTGATACTATTAATGTATTTCGAAAAAGGTTGGGATATAAAATCAATTCTTACCTTTTTCTTTTCAAAAGTTCCTGTTATTCCTGTCTCATCCCATCTGGTGATTGGGTAAATATGCCAGAAAAAAGGCATACCCAAAATTACCTCATTTGAGATGTTTTTTACTAATACAAAAGATTCAGGAATACAGACATTATTTGTACAAATATAAGCTCTGGGTAATTTATAATTAATACCCATTTTTTTCCACTGGCATCTCTAAGACTATGAGTGGTTTTATGAAAATATTTTGAAGGTATTAATCCTTCTTGAATACAATTTAAATCTGCTCCACTGTCTATTAAAGCAGTAAATTCTTTTTTCAGATTATAATCAATAGAAAGGGTTATTTTTGCAACAGGTTTATGAGCTGTAATTAGCTCAATAGTTTCCAAAAAAGAATCTTTTTCTTCAAAAGAAATTTTCTGAAAATCATTTTGGAGATCATTAGGAATAATGGGAAGGTTTTCAGTTAAAATTTATTTTTCAGGATGTTTATGAACTTCCTGTGCTTCTATTAAAGCAATTCTTTCATCAAGAGCCAGATTTTGGCTTTTAAGAGAAGATATCTCTTTTTTGAGATTATTAATCTCTTCTTCCAGGTCTTGGATAGTAGTAGGTATATTAACCTTCTGAGATTTTTCTTTTAACTGTCGGATTACCTCTCTCATGGTATAACCTTTTTGAGAGGTACTTTCTTTAGGGGTAAAAGATTGGATATTACCAATCTTATCGATGATCTGAGATCTTAACTTAGGATCATCAATTTCTTTTAGAATTTCTATCCATTTGTCATTTGACAGAACATTGATATTCAATTCCTTGAACTGTGAATATAACTGATAAAATTCATCTT